>OX335670.1:5631496-7117330 GCA_946894065.1 Acleris literana | reverse complement strand
GCAAGTATAACTAGAAACATTATCATGGTATTACGTCTTGTAATTAATACAAAGGCACTATGTGCAGTAAATGTGGAATTTTAACTCATTTTTAGATTTTCTTTCGGAAGTAAACAATAGTGCTTCCAAAATTAATATCGATAAGTAAACTTTCGATATTTTCATAGAGTAAATGAGTAAATATATCCATGAGTATGTGTTTAAATATCAAAAAGTGAATACATTTTGGGTTAAAATAGCGATGCCTAACAGTTAAAAGGCCGATGTTTTAAATGTCGAAACTTACGTTTAATGGCACAGGCGTGTGCCTTTTACAGTCATAGGCATAAAATACTTATTGTAGATATTTGGATCATTCGTTATTTTAACATCGGTATTTTAATTTAATATGTATTTTTTACGTATAGTAAAGGAAATCGATTCCTAGACCATTTTGGACTATGTCGTAGTCAATCAAAACGTAAGAGACCTCTTATGATTTTATTTACAGTGTCACTTTGACATAGTCCAAAATGGTCAAAGAATCAATATCCTTGACTGTACGTAGATATCTATCGATCGGTAAAAGAGCCTACTATATGTGATATTAATTAATTGTATTGTTTCAGATTTGCAGTATCGCTCGGATTTTAATAAGAAACATATATATTCAGTAATCACATCCATTCATACGCAACCCAAACAAATTAACCTTGATACTCAAACAGGAATGGTTGGAGATGCTCTAACAGAAATAGTTCGTCGTTGTTTCAGAAGTCAAATGCAATCCGGCATCAAAAAAGGGTCACAAACTGTCTTCCAATTACTGTCTTCCAATTACAAGGCTTATTCATCATTATTAAAGATAAACGTTTTATTTTTAAATAAAAACTGTAAAAACTGTCTTTATTTTTAATACACGACAAAAAAGTTAATTTCTCAGTTTACTTTTTCGAAATAAGGCCACTTTTCAATTGGTAATCAATCACAATTATTATTGAAAATAGGCTTCTCCTTTGCCTTTTAATTATGGTTAAACCTAATATATCGATAAACCGCACATCACTGACTGCAAACTTACGCACACTAATGCAGAGTGACACACACGAACACACCTAAAAAGTGGTACGCTTTTGAAATTGAATCGAAAGCGGTCATATATAGACGACTCTTTTTAACGAAGGGCATTTGTAACAGGTGCGAAGAGTACTATTCTATTAGCCGTTTTTACACTCTCTCTATGTTTTACTACCTGTATGGAGTTATCAAAACGTTGACAAGTCGATAACAGATAAAGATAAAGATAAAAGATAAAAGAAATTTATTCAGTAAGTAAGCCGCACGGGCACTTTACACGTCAAGAATCTACCAGCGCTTCCCAAGAGAAGACCACTGCTGAGAAGAAACGCCGCAAGAAACTCAGCAGTCAGTCATTTTTAACCGACTTCAAAAAAAGGAGGAGGTTCTCAATTCGGCGGTTTTTTTTTTTTTTTTTTTTTTTATGTATGTTCCCCGATTACTCGAAGACCACTGGACCGATTTGAAAAATTTTTTCGTTGTTCGAATGGGTATACTTTCTAGTTGGTCCCATTGTCACCACGTCAGGATCTGATGATGGGATCATGGAGAAATCAAGAGAACTCCTCAAATATTATAGGCACACCTATAGCGATTTTGGTATTTTTCACTGTAACTCATGCATTTGCTTTTGAAAAGTACTATATGGTGAAGTGGAACTGATGATGAAGACCACAGATGGCCACCGGAACTCCTTAACGGTACCTATTTCAAGGGTGGCGATAAGATATTTCGATAAAGGAAGTTTAGCGACTATGACGAAGCACATTTAGGTTTAAATATGACTATGACATTCCCGCGGCGTTGTCTGCGGCGAGCTTGAAATGTTCTATAGTTTCTTATTAATATTTAGAAGTGGAGCTACTTAACAGCATAAATAGGATCACTAAAAAGTATAAAATAAAATAAATGGTTAAAAAAACAAAAACCCGCCTTCAAAAAGCAAAAAATAACTTATTTAAAATGGTAGGTAAATAGGTCAGTCCAGCTGAAGTCGGCGTCCAACAATATTTTAACAAAAAGCAGACTTCAGTTGGACTGACCTATTTACCTACCATTTTAAAGAAGTTAATTTATTCAGGTAATTTATTATAGAAATGAATGCATTGACCAACAAATGATAAAATACTTTACGGACGCGGAATTTTCGGATAGCGATTTTATTTTTATTTCTGGTATTTAAATGATGCATATCAGAATTTTTGGTGAAAGAATCTAAATTTCTAATAACGTAAATAATATTACATAAATCTCACGCCTTCGTTCCCAGAGTGGGTTAGGCAGAGCTACAGAATTACAAACATCTCTAAAAACTTGTTGATAATTCTATAACTACAATTTGCACAATTAGGCTAAGATGTTTACCAGCGTATTAGTGACAGGTTGCACGCCCATCGCCTAACAGTACTACAAGCCTTTATTCCCTTAGTCGTCTCTTACGACATCCACGGGAAGACATGGAGTGGCACTATTCTAACTTGGCAACCACACGAGGCCGTATGGTATGGATGAGTATTATTCTCAAAAATAAATGTTTTAAAAAGCAAAAAACCGCCTTCAAAAACGCAAAAAATAACTTCTTTAAAATTATAGGCACCTAATAGGTTAGTCCAACTGATGTCGGCTTTTTGTTGAAAATGTTGTGGTCGCCGACTTCAGTTGGACTAACCTATTAGGTGCCTATAATTTTAAAGAAGTAATTTTTTGCGTTTTTGAAGGCGGTTTTTTGTTTTTTAAAACATTTATTTTATTTTATACTTTTTAGTGATCATAATACGCTGTTACGTAGTCCCACTTCTTAGTTGAAATGAAACTTTAACTTATATCAAGCGCGCCGCAAGCAACGCCGCGGGAAAGTCATAGTCATATTTCAACAAGTAAATATTATTCGTTGTAGGTAGTCGCTCAACTATCTTAATCAAGATATCTTATCGCCACCCTTGAAATCGGTACCATTGAGGAGTTCCGGTGGCCATCTGTGGTCTTCATCATCAGTTCCACTACACCAAATGATACTTTCTGAATGCAAATGCTGGACTTGTTACTAAAAATACTAAAATCGCTATATGTTTGCCTACAATATTTGAGGAGTTCCCTCAATTCCTCACTGATCCCCTCATCAGATACAGATTTGGTGACAATGGGACCACTTCGGAAGTATACTCTATCAAACCAAAAAAAAATTTTTGAAATCGGTCGACGATTGACGGAGTAATCGGTGAACATACATAAAAAAAAAAATACATACAGTGGAACGTATAACCTCCTCCTTTTTTGAAGTCGGTTAATAAATAAATTGAGACGCTACAGTCAAGATATTAATTTCTTTAAAAAGTTCTCTTAAAGAGTCACGGGAGTTTAAGTTGTAAATAGAACGAATGGCCCTTTTTTGTAACACAAATATAGTTTGTATGTCAGCTGCCTTACCCCAAACCAAGCCAATAGACTAAGCGAGCTGTCTCAACATTGGTTAGTTGTCTAATTTTCCTAACGGCGTAAGCTGCCGAACTTAGTTTACCTGCCAGTACAGCTATATGGGGACTCCATTGCAAATATTTATCTAATGTTATGCCTAAGAAAATTGCCTTATCTACCATTTGCAAACACTCGTCATTTAGAAAAATACTAGAATGTACCGGTTTAACATTAGGCAAAGGGAACCTAACACATTTCGTTTTCTTAGCATTTAGTAGCAAATTGTTGCTAGTAAACCAATTAAGTACTTTAACTAGTGTGGTGTTAATCCTACTGTAGTCTACGGATTTTCTATCTACCTTGAAAATTAGTGAAGTATCATCAGCAAAAAGTACAATATCACAAAGTTTATCTACTGTTGGTGGCAAGTCATTTATGTAAACCAAAAATAAAAAAGGACCTAAAATAGAGCCTTGAGGCACACCTATTTTCACTGTAGCTCCAACAGATTGATAAGATAGATAGATAGATAGATAAAGCGTTTATTCGATGCTTCAATCACACACATACAATTGTCTTAATTAGTGGAAAAAACAGTATCAAACTAACTAACAAACTAAGTACAATCTCAATCGCATGTGTGCGTCGCAGCAGTACAAAAAGGTCATGGCTCAGCGTGTAGCATTGCTCTAGTGAGCAAAACACTGGTATTCTGCCACAACCCCGGGATACGACGAATTACGTTTTATTCACAACAACTGTTTGAGTTCTATCACTTAGATAAGAAGACATAAGGCTTAAAAGCTTTATTGGACAATCCATAATGTTCTAATTTTAAAATAAGGGTTGTATGATCCACGCAATCAAAAGCTTTAGAAAGATCACAAAATATTCCTACTGCATCGCAAGATTTCTCCCAACTGTTATATATATGTTTAATGAGTACAGATGCCGCATCAATTGTTGATCGACCTCTGGTAAAGCCAAACTGGTTATTGTTAAGTAGTTTATTTCTGTTAAAGTGACCTAACATATCCTTCAGCATTACTTTCTCAAAGACTTTACTTAAAACTGGTAGTATGGAAATGGGACGGAAGTTCGTTATATCACTCATCTCGCCCGATTTAAAAAGAGGTATTACTTTACTATATTTCATGAGATCTGGAAAGAACCCCTCTGATATGCAATTATTGTAGATTAATGCTAGATGGGGTGCAATTACATCTATGATATGAAAGAGTACCTTATCTGATGTGCCCCAAATCTTCAGTCTTTTTTAAACTAAGTGATTTAAATATCTTGAATATTGAATCTGAATTTACAGGGCTGAAATCAAAGTTTATATTACATTTACTGACATTAGTACTAAGTAATGATTGAGCTTCAACCGCGGATGATTTAAGACATTTCGTAGTATTAATGGCTATGTTAGAAAAATAATCTTCGAATGCTAAGGCAACGTCTTATTTGACGTGATTTGTTGGTCACCTGTGTTCAGAGTGACTTGATTATCACGAGTTTTTGATTTTCCCGTTTCTCTATTTATAATATTCCATACAGTTTTTACCTTGATCGAATACGATATTGTTTTTACCGTCTTGAATGGAGCCGCTGGTCATTTGCCTTTCGGCTTCTGAACTAGTGATGGGCGGCTTGTAAGTTTCAAAAGTGAAACTTTCACTTAAATACCTGCAATATTCGGAAAGTTTCAAAAGTGAAACTTTCACCTAAAATTTCATGCAATACTCTGAAAGTTACCACAGTCTAATCGTTTAATTTTTGAAAATTACTATACTTTTGACATGTAACATAAGTAACGGAAACCTTTCACGAAAGTTAAAAGAAATTTACTTGTGTCAGAATTATTTCCATCTAATTATGTAACTTTCAGAAGCTGTAATTTTTGCAGTTAAGGAAAGTTATGCAATGTTTCAGAAATCGCCCATCACTATTCTGAACCCATCTCAGAGTACCTATAATATGTGTGTAGATAAAGTATTGTACGAGACTCTGCGTAATTAGCATTACGCAACCGTCACGTAAACTACTATTACGTGACTGCTGTGTTATGACAGGCATTATAAAACGACCTGTAAGGACTGTGACACAATAGCGTAACACAGACGCACGAGTGTTATAACGCACAGTCGCGTACAATACTCAATATACAATAATGACTTTTAGCGTCAGACATAAGAAATCAATATGAAATCAATACTATCATGCCGAAACATGGTCAGGGGTTTCATATTACTTTGTGTGGGTATAATAAAGAACCCCGAGTAGTTAAGGTACTTTTCGAGGCGAGCTCGCCGACCGATTGGCCGTGGAGCCCTAAAGCCCCACAAGGCTGTATTCATTGTTAGTCTTAAGCACTATTTCCACCAAACGGCCCGCAACGGATCGGAACGGAAAGAATTTTATGGTCTTTAAACGATATTAAATCATGTTCACAGTATTTAAAGTCTATATTACCAAGCCGCGCACAGCAACGACACGCGATCGTATCCGAAAGTATGCTGCGACGCGCGATCGGTTCCGTTCGCTTGCGATCGGCCCCTTTCGCTTGTCGTCGTGTGCGATCGGAACCTTTCAGCCGTGACCGGGCGCGCCCACTCATTCTCGAAAATGCACTCTAACACTTGGTAGGAACGAAACTATTTGACTGGGTGCGGATACGTTCGCAAGCATCCGTACGGGGCCGATCGTGTGCGTCGACATCCTGTCGACCGCGAACGGCTGTTAACACCCGATCGTATGCATCGACATGCTGCCGGACACGATCGGCTAACGCCGCATCTGTACGTATCCTTTCCGATCCGATGCGATGGGAGCCGTTTGGTGGAAATCATCCTTTAGTGGGTAGGGATGAACTGCGCCAAAATACTCGGATATGTTTTCGTTGGTAAGTAATAAGCGTCCTAAGTAAATGAAACAACAAAAAACCGCCTTCAAAAACGCAAAAAATAACTTCTTTAAAATTGTAGGCACCTAATAGGTTAGTCCAACTGATGTCGGCTTTTTGTTGAAAATGTTGTGGTCGCCGACTTCAGTTGGACTAACCTATTAGGTGCCTACAATTTTAAAGAAGTTATTTTTTGCGTTTTTGAAGGCGGTTTTTTGTTTTTTAAAACATTTATTTTATTTTATACTTTTTAGTGATCATAATACGCTGTTACGTAGTCCCACTTCTTAGTTGAAATGAAACTTTAACTTAGGTATATCAAGCGCGCCGTAAGCAACGCCGCGGGAAAGTCATAGTCATATTTCAACAAGTAAATATTATTCGTTGTAGGTCAACTATCTTAATCGAGATATCTTATCGCCACCCTTGAAATCGGTACCATTAAGGAGTTCCGGTGGCCATCTGTGGTCTTCATCATCAGTTCCACTACATCAAATGATACTTTCTGAATGCAAATGCTAGACTTGTTACTAAAAATACTAAAATCGCTATATGTTTGCCTACAATATTTGAGGAGTTCCCTCAATTCCTCACTGATCCCCTCATCAGATACAGATTTGGTGACAATGGGACCACCTCGGAAGTATACTCTATCAAACCAAAAAAAAAATTTTGAAATCGGTCAACAATTGACGGAGTAATCGGTGAACATACATAAAAAAAAAAAAAATACATACAGTGGAACGTATAACCTCCTCCTTTTTTGAAGTCGGTTAAAAAGAAACAGATTTTTTGGTTGCGTCATATAATTATAAAAAATAAAAACGGTTTATTAAATTTGGGACTGATTAAGATGGAAAGTAACCTTAGTCCGCTTACTACATATTGAAAAAAAGTGACAGATGTACCATTGAGAGCTACCTTGTCATAAACAAACATAACCTTAGGCTCTATTTTGAAAATCGAAGTTCGAATCGAACTTTGATTTTCAAAGTAGGGCCTCTGAGCTTGTGATTTTGCGCCCTGACCCTGGGGCCCTACTTTGAAATTCGAAGTTCGAAGTTACGTTAGCTTCATCCCTTTCTCTTGATTTAGTCTCGAATGACGAGTGACAGGGATGGAGCTAACGTAACTTCGAACTTCGATTTTCAAAGTAGGGCCTCTGGCCTCCTAGCTGTCACTCAATGACACATCTTTCATTTTTTTTCAATATGTGACGGACTAAGGTTAGTGTCCGTCGTAATCCGGTCCAAATTTAATAAACCATTCTAATTTTTGTTAATTATATGAGCCAACTAAAAAAAACCTTTTTTTTTATTTACTTAGGTGTCCTAAGTCCTTATTACCTACCAAAGAAAACATATCCAAGCATTTTGGCGAATCTAATCCTAACCGAATGTAGCAGCGCAGGTTGTTTAAATGAAACTGCATCTATTTTCTCAACGCTTTATTTAAATAAAAGTTCACAACATTGCATCGAAAAACAAAAAAATGCAACAGTAGCTATTTAGAAATCTCCGGTGCACTAAATGAGTACTTGTATAAGTTTGTACTCAAGTTCATATGGAAAAATACTGAATATGGTGATGTAAAGGGACGGATGATGGATCGGCCCATAATTAATTAAAAAGTATATTAGCCTTAGTCTACCGTAAAACGCTATTCGCGACGTCCAGCCACAGCGTGACGCCAGCGTAAACATTTTGGTCGATTTCGGTAGCGTGGGGGGATACCACCGTAGTAGTACCCACATTTATATTTATGTTAGTGTGATACTGTAAGCTGTCGACTGCGTTACAAGGAGACCAAGGCCTATATACTCATACAGTAGTGGCCACATAATTAGAAATTTACTAAATACTTGCGCTTTACCAAGACAATTGCCTACAAATATTACAATGAATTTCACCACCAACCAAAAAGTATCGACTTTATTGCTAGTTTACATTCATGTCAGTCAAGATCATTGACTGACATGAATGACCCTTTGCTGAAATCGGACCTATTATTTTATAGTTTCATATTGTAGATGATTGAATGGGAAAGACTCAAGCGCTTCCAATTTTGCGGCCACTACTGTATTATGAAGAGAAGCCTGCCTACATAATATTATAAATGAAAATAAATTCCGCGATAAAAATGTGGCCGTCCAAATTACAAAGGACCTTACGATAACTACAGACCTACCATATCATCTGTAATTCCTTTGTTTTAGAAAATATTGCTTCTAAATTGTAAAGGTACCGTTAAAGTGAATAAAAGTTACCTTGAGGTCATCAATACAATTAAGATACGCAAGCCTAATGGGTTAAACAAAGTGGAATGGCGGCCCAGAATAGCGTAAGCGCCAGCGTCAAAAGCCCAATTGGTTTGGACGGCCACATATCTCCAGCGTATCAGGATTAAACTTTAAGTTAACATAATCGAATCATATAATCTAACCTGGTTACAGTGGTCACGGGTGAATTATGCTTTAAAATATGACTAAACAAAACATGTGGACATTAAACTTAAGACTAATTTGTGAGCAAATCGAGAGCTGATTACGACTGAAGAAGTCTACCAAAGGGTGTTACTTGTGTGAATCAATAAATGGAATGATAGAAGTGAGCTGGTAGGTTATAATTGATTTCATATTAATTGTGTTGATAGCGTTATTGCTTGATTTTTCGTTAATACTCAAAAGAAAACAACAAAAAATACATCTTAATCTTAAAATAGCAATGACTCCGTTTGTGTATATTAAATAACATAATTATACCTATATAATATTTTTAATCCATACCTATTTGGCTTTAGAATCTAGGAGAGAGCGTAAAAGGTCTATCATTATTATTTGTATACTTTAATATTTTTTTTACAAAAGGTTGTCAATACCTACATGTGTTCCTGTCTCTCCCGCTACATCAGAAAGAGATGGTAATCGACCGAACCATTCTGATTGGATGTTCCGTATCAAGGTCATGCAGGTATTGTCAACCTAATTTTGTATTTTATACTGCAATAAATATTATTTCTAGCCTATGTAACCTAACTAAAGCTTACTGTCATGGTCACTTAAAATATTGCCACATTTAAACGCTACTCTAGCAAATGTGTTATAATAATTGATTTGTTCTTTCGAGTATAAGTCCGTCGTCCGGTCTCACCGGATAAATCTACGCCACAGATATAAGCCCAATACTCAGGTTATTCTGGAATTTACTTTACTTTCCTACATAGTCACAGGTAAAGATATAAAAATCAGTGGAGGTTAGTTGTTATCAACATGTTAATACCTACATAGAACAATTAATTTTGTTAAAAATGTTGAATTTCAATATTTGGGTTAACTTAAGTAAACTTTTTTAATCTCCTGAGACCCGGTATGCAAAAGGATGTATATAATTAAGGCAGTTTGATTTAAATTATATTGTGCCAACTGTGAACTTTATGTTCATATTTTCAAAATAGAAAATGGCATTTAAGAGCAATGATGATTGAACTTAATTTCCTTGTAAGTTGATTCAAATTCCCACAAAAATCTTCTTAGTTGTAATATGGTGGACCTCGCGAGGATACATTAAGAAAACATCAATCACTCATTCAGGGGTGGAAAACATTTTCAATCGTGCAACATTACATTTGATTACAACTATCTCATTTGAACATTAATTTAGTGTATTAAGTTTCCGAGCTGTCATAATTTAATAATTGTTATTTGAGCGTGCTAAGCGTAACACACTAAGCTTCAATGCTTAGGAACACCTCGACTTCAAACTAGACTAGGGTTAACACTGGCGTTCAACTCAATAAACAATTCGTTTACACAGTATTTGACCTCTAAATAATTAAACATAAAAATATACTGCTTTTTAACAGCATCAATTACAGGAGCTTGGCTAAAGAGTTTGGAAAAAATAAAGGCGCTGTTCGTGATTTTAGCAACATGAACCAATATTTCCTCATAATCTGCTTTGTATTCTCGTGGTTGTCATTTGAGAATATTGTATTTCCTCTGGTCACCACATATAGACAATTCTGGGACAAGCTTAAAGTTCAAATGTATCATAATTAAGGTTCAATATTCAGTTGCAAAATAAATTAAGAATTCTATAGGCCAAGCGTTTAAAACATACCAAGTTAGTTAGGACGGGACAGAGGTTTTCCGTGTCTTGTCAGTATTAAGTGGACCGCAAGCGCCAAAGTGCGACATCTAGCGACGTGTAGTCAGACCGTGAACTACGTGCGTCTAACATAAAGCAGTACGTTTCTACAGTGTTGTCTCAAACGCTGGCGCCAACAAATCGCCAACGTTCTGGACATTGGCCCCTTGATTAAATGCGTCCGTTGCGGCCAACGTTGCAGCCAACACAAAACATTTGATCAATTATTAACATTACACATACATGTAAAACTTTTTTGTATGTTACATTATGTAAACAAATATGAGGCATTTCATGAATATTATAAAAATCGTGTGATGATCACACAACGTTATTTCACTCTACTAGGAATCTAGGTAAAAATGTTTATTCGTGTAAGCCCTTTAAGCCTTGATTTGGGTAAACGTTAATGTTATAATTCGGCCAAAAACTTTTAAATAAAAAGTACCTACAAAAAAAGTCTTATCTAAACAAGGCTGACTGACTACTTCAGCCCCGCTTCTCCCAATAATGTAACATTAATAGACCCATAACGGAGTACGCTGAACCACTTGAAGGCAAAGCGAAAACGTCGTCCTTTTCAGTGTTTCTTGATTAATAAAGTAAAATTAACTCAGTGCATTTGTAGTATGTTTATGTGTGTTACGCAACATTTTGTCACATTGTGTATTATTGCGTGTTTACGCAATAAAATAAAAATATGCTGAAATAAAAATGTGTTCAGGTTAAAAAAAAACTCCCAAACATTACAAAATTACGATCAAAAATTGCATTATACGTATTTAAATACACCCGATGCATAATTTAATAGAATCCTACTGAGAAGTTTACTTTAATAATCAGGTAAAAGAACACATACGACTTTGCGAAAAAAGCTTTTGTAAGTCGACTCTTAAATACGGAGAGACATAATATCGACTGTTCTATGAATAACTTACAGTAATCGACGAGTAAAATACAAACGGGAAAATATGTTTACAAGAAATATACGGCAAATTAAATGAGGGCAATGAAAATAAAACAATATGTAATCATCATGACATTCATGACAGATAGCCCGTGTGTCCTTGGATATCCAGTTATTTAGTAAAGCGGCCAAGGCCTCTATTCTAATGCTGACCTAGAATGGTTGCTTTTATCGCGTGACAAAATGTAAATAAAGCATCCGTCACTCTCGTACTTATATCCGTGTCAAAAAGGGACGGATGTTTTATCCACATTTTGTCACGCGATAAACGCAGCCATATGAGGCCCCCTGAGCCTAATGCCTTCGACGATTGTAGGTATTGTTTTTAACTGGCTATAATGGTTTACCCCGCCCCCCCTCCCCTTTAAAGTTTTTAGGTAGCGGTCCCGGGTCCGCTTCGTTGATGGGATCAAATATTGAATGTGTTTAACCGGATGTTTTCTATAAATTTAAGTACTTATTTATCAATAAACCGGACCACAGATGCAAAACATATTGAACAAGCTAATCAAGCACATCTTTAGAATCTGTGACCTGTCTTGATTGGTTAACATAATGAGTCATCTACTCGACAAATTGTAGGTCAATTTACATAAGGCCGGCCCTTGTTTTTATTTATTAGTTGAATTTACCGGTAATTTAGATACAGTTGTTATAAGTGCAAAGGGCGACTAAAACGCAAAAATTACATGTTTCATTTAATTTGCCGATAATTCTATTTTGTTAAACTTTATTAAAACATGAGGTATTATATCTTTGTCGGGTTTACAGTAGGCCGCTATACAATTAAATTGACGATATTTCCCATCGATTACTTACTATAATTGCAGATTGCACTTCATAAAAAAACGATCCCAGTTTTTAAAGTTCAAGGCCGCTTATCGTAAAAGCGATGGCAAGTATAAATGGCACGAAGAAATTTCGAAACTAATATATATATTATGCCATTATTCGCAGTTATTGTAATGAGAAATAGAGGTTGGTTAAGAGATACAATGTATCGTAACGCAGCATAGCAAATTATCAAATAAACGTAAGGATATTTTTGATCGTTACACATTGTTGTGTGGTTATTTAGATAGTATATACCTGCCTGGCCCTTTATTCATCTTGATTCAGAATATCGTGCTTCGGTGGAAAGAAGTGGTCTGCCTACCCCTCTGGGAAACAGGCGTAATTTAATGTATGTATGTATTACTTTGTTAAGGCACACGAGCACACAGCCTGATGGTAAGTGTGATCTAAGACCCATGGACATTGAAATTCTCACGACTACAATCTCAAGACTGCAACCCTAAGAATACAAATGCGCCAACCTTGAGGACTAAGTTGGAATGCCTCTATGCTAGTTATTTCACCGGTTGTTTCAAGTCCACACCGGAACACAAAAACGTAAACACTGCTATTGTTGACGGTATGACAGCGCTTATTCACTTGACAGAGTGTGTGTTTTTACGATATCAAAGCAAGATGGTCTAAACTGAAATAGAATAAAGGCCCAGGAAACAATAATTTTCCCTCCCTCCACTAGGATCTATTGATAGGATCCACTAAAGGGGTCAAGTGGACTTTTTGTATATTTAAATCCATGAATGGAGAGGCTTTAATCCATTTGGAGTCGTTTACACTTTTCAATACGCTGGGATCCATCAATGGATCCTAGTGGACGGAGGGATCATTTTTATATCGTACAATTGAACAGTTTCAGTCAACTGAAAGTGAAGTGTTTCAGTCAAGATCCCTATGTAGGCGGGATATATCTTTACTACTCTTACGTGTATCTGCATCTTTTTCAATTGCAGAGTTTACCATATTGGGTAAATTTACCTACGGTAAATAAAATATGCCAAAAAATGCTAATAAATTTAAAATAGACGTATAAATTTTTTAAGAGATCAAAATAAATGCATAAATTGAATGCCCGGTAGATAGTTAAAAAAATGGTCTTATACTACGCGCTCAAACGACTCTAGCCCTTATTGCGTTGAATTAAGCACTATCGTTGTTTGGTACAAGTGCACTTGATCTGAGGTACGAATAAGTCTTCAATTCCACATCATCTCATAATCTCAAGTCTTAAAACTAACGCTTAACTAAAACAAGTTCGCTTAGGTTAGTACGAAACTCAGCTGTAAACTATGTTAACCAGATAAAAAAAATACAGTATAAATATTTTTTTCACATCAGCACAGCTGATTTTTTACACGAATTTGAATCTTAAATATTATGCGTTAGTTTACTATGTTTCTGCCACAAACAGCGTCAAAAAAACAACGTTTGTACGAAACAAGAAATAAATATATAACAAATCGGTTTAGTAAAGCTTTGCAAATGATTTCATTATAAAAAGGAGAAAGTTAATTATCTTATCACACAAGTCTTAGGGTTGAAATTAAAACTTAAGATCTAACTCACGAAACCTAACTACATTTCTAACGCAGAGAGTTCAATATTGCAATGGTAATAATTAGGCCCTTAATAACTTTATATTTTATACAATAGACTATTTTGCAACCCAAAATGACATTGTTTTAAACGTCAAAAGTGATTATATTTGTGCGATTTGTATGAAATGCACAAAATCGACCTCGTCAGTTTCGGCCGTGAAAAAACTTAGCAATTAAAATAAACCACACATAAATAAGTTCCAATAGGTTACCAATAAAATGTTATACGTTGTTTTAGTCAAAAATATTTTTTTTGTCGTGGGAAAATACCCTATTATCAACCTTACCTCCGTAACATTACGATTAGAGATGCTAAGTCGTAAACTGAGAACTTTGTCATGTTGACTAAAATGTCATGAAGAGTTTTGATGGAATCCGCCCATTTCACTAACCTGACAGGGGACATCTCTGTAAAGTACAAACTTGTTGGCGTTTGAGGGAATGCTCAGCTTTAGCAAATTCTCTAGCATTAACTGCCGAGTGAATCGATGATGACGATTCATTCAAATGTGATACGTCATATTAGCTTTATTTACGATTTAACAAGGAGGCAACGTCTGAAATATTGTGAAATTAACGACGATTTCTGTATAATGTTTTACTTTGGTTATTTCAAAACACACAACGGCTACTAAAGTATCACATTATTAATAAAAAAATGTAGACCTCGAGGCTTAAAATTTTATCGATATTTCGGCCGTTGCCAGCTTGTAATTATTATTTGAATGAGCACTCGTATACCCCTAGTAATAAACGTGGAGTAACCGTGGAGTAGATAAGCCGTGCTTTGCCCTTATCTGTCGAATTCAAATGTCACAATGGCAGAGAAGAACAAAAGCATGTTTTAGCTATCTGGCTTTGTTAATGGCATGGGGCATTAAATAATCTCATTCAATCCTATATCTTTCATAATTTTGTCAAGCAACTTTGATCTTAGTTATATCTTCAAGCTGCAAACATTTCAACCACTCTTATTTCAAAAAATAATACCGTCTTATAAATACCAGTAAGCGTCCTATAATGAATACTAATAAACTTCAAATAATGAGTTAGGTTAGATAAGGTTAGGTTTGGGTTCATACTGAGGTGCCGACGTGTGAGCGGTCAGTGTCTAGAGTGACGTCTTCCGGGCTCGCCAGGTCCGCTCTAAGCCGAACCCCGCGCCCGGTCAGAGTCCACCGGCACGCGGCTCTCTCTTCATTAGGCGTAGCTCTGCAAGAAATCAACGTGTACGCGGGGATAATATAGGGAACAACTGGTCAGTCGTTGTCCATTTTTGTTTATAAAGTAGATCATTCATTTCACAACTGATAGTTAAAAAACAAAATGTCTGTCTATTATCTGAGTGTGGAATAGCCACACTCGGAAAATAGAAAGCATAATTTAAGGATGTGTTTTCATAGTGGATGCTTGTGTAATGAGTGAGCGAGGTGAGTGGACGCTTGTGTAATGAATGAGTGAGTTAGTGAGTGGACGCTTGTGTAATGAGCGAGTGAGTGAGTGAGTGGACGTTTGTGTGATGAATGAGTGAGTTAGTGAGTGGATGCTTGTGTAATGAGTGAGTGAGTGAGTGGACGCTTGTATAATATGTGAGTGAATGAGTGGATGCTTGTGTAATGTGTGATTGAGTGCGTGAGCGGACGCTTGTGTAATGAGTAAGGGAGTGAGTGAGTGGACGCTTGTATAATGAGCGAGTGAGTGAGTAGACGCTCGTGTAATGACTAATGGGTGAGTGAGTGGACGCTTGTGTAAGGCTGCGGACACGAAGTGAGCGGGCTGCGGGGTCTCCCCGCGCCGCTGCCCTCGTTTGCCTGTTTCATATAAATCTATGCATTGGAACGCGCCGCACCCCGCGCCGCCGCCGCCGCCACCGCCGCCCTTCGTGTCCGCGGCCTAATGAGTGAGTGAGTGGACGCCAGTGTTATGTGTGAGTGAGTGTCCCCGTGTGCGCACCTGCAGGGTGCTTCGGCGGGCGGCGCGTCGTCGGCGCTGGCGTCACTGACGTCACTGGCGCCCTCCGAGCCTCCGCCGCGGTACCGCTCCACGCCCTCTGCCGACACACACATCTTACTTCACACAACGATAGCAGATTGCGTCACAAGGGTTCAACATGATATATTTACGAGGGCGTATTTAAAGTAGAATTCCGAGCCACCTCAATTCTGTGCGTCACCCGAGATCAAAATAACTTTGTTACCGAAAGACACTCTGCTTTTCACTCCAACTTTGAAGGAAATGCAAATAAAATGTTTTGTAATTTAAACCATCCTAATATGAAAGCGAACATGATGAAACCCATACGAAATATGAAACGAAATTGATTTTGATGAACCCTCGGAGTAAAACGACAATTGTATCACATCGCGATAAAATCCAACATGGTTTTAGGGTTTATTTGGATTACGAGTAAATAAGTGAACAACAGACTAATGGTAAGATATGAATGATCTGTGCATGTAAGAAAATAAATGAATATTTTTACTATTAATAAACATTATTTCTGTGTATGTTCAAGATGACACGTCGGGAGGATGCTGCCATCGGCTAGATCAATGGAATCCAAAACTTAAAATATTTTTGTCCTTTCATCCGACAATAATTAGTTTTTTAAAAGACTTCAAAACAAGAGGAAATTGTCAATATTCCTTTTTTATTTTGCGTCTGTGTTACTCGATTTCTTCGCCGATTTTAATGAATTTTAGTGATCCGTCCGTACCCAAAATACCCAACGGGCCCTATAACTGATCGTCCACTGTCCGTCTGTCAGCGGGCTGTATCTCGTGAACCGTAATAGGTAGGCAGTTAAAATTTTCACAGTGTGTGTAGTTCTATTACCGCTATAACAAACAATAATAACAATAAAGTTAAAAATTAATGAGGGTCCCCATACAAGAGACATGTCTAATATTGTACGGTACGGTGCTTTGTGTGTGAGTCCAACTCACACTTGGCCAGTGTTTGTGTCCATGGAAATCTTACGGAACTCTTTAATTATTTGGAGTCGGTTTTTTTTTTCAATTTTAGTACATAACTAATTGCAGACCGCCGATATGTTTCGCATTATGATAGGCAATCTTACCTCGTCTATCATCGCAGTCAGGCGCGTCCTCCAGGCTCCTCAGGATCTCAACACACAGCTCCGAATCCAGCGGGACGGGGTTTTCTGATTCCCTGTACACACCAACATAAAGGTACTTACAAGCAAATACGCATACAAGTTTATTTTTTAATAGGATTACAGTCATTGAAAATTAAGCGTAAAAAGTTGTTTCATCTTTGGGAAAATTTGAACCAAACAGACAGACAAGGACTTACTAATAGGACTGCATGTTCGTTTGCAGTAAATCTAGTTAGGGACATCATTTTAGTGGATCGCAATACAACCAATGATATTTTATATTTAGATGCGTTATCCTCATACTAAACGCATTCAAAACCGTCGCCAATTACTGACAGTTGCTACGTTACTATATTTCTACAGACAAAGACGGCAATCCGTAGCGAACGTTATTGTTAGAAAGAGATAAATAGTTGTTCCAAATTGCGTACCCGAAAGACGCGGCGTGCCTAGATACCGGTGCTCGCCATTCTCGCCAAGTGCCCCCTCATGAGCGCCTACCCGTCTTTATCGCGCTCATGCGATATTTAATTGTGTATCTGGTTTACAGTTGACAGTGACGCCGGTGTAAAATAAACAAAGTTTGGCGATATAAAGAAAATGTAAAAAATATTTACGGTACTTACGAATGAAACGAGACATCCTTTTATAAAATATATTTGTTACTTTTCGGTAATACATTTTTGGTATCTTTGACGCGTGCGTGTCAGCGGCCGCGGCGCAACTGAAGGGTAGTAATGCAATTTGCCTTCCATTTTCAGGAACGCTTTTGCACGCATATGACGTATCTTAATATAAAATATAATTGAATACAACACGATGGGCTTGGTACTGAGTTGGTCGCAGACGCGCAGTACAACTAGCTAGGGTCATCATTGTCGTCGTTAGGTGATCGGAAAACAACTAGCTTGGGTCGTCAATCAGTTGATTACAGTACAACCAGCTAGGGTCAACGCTCTTGTCAGTTGATCGCAGTACAACTAGCCAGAGTCCTCAATAAGTTGATCAGAGTAAAACCAGGTAAGGTCATCACTCTTATCAGTTAATCGCAGTAAAACTAGCTAGGATCTTCAATCAATTGATCGCAGTAGAACCAACTAGAATCGTCAATCAGTTGATCGCAGTACAAATAGCTAGGATCGTCACTCTCGTTGGTCAGTCGGTCGCAGTACAACTAGCAGGGGTCGTCACTCTCGATTCTTAGTTGGTCGCAGTAGAGCCAGGTAGGGCCGTCTCTCGCTCGCTACCTGTTGTGCAGCACGAGCGCCAGGGCGGGTGGGGCGCCGGGCGCGGGCTGAAGGCGCCGGGCTCCAGCGAGGGCTGTATAACTAGCTAGGGTCGTCACTCTCGTCTCTCGCTCGCTACCTGTTGTGCAGCACGAGCGCCACGACGGGCGGCGCGGGCACGGGCGGGTGGGGCGGCGGGCGCGGGCTGAAGGCGCCGGGCTCCAGCGAGGGCTGTATAACTAGCTAGGGTCGTCACTCTCGTCTCTCGCTCGCTACCTGTTGTGCAGCACGAGCGCCACGACGGGCGGCGCGGGCACGGGCGGGTGGGGCGGCGGGCGCGGGCTGAAGGCGCCGGGCTCCAGCGAGGGCTGTATAACTAGCTAGGGTCGTCACTCTCGTCTCTCGCTCGCTACCTGTTGTGCAGCACGAGCGCCACGACGGGCGGCGCGGGCACGGGCGGGTGGGGCGGCGGGCGCGGGCTGAAGGCGCCGGGCTCCAGCGAGGGCTGTATAACTAGCTAGGGTCGTCACTCTCGTCTCTCGCTCGCTACCTGTTGTGCAGCACGAGCGCCACGACGGGCGGCGCGGGCACGGGCGGGTGGGGCGGCGGGCGCGGGCTGAAGGCGCCGGGCTCCAGCGAGGGCTGTATAACTAGCTAGGGTCGTCACTCTCGTCTCTCGCTCGCTACCTGTTGTGCAGCACGAGCGCCACGACGGGCGGCGCGGGCACGGGCGGGTGGGGCGGCGGGCGCGGGCTGAAGGCGCCGGGCTCCAGCGAGGGCTGTATAACTAGCTAGGGTCGTCACTCTCGTCTCTCGCTCGCTACCTGTTGTGCAGCACGAGCGCCACGACGGGCGGCGCGGGCACGGGCGGGTGGGGCGGCGGGCGCGGGCTGAAGGCGCCGGGCTCCAGCGAGGGCTGTATAACTAGCTAGGGTCGTCACTCTCGTCTCTCGCTCGCTACCTGTTGTGCAGCACGAGCGCCACGACGGGCGGCGCGGGCACGGGCGGGTGGGGCGGCGGGCGCGGGCTGAAGGCGCCGGGCTCCAGCGAGGGCTGTATAACTAGCTAGGGTCGTCACTCTCGTCTCTCGCTCGCTACCTGTTGTGCAGCACGAGCGCCACGACGGGCGGCGCGGGCACGGGCGGGTGGGGCGGCGGGCGCGGGCTGAAGGCGCCGGGCTCCAGCGAGGGCTGTATAACTAGCTAGGGTCGTCACTCTCGTCTCTCGCTCGCTACCTGTTGTGCAGCACGAGCGCCACGACGGGCGGCGCGGGCACGGGCGGGTGGGGCGGCGGGCGCGGGCTGAAGGCGCCGGGCTCCAGCGAGGGCTGTATAACTAGCTAGGGTCGTCACTCTCGTCTCTCGCTCGCTACCTGTTGTGCAGCACGAGCGCCACGACGGGCGGCGCGGGCACGGGCGGGTGGGGCGGCGGGCGCGGGCTGAAGGCGCCGGGCTCCAGCGAGGGCTGTATAACTAGCTAGGGTCGTCACTCTCGTCTCTCGCTCGCTACCTGTTGTGCAGCACGAGCGCCACGACGGGCGGCGCGGGCACGGGCGGGTGGGGCGGCGGGCGCGGGCTGAAGGCGCCGGGCTCCAGCGAGGGCTGTATAACTAGCTAGGGTCGTCACTCTCGTCTCTCGCTCGCTACCTGTTGTGCAGCACGAGCGCCACGACGGGCGGCGCGGGCACGGGCGGGTGGGGCGGCGGGCGCGGGCTGAAGGCGCCGGGCTCCAGCGAGGGCTGTATAACTAGCTAGGGTCGTCACTCTCGTCTCTCGCTCGCTACCTGTTGTGCAGCACGAGCGCCACGACGGGCGGCGCGGGCACGGGCGGGTGGGGCGGCGGGCGCGGGCTGAAGGCGCCGGGCTCCAGCGAGGGCTGTATAACTAGCTAGGGTCGTCACTCTCGTCTCTCGCTCGCTACCTGTTGTGCAGCACGAGCGCCACGACGGGCGGCGCGGGCACGGGCGGGTGGGGCGGCGGGCGCGGGCTGAAGGCGCCGGGCTCCAGCGAGGGCTGTATAACTAGCTAGGGTCGTCACTCTCGTCTCTCGCTCGCTACCTGTTGTGCAGCACGAGCGCCACGACGGGCGGCGCGGGCACGGGCGGGTGGGGCGGCGGGCGCGGGCTGAAGGCGCCGGGCTCCAGCGAGGGCTGTATAACTAGCTAGGGTCGTCACTCTCGTCTCTCGCTCGCTACCTGTTGTGCAGCACGAGCGCCACGACGGGCGGCGCGGGCACGGGCGGGTGGGGCGGCGGGCGCGGGCTGAAGGCGCCGGGCTCCAGCGAGGGCTGTATAACTAGCTAGGGTCGTCACTCTCGTCTCTCGCTCGCTACCTGTTGTGCAGCACGAGCGCCACGACGGGCGGCGCGGGCACGGGCGGGTGGGGCGGCGGGCGCGGGCTGAAGGCGCCGGGCTCCAGCGAGGGCTGTATAACTAGCTAGGGTCGTCACTCTCGTCTCTCGCTCGCTACCTGTTGTGCAGCACGAGCGCCACGACGGGCGGCGCGGGCACGGGCGGGTGGGGCGGCGGGCGCGGGCTGAAGGCGCCGGGCTCCAGCGAGGGCTGTATAACTAGCTAGTGTCGTCACTCTCGTCTCTCGCTCGCTACCTGTTGTGCAGCACGAGCGCCACGACGGGCGGCGCGGGCACGGGCGGGTGGGGCGGCGGGCGCGGGCTGAAGGCGCCGGGCTCCAGCGAGGGCTGTATAACTAGCTAGGGTCGTCACTCTCGTCTCTCGCTCGCTACCTGTTGTGCAGCACGAGCGCCACGACGGGCGGCGCGGGCACGGGCGGGTGGGGCGGCGGGCGCGGGCTGAAGGCGCCGGGCTCCAGCGAGGGCTGTATAACTAGCTAGGGTCGTCACTCTCGTCTCTCGCTCGCTACCTGTTGTGCAGCACGAGCGCCACGACGGGCGGCGCGGGCACGGGCGGGTGGGGCGGCGGGCGCGGGCTGAAGGCGCCGGGCTCCAGCGAGGGCTGTATAACTAGCTAGTGTCGTCACTCTCGTCTCTCGCTCGCTACCTGTTGTGCAGCACGAGCGCCACGACGGGCGGCGCGGGCACGGGCGGGTGGGGCGGCGGGCGCGGGCTGAAGGCGCCGGGCTCCAGCGAGGGCTGTATAACTAGCTAGGGTCGTCACTCTCGTCTCTCGCTCGCTACCTGTTGTGCAGCACGAGCGCCACGACGGGCGGCGCGGGCACGGGCGGGTGGGGCGGCGGGCGCGGGCTGAAGGCGCCGGGCTCCAGCGAGGGCTGTATAACTAGCTAGGGTCGTCACTCTCGTCTCTCGCTCGCTACCTGTTGTGCAGCACGAGCGCCACGACGGGCGGCGCGGGCACGGGCGGGTGGGGCGGCGGGCGCGGGCTGAAGGCGCCGGGCTCCAGCGAGGGCTGTATAACTAGCTAGGGTCGTCACTCTCGTCTCTCGCTCGCTACCTGTTGTGCAGCACGAGCGCCACGACGGGCGGCGCGGGCACGGGCGGGTGGGGCGGCGGGCGCGGGCTGAAGGCGCCGGGCTCCAGCGAGGGCTGTATAACTAGCTAGGGTCGTCACTCTCGTCTCTCGCTCGCTACCTGTTGTGCAGCACGAGCGCCACGACGGGCGGCGCGGGCACGGGCGGGTGGGGCGGCGGGCGCGGGCTGAAGGCGCCGGGCTCCAGCGAGGGCGGCGGCACGCGCGGTGCTGGCGCGCCGCCCCACGAGCCCCACATGCCTACAGAATTCATCACATCATTACTTCTAGATTTCTTATGATCCAACTGAGCAAGTCTGACTCGCGTCAGAGTCGCGCACCGAGGTTTACGTTCGTACAGCCCGAATCACACTTGGTTTTTATTATTGGCTTCCCACTATAATCACACCAAATTAACCGCTTGTATGTGTGTATCACAGTTGGTGAGAGTGAGTATGTCAGTGATGTTTGGTCGTCAACTGACATCTCAGTTTTATATTATACTTGTCAAAAACTAATTTTACAACAATTTAAATATGTAAAAATACGAAAAATATTTTATTAATTATAATTACCATAACAGGACCTTTAAAAGAAATAATGATTAAAAGAAGATCAATACAATGAATTGTTCAGCTCTTTTGCAATATCTATACAGGGTGTCCCAAAAATCAACGTCAAGCAAAAAGGGCAGACGGTAAAAGACATGGGAAAATTTTGTAAAACATCTAATTCAACTACTTATAAAAAAAACACTCCAGCAAAAATAGAGAAAATTTACATCCTGCGATGATCTTCCAAGTGCTGTGACTGTCTCAAAATAATTAATCGTCCAACTTGAAGTGACTGCTGTACTGAAAAAACTGTTCTACGTTATTTTGGCAAGTAGCTTTAAAAGAAAGCGTATTTAGTCTGGATTTCAGTATGGTATGCCACTCCCTAGATTGTGTAATGATTGAGAAATTAAAAAACAAAAAACCGCCTTCAAAAACGCAAAAAATAACTTCTTTAAAATTGTAGGCACCTAATAGGTTAGTCCAACTGATGTCGGCTTTTTGTTGAAAATGTTGTGGTCGCCGACTTCAGTTGGACTAACCTATTAGGTGCCTACAATTTTAAAGAAGTTATTTTTTGCGTTTTTGAAGGCGGTTTTTTGTTTTTTAAAACATTTATTTTATTTTATACTTTTTAGTGATCATAATACGCTGTTACGTAGTCCCACTTCTTAGTTGAAATGAAACTTTAACTTATATCAAGCGCGCCGCAAGCAACGCCGCGGGAAAGTCATAGTCATATTTCAACAAGTAAATATTATTCGTTGTAGGTAGTCGCTCAACTATCTTAATCGAGATATCTTATCGCCACCCTTGAAATCGGTACCATTGAGGAGTTCCGGTGGCCATCTGTGGTCTTCATCATCAGTTCCACTTCACCAAATGATACTTTCTGAATGCAAATGCTGGACTTTTTACTAAAAATACTAAAATCGCTATATGTTTGCCTACAATATTTGAGGAGTTCCCTCAATTCCTCACTGATCCCCTCATCAGATACAGATTTGGTGACAATGGGACCACCTCGGAAGTATACTCTATCAAACCAAAAAAAAATATTTTGAAATCGGTCGACAATTGACGGAGTAATCGGTGAACATACATAAAAAAAAAAAATACATACTGTGGAACGTATAACCTCCTCCTTTTTTGAAGTCGGTTAAAAATAATCGTGGCCAGGCAAATCAACTGACTTAAATCCACTCGATAGCATTATCAGTATTATCACAATGAAACGATAAATAATACAAATCCACTAGGCTGCATGACATATAACGCCATAGTTTTTCCCTGTGGTCGCTGTAAATTTAGAAACTACCCCAAGAATTAAACTAATTAAGACAAACTTTATAGTTTCCTTTTTAAACTGATAGAAAAAGTTGTATATGCAATGGTACATTATTAGCTCTTGAGGTACTCGTGCCTGTCATTAGAACGCTTGCAAGCTCGCGCTCTAACTTCGGCACTCGTACCTTAAAAAGCTTCATTATTCATTATGTACCAGTTACATAAATAACGTCTTTAGTTCCATGAAATATGTCCAGTTTTAATTTTAAGCGCATTAATCAATAATTATTGTTTTTCTCCCACATGCTCGGAAATGTTAACCTTACTGTTGTAAAATCAGCCCGCGAAGTTGTGAGTTCCTGGGGCCCGTTCCAGAAAGCCACTCTGCAACTCTGCACTCCACAAATCCCACTCTTCAAACGTATTTCTGTTCCACAAAGCTATTGCAGAGTTGAAGAGGCAGAGTCAAATGCAGAGTGTGGATTTGTGGATTTGCATAGTATTTCTGTTCCACAAGACAATCGCAAAGTTGAAGAGACAGACTCAAATACAAAGTGTGGATTTGTGTATTTGCAAAGTATCTTTTAGGAACAGAATCTTTGCAGTTTTCAAATTACGCAGAGTGTTTTCTGGAACACGTTTACTTTGCACTTTGCATTATCGTGGAAATGCAAAGTGCAGAGTGCAGAGTTGCAGAGTGGCTTTCTGGAACGGGCCCCTGGTCCAGGCAAAATTTAAAAAAAGAAACAAAGTTATTATTTACCAACGGCAGCGGCCGCAAAAATGTATGAAAATTCATTACGTACCTGGTGTTTTAATTTTTAAAACCATGTTTGGACTAGGGTAACTATCTCCAAACAGCCAAACACTCGTGCAATCAAAATTCTTCCTTGTATATTTTACTTTTTAAATGTAAAAAGTTAAGCCTTTTCAAAGAGCGTTTACAACGTATTCAAAAGTAATAAAATAAATTGCCGAAACGCGTAATAAATGTTATAGTTTAAACATGGTCTTAACTATATTTTATTCAAATTGAATTTATTTTAAATTAGTGATTTTATTTAATGCTTTATTTCAGTGTCATACTGAATCGTACGTTTCTGTTCTTCTTTTTTCAAGGAAATGTTGGGACTGTGTTTAATATTATTAACAATTGTGTTAAATTTCCTCGCATTTTTGGAGAAAAGCACTATACAAGCCTCGACCGGGAAGGGCGGTTGCTGGACTCGTATATAGCCGCAACGGCCTATTTCCCGGTCTGTGCGGTAATGTACTATTATGAAACGAACTTACTATAGATACATTTATTTTTTAAAGTTAGTTGACTGTTCCATTGGTTCAAACATCGTTCGCGTGAAATGTAAACTTTCAATCTGTCACACATAAGATAGGAAAAATATAATAGGAGAGCAGAGGTTAGTAAAGGTTCTCACCGTTAGCGCGCCTCCAGTCGGCGCGTTCGGCCAGCACGTCTGGCGGGGGCTCCTCGCGGCCGCAGCGCGCCGCCCACGCGCGCGCGCCCGGCCCGGCCTCCAGCGGCAGGCGCGCCTCGTCCTCGCCCAGCGCTACCAGGATCTCAGGGTCGAATACCTGGAGGAAGGGTGAATAGGGGTCCGTGCTGCAAATATTTTTGTGCGAAGTTTGCAAAATGATATATTTACCAAATGTTGATTTGGTAAAAGTTTTTGTACAGTCATCATCGGTTTATTAAGACTAAAGACTAGACTATATACTAAAGAATTACAATTCGGTGGGTACAGTAAGCGGAGATGCTGTCGCCACCTCCCGACTCCATCAGATAAGCAAGTGTTGCAACGCTCTCGGGTTTACTTATCTGTTCTAAATTTCAGCCAACCGGTTTCCGGTCAAATATTAGCGCTGCAGCAGTAATGCAGCTCATGCTGAAACGACACCCTTTCTCGGACCAGCCGTGACATTAAATTAATGTCGATTTATTCTAATATTTTTTTATCAACTCGCAAAGGGTGTAAGTCGCAGGCGTATAGGGCAGTTATAGCCGATTTAGCTCTCATGGGAGTTATGAGCTTGGATTTTTTATAACTCCCTAGGGAGTTATGAGTTTAGTTTTAAAATATAGAATCCACTCGTACATCATTTCAGACTAAGTAGGAGTAAAATCAGCCAAGGTATATTTCCTATTAGCTTCTGCCCGCGACTTCGTCTGCGTGGACTTCAGAATTTGATCTTACAAGGATAAATAATATGAGTTTGTCCTATCCGAACCGAAAACGAAATATAGCGCTGTATAGGGAAAATCGCTTAACCACCCTGTGATTGACAGCAAGGCAATACTTCGATACAGAGTTTTAAATCAGAGCTAGCACCATCTTGTTCGTATATGGAGAATTAAAAGTGTCTTTCTTTAGTCACTTTTGTGTACACACATCAATGAATACAAACTGAGAGGATTACGAGATGACAAACGTAAACAAAAATAAAAACACACCACACATGGCTAGATGAGATTTCACCTTTTTAATTTTGTTACTCGCCCATACAAAGTGGCGTCGCCTTGTGAGCAAATTCACAGCTTTTAACGATTAATTTGATTTCCCTTAAGAATGAGATGTTTTTTCGGAATAAAAACTACCCTGTCCTGTTCCAGGACCGTGCTAAGCAATTTTTTTATTTTTTTTTCTTTTTCGTCTGTGCAAACATAATACCCATGACGACATTTTCGAAAACCATCATGGCTGCCGGCCTAAATTCCAAATTTGATATCATTTTCAAAATTGCCATCCCGGAAAACATGAAACACGATACCCATGTCGGCTTTTTCTAGAAACATAAAGGCCGCCATCTTGAATTCCGAATCTGACATCATTTTCGAATTCGCCATCCCCGAAAACATGAAACACGATACCTCATGACGGTTTTTTCGATAAACATCATGGCCGCCATCTTGAATTCCGAAACTGACATCATTTTCGAATTCGCTATCCGCGAAAACATGAGAAACGTTACCCATGACCGCTTTTTCGAAGAACATCATGGCCGCCATCTTGAATTCCGAATTTGACATCATTTTCGAATTCGCCATCCCCGAAAACATGAAACACGAAATGATCCATGACGGCTTTTTAGATAAACATCATGGCTGCCATCTTGAATTCCGAATCTGACATCATTTTCCAATTCGCTATCCACGAAAACATGAGAAACGATACCCATGACGACTTATTCGAAAAACATTTTGGCCGCCATCTTGATTTCGGATTCTGACATCATTTTCGAAATTGCCATCCCCGAAAACATGAAATACGATACCCGCATGACGTATTTTTCGAACAACATTGTGACGCCATGTTGAATTCCAAATTTGATATCATTTTCGAAATTGCCATCCCCGAAAATATGAAACACGATAATTACCCATGACGGCTTTTTCGATAAAGATAATGGCCGCCATCTTGAATTCCGAATATGACATCATTTTCGAATTCGCCATCCCCGAAAACATGAAACACGATAATTACCCATGACTGCTTTTTCGATAAACATCATGGCCGCCATCTTGAAATCTGAATACAAATACATCATTTCCGAATTCACTATCAGCGAAATCATGAGAAACGATACCCATGACGGCTTTTCCGAAAAACAGCATGGCCGCCATCTTGAATTCCGAATCAGACATCGTTTTCGAAATTGCCATCCCCGAAAACATGAAACACAATACCCATGACGACATTTTCGAAAAACATCATGGCCGCCATCTTGAATTCCGAATATGACATCTTTTTCGAAATTGCCATCCCCGAAACGACTTTTCCGAAAAACAGAATGGCCGCTATCTTCAATTCCGAATCAGACATCGTTTTCGAAATTTCCATCCCCGAAAACATGAAACACGATACCTGCATGAAGTCTTTTTCGAACAATATCGTGACGCCATCTTGAATTCCAAATTTGATATCATTTTCGAACTTGCCATCCCCGAAACGACTTTTCCGAAAAACAGCATGGCCGCCATCTTGAATTCCGAATCAGACATCGTTTTCGAAATTGCCATCCCCGAAAACATGAAACACAATACCCATGACGACTTTTTCGAACAACATCATGGCCGCCATCTTGAATTCCGAATCTGACATCGTTTTCGAAATTGCCATCCCCGAAACGACTTTGCCGAAAAACAGCATGGCCGCCATCTTGAATTCCGAATCAGACATCGTTTTCGAAATTTCCATCCCCGAAAACATGAAACACGATACCTGCATGACGTCTTTTTCGAACAACATCGTGACGCCATCTTGAATTCGCTTTCGCTCGAAATATGCTTTTGTCCAACCAAAGAGATGGCATGTTTAAATAAAGTACCAGGAGCGCAGCGGTAATTAGGGGGTCCGTAGCGCAACTTAGATCGCAGGCGATGACGTAGACGGTGTGGTCGCGCAGTCGTCGCCGCGCGCCGCGCCCGCCGGGACCGCCCTCTGCCACACACCACACACACAACCATCTATATCTACTTACTTCCCCCAGCGTGTTGGCGGCGAGCGCGTGCCAGTCGCCGGGGTCGAGCCCGCGCGCCGCCCACCAGTCGTCGCCGCGCGCCGCGCCGCCCCACAGCCGCGCCAGCTCGCCCGCGCCCGCCGGGACCGCCCTCTGCCACACACACACACAGACATACATCCATCTATATCTATTCATTCAATTAAAATAAAAACGATTAAAAGGAATTCCTAAGGTTAAGGAAGTTCAGAATTTTGCTGGATAGAAAAGAAGTGGAATAAGGAAATACGAGTACTTAGCATAATGAAGGAAAAGAGAAGTCTATTGCTGACAATAGATAATAGACGAGGAATAGTAGTTTTCACAATCGTGTTATAATAGATAGCTTTTTAGTCGAGTACCGTGTTTAGGCCACGAAGCTTGCAGAGTGGCCTAAGTAAGGCACGAGATAAAAAAAGCTTGATTATGACACTATTGTGATCAATACTTTTTGTACGAGTTCATTAATAGTTATTTATGTAACTGGTACAAAATGAAGGTTCTTAACGTACGAGCGCCGAGGTTAGACCACGAGCTTGCGAGCGCTCTAATTACAGGCACGAGTACCTTAAGAGTTAATTATGTACCGTTGCATACATAACTTTTTCCATAAGCTTAAAATGATAATGACAAAAATAAACAATCGCTAACTTTTCTTGTATACTTTCCTTGATTTTTCTGCTAACAAATTACTTGTCGGCAAAGTAATTTTTATTATTCCGATTGGCGTTAATAGTGTGTGAATGTTATTGTTAAATATTTAAAAATGTCATGCAAATTTTAATAGTTACCTACTAAAACAGTTCTGTCAATTTATCATACAAGTTGGAATGCCAAACGAAAAGCCATTTTGTTGACATCCATATTGAACGTAACCATGGTAACCAAATAACAAATCGGTGGATATTAATCATATTTTTTTAGTAATTTAACAAAAATGTAATTTTAAACACATACTTAGTCTAAAAAAAAATTGTTTTTAAAACACGTAATACAGTTAGTATTAAAATATTTTCAACGGTTTATTATACAAATTAATATGTCAAGTGTTCACTAAACGCCAAGACTGATATCCGGAATGACTGTAACCATGGTAATAACAATGCTATAATAATTATTATAGAACTGTTATTACCATGGCATCGCTTATTATAGAATTGTTTTCATGCTTTGGTTACGCTATAGGTGGTATTCTGATACCATTAACGATATCAATATTCGCGGTTTATAGTACGCGAGTAGAAAAAAATCATAATTTAAGTGGTTAGTTTTTATTTTCACTTTTTAAGCTTAGCTTTGAAAAGAAAAGTTATCACACCACCGGCGTCCGTAATGTTGCAGTACTGTGCTGTGATTGGCTACATGCTAGCCAATCACAAAGCGTAGTTTTTGAAAAAAAAAAGCCTTGGATACAGCAGCAAGTTTAAGTAGATTTTTGACAGATGACGCGACGCTGCTACGTTCCGAAACGCCATAGATTGGCAATTTTGTATCAGATCGAGTCTCCTTAAACAAGGACACATATTATTATTGAAACACGAAGTTCTACTTTAATTATTTTTTTGTTGTCTAGGGCGTATCGAAACAGTTACTTCGGTTGTTTCGGAAGTAACATAGACTATTCAACGATGAAAAGAGTGACGTTGCAGTATTCTCTATGAAATCTTAATACACAGATTTTAATCGACGAGTATAAAAGATGTTTTGTCACCTGTTACGGCACAACGAGTACATTAAAACTGTAATTGAAGAAAAAATAGAAGGAAATACGACGACCGAAAAGAACTTATCTATACCAATTAAAAGAAAAAGTAGGCGTCGTGTCTTATCAATGAATTATTAACAATGAAAATTACTCCACCGACAAGAGCATAGCTCTTAAGCAAATAATGATGATGAAGGAAGTTCAAGGTTGTACCGTGATTTTCACGTCTCCTTAGTATCTCTAGTGACTAATAAAAAAATAGACTTATGTACTTTGTATGTTATATATATATATATATATATAATGCAAACAACTTTCTTAGTAACTGTGAGAAGGAAACTTTATACATACCCTCAGGTCATTTGCACTCATTCGCACTCTCGCTCTCGCAGCATCACTCAACCCGAGTGCGAGCTCTTGCCTTCTCGCTTCTACCTTTTCCCGAAGCGAAGCAGTCAACTCACTGCACTCTTTTTCCAGCTGAGCGTACACACCGCCAGCATTCTATAAAAGAAAGTTAAATGACGATCGCTAGCACAAGGGACAAACTTTGCTACGGGAGTCCAGGAGAAACAAGGTCGTACCTCAAAATATTACATATTAAATACATATAAGTTATAAATAGACTTCGTTATCTTAGGGCACTGTCGTCGCTTTTTTGTAGGAATTGAATTTTTATTTTACCGATGGTCTAAATATCGATGGTATTGTACTGTTAAATGTCATGTCACTGACTACTAAAAAAGGATGGGATAAATAAAAGTCGCGGGTGTTTGTTAGTTAACACCAGAGGGCGGAATTTTCATGGCAAAAATCAAACGTCAATAGAGTTGGAACGTTGAATTTTATCGACTATCGATAAGTTATATTTACGAAGCGTATCTTTATTTATTTTTTAATAAAAATATACCTTATATGATGATGCACAGGAACAACAAATATATTAAAAAAAAACGGAATTATGGATTGTTAATTATTTTCCATGGGATGTTGCAAGAACTAATATAATCAAATCTTAATAAAAACTAATAGCGTTCTTTACCGCTTTAAACTCACATGAATCTGTTTTACTTGTTATGTGAGTTTCAACGCAATATTTTTTAAGTTGCTTTAAATGAAACTAGCAGGAGAGCAGTATATTTTTGAATTATTTTCTTTATAAGTAAGGAAAGAATACTTCTTTATCCATTTGTTTATTATTTTTTGTTCGTTTGTATTTCGTGAATTAAATGCAAAAAGACTAGTGGCAGAAATGCCAGTTAACTGTCATGTGATTTACTATTAATGGCGATGCAACTCGCTAATCAAAGAGGTTAATGTTAAAAGTCAGCAATATAGAAGGAGATTAAACTTATCGATAGCTGGAAAAGTCGATAAAATTTAACATCCCAACTCTATTGACGTTTCATTTTTGCCATGAAAATTCCGCCCTCTGGTTAACACTGTTTATCATAGTTTTTCCACAATAATTACATCAGGTAATTGCACCTCGTAATACTAACGAAGTTCTAGGTAATTATTTTTAATCGAGCACGCTATATTGAAATTGAGCAGAGATTTAAAAGGCCAAAAATTAATCGCATGGCTGCATAATATAAACTACAGATGTAGTGAAATATCCTTTCACATCGTATTTTCTCGGAAATGTTCGTATTTATCATGCTACTTCAGTCTGGCTCAGTACCCATCAAGACAACGCGGGGAAGGTCGCATCGCGAGAGTGATAATCGATATAGATTGGTTAATACCAGAGTATTTTTTTGTTAATTAAGATTAAGTTTGCTTTCAGTTCTTTTTAATAGTCATGCCGAAAGCATTAAGACCTGGGAAACGTTTAGATCGACAAGCCTGTGAAATTATTTTCAACGAAAATTATATTTCTTATTGTTTACCTACACCTATTCTTTATATAATTTGATCGTGGTGGTTTAATCATCTCAGTATGATATACTTTAAACTTGTGGTTTGACATTTGACACTGATAACTAAAGTACTCTATTTATTTAATATAAACGTGTCACTTAATAATTCAATAATTCATAGACACGTCGGCCATCATTCGGAAGTAGACGTGAGTTCCGAGTTTTTACGATGTGAAAGGATTATTCACTAGATCTGTACAAAAATCGATTTAGACGGTCGATAAAACAAACATTCAATCCCTACAAAAATGCGACGTCAGTGCCCCAAGATAACGGAGGTACCATTTATTACATACGTCGCAGAGGCGAGTGTCGTATGCATGTAGTATGTTGATATAGTTTTGTGCGATGTGTAGTTTTGTACAGTTTTGTGCGACGTAAATTTGCCCTCTGTCATTTAAACTGAAGCTAATGAAGTGGAGCTATCATTTTTACCCGACTAATTGAATGAGGGTTATTTTTAAATTTTTAACTCACGTACAATTCTACGGAGTTTATGGTTAAACTTAAGTAAATTAAATAACTTTTATATGCCTTCCGTGTTCTGTGCTCTTTTTTAAATTATGAACGGGCATTCAAAATATATTACAAAATTAATTTATGTTAAGGCAGCACGGTTTCGACCCGTACCTTATGTCCTAAGTAAAATGATTAAAAATGTAAAAAAAAGAAACCCTTCGGGAAAAAGGTTTTTTTCTTATTTACCTCATACACAGGGAGATTTTTGTTTGTGAGAATTTAAATCTACCAGAAAGGAAGAAAACGAACTTTATACAAGTCAAAATAAAGTTTAAACTAAATTGCCTCGATTTTGTAATTTTAAATCTATTTTATTGCCAACCAACCAACCACCGGCACGAGAAAACATTCAAAGCAAACATGTTTCAGAAGACAATCAGCCGCACCTGCGCGATCTGTACGGAGAAGGGCCCGAAGCAGGCTTGCACGAAGTGCTCGTAGTCGCGCAGCGGGCGCGCCACGGCCCGCTCGGCCGCCGCCGCCCACTCGCCCAGCGCCTGCGCCTCGCCGCGCGCCGCCAGCGCCGCCACCGCCTGCGCGCAGCTGCGGGGCACCACAACACAACTATGCCACTGGCAGAGACGATCGGAGGAGATCTCTTATGCGGGCTCCACACGCGCGGGCAAACAACACAAACATCGAACACATGCCGAACACCGACCGCGAACACCCAACCCGAACACGCATCCCCGTGCTCGGCGAACGCGCTAGTATATTTCGGATCGGACGTTTGCCGAACATCCTTTGATTCGGGCAGAAAACCGACACCGACGCCGATCACTAGGGAACACGAAAAAAAACAGGCGAACACCCATCTACATGTTCGCGTTCGTCGTTCGGTGTTCACCGTTTGCCATCGTTCGCCGAGCGGGCGGAGCGGGCATTAAAGGGATAAGTTCGGGAAGGAGTAAGTTTTAAAAAATAGACATACGATACGGTTCACCGTCGTTTTGTCGAGACTGTTTCATAGAACAACATATCGCTCCGCAGAATTTTTATAATATTTTATTAGGATAGCGGAGTCCTCACGAGAGCTGGTAGTGGGTGCGCGCGCGCAGGCCGGGCCCGTCCACGCGGCGGCAGAAGGCGGAGTCGTGCGCCGGCACGCGCGCCGCGCGCGAGATGAGCGCGCGCCACGCCGCCGCCTCCCACAGCGCGCGCAGCGCCCACCAGCTCACGCCGCCTGAGGGGGGGGACGATACTATTAAACTACCAACATTTGTTTATATACACGTGGAAAAAACGAACGCCACATGGACGACCCCTACCTTAAATGTTGGAAATGGCAAATTCTACGCAAAGGAGACTTTACTTTTATTTTTGAATTCATTCAATATTGCATTTATGGATTTTTGGAAATTCGTCTGCCTTAACCGGGAATCGAACTGGTCAAATATGACATAATATTAAAGTAGGGTTTTTACGTTCTTTATGTAATTTAAACGTGTATGTGTTGTAGATATAAATGATCACCATAAATGACGTTCTCAATCTGTATCATAAAACATGACTTAAGAGGATTTTCACCTGATAATGCAGTATTTTATTGTTTTTTAAAATAAAAGTTAGTCTCCTTTACGTAGAGTTTGCTACTTCCAATACAATATTTAAAGTAGTGGCCATCCATGTGGCATTCGTTTTTTCACCCTGTATATATAAATACAACATGGGACAAAAATAACAAAAAAAAACAGAAATTATTAAAATAATGTTAACCCTATTTTTTTGTTTCTTTTTAGACAACAGTAATTTTTGATGAGTCTTGAACTGGACATCTTAAGATTAGTCCCGACTAGAACTGCCGCATGTAAAAAACGGTCCTATATATTTGAGCCGAATAACGAATGCATTGATAAAAAAGACTACCTCTCGTTTCAGCTCCCAATTTAACTGTCGTAACCCTTGGGGCGCTTTGTTCCGTATCCGTAATTACCCCCCTCAAACACCTTGTGATGTATCCGTCAAGAAGGTATTTGATATTATAAATTAAATTTGACCTAAACACCTTAAAAATAGGGTTCTAATTTGATACAAAAAACAAAAGTAATTTTTTTTTAGAGAGAAGATATAATATAACTTGTTTACTTAAATATTATTAAAATTAACATACTAGATACACTTAATTATTGATTGAACTGACCGACAAGCAGCAATAATGCACAAAGCGGGCAAACGACCACAGCGACGAACAATGCCGCTATAGGCTGTAGTATTCCCAACACGGCTATTCGCCATATCAACACTTCGAATAACACGAACCATCTGCAAAAAAATGGCGATTATTTATAACATCCTACCGACTGCGCCAGTGAAGTTTATAAACAAAATAATAAACTAGTATTATTGTAACAACTAATATAATGAAAAGGTCAAATTCAGGAGCAGTTCAATTACAACTGTATTACAAAAATAAGTGCGAGGTAGCTCTTTAACCGACTTAAAAAAAGGAGGAGGTTATACGTTCCACTGTATGTATCTTTTTTTTTTCTATGTACCTATGTTCACCGATTACTCCGTCAATTGAGGACCAATTTAAAAAAATCTTTTTTGGTTTGATAGAGTATACTTCCGAGGTGGTCCCATTGTCACCAAATCTGTATCTGATGAGGGGATCAGTGAGGAATTGAGGGAACTCCTCAAATATTGTAGGCAAACATATAGCGATTTTAGTATTTTTAGTAACAAGTCTAGCATTTGCATTCAGAAAGTATCATTTGGTGAAGTGGAACTGATGATGAAGACCACAGATGGCCACCGGAACTTCTCAACGGTACCGATTTCAAGGGTAGCGTTAAGATATCTCGATTAAGATAGTTGAGCGACTACAACGAAGAATATTTACTTGTTGAAATATGACTATGACTTTCCCGCGGCGTTGCTTGCGGCGCGCTTGAAATAACTTAAAGTTTCATATCAACTAAGAAAAAGTATAAAATAAAATAAATGTTTTAAAAAACGAAAAACCGCCTTCCAAAACGCAAACAACTAAATTAAAACTTTTTTACTTAACTTTCTTTAAAATTGTAAGCACCTAATAGGTTAGTTCAACTGAAGTCGGCGACCACAATATTTTCAACAAAAAGCCAATATCAGTTGGACTAACCTATCAGGTGCCTACAATTTTAAAGAAGTTATTTATATGCGTTTTTGAAGGCGGCTTTTTATTTTTTAAAAAAGAAAATTGGAAAGCTTTTGCTCCACTCGTTAAAAACATCTCATCAGCGTCTCTATTCTAGGTGGTAAAATCCAAATCGTATTTGATCTGTTATGGTATTGTTTTGACTCGGCCGCCATTACTATTATATATGTGCTATTTAGATTAAATTCGTTTTCGACATTTCTGGACACAGTCTTGTATTGACGCAATTCATTTGACCCTGTTCTTGTTTGGCTATATTTCGTTTTCATCCAATACCAAAGAAATTCATACAATAAACAACTTAATGTTATAATAAAATAAATAATTTATGTGTCAGTTACTTAAGATTATATATAAAGACTTCTGAAAATAAAATGTATCCAAAGACGAACACGGCCAAATCGGAAGCGTCAAAACGAGAATTTGTCGCAAAAAGAATCTGTCGAACGCCACATTAGACTTAGTCCTGGCAACGAAAAATTATGGATGGAAAAGTTGAAAGCAGAAAGTTTGACTTCGGGAGCCCTAGGGGGGGGGGGGGTTCACAAAGAAGGTCCCGTTTTTTTGTTTTTTGTTTACATCTTGAAAACGATGCGTCATAGGAAATGGTGTTGTCTGGCATTATTAAAGCTGATCAAATTCTCTACAACTTTGATGATTTGATGTGAATTATTTATATGTGTGGATTTTTTTAAATGTGGTATAACTTTTCATCGGTAGATGATATATTCATACATGTATATATATTCTTAAAGAGAATTAAATTCTCTACAAGCTAAGTCTTCTTCTTCGTCGTTTCACTGGTGAGGTGAGGTCAAAATACGTTTTTGAAAATCGACCGTTTTTTGGAGCTCATATCTAGACAACGATTGAAAATAGGTGGAAAATGTACAGAATCAAAGTTGTAGAGAATTTGATCAGCTTTAATAATGCCATACAACACCATTTCCTATGACGTATCGTTTTCAAGATGTAAACAAAAAACAAAAAAACGGGACCTTCTTTGTGCCCTAGGGCTCACCTTCGAGGGGTGGGGACTTTTAGTATGTTTATCTCCTAACTAGTCCAAACAAAGTTCCGAAGTCAAACTTTCTGCTTTCGGCCATTCCATCCACAGTCCCCTTTCGAGCACTCATTTACCAAGCTAACTAGTTGGTAGCGTGAGACGGTTGGTAGCGAGGGCAGATCTTTTTGTATTGAGACGGTTGGTGGTGTGGGCAGAATTCGTGTGATGAACAGCGTATTTGTTCCTGAATCTTGTATGGTTTGTATGTATTTTTCTATATAAGTATGTTTATCGTTGACCCATAATAAAAGCTTAGTTAGTTACGGTCTAGTTAAATTTGTGTGAGATTGTCCCCTGATATTATCGGGCTCACCGGTTGAGCCGCGGCGGGTCAGGACAGTCCAGGTCGTAGACGAGCGCGTCAGCCACCAGCAGCAGCAGCGCCAGAGCCGGCACCCACAGCGGCACGGCGGCCGCGGCGGCGAGCGAGGCCGCGCTGCTGGCCAGCGCCACCAGCGGGAACACCAGCAGCAGGCCCAGCGAGCCCAGCCCGCCCACCACGCCGTAGTTCCATATGCGGTTGGCTTGCCGGCTGAGGCCTTTGCCGAGTAAGCCTGGGAAATACACGCTTATAATACTGGTGTACTAATAATTAGGGTTAGGACTTTTGGTGGCAAATCATGGTTCTAGAATCGATGGAGTCGCTATTTCCTAATTATTATAGTCACAATATTTCAAAATGCATTCATTCGTTAAATCGCTAAACCAGTTTAAATGAAAATTGGTACAGAAGATATCTCTGCTGTGAAAGCGTTACAAACAAACAAGTTATGTAGCTCTAACAATCCCACTCTGAGAATGAAGGTGTGAGTGTATTCATGTATATATTATGCCGCACTTTTTATACGAAGTTATAGTTATACCCGTGTCAGGTTCCGTTTCGAATCGCGTGCGCTCTTTGGACACGTGCCGCCACAGCTTCAGGAGTCGCGACCACATCGTCTGCGTCTCGCTGCTTCGCTTCGGGAACAGGGTGCCGTTCACCTGGTTAGGAGACATAGAGATGATGAATTTGTTTAAGAAATAAAATTCGTTCACTACAGTCAATCAAGTCATTGAAAATGTACAATTCTGGCGCGTATTCAGACAGGTATCCCACTTAATATCAGATTATTAATGCGGACTTATGACGAGCTCAGAACAGGTGTAGATTCTCTCCAATTCCAGCACCCAGACCGCGCCATCATCATGAACAGATCAGCAGTGGAGGCGTCACGAGGCACGCTAAGCAACAGCCATGGCTTAATGTATAACACCAAGAAGAGCGAGCTCATGGTGTTCAAGTCGGGGACCAGGTGTCTGTCAGTTATACCACAAGTCATGCTAAACGGAGTTCCGTTAAACCGCGTGACCCGTTTCAAGTACTTGGGACACCTGATCACCGATAACCTGAGAGACGACGCCGACCTCGAGAGGGAGCGTCGGGCGCTGGCGGTGAGAGCAAACATGTTGGCCCGCAGGTTTGCGCGGTGGTCCAGGGAAGTGAAAGTTACTCTTTTCAGAGCTTTCTGCACTTCTTTGTATACATGCGCCCTGTGGGCCAACTATACTCGAAGATCGTTTAGCGCCCTTCGCGTACAGTATAATGACGCGTTCAGGGTGCTGGTGCGGCTGCCGCGTCGCTGCAGTGCGTCAGGCATGTTCGCGGAGGCGCGCATCGATTGCTTCTACACCACTCTGCGCAAGCGGTGCGCGTCTCTGATGAGCAGAGTGCGCGGTAGTGGCAACAGCATCCTGGACATGATAGCGAGTAGGTTTGATTGCCCCTACATGGTTCACTGTATGCAGCTCCATGTAGGGAGCAATAGTACTTATTAATTGTGTTTTAGTTTTTTTCGTTGTGAAAGTTTTGTGTAATTTTAATTTTAATTGGGATTTTTAATTGTAATTTTAATTGGGATTTTTAATTGTAATTTTAATTGGGATTTTATTTTTAACTTTGATTTTTAATTTTATTTTAATTTTAATGTTTATTTAAATTTTATGTGTAATATGGAAATGTTATTTCTGAAATAAATAATTTTGAATTTGAATTTGAATTAAGCAGTTACTTTATATTCCCTCTCCAGCTGCAGCACCTAGACTATGTCATAATCATGAACCCAGCCCAGTGGTGGGGGCGTCACCTGCGACGGCTTGATGCCAGGAGCGAGCGCAGTAACAGCGGCATGCACCACACTACCACGCGCTAGGGGAACATCATGTTTCAGCTCCAACTCCAGCATCTAGAGTCCTAGACCTGCCTTAATCATGAACACAGCCCAACGGTGGAGGCATCACCTGTGACAGCTCGAGGTCAGGAACGAGCGCGCGCACGCGCACCAGCGTGCGCAGTGACAGCGGCGAGCACCACACCACCACCACGCCCAGCAGGAACATCATGTTCCAGCTCCAACTCCATGTCCTGAGACAGAAATAAACGACATGATTCATTGTCATTGGCATCGTTGTTCTCGCTCTCATCGACATTATAATTATAACTAATGGGCGGCTGACGGATGCAAAATTCCTCAAAATATCGTCGAACGATAACATTAATATGGTCGCCCACGGCTACATCCTAGTCTTACCTGTGCGCGAGGTTAACCAGCCTCCAACCAGGCCACCTCGTGCTGGTCCGGCGCGTCGTCTCCTTGTGCACGAGGAACACGGGCTGACTCGGGTCCGAGCGCGGCGTCACGATCGAGGTGGCCCGCGAGCTGAGCACGGTGGGGATGCGCTCCGAGCGCCCGCGGAAGTGGCGCACGATGACCCAGTTCTGGGGGAGCCAGATGCGCGTCTCCCAGGTGAACTCGCGCGTCGGGGCTTTGGCGGCGCGGAGCTCCTGTTTAACGGGGTGTATCTTTACATAGTGTAAAACAAAGTCGCTTCCCACCGTCTGTCTCTCTGTGTATACGCTTAAATATTTCAAACGACGCAACGGGTTTTTATCAATAGATAGTGATTCAAGAGGAAGGTTTTATGTGTTATAAATTCTGGATTATGTACTCGGCGCAGTCCCCACCTCCTTTTATATTTTTGTGGGATCTAATTAAAACCTTCTCAGTTTGAGACCAGTAGCCGTATATATTAGAGAAATATAATTCAGCACTTACCTTCATAAGCAATGGCTCCCGGTCTCTCAGAAAGGTCAGATCCCTCAGCAGGAAGTACCGGTGCTGATGCAGTCGGTGGGCCAACATAGCTGCAGCGGCGTCGTCAAGCGCCGCCCAGCGTAGCTCGGCGGTAAGTCGCTGAGCAGAATGCGCAAGCTTCTCCTTGCGCCAGGAATCAGCATGGGACAGTATCGGGTGGGTGGCGCGGATACGGGATTCAGCGGAGGCCAGGCCCGCTTCGATCTTGTTGCGAACACCTTCTTCCGCCCTGAAGAATTCGAGAAGGACGTTAGATCAGGTCTATACGTTCTATTTCATGGAGAGTTGGTGTAACAAAAATGGAATAAAATGTATATTTAATATTTTAATATATATTATGTCTTACTAATAATATAAATGCGAAAGTCTGGATGTTTGTTACTCAGTCACGCAAGAACGGCTAAACGGATCGGTTATTGATGGCGGCGGCGCGCAGCTGGCAGGCCAGCAGCTCGGGCACGCCGGCGCCGAGCGCGCGCAGTTGCTCGCTCGCCACCAGGTGCGAGTCCCCTGTGGCAGCCTGCGGTACCTGTTGATAACGGCGGCGGCGCGCAGCTGGTCGGCCAGCAGCTCGGGCACGCCGGTGCCCAGCGCGAGCAGCTTCTCTCTCGCCACCAGGTGCGAGTCCCCTGTGGCAGCCTGCGGTACCTGTTGATGACGGCGGCGGCGCGCAGCTGGTCGGCCAGCAGCTCGGGCACGCCGGCGCCCAGCGCGAGCAGCTTCTCTCTCGCCACCAGGTGCGAGTCCCCTGTGGCAGCCTGCGGTACCTGTTGATGACGGCGGCGGCGCGCAGCTGGTCGGCCAGCAGCTCGGGCACGCCGGCGCCCAGCGCGAGCAGCTTCTCTCTCGCCACCAGGTGCGAGTCCCCTGTGGCAGCCTGCGGTACCTGTTGATGACGGCGGCGGCGCGCAGCTGGTCGGCCAGCAGCTCGGGCACGCCGGCGCCCAGCGCGAGCAGCTTCTCTCTCGCCACCAGGTGCGAGTCCCCTGTGGCAGCCTGCGGTACCTGTTGATGACGGCGGCGGCGCGCAGCTGGTCGGCCAGCAGCTCGGGCACGCCGGCGCCCAGCGCGAGCAGCTTCTCTCTCGCCACCAGGTGCGAGTCCCCTCTGGCAGCCTGCGGTACCTGTTGATGATGGCGGCGGCGCGCAGCTGGTCGGCCAGCAGCTCGGGCACGCCGGCTCCCAGCGCGCGCAGCTTCTCGCTCGCCACCAGGTGCGAGTCCCCTGTGGCAGCCTGCGGTACCTGTTGATGATGGCGGCGGCGCGCAGCTGGTCGGCCAGCAGCTCGGGCACGCCGGCGCCCAGCGCGCGCAGCTTCTCGCTCGCCACCAGGTGCGAGTCCCCTGTGGCAGCCTGCGGTACCTGTTGATGATGGCGGCGGCGCGCAGCTGGTCGGCCAGCAGCTCGGGCACGCCGGCGCCCAGCGCGCGCAGCTTCTCGCTCGCCACCAGGTGCGAGTCCCCTGTGGCAGCCTGCGGTACCTGTTGATGATGGCGGCGGCGCGCAGCTGGTCGGCCAGCAGCTCGGGCACGCCGGCGCCCAGCGCGCGCAGCTTCTCGCTCGCCACCAGGTGCGAGTCCCCTGTGGCAGCCTGCGGTACCTGTTGATGATGGCGGCGGCGCGCAGCTGGTCGGCCAGCAGCTCGGGCACGCCGGCGCCCAGCGCGCGCAGCTTCTCGCTCGCCACCAGGTGCGAGTCCCCTGTGGCAGCCTGCGGTACCTGTTGATGATGGCGGCGGCGCGCAGCTGGTCGGCCAGCAGCTCGGGCACGCCGGCGCCCAGCGCGCGCAGCTTCTCGCTCGCCACCAGGTGCGAGTCCCCTGTGGCAGCCTGCGGTACCTGTTGATGATGGCGGCGGCGCGCAGCTGGTCGGCCAGCAGCTCGGGCACGCCGGCGCCCAGCGCGCGCAGCTGCTCGCTCGCTACCACGGCACTACACACGCGCGCCACGTACTCGCGCATCGCCGCCGCTCGCACCTCCTACACACACACGCCGCGTATAATGCCGGCTGTACACACTCGTCGAGACTCCCCGAGACAGGCCAAGAGCGAGTGTGTAAATACTGCTCTCATCTTGTCTCGCTCGCTCTCGTCTCGTCTCGCCATGTCCCGGTCGCGGTCTAGAGTCTAGACGAGAGGCAAAATTCAAAATATTTATTCAGTAAATTGGCCACATGAGGGCTCTTTTACACGTTTGTAATATGGAGGGAATCTGTTAGCGCTTCGGACAAGATCATCATTGGCTCTGGACGAGTGTGTACAGCCGGCATAACAGTGGAAAAAACATGTCAAATACTACCATTCTATTATTTTATCGAAACACCTTTACACGAACGTATCATTAGGCAGAATTTTCATTTCATCCAAAGGAATTTCTTGCCGCATGAGTTAATTGTTTTTGATAGTCACAAGTCTAAACTAACCTAACTGCGTAATTGATGTTCAAGATATCGTGAAAACAACATGGTTACAGCAGAAAATAGCGTTCGATGAAATGATACAATCGATTAAGTGAAATTCGATAAAATGATGGGTTACCATTTTAACTCCTATGACGCTAAGCGAACCCTGCGCCCATGCCTTTGCTTGCATTGCTAACTTTTATGGGCGACAGTGACTGCTTCAAATAGTGGCCTGTGAAAAAAATGTCAGCAGTACCTGCTCGATGTCCCGTGGCGGCATCTTCTGGCTGGCGAGGTGCGCGGCGCGGCGCTCGCGGAAGTGCAGGAACCAGCCGCGCGCCTCGCGCTCCAGGATGGCCTGCAGCGGGCCCGCGGCGCGCCGCAGCAGCTCACGCCGGTACAGCCGCAGGTCCACCTGTGCACAGTGCACCGGTATTAAAAACGCAACGACGGTTCCGCCCGACTCACACATGGACGAGGTTTTTGTTTTTTTCTTAGGGTTTGCACCAATCAATTCTGGGGGTACGGAACGCTAAGCAATGCTTATATGAGTAAGGACTAAAAAGTTGGTTTCATAGTAAATGTAGTTAATCATACAAACAATGAAGGCAAAAAAAGTTCCCTTGCGCGACGAAAAGTATTCTTACTAAATTTCGTCGCATAACGGAGAAGTTTCATAGAAAAATTAATTGCTTGAGTTAGCATGCCCAACTTTTTGGAGCTCACCCATATATGCCGGACGGAAAAAAATGTGTCGTCTCAGTGAGAAACAAATATGGACAGAAAAACATACCTGAGCAAGTTTAAAATCATTCAATGTTGTCGAAGAAGTCGGCCGAAAATCCTCTATTTCTCGAGCTAAAAAAGGTGGAGCCAGGAAACAGAACGGAACCATAATTAAACAACCTAGTTTGCAAGGGTTTGTCCGAGCTTGAAGGCAGCACTGTGAATCATGCGCGTCACCCATGCGGCTAGGGTAGCTATAATGTCCTCCTGTTAGGGTTGTCACCTGCGTGCGCTGCGGCGTGGTGTAGACGCAGGGCACGCGCGGCGCGATGCGTGGGGGCTCACGCGCGTCCGCCTTTTCGGAGGCAGCCCTGCGCATGGCGCGCGTCACCCAAGCGGCTAGGGCCGCTATGTCCTCTTGGTGTTCAGGCTGGAAATACCGAACATTAAAAAAAAGCCTTATACACAAAATTGGAAAATAAATTGTTTTTAAGTCTCGTTAACATTTCAGACCTACTAAAGCACCAAAGGAACTGAGAGAAAAGGTTCACAGCTATAATATTAAAACATGGCCGTGGCAACCAAGGCCTAAAGTAAACACATACCATACATATTAATTCAGCTACTAAATATCTCGATCGCTCCTCACGTATCTTCTTCTCCAAGTCTTTCGCTTCAAGTGATGGCATTCCGAAAATGAGATCCATAAGTCTGTAATAAAAAAACGAAATCCGTTTTTGTTTATACGAGGGGTGATTGGAAAGTTCGCGGCCTAAGTATGAAATCAAATCCAAAGTTTTATTTAAATATTTTTATTTCTCTACGTAGTCCCCGTCGAGGTCTTTGCACTTGTTCCATCTGGATTTCAAAGCCAATACACCACTTTTGAAGAAACTTTCCTCCAGGTCTTCAAAATAGGTGTCCACTTCAGCTTGGACCTCGTCGTTGGTCAAAAATTTCTTACCGCCCATGTGTTTTTTTAAGTTTGGAAATAGGTGGAAGTCCGACGGTGCTAAATCGGGCGAATAAGGCGGGTGGGGCAATAATTCAAACCCACATTTGTGAATTTCTGCCATCGATTTTAGTGACGTGTGCACACGAGCGTTGTCCTGGTGAAAGAGAACTTTTTTTGTCAACAATCCAGGTCTTTTTACTTTCAGTTCCTCTCGTAATCGCCGTAAAAGTTCGCAATAATAGTCCGAGTTTATAGTGGTACCTTTCTGGAGATAGTCAACCATTATTACTCCCTTTGCATCCCAGAAGACTGATGCCATGACTTTATTCGCCGACAAAATGGCCTTTGCCTTTTTGGGAGGCGGAGATCCAGCACGAACCCACTGCTTCGATTGCTGTTTAGTCTCGGGCGTGTAGTGGTGGACCCATGTCTCATCCATAGTAACATATCTGTCCAAAAAGTCTTGAGGGTCAGCTTCATACAGGTCTAGACAGTCGCGTGAAATTGTTAGACGAGTGATTTTTTGTTCCACTGAAAGGAGCTTTGGTACCCATCTCGCCGACACCTTCGAAAAACCTAATTCGTTGACTATAATGTTTTGCGTTCTTTCATAAGAGATGCCTACGATGTCAGCTATTTCTCTTACTTTTAACCGTCGGTCTTTCATTATCATGTCGCATATAATTGCCACATTTTGTGGATTAGTCGCAGTGGTTGGCCTTCCGGGACGAGGGTCATCTGCGATACTGACTCGTCCCCGCTTGAATTCAGCAGCCCACTTTTTTACCATCGTATATGATGGACAGGATTGCCCCAATGTACACTGCATATCTTCATAAATTTGTTTGGGAGTCAATCCTTTTTTATGAAGATATTTAATTACGGCACGCTGCTCCAAATTGTCCATTATGAAAAATCTGTTTACACGTATTTTTAAATCAGACGTAAAATATATATCAAATATTGTCTTCCAATTAAAATTTCGCGGGATGAAAACTGAATAGTGACAGTTCAAAATGGCGGCAGTTTTTTTTTTAATTTTTAATTTTTTAAATGGTCGGGCCGCGAACTTTTCAATCAGCCCTCGTATTATATTTTCGCGAAACCAACTGCATGCCATTGTCAGGTCAATGAATGGAGGCAGGTTGTAAATCTCTAATGCAACAGCGACAGGCCCGACCTCATGAACTTTAACAGTAACTAATCGGAGATCAGAATGTTCTATTTAACTAAACCACTAACCAAGTCCCATCAATTGTAGTTGATGCAACGCTAGTCAGGCTTTAGACTTGCCAAGAAGAGAGACGTATATGGCTATGCGATGCCACTACAAGGGCAACTGACCTTCGATATTGGACAGTAGCCTCGGAGTCATATGCTCCATTGAACCATACTCGCCACTAACTTAGTGGCGAGTATAACATTTATCATTGCACCTATGCGTAATCTACCCCAGCTAAAAAAGACAAAGGTTCATTCGGAAGCAGTAGTCGATTGCATGCAGGTTCGAGCTAGCGTAAACTTACCAACTCACAAAAAGATGTACTCGCCATCATGAGTCCAGGAGTCAAGTGTTTCATAAATAATAAATAAATAATCAAATTTCATACAGTTGCTGAATATTTTGTGGTTGGGGTAAATAGGCATTATCTTAACATGCTTCATCTTAACTGCATTGAAATGTACCGCTCACTCCTAAAGTCCCAAAACACCAGCTTCGAAATATAAGGTAAGGATGATCAAAAATACCTAAATTTAAATGTTAAGTTTAGGATTCCAGTATATAGAGAATCTTTTACGTATTTTAAAATTCTGGTATTTCAGTACTGAGCCATGGTACAATAATATACTTCGCCTGGTATTCTCTTCCGAGAAGCAGTGGTCACGTGAGTGGACACGTACTCCGTTATATCCGTCACCCGAAGATTTCCAAACTTTAAAATCGGGGTAATTATAAAATATTTGCTCGTATATATTAACTTAAGACTATCATTGTATATAGGTTTTACGTTTTGACCATTTACTGCTATCTATAAAAAAAAAACGTATAGACGTGTTGCTGCATTTTGACGTACGTACGGGTAAACTCATAACAAAATAAAAATAAGTTCTAAATGTTAGGGCTATGGATTATGATATTGATAAGCGCTTTTTTATTAGGCGCTTCCTCTCATTTAGGTACATAAAATACTACTTACCACCTTTAACCGTGGTTTTTAACCGACTTCAAAAAAGGAGGAGGTTCTCAATTCGTCGGGATTTTTTTTTTTTTTTTTTTTTTATGTATGTTCCCCGATTACTCGAAGACCACGGGACCGATTTGAAAAATTTTTTCGTTGTTCAAATGGGTATACTTTCTAGTTGGTCCCATTGTCACCACGTCAGGATCTGATGATGGGATCATGGAGAAATCAAGAGAACTCCTCAAATATTATAGGCACACCTATAGCGATTTTGGTATTTTTCACTGTAACTCATGCATTTGCTTTTGAAAAGTACTATATGGTGAAGTGGAACTGATGATGAAGACCACAGATGGCCACCGGAACTCCTTAACGGTACCTATTTCAAGGGTGGCGATAAGATATTTCGATAAAGGAAGTTGAGCGACTATGACGAAGCACATTTAGGTTTCAATATGACTATGACATTACCGCGGCGTTGTCTGCGGCGAGCTTGAAATGTTCTATAGTTTCTTATTAATATTTAGAAGTGGAGCTACGTAACAGCATAAATAGGATCACTAAAAAGTATAAAATAAAATAAATGTTAAAAAAAACAAAAAACCGCCTTCAAAAAGCAAAAAATAACTTCTTTAAAATGGTAGGTAAATAGGTCAGTCCAACTGAAGTCGGCGTCCAACAATATTTTAACCAAAAGAAGACTTCAGTTGGACTGACCTATTTACCTACCATTTTAAAGAAGTTATTTTTTGCTTTTTGAAGGCGGTTTTTTGTTTTTTTTTACATTTAGTTTAGGCTCGCAATATCGCTACCACTTCTCGGAAGCGCTTCCTTTGGGGGAAAAGTATAGAAACCTATTGTGCCCTACCCTTTTTGCTCTTACAAGCTGTAATAGAGTATTTAACCATTTTACATTTTACAAAAAAATTACATCGACAACTTTTACCGCGACAGTTTGAAAATCATTGGCGTGTCATTAGAGTAATGATTCCCATAGGTTTGAATAGTATGACGAGAAACATCAAGTTGACAAATTTGCAACCGGCCAGTTTGATCTGGTGAATCCAGTGAGGCCTGTAGTATCAGGTTGTATTTCCACATTGTAATGTAACCTTTATGTTTAAAAAAAAAACCCTGCTAGTTATTTTCATGCATAAATGTATATACAATATTAAAATAAAACATTCAATGAAAGTAAATAAGTAAATTATGCTCGTGAGTTATATTATACGTGATATATTTGCTCAACCTAGCTTAGTTACTATAAGTTTTAATTTTTTTTTTCTTCACTTGGTTTTTCATTTATTTTTGATTATTTTATATTTACTAGTTTTAAGGTTGTGGCAATAAAGATTATTCTTATTCTTATTCTTATTCTTATATATTATATTTCTGAAATAAAATCGTACACTAACCTAAAATCATGTTTTTTCCTTATTTTTGTGTAGTGCTTAATCAAGTGGCAACTTTGTGATGACGTAGAAAGTGTCCCTTTTCGGAAGAGAAGACCTTGTTTTATTAGCAGAGGTCGGAATAGGTAGTGCTTATTAACCTAAACTTGTTGCATCTTCATTCAATAACGTATCCCCATCTCACTCACGCATGAATGAACGTGAGTCAAGTTTAGGTTAATAAGCACTACCTATTCCGACCTCTGTTTATTAGACCATGTACTGAGCGAAATTTACTATCATTAGGACTGCGGCCAAAAGCTACATTCTACATTTAAAAAGTAAAGGGCGCTGCATAAGTCACGCGATTTTACACGGACGGGACGGGACGGGGACGGGACGGGACGGGACGGGACGGGACGGGACGGGGACGGGACGGGACGGAACTGGACGGGACGGGACGGGGACGGGACGGGACGACAATATCGTTTCATAGAAAATGTATCAGAATGTGCATACGTAACGATTGCACGTACGGGAAGGGAAAACCAAAAATGTATGCAACCACGCCCCGTCCCCTCAGCGCCCTTAAGTGTCTCACCTATGCAATCCCGCCAGCGCGCTCTCCACCCCGGCCAATACAGACAGGGGTTCATTTCTTAGCAGGCGGTCCCGCGCCGTGACCACGATGAGCGCGCAGGCGCGAGCCACGTGCACGTGCAGCTCGGCCCGAGCGCGCGCGCGCCCGCGCTGCAGCCAGCCCGCCACGCGCCACACGTGCGTCTGCCCCGGGAAGTGGCGGGACGGCACCTCGAACTCGCTGGACGGTGAGAATCGGTACAAACTACTGGATAGGGTTCCCTTTTTGGAAAACGGGATATCTTAATATTCTTACGTTATTGTACCGGCCCGGCACAGGTTTGACTTGAGGCCCTACTTTGAAAATCGAAGTTCGAAATAGAGCATGAATACCGGTATTCGATACTATCGAAAAACCGGAATATCGGACTAATATTCCGATATTATAAAACCGATATTCGAGCTCGCAAAATACCGTTATTTCGATATTACATTAATTTAATATAATTATTTATTTCCAATAAAGTAACGTTTTTTTTTATAGCCCCATCCAAGCATGTCATTTTTAACTAGCTATAGGATGCATTACTCCCGAGTTCCTGACCATTTGTTGCATGAAATTAAAATTATAATAATAGTATAGTAATTTAAGAATGCACTACATATTTCTCATAGAGGAGGTTTTAAATATCGGCGATGAAACGTTGAACTTATTTGAACTTATCACTAAGTATTCTTATAACAGATTATAATTACCTACAAGAAAAAAAATCTTGATTTAGACTTTATAGTTAAAATTATACCTGTGATAGCGGAAAGCAAGGTTTTTTTTGTTTGTTTTTAATAAATACATCTTTTTCTCTTGATTCTCTTGTTCTTTTTGTCTTAATTTCTCTTGATCTGTTTTGGGTGTTTAGATTATTTTGATACTTTTGATTATTAAATTAAGATACTCCCATGTGCATAAACAATTTTAAGTTTAAATTCAAGATATTTTTAATGAATGTGCTGTGATTTATAATTTATAACAAATATTTATATTTATATTAACTTATACATACCTATATTTGCTACGCATGATTTATTATTTTTAAGGCCTCAAACTTCGCCCACCTAAAGAGGCACTGTAGGTCAGTTCAAAAATCATTCGCTTTTTAACACTTGTAACTTTTTTGTATGAATATCCAAAAAATATCGAAATAGTATTGGAAAAAAGCTCCGATATTAGATGCTCTAGTTCGAAAGTTACGTTAGCTCTATCATTCGTCACTCGAGACTTAATCAAGAGAAAGGGATGGAACTAACATAACTTCGAACTTCGATTTTCAAAGAAAGCCTCTGGGAAATGATAATTGTAAAGGACAAAAGTAAATACACCATCCATCCTTAATCAGATTTATTTTACATTGTCGTGTCGAAAAAATAAAAGAGTATAGAGAAAAGAACAAAATTACCAGTGCTGTGCCATTAATAAGGGCATTAATAAGCCATTCTTTGTCCTTACTCGTATCTGTCATTACAATGACAGATCAGGACAAAGCATGGCTTAGGCACTCCACGGTTACTCCACCTTTATTAATAAGGGTATTAATATATTAGCTTATGCGGATCAACTGTGATTAGCAGGGCTCAGGACGACGGCCAAAGGGTTCCATCTGGATCGACATAGCCAAGCCCAACGACAAAATAAAAGGATAGAAATCACGACTACAATACAATTAACGAAAAAGTATTAACGCGGTAGATAGAATGAGATAGAATGCTACCTTTAACATAATTTTGAATAATTACTTTTCTGTCTTACTGTGTTGTAACGCCAATTGTCATTATTCAAACAATTCCAAATCGTCAACAAGTTAAGTACAACACACAAACAACATTGAAGATAGGAAAATACGTACACATAACAGACAACACCCAGTTCAGACTTAAGAATGTGGTCGACATCCATAAAAGGAGAATTTGCTAACTAAAAGTAGGTACAGTCGAAAGCATTAATATCTATACACTTATACAGCCATCGTGTCAAACATATGTATACTTACATAGACTTTATTGTTAGTGGCATAGAAGCGTGTAGATATTTTTACGTATATATTTATGACGTTGACTGTACAAGTCGATTTCAACTGATTACTTGCTTTCTCTAATATCTTTCGTCTTTGGGTCTCGCTACGCTTATCGACGCGGTATCATCATATCATTTGTGACGGAGAGCTGTTCCATTCCGAGGCACGTGTCCCACCGCCGACGATGAGCGGGAAGCGAGTAGAGCCAGCGATCCACTTTTATTGACACGGGATTTGTATTTTTTGTTTCAACAAACTAGTGGAAAGAGTTCTCGCCGGAAGTATGAACAGCCAGCGATCAACTATTAATATATGTCTCTTTTATTGACACGGGATATATATCTTTTATTCGTTTATTGAGCGAGAAAATAGTCGATCGCTAATCGCATTCTCGCCGGCAGTGGGACAATGTAAGTGCGGGAAACGTTTTCCGCTAAAGCGGAAATACCAACACGCTCCAGTAGACGGTATTTGTAAGCATAAATAACGCTGGTTTCATACGAAGTCAGAACTACTAGTGTTCTATCTCGGTGTGTACGTTCCCACAGTAGCTGTACTGCGCTGTCCACTGTTCTGCCTCCGTGTAAAACCAGCATTAGGGACAGAACTAAGTAAGAAACACCACACCAATACATGAAGTCAAACCCTAAATATTTCGAAATAAAGTTCATTTTTCATTTGCATAATTTCGTAACATGCAATTTTAGGAAAATACCAGTTACACATATAGGGTAAATCGTCGATTAATGGCCACCCCCTGTAACCGGCCACTTTGCAATAATATGTGTAAAGCAAAAGGTAATGCTGATATTTCTGTAATCAAACTAGAATGTCTAGATCCAGAATTATTGTCCGGAGTACTGTTAAATTATCTTTACTAATAGCGACAGTAAGCCGACTGAGGGGTAAATGCGTCCTTTTTTAAGAGAATAAAACGTTTTGAGATACAATGTATGCGTTTTATTTTAGTTTAGGTACTTAAACTTGTATTAAAGGAAGCAACAATAATTTTAATACGTTTTATACCTTTAAAATCTTTGAAAATACGCATTTACCCCTCTTCCGGAATAGCCCCGCCCGATTTTATACGAGTAAAAACTTGGTAGTTAGAAATTGAATGACAATTTCTTAAGTGGCCAGTTATTGACGATTTACCTTATACATGCCAAATAACAACAACTTTATATTCTGTAGTGTTTTTAAAGGCGCGCTGGAAATATCAAATGTATTGTATTCATAAAAACTATTAACGGCCGGCTACACGATAAGTTAAATAAAAACAATGGTGTTGACTATTGATAACTGCGAAAATAATTCTAAATAAATATATATTAGAGGTATAAAGCACAGCTAATGGAAATGGGGTCATGCTAGTCATGGGGGCGGCGTTAGCGTCAATGTTGGCTCAAAATATACAACACAGTTAATTGTAATTTAAAGTCCAAGTAAAATCCCAAAACTTTATACACTTCTGACATTCAAAAACCTACACGTAGCGTTCACGGACTGCTTCAATCTGTCGCTTCAAAACCCGAACAACTAGCAAACATTGGCGCCAACATAATGTAGGTATATACATACACTTAAAGAACATACATATATATATGAGCGACATACCCCCATTCACGAATTGAATCCAACTGTTTAATATTTAGCTTCCTCGGGATAAGCCTGTCCTTGTGCAAGCTTTAGAAAAGAAAACTCTATAAAATGTTTGTTAACTTTTTTGCAACATATAAAAAATATCTAACATGTGTGAGAAATGAGAGTGCAAGGTATAGGTATGTATTGTAAAGTTTTGCAAGCAATGAAATTTCACAATGCCACAGTTCCACCACGCATAAAATTACGATGGCATCTTTCTAAAAGATGTCATATATGCGTGGGTTATTATTATTAGAGTGTTGCCAGATTCAGGGGTTTCCCTAAACCCGAGGGGATTTTTCAGGCCGTTGAGGTTTTTTCGAGGTCTCGATGTCACTAATTTTTTGTAGTTTTCTGAGTAAAAGTGAGTGTGACAAACAGACGAACATGGTCAAACTATAAGGGTTCCTAGTTTGACTTCGGAACCCTACAAAACGGAGGCTTTTATAACTAAATAATGTAAAGCAAAAGGGTTTTAAGAGCTTACTTTTTAATAAGTTATCAGGAATTTTGCCCCTAACATATTTATTTTTGTAATCTGTATTTGCTTTTGCTGAATGAACTTTTTTCCTATAAAACCTCGTCTAGCCACGTTTCACAGTTCTATAAAGTAGTAAAAAGGCGATAAAACGGTCCCCGATCCATAATAAAGTCACGTTTGAGCTGCATGAATTGAATAAAGTGGGGGCGTTCGTGTCTGAATCACACAATACTGAATGGTAAAGTCGTCGCCAAGATTTTTTTCGCACATGTCTATGTGAACGCGACGGCAGAGGTCAGCGGGCCTATTATGGTAATGTTTATCGAAGTGGATAAGCGTGGATAAAACTGCTGTCACTTTCTGACCAGTAAGTTAGTGCGAGAGTGACGGATGCTTTAGCCACCGGGATAAAGTCGACCATAATACGGGCCCAGTGGCCGAAGATGGTATTCATGGTAGACAATTGTTTGTTTCTGAGACTAGACAATGTTTAGTTTGTACAATGAATGTTGCCAGAAACAAATTAAAAAAATGGTTTTAATATAGGTAGTTATTCTATCATGAAAGTGTTCAACCTTCTGGGTTCATTATTATTCTTCTCACTCTTGACTTTTATTTTATCCAAGTCTTAAACTACGAGTATACTTAAACAAGAAATCCTTCACTTTCCACTAGAAAAACTGTTTGTTTAAGAAATGGATTACTTATTCGTTTTTTTTTATATAACACACGGTCAAATTTAAATTCAAATAATTTATATGGTGGAACAGATGTTAAGTTAGCCGTTTTTATCATAGTCAGACTTCGATTTAAAAAAATACTAAGGGCGCAACTAGTAGGCGAACTTGGTGTAATGGTGTAGGAATAACTAGGTTAAATTTGGTACCCACCTTAGGTCAAAAGTCAATCTGACATTCTACAACAATAAGGTTGAGTTTATTAAAAGTTACAAATGACTTGACATCTCTAATGGCATTGACGACTTCAAGCATATTTTTCTTGAAATGGGTCCCAAATTAACGCTCGTGACCGTACATCTATAATTTTCTCATTCATATGATATGTATGAGTGTAAAAGTACGTGACAGCGTGTTCGATTATTCGCGAAAAGTAATCACGCAACCGATACGCACGTGTAACCCCACTCTCAATAAGTGAAGTGATAGTAAAAGCAACAGATGGCATTACAGTTGCTACATAAATAATTCATCATTCGACATCTTGACGAATAACTTGAACATTTAAAAACCCCTTATGCAAAAATGAGCATTATTGCAGATGCTATTTGAATCGATTATGATCTCACATCACGGCACGCGGCTAGCAATAAAACTAATAAAGACAGCGTCAGATATTTTAGGGCGCAATGTTGACTAACATATTATGTACTAGGTTTGTAGTTATATTTAAAGTCCTGTGTGTGTGTCTGTGTCTGTTCTTTGGATTTATTAAACTTAATCATATTTCCTTGAGACTGGTAAACGTGAAAACACGATTAGAAATAAAATCTTCGATAGTTTTATTCTTCAAACATTGAATTAATATTAGTGGGACCAGCCCCGGATCTTCATTTTTTTTTTTAGTCGGGGCAAAAACTGAAAAATGCCGCCCCCGCCCTTTATATTTATTTTTACCTTTATCATCATAAATTCAGCTACATTTTGTAAATCGTTGTTAATGTTTCGGTTTCCTAAAAAAGGTCCGATTGTTATGGTTTTTTAATATGTTGTAAAGGACAATATAGCCATAGTAAACCAAATTTTTCGTCCCTCCAGCTCTATTTATTTCTCCACCAACTTGCAAAATCTGTCACTTCTTTCTGTTTTTTGCCGATACTGTCGTTGAAGTTCATTCTAGTGCTAAGATTTTTTCAACGACCCCTAGGAACGAAGATATGTAACTGTCTATGGGGAGCTAGCGTTAAAAATTGCTACTTTTTTCTAGTTTTCCTTCCATATTTACGTTTTAGTGCATTTTAGCGCAAACTGTACTTAGGCAATATCTGTAGATCACAAAATTTTCTGTAATTTTTTCCTTGAAACATTTTTTCCACGACCTCTAGGAAAAAAGATATGGAATCATCTATGGAGTGCTAGTGTAAAATCAATTGCTTTTGCGATACTGAATATTTCTTTAAAGTATTTCAGATGAACGTATGGGAAAATGCTCATCATACTCAGAAGAAGACTTCATCAAAACCAATATATTCCCATTCTAATGACCTTCGAGCCCGTCCTGAAAGTCTGCACGGATATTGTATCTTTCAATTGTTCATCCCAGTACCTGACTCCCATGTGAAGAACGAATTAGCATGCACCAAGTTGTGCCACCGTTTTCGTCAATCTTTGAATTTTAACTCCCTTTTCCAAGATGTGAAGGTTTGAAAGTCACAATTTTTACGAGGTTTACGAGCTAAGCCTGAGCATTCCATATTACTATTACTAGGTGTCGTAGAAACTTTTAATTTGTAGATAATTTTGTCTCCTAAAAGATTGCAGAACTTCAGTTTGCGCTAAAATGCACTAAAACGTAAATACGGGAAGAAAACTGGAATGGGAAACAATTTTTGACGTTAGCACTCCATATAATGATTCCATATCTTCTTTCCTAGAGGTCGTGGAAAAAATGTTTCAAGGCAAAAAATACAGGAAATTTTGTGGTCTACAATATTGCCCAAGTACAGTATACGCTAAAATGCACTGAAACGTAAATATGGAAGGAAAACTAGATAAAAGTAGCAATTTTAACGCTAGTTCCCCATAATTCCATTTCTTCGTCCCTAGGGATCGTGGAAAAAATCTTTGAACCCAAAAATTTTAGCAAATTTTGTACTCTACCATATTGCCGAATCATGATTAGCACTAGAATGAACTTCAACTACAGTATCGGCAAAAAACAGAAAAAAGTGACAGTTTTTGCAAGATGGCGGAAAATGAAATAGAGCTGGACGGACGAAAAATTTGGGTTACCATGGCTTTATTGTCCTTTACAACTTATTAAAAAACCATAACAACGGACCTTTTTTAGGGTACCGGAACAACGATTTACAAAATATACGACGATTTTTTTTGTATGGTCTGCACTTTTTCCGGTATAGCATACTTCCGGTTCAAATTTCGGAATGGCGATAGGCAGATCCGTATTCTACAGGGTCAAAACCCTCGGATAACGTTTTCACCCTAGGTATCTGTTACATGATTTGCCGCTTGCAATGGTTTAGAGACGCGATTTCAGTTTTGGGCCTAGTCTAATAGGTTAATAGCTTCCTGGCATGATGAGGCAGTATGAACACCTACACGATTTAAGGAGAGAGCCAAGCATTTATTCTGTGGTCAAAGTTAAGTAAATGATGAGTTGTCCATTCGTCTATAAAGTGTGAATTTGGCCGCCCTCTGAGCTTGCCGTCCGGGGCATAGGCCCCGGCTAGCCCCCCCCTAGATCCGGGGCTGAGGGGGACATAGACTAGTGGGAAAGACATCGATGATTGAAAATAAAGTTGACCTACACACGTCACAGTAACGGTGTAAGAAAGTATCGGCTGCGATTAGCGCACTTTTACATTTTTGTTTACTTATTTATATTTTCCCGGAAATCGAACTCGGGACGTAGGCTGACGAGCACTGTGTCGTCAAACATAGTCCTTCTAACGCCGTATCTTCTGACTCTTAGTTTATGTCAAACTCAAAATATCGCTCGCAACAAAATTAGCGCTAATGAACATATTAAACCGCTAATAAAAACGCAGCCGTCGGAAATACGTTACAATTAGCAGGAATTAAGAGTTGAAAAGGGTCCCCCACCCGTGTCACTGAATTGAACTTGATAGGCGGCGGGGCGGAGGGAGGGTGATCCCTTTGTTTGTCGGGAAACAAGTTGTATTAGGGCAGGGGGCACCAATCTGCGAGTCGCGCAAGCTGAACTTGGTTGTACGAACGAAGGAGCCGATCAAAGTAAAAATCGACTTCGTTGTAATATTAACAACACAGAACCAAACTTTATTTTTAAGTTTTTTTTTACTAGTCAAAAAATCGTATAGGTATTTCATAAATCTGACAGTAAAATGGTTGAAAGTTTTTTTTTATATGGCTTTAACGTCTGCCAATTGTTAGAGAGATGTATTTTGCCAATGTCAGAGTGGACATCGGTGACGTCCGGAGAATGTTGGGTAAAAAGAATTTTGAATGCTTATGGGGGAATCGGAGAGGCCCTAAAACAAAACACACACACCTGACACTGACATTTATACCTAAACTAGCGACCCGCCCTCGCTTCGCTTCGGTGTGAGTTTCCTGCAACTCCCGTACATAAACCAGAATGTAATATACATAAAAACCTTCCTCGTGAATCACTCTATCTACTGCTGAAAATTGAATTAAAATCCGTTGAATAGTTTAAAAGATCTAAGCGAACAGACAGCGGAAGCGACTTCATTTTATACTATGTAAAGACTGATAAAGATGGGATGCACCATATTTTTACAATGTTTTAGTGGCGAAGTACAAAAGAAAAAGGTTTGAAAACCCGTATTAAAGCATAATGGTAAAGTAGAATGTAAGTACCTGTGAGTAGACTAGTGCGAATATGTAAACAATTGATGTTATGAGAAAAACAAAACCGACCGACTATTTGTAACACAAGTATAAAAGCCATAGTTAATATAATGTTATGTAGTTATGTGTGATTAAATAATATTGTTAGACTGTGTCATAAAAATTAGTAAGTATTTTTAATATTTCTAGTTAGTATTTTTGCGGCACAAAATAAAAGTAGGTACAATGAACAAATAAAATACCCAATCTAAGGCGCAGCGGAGACTAGCAGTAATGCACATGACTGCTGTCTTACTATAGACTAAATAGATTGTTTCTGATCTTTTTTGTGAAACAATTTCTTTTTGTGCACTAATCAGTTCATTTATTTACTTACTTACTATGAATTCTGTGCACGGCAACATCATCAGATGATTTTGCTGTTTTTTCTAGTTAAAAGTTAGAATAAGGCAGCAGTCAACTTTTGTTATTTTTTCACGCCTTTAAACGAGATAAATCCCTAATGTATCTTAAATGATCAACTATGTAAAATCCTTACAAAAAGTATCTATATTATATCAGTAATTTGCAAGCATAGTATTAAAAAAAAACACTGTTGATAAACTGCCAGTTCTTATAAGTTTATTTATTTATTTAAAGTCCTAAAAATCTCTAATAGCTAGAAATTATTGCACAGTTGCTAGAAAACTGGACAAAATATTTTGAGAATATTAACAATGAAAATTTTACTCATTTTGTACTCACCCCTTCTCTCTGATAGCGTGAAGCTGCTTTGGTGATAGCGGATGGGGCTCCACGCCGGCGTCCAGGGCGGCCGCGTCCAGCTCGTCGCAAGGGGGCGCGAGGATGATGTCCGATGGACGGTTACCGTGCCCCGTGAACCGAGACGGAGGAAGAACTAGACAGAACAACATATTTAAATATGTAAAAATAAGCGAAATAAATGTTTTCTATTCTATTCTATTTTACTAATATTAATTGGGTAGTGTACAAAAATGTTACATAACATTATATGAATTTGAATTTATTCAGTTAATTAGACCTTGTATGCAGAACTTCAATATTCTTAAGTGACATCGACAACATATCAGCAGTTTATGTGTTAAATTGGAATCATGTTGCCAATTTCATTCAGAATGTGACAAACCGTTGGCCTAGCTGGTAGTGACCCTGCTTACGAAGCTAACGTTCCTGGGTTCAAATCCCGGTAAGGGCAGATAGTTTTGTGATGAGCATGAATATTTGTTTCTGAGTCATGGATGTTTTCTATGTATTTAAGTATATATTTCTCTAGCTGGTAAAAATTGGGTCTGGACTTCTGGAGGGCCCAAGATAGGAAGAGTTGGAAATCTCTGGAAGAGGCCTTTACCTCATAGAGGGTTCTGGTGTACAATACGATATCATTATAATTGAATTTATTATCTAAGAAGTGTTTTTGAACAGTTTGCAAGTGTACTGTTATTTTTTGTGTAACCCAGAAATTAAAGGCTTTTTTTTTATATTTCTCTACATAAGTATTTATATTGTTGCATAGTAAACATAGTACAGGCCTAGAGCTTAGTTCGGGACGAGGTCAATGGGTGTGACATTATCCCCTGATATTTATTTATTTATTTATATGTGCTAAATTCTTTCCTAGCTATTTTTCCCTAAGCATACTCTACAATTATTCCTGATGTAACCTTTTTAGCCTCAGCTGACAATTGTGGTGTTAAAATAAACACAAATGTCTGTCTTAATATGTGCCCTCCTTTAGTATAAAATTTACTCCATCAGGTGTCGTTTTTCAAACACAAGTTAAAAATTTAACACCATTTCATAACAAGAATACCCATTTCTCAATAATATGTCCATGAGTTGTAATCAGTTTTATCTAAATTTTTTTATAATGGTTGCTATTTATGTGACAGCAAAAATTTGTTTATAGCTAGATATTCAGTTTGATTCACTGGTTGAGAACTCCACTATTCTATAAAAAAAACATAGTTAAATAAAACGACATAGTCATATAAGTTAAATAAATATTGCACTACATTATTAAACCTAAGTTTTAGCAATAAATTATAAACACACAAACAAAACTTTTTCACATTGATCAATTATCAACAGGTTTTTTTTTACGTAACTGAGTTTTTTTTACACCTGCTTGACTAGTAGTTTGGTACACCTGCAGGACTAGTAGTTGGAATGACATAATTTTGTTTGTAACTAAATTTTGTTTTTTAAGTCTAGCACATGTAACTTACACAAGACCATGTGGTGTGTATATTTTATAGAATTTTTCAAGTATCTACATTGGCAATATTAAAAATATCTGTTATATGCAGTGATCGGAATAGGTAGAGCTAATTTGCCTAAACTTGACGCATATTCATTCATGCGTGAGAGAGATGGGAATACATTATTGAATGAACATGCATCAAGTTTAGGCAAATTAGCTCACCTGTTTCCGATCACTGGTTATATATGTCATCAAAATCCTAAAATAATTCTAAAATATACATCCAAAACATCAATCCAAACCAAAACCATCATAAAACAAAATCATTTCTACTGTCTTGGAATACCTGTAAGCGTGAAAGGGTAAGCATGTTTATTTCAGAGCACCTTCTAAAGAGTTTCAGTTGCTAATTCACTTAACAAAGTGGTAAAAGTTCAGTTTTCTAAGGTGATGAAACTGTAGAACACTATTAATGTCTGTCTTCTAATTGGACTGATTAAGACATTCCAACAACCACAGATATGTTAACAGGCAATAAAGAGCACACTATGATCACAATCTCTTTAAAAAAAATCTCAAATGGAATTATGGAAAGCTGAACTGTATTTCACTTAATAAATGTAGTTACACTGTTACAAACTGCAATAAAATACATATGCATTTTAAATACTATTCATACTATTTACTAACAAAACATTTACATTAATTTGTCAGTTTCACAAGGCAAGTTAAGAGAGATAGGTATGTAATTTAATAAGTTATTTTATGTTTTTATAGTTTGACCAAAAAAAAAAAGGAAATTAGGCAGTTTGGATACTATTAGGTTATATGTAAGTTACGTTAACCAGTACCCTATCCATCACTATGCTTTGCGTTAAGAAAATGTTATTATCAAAACAAAATTTCCCAACATTCCAAACAAAACAATGGAATACCAGATCTCACCGATAGGGAAAGTTTTCCAATGATACAAGAAGTCTTCGGCTACTTGTTTGATGTTGTTCACGAGCTGCTCCACCTCGGGCGGCGCGCCCACCAGCTGCACGTCGAAGCGCAGCGGCTCGCGCTCCGGCGGCGGCGTCTCCAGCAGCAGCGAGCTCGGCCGCGAGGCCCGCTCCGCGTCCGACGACATGCCGAATGCACCACCACTACCTAGCCCCACACCCCCACGCGACTTCTCACATTCATAATAATCGCCACTGTGGGCGAAGTCGCTCGACAATCATTGTTTCATTACAAATTGAATGGAATGACATTCAACCCGACATGATCGATGGGCATCGCAGCTGACGATTTATTTCCGTCCGGCAATCTGATACCGGGAGGCCGTTGTTTTATTTGTTTTGGTCGCAAATAGGCATTGAACAAAAGAAAAAGCTTGGGAGAAAAACGACGGTCCCCCAACCTATTTTTTGACGTGACAGCTCGCGTTCCGTTTTAAGTTCTTGCCGGTTGGTTGACAATAACGATTGATTGATCACATTAATGAAATGGAACGTGTTTAAGACGTTTAGGTAAATAGGTAAATATTAAATGTTACTTTTAGTTTATTTATTTCTTATGAAAAATATCTTAATTTTTCTAGCCTTGCACTCTATTTAAAAATAACTGACTTTATCTTGGCTGTATCATGTTGATGCCGAAGTAATATTATAGATCGCGATAAAAAAAACGCTATCTTGTCAATGTGGTGATAATTTGTGGAGTTGTTTATTATTACAAAAATAATAAAATACGGGTTTTACCGTGAAAACTTATTTCCATTTACAGAAAACATATCACATTCCATTAGATTTAACCATAACCGCTTTAGGTTTTACGTTTTAACGATAAGAAAAACGCAAGTTTCTCTCGTTGTCTTCGACTCCGAAGGTGCTCGGATTAGGTATGTCCTACATTATCTACATAGTAGCCTAGAATTTTATTGTTTTACGCGTCCTTGCATTTTGGAATGTGTTTTAATGGTGAATGTGTTATTTGGTAGTTAGCTAGGTAAGTTTTTCGTTTCTGCGGCGAATTCTTTCTGGTTCTTTGGTTTTTCTGAATGCTCTACTAAACGTTTTCAGGATATTATGGAGGCTATGGATATTCAGGCGGTGGAGTCGAAGTTGAGTGACGTGACAGTCACGGCGATACCGATGAGTGGTAAAAACATTCACAAGGACTTGGGTCACGGGGGCAGCAGCCACGCGACTATCTCCACCGTGCCGGCTGCTTCGCCCTCTTCTAATGGGAAGGATAAAGACAACGGAACATCCAAGTACGCGCAACTGCTAGCAGTCATTGAGGAGATGGGTAAGGAAGTGCGGCCAAGCTACTCCGGAAGCCGCAGCTCTGCGGAGCGTCTCAAACGCGGCATTGTTCACGCGCGCATCCTCGTCAGGGAATGCCTGATTGAGACTGAGCGGTCTGCACGGCAGTAATGCATTGCTTGAACTAAAACACAGTCAATTCATTAGAATACCTCAAGAACAAATTGTGGGCAAGGCCGCTATGATCAATGAAAACATGGCCTCAATAGTTACTACGCCTGAACTAGCGTTACCTTTTAAGGGCAACTGTACTATCAGTACAAATTAGTAAATCTGCCTATTATGAGGAGTTTGCCTGCATTTTGAATTGATAGGAACAATCCCTGTTTCAGCATAAGCAGGTTATACATCTTTTGTTTAAAAATGATAGAGCAATGGGCCATGGACACTCAAACATTTTGTTATTATTATGTCTAGTAAGTTTGTTTTTGTCTATGGCATTAAATTTCGAATTCTTACAAACCTTTTGAATGATAAAGTTGAATGAAAATTTTATGAAGTGGAGAACAACTTACTGGTGACAGTCGGATGTTTGGGTTATGAACGCTCAAAGAGATGACTCGCTGTCTATATAGGTAGCATTCAAAAGGTTGTGTGGGCACACTGCCACACCGATTGCCCAATTCAGCATGTTATACAAAAATGTCATAGATAGACTATTTATTGCTCATGCAGCAGTCAAACTATATTAGCATAAGTCTCAAGTATACTAATAATAAATAATACTTTTTTCTGGTAATGTCCCTAACTATTCAAGTTGATCTAAACAATATTGCAGCAGTATTCTCATTCTGTAGAAATAGTGTCTTGTTCTGAAAACTGCTAACAAAAAAAATGTCTTGGAAACTAGTAATTTTGTTCAAGTTGATATCTTATCTTTCTTCATTTGAAGCTCTTCTTGTTCTTCAACAAACTTGTTTTGCTTTTACTGTTACACCTCAGTGGAATAAGAATAATGCTGCCTCTGTTATAAAAGGGTTAGGGTCTTATTTATTAGAAATAAAAAGAAAATATAATTCAGGGTACTTAGACTAAATTTAAGAGATTTAATTTTGAAAATGTGATTTACCTCTTAGATTTCTCTAAAAATCAGTGAGCCTGAAAAACTTGACCTAGGCAAAGCACAGGCTAAATAGAAAGTAAATTTTAATGTTTTAATGTTTTAATTGAACATAGTTTAAATAGACCACTACAAAGCCATCTATTAAAATATATATAAGACACAGTGTTAACAATAAACTAAATATCTCTTACAACAATTATACAGTTTTTACAGGTTTATAATAAATAGGTATATTTAATAAATTTAATAAAGGGAACTCTTGTACGTAGTTTAAAAAAAAAGTATGAAGTTTACGACCTAAAACAAAGAAAACGTGAAATAGTGTATGGTCATACTTAAAAGTAGCTGTGCATATTAGTACCTTATCGCAGCTATCAGTATACTAAGTTCAAACCACTCTCACTTTAATATGTTACTGTGAGAAGGTACTAAAATGTATAGCTATTTAAGAGTATGAGTAAATAATATACAGTCATATATGTTGATGATGCGGTTATCTCTGGTAGTAACCCTGCTTATGAAGTTAGCAGGGTTTGATCTCTAGTACGGGCAAATATTTGTGTGATAAGCATAACAAAAATTCTTCCTGGGCGTATTTATTTATCCATACAAGTAGTACAAGCTTGGAGCTTAGTTTGGGTAATTTTTCAAAGTTCTTTGACATTTATCTACATATTTTCAACTACAGGCAAGACTTCCCTTTTATTTTTTTTATCTACATATGTTGCGAATGGGCTTAATGTGTGCTTTGCCATAAATAATATAATATATTAGTTACAACTTAACATGATGCAACACCTCAATGTAATCATGTCATTATAAACAACGTCATTTAGTTGAATAGTGGTAAGTAAGTTAAGAGATCTGGCAGTTGTTTCCTATTGTGAACATTACAAAATTTAAACTGCAGTACTTAGCATCTTTGATGAAATGCTGATGATGAATTTAAGCCATTTAGTAACACTGATTCTGGATCCAATAAGGTTGGGTAAGGATATTCAAAATTGTTACAAATTTCGAATCAAAACCATTAGTACAGTCAACAGCATAAATAAGTGATCATTTATGTACCTTGTCACTTTAACGTTGTGTTTGAAATGTCATACAAAATTGTGAAACGATTGAAAGCGACAAGGTACATAAATGATCACTTATTTATGCTGTTGACTGTACCTTGTTGTTAAATTATGCTGCTGTGTCAGTTGGACGCAGTTAGTCCTAAAGTCACTGAATTTTAGGAGCCCGCGGCAGGAAAATCTGTAATGTGTTTTGGTCCGATATTAAAAATATATGCACAAGATCAAAGATGCCTAGTAACCAGTAAGTACGGGTGATCATTTATAACCCAGTTTCTGAGATTAGCAGGACCTAGCTCCAGTGCTTAAAAGTTCAAATTAAAATGATACTTAGTTAAGACTCAAGATAACTCTGTCCAACATTGTCCTGATAGGCCAGGCTGTGATCGCAACATTTATTGTGAACATCTACCTCAGACAAAACAATATATAAAATAAAATATTATTAATGTTTAATATGAATGTTTTAAGATAATCCACTTTGGTATTTTGTGATGTTGATGTTTCATGATATTAAAGTCTTATCAAAAATATATGAGAGCTCTTGAAGACACAACAATTTTCTAATAGTAATAAGTAGCTCTCCGGTATTTCTGGTTAGATTATTAACTATAATACAGCCATAACTAGGTTACCTAACGTAACTCGCAAGATACTCATTGACACTAGTTAGGGTAACTCCTTCGCGGTCGAATCAAACGTCTGTCCTAATATTAGTTGATTTGATTGAATGTTGCAGTATTTTGAAATGCTGTTTTTTGTTTTAAGAGTGTACTAAACTATAGAAATAGACCGAACGAGTCGATGGTCAATGTTGTGGCTTAGGTAATTATTCGGACCTTCAATTTAAGTAATAATTAATTTGGTACAAGCTATAAGTGGCCACTTTTTAAACATCCGTCAAAACCTTTTCGTTATAATATGACTCCCCTTTAATCAGCCCTTTATAGTTACTAATCTTGATAAGTCCGGTTTATTTGGGTAGGCTCTGGGTGATGTGATATAGACAGAAAAACAAGCGCTACAAAAACTTAACACCCTTTTTTTGTGTCAACTAATCCAAGATATAAAGTTGGAGCCACAAAAGTCACAACTTTGAATATAAGCCTGCCTGAGATTCCTACGCCGATCATAGGATTAGGATTAAGTATCCCTTTGGCTGTCACAGCCGGCTGCAATTTTAGACGTCATACGCCGGCGTATAATGTAGGTATAACGCCAAGAACAACTCGATTGAGTCGTGCGTCTGAGGCAGCGATCCGCAGGCGTGACTCAATCTTTTTCCGCAACTTGGAGTAGGGCCCAAATTGACACTGACTCGATTCGGTAGACGTTAACGATAAAATTCAATCAATATTTAGAGCAATTTAACTCGATATTGTAGTTTTTAACGCATAAGTTTGTTCCCTTAGCTTCGTAAGCCCCAAATGGAAAAGGTTAGATTTATTAGTTATCTTTGAAACTTTTCCCGAATAAAGTTCAAAATGACTGTCACAAATGGTTTTGTAATTCTGACTGTTGGGTCTTACGAGGATAGTCATTGCTCAGGCAACTTGTGTAACACGTTACACCCGCTCTCACGGGACGGTACACAAAACATGGAATCGGTAAGTGTGATATCGTCGGTGAAACTGCAAAACCGCGTAACCAACAAATTTATTACAAGGCAAAATAAACCTTAAGATCTTAGAGAAAAGGTGCAGTTTGCTTCTTATTAAAAATGTTTCTTACGCGGTTTTGCAGTTTCACCGACGACATGCAACCATCAATGAACACGCAACATTCATACCCACTGCGCGTCTACAGCCCTATTCACATTGGTCAAGAACAGTGGCAAGTACAGTGCCAAGGACGGTGCACTGGCAAGGCAACTTGACTCGCCACTGTTCGGGCGTTCACACCGTCCGTGAGAGCGGGCTAGCATGTTCAGTACCTATCTTAGGCCGGCTCCCTCCCATACAAAAAATGGAGCCAATATCTAGGTCGTGATACTGAATGCGTCAAAGCCAATCTTGTGACCTCAAATTAGGATTAGGGTAAGACGAAGTGCTCATTGTTTGATAATTTTGAATTAGCCTTAAGTTGTATATTTTTTAAATTTAATTTACTATTTCTGATATTCACTTTGCTTTATTTAGTAAGCGTTTTTGGAACGGAAACTATGTAAAATTAATAAAGTTTTTTCTTCTGATTTTGCAGGCAGCATTTTTTATATGTTTAGTATTATCTATTAAGACACAGTATAATAGTAGTTTACTTGACGGTTGCGTAATGACAAGCATTACAACACGAGTGTGGTTTATGAAATTCATCATAGATCACACGAGTTTTGTACTGCTAATTACGCAGAGTCGCGTAAAATTCTTTATCTACACGCATATTATAAGTATTCTAATATGGGTTCAGAAGCCGAAAGGCAAATGACCAGCATTACCTGTGGTAGTAGGTGACAGCGATGACAGCTGTAACGTAATTTCATTACGTTATCGAATATTGTAAGGTAATGAGATTCAATTTGGAACATCTTCCAAAATTAACAGCCGTCATCGCTGTCACCTACTACCACAGGTAATGCTGGTCATTTCCTACGGGTTTTAAACGCATAATAGAGGACTTATGATATGTGTGTAGATCAATATTATTTGGTGCTTGTGTTAAATTCTTAGGACACTTAAGCATATTAACAAACGGCTGCAATAAGATCCGGCTATGTAATGAGAAGCAGGAAACAGTTCGGTCCAACTGCCGTACATTGTATACTTGTTAGTATAACGCTAGCTGTAAGGAGAAATTACGAAATAGTTTTTAAAGTTATAAAATAAGTTACCATTAAAGGATAAAGTACTTACTTGAATGTTATACTTACTAATCGTAATTCGAGTCCATTTTAATCAATATTTTTATAGATAGATTTTCCTGTTTTGTCACACCTTTCAAATCAATTCTTATATTAAAGAAGATTACCTGCTAATGTTTTATCATGGTTATCATAAGTTATTGCTGTTTTATGTCTTCTCAGATTTTTGAACGTAATTTGTAAGTAACGAACCATGAAACAGTACAAATTTTTAGCAATGTAAATGTAATAAAGTGTGAAATAAATGTTGAATTCATTACAGTTTATGAGAAAGCTTTAGTCGGCTGTATTTATTCATGTATGGACATATTTTTATTATATTAATATTAATAAATGGGTTTAAAATAGAACCTTATTTTTTATTTTAGTCTAGCCTCTACTAGCCAGATAAGTAATCTTTCAATTTTAACTCAACTTCCTAGGTAAAGGTAAAAATAAAAAATAAAGCTAACATACCTACGGCTAACATCGATTCTTCGAATCTGCAGAATACACATTATCAACCATTGTTTTACGAAGTTATGTTTCATACGGATCTGGATGAAATTAACTCGGAGATAAAATTGGTCAGTTTATGAGGGAATAGCGATAAACGACTTATACACGGACGGAGTCGCGGGCAACAGCTAGTAGTAAATAGGATATCGGTTAAACCGGATGCGCCCGACCAATTCGGTCACCGACCTAACGTATACGCGGCGTCGGCTTCAGTGCCCAATGATAAGTAACTGAGAAAGCAAGATATTTAAAAAATAGCTGACAAAATTCGATGTCCTATGATTATTCTCTACAACTATACATATGTAGGAAACTGGTTGGTTACCATGTAACATTCAATTCAAACTTTCGGATGCACCATTCCTTTCACTCATCATTTGTTATTAGACCGAGAAAAAGGGAAGGAGCTAACGTAACTTCGAACTACTTCAGATTTCAAAGTAGGGCCCAATATACATAACCATAGGTGAGATAGGTTTCGTTCGTACTATTTTCAATATCTGTGCAAATTCGTTCGCTCATTCAACTGATTTTCTCATCATGTAGTGTAAAACAAGATGGCGGCTTGGAGCACTAAATGGCGGTGGCACACCGGCTACAGCGCCGACTCCGTGGAGTGGTGCCCTGTGGAGCCCCACCGCGACGTGCTTGTGTGCGGGACATACCAGCTGGAGAAACACGAAGGAGGTATTTCTTTGTTTGTTATAATCTGCGCTTTAGAAAGAAAGAAAATAAGTTTATTGGGCAGGCATTTTACAGTTCCCATCTTGATTATTTCGTAAAAATATGAATGAGAACTCGTGTAACCAGTAATATTAGGGTAAGTTTTAGTGATAAATCAATCAGCGAATGTGCGCCGGTTGAGGTTAGGATTTTGGTCTTAAATTAGATTTTACAGATTCATAAGATTAAGGTAATATTTAGGTCGTCCGGGGATAAGGGAGGGCTATGTAGGTTGAAGTATGATTTTCTCACTTTGTAGAAGTATGCCTATAGACCTTACAAGTTGCATCCTAAGACAGTAAACGACACACTAAAAAAATATAAAACCGGTCAAGTGCTGCCACTTCCGGTGAGGCCGGCATTCCGACCCATGCCTCTCGAAAGGTTATCAAAATTTACCGGCAAAAAACGTCCATTTAACTATTGGTGAACTCCGCACTACAATGGTATAGTTTAAACTTTTTGAACTGAGCTCTTCCACTTACCTGTAAACACAATGGTCATTGTAGATATCTATACAATCCTATTATCTGCTTTTGTTCTCGAAACCACCGACAAGTTACTTTACGAAAAAGTTTAGAAGTACATTGCATGAATGTTAAATTTTCAACCTTATTCCTTGTTGAGTAGGTTTAAAATGGCTTAAAAGGAAAATAGCGCATGTTATCCTGTAGTCTTTCAGTAGAGTAAGTTCTTGTCGAGCGGTTGTAAAATGCAAAAAAAAATGCTCGGCATTATTACTGAATTTTGTAGTCTATTGTTAAAAGAAATAGAGTCGATAATCCATGTTAACCTTCGAAGGTGGTTAAAATCTGCTTTTACTGCGAGCTCATTATCCTGATTTGTGGTCAACTACGCAATGGCTTTGTATTCTTAAGTGGATAAGCTCAGTTGAAAAAGTTTAAACTATACCTCCTACTCTATTTGTTTTAGAACAACAACCAACTAAGCAGAAGAGGCTGGGAAGAATATACCTTTTTCAAATAAACCAAGACACAAATGAATTAAATCCGATCCAAACAGTCGACACATCTGGTATTTTAGACCAAAAATGGTGCTACCACACTATACAACACCACCCAGTTCTGGCGGTCGTAACATCAGAAGGGTTACTTCAACTGTATCAATTATTAAAAACCAACGGAATTTATAATTTGAAATTATGGACGCAGCATTCTATTGGTCAGGAGGTTTTGGCGCTGTCTCTTGATTGGTCGACAAATAAAGCTGAGTCTGACGAACCAATGGTAGCCGTGAGTGACTCGGCGGGAAACGTGACTTTGCTGAAAATAGTTGGGGATGGAATGCAGGAGATTGGGATGTGGAAGAGTCATGGGTTTGAAGCGTGGGTAGCTGCTTTCAACTATTGGAATGCGGACGTGTTTTACTCAGGTAAGTATTATTGGATAAATAACATAATATATCTTACACTATCTGCCGAACCTTTGAGACATTTTTAGAAACACTTACTCGCGCCTTTTTCAAACTTATGTACTTATATAAAATCGTCACTAAGAAACGATTTGAATAAAAATACCAAGATTTCGGTTCTCTTATTAGTCTTGGACACTTTTAGACTGATGAGCACCATAGCACCAATAATAGACACTTAACTTACGTAATTCAAAGATTATAGAGTTACAAAATAGGCTCTAGCAAAATAAATGAATAACCCTTATCTCTTTTAAAATAAGAATCAACATTGGTCCTTGTCCAATACAGGTGCCATCGTTATCGATCTCAAACTAGGAACCCTTATAGTTTCGCCATGTCCGTCCGTCCGTCTGTCTGTCCGTCCGCAGCCTAGCTCAGAGTACCCTAGTACTAAAAAGCTGTAATTTGGCATGAATATATAATACAAACCCTGAAGAAAATACAACAAATACTAAAAAACGGTCAAGTGTGAGTTGGGCTCGCGCCGATTTGATTTGAAATCTGAGTATAATAATACCTACTATGCGGTTTTACGAAACCTCGGTGCGCGAGTCCGTCTCGCACTTGACCGTTTTTTGGCATTACGGTAGCTGAACCGTTGTATCATCAGGCGGAGACGACTGCCTGTTCAAAAGCTACGACGTCCGGGTGCCTGACACAGCCGTGACCACGAGTCGGAGCCACGAGGCGGGGGTCACGGCTATCAGGAGCCATATCGATGAAGAGCACCAACTTCTCACTGGCAGGTAAAATTATTGTTAAACATTTCATTTTTAAGACAAGCCTTTGTTGTAGTCTGTAGGTAATATTGTAAAAAAAGTGTTAGGATTCATTTGTGGTGTAACTTCCTAGGGCAGGGTTTCGCAAAGTGGGGTACAACCGCAGGGCTCAGGTGCTCGTTAGTGATATTAATAGAGGGTTCACGACAACATTTATTGAATCAGCATTAAGATTGCATTGACCAAAATTAATAGCGACAAAAAAAAACTCACCCGACATATAAGCTAACATTAAACCCTTAATTTGACAATGTTCGTTTATTAGTTAATTTGACAATCTACCTGCATTTTTTCATTTCTATTACAGTTACGACGAAAAAGTTCGTCTATGGGACACCAGGAATCTAAAGCGATGTGTCGCCGAGAGCTCGGCGGGCGGCGGGGTGTGGCGGCTCAAGTGGCATCCGTCTCGCTCGGGCGCCGTGCTGGCGGCCTGCATGTACGGGGGGCTCCGGGTCCTTCGCGTCGACGGGGGCGTGGCCGTGCTCTGCGAGTACACGGACCATGGAAATATCGCTTATGGGGCCGACTGGAAGCATGACCAGTCCGGTATGGTGGCAACATGCTCGTTCTACGACTGTTCCATGCATTTAGGTGAAGTGAATATTGAAAATTGAAGATTGTTAATAAAAATACAATGTTCATTTTAAACATGTTGTATTTCAATTTGCTTATAATGTCATGATAAATATAATTTATAACAATTACATACTTAATAAAGTAATCATTTGCCGTAAGTGAAAAAAAAATCTTACACCTTTTACAAAAACGAAGGCTGTGGGGATGCTCAGATGTCCATGCGACGAGTAAAATTTAAAAACTCTAAAACTGGCCGATTCTCCCTACCGTAAATTTGTACCTTAATAATTTTCTAAATACAGTCTATTTCTAGTCACTGGAATTAAAGTACACGATTAATTTTCTTTCTGCACCCGTGCGCGCAGGCAACCAAAGGTAGCGCCTTAATCTTAATCCCTCTTATACGAAAATGCCTTCCATGACTTGAAACGCTTCTGATCTTTGGCGGAACTGTGAGCTTAATCATAATGCAGTGTGAGACCTTGGTTTCTTGTAGGAAGTCCAGCGTCCGCGTGGGTGATCGTCATTTGTTTCATAGAACTAGTTTGTAGCGTGGATATAAATTTCGTCGAAGTTACAAAATTCAGAAACTGGGAATCACCTGTAAACGTTTTGGGCGGTTCTGGACGCGTGTGCAAGTAGACTAATCTACTAAAGCGTCAAGCAGCCAAAGCCACTAGCTACTACTGCTGGCGCACGGTACGAGACGCGGCGATTCTTGACTTAACGCATACCAAAATAAATCAAGTCAACACTCGCAACAGTCAACAATTTTTGTAACAGCTCGAACATATATGACGACGTAAACGTACTGGCGTACGAAGCTAATCGCGTTTGTTTTTGCTCGTAGAAGAACACGACACTGGCGAGAAAGTTTTTCAAACATTTATTTTGTTAATCTTCAAATGATGTTCGAGTTTGAAGTAGTGACGTGTTTTTACTTTGATTAAGATCACAGTGCACTCAACATCCAGCGTTAAGTACTTCAGGTATTTTTGTTACATTTAAGCGTAAAATTCTTGGTACAAATAACCATTAAGTATAATCACTACACTTTAATGAGTGTTACTTAATCCTCAACAATATGACCGACATACCTATAAGAAGCTAAAAAGATAATTGTAAATTTTTATTAGACCCCAGAAAATTTATAATTTTTATAAATCACAAGTTACTATTTATTAGACTAGTTTTGATTCTAAAATGGCAACTAAACAGTTGTATGATTTACATAAAATATAAACATTACATTGATGTAATGGATTTATAATAGCATTTTAATATCACTGCATTGTTACAAAACTATGTAAACAACTTATTTAATTAATGAGGTTTACATTTTTGAAACTAAAGTATGGGAAAATTTAAAAGAAGCTTTGGAAGAGATTAGAGTAAAAATAGAATGTAATGAGTGATAAAAACAACACACACTTTTGTTTCCATATAAACTTGGCCATAGAAACACTATTTAGAGTTGTAAAATTAGCTTAGGTCTATATTTATTTTTACAGTTGACGAAAACATGTCAGACGTCAACGAAAGCTCAGCTGAAGACTCCAGTTCAAAGCTACAAATAATGTAAACCTCATTCTGCCGTCGGCTGAAATACTGTATTTCATTTGTTACGCTTTATACAATTATCTCCGTAATGGTGTCCTGCCTGCTATGTACATGAACTATATTTACAACGCCTCAAGCCGTCCTGCGTGGGAATCGCGAACATATAACACCTATATTTACATCTCTCTAAAATTCAGATTACTAAAAAAATTATAGCTATTCACTGTTAATTTTTAATGTATATGTAAAATATTCTGTACATATTTTTATTATTTCGGTGTCGAATATCGGGTAAAATATTGATAACAGATTTATCTACAATTTGTCTATATATACAATTAATTGTAACATCTAACATAGCCGAGATGGGCGCACGGAGTGGCGAAGCGAAAGAGATTTGTTTGCACTGCGCGACATTTCACATAACGCGTAGTTTGTTACCTTGGCATGGCATGCCCTCTGTTCCACTTTTAGTTTTTTTCTAAGACTACAAAAACCCTGTGGCAGGTTCAGAAGCTTAATAAGTAGACGTAGAAACAGTGGCGTAACTATATAATCTGAGGCCCGTGGCAAATGGCGTCGGAGAGGGTCCTTCCTTTCATTTGTATTAAGCTGGGTACTGACCAACGTTACGAGGTGTAAAGTAACATGTTATACAGCGAGCATTCACGCATGCAGTGAGAGCATACGTAATTGCTCGCTGGTTTCGCTGTAATACTACGTACCGACTGCATGAATGCTCGCTGTGTAACATGTTACATTACACCTCGTAACGTTGGTCAGTACCCAGCTTTAGAAATGAGTAAACATTACGTTCGTCCTGTGCTCACGGCGGTTCAGACCCGGGCCCCTCACAGGCCGGGGGCATTTTGCCCGCTCTGCCCTAGAGTTACGCCACTGTGTAGCAACGACGGGACCCTTCAAAAACAACATGATCTGGAAACTAGGGCCTCCATTCCACTCGAAAAAATCATTGGCTTTTAACGTTACTATCGAATCAAATTGGCAACGTTACTACGTCTTATTTACTTAATAGTAATGGCGGCCGCGTTAAAAACAATACGATACAAAGGCAATTTTTACCCAGTAGAATAGAGGCCTTGTGCGCTATTAGTAGTTTACGTCACGGTTGCGTAATGCTAATTACGCGGAGTCGCGTACAATACTTTATCTAAACACATTATAAGTACTCTAAGATGGGTTCAGAAGCCGAAAGGCAAATGACCAGCATTACCTTACCTGTGGTAGTAAGTGACAGCGATGACAGCTGTAACGTAATTTTGAAATTACCGAATATTGTAAGGTAATGATTGAGATCCAAATTTGGAACATCTTCCAAAATTAACAGCTGTCATCGCTGTCACCTACTACCACAGGTAATGCTGGTCATTGCCTACGGGTTTTGAAAGCATAATAGTGGACTTATGATATGTGTGTAGATAAAATAATGTACTTATTTTTATGTTATTTGGTAATAAATGACATTTGAATTTGATAATATCTAATGTATGTAGGTATTACTTTCTTGTCGAATGCTCGAAGTATTACTATTCTTTAGCATAATAAGATAAATGCTTGTAGTTAAAGCCTAATAGAATCTTTCGACGCTTTGTTTTAAAAAGCAGTATCAAAGGCCAGTATAATTTAAGTGTTACGCCGATAGTGTTGCCCTTTCGCTCCGGCACAGCACCAAGTCGCGTTTAGTCCGATCAAAAGGTAAAAAACGTAACACAAGGAAGTAACTTTTGTAACTTACTCTCTATCCTTTTTTGCCAGACTATCGTCCATTAAAAAAAAGCGCACAGCCACGTTAATTACAACGTTGTTAGTAAAAATATCTTTTTAAATTCTTTTATTGCTTACGGATCAATCGGCAGTAGAAGATTTAGACAGATTGTCAAGTGGCTATTCTATGTTGAGTATCACAGCGGTTGTTGATTTAAAACGCTATTCTGCTCGCAGTGTTCCTATTTATGGTTTGTGAATAATACGTTCCTACATTCCCAATCTTTTATCTGATCGAGTAGTTAGAAAGAAAAAACACTCATGTTCCAAGGTTTATAAAGACGACTTTCCTATCGAAATATTCGATCAAATAAGAGGTCGAGAAAGTAAACGGACGAATTCTCGCTGTGATATTCACACATTGCTTTTTCTCAAGCACACTGAGCACAATACTGGATATACATAATTCTCTTATATGATAATCGTTACTAGATGTACTTCAACACCGGGACATCCGACACCGTTAAACCGGTGTCTAACTAAAAGATGCCTCGCTATTCGGAATAACGTCTTCATAAATAAATATCCACGCGATACGTCAAACATAGGTAACAGAGATTCCTTCGTCAGATAGCCGCGAGCGCTTCCGAATTTACAAAATATACTTAAAAAATGTAGCGCAAAAATAATTCTAAGACGACATAAATACATCAAAAGGGCGTCCGTCGCAAAAATCATATCACAAGAGCGAGCGAGCGAGCCGCGCCGCTCGAGCCTCGCGACCGCACCGTCGCCCCGGCCGCTCGAGGCCGGAACGAATAGTTTTTGGCAGCTTTCGGAGCTAAATTTCAAAGCGGGGCACCGGTCGAGCTCGAGAGCGAAACCGGATAAGGGGGGGAACCGGCATTCCGGGTAACTAGGTTGAATTAGTTCTCTTCTAGTGTCCCGCGGGTCGTCGCGGTATCGGCTCGGGGCGCGGGCCGCGGCTAGCTGCGCGCGTGGCGCGGGCAGAGCGCGCGGAAGTCCCGCTCGGCCAGCGCCCAGGCCGGGCGCGCGCACGGCACGTGGGCCCGCGCGCCGCAGCCGCGCGCCGCGCACGCCACGCCCGCGCCGCCGCGCGCGCACAGCGAGCACCGCGCGCCGCGGCACGCCCACACCGCCTCTGCGGACAGGGAACGAGACACTCACTGCGGGAACTGCGACGCGTCGCCGCGCCCGCTCGCCCGGGACGACCGTTCGGCTCGTATTTCGAAACGTTGACGGCTCGACGCCCCGAACGGACGCCCCCTCGGAACGGATGCGAGCGCTTTCGAGATGATTTCTTTATAGTTCAAATATAATGTATTCATTCGTTAGTGAAACTCTATGTCTAACTTATTTTATTTTATTTCAAAATACTGGAATAATAGTGAATATAAGTTTTTTTTAACTTTTTTACTGCTGTCGTGTTATATATTTATAAATAATTTACTAACAATTAATCCTTAATAATCTGACACTCCGAAAGCGACACACAAAATTATACGATACAAATACGATCCTCGAATATAAAATAGACAAAGAAACATCTCCTCACTTTATATCACTACTACATATCAAAAGCCCACTTCTCGAAGCGTATCAGTCTCGTCGATAAAACTACAAAATGTGAAAAAACAGTAATAGTAATAAACAAATAGGTTTTTAAGAAATAAGCCCATAACAAGAAGCCCGTCAGCGTGCGCGCCGTACCCGCGAGCCCCCAGAGGCGCGCGCCGGCGGCGAGCAGGCCGGGCGCCCACACGGCGCAGGGCTCGTGCAGCCACGCCGCGCCCGCCTCGTGCCGCCGCCGCCCCGCCTCGTCCAGCGCCCTGCCACACCAAAAACCGTTTCAGGCCGAACAACTCGACAGTACATTTATATTACTTATCGATTCTTTGTGATTATTAGATATAACGTTATTCATTAAACTTATTCATTTGATATTTTAGAAAATATTACACATTTTTTATTCAAATTTTTCAAACAATAAATTAATTGGAATATCAATGTTATTCACCGAACGCGATTTCTAGTGCTGCCACGTTGCCAAATAGCCGAACCATTTAATTGTATTGATATTTTCTTCATTATTATTTCTTTAAAGCTCTTGTTATGTTATAGTACATTATTGCCTAGGCATAGAAGTAGGCAATTGCGGGCCGAGTATTGTTTTAAACGGACGAGCTTGCGAGTCCGTTTAAAAATACGAAGCCCGCAATTGCTGTTCCTGCCGAGGCAAATATAGTGCTTTTCTCAAAAATCGCAAGAGAAAAATTATGTTGGAGTCAAATCTTCATCGCTTGAACTCATTTTTTGAATTGCATACAAACAGAAACTTCATGTGAAAAAATCATTACTCCTTACCGCCTTTTTGTTTATGACAAGGAGAAACGCAATTTTTGTTTTTAAAAAAAACAAACTATTCCAGGCACAAATAAAAAAGTTATGTTTCGAGTAAAATTTGGATGTATAAGACTTATGCCCTCATTTTATTATGACCCTTTTCACTTTTTAAAAAGTTACAAGCTAGATAGTAATGGAATTTGTATGCAACATTGCGGGCTTGTGTAGCGAGCACGCAATGTTTTTTTTTTTAAATTTGAGAACTGTCAGTAAACTATGTACTTCGCGTCTCAATATGTAGATAGGAATGTCAACATTTCCGGACATTTTTGAGAAAAATAATGTTTCGTTTATATTTTTACACATTTAGATTGTTATAAGAACATATTTGACAATTATAATATAAAAATTGAGATGTCAGTTGATTACTGAACACCACCATCACTGACACTGTCCGTACGCGTAACCATGGTATGGTAATAATAATGCTATAATAATTATTAAAGAACTATTATTACCATGGCAACACTCATTATAGGACTGTTTTTACGCTTCGATTATCCTATAGGTAGTATTCTGATATTGTAAACGATACCAATACTAGCGGTTTATAGTACGCCAATAGAAAAAATAGTGTAAGAGTTCGCAAATACGCGACTTGCCTATACTCATCGCAGTCTGTTTCGAGCGGGTAGGGTCCGAACAGGTCGCCGAGTCCGGCGGCGTGCGGCCCGCGCTCGCAGAACGCGCAAAGCCACGTCGCGTCAGCCGTCGTCGCGTCGTACCTGCAATTACATTTATTTATTTTATATTTATTGCAAAAGACAGAACCGAAATACACTCAGCCTGGCTCGGGTATAAATAGTACAATTTGATGCAAGTGCGGAAAGTACCTATGTAATTTTACACGAGTCCCACGAAGTTTTTAAACCCTAGATCGTGCTCGTTTTTTTAGATGTTTTTTTTTAACGAGCAAATACGTTTAAAAATTTGCTGATTCGTAATTATTGTAACAATGTAAAATACCGCTGTAAAACTTCTGAAATAAAACATGAAATGAAGGATTTTTCGTGACGTGGACAGAAGGGAAAATTACGAAAAATCTGCTTAAAATAATCAGTATCTCCGAAACCAGTAAATATCGTTGAACATACATAGGGGTTAAATCGATAGCTTTTTAGCTGCTCTATCAGCCCTCTCAGCTTTGGCGCTGGTTTTAGGGGCACCCTGTAGATGCTACAGTAGTGGGTCGCGGCGGTACCTGCGGCCGAGCGTGCTGCAGTGCTATATCAAAAGTAGTAGATTGGTTCAGTGTTAATAATTTATTACTGAATGAGAAAAAGACTAAATGTATTAAATTTATGACAACCAATGTGAAAAATAGACAAACTACTATAACTATTAAAAATGACAAACTAGACCTAGTTAATGATACAGTATTTCTTGGTTTAACGTTAGACTCGAAACTCCAATGGGGTCCTCATCTGGCTAAATTAGCAAATAGACTCAGTTCTGCAGCTTTTGCAGTTAATAAAATTCGGCAACTAATAGACTTGAAAACCGCTCGATTAGTTTATTTTAGTTACTTCCATAGTATTATGTCATATGGTATTTTACTATGGGGTAGTGGTGCTGACGTAAACAGCATCTTTGTTCTGCAGAAGAGGGCTATTCGTGCTGTTTACAAGATGGGTCATAGAGACTCTCTTAGAGATAAGTTTAAAGAAACCAATATATTAACAGTATATAGTCAATATATTTATGAAAACCTTATGCATGTTCATAAAAACATCGTTAATTTTAAAAAGAACTGTGACATACATAATGTTAATACTATAAATAAACATAAGCTCGCAGTGCCCTTTACACGGCTTCATAAAATAAAAAACTCTTTCACGGGTAATTGTATAAGGTTCTATAATAAGCTCCCAAGTAGTGTTACTCATCTATCAGTAAATAAATTTAAAAGTTACGTTAAACGTAAACTAATTTCTAAAGCGTATTATAGTATCAAAGATTATATGAATGATAACAATGCTTGGGACTGAATTGTTTGTATTACAATTATTATTGACCGTGGAGACTATATACATCTCCTTTGTATGCTTATTATTTTAATTTGACATCTGGAGACTCTTTACATCTCCATAATTGACCGTGGAGACTTTCTACATCTCCTATGGATGTTTATTTCTTAAATTTAATTTTAATTTGACATTTGGAGACTCTTTACATCTCCATAATTGTATTATTGACCGTGGAGACTTTCTACATCTCCTTACCTATGTCTATTTTTAATTTTTATCTGAAATTTGGAGACTTTACATTTCCAATTTAAATTGAATATACTTTAATTCTCATAATTGCTCCTGGGACCTGTACATCCCTGTGACATTTAAATTAGTTAGCTTAAGTTTATCATAGTAATAAGTTACTCATATAAAAAAAAAGACTTCCTGTTGAGTTTCTTGCGGCGTTTCTTCTCAACAGAGTCCCTTGGAAGCGCTGGTAGACTCAGACATGTAAAAGTGCCTACAGGGCCTACTTACAGAATAAATGAATTTGAATTTGAATTTGCAGTGCAGGCCGCGCGCGGCGCCGCGGAAGGGCCGCGCCCGCCTCGCCCTCGTCCTCGGCGCCGCGTTATAGATGCTACAGTAGTGGGTCGCGGCGGTACCTGCGGCCGAGCGTGCTGCAGTGCAGGCCGCGGAAGGGCCGCGCCCGCCTCGCCCTCGTCCTCGGCGCCGCGTTATAGATGCTACAGTAGTGGGTCGCGGCGGTACCTGCGGCCGAGCGTGCTGCAGTGCAGGCCGCGGAAGGGCCGCGCCCGCCTCGCCCTCGTCCTCGGCGCCGCGTTATAGATGCTACAGTAGTGGGTCGCGGCGGTACCTGCGGCCGAGCGTGCTGCAGTGCAGGCCGCGGAAGGGCCGCGCCCGCCTCGCCCTCGTCCTCGGCGCCGCGTTATAGATGCTACAGTAGTGGGTCGCGGCGGTACCTGCGGCCGAGCGTGCTGCAGTGCAGGCCGCGGAAGGGCCGCGCCCGCCTCGCCCTCGTCCTCGGCGCCGCGTTATAGATGCTACAGTAGTGGGTCGCGGCGGTACCTGCGGCCGAGCGTGCTGCAGTGCAGGCCGCGGAAGGGCCGCGCCCGCCTCGCCCTCGTCCTCGGCGCCGCGTTATAGATGCTACAGTAGTGGGTCGCGGCGGTACCTGCGGCCGAGCGTGCTGCAGTGCAGGCCGCGGAAGGGCCGCGCCCGCCTCGCCCTCGTCCTCGGCGCCGCGTTATAGATGCTACAGTAGTGGGTCGCGGCGGTACCTGCGGCCGAGCGTGCTGCAGTGCAGGCCGCGGAAGGGCCGCGCCCGCCTCGCCCTCGTCCTCGGCGCCGCGTTATAGATGCTACAGTAGTGGGTCGCGGCGGTACCTGCGGCCGAGCGTGCTGCAGTGCAGGCCGCGGAAGGGCCGCGCCCGCCTCGCCCTCGTCCTCGGCGCCGCGTTATAGATGCTACAGTAGTGGGTCGCGGCGGTACCTGCGGCCGAGCGTGCTGCAGTGCAGGCCGCGGAAGGGCCGCGCCCGCCTCGCCCTCGTCCTCGGCGCCGCGTTATAGATGCTACAGTAGTGGGTCGCGGCGGTACCTGCGGCCGAGCGTGCTGCAGTGCAGGCCGCGGAAGGGCCGCGCCCGCCTCGCCCTCGTCCTCGGCGCCGCGTTATAGATGCTACAGTAGTGGGTCGCGGCGGTACCTGCGGCCGAGCGTGCTGCAGTGCAGGCCGCGGAAGGGCCGCGCCCGCCTCGCCCTCGTCCTCGGCGCCGCGTTATAGATGCTACAGTAGTGGGTCGCGGCGGTACCTGCGGCCGAGCGTGCTGCAGTGCAGGCCGCGGAAGGGCCGCGCCCGCCTCGCCCTCGTCCTCGGCGCCGCGTTATAGATGCTACAGTAGTGGGTCGCGGCGGTACCTGCGGCCGAGCGTGCTGCAGTGCAGGCCGCGGAAGGGCCGCGCCCGCCTCGCCCTCGTCCTCGGCGCCGCGTTATAGATGCTACAGTAGTGGGTCGCGGCGGTACCTGCGGCCGAGCGTGCTGCAGTGCAGGCCGCGGAAGGGCCGCGCCCGCCTCGCCCTCGTCCTCGGCGCCGCGTTATAGATGCTACAGTAGTGGGTCGCGGCGGTACCTGCGGCCGAGCGTGCTGCAGTGCAGGCCGCGCGCGGCGCCGCGGAAGGGCCGCGCCCGCCTCGCCCTCGTCCTCGGCGCCGCGTTATAGATGCTACAGTAGTGGGTCGCGGCGGTACCTGCGGCCGAGCGTGCTGCAGTGCAGGCCGCGGAAGGGCCGCGCCCGCCTCGCCCTCGTCCTCGGCGCCGCGTTATAGATGCTACAGTAGTGGGTCGCGGCGGTACCTGCGGCCGAGCGTGCTGCAGTGCAGGCCGCGCGCGGCGCCGCGGAAGGGCCGCGCCCGCCTCGCCCTCGTCCTCGGCGCCGCGTTATAGATGCTACAGTAGTGGGTCGCGGCGGTACCTGCGGCCGAGCGTGCTGCAGTGCAGGCCGCGGAAGGGCCGCGCCCGCCTCGCCCTCGTCCTCGGCGCCGCGTTATAGATGCTACAGTAGTGGGTCGCGGCGGTACCTGCGGCCGAGCGTGCTGCAGTGCAGGCCGCGGAAGGGCCGCGCCCGCCTCGCCCTCGTCCTCGGCGCCGCGTTATAGATGCTACAGTAGTGGGTCGCGGCGGTACCTGCGGCCGAGCGTGCTGCAGTGCAGGCCGCGGAAGGGCCGCGCCCGCCTCGCCCTCGTCCTCGGCGCCGCGTTATAGATGCTACAGTAGTGGGTCGCGGCGGTACCTGCGGCCGAGCGTGCTGCAGTGCAGGCCGCGGAAGGGCCGCGCCCGCCTCGCCCTCGTCCTCGGCGCCGCGTTATAGATGCTACAGTAGTGGGTCGCGGCGGTACCTGCGGCCGAGCGTGCTGCAGTGCAGGCCGCGGAAGGGCCGCGCCCGCCTCGCCCTCGTCCTCGGCGCCGCGTTATAGATGCTACAGTAGTGGGTCGCGGCGGTACCTGCGGCCGAGCGTGCTGCAGTGCAGGCCGCGGAAGGGCCGCGCCCGCCTCGCCCTCGTCCTCGGCGCCGCGTTATAGATGCTACAGTAGTGGGTCGCGGCGGTACCTGCGGCCGAGCGTGCTGCAGTGCAGGCCGCGCGCGGCGCCGCGGAAGGGCCGCGCCCGCCTCGCCCTCGTCCTCGGCGCCGCGTTATAGATGCTACAGTAGTGGGTCGCGGCGGTACCTGCGGCCGAGCGTGCTGCAGTGCAGGCCGCGCGCGGCGCCGCGGAAGGACCGCGCCCGCCTCGCCCTCGTCCTCGGCGCCGCGTTATAGATGCTACAGTAGTGGGTCGCGGCGGTACCTGCGGCCGAGCGTGCTGCAGTGCAGGCCGCGGAAGGGCCGCGCCCGCCTCGCCCTCGTCCTCGGCGCCGCGTTATAGATGCTACAGTAGTGGGTCGCGGCGGTACCTGCGGCCGAGCGTGCTGCAGTGCAGGCCGCGGAAGGGCCGCGCCCGCCTCGCCCTCGTCCTCGGCGCCGCGTTATAGATGCTACAGTAGTGGGTCGCGGCGGTACCTGCGGCCGAGCGTGCTGCAGTGCAGGCCGCGGAAGGGCCGCGCCCGCCTCGCCCTCGTCCTCGGCGCCGCGTTATAGATGCTACAGTAGTGGGTCGCGGCGGTACCTGCGGCCGAGCGTGCTGCAGTGCAGGCCGCGGAAGGGCCGCGCCCGCCTCGCCCTCGTCCTCGGCGCCGCGTTATAGATGCTACAGTAGTGGGTCGCGGCGGTACCTGCGGCCGAGCGTGCTGCAGTGCAGGCCGCGGAAGGGCCGCGCCCGCCTCGCCCTCGTCCTCGGCGCCGCGTTATAGATGCTACAGTAGTGGGTCGCGGCGGTACCTGCGGCCGAGCGTGCTGCAGTGCAGGCCGCGGAAGGGCCGCGCCCGCCTCGCCCTCGTCCTCGGCGCCGCGTTATAGATGCTACAGTAGTGGGTCGCGGCGGTACCTGCGGCCGAGCGTGCTGCAGTGCAGGCCGCGGAAGGGCCGCGCCCGCCTCGCCCTCGTCCTCGGCGCCGCGTTATAGATGCTACAGTAGTGGGTCGCGGCGGTACCTGCGGCCGAGCGTGCTGCAGTGCAGGCCGCGGAAGGGCCGCGCCCGCCTCGCCCTCGTCCTCGGCGCCGCGTTATAGATGCTACAGTAGTGGGTCGCGGCGGTACCTGCGGCCGAGCGTGCTGCAGTGCAGGCCGCGGAAGGGCCGCGCCCGCCTCGCCCTCGTCCTCGGCGCCGCGTTATAGATGCTACAGTAGTGGGTCGCGGCGGTACCTGCGGCCGAGCGTGCTGCAGTGCAGGCCGCGGAAGGGCCGCGCCCGCCTCGCCCTCGTCCTCGGCGCCGCGTTATAGATGCTACAGTAGTGGGTCGCGGCGGTACCTGCGGCCGAGCGTGCTGCAGTGCAGGCCGCGCGCGGCGCCGCGGAAGGGCCGCGCCCCGCCCCGCGCCGCGCCCCGCGCAGCGCCCGCCTCGCTCTCGTCCTCGGCGCCCGCGTTCACCACCGCCACCGACAGCGGCGAGTCGCGCGGCCCGCGGATCTGGAGACGACACGAGTTCAGTAACACGATACAATTCCTATACACGTCCGACTTAATCGAGACCCGAGGAGAGAACGACGGGCCCTAACCGCTGAAGACCCACTGTACTTAACCCTTTGAACGCCTTACGTCAAATACAAAATGTGTAACTGACACGCCAAAGTGATTTCAAACTTTGGTTTAATGTATGCGGAATGAAATCTGGACAAAGTTTGAACCTCTGTTTAAAATATTAAATTCCTTAAAAACGTACAAAAGTGAGTTTGTCTTTTGTTTAACAACTCATCTTTAAATAATTACGACAAATTTAATGGACGTAGTATTTTTCTAACAATAATTATGGCATATCTCGGCAAAATGCGTCGCGAAACTGTTTGTAATTTCTTCGATACACAACCCCTCTGGTCGGATGCGAAGGTCGTGGAGCATTTTACACAAAAGGTTTAGAGTCAAAGCACAGTTTATAGTATTTTAGCGTCCTACCCACTCAGAAAAACGAATACAAGAAAGCCCGGTTCTGGAAGACTATCCAGTTTAAGCCAGTCTACTGAAAGGAGTCGCTTAAAGAAAATGACCGCCGGCCGTATCGCAAAATCATATAGAGAGCTCGGAAGAAAATCCAAAAGCGACGGCAAATTCATCTAAAAGTATCTTAAAGACATGGGTATTCAAAAACAATCAAGAAAAGTTAAGACCACTGTGTCTAAAAATCAAAAATCCGGCTTCACAAATTGGTCAAAAATACATTCCACGCTAAAAGTGACGTCTTGTGCGTAATGACCGACGAATCATATTTCAAATTAGACGGAAATTAATGGCAAGGGAATTATTATTTCAAAAACACCACTGGCCCAACTGAAGAAAAAGTGAAATATGTGGAGCCTACGAAGTTTCCCAATAAAGTTTTAAATGTTTTACTGTAGCTTGTGATCAGCCCTCGCGGTATGTTTAAGGCAGTTTTTTGAATCTGGGTTAGCCGTTAATGCCGACCGACACATGGAGCGATGTTTGCCAATTGTGCGGGATTTTATAAAATCGGAACATAGAGGAGCTAATTTGGTGTTTTGGCCAGATTTAACTTCCAGTCACAACTAAAAAAAAAATAAGCGAAATGGACGAGCTAAAAATCCCGTACGGCCCCATATTAGCAAATCCACCTTACACCCCAGAACTTCGCCCAATCGAAGATTTTTTGGCCAAATCTGAAACGGCGAATCTACTCGAATAACTTTCGCCGAATAAATGTACAAAGTTAAATTCGAAAGATTAAATAAGAATTAAATGAAATCTCGACATCTGTGTTTACGTCAACCATGGACAAAGTTCCACGGAACTGTCGCAAAGCAGCTCGCAAAGGAGTAACTTGTTTTTTGCATTAAACATTGTTAATGATACTATTATTTATTATAAATATTTTTAGCGAAACAGTTTTTGTATTACATTAAATATAGTTTTGAACTTCGTCCAGATTTCATTCCGCATACGTTATAAACACAAGATTAATAATTCAATGCGTGCTCGCAACTCACTATATAGGGCGAAACAATCCTACTTTACCTCGTTTGTTGTCGGTCCTACAAGATGACGCAACATTTTACGGAATTTCTAAGTCAACAATAAATAAGAGGTTCACAGTCAAGGAAAAGACAGATGAAAATGTTGCAATAAATATTCGCATAGATAGAGCAATAACCCAACTTAAAGATAACAAAATTTGTGTTGGGCATTGCCTGGCGAAAATTTGTTGGTCGTTTTATTAACAGTGAAATGATAAATATTCATTTCATTTATAATATTAAGTGATTAAAATTGATTAAATAAAGATATATAATTTAATTAACGTAATTTTCTACGAGGAAATCAAATAAATAGGTTGAAATCTATCAAAAAGTTATATTTTCTGTAGGAAAAAAAAGAATGATAACTAAATGGCTTCAAGAAAAAAATTATAAGGAGACTGAGCGACTATTAGAATAGTGACAGTAGAACACATACATACACACATTATACACACACTCACGCACACACATGCACACATGCACACACACACGCGCACACACGCGCACACCCACTTATACATGGTGAGTTAAGACATATTTTATTAATGCTAAGTACCTATAATTTATGTTGATTTTTGGAAGAGCGAGGCGTCCCAACACAGACTTTGTAAGTCTAAAGGGAGGCCTCAGCAACTGTTAATTTATAAACTGGCTAAGTGATAATAAAGAATTTGGTTTTTTTTTTAATTTTCAAGTTTTTTCCGTTATTTTACTCAATTTACGTTTTTAAAGAAGAAGCAGTATTATGAACACCGACGTGGTGAACTTTTAGTAGTTTTCTACGACGTAATCAAATTCCCGTTTGATAACCAGGTTAGCTAGGAAGAATAAATTATTCCTCATAGAAAACAAAATAAAATATAAGGGTTATCTACAAGGAAAAAAAAAACATTTCATAACCGGGTTAACTAGGAAGAATAAATTGTTCCTCACAGAAAACCAAATAAAATATAACCGGGTTACCTAGTAAGAATAAATTCTTCCTCAGTGTGCCATACGCTGAGGGTGTGAGAGAAATAACGAACAACTTTTGTAATCGATATCCAGTGCAAGACAAGTTTATTCAATAACATCTAAATCAAGGAACATTTTGTAACTTGTAAAATCTTATATAGACGAATTTGGATAGTATGAAGCTTATAAATACACAAAACAAAACAATATACTATCAACCCAAAAATACCCCCCCGGAAAGGACAGAGTCCTTTAACATTGGTAAAACACATGGCTTGGTTATAGGTCTTCGCATACCACCAGATGTTGTGCGCACATCATAAGTTCGTGTCCACCAATCTGAGCCTGGGTATTTAGCAGCTATACGACCCATTGGCCATTGCCGCGGAGGCAGTCGTTGATCCCTAATCAGTACCAAATCTCCTGTCTCCTGAGATCCTTTTGCACGCGATTCCTTTTGGGCGCTGTTGAAGACGCGACTCGGACGGCCACTTCTTCTAAAAATCCTGTATCATCTTTTGAGTCCGCCATTAATACTTAATTTTTACGGAATAAAAGTTAATAAATAAATACTGACGACCTGCTCGCCACTCAAAAAATGACATGGGGTTAATGGGTCAAGATTCATTGGGTCGTCGTGAGAGTTCAAGATATTAAACTACTCACCAGCTCGATATGGAAGGTGCGGGTGACCATGCACACAAAAAGTGAAATGTAAGCCTTGTTACTTTTGCCCTGAGACCTTTGCTCATACGCACGTTGATTGGTCCAGCGAAATGTACTGCAGTGAAGAGGAACGGTTTAGTTGGCTTTACTCTTACAACAGGTACTAGTCTCTGCCTTCTGTCTTATGCAAATAACGCATCTGCATACATATTTTTTTGTTGATATTTCCGACCAGTATTTTGATCGCAGGTACGTCACCATCAGTTGCGGGCCGTCGTCGTGGAGGGTACGGCTGTGTAGACAACAATTTTCTTGGCATCATTTAACACGGGATCAGCATGATTGTATTTAGTGTTGATATAGTACCAACCTTGAATTCCATCAGTTTTTAACTGGGTTCTTAACAAAAGGATTCCATCGAACTGGATTGCCTTGTATCCATGCTAGTGTTACTTGTGAATCGAACCATGCAAACACTTGTTCTTTTTTCAACTTTAATAATTTTGCAACATGTTTCAGCAGCTTTTTCAATAGTACAGCAGCACATAACTCTAGTCTTGGTACTGATACTTGCTTTAGAGGAGTGGCCTTCGTTCTAGCCGTCAACAATGATACGTTGATTTGTCCATGAGGGTCAACACATCTCACGTAGACTACGGCAGCGTAAGCGCTTATCGATGCATAGGCGAAACCGTGTATTTCAATCACGTTATCTTTACTGGTATGAATCTAGCGATCTATCTTAACTTCGGTCAACGCAGGGATGTCATTCCTTAACATATTCCATAAATTTTTTAAGTCTTCCGGTAGTTCATCATCCCAACGTATGGGGGATGTCCAGTAAGATCACCTGGTAGGATCCCCCGCGTACAAAATTAATAGGTAGGGGATCCTATCAGGTGATCTTACTTGACATCGCGAACGTATGCTCAACGTCCATAATTTTTGCACGAATGTTTTAGCGATGACAATGGAAGTGGTCAGCTTTCCAAGGGGATCGAACAGCGAAGCTATATTCGCCAAAACATTTCTTTTCGTGACAGGTTGTTCCGGTAAGTCTCTTACGTTACTTGTTATATATACTTGTCTCCTTTTGTATCCCAAAATATACCCAGTTTTAATATTCTCTCGTCTATTTACTTGAAATTGTTTATTTTGTTCTCTTTTATCTGGTTCCACTTCTTGTATGACCTTTTCACTGTTTGAGCTCCATTTTTGCATTTCAAATCCTCCTCTTTTTTTAGAATTTTGGAAACAGTTGAGTTTCTTTACAGCTTCCTCTTCTTTATCATGACCTGACAGAAGATCATCCATGTAAAAATCTTCAAGAATTATACGCTTCGCTTCGGGGTGATCATAAGCTTCATCTATCGCTACATGCTTGACGTAAAGTTTTTATAGCCAAGTATGGAGCACAGGTAGTTCCGAATGTTACGGTAAGGAGACAATATTCTTCTATTGGTTTGAGGCGATCAGCCCGCCAAATGATACGCTGGTAATTTGTCTGCTTCGTGTACGCCTATCTGCCGGTTCATCTTCATTATATCGGCCACATAAGCAATTCTAGTTCGCCATCGAAGCAGAATATCTCTCAAATCCTCTTGCAAAGTCGGTCCTATGAGTAGCCCGTCGTTTAAAGTGACTCCTTTAGCACCAGGCCAGGACTCTTTGAAAACGACTCGCCCTCTGGTGGTTTCCTTGTCGTCCCTGACAACGGCGTGGTGAGGTAAGTACACACACTTTTCAGACGTATTTTAATTTTCTATATTCAGCAAATGTTACAAATCTATATACTCTTGCAACACGTTGTTATAACCGTTATTTTAATGTTATTTAAATATAGTTCTTATTATCCGTTCGGTAAGCACCACTGCTATGTGCCGTACGCTGAGGGTATGGGAGAAATAACGAACAACCTTTGTAATCGATATCCAGTGCAAGACAAGTTTATTAAATATCATCTAAATTAAGCAACATTTTGTAACTAGTAATGGCCTCTAGCGGCAGTTATGTGAGCTATTGTCGGTTAAAATTCCTATGACATGCGGATAGACAAATTTGGATAGTATGAACATAATAAATACACAAAACAAAACATTATAATATTAACCCAAACACTCACAGAAAACTAAATGAAATATAACGGTTATCTACAGGGGAAACAAAAGCCACTTGATAACCGGGTTACATAGGAAGAATAAATTCGTTCTCATGGAAAACCAAATAAAATATAACGATTATCTAAAAGGAAAACACCCCACTTGATAACAGGGTTACCTAGGAAGAATAAATTAACAGTAACTCCAAGGAAAAAAATCCCACATGATAACTAACTTAGCAAGGAAGAATAAATTCTTCCTCATAGAAAACCAAATAAAACGACGGTTATTTACAAGGAAAAAATCCCTCTTCATAACCGGGTTAGCTAGGAAGAATAAACTCTTCCTCATATAAAACCAAATAAAATATAACGGTTATCTACAAGGAAAAAAAAATCCACTTGATAACAGAGGTAGGAAGAATAAATTCTTCCTCATAGAAAACCAAATAAAATAAAATGGTTATCTACAAGGAAAAAAGAATCCTACTTGATTACCGGGTTAGCGAGGACGAATAAATTCTTCCTCATAGAAAACCAAATAAAATATAACGGTTATCTACAAGGGAAAAAGAATCCTACTTGATTGCCGGGTTAGCTAGGACGAATAAATTCTTTCTCATAGAGAACCAAATAAAATATAACGGTTATCTATAAGGAATAACAATCCCATTCGATAACCAGGTTAGCTAGGAGGAATTCATAGGTAGTATATTATACCTAAATTTTGACGAATAAAGAACTTTGACTTTGACCTTGAGAATACATTTTTCCTCGTAGAAAACCAAATAAAACGAAGGTTATTTACAACGAAAAAAAACCCACTTGATAATCAGGTTAACCAGGAAGAATTATTAAACCAGTTCTGCCGTCCGACGGCAAAACGCTGCGGGTCAAAAACCCTAGTTTCGAGAAAAACGTGTTTAATAGTACATTACTGCACAGACCGGGAAATAGGCCGTTGCGGGACGAGTAGAGTTAGAGTGGCCGAGACGCAGTCGAGGCCGCGATATATACGAGTCCAGCAACCGCCCTTCCCGGTCGAGGCTTGTATAGTGCTTTTCTCCAAGATGTGAGGAAATTGAACACAATTGTTAATAATATTAAACACAGTCCCAAAATTTCCATGAAAAAAAGAACGGAAACGTACGATTTAGTATGACACTGAAATAAAGCATTAAACAAAATCACAAATTATTTAAACGTAATAAATTTAATTTGAATAAAATATAGTTTAAACTATAACATTTATTACCCGTTTATGTTATTTCCGCAATTTATTTTGTTTATGAACGCAATTTCTATTAAAATAATGTCAAACTATTTGACACACTTTTAAATACGTTGTAAACGCTGTTTGAAAAGGCTTAACTTTTTAGTCTATGACATTTAAAAAGTAAAATATACAAGGAAGAATTTTGATTGCACGAGTGTTTGGCTGTTTGGAGATAGTTATCCTAGTCCAAACAGGCCTAGGGCCGCTGCCGTTGGTAAATAATAACTTTGTTTTTTTTTTTTATTTTGCCTGAGCCTGGAACTTAGAATTTCGCGGGCTGATTTGACAACAGTAAGGTTAACATTTCCGAGCATGTGGGAGAAAAGGTAAGTTTCAAGCTAGAAATCACCTATTATTTTTCACTCTGTTGCTGCGTGTTGATTGATGGTGATGCGGATTAAGCAAAACACTGCAAGTGGCCCGTTCCTCGTTCCGAGGCAGTGGCCATTTAGTACTTACAGCGTTCTGTTGTGATCAGACGGCATTAACGGTTCTGGTATAAAACATCACAATCAGCAGTCATAATCATGATGTTTTGGATAGTCTTATGCAGAGTTACCGCGTTTTGACAGTTTTCTACCGCCTAAACTAGAACTAATTTTTAAAAGTTCTTTTGTAGGTATGATAAGCACTCATGAGGAATCGTTTGATGCAAGTTAACAAAAAACGCTGTAACTCGAGTTGCAGCGTTCTGCTATCGGACGGCAGAGTTATCAAACTTGGTTGTCTACGAGGAACAAGGGAATATTTAAACCGGTTTCAGTCATTGACCTCAAACCTCAGTTGATTACGGTTTGGTGGGGTTTACGTTACTTCACTCGAAGGTCGAGGTCGTGAATCTGAGTTTAACCGATTAATATAGGTTTATAGTACTTTTCAATTTCGTTGTCTCTATTTACCGGAACCTAAATAATTTGGTTTTTTAAACCGTTCATTTCATTAACCGCTTAAATGATGAAAAAATATATACCGATTTTAAGAACGGTATTAACCGCCATCTTGAAATCGGTTTCTAACCCCGTCACAATGACAGACAAGGACAGAGCATGGCTTAACTATTCCACGATTACTCCACGATAATCAATATTGTATTAGTACAAGAAAAAACACAGACCTGTATGTACGGTCCCCTCGAGCGACTGGAGCTGGCGTTGCTGCCCGAGTCGTAGGCGTCCCGGGGCTCCTTGCGGCTCCGGCCGGGCGGCTTGCGGGCCTTCTTGCCGTCGACCGTGGTGGCGCGGCCGGCGCGGCGCGCGGCCTTGCGCTCGCCCTTGGTAGGCGCGGATTTTCTCCGCTTCCTCGCCTTGGTGGTCTGCGGTTTTTCTTTCTCTACTTGGTGGTCTCCACCTGGAAAAAAGAAACACGAGTTCGCTGGAGTCACGGGTCATCCTACTGAGGCATTTATCTTATGACTCGATTAGGAACAAGGGTCTCATAGTAAGAAGCGAACCGAAACCATTTCAGGAGCTTACGTACGAGGCTCGCCTGACCGGGGTTCGGTTACCTCGCCGGTCGGGGCCGGGAAGCGGTCTCGCGAGCGGGATGTAGGATGCGTTTATACATCGAGGGGAGTAATCCGTACCCGCCCTCGAGTGATAACTCTCACCTTCCAGGTGCGGGGGCGGCTCCTCGATGCCGGCGAACATCTTCTCGAGCTGGTTCTCGACCTCGCCGAAGCTGGCGTGCGCGGGCTCGGCGGCGCGCGCGGCGTGCTCGGCGGCGCGCGCCTCGCTGGGGGACGCGGGCGCCGCCGCCGCCGCCGCCACGGGCGCCGTGGGGCTCTCTTCCGCCTGGACCAACGGAACGGCTTTTAGGAAAACGCAAGGGCGAGCGACGCATTAAGGCGGGTGGCATTTTACGATCAAATGTCATAAATATGGACCCACCATGTTTTATTTCCAGTGTTGCCGGGGTACGGCAATCTATGGGAATTGCCAATGTTTTGTATTTGATTATTTGGCTTCTTAAGTTACTTTGAGGGCGTTGAAATGGTTTTCGTTTGTAGAATTTCTTTTTTATTTTTAAAAGGCAAGATCCATAATATTAACAAAGAGGAAACAGAGGTGGTCTCTGCTCACATCGACGGGAAAGAGGCGTAATTGTATATATGTATAAGGGTATATTTTAGCACTGTTAATATTGTGTATTCCTTGAACGATATTAACAAGGTTAATTAGTCTGCTGCCGCAAATAAAGCACGCCTGAAGCTCACCTGCGGCGGCGATTTCGCCGCGTCCTCCATCCTCTCGTCCTTCGCTTCGGGGCTCGCCAGCACGCTCTTCAACTTGTCGATGGTGACGGGCGGCTCGGTCGCTCTCTCCTCCTTCTGCGGCTCCTCCTCCTTCCGGTCGGTGCTCGCGATCATGGCCGCGATATCGTCTATCGTCTCCGCCGATCCGGAGCGCGTTTTTCTCCTGACGTGGGGCTTCGGTTCCGGCGTCGGCGTCGGCGACTTCCCTCTCGACGCGTCCGGGCCGTTCCGGTGCGCGTCCCCGTTCTCGAGCGGCTCCCCGGGACGGGCTATCCGCGGGGCCGGGTCGGGGCCGGGGGACGGCGCGGAGACGCGGACGGTGCGCTCCGGCTTCCGTTTCCGCTTGGAGCCGGGCGCGGCGCCGCAGGAGTCGTCGTCGTCGAGCGGCTCGGGCTCGCCCGGCTCGGCGTCGGGCGGCTCGCGCGCGGCGCGCGGGTGCACGATGACGGAGTGCGCGGGCGCGGGCGCGAGCCGCTCCAGCAGCGAGTCCAGGCGCGCGTGGTGCGCGCGGGGCTGCGCGCGCGCGATCAGGCTGTTGATGGTGGGCGCGTCGCGCACCGACAGCGCGGGGCCCGCGGCCGCGCCGTTGGCGCTCCGGGAGCTCAGCGACAGGTCCACGCCGCGCGCGTACGTCAGCAGGTCCTCGGGACGGACTAGCTTATCTGGAACCGAAACCGACCGGTTTAAAACTGCACTTCGAAAACCAGATCGATCGAAGCGAATCAGAAACTAGAACGAGCGACCCGAAAATATTGAATTGAGCGGAAGACGTCACGTTCAGGTAGTTATAAATATACGTAACAGGTACTGAATTGACTGCAATTGATCAAAAAAGCGAGGCAGCGGTCGATATCTTCAAAATATGCATGCGCTTCTCATTTAAGAAATGCAGCGCCTTATTTCTTATGCTTGACGAGATGTGGAGATATTTTTAAAACTTTGGTCGCTACCGTTTTTGAATATGTCATCACAATAATAAAAACTGTACTTTAGTCCTTGAGCGTACTTACCTCTGCTCGGTCCCATATGGGCGTATAGGTCCGCGGGCGGTAGCGCAGTACCCACTTTCACATCCCCCGGCGAAGGCGTATGTCTGAGAAAATTTAACAGCATTAAACAGTGCATCGTAAAATGTTTAATGCAAAAGTTAGTTTATCTGTCTGCAGTGGCGGATCCACGGGGGTGGTCAAGTACGTCATGACCACCCCCTTCGGCACTCGTAGATACGGGTCAGAACGTAAATAGTCGTGTGGTATTATCTCGCACTTGACCGAACTTCTGCGTTCAGCAGTTAATGACCACCCCCTAATCTGCAAGCTGGATCCGCGCCTGTCTGTCTGTTTGTTACGCTTTCACGGTTAAACCAGTATCAATTTTATATAATTAAGCCAGCTTAACCCCAGAAAAGACGTTTACTGTTAACTCCGGAAAAATATAGTTTCCGAAAAAACAGTTAAACGAAATAAAGCAGCAATTACACTACTTCGTTCACCTAATGCGGTCGCCGAACTTGTTTCGAACTACTTCGGCCGACGAACGTCGTCTTCACATTAGTCTTTCCGCCTACTCCGGTCACCTAATTGGACGATTGCAGCTGTCGCTAGCCGAATGCGGCCGACTACCGTGTTCTTTAACACTGTTACGTCGCCGTATGCAACATGCGGCAGACAACTCAATGTAATTGGTTGAATCAACTTTTAAGGTACTCCCCATTTTTTGTCATGTTTATCAAATTATATGTCGTAAAACGAGGCTATTTGGGAATCACAGGGCTATTTGGAACCAAGTAATTATAAGCTTTCAGTTCTACCATTGCCAAGACTAAAAATATATCAACTAAAAGCTTATAATTACTTGGTTCCAAATAGCCCCCTTTTATGGTGTTTTAAGATAAACTATATATTTGCTAACGACGTGGCTTACACGTATATTAAATCAGACAATAGGCTGTCATTTAAAATTATTTGATTTAAAATAGTACAGTTTCGAATAATAATATAGGTTGGTAACGCAGGGGACGATGCTGTCACCAGGTTTTGTGTTAAAAATGTGCATTTTCACCAAAGTCAGCAGGTTTTTTCGAAGACTTTAAAGTTGATTCACCCAATTGCCGCTTTAACCTAAACGAAATCTAGTTACCTTAATTTCTATGGACAGTTATCTAGACATTTCCGGCGCAACTGATTTTAACGGAATGCTGGCTCAAGTATGTACGTTACGTTAGGACATGAGGGAAAGGTTTTTAAGAGGAGATGCAACGCAATAATTATTATTTACCTGAGTAAGTGCTTGTCGGGAGGCGTCGGGGTGTGTCGGTAGAGTTCGGGCGGCGTCGCGGTGTGTCGGAACACAGAGTTGCTGGCTCCCTTCATCGCCTGAAACATTAGCGCCTGTTAATGGTTAGTCTTCAACATTCAATGAGTTATATCTCTCACACGACGTCGGCGTTTTAGCAATTTTTTCTAAAGATCTTTTTATAGGGCATAGCAAAACCCCCGTACGCGATCGCAAAACCCTGATGGTAAGTGGGATCTGTCACCCATAGACATTTGCATTCTCACAAATACAATCTTAGGACTGCGATCCAGGGCAATCCTAAGACTGCAAATGCGTTGCCAAGCCTGAGGGCTAAAATGGAATCTCTCTATTCTCTCTAGAATTCACCAGTTGTCTTAACCCCACACCGGAACACACAATGTGAACACTGCTGCTTGGCGGTAGATTAAAGGATAAGATGGTGGTAGCGATCCAGACAGACCCTGTACAAGGTCCTACCTCCACTATACAATGAAATTTGCAAATGGGATAGAAACCTATACTGAATATAACCGCGTCAATTAACTAATTTGATTCTCGCTCATAAAAACAAAAGAAACTTTACTTTATCCTCTTTGCTATGGATCTTTATTCCATTGGCCTTCATGTAGACTTTATGAAGTCATAAAATTATATATACTTATTAAAGGCCATTTGATAAATTTCCCAGCCGACCGGGCCCAAACTCTCATACCATCGGCATAGACATTGGTCAATGAGAGGCATGCAAAGTGTACCTGCAATGGATCAGGGGGCGAAGGCGCAGGCACGTGGTACAGATGGGGAGGCGGCGTCGGCGTGTGCCACGTCACGCCGCGCTCGGACGCCATGTGCGCCTGCGGAGCCCGCGCCAGCAAATTCGCCATCTGTAACTGAGCAGAGGGGTTCTAAACATCTGTGCTTCGGAGAAGCAATGGCCACGGCGATTGACCTCTATTTCACCTGTGTGTGACGTTGCGTGATGACGCGTCACTGGCTATTACAGTAGCTCTAGTGGCTCACGGTTGTAAACACTCAATACTGAACATATCCACACAAACTGCAGTGCATGTAGGGGCGTTAGATAACAAAAATACCTACTAAAAACTTACAATTCAGCAATTAATATCCAAGTACATATATAAAAAAAAAACAATGACACCTAGGATGCATCAGTCTTGGACACTAAGCTCTCAGACACTAAAATGGACACCTAACCTCTTAATTCAAAGATCACACGGTCATAAATTGACTGTAGAAAAACAAATGAATGAACTTCTGTAAAATGAGAAGCAAATTGTCCATTACTAGTACCATAACTAAACCAAAATAGAAGTTGTCATTCAGTAGCATCAATGAATGCATTTATTTGCATTTGACCCAAGCATATCACAACACAATAACATGTAAAACAATCTATTTTATACAGACATACCACTATTGAATTTATTGTCGATTTATTAATCATGACACATAAATGATGATAACATAAGTACTTGCATCATTTATATTAAAATAATTATAAAATTGAGTACATAATTATGAATGACTATTAGGATCACACAAAAGACCTAGAAGAAACTTAGTACCCAGTCATGCATAACCTGCCATTAGTCTTTCTTAACTATAACTAGCAAATATGTTCAGGTATATCATATTATAGAGAGCTTTCTCAAGTGAGAACAGACACTCATCTTTATAAAACGGGTACACACTGTTATGTAGCCTTATAATGTTGTGACTTTTAAAATGGTTAGGGCAGCTTTGGTGCATTCATTTGACTGCTAAGTTATATGGATGACTAGACAGTTTCTGTTTATAATTTTCTGTAATGATCCGTGCTCTTGTCTAAATATCACTGAACATCACTTACTGTTCTACATAATATTATAATGTTTTGTAGTCATTGAAGCATAGTGATATTCAAGTTACTGGCGACCAAGAAGCCAATGCAGGTGTTTGTATCTAATACTAAGTTGTTCTCGTTTGGCTTGACTTGTCCTTTCAATGTCAGGCGGTGGCCTAAATGCATACCGAGGGACTTTACATTGTCTTGGTGTCAAGGTCAAAGTTGTTTTAAGTTATGTTATAGTATTTTAAAGTGCATGTGTCACTAGGGTTGAAAACAGCCATGGATTGGTAGATTAATTTTAATCAGAATACTAAGAATATTATTCAAAATATGCAAACAAGAGTTGTTCACTTAAAAGTATTATTAGTATGATATATATTAGCATTTAAATGTGGTTGGACCATTGTACTACACCAATAATAATCCAATGAAAGATTGGACTGACCAAAGGCACTTGTTTTATAACATAACCACATCTGAGACACAAACAAAGTTTCATGTGAGAACATCTAATAAACACATTTTCTTATTTGTTATAATATTTTTATGATTCCTAAAATTTTATTTCTAATTATTATGAACATTCTGAGTAAAAATTCAACTAAATTAAGATTTGAAAATCTCCTTTTTTAAGTTGGTAAATACATCACAAAATAATAACTAATCAATCATGTCACTAATGCAGAAACAGTTATATGGATTACTTAGATTTAATTACTGAAAATATTGGTGAACTTAGTAAAATTTTACTTGCTACTCAATTAATAAATTAATTATGTATGAAGACATAGTAATTTTTAATTATTAATAATAGCGAAAGAGATTTGTCAGGATTGCAGCAGGTGGAAAGAAGTGGTCTCTGCCTAGCCCTCTGGGACACATGCGAGATTTAATGTATCTATATGTATGTACAGACTAATAATACTCTTTACTGAAGTCTATCCTGAAACAGAGCCTGCAGTGCACCAATAACAGTCGCGCTTTCTGAAGGTTTTATTCCTTTTACATTTTTCAAGAGAAACAAATACAGTATGAACTTTATGGATAATGTAGTTTTTAGTAATCAATAACAATGAAAGAATGTATGTTACTAGATGCTATAAGAAAATCATTGTCATAGAGCGTTTTCAAAGGATAATTAAAATACTATAATTGAGTAAATAATCTTCTACTCCACCTACATTCATTATTATTTATGGCAAATTGAATGTAACTAAGTTAATCATATTTTGAAATTTGAGATATAACTTATGAGATGTGACCTCATTAATAAGACATTACATGTATTTAACAGTACAAAAGAGTTGGGGTCATTTGTATGCCTGCCCAAAGCTGATTCATTATTACAACAGCAACAAAGTTCTAAAGGAATATGTGTAGAAAGTGAGAATGTGTATAATGAACATTAACCAGCTGACATGCTCATGTGTGATGATAACACAATTACATTACGTGTAGTAACCTGCTCACACAGATAAGCTCTATTTAACACAGTACACACTGACATGAGTAAGATACAATATGAGAAGGGAGAATTGAAAACTTAAACCATTAACAGCAAAAGACACATACAATCTAGATCTAGATTAGGTCACTATGATATAAAAAAGTTCTGTACTCCTTAAAAAGGTAGATGGTGGAGAGACTATACTAAGTATTCTTAAGAGCCTATATTGTAACCCATTGTCAGACAATACAGATATATGTATTTGTATTTGAGAATTATTGACATTTGGTTATAACATTATAGATAGGTTTTCAGTGAGCTTAACAAAGTTATACAACTTTAACAACCAGTGATGGAAAGCTACTGCTATAAATATGGTGTACAAGTATTTTCCAACAAGACCAAGAGAATAGGTTACGAATGCTTTTGAGACAACAAAACAAGAATATAAAGTACCACCTGCAGGGGGCTCCATCCCGAGCCCAGTTGCGCCTGCCGGCCGTTCGGGTTGTGCTGCGAGCCGGACATCACGTTTCGCGACACCAGTTCTGTTGACTCCCACAACAAACACCCTCTCAGTCCACCATAATGATGCCGGCAACTTTCAAGCCCTTGCCCGCGTAACTCCGCGCCCGTACGACGTGTGCAGATGCTTCTGAAACGTTCCCATGCGAACACATTAATTTTACACCGTCACCGCACAGCCCATGACTACTCCGTAACGTCTACAACACTCTCACAGGGCTAAACAACACTCATATCAAAGAAAACTAGACTTATTTCGCGTGTGGAATGGTGTTCACGGATCTGATGCTCACTTCGCGTGACATTTTGAACGCATTTACATTTCGAAATTAAGCACTTACACAGCAAATTAAGGCTCGAATAATGTTTGCGAAATATTGGTCAATATGTTTTGTTGAGTTTAACTTTATGTTTTGCCGAGAACTATCACAAATAATACTAGTTTCGTCAAAATGCAGTCGAATCACTTCCAACAATGGTGGCCGATTGGTGAAATTTTGAAAGAAACTCCATCTGGTGGCAAAATTTTGCAGTGTGTCGGTAAAGCAGTTTAACGGAAGCATGTTTTCGTACTGTCTATGGTTTACAAAGAACCGGAACTTGAGAACTGAAATCATCGGAATATTAAAAAACAATATAAGAAATATAATAGAGGTTTATTATAGCTGTTAATTAGAATATAAATATTAAAATATATGTAATTGATATGCTTCCGTGTTTTGACATCAATTTACTTTTAAACGGTTTTTACCCATAACTTAGCTTGCAACATTTGTTGCTGTGGCGACGTTTTGTTTTGTTTATCTGTCAATAGGGCCGGTTTATTTGCGTTACCTGGATAGGTTATTTCCTATTTTAAATGAAGGAAAGCGAATTAACAAAGTTTCTTGTTTCATTTACGGGTCAAATTGAGTATGTCATATTCCCCGCTGGGGTGTTTGACGAGTTATTGTATATTCAGTATGAGGTTGTGTGGGGTCTGGACTGGAGCCCCGTTTCGGGCTTGACTTCAGGCAGCAGTCAGATGGCGCGGTCGGGGGACGATCCTGAGAGGGTTGTCTTTAACATGCCGTTGGAAATTGTCTTCAGCAGTACGAATGTCTCGGGCTGTAAGTTGTTAAAAAGTTAAATGAACATTTGACAAACACTCCAAACACTGAACTTTTAAAAACCTCGTGAGTCAGCATGCCGTTTACACATAGATTAGTATACCTATTGGGGACGTAAATTAAAAGATTGCAGAAACCGGAAATGAAACTGAAGATTTGTTTATTAAAATAGGTTCTATATTCTATTGTCAACCTTGTCCTGACTGTTTGGTCTGGACCAGCAAACCCATTTAATATAAAAAAAATACACCTCACCCTTAACTTGATGTATGGATATTGATGAATATCAGTTTTTATTTTTACCTACCTACCAATACAATTTATTGGAAACAAAAAACAAATCCAATGTCATTTTACTTTATTATTATCAGTAATTATCACAAGGAAATAAATATTTAGATATACAGCACCAATTGCCTAAATCCCTACACAGGAGCAGGGTTCTAGCACAGGAGCAGGGTTGAGGGTACTGACCAGTGGGAATTTATTTACCCACCTGTTTGCAGTGCAAACAAATGGGTCGGACTTACTCATTTCCTCATTTATGCACCACTTATGCTTAATAGTACCATCGGTATCACCCATATGCTCAGTAGAAAACCTGACGCAGCCGTAGTAGTTATCAATCTACACTTTAACCAAGTAGTCACAGGAGTCAAATTCACTTGAGTTTGAAAACATCTCAACAAAATATACCTATAGGTGTTTACCACTGGCTGTAATCAGTAATTAATCAGTAATTTATTACAATATCATAATGTTACAAAGGTCTTAGTTAATTAATGGCTATACTATTTCAACAGGACAACTGGAAATAGCGCAGTAACATGGGCACTTATGATAATTTGGAGTACCTTTTAATATAGCATAAGGAGATGAGATTGTATGCTACAAAATTAAATTAGTATTACTTACATATAGGTACTTATTATTTTTCTTCATTAATAATACTTTCTTCATTTTGTAGCATAAAATTGAAAGGGCCCACTTTCTTTGCAAGGTCATGTATATAGGAGTAAATAACCATATAATAGAACAGTAGAGAGACAAATTCTGAACAAGCCAAATCAGCATACATACTGATTGCTAAATATCTCCAATGATAGATTGAAATATTAGAAAAGGAAAAACGACTCTGACCGGTGACCCTGAAAACCAGTGCAAGCCTGACACAAAGCCAATTTCAGTTCTATGTTCTAGTTTGAGTTTGTAATATACTTCAGGGTGAATCAACTATTCTTTGTGTACATTTAAGCACCTATTTCTTAATTATACAATACTGTTAACCAAAGCCACATAAACTATGTTTTTTTAATCAATTGGGTTATTGTCTGAACAATTCAGTCCTATGTAACTTAACCTAATCCTAGCTATCCAAATCTGAAATTCATTCATTCATGCACAAAGCACTTTTTTATACAAGTCGGGGACAACCTGGTAACACTGATACTAAGTTAGTGAAAGAAGAAATTTAAATTGTTTAATAAATATGTCTACCGGATCATAATATAATAAATAAATAATATTCACTATTTGTCTGTGTAATAAAAACATGGAATATTTTAAAGAACACGCATTTATAGTTATTCTTTATACTTAAATGCCTTACAAATTTGAAAAAAATAACATAGGCACAAGAATAATTGACTGACCCATCAAGTGGTTGGTTCTTCTCTATTATTTTATGTATACCTACTTTTAGCACCAAATCAACCTCCACACCTGCTCGGCTGGACGACGAGCCGGGCTGTTTTTGGTGTTGGGGGAGGCCTTTACGGTTGGCATAGCATTTAAAATTATATTTCCCCCACCCAGGGCCTCAAGTCATCATAACAGTCAGAGCGCAGAACGTCATAGGTGGGGACTCCTTGCGAGGTTACGCGCTAGTTCTGCTGCCGGCCACCGCTGGCGTCAGGCTGACAGTGGCGCCACTGTTGCGGCCCCTGGCTGCCACCATGATGGGAGAGTGGCTGGCTTGGTTCACAGGCAGACATCCGGAACTGGCTGACCCAAGAATGCTGGCGAATGGGAAGGAGAATTACTGTAAGTATAGTGAAATCGCTTCTGCCGCCTATTTAAGCATACAGTCTAATCGCCGTACTCACATTTTTTTTAGAAAAAATTAACTCGTTCCGTTTTCAAACTCTTGTATGAACAATCGGCACTAAGGAACGATCTTTTTTCCATTAACTGATTCTTAATTCTTAGTGCGGCCGCAAGTCCTTACGAGTACCTAAGTATGTGTACGTCAACGCGTCAAAATCTTCTAAATATCTAACCATATACAGAGTGTTAGGTGGAAAATGCGTGACCTGCTGATAGGGGGCATTTAGGACGTTCCGAAAAAGGTAAATACTAAGACTAATATAGCTTTTTCGGAACGGACGTATCGACTGTACTGAATATTCGGGCGTTCCAAGCGCAAAAAATATCGCCTATTATTATTATTAGGCAAAACTTGTTTTATTTGTGAAAATAAAAAAATGTCCCTTTGAGTTACATTACGATTTTTTTCTCGACGGAGCCCTTGCAGAGGCCTTGCGGAACCGACTTTGAGAAAAGCTAGTCTAAGTAAGCTGTGATGAAATACGATGACCTGACAAGCCAATATAGGCCGACGGGCTGTTTGTCTTTGGTGCCCGTAATTAAGCAACGAATCTATTTTGTTAAAATTGTGTTCCGGCCTTTCCGCTATATCTAAGATTGCTGATTGCAAAATAGTAACAAGTCATTTACAATATCATATAGTACGTCATTTGCACATTGTTGTTGTTGTTGTTGTTGTTGTTGTTGTTACAGTTATCTGGGTTAACTATATAGTTACATATTAAAATGTTGGGACTCTGGATTGTGGGTGAATATACGGGCGATTCAACCGCCGTCATTGTTGTACATTGATATATTGATATATTGTCAAAAATAATGATGACTACAAGCAACTCTTCATTATATTAAAAAGAACGGACTCGGGGGTAGTTTCTTTTCCATTTTAAAGAACCGGAAAAATGATAATTTTATCTGGAATGATATGCGGAGACCATAATGACGGCGGTTTAAACGCCGAAAAATCAACCCCCTAATAACATTTACGTGATACTAGCTTCTGCTCGCGACAACATCCGCGTAGATTTCAAGTATCGTTATTCCCTCGGGAAATATTAAAATTTTCGGTATGAAAAGTAGCCTATGCGTTAAACCAGGTATAAGCTATCTTCATTCTAAATTTTATCTAAATCCGTCGAGCCGTTGCAGTGTGAAGGAGTAACAAAGTACCACACACAAACATTCACATTTATAATGTTAGTAGGATAGACATTTGAACGTATAGATAAATAAATGACGTCAGCATTTGGGTGCGGATAGGATAATAGAACTGATTTCCCTTATCTACTAGTTTACATTTGTCAGTTGCTAGACTTGCTAGGTACGATCGAAGTGTGTCATAGGTAGGGTATTTTTATAGGATAATTACGTAAACGCCCTGTCTACATACTTCTCAACTGATAAAATCGTACATGTATATCTGCGTCTGCGACAACGTGGTTTTCTCATAGTTTTCCTCGAGGAAAGTGTCCGTTCTTGGTTTCGTAACTTTGGATTATAAAATCAAAAACCTAGGCTCAGTAGATTTGCGTTATCCGTGGGTTTCTGCGTCATGTTTAAGTCACCATGACCTAGGCTCATTAGGAATATATCGGTTAATAAGTAGTTATAACGTGTAATACGTATATCATACCTACACGTTGTAAAGGCCTCGAGGATCCGCTGATGCGGGTAGCACGGAACCAGCAATTGAAGGTGCTTTTTCACCGGCGAGACGATGCGGCGCGAGAATTAAAATCGCCGGGCCATTTTCAACAAAAAAATCCTAGATGGATATCGTGATCTGTGAAAGGCTACGTAAAGTGATTTTACATTTTACATATCGACTGAAGAGCACCCTGCAATTATTAACAAAAAGTTTATGCAAATAATTGCAGAGTAATAGGGGTGTGTCCTGGCTCCGTTAGTAAGATTATCAATCAAAATTGACAATAATATAACGCGCGTCAAAGTTCGGGAGGGGGGGCTCGTGACGTCACAACGTGGTGTAGTTAAGTGTACTACGGCGTGACGTCACGCGAAACTTCAACACACTTTATCTTCGTTTTTTTTGTTTAATTGACAAAAGAAAAACTAAATGGTAAATGGTAATGTAAATGATGGACTAATTAGAATTTTTCAGGACACTAGCCTATTAGTGCTTTAAACGATGCGATGCGAGCCATCGTGAGAAAAGTGTTTACGATGCAAAGTTCATTAAAAACTATGCATGTAGCAATATGGTTCAATATTGCACCAAGAAATATTTCTTTATATGTTTTAGCCGACGCGTTAGCCTATAGTTGGTAGTGACCCGCCTACGAAGCTAGCGGTCCGGGGTTCGAATCCCGGCAAGGGCAGATTTTTGTATGATGAACGCGAGTATTTGTTCCTGAGTTCTGGATGTACTTAAGTATGTATTTCTCTATATAAGTAAGTTTATCGTTGTCTAGAGCCCATAGCCCATAGTACAAGCCTAGAGCTTAGTGTGGGCCTAGGTCAATTTGTGTGAAATGGTGTCCCAATTATTGTTTCATTTCTTGTCTTGCACAATACATTGTCGCCAATCCAGACTATTTCCACCGAAGACGCCGGCACGGCACCGGTACGTGTTTCCACTGGGCCGGTGCCGGCGCCGGTCTACGCACACGCATACGGCTACAATACGAACACAATACACATGCAGTTTTGCCCACCGAGCGGAAATTTTGATGTCCCGGCGCCGGTAAGTGGTAAACATGCATGTATTATATACATACAGGCATGGGGCTGTACTGGCAAGTGGTAAAACGCCCAAAGGCATTGCTCTATTTGTAGCAGTGTGCCTTCACGTCTTTTGATGATGATTGATGACGTAAACTGATCATGGAGCTGTGGGTGTTATCAGATCATTGGATCGTTCATCGATCAATGGCATTGATACGTCGACCAATCGCCGATCGATGTTTAGGCACTTGTCCCATCGCCGGCGAGGAGGCGTTTAACTGTCGAGTATTGTCAATTGGTCTCGTATAAGAAAGATATATATCCGGTGGCAATAAAAAAGATAAAAATATTATTAGATGATCGCTAGCTGTTTACACTGCATGCCGGCGAGAACTCTCTCCCCAACAAACTATCCCGTTTATCAATAAAAGAGACGTATGTATTATTGAGCGCTGGCTCTACTAGTTTCTCGCTTATCGTCGGCGGTGGGACAAGTGCCTCACGAATTTAATTTCCTAATTTTGGTTGATCGATCAACTATCGGGTGACAACCGATCGATGATTGATCGACGATTGATCGATTGGTGAAGTAACACTCTTACACGAAGTACTCGATCGCCCATCATGGGCCAGCGTAAGGGATGCATTTACACCTCAGAGCGAGCCACATGCACTTGCATCTCACCCTAACGTATTACTCAATCCGCGTTATTCTATTTTGACAAAAGTGTAAACAAATACTTTTAGTACCCACTCATTGTTTTGTTTAAGATTAGTTTAGATAAAATATAATTTGCGGTAAATGTAGCGACAACACATCTTCTAGTTGGCCTTGGTGCTCTCGTGGAACCGGTGCGCACTGTCTCTATGAAGGAAAACCGTCGCGAAATACCTATTACAAGATCCCACGTGGATACGTGAACCTCTCAACTGAAACGCTATTAGCCTAAACGTTGGGGAAATACGAGGACAGCAATTGTTTATTGTGAGATCCCCTTGAATCAACGAAACTTAGTTGATTGAATGTATCATTTCATCGAAGGCTCTTTTCTGCTGAAACCTCATTGTTATTAGGTTATCTTAAGCATGGGTTACGTAGGTTAGGTTAGGTTGGACCTGTGACCACCAAAAAAATATAAGTCCTGTCTGAATGCCTGTCGATGAAATGAAAATTCGGCGAAGTGAAACATTCTATGAAATGAAATTTAATGTCGGTGATTCAAGGTCAAACCGTTAATTGTACAAAGTAAATAAATGAATAATTTATAACCAGGGAGCGGAATTCTGATAGCAAAATATAACGTCATAGGTATAGATCATTTTGTTTTATCGACTTTTCCAGTTATCGATATAATGTAATCGTGAATCTCTTTGTTATTTTAGTTTTCGCTATTATATTTTAAATCGAAAAGTTATTCTTCATTCGCATTTATGAAAAAAACAACAATACATCATGATCTCAATGAAAATTTAAAAGTTGTGATATTTTTGTTTGTAATTGTTGTGATTTTTTTTCTAAAAAATGGTACATACATGTTAATATCACATTATGGGTCAACGAGTATATTTTTTCTTTAAATTCATCGACGGTTTAGCGTGCCATATTGATTTGTAGCTCTTTTAATTTCGTTAGAAAGCACTGTGGCCCTAGACAAGATAATAAAGACAAGGCAAACGTTATCGTAAGCTGCCAGATGGTCGCGTCGAGCGCTTATGACAATTCTATACATTTTGACAGTTTTCGTAAATCGTTTACGCTAACGTTAAGCATGTCTAGTGCGCCGGTCTCTGTCTTCAATATGAAAGTATGTTTGTCACTCATGTTTTATAGAAACACGAAGATTGCCTAGCTATTAAGCAACTGGTCTGTACTTCATGTTTGATTTAGTTCTCGTAGGGAATATTAGATGTATTTAGGTACCAAATTGCCACCTACCCTTTCTTCTCGTCGTACTACCAAGTCTTGCCACTAGTAGGTACGAGAAGGAATTTTCAACTCTGCGTACCACTGATTTAAATGTCTTTTTCGGACAAACATTAAAAGATGCTCTAAATATGTAATAAATAACTAATAAATAACCTTCTGGGGTCCATTTCTCAAAACTCACTAGACTAATTAATAAAGTATCAGGGGACAATGTCACACCAATTAAATTGACCTAGTCCCAAACTAAGCTCTAGGCTTGTAGTATGGGTACTAGATAACGATAAAAATACTTATATCGAGAACTATATACTTGGCGTACATAAATACCCAAATACATCACACGAACATTTATACTGTACCAAAGGGCATTGGGTAAATTTGTTTGAAGAATATTGTCAGTTTTTTTTTCAGCGGCCTCGGATGATTTTTACATAGATATATATAATTTATGGCGTTTAATAATATCGGAGCCGAGAAATTAAAGATTTAAGTATTCAGTTTTGATACTAAAAGTGTACTAAAGGTATGAATATTTAAATATCTCGGCTCCGATACATTTAAGAGTATTACATTACATAACAAAATATGTTTATTTTGAATAATTCTATCATAATTTAACACTTTTACGAATGGCCGCCCACCATGAAAATGTATGACTTACAAATGACAACACTTTTACCCAAACCCCTTTTATGTACTCCGTTGGGGTCCGGCAAAAATAAATAAATAAATAAATAAATATACTTAAATACATAGAATACATCCATAATTCAGGATCAAATGTTCGCGCTCATCACACAATATCTGCCCTTACCGGGATTTGAACCCAGGACCGTTATCTTTGTAGCCTGGGTCACCCTACCAACTAAGTCAACGCGTCGTCTAATATATTATTTCATGCGGTACATTTCACTAGTATACTTTCGAGAAATGGGCCCCTGATGTATAAACTGCATAGATGGTTAAATAAAAGAGTATGTTTTACAGTGTTGCGGACAGAGTCATACGGCTCCGTGGCGATCCGCGTGGCCATGGTGTCCAAGGACTTCAGGAGACTAGGCTACGACAACCAGCCCCCGGCTTTTCCTCAAATCCATAACTCCTGAAACATAGATATTTTATAATATTTATATGAAATAAGCCTTAATTTAGTGAAATAAATAGATTATTTAAGTCATTAAATTATTTTATTTACAATCTTATTATTATTTTATAAATGTTTAAAAAACAAAAAGAAACGCAAGAAATAACTTCTTTTAAAATGGTAGGTAGTAGGTCAGTCAAACTAAAGTCGGTTTTTAGTTCAAAATATGGTGGGAGCTACCATTTTAAAAGAATTGTTCCTTGCGTTTTTGAAGGCAGTTTTTTGTTTAAAAAAAAAAACATACTTTTTAGTGATCATAATGTTCTGTAAGTAAGTCGCCCTACATCTCAATAAGAAACTATAGAACTAACTATTTTATAAATACCCTTGAAATAAAGAGGAATTGAGGAGTTCCGGTGGTCATTTGTGTTATGATGTGTGACCAAATGATACTTTCTGAATGCAAATGCTGGACTTTGTACTGAAAATACTGAAATCGCTATATTTAATAAATATGTATGCCTATGATATTTGAGGAGTTCAATTCCTCACAAATCCCCTTTTTCAGATACGGATTCGGTGAAGTTGGGACCAGGGCGGAAGTATACCCTATCAAAGGAAAAAAGGCTTTTCAAAATCGGTCCACAACTGACGGAGATATCGGTGAAACATATAACCTCCTCCATTTTTGAAGTCGGTTAAAAAGTTTGGAAGCTTTGGCTAATTTATCGCGGAACTTCGGTTTTAGGAGTACAACCCTTATTTCTCTATCGACTCTATCGGTAACAGTGGGGTGCTAAAGCATATATCTGATTCGAATTTAGTATTTTGTTGCCTTAGCGTCTATTGATGTGTGGAAGTGAGCAACGTAATAATTTGCCTATACCACCGACAGTAAAGTATTTAAAAAAACAAAAACCCGACTGCAATAAAAATTGCATCTGAAAAGCGAAAAAAAAGCTCTACATCTATCTTCTTCTTCTTTATTATATAAAATGCTAAGCTGATTGTTGATATATCAACGCACAGCCCAGACCGCTGGACCTAGAGACTTGAAATTTTGCACATAGATACCTTATATAGTGTAAAGATCCACTAAGGAAGGATTTTTGGAAATTCCACCCCTAAGGGGGTAAAATAGGAGAAAAACATTTGTATGAAAGTCCGTCAGTTTTGGAGTTAGACGCTTCAAATTTTGCGTTTAGGCTGGCGATTGAATTTTAACTTATACGTGTCTCAGCGTTTATGATAATTTCAACCCCGAAGGGATGAAAAGGGGTAAAACGGATTGTTGATATATCAACGCACAGCCCAAATCTTAGGACCTAGAGACTTGAAATTTTGCACATAGATACCTTATATAGTGTAAAGATCCACTAAGGAAGGATTATTGGAAATTCCACCCCTAAGGGGATGAAAATTTGTATGAAAGTCCGTCAGTTTTAGTTTAAGTTAGTAGACTATTCAAATTTTGTGTTAAGGTTGAAAATTGAAAATTAATTTATACGTGTTTCAGCGTTTTTGATAATTTCATCCCCGAAGGGATGGAAAGGGGTAAAACTGACTGACTGATCGATTAACGCACAGCCTAAACCGCTGGACCTAGGGACTTGAAATTTGAAGGGAATATTCCTTGGGTACCCTAAGGGTGCACTAAGAAAGGATTTTTGAAAATTCATCCCCTTAGGGTTAAAATAGGGGGTAGAAATTTGTATAGGAGATTAGTTATTTATTAAATAAGCAATTTGGGAATTGGTATTTAGGCTACTGTTTATAAATAAATAGTAGATTGTACAACAAGTGCATAAAACGCACCATTTTACACGAGTGTTAAATGGGTTTTATGGACGAGTTGTACACTCTAATTTTCGCTTCGATTGCGAGGAAATGAAACAGGAACATGTAAATTATTGTAACACAAATATTGACAATGACAAAATAAGTATGGTTCCCGCCAATTAACTTTTATTTTCTTTTTTTTCATTGGGTACGTGACATTTGACTTAGGTCGTTGCATAACGCTCAGTTATAAAAACATTTTGTTTTTTATATCTATGATAACTTATTGTCATGCTTTGAATATATTGATTTACTCAAATATAATAATAATAATAAATGCGACAAAATAAAAATTACAAGTTTATTTCATCAAGTTTTATTGTGTAGTTTGGCTGTTGGTATCCTTGCCTTGGTCTTAGAATACTAACGAAACGAAATAAAATAAAGAGGTTATTCTATGAAGTTAAAGTTGTTCGTGTGGCTGTTGGACCGATTGCCTTGGCCTTCGACGAAGATTTTACTTTATGCACTAGAGCATAAAAAGCGACTTTATGTCGTCTGCGCACGACATAAAGACGGACTTTTAGAGCATGAGAAGTGAAAAAATACTTCTTTCAGCGATTTAGAAAAAACTACCCCTAAGGGGGCTAAAAGGGAGTTTTAGTTTGTTCCTCCTTCACGCTGCAATGGTGCTGGATGGATTTGGATGAAATTTAGAATGAAGATAGCTTATACCCTGGATTAACACATAGGAAAATCCCATCCCGGAAAATTTAAAGGTTCCCGAGGGAATAACGACAATATCTTTGGTGTTTTTTGAAAAGTCATCATGGGTGTCGTTTTCTTAGGTTACGTTGACGCAGATTTCGAAAATGATATCAAATTTGGGATTCAAATTGGCCGCCATGATGTTTATTGAAAAAGTCGTCATTGGTATCATTTTCTTACATTTTGGGGACGCAGATTATGAAAATGATGTCAAATTTAGAATTCAAGCTGGCAGCAATGTGTTTGATGTTTTTTGAAAAAGTTGTCACGGGTAACATGTTCTTAGTTTTTGGAGACGCAAATAATTACTAATATAGAATAAGATTAGTAATTATTTGACAAAATTGCGCAATTGAATAATTTATTTCTCCTATGGCTTTTGCCATCCAGTGTGACAACATGAGACAGGCTTTGTACCTACATTCAGTTTTGTTAGTCTATATCAAAAGGAGCGGTGTCAGATTGAAGTTGTCAGCGTTGACATATCCAGATTTTAACATTTTTTTCCGCTATTTTCAATACTATTCACTATTCACGGTGTATTAATTTTATTATTATTTGGGCGGTTATCACTTGAAAATAATTACGAACAGGCATTTAATTTTTCGGCGAATTGGTCGGTTATTAATTCTAAAATGTCATTTCAAACAATACTCAAGGGGTAAAAAAACTATACATCGATAGGTATACATAATATTGCTGTAGAAAGAAAATCCATACTAATATTATAAACGTGAAAGTAATTATGTCTGTCGTCTGTCTGTTTGTTATGCATTCAAGGATAAACCGCCGAACTGAATTAGTTTAAATGTGTATCTCGAAAATAACCCCTAAGGGGGAGACTTGGGATGGTAGTTTGTATAACAATTTGGTCATTTATGTTAATTTTTTAGTTGGAAACGTGGTAATTGGTGTTTAAGCTACTGTTTAATACTGTTTAACATAAAAAAAACTTTCAGCAATTTCGGTAAAACTCCCCCTAAGGCGATAAATGGGGAGTAGAAATTTGTATGGGAGACATCGAAATGGCTACATTAGGAAATTGATATTTAGGCTACTGTTTATAAATAAAATATACTGCTTTCAGCGATTTAGAAAAAACTACCCCTAAGGGGGTAAAAGGGGGTTTTAGATAGTTACTCCTTAACACTGCAACGGCTAGATGGATTACGATGAAATTTAAAATGGAGGTAGCACCCTGGATGAACACATAGAAAAATCCCATCACGGAAAATTTAAAAGTTCCCGAGGGAATAACGACAATGTTTGGTGTTTTTTGAAAAAGTCATCATGGGTGTCATTTTCTCAGGTTGCGTCGAAGCAGATTTCGAAAATGATATCAAATTTGGAATTCAAAATGGCCGTCATGATTTTTATTGAAAAAGTCGTCATTGATATCATTTTCTTACATTTTGTGGACGCAGATTATGAAAATTATGTCAAATTTAGAATTCAAGATGGAGGCCATGATCTTTCTTAAAAAGTAGACATAATTGTCAGTTTCTTAGATTTTGAGGAAGCAGATTTCGAACATGATGTGAAAGTATAGGTAGAAATTCAAAATGGCAATAGAGAATGTCAGCCAGTTTAGATTTTTGGCTTACCGTATTATTCATTAAAAACTAAAAATAGCTGTAAAAAAATCATTTCGATACGTCAAATAGTTTTCGAGATATTAAATTTTAAACTTCATATGCGGCGCTCGAAACCCGGTTGCTAGCGCTCACGGATGATGACGTCATCGCTTAACAGCGGTACGCGCCCTTATATGAAAAAGTAAGTTTACAGGGCTATAACTTTTTAACCGTTATAAGTAGCCAGTTGAATTTTTCACAGAATACGTGTTATTATAAAATCTATCGTTTAAAATTGTACAATGAATAATAAATCAAAACCCCAGAAGGGTTCCCCCAACAAAAAACATGAAAATAAATCATTTTTTTTAGCATTTTTATATGGATTGTATTTTTATAATGACTTCTTATTTTGATGCTATTTTAAGCTTAAATTGTAGTCTAATTTTCATAGTTTCCGACTTAATAGCAATCTCAAGTAAAACTGCTACAAATATGTGACAAAACTGATTTTATCAACACGATGTTTCAGGCGGTCACCCATCCTGTTATAGACTACGCTTGTACTTGCTTAACTTTGTAAGTCGTAATATTTTTACGAATTCGTTTTGATGTTACCATGGCAGCTATGTTTATCTATTATTTTGTATTACATAACTAACTGTCGGTCACTGGCTGGCTTTTCTATTTGTAATATTTGTCGAATAAGTTGATTAAATAAAATTAGAATAATAATCAAGCACTTTAAATTTTGGGATAGTGGCAATAATGCCTAGACCTAGCAAAGCGAGAGTGTTGTAGGTATGTAGGTAGGTACGTCTATCGACATGGTAGCGCCCGCGCGCGAAATTTGAAATTGATGAAATGAATACACGAAGTACCAGAACTACTGCTAAGTCAGTCAAAAATTCATGTTTTATAGTTCACTCTTTTATAAGGTAGTGATATTAATTCTAAATTAACACGAAATTTGTAAAGACAGGCCTACCACCAAAGTTAAGCAACCACCGCTTACCTAAACATCGATCGTGTTGATTTGAACTAGGCACTTTTTAACATATTTGTAAGAGTTTTACTACAGTTTACTGTTTGGTCGTAAACTCTATATGTTTGTATAGAGTTTTGATTATTATCTAAACTTAATGTGACACCGAAATAAAAAGCTATTATACAAATACAACCCGTACTTCGCCTTCCTAAGTTAAGCAACTACACGCGTAGTCTTAAACAGGATGGGTGACCGCTTAAAATATCGTGTTGATAAAATCAGTTTTGTCACATATTTGTAGCAGTTTTACTTGACATTGCTATTTAGTCGTAAACTACAAAAAATAGACTACAATTTAAGCTCAAAATAGCATCAAAATAAGAAGCCATTATAAAAATACAATCCGTATAGAAATGCCAAAAAAAATGATTTATTTTCATGTTTCTTGAATGGGGAGCCCTCTTGGGATTTGATTTATTGTTCATTGTACAATTTTAAACGATACATTTTATAATAACACGTATTCTGTGAAAAAATCAACTGGCTACTTATAACGGTTAAAAAGTTATAGCCCTGTAAACTTACTTTTTCATATAAGGGCGTGTACCGCTGTTAAGCGATGACGTCACCCCAGCAAGATGGCCCCCGCGCGCTTTAATATTATTGACCCAAATTTTAAACGGTCGTAGAATCAAAACTACTGAGTCTTTTTGAATAAAATAAAAAGTAGTATTTTTGTTTATTTATAAACTTTACTGCTACAAGTTTCAAGCGATTTGGCGTACCTACTGACATTCTTCATTCAATTATGTCTGTCGTCTGTCTGTTTGTTACGCTTTCACGGATTAACCGCGGAACCGAATTAGATTAATGGGCATTGGGTAAATTTGTTTGAAGAATATTGTCTGATGGATATTTTAAGAGCAACCAAACTATCATGGGAGGGATGGTGCTTTGAGACGGCAAATTTAGACAGATTCCCATTTACCAGTGATAACTAGGGGCACACCAGCGGATAAAATAAATGCATTTCGGCATCTACGATATGGGTATATATATATAAAAACTATACCTCACTACAAATATGTCAGGAACTACGAGTACACCATGATACACAGTCGGGGCAATATATGCGGCAGCTCTACTAAAAATTGGCGAAGATCGTATGGCGAGAGATAGTAACGATTTGAATACATTAAACCGCGAATTCTGTAATATTGTACAAAACACAGATGATCTAAAAAATAACGTGTACCCCGATCTAAAAAACAATATAAAGAATAGAGAATGTTTGTGCGAGAGGGCGATATTAGCACCGACAAACGAAATTGTCGGGCGGATAAATATAAAAATATGTCTCATGTAGAAGGCGATGTTGTGGAGTATCTCTTGGTAGACAATGTCATAGACACAGAGCAAGTCACGTCCTACCCTTAGAGTTCCTGAACTCTTTCGAGGTGTCGGGAGTGCCCTCCCGTAAGAGTTAATGTTTAAAGTTGGTGTCCCGGTAAATTTCGAGCTCAATATTACATGTGTTTGAAAGATCATTCTTGCCAGGGAGGACGTCAAACTATAGAATTACTTAAAACTATTAATTTACTTAACTGCGATAAACGAGTTCTACGCGGACGAAGTCGCGGGCAAAAGCTAGTATTGTATAAAAAAAAATAAGAGCAATGTACTTATATAACTTGAATATTGGAAAAGGTGTTCCAGGCGGGGACGAGCTAAGTTAAACTAACTAATGGTCAAAAAACGTTACTAATTATTAAAATCTCAAGGAAATGTGTCAAATTTTCCATTGTGTCATAATGATGTGTCGAATTTTAACATCAGTAGTTAAACTAACTTATTGTTAAAATTCGAAAAAGGAATGGAAATTTTTACACATTTCCTTGAGATTTTAACCATTAGTAACGTTTTTTGACCATTAGTTAGTTTAACTGCTGATCAAACAACAGGCCATTAGTGTAGAGGGTATTAGAAAAACTTATTGGTACATGGTGATAACGCGGGCTCGAACTCGGCATACCTTTCGATCACGAGTCGACCCCCTAAGCCACTTGGTTATGTTATGGGAATATCCAGCATTTTAATAGTTTCCGGCTGGCTATCGCCATCACGCTTGCACTCGCAACTGACAGTATATTTGTCACTTGTGTGTAATAGTAAAACGGAGATTGCCGATAGCTACTAGGAAAATGGTAGCACTGTACCTGGGTTAGTGACGTCACAGTCCTTTGTTTATTGGGGAAGTTAAGGGGAAGTTTGTGACGTGTGATAGGTGTGCGAAGGTGTGGTTTGCGGTCGCAGACGCAGGTCACGTAGCCGAGCCTACCCGCGTCATGGCCAAGGATGACCGGTGCAGCTCAAGAGGAAAAAGGATGCAGGAAAATGGTTTTCGCTTCGGTTTTACAATCAAATACATTAGTAGCATAGATTAATTTTCGCGTTTGCCGCGAAGTGTGAATAAATATTTATTTTACGTTTATAAAAATAACATAGGGGTTAATTTCTCCCAGGCGGCCTAGCATGCTGCAATAGGGACATAGGCACTTCAAACGCGAACTAGTGTCAAATAATATTAAGGATAAGAGAACGTAAGAATGAACTGTTAAGGTTTCAGATATATTTGTATTTTTTGGACTTGGGTCTTTTTATCACTAAGCAACTTAAATCCCGTGTAAACGTCATTTTATCCGGTATTCCTACAATAATTAAATAGTCGGACCCGTGCATTGAGAGTTCCGCACCGCTGCACAGTATGTATTAACTATTATATTGCGATTTGAATGTCTCTATCAAATAAAAACAAAGGGAAGTTAATTAATCCTATATTATTAAACGAGCAATATTTCTCAAAAACGGTTCTAATATTTTCTTTGAAATTTGCAACATACGGGTTTACTACGGCGAAAAATCGATTTGCAAGTTGTCTTCGGGAAAATTCGTTTTCAACCCGTGCGTCGCTCGGCCTTCCAGGTACTTAATTTAATAGGATAGGACATAATATTGATAAACTGGGCCTCTATTCTAAGCGGTAAAAACCATATCGCCTTTCACAAGTAAATGTATTGTCAACGTTTTGATAGCTCTTATTTACATGATAGTAATGGGTAAGTTAAAAACAATACCATAACAGGTCAAAGACGATATGATTTTTACCGCCTAGAATAGAGCCCCTGTTCAGTTAAATCGTTCGTCCCTACACCCTACCCTATGTACGGTCACGGACTATTGATGAACCACTATAGATAGAACCTTGTCGCATAAAACCAAAGATGAATTCCTAGGTAATTTCTATCTCGTCACTTGACGCTGTCACTGTGACAAGGTGGATAAACATTTAAAGTCCTTGATGGTAACTAGTAACTACACTCTACTCGGTATAACCACTTTACAAAAGATAGCGGTCACAGATAGCGGTAATAACGCGTGAGTAATGATTGTATATTTTTAGATAATAATAATCAAGTAGGTACGGCAGGCCTTTCGCGTAACTCACTCGCAATCGCGATCGGCTTCAAAACAAAACAATTGGTTTCATTTTGTATGCAGACGAGCCTTCGATTTTCTAAATGAAAACGATTGTGATTATTACGAGTGTGTTTACGCGAAAGGCCTGCTGTTCTGTTTGCTACAGGTATTTAACTTACGGACGCCATTATTGGTAAAAAGTGTACAAATGCAAGAATTACAAATACAACCTTTGGCGCTAAAATTTTCACAATTGACGTATTTACGTTAGTACAGACAAAGTCATAAATATATACGTATATACATATACTCACCGGCAAAAATATCCGCCCACCCGTCTTTTGTCCGTACAATTGCTAACAAATATAACTTCTTTAATCAGAGAGTAACTTCTAAAATACTCAACGAATTTCCATGTACCTTTTAGTGTTTTGTTGCTAATTAACCTAGGTCTCAAATGGCCAACAAATATAGTGGTTCTTTCCTAAGGAACCCAAAAGATCCATGAATTTAAAAGTCGTACAAAACACAATAATTTACTATGAACAGATAATTCATGGATCTTTTGGGTTCCTTAGGAAAGAACCACGACAATTTAAAAAATATATTTGTTGGCCATTCGGGACCTAGATGGGTTAATTAGCAACAAAACACTAAAAGGTACATCGAAATTCGTACAGTATTTTTGGAGCTACTCTCTGATTTAAGAAGTTATATTTGTTAGCAATTGTACGGACAAAAGACGGGTGGGCGGATATTTTTGCCGGTGAGTGTTTTATATATATACATATACGCTGGCCTAGTTGGTAGTGACCCTGCCTACGAAGCTAGCGGTCCTGGGTTCAAATCCCGGTAAGGGCAGATATTTGTGTGATGAGCGCGAATATTTGTTCCTGAGTCATGGATGTTTTCTATGTATTTAAGTATATATTTCTCTATGTAAGTATTTATATCGTTGTCTATACCCATAGTACAAGCCTAGAGCTTAGTTTGGGACTAGGTCAATTGGTGTGACATTGTCCCCTGATATTTATTTATTTATTATGAAGTCAAAAGTATGTACGCTTCTTTGCCACCGATAATAAGTTTTGTGTATAATGTATAATATTAATATATTATATTTGACGCGATAGGTGTATACATATTAGTGCTTTCGACTACAAATACCTACATATACACTTGAATATACTTGTAAACACGTTCTCAAAAACGGCTCTAACTTAAATTTGCAATACAAGGGTTTACGGGGGCGAAAAATCGATCTGTCAAGTTGTCATCTTCGGGAAATTTCGTTTTCAAGCCGTGCGACGCACCATCTTCCCATTTTCGTTAATGGGGAAAATGTGCCATAGAGAATGACGGCTTTGAACATCGATAAGAAGATGATATATTTATGTAGAAAATCGATGACGCCTTTTCTTCGTAACTATTTGAGACATCAAACTGACTCACTTTACACTTGATGTGAAGTATCTGATGTTGTGATAAATATGGTATAAGTGTTTGGATTATGACCTAGTTACTTATTCGTCATATTGTTACCGAGGCTGGATAGTACACAATATACAACGTGTTCCAAAAATACCCAAAAAAAAAAATACAACCCTAGTAAGCTGTCATATCAGTCATAGAAAGTTGTATGACTGAGACTATACTAGGGGTGACATTATTATTTTACCGAATTAATTTGTTTTTGGTATTTTGGTATCACGTTGTATAGACGAGCGGATCATGGGTCTATATTGACTGCCATAATTATTTTTAGTCATAATGTGCGGTGTGCATAATGGTCATAATCATCGCAAGTCATAATGTGTTTTTTTAAAGAAACTGTTATTTTTTCAGGAATTTTATAAATCAAACCTAACCTAACCTAGCCTTGTCTACACGTTAGATATTTCAGAACTTCTGAAACGTTTACAGTTTCAGCGATGTAAAAAATTATGATTATCAATAATTATGTCAACAATGACATTATGACCAATAAAATTACGGGAAACAAAGGGCTCCCGCGGATCATACAGAGTACCCCTAAAAGCATCGCCAAAACTAAGAGGGCTGATAGAGCAGCTAAAAAGCTATCGATTTAACCCCTATGTATGTTCAGCGATTTTTACTAGTTTCGGAGATATTGATCATTTTAATCTGTTTTTTTGTCATTTTCCCTTGTGACCATGTCAAGATTAATCATTAATTTCATGTTTTATTTAATATTTTTTTCAGTGATCTTATACATTATTAGAATCATTAAAAATCAGCAAAGTTTTTAAACCCATTTACTCGTTTTCGTTAAAAATTTTTTTTTTAGTAATGACAAAGTTTGTTTCTCCATACTACGTGGTCCAGTGTTTGCTTTTCACTTTAAGTACCTAGTCGGGTCATAAGTTCTGTTACTGAGATTTATTACAATTTAAAAAATAAATTAGAGGAGTTTTTTATAAATCTGTATGTTAATCAAAACATTGATTTGTGTAGAATAAAAATAAAAATAATGTATTCTAAACTATTGCAATTATTTGATGTACGAGCTTGAAGTATTCCCATTTCGGACTAGAAAATCATAGTTCAATTTACGCACGACGATTATACTGATAATGGCCAAATTTTTTTTAAGAGTTCTTGTAGTGAGTTCAAATTTGCGTGAAATATTGATCAGACTTTTAGCTTTAAATTCTGATACAAATGTATTTCAAGCAACTTTTAAGAGCCGCTTGTACACCGGTCAATCTTGATATCTCATTAAATCGACTTTACGATTTCACATGAATTCGCAGCAATACGAAAACACACCAAATCTCTTGCTTCATAAGTTGGAATTGAGTCTTGTTGAAAAATATAATTTTGGTCTTTAAATATACACAAAGATAGGAAGTTTTATAATATTAAACAAAAAAGTTCTTTGGTAAACAAAAATTAACTTTTTCACTTCTCATGCTCTTAAAATATTACTTTAGTCTCTGCACATCGGGACTATAGCTCCTTTTTAATCTCTAGGGATTAAAGTTTTTTTTTTTAATTTACTTTGGAAACCCCTAAACAGCCAATCACAGTGTTTGTGAATGGAGGATTATTGCCTTCATTGCCATTTTCAGTGATTGTGTATGGACCATTTTTAGGCCATGGAAATAACCTCAAAATGATAACTGTGCAAAAATATTAAAAAAAACTATTTAATTTCGTGAAACATGAATAATAATTACGAATATGAATCTATTTAATTATATTAAGGATGAATTCATTTTATTATGCATGGTGCAATTAGTATTAAAATAATTTTCAAGTTTGACCCTGTTGGCTAAATATGCAAGCATTTAAAGCGGCACTGTACAAAAAAATAATAAAAGAAAAGAAAAACCGCGGTAAAATTAGTAAGAAACTTTCTTATAATCAATATTGTAGTTTTGTATAGAACGTCGTCAGTGTCGGATTGAGCAAGCACGGGGTTCGTAGCAAATTCTATAAAGAGACCCCAGTTCACTTTAGGTTACAGGGTGTGGTGGGCTCTTTTCTGCAACTGGACGACTTAGATATGCGCCTATTTTCTGTGGGGGTTTGTTTTAGATTATTCTGCTGGAGAATATCGACTGGATTATTCATCCTATCGTCAACTCTGATGGATATGAGTACACGCATACTGATGTAAGTAGCAAAACAGGGGAATAGCGGCCTTTACACTTAAAGATCGGACTGCGGGAAACGCCACGCGCCATTCCAATCTTCGCTCCGAACCGTACATTTTTACTATTTTACTATTACAGTTGCATTTACACGTACGGTTCGGCAAGAACATTGGAATGGCGCGTGGCGTTTCTCGCGGTCCGATCTCTACGTGTACAGGCCGCTTTTTTAGAGGTTAGACGTGGATGTGCGGGGCCACCCAATGCGCGGGGCCCGTAGCATTTGCTACTCTTGCTACGCGGCTTTTTTTTTTCTCGCATTCAAAGTGAAAAGTAGAGTGTTTAACGCGAGACTAATCAACCATAATGACACTCGAACTATAGCCACTCTCGCTCGCTGGCTCGCTCGCGTGGCTAAATATCTCTTGTCATTATGGCTTGTTTTAGTCCCTCGTTGAACAATCTACTATTAAGCGTTTTCAAAAAGTGAAATTTTCATAAAAGTCATGCGTAATTTCATCGTTGCCGGCTGTGAATGTTTAAAAATCGTCTCGGAAATTGCGGCGACTATTTAAAATGATTATTTGTTCTTCAAAATGTACGTTAATTGAGCTTTTAATTTTTATATGTATTGAAATAAAAAAAATAACATTAGTTAGTTTTATTTGACTCAACCTTAGTAACAGAACTTATGGCCGGACTAAGTATATGGAAAAAACAACTTTATGTGATTACGACAATACGATAGCAGGTCAAAAACGATTTAGTTTTTACCGTGCTGAATAGAGGCCCAGCCGGCCTAGTATGGTTGCTCTCGTACTTATATAATTTTCGGTACTAAGTGACGGATGTTTTATCCACATTTTGTCACGCGATAAACGCAGCCATATTAGGCCCCCTGGTGTACCTTGTACTAAAGTTACGGGTCCATAATTATGATAAATGTGAGAAATTGTATCATTTTTGGCTGCGATTGGCGGCGGTGGGGTTTGATCGGTGTCTGTCTGCGTGTCCGTATGTCCGCGGTTTAACTCATAGACTCTTGGTACTACAAAGCTTTAATTTGGCATACTTACCTATACATTTAAATTTCGCCGACATAGTTGAAAAATAAACTTTTTTTTGCGTATATTTATCGTAAAGTTATTTTTAACCGACTTCAAAAAAAGGAGGAGGTTCTCAATTTGTCTGTATTTTTTTTTTTTTTTTTTATGTTTGTTACCTCAGAACTTTCGACTGGGTGAACCGATTTTGAAGATTCTTTTTTTATTTGAAAGCTGGTGCTTCCAGATTGGTCCCATTTTTTTCAAAATGAAGATCTGATGGTGGAATCCATGAGGAATCGACGGAACTCTTCAAAATTTATAGGCACACCTATAGCGATATTGGTATTTTTCATTGTAACTCGTGTATTTGGTCTTGGAATCCACTATTTGGTGAAATGGAACTGATGATGAAGACCACAGATGGCCACCGGAACTCCTAAACGGTATATATTTCGAGGGTGGCGACAAGATATTTCGATTAAGATAGTTGAGCGACTATGACGAAGCATATTTAGGTTTAAATATATGACTATGACTTTCCCACGGCGTTGCTTGCGGCGAGATTGAAATGTTCTATTGTTTCTTGAGAAATGGGAGAATAACAGCATAATTATGATCACTAAAAAGTATAAAATAAAAAAAAGTTTAAAAAAACAAAAACCCGCCTTCAAAAAGCAAAAAATAACTTCTTTCGGTCGGCGTCCAACAATATTTTAACCAAAAGCAGACTTCAGTTGGACTGACCTATTTACCTACCATTTTAAAGAAGTTATTTTTTGCTTTTTGAAGGCGGGTTTTTGTTTTTTTAAACTTTTTTATTTATTTAAATTGTATCATTGAGTGAGGTATCATTGGATAGCTCTTGAAAAACATTATTTCCCGTTGGGCTTCCCTTCGGGTACGGATCCATACAGAAGAAACTAAGGGCCGTATTAATAAACTCATCTCAACTGTAACGCTCGTCTCAACATGCGTCAACAACGACAGTTTACTATGGCTTGGCGTTTATTTTGATGTATCTTGTGAAGGGCATCTCCACCAAGATGAGTTTAGTATTGCGGCCCTAAGCAATAGAAATAAGCTTCCGGTCTTCAAACTTCAAATTTGCAAGCAAACATTGTGCCACTAAATCTCCTAATTGCTAACGTATTGCCTTCTTGTCGGCACGGTAGGTACCTTACCTTCTATCTTAATGATACTTTACGTTAATTAGTTTCTGCTAGTAAAAGCCGTAATAGTCAACTTACATATTTGTTTAACAGTTTATTTTATACTTACGAGGTGTCATTTAGTACCTTGTGTTGGGTACTTCCCTTGTGTACTTAGTTCGTATTCACTTGTCCAACACTAATGTCTCTTTCTGATGATGTCACATTTATGGTATTGTCTTTGTATTTGTTCCTATTGATGTTAAAGATTCAAGCCGTGTGTATTCTCTCACACCGTCGTGATTTCGCCTGACAATCCTTTTGACTCTCAAGCGCGAACGCTTTATGCGTTGAATCGTAGGACTGACGGTAATTGGAATAGAATATAAATAATTTATTCAATGCATACACATATTTAAAACAAATGACAAGTAAGTAAGTAGGTAAGTTAAACATTTATTCACATCAATAACCTACAGACAATAAAATAACAATAAAAATAAAGGAAAAGAGACGACGTGTAGGGCTCCCTATGTTCTTCCATAACGTTTGTAATCCTAATTTCACTTGGTATAATGTTTTTGGTAATAATAATCGTTTATCCTAATGATTACTTGACATAATGTTTATCGACCTATTTTCTCTTGACGTAATGTTTTTGTTCCTAATAATCGTTTGTCCTAATGATTAATTTGAACTTTTTAATTTTTGCCATCACGATTGTAATCCTAATTCAACTTGCCATAACATTCTTGCTCCTAATTATCATTTGTCCTAATGATAACTTGACAATGTTTACGTACGTAGTGCGGCATGAGAGGGTAAAGGCCCCCCATAAAAGGGGAAGTTGGAAGAACCATTTCCTTTCAAATGCATTTTTTTTCCGGTTATATTCATAATGGGACTGCTCCGGCACTGCGGGAAGTGCATCACCTTCGCCCTTGCGTAACCAAACGCAGACATCGTGTGAGCCGTAGCGGCTGAGGCTGGTCGCCGTAGGCGGTTACAGCGGGCGAGGGGGCAGCCCTCCTTCCGCGCCTCCGGCTTTTTAAATACACTCTAGGGGTAGGTAGGGCAGATACATGACCACGTGGAATCGGGGTTGGCAGATTCGGTTCTGTTAGGACAATCGATATTATAATAAAGCGCAATTTTACAAGTAAAATTAGTGTTGTTAACGTTTATGACATGCAAATTTATGACTTAATTTATTAGGTGTCACATGACTCACATATTTAATACTACCAAAATTAGGACATTAAAAAACATGGCCACCACAATTATGACAAAAATGTTTTAGGACTATCGATACATTATGGGAACTGAATATTATGGCTAACATCCATTATGGCAAAAGTGTTATGGGACATGACTTTAGGACAAACGATACTATGGCAAAAGAAGGAACTCCGACGTGTAGTGCTACTGTTGCGAAACGGTCCCAACTCAGCATGTGCTGGCTTTGAAGCCAACGTCGATCTTCCGTTGGGACCACACGGTGAAAACACAGTAAACATTTGCGGGCGTTGAAAAGGCCCCTCGGCTTTTTGCCTGTGTGTGTTTGTAACTAGGCTCTGAGGGTCTTGATGTCTTCAAGATGGTGTTCCAGATTGTTAGTAATTTCGTTGCCTGCGTTACCATAAAACCGCAACCCAACACAGTGCGAAAACTGCGCGTACGCTGCTTTCATGGCGGCAGATTGGCGGGAAATATGGTGGTAGCTATCCCATCGGAGGCCGCCCAAGGTCCACTCGCAAGATACTGAACATCTTGTCAAAATATCATTTTCTTGCCACAAAAAACGCCGCAGGAACTAATGGTTCTTTTGAATACAAAGAGGAAATCGACTAGCGGAAGGTCTTTGCGATACATCAGCTTGTCACTACGGGCCATTGACAAAGGTATTATACATATACACAGAGAAAAAATAGCTATGTACCTTAAAGGTGTGAATATAAGGTACATTAAAATTTATCAAATGTAGTTTTTAAGACCTTTTGGTCACCTAAACCTTCATTGTGTATGCGATAGACTCAGAAAGTACGTGCAACCTTCTAGGTTCGGACGCCGGTTTCCTACTGCGTGCGGGAAAAGCTATTGGTTGGTTTATTTTATTGGTAACGCTGTGGGGAACAAGGTGACGTACCGTAAACGTCACGACTTTGCCGCATGCTTTCCACACCGCTGCTCAAAATACGGTGAAGTTACGGAATCGCAGTGACGTGCCGTTAATGTGACGGCAGCGGCACGTGACTACGATTCCGTACCATCACCGTATTTTGAGCAGCGGTGTGGTTGCTCCTTAACACGTGTCTTCTCAAGACGCTGGGTATCTTGCATAAGATTTCCCCCCGCTAGGCACTTGTCCCAACGCCGGCGAGGAAGCGATTAGCTGTCGTCTATTTTCTCGCTCAATAAACAAACAAAAGATATAGAGCCCGTGTCAACAACAGAGACACATATTAATAGTTGATCGCTGGCTGTTCACACTGCCGGCGAGAACTCTCCCTGCTAGTCTGTTGAAACAAAAGAGATAGATCCCGTGTAAATAAAAAAGACGAATATATTAATAGTTGATCGCTGGCTCTACTCGCTTCCCGCTCATGATCGGCAGTGGGAGTGGGGGGTGTAAACTTCCGTACCACTCTTGTATTAATTTATCTACCTATATTTTTTATTGTTTTAGCGGCAATAATACATACTTTTTGAAAACTTCTTGAGTCTGACTATTACGTTAGGGTTCTAGCTATACAGCGATCGGTAAGGTCGGTAAAATTACGTTTCTTGTATGGGGGCCATCTATTTGAATTTCTGGCACGTACATAAGTACGAGAGTGACGGATGCTTTATCCACATTTTGTCACGCGATAAACGCAACCATATTAGGCCCCCTGATTAGTACGTATGATTTTAGGGTTTCGTACCCAGAGGGTGTAAGCGGGACCCTATTACGAGTATTAAGCCTCCGCGGACTTTAACTCACACTATACATCGCACGAAAAATAGTAGTTTACGTAACGGTTGCGTAATGACACGCATTACAACATGAGTGTGGTTCATAAAACGAGCCGCAAGGCGAGTTTCATAATAGATCACACGAGTGTTGTAATGCTAATTACGCAGAGTCTCGTACAATACTTTATCTAAACACATATTATAAGTACTCTAAGATGGGTTCAGAAGCCGAAAGGCAAATGACCAGCATTTCCTTACCTGTGGTAGTAGGTGACAGCGATGACAGCTGTAACGTAATTTTGAAATTACGTTATCGAATATTGTAAGGTAATGAGATCCAAATTTGGAAGATCTTCCAAAATTAACAGCTGTCATCGCTGTCACCTACTACCACAAGTAATGCTGGTTATTGCCTACGGGTTTTGAACGCATAATAGAGGACTTATGATATGAGTGTAGATAAAAATTATTACGCAACGCCAGACATATGTATTACTAGCTTCTGCCCGCGACTTCGTCCGCGTAGAATTAGTAATTTTGCCATCCCACGGGAACAGTGTATTTTTCGGGATCAAGGTAGCCCTGTGTGTTAATCCAGTGTATAAGCAAACTCTATTCCTAATTGTATGTAACCAAATTCGTCCATCCTTTTTAGCAAAGAAGTAACAAACTCGTGCACGCATAACCTTTCGCATTTATAATATATGTAGTAGGCATAGGATGTAATTAGGTAGGTACATCCAGCGCACAGAATCTCTCTGGCCGAAATCGTAGTCGATAAAAATACCTTCGGTATGTGAGTCCGACTCGCACTTGACCGGTTTTCAGTATTTGTTGTTTTTTTACGTTTTTACTATTAATCATACCAAATTTTGTAGCTTGTGCGTTATATCGTTTTTACGATACAACAAAAAGAAAAATGTTTTGCTGATTTTCTTATCACAATTTTTTATTTGAATAATACAAACTGACAATATCCCAAACAAAGCAATAAGGACGAAGTTCTTCGATGAATGAGCGCATTGAGCGCGAGCGGGTTTTGCCGCTCCTGTTTAAACTCGCGGGTGCGCGACGCTGCGAACAACTTTGTCGCTGTACTTACTAAAGTCGCACAATTTCACACTGAACGAATTATATGATTTAGATGTTTGTGCGTAAACTGTAAGTTTTTAAAGAATAAACAATAGTTAAGGCCGAGTTCACCAACCAATTTAACAGACGGTTAAGTCTTAATCAGCTGTTAGTCAATACATTTGACAACCGTTAAACCGCTAACCGTCCGTTTAATTGTCGGTGAACACTGCTCTTAGTGTACCTACTTAATTTCGGTCAAAAAAAACTCAACCTATCCAACTGTACTTACTGCCAGTACATTACAGCTATTATCATAGCTCATAGCTGTGAGTTTATTTAACTTCGATATATTACTTCTTTCAGAATCGCCAAAAGATAATATTTTTTATTTATGCGTAGTAGCCTCTTTTCACTTTTTTAACCACAAAAATGACGAAATTCAAACAAAATTCTACCCCTTTTATCCCTTAGGAATAGTTTTTCCAAAATCTCTGAAAGCTTTATTTTTTATTTGTCAATAGTAGCCTATATACCAATTTTCATATTCTAACTTCAAAAATGACAAACTCTTATATTTACACTTTTACACCCTCCTTTACCCGCCTGCCCGCGGTTTCTTAGCCCATTAGGACTCCATTCATATGGAGTCCAGGTTTAATATATATAATATTTTTAAGTAGAGGTACTCTCATTGTATTTTACTAACGTAGTTTTATAAGACATTTATAACTAACTAACACTCTATGGACAGATGTCTGAAATAAAATTTTGAATTTGAATTTGAATTTACCCCTTAGGGGTAGTTTTTACAAAATCGCGAAAAGTTATATTTTGTATTTGTAAATAGCTTCTGCCCGCGACTTCTTCCGCATAGATTGCGATGATGTATTTATCCGGGCTCAATCCGGGGTATACCTAAGCTATCTACATTTCAAACCTCATCCAAATCCATCCATTCATTGCAGCGTGAAGAAGTAACAAAATAACACACAAACTTTTGCGTTTATTATATTAAATGATCGGCGACCGTTAGCATTTTATGTCACTTTAACGTCAAACGTAATGACTCATATAGATAAGTCTCATTAGTAGGATTAGTAGGATACTCGCATTAATATGATTAGTGGATAATACAATAGGTTTTGTCCCTCGGGAATGGTCCAATTTTACGGGGTAAAAACTATCCTATGTCCTATTCCAGGGCCTAACCTATATGTGTGCCAAGTTTCATCCCGATCCGTCCAGCCGTTGCAGCGTGAAAGAGTAACAAACATCCATACATACAAACTTTCACAATTATAATATTATATATATATATATATATATATATATATAGTAGGATTGCATTGTGTACTGTAGCAAGTAACAACGTAAGTAATGCAAGTTTCGGAGATCTAGAGCTGGTGCTTACCTCTCCCAAAGGATTGGGCTAGCTATCCAGAGAGGTAATGCAGCCAGTGTCATGGGGACCATGCCGCGAGCGGACCTGCTAGAGGGGGTGTTATATCTTTAATATTTGAGTAGATTAGTTTAATTTTAATTTAAATACGTTTAGTTTTAATTTTTAATTGTATTAATGTTGAATTCTGTACTTAGTTGGATGTAAATAAAGTAAATATTAATATAAGTACTGAATTATTTTTGGAAAAACCCGATTCAAAAATAAACCTACCTTTGACAACTGTGTAAAATAAGTAACGTAAGTAAGGAACTTGAGGACAAATATTTTATCTATTACAAATTCCCACCGTATCATACACGATGCAATAATTTCAAGTTTTCCTTATGGTACGGTCACGGATCTTAATTGATGAACCACTATAAAACCTTGTCGCATAAAACCAACGATTAATTCCTATGTAATTTCTATCTCGTCACTTGACGCTGTCATTAAAAAAATGTTCTATGGTGGATCAATATTTAAAGTCCGTGATGGTAACTACAATGTAAATGCATGGCAAAATATATTTAAAAAGACCAGGCAAGAGCATATCTGGCCATACTGAGGGTATATCTAAGGTCCCGACGCCATTTGATGCTACAAACAAAACACTGGTCAAGTGCGAGTCGGACTCTCGCACCGAGGGTTCCGTAACGGCACACAGTAGGTATTATGCTATTTTGATTTGTATTCGATTTCGAATCGAATCAGCACGAGCCCAACTTACAATTGACGATTTTTAAATAAATATATCTTTATCATTAATTAAAAACAAAATAATAATTCTAAGTAATTTTGTGCGTTTGTTGCCCTTTAATCAAAACTTAAACGCGTCATGGTAGTTCAAGTTTTTATTTTATTTTTACCTACATAGCCTAAACACGGTACAGTCACCAGGAATAATATATTATCCAACATTGGGCGCAAAAATATCTGACATGTCTTTATTACTAGAGGTATAAGAGCGTGTCAGATATTTTTCGCCCAATGTTGGCTAATATATTATTGCAGGTGACTGTACGTACACGGGTCAAGGCATCAAGTCATTTGTACTTATTTTGTGTATTGAGCAATAGAGTAATAATAATAAAATTAGCCTACATAGGATTACCTTTCATGGCAACCCACTTATCCATTAACTTACCGCCCAGCAGCAGTGTTTGATTTGGTGTGTTCCAGTATGGCGATAAGAAAACCGGTGAAATAACAAGCATAGAGGCATTAGCGGCCTTTACACGTACGGTTCGGAACGAAGATTGGAATGGCGCGTGGCGTTTCCCGCGGTCCGGACTTTACGTGTGCAGGTCGCTATTCCATCTTAATCCTCAGGGTTGGCAACGCATGTGCAGTCTTCGGATTGCTATCTTATGATTTTAGTCTTGTGACTGCAAATGTCTATGGGTCACAGATGCTATGCAGATAAAAATTACAATTTACAGGTTACAAGTTTTCATTTGACACAACCTCGACCAATGGCGACCAGCCATTTGAGCAGTGTTGCCAGTTTAGACCTGTAAAATTGTAATTTGTATTTTTATAAAACAGGCCCCAGGTAGCCTGCGCGCTCGTTTGCCTTCTCTGCATAAAAAACCGTTTAAAAGAAACAACATTAGGTAGGTATGTTAATTGATTTTTGGCCTTTTGCGTCGTAAATATTCAATAATAAACCAATTTTACGTTTTAGGCACGAAATTCCCGGGGAAGTTCGATTACTAAACTTGTTTTTACCGTTCTGTCAGGTTTCCTGCTGACGTCACTGTATGTCCTGACCAGTAGGCCTAGTATGGTTGCGTTTATGGCGTGACAAAATGTGGATAAAGCATTTGTCACTCTCGTACTCTCTATATACGTGTCAAAAATGACAGATGTTTTATCCACATTTATTGTCACGCGATTAACGCAGCCATACTAAGCCCCCTGTGGGCCTAGTATGGCTGCGTTTATATCGCGTGTCAAATGTGGATTAAGCATCCGTCACTCTCGTACTTATATACGTGTCAGAAGGGGACGGATGCCTTATCCAAACTTTGTCACGCGATAAGCGCAGCCATTACCCCTAGGCGCAATTCTACTCGGTAAAACCATATTGTCTCATCGGATCTCATCGGACATCGGACACAGTAAACATAGACCTTATTATCAGTGGCATAGGGGCGTGTAGATATTCTTGACGCCTTAGGAACGTATATTTATGACTTTGACTATACCTGCGAGCCTACTTCAGTCAGTGCGTATAAATCTCGAGTCTCGTACTTCGATGCAGCTGAAAAAAGTATGTAAAGCGGAATAACAGTTTGTGGCGTCAAGTTACGATGTAAATCAGGGACCAGGGACCTGGCCTTTTTTCAACACGGTAAAAACCATATCGTATCGTAGATCTTAAATATTAATTCCACTTTGGTTTAGGCCATCTTGTTTTGATATCGTAATCACACCGTTGACCTTATGAAGGCTGCATTTGTCAAGAGAATAAGCGTAGGCGTACTTTTTCAAATCAAATCTGAGAAATAGGTACTGGAAAAGGGCCGATTCTTACCGACGTGCGTGCATGAGTTGCAAGAATCTACGACGTATGAATGTGGAAGAAGCGAAAGAGATTTGTCAGGATCGTAGCAGGTGGAAAATAGTGGTCCCTGCCTGCCCCTCTGGGAATCAGGCGTGATTTAATGTAGGTATGTATGTATAAGCGTACCATAACGTTTGCAACAAGGATACGATATACGAGTCGGAATCGCGTACCGAGGGTTCCGTACCTACCGTTCGCACGGTACAATATTAGATTATTTGAATTCACACTTGACCATTTTTTTTATTTGTAGTTTTTCTTCAGGGTTTGTTCTATAGTTATACTAAATTTGACGCCTGTAGGTATGTTTAACCGTTTTACAGATACAACAAAAAAAGTACGTTGAAAAAAAACGTTTATTGTATCACTTCTTTAATAATATATATTCCGAAAAAAAAACCAAACCGCTATGTATTAGATGCGGGTCAAAAGTTACAGCTCTTTAAAGTTAGGACGGACGGACAGCGTAGGCTCGTAAGGACTAGATTGCAAAACGACTATGTAATCAAAATCTCGTTGTTGCATAGTGACCAATTGAACAAAACGCCTTTTTTGTACAATGCCCTAGTAAGTATGCAAAATGTCTAGGTTGATAATGCCTAATTAGCAGACCCCGTTATCAGTGGTGAAAATGTAATGAAATCGAATCATAGGGTTCTCACACAATACATGTGACATAATTGGTATAAAAAGGTTTTTTAGTTTTTTTTTTTATATCGCCTTAATAATAAAACAACAGATCTGTATAGGTAGGTATGTACTTTCATTTACGTCTCTTAAAACTGATAAAACTGAAAAGTTGAAAAATGAATTTATAACAATACTATAGGTAATCATATACGGTTATGTATTCGAAACAAATTGCCATTTATTGCACAGTTATACTAAACTTACGAACAATTTCCGCGTCGGATTGGGCTTATTTCCAATTTCGCCATCAGGGGCCTGTTTTATAAAACTACAAATTACAATTTACAGGTTACAAGTTTCCAATGTTGACAATGTAGAATTAGATCTAAATGGTGCATCGCCTTAGTTGTATCATGACTCATTATGCAAAACGTCTGGATAGCATAAGGTCTTAGTTTTAAATCGTCTAGGTAGCAAAACGTCGTGATTGCATACCTAACGACTAGATTATATTAGATGCATTTTATGTAGGAACGAGTATTTGTTGTCTAGGGCTCCATGCTAATTACTAATTTACTATTAAGTTATTTGACTAATCCATATGCGAGTATATCCATACTAATATAAAAAAATTGAAAGTATTTAATGTAAAGTAACTAAGTAACTACCAATTATAAAGAGTTCCTTCACAAATTACAGTTTGTGATTTCCTTATCATTCGCCCATCTCGTCGTTTTGCCACTTAGACATTATCATTTTTTGACGATATGCCTAACTATTCGTTTTACTATTAGTACGTGCTACATCCGTTGGCGTTTTGCAACTGGGACATTTTGTTATTTGGCCTTTATACCTACAAACAAAACATTATAGAACTAAGTCCAATCTTCAACCCAGGCATTCTACTTTTAATACGTTAACACAATTAGCCATTTTGCAACCAAGGTCTTATAAAACTAAATCGTTTTGCTTACATAGTCGTTTTGCAATCTAGTCCTTACGAGCCTAACCCAGGGAGCTCCCTTCGGGTACGTGACCCTATATAATAAGTAGGAATGGTCGCATGCCGACGACAGCACAAATCACAGAATGTTTCTAGATGCTCTTTATACGGGCACCGGCTCTTGACATAAATAAGATTATATATTAGAGTGTTGAAAAAATGACCTTTCACGCGCCCACATATAACTCAAGGTCGATTGATTTATACTTTTTATCGTCAGAAACGTGGAAAGGAAATGCAAACTTTGTAATAAAAACTAATTTAGTCTGTCTGCTAATTATTAGTCAGTATTGGATAAGTTAACATCTATTGAGTTATGGGTTTTAGAGATAACCAGTTGACATTATTTGTGAAGTAGTCGGAAATGTAAAATGTTCGCTGATGCGCACTCGATGAGTATGTCGCGGGCAAAGTAAATAGAGAACAGTAGTTTAATTCCGGCCTAATAGGAGTAATGGTTACGCGCAGGGTTGTCCAAATCTGTTCTTTTGGTTACGCGGCCGAACGCCGTAATGGCGCACAGGGCTTGGTACCTGGTTATTTTTTAACCAACTCGTCAGAAACGCCATACGTTAAAAAAAAACATAATAAATTGTTGCTACTCTAAATTACGGTTAATTTCGCTCACTAATTTGTTCGCACCGCCCACCACCACCACCCTTTTCTCGTCTTTCCTAACTTAATAGCTAGCTATTTTGCTGCATTTTCACTTGCTCAGCTTGAAATCAAGTAGGCCTTATCGTTTTAAAACTCCATAGTCTCCACGCCCCATCCAAGTGCAGGAAGAACCAAAAACCCAGCGATCATACCGCTCGCGAATAGATTTCGTTCCGAGCGAGCGTTTACCAAGAACCTGGTAAAGACCTATAATCAATTGGTATTTAAGGTTCCCAAGCCCTGATGGCGCAGTCTCCGGCAGTCTCCGGCTTATGCTGTAGCGCTACGTACAAGTTATAAGAACGTGCACACATATAAGTAGTTATCTATGTATGAAGATGATTGTCTGTTACATACGTCTGTACTGTTCTGCTGGTAAGCAAATGATGGGTTTGTCCAGAAAGGGTGTTAGAAAGTTGGGCTCTTTATCTAGGTGTCTATCTGGTTGTCTGTAGCACCACAGCGCCGGAACTTAAAGGCGTATACCTAGATTGTTTGTTTGGTGGAAATAAGTTTCCCGTTCAAGAATTTTTAAGAATTGACCTGTGACTTCTTCAGTTTTGCTGATTGTCGGCGGCGGCATTTTTTTATTTTATTAACCAAACCATCCTCTACAGAACCACCATATAACAAAATTTGTCAATGGAATATGAGCCTATTGTGAATATCATAGAGTCAATTTTCTAATTCGACTGGTAGTCATGAAAACAAAGGAATCTCTATTTTATTTCCTTTGCAATGGATCTTTATTCCAATGGCTGTATTATGTACAATTTTTTGTTAAAAACCTTATTGGGTATAGTGGGAATATTTCACCGTACAGCAATCTTTAGTTGAATAAAAATTAACAAAACGAACTCAAAGAAAGAAACATGTATTACCAAAATGTTAATTCAAACGTACAGGCCCCAATGATAACACTATCACACATTTTGCGCCATCCAAGGGCGTGCAGTCGAACAAGTGACACCTTGTCACATTCACAAATTTACATTCGAAAACATGTATATGTACCTATTCATACCACGACAAAAACGAGTTCTACAACGTCCCTCTATAACGTGGCACTTTTTTTTATCGGGGGGGATAAAATAACTGTTTCCCCCGATTTTCAAGGTATCCAGCGCCTTGGGGACATGTAGGGTTATGTGGAATTTTTACCCATTAAAACCATGGACATGCTTAACTATCAAGGATTTTAGGGCGACAAAGTTCTATATTGTACGCGTGCAAATTAAGACCTAAATGCATAGTAAGTATAGTAACGAAGAGGAAATGTACGACTCACAAATAGGTTTTACATTTAAATTGTTATAATAATAAGATTAATGTTTTAGATAGCTTAAGTAAGTTAAATGATTATGGTATAATTAAAATAAGTTAAGCCAGTGTGCGAAATAAGTTTGAAAATCGAAGTTCGAAGATACGTTAGCTCCATCCCTCATTCTACGTCATTCGAGACTAAATCGAGAGAAAGGGACGGAGCTAACGTAACTTCGAACTTCGATTTACAAAGTAGGGCCGCTATCACATGAAACAGGTTCGCATAGCGTCCTGGGCCGGTATTCTAGGCGGTAAACACCATATCATCTTTGACCTGTTATCGTATTGTCAACGTTTTGATAGCTCCAATTTTCTTGACTGTAATGGCCAGCCATTGGGCCAAACAGAGACAATCTTCATTTACTTAAGAGCTATTCTTTTGTCGGTGGTGGTCTTCGAACGAAGCGCTTTGCATCATCATTTAGTTAATGCATACCTACTGCAAAAGAGTGGAAAGCGCTTCCGGCGTCTGTATTTCCGAGTGCGTACAATCCGAACCATTTTAAAGCTAGGGTGAATAGGCATCTTATGGGTGATCACACTTCATTGTCTAAAAAATCTTCTTCCTCCCTGGGCAAGAGTTAGTCAAGAGCAAATCCATTTTCTATAAAAAAGGAGTTTCCATTATTTCCTATTCCGAACCTTTTCTTTAACAAACTGATATGGCACGACACCTACTTTTTCTGTCAATTGGTCTCGGTAAGTTTTCCTTCTATTTTTCCTTCAATTATAATCTTAATGTACTCGTCGTGCCGTAGCCGGTGACCAAACATCTTTCCTCGTCTATTATATATCTATTGTCTGCAATGGACTTCTCTTTTCCTTCACAACGCTAAGTACTTCCTCATTTGCCTTCTTTTCTTCTTACTGATGACAATATTAACCTTTCGTCTGTGTTTGATAAGGATCCTGACCAAATTTTGGTATCACTTTTTGTACTTTTTTTCGACTTCTTTTTGTGGATTATTCCAAAATTAGAAGAGACTCGAATTCAGTATTTTTTTACCCTTCCACAGACGAAGGGTTAATCCTGACAGTTACACGAGATTATTTTGTGTACAGTCACCAGCAATAATGTATGATCCAACATTGGACTCAAAAATATCTGAGAAGTCCTTACTACTGGAGGCATAAGAGCGTGTCAGATATTTTTAAGCGCAGTGTTAGATAATATATTATTGCTGGTGACTTTACTATTAATGGTGACTCCCCACTTGAACCGCCTCGGTTTCCACGTGCGTCATTATTGTCGGCAATACGGTGGATACGGGTCATGTAAAGAAAGTAAAATATCGTTATTTAGATAGAGGAGAATCTAGTAGATAAATAGCTTATCTACACTAATATTATAAAGAGGAAAGATTTGATTGTTTGTTTGTTTGCATTGAATAGGCTCCGGAACTACTGGACCGATTTAAAGAATTCTTTCACCATTAGAATCCTACATTATCCTTGGTGAACATAGGCTATGTTTTATTTTTCTGCGCGGACGGAGTCGCGGGAAACAGCTAGTATTTATTATATCACTAGCTGTTACCCGTGACTCCGTCCGCGTAGAAGTCGTTTATCGCTCGCTACTCGCGGTAAAAAGTACCTTATATCGTTCCTCGAGTTTCAAGCTATCTACGTAACAAATTTTATCGAAATCGGTTCAAACAGACAAAGTTACTTTCACATTTTATAATATTAGTGTGGATCTGTATCCATATTAAATATGCTATCGGATATTCGGGAGCTAATTTATCTATCGTAAGTTCGCATAATCTCGAGAAAAACAAAGTTTTTTTTAATGATACTTCTACCATTTTATTCTTTAACCTTCCACCAAGCAGCAGTGTTCGCATTGTCGTGGCCTGGTGAATAGAGGCATTTCATCTTAGTCTTTAGGGTTAGCAACGCATTTACAGTCTTCGGATTGCAGTCTCGAGATTACAAATATCTATGAGTCTGATCCCACTTATGGTGGCCTGAGTGCTCGTTTGCTCTTTACATGCCACAAAAATTTTAATATTTGCATCATATGGCTGCGTGTAGCGCGTGACAAATTGTGGACAAAACATCCGTCACTTATTGACACGTATATAAGAACGAGAGTGACGGATGCTTTATCCACATTTTGTCACGGGATAAATGCTACCATATTAGGCTCACTGATACAACTTAGATATAAATTCAGACGCAGTTCATCGCCTGACGAGTCAACTAAAATAAGCTCATCAACGAACTCACGGTTTTAATAGAATAAGGAAAGGAAATCTTGAAGGATATACGTGGGGGAGTTTCAAAATATAGCACCCAATTTATATTTTCTCCAGATTTTGGAAAAAACATGCACGTTCAACAACAACAATAAACAGAAGGTATTTCCGATATGTCCCCAAACGTTTGATCCTTTCTGGGTAACAAAACTGACAATTACATATGTTTGAGGACAAATCAGGCATTCTATTTTTTAACCGACTTCAAAAAAGGAGGAGGTTATACGTTCCACTGTATGTATTTTTTTTTTTTTTTATGTATGTTCACCGATTACTCCGTCAATTGTCGACCGATTTCAAAATTTTTTTTTTGGTTTGATAGAGCATACTTTCGAGGTGGTCCCATTGTCACCAAATCTGAATCTGATGAGAGGATCCGTGAGGAATTGAGGGAACTCCTCAAATATTGTAGGCAAACATATAGCGATTTTAGTATTTTTAGTAACAAGTTCAGCATTTGCATTCAGAAAGTATCATTTGGTGAAGTGGAACTGATGATGAAGACCACAGATGGCCACCGGAACTCCTTAACGGCACCGATTTCAAGGGTGGCGATAAGATATCTCGATTAAGATAGTTGAGCGACTATAACGAAGAATATTTACTTGTTAACCGACTTCAAAAAAGGAGGTTATTGAAATATGACTATGACTTTCCCGCGGCGTTGCTTGCGGCGCGCTTGAAATAACTTAAAGTTTCATTTCAACTAAGAAGTGGGACTACGTAACAGCGTATTATGATCACTAAAAAGTATAAAATAAAATAAATGTTTTAAAAAACAAAAAACCGCCTTCAAAAATGCAAAAAATAACTTCTTTAAAATTGTAGGCACCTAATAGGTTAGTCCAACTGAAGTCGGCGACCACAACATTTTCAACAAAAAGCCGACATCAGTTGGACTAACCTATTAGGTGCCTACAATTTTAAAGAAGTTATTTTTGCATTTTTGAAGGCGGTTTTTTGTTTTTTAAAACATTTATTTTTCTTATTCAGAATGATGGTCCCAACAGACCCATTTTTTTTCAAATATCTGGAAAATAAATAAATTGGGTGCTATTTTTTTAAACTCCCCTGTGGCCAAATTTCTCGCCCACCCGTGTTTTGTTCATATGTACATTGTAGTGTTTTTTTGCTAATGTAACTTAGGCACAAAATGGCCACCAAATAATTTTTTAAAGGTCGTGGCTGTTTCCAAAGGAACCCAAAAGACCTACATAATCAATAATTTCATGTTAATAAACTTTACAAGATATAATAAACGTTAGCTATAATAACAAAATCAATATTTTTAAAAGTGATAACGGTCAATTATCATAATATTCATTTTATGTAATGGTTTTTTCTATAACACGCACATTATCTAATTTCAGTTACATTACATTACATGACATATAGCGATCATAGGTAATATATATTATCTTTTAGTATAAGGATTATAAGATCTAATATCGTATGCTATACTCAATAGGTAGGTACTGAAAGGAGCGGGTACAGTCGCGTTCAAAAATATGTGTACACTTTAGTACCTTGTCACTTTAATCGCAGTGACAATTCATATAATTATGGCAGTTTAAGCATGACAACATGGCTTATTACAGTACGCCATTTCTAATTACTTTGTGTATTGTGCAATATGGTTTAAATAAATAAATAAGATAGTTGCCAAAAAAACCCGTCTTCATTTTCTCGTGGCGGAATATAACGGAATAGGACGCGATGCGAACTTAGTTTCATACCAATTTCGACGTATGCGACCTGATGGCTTATTGCCTAACGCACTCGCAATCGCAATCGTTTTCATTTTGACAGTCGAAGGCGAGTTTGCATACAAAATGAAAACAATTGTTCCTCTTTGAAGCCGATTGCGATTGCGTATTTGCGTTAGGCAATAGCGCCGCTGGGTGGGCCTCTATTCAACTCGGGATAACCATATTGCCTTTGACGTACTATGGTATTGTTTTTACTCGGCCGGCATTACTGTCAAGTAAATAAGAGCTATCATAACGTCGACAATACGATAACAGGTCACAAATTTGGTTTTTACCGTGTTGAATAGAGGCCTCTATTACTGCAAAAAACCGTATTGCCTTTGACGTGGGTTGGACTAAAGTGTGAGGAGCTTGTAATACGGGGTGGGCTATTTAATTAAACGGATTAGGGAGTCTAAACTACAGGAACTAGGATTTTTTTCTTAAGGACCATGTCTGACTTTTTAAAACAATCACCGTATTCAACTTGCAAACTTTTCTAAAAAGCAAGAAAATTTTATACAACTAACACTGACCATTATTGCAATAATATATTTATGTAAATATCTTTAAATGCCGGTGTACACAAAAAATAAGTCTACGACATGACTCCCGGGCTCTGCTCCCTCCATGGCCTTCGAGGTTATTTTTTTTCTGCCTAGAAATATCCAGAAAATTGCTGCCAGTAAAGTAAGTATTAAAGTCGTTCTATAGGCGTTTATATTATACGTGCATTATGTTTTTTGATGTTAGATTCATTGATTTATATATGTTTTAAATCTTAGGTGTCATGAACATTATAAATTTTAATAGTTATATTAATTGGTATTATATATTAATAACGTCATACTTTATGGAAATAGATATTTTGAAACTTATAGGTATCTTTCGTTCATTATATCCAGTGAACGTTATACTAAACATGTTTATACAAAGTGAGCGTATATTGTGACTGTTATGTTATCAGTTGTTACCTATATATTTCGTATTACTTACCCAAAAGACCCATGAATTTTAAAGCTGTGCAAAACACATTAATTCATTACGAACAGATAATTCAACGCCACGACATTTAAAAATAATATTTTGTGGCATTTTGGACCTACATTAATTACCAACAAAACACTACAAGCTACAACGAAATCCGTTTCGTATTTTTGAAGTTACTCTTTGATTTAAGAAGTTATAAATACTTGTTAACAAAGTGTATGAAGAACAGACTGGTTGGCTGGTATTTTTGCCGGTGAGTGTATGAGAATTTATTATCACTGACCTGATTTTGATCGCGTTAAATGTTATAAAGAGAGAGTGCGATTTTAAGCTTGTGTGTATGTGGAGTATTGTGGAGGGCTGGGTGGTACTTCCGGAACCACCACCTAATTGAAAAGCTCTTTTACCATTTGTTTTTTTTATATTTATTTTAAGAGCCGTGCGTGTTGTATGAATAGAAGTTTTCATTGATCTATAATTTGTAAGGTAGGTAGGCATGTATCTAGTTATACCTAAATATATAAAAGAAGACTGACTGACAACGCACAGCCCTAACCGCTGGGTCTAGAGATTCAAAATTTGGCCCCTAGGTTCCTTATGAGGCCCAGGGGTGCAATATGAAATATTTTTTGGAAATTCATCCCCTAAGGGGTTAAAATAGGGGGAGTAACCGGAAACTAATTCTACATTTTCAAAGTTACGGCCGTTCTCTAGTAGGTACCTATATATATTATATTGTATACATAAAAGAAGAAACTGACTGGCTGATCGATCAACGCACAGTCGAAGCCGCTGGACCTAACGACTTGAAATTTCGAGAGAATAATGCTTAGATATCCTAGGGAAGAAGGGATTTTTGGAAATTCAACCCCTAAGGGGTTAAAATACGGGGGTAGCAGGAACTTGCTCTACGCGTTTGAAGTCACGGGCGTTATTTAGTTAACCTACTCCGCTACGTAAGTATATGAATCTGTGCGTATATTAGGTAGGTAAAAACGATGTTTCCCTGCAACTTCAGCCTGAAGCTTACTCACTGTCGTCGTATAAAAGGATGCGCCCGCGCTGAGCGCCAGCAACTCGTTCAGTAGAGATCCATCGCTGCGTAGGCGCGCACGCACGGGCCGAGTCGCGAGCGATAACCATTAGTGACTGCGGCTAGCACAAGTTGCCCGCGACTTGTTTGTCGCTCGGATCTACCCTTTCTATCTAGTCAGTAACGATAGAGACGCACTGAGCGACAAGCGAGAAAATACAACTTGTGCTACCCGTGGACTGGATTATACAAGAGGACTGGATTATACAAAAGAAAGGTAAATAAATCGTTTTTTTATGTTGTATTTGCACGTTGAAGGTTCCGTACTAATATAATTTTAGACGGGTTTTATTTGGTAGCCATTTAAAAAAAATACAATATTTCTGATACTTAGATTAGATTACAATCGATTATTTATTGCTCAATTTAAAATTACGTTACAAATTACACATGCCAAGTTATAATTTTTTACATTAAGGTACCTAGTCATAAATAAAAATACATGAAAGAAATACCAATACAGGGAAAGTAACAAAAATACAAAACAAATAATTAATAAATACTTAATAACTTTACCTGTTGTAGTTTTAATGTTTTTTTAAGGATAGTTTTTTCTCTAAATATGTAAATTTAAACTCTTTATTGTCACCTTTTAAAATATAATACAAATACAATATTGCAATAGTTTTTGGCAGTTAAATAAACTTAAAAGTTAAAGAGCAAAGCAATTTTGTTTTAAATATTTATTAAGGTAAAAAATAAAACTCATGTACAGTCTGCCGAATAAGTGTTTTGCCACCCTAAAGTTATTTTTTTTGATCATGATATGATCACCACAATAAGGACGATAAGATGAGTCTGTCAAGTCAAGCTGACGATTTTAGCGCCTTTTAAAAAAGTAGGAAAATAAAAATAATTGAAGGTCCAACTATATTACTTAGGCCTGTTTTTTCAATGTCCAGATAACAGTAACTGTTGGGTAAATTTTAGCTTGGTCTTTTTCTATATTTACCCAACAGTTACTGTTATCTGGACATTGAAAAATCAGGCCTTAAACATATAATTTTACGTATTAAGATAATACGCACAAACAACTTGTATACTATCTATTTTAAGATAAGATTTCACTGTGATCCGACTGCGTTCTAAAAGGGCGTAACCAAATCATTATACTGATGCTAAGGGCAAGATTATCATGAAAAAATCGTGGAAAATCGTACTTCTCGGTAAAACCTTGTTGCTTTTGAGATGTTATCGTATTGTCTACGTTACGATGGCATTATTTACTTGACAGTATTACGACGGGCGAGTTCAAAACGATACGATAACCTGTCAAAAGTAATATATTTTACCCAATGATATAATATAGTAAAAAGAGTTAGATATGTTCTACGCACTTCGATAGTGCCACCCTAAAACCAAGCCAATTGGTACACCTTTACTTGGTCTTGCGCCGTCAACGGAACCGTGAACTAGTCTGCAGAGCAACATACACTCGTTTTGTTTCGCTCCCGGAAATTAGCATAGGTACCATCCTGCTTTCACTTGTCATTTATTAATTATTGTGTAATTGCAATATTTACTCATTATGTGTGCGTATGCCGGGCTATTTTTACACGCGGAATACCGTATAGGTAACATATCTACATCTTTTTTTATTATATCATTGGTTTTACCAGATAGAATAGAGGTCCCGGTTTTATATGCCCTAGAATCATATAAAAAAAAAAGGTATTTTTGTTTTAAAATCGGTACAGTTTTTTGTATATAAAAAAGAAGAGACTGACTGGACTAACTGATCGATCATTGCACAGCCGAAACCGCTAGACTTTAGGGACTTGAATTGAAATTAAGAGGGAATATCCCTTGGCTATCTTAGGGGTGCACTAAAAGGGGATTTTTGGAAATTCATCCCCTAAGTGGTAAATATTAGAATAATAATATTAATATCAGGGGACAATGTCACACCAAGTGACCTAGTCCCAAACTAAGCTCTAAGCTTGTACTATGGGTACTAGTTAGACAGCGATATAAATAGTTATACTTAGTTACATAGAAAACATCCATGACTCGGGAACAAATATTCGTGCTCATCACACAAATATCTGCCCCTCATCTCTCCACTCAGACCGGTCTTGTGCTTGTCGCATCCACCGTGTTCCCGCGATCTTTACAAGGTCGTCACTCCATCTTGTTGGAGGCCTACCTACAGCTCGTCTCCCGGTCCGCGGACGCCGCTCAAGAACCTTCTGACCCCATCGGCCATCAGTCCTGCGAGCAATGTGCCCCGCCCACTGCCATTTAAGTTTGGCTATTCTTCGGGACATAGCCCGAACCTTAACCTTAGTTCTACTGCGGATATCATCATTTCTGATTCTATCACGCAGAGAAACCCCGAGCATAGCCCTCTCAATAGCCCTCTGAGTGACTTTGAGCTTCCTTATAAGGCCCATTGTTAATATCTGCCCTTACCGGGATTTGAACCCAGGACCTCTAACTTCGTACGACCCTGGTCACTACTAACAACAACGCGTAGTCGAGAAAAGGGGGAGTTGCGGGAAACTAATTCTACGCGTCCAATGTCGCGGAGGTCCTCTAGTACATTATAGTATAAATGACACGAGTCTGTAGAAATCCGTTTTGCTACGCCAACTATGGCGAACCGTTTTTGGTCTTCGGTACCCTTATCATGAGTTACAATTACCGTACTCACTGGCTAGTCTAATGCTCTGTCCCTCGCACTCTATAAGAATACTTGCGTGGTCTGCGAGGGACAGAGCTTCCACTCGCTAGCGAGTACGTTAATTATAACTCATGGTGAGAGTACGGTTGATATTATTGAGCGATAGGTATATGTATAAGTACGTTTGCACGCTAGGACGACGAGATGGTGTCGGCACAATAGGGAATATTCATGTTTTTTTTTCACAGGGTGAATAAAACCTGATTGATGAAACAAACAGTTGAGAAAAATCATTTTTTGAATATCTATAAAAATAACCCAGATATATCCCAACAAAGATTTGTTCCTATCTTTCTAGCAAACAGAATATAACATGGAGTTTATATGGCCGACCTGTTACATGACGTCACAGTGCATATCGGATATCTCTGTCTAATTGATGTATAATTATCAGTTTAAAATGCTTGTATTGTATCATTCGTATTTCTTGGCCGATTTTAATTTAAATTTCACTTTCGGTGATCTCTTTTACGGTATTTTCATATTTTGTTGAGAAATGTCATTTAAAAAATCCATGTATATTCCTTATTAATTGGCGTCCCGATCAAGAGTGAATCGGGGAGGGTCCAAACCTATGCTGTCCATATTTTCTGGCGACACGAATTGAGAGTAATAGAGCCAATTTTATAGAATTCAAGCAACAATAAAAATAATAATTGTCTCTCACTCACTCTCATACGCTCTTATTAAGAGTGAGTGAGATAGCACCTTTTAAGTGCTCACAGACTGTACGTAGGTATGGTGGTAACAACTGCTTTAAAATAATCCTCATACACACAGACGTGGCAGTCGATTTCATGTTATACTATATAGACCGAGTAGAAATCGTTTATCGCCCTCGGGACCTGACCAATTTTCTGGGATAAAAAGTAACCGTTTTGTCCTTCCCTAGGGTTCAAGCCATCTCCGTACCAAATGTTCATAATAATCGATTCAGCGGTTTAGCTATGAAAGTGTAACAAACAAGAAGAGTTTCAATCGCATTTATCGACCAAGTATGACAAGTGGGGTATCATTGAATAGGGATTTAAAAATCATTTTTGGGTTAGTTTCATCATTTTTAATTTTTAATGATCATTTAGGATTTATAACGATTTAAAGTTGGTTAGCAACTGAACAGTCGGGTTTTGAAAGCTTGCTTTTTGTTAAAATTATGACGTTAATATTTTGATTTTGATTTCAAGTATGGAGAATAGATGAGAAAAGGCCTTTTCTTCTTTAAGAGCCTCTTCAACTAGCGAAGGTCGGGTATCAGTTGTTGGGACCATCTCTATCATGATAAGACGCATTGAAATTCTATTGTAGGTAACTACGATATGATTAATTTTATAAGTATTTATGTTTTTCACCCGTGTGGTTGCCGGCTTAGAATAGTGCCACTCCACGTCTTCCCCTGGAAGTCGTAAGAGGCGACTAAGGGATTAAAGGCTTGTAGTATCGTTAGGCGATGGGCTTCCAACCTGTCACTAATATACACATGGTAAACATCTAGCCTGTTTGTGCAAAATGTGGTTATAAAATTAACAACAAGTTGTTGGTAATTCTGTAGCTCTGCCTACCCCACTCTGGTATGAAGGCGTGACGGTATGTATGTATTTATGTTTTTGGGTTTAAATTGCTTACTTAGGTCTATAGCAAATGTAACGTCGATTAGAGCCTCTATTCTCCTCGTAAAACAATGCCTTTGATACGTTATTATTTAAGACGAGACATATTCACTTTCCAATTTTCCAATTTATAATTTAGTCACGAGCAATGAAAACTTTGTATAGAATTTCCATAGAAAGAGATCCGTTTTCATTGCACTTTAGTGTATTAGGAAGGATGGCAAGCGCCTGACCAGAGGCGTTCAAAATGACAATATGATTAACGCTAACGTAAACGATTTGCGAAAACCGTCAATATGGTATTGAAGAAATAAGCGCTCGACGCGTCCGTCCGGTAGCTTACGTTTATCCTATACATTTTACATAAAGATAACGTTCTCGCAATGCATCTTGTCTAGAGCCATTGATAATGTAAATAATTTCGGAAGCGCAAACGACTGTAGCGTCATTAAGAAATGGGTTTACTCTCGACTTTGCTTTCGTATGTTTTAGTCTGAAATCACTCCGGTTGGCGCGCTTGATGGTCCGGTAAGAAACGAACCGTGACTATAGAAGGCTAACGCATCGCTAACTTACATTCGTTCCCGGCGAAAACTGCAACGTAAATCGCTAAGCGGTTAACTAGGCATAGATTATTTTAATAATGCGCGTTATCGCTGACGAATCATACGGTGCACTTCGACGCAGCTCGAGGCCTCGAGCTACCTAACTTATGATTGTACTTGGTTGTCGCGCAAAATTAAAGAAGATACAATTTTTACTCAAAGGCAAAGAAATAGGTACTTGATAAAGTATAATTACAGTTTTGCAAAATGAACCTTATTGAGGAGCTTTCAGCGTCGTTTTCACGTTTCTCCTCCAGTACAGTCGAGTGCGTAATCTCGTTGCGGTCACAGGCCGGATTTGCGGCTTTTAATTACGCTAGATTTACGTTTTTTGCCGCATTGTTTAACAACTTGTGGTTGCAATTAGCTATTTACGTACAGCTGTGCTCAAATAGGCTCTGGTTAATAGAATCAACTATTAAGTTAATCTTGGATGACGTTAAATTAATTGATGTAAATGTTATAAGATCTACTTTAAGAACGAACTTTGACAATGCAGCGCCTCTATTCTAGGCGGTCGTAAATCGTATTTGACCTATTATGGTATTGTTTTTAACTCGGCCGCCGCCATTATTGTCAAGTAAATACTCGTAAGAGCTATTAAAACGTTGACAATACGATAATAGGTCAAAAATTATATGGTTTTACCGTGTTGAATAGAGGCCCTGAAGTTATTTGAGTTAAGGCAAATTACTTATTATTTTTAAAACAAATGGGTTTCGTTGTGCTTATCCAGGACGAAATAAATTGTACCAAATTCCACCTCGAATTCTAATTTTGTTTAGCAGTTTCTATATAAAAAAAGAACTTAATCTGGCCGCCGCGGCACTTAAATACTAAGAGGGTAAAAGGCACCATTTTGACACGATAATGTCCTGTTTCTTTCTTTATTTCTGTCTCGTTCCGCTTTTTGTGTTTTTGTACTTGTACTTGTAGATATTAAATAAATATTTATTTTCTCCTACATGTTCGGAATTGCTAACCTTACTGTTACTTAAGTACTGAGTTTCAGGCCCCAGCAAAATAAAAAAATTGGGACTGTGTTTAATATTATTTACAGTTGTGTTATATTTTCTCGCATTGTTGGAGAAAAGCACTATACAAGCGTCAGCCGGGAAGGGTGGTACTCATACTCGTCCCGCAACAGCCTTTTTCCCGGTATTTGCAATAATAAACTATTGTTTTTCTAAAACCTACCTCAAATGCTATAATATCACGCGTAAGTGTGTGTGGTTATAAAACTCGTGTAGGTATTGCCCCTCCACCGCCCCGCCGCACCGTCTCGGTCACCTTTTTGGAAACGTTGTCTATGTATGTACCTCCCTACCCCCAAAAATCCACTCTATAGTTGTCTCTTTCCGAATATGAGCGAAGGCTAGAGAATAAATGAAAGATTAATATTTAATACTATAGTTATTTTTTTAGATTTTTTTTTCTCGCAATAGTAGTGAAAAATAAAGTGTGTAACTCTAGACAATGATACTAAAATTTAGCCACACTTGCTTTGCTCTGGTGGCTTAACTCTTAGTACCTTGACGAATAATATACCAACTATTATTATACGGAAATAAATAAAAACCCTACTAAGTATCTACTGTGTGCAAAAATAACAATCGGTCCATTGCACCTTTGTGGCGTGAATAAAGGACAAACCAGGGGGCTGATTTTTGACTTTCGAGCGCTCGAAAGTTTCACTCGGAAGTGAGCAAAATCAGTGAAACCGTATTTTTGAAATTACGAGCGATAGAAAATTTAAAGACGAGTGGCCCACACCATTCGTTTTCAATTCTACCGCTCGTATTTCAAAAAACGGTTTCCTAGATTTTGCTCACTTCCGAGTGAAACTTTCGAGCCAAGTGAAACTTTGAAGTCAAAAATCGGCCCCCAGCATACACACACTTTCGCATTTATAATATAAATATAAGTGAACTTAAATTGTTTTTGCTAATGTCGCATGAAATAAGAATTCCCACATGTTAAATGGAAAAATAAGTGGCAACTGTACAAACATTTCATGTATGATTCATGATTGGAATTTTAATCCAGTAGGTAGGTACCTATTATTATTATAATTTTGACTAGTATAATTTATTAATTGACGTCGTTTGATTTGTTTGCTTAATTAAACAATTTTTAGTGCAACGACTACGACTTTAAAGGAGTGGCTTCATGCACCATGAATAAATTAAGAATAAGAAAAATTAGGTACCTACTAAAACTCGTTGGGTGAGTTTCTCAAGTACCTATGTACGTATTCTACATTCAAATTTTCAAAGGGTTCCGTGCCCGAAGGGTGCTTAACGGGACCCTTTTACTGATCCTTCGTTCTTTTCTTCTCTTCGTTCTTTACTTTCAAGAGGTGAATGTTTTGAATCGTGGTATAGCCGGGTGTTTTCTTACACGGTATTTGGTTTAACGATGGGTCCTTTAACAAGTAATAACAAAATAACGAGGTTATTCAGAAAAACGTTTGCTGTACAATTTTAGAATCGTACAGTCGAGTCCAAAGATATGTACATTTTTGGACCTTATTTCAATGGAATAATGTAAACAAATCTGTAGGTACAGTCAAGGAATTTAATTTGTGACCCACCTTAGGTCCAAAGTCAATCTGACATTCTACAGCAATAAGGTTGAGTTTCATGTCAATTACAAATGACTTGGCATCTCTATTGACAATGACATCTTCAAGCAGATTTTCTTTGAATGGGTAGCAAATTAACTTCCGTGACCGTACTACATACAAACTTCAATGTTGGTAAATAGTGCAAATTCTAAAAAAAACCCGCCATGTGTTAGACGTCTGTGCTCGAGTCCGACTCGTACTTGTTTGACAATAAGGACTCAAGAAATAACATCATATTATTCTTACGTACAAAATGTTAGGCAACCAATTATCGTGCTATTTCATTGAGATAAAGTCAGACACGTATTTCTAAAAAACATCATCTTCCATTTTTCGAATAACAGCAACATTCTTTCAAACACCAAAATATTATTATTAATAATTTCCACATACAGTATTCCTAGCTCCTTAATAGTTTTCGGCTGGCTATCGCTATCAGGCTTGCAACTGACGGTATATTTTGTCACTCGTGTGTCATAGAACAACGATGATTGCCGATCGCTATTCAGAAAATGGTTGCACTGTAATACGGTATTAGTAGGACTCTTTCTTTACATTATATACACGCAAGTATTTACTTAATCTTTAGCAAATAAACGCATCAATATTTTATAAACCCGGCCAAGTCCAATTTTAGGGGCTTAAGTGGTCGGAATCAGTGACGGAATTATTTTGAGAAAAGTATCGCCCGGAGCAAAATTTGTATGGAATTTATTTGGCAGCTACCCGATTCAAGCTGCAGTTTACAATCCTCTTAATTTAAGTAATTTGATAGAATAATGTGGCGCAACAACATCCAATTAGTCATGTCATGTCATGTCATGATAGATCTCGTAACAATGATATCGGGTATACATAAAAATAAAACATGCGGACTTCATGATAGGCAAAAAGGGGTTTGCACGCTTGCGAATCAAGTTTTACGAACAACGTTCCTGTCTAAAATGTGTTAGCCTTAAGTATTCATATATTATATCATCGAAGGTCAAGTTCAAGATATTTTTTATATAAGCAAAAAGCATTTTAATGCGCATCGATTTAGAAACCGAAACAAAGATTAATGTTCTTCTTATTAATAAAAATATTCAGAATCAAACTTCTTCACGAATGATATATTAACAAAGTACTTAGTTTTTTATGAGCATACATTTTTTAAGTATCTTTTAAAACTTATATAAAAACAACACAGTTTTGCGCTGGTCTTTAAATTTTTTGTTCTGATTCTATCAAAATTAGGGCGTTTTATATTTTACGAGTGTATGTAGGTTATAATATGTATGTATGTATGTCTATTTATGTGGCACACTCTGCAGGCTAAACGGCTTGATGGATTTTAACATATCAGGTTTCGTTAGATTAGTTTTGGTTCTAGGAATGACATAGGCTATAATATTTTAATCAAACTAATGACTTATGTAAAGATTTTTATACGACTCTTGACAGTACTAATATAAAAGTGATTAATTTTCTTGTCTGTAACAACTACCATTGGGGTCCTAGTGAAAAAGGGTACAAGTCGAGTTAACTCGTAATAAAAAAGGGTATATACATGAACGGAGTATACTGACTTAAACCCTTTTTCACTTGATCTTCAGGAGACTTATACCCTTTTCTCTAGGACCCCAGCATTGAACTTCGAGTACAGTAGGTCAATAAATCACAACAGAGAACAATCGATCGCAACAATAGGAGGAAAACGTGCTAAGGACTTAGGAAGTAAAGGAAGTGTTCCGACAATCAATTGTTACGCAGTAATTCATTTGAGGTTCATCAGCTCAACTACTGATAATGATAATTTTCTTTCTCACGCTGGACTCGTCCATTTAAACGGTTTTTTTCCTCAATATCAGAGCTTGTCAATTCAAACGAGGTGATCACAAGGCCTGCGCTTCTATTCTAGGCGCTAAAAACGATATCGTAGTTTACCTGTTATGGTATTGTTATGACGTCAGCCGCCATTACTGTCAAGAAAATACGAGGTATCAAAACGGTGACAATTCGATAACAGATCAAATACGATATTGTTTTTACTGAACCCTGAACTATTTTCAATTTCTAGACTCTCTCATTCACACTTTACGATTGTACATGGTGAGTATATCCGAGGGGCTCTGTTCTTGGCGGGAAAACAATGTTGCGTATGACATGTTATCGTATTGTCAACGTTATGATAGCTCTTATTTACTTGACAGTAATGGCGGCCGAGTTAAGAATAATACGATGATATGTCAAAAGCAATACTGCTTTACAGAGTAATCTTTCTGGGCCAGAGAGTCGATTTTGAAATAGTTAGACTCTAAAGATAAGTGAGTAAAATGAAAATTAATTCACGTGGTGATCTCGTCTTCAAGTTTATTTCATATCATAGGGATGACAACTTTAGTTAGGAACTTGAGTTAAGAAAATATAAACTTTATAAATCAGTAAATATCAGTCATTTCGGTGAGTTTTACAAATCATCTACCAGAATCTTGACTCAGTATGAGAAAAAATGCGCTAAATATGTTATATATTTAACCTGTGTCACCTCATGGACGCAATTATGAAATTCTTGTTTTAGATAAATTATGTTGTATAGTGCTCTATAATGATCATTATAATATTCGAATAATGCGGTGAAATAATACGATTGAACTCGTAATTGTAGTAATGAAAGCAATTTTGTAAATTATATACTTATATTACCGGTAGATCACGATATTATCATCGGTTATTAGCGAATAAAACAGCTGCACTAGAAATAAACAACCACATAATACTTCTTTTTTTATACATGGCGGTCCGCCGCGGGATTCTGCAGTGATTTTGCCAATGTCAAGGGAGTAGAGTAAATCAGTAAACAGAACAAATCAAAAGTAGCAGCCGGACAATATCCAATCCGCCATCTTTTCTCCCTGAAGGTTACCGCAACCCAATAATTAAATGTTTTAGGAAAAGTTTTAAACTTAAGTTCGCATGTCACTGTCGTCGCCGTCGTCTTCAATGTCATCATTATATTTAATCATATAAGCACGTGTATATCTGTATATATCTGTTTTCCAGTCGCGATTTTTCCCATTGGTGAGTTTACCCAATCGCATTTTTCCCTATTCTTAATTTTTTCTGGTCACATATTTTCAATTCTGGATTTTTCCAGTCGCAAATTTCCCCCTTCTAGTAAGGATGGAATAGGTAGGTAGGTTTAGTTATGTTAGTTTTTCAGCAGGGACTAAGGGCCAAACCTCCCAGAAGTAGTAGCGGAGCTCCGTCGACTCTAGTAATGATATAATTCTTCAGATAAACACAGATTAGGAAATTACGATGGAATTATTTCTGCTGCGAAAAAAACTAAAGCAAAATTACCTACTGAAAAAATAAAGACGGGCAAATTTTGCGGACGGATTGATGGCTACCAGAAAAAAAAGTTTTTGAGGAAAATATCGCCATACCCGGTTATATAGATTAAGAAATGTCTAAATATGTAGAAGACATTTAAGACTGAGGAACAGAACAATCAACACACACAAATTTACCACATATTGGGCACAACTTGTACAGCAAAATGTTTGTGTTCCACCGTAGAACTCTCCCGCATTGAGGTGACGTATTAAATGCCACAAGACGTAAATTTAAGTGATACGGTGTGTCACTGCGAAAGGGTTCTACGGTGTTACAAAGAATAAATTTTGTTGACACAGAATAGGGTATGCAGTGCATAGTACATGTAGATGTATACAAAAACTAATATACAATTAAACTTTACATGGGAATTTCCCGGAAAAACAAAAGACCATCGTTCAATCACAAGTGTTTATTCCGTGATATCTCAAGGAGGCTTATCGTAACGTGTTTATCAGTGGATCATGATCGGCACTCTTATCAGACGCGGCCAGGCTGTCAAGTGGGTACCTACTGCTGAAGCAAACGCATCTTTGCTAGGATAACGTCCGTTCGGAGGTATACCTATAGGACCAGATAGGTACGACAAAAAATACTATTAGTCGAACGAAAATGTTAATATGCACTGGCGACGACGGAACCATTATTTAATATTCACCGTCGCGGCTACGGGTACGGGCTGTCAATTCATGCAGCCTGATTGATCGTCGGTGATATTTATTCTTTTCCCCCCGACGCAAAGAGGGCTTTTATAAGTTTGAGTGTCTGAGGCAACGCAGCTCTTTAACGGGTTGACCGATTTGGATGCGGTGTTTTTATTTTAAAGCAGGTTTTCTAGTTTCATGAAAATAGGTTGAGCCGAAGAGTTATCAGCTCTGAAAGAAGGGGCCACCATTATATCGGGCGTTTTCATCTAATCCAGGGGTCGCCAAACTACGGCCCGCGGGCCAAGTCCAGCCCGCGAGCCCTTCTAATCCGGCCCGCGGAAAGAAAGCGGGAGAGCCCACGGTCCGGCCCGCTATAGCGGGGTCCGATGTTATAAAGCTACGACTGACGGTAATTGGTCATAATCATAGCCACTCATGAACATACCTAATCCACACCAAGTGCGTTCCTTATGCATTATCTAGGAACCCCCGGAAGACTAAGACCAATGTATTACCGGGTAATAATTACCCCATGACCAGCCATGAAACCAAAGTCTTGGCCCGCACGAATTTATATTAAGTGCAGTGTGGGCCTTGAGTCAAAAAGTTTGAAGACCCCTGATCTAATCTATCTACTTACAATAATAGTTATTAAACGAACTAATCTCACTTTGCTAGTCCTAATTTTAAACAGCCTGACAAACGTCACGAATGACTCTTACTGTACAATTTTGCTCGGTTCGTCCCCGTTATAGAAGAGCTATAATAATTAATATAAAAACAATAGGTGCTTAGGGCGCTATTGTCGGACATGTATGACTAGCGGTGCTCAACGAACTACACGTAGATAGAGTTATATAAATAAATAAATTACTTACTATAAACCAAACAAAGAAGTTCTAGTTCAAGGTACTATTTGAGATTAAGCTGCCTAATTGAGAATTCACGCGCTACAATGTGTTTTGTACGCTCTGACGGGACTACTTAATCTCGCCGGTTAATATTAGCCGCGTCGAGTTGAAAAGTGATACGCTTACGGCCGAACCCTATATTCAAACCGCGGACAGATAAGGCTAACTACGGTTAAAATTTGACACATTTTGTATGGGCAAATGTAAATTTTTAACCCGAAGGAAGCCTTATCTGTCCGCGGTTTGAATATAGGGTTCGGCCCGAAGGAGAATCCCAGCGTCATCGCAGGCACGCACGTTATAATACCAGAGGCCCTAAGCCAATCGCGTCACTGGTAGATGACGTGATACGAAAAGTCACGTGATCTACCAGTGGCGCGATTAGTTTGAATACGAAATGAATAGAAACGCTAGTTAGCGTAATGCATCTTGGCTAGGACCCCAGTGATGCTAGCACCTTTCATGTTGGTGGCTGGTGACCACGTCTCTACAAAAAATAAATGAAAGTAGGTACTCAGATCTTCGACGTTTGCAGTAAAAACTAGCCTAGCGTTCAATTTCTATCTGTTTTTACTTTCCTCGCAAAAAGCTATTGTTTGCTGAAACGGCTTTCTAGTCTTCTATGAACGGCTTTCTTTCAGTATTTGTAACTTTTGTTACGTAACCATATCTCTTTCCCCGTAGTTACAGTCAACATCATAAATAATTGATCACTTTTGTAATTATTATGTCGCTTTGACGCCATGTTTAAACCCTACAACGTCGACCCATTAGAATTAAATGCATCTAGGATGCCGGTAACTTTCGGGGAGGGAAATAACAGATTGAAAATGTCCGGCTTTGACTTGTTTTTACTTATTCTATTTACTGACAACTACTCTCTCTCTCAACTGGACATTGGCGAAATCACTGCGAAAGTAATAAAGAACGCCATTAATAAAAACCAGGCAAGAGCATGCCGGACCATGCTCAGTGAAGGATTCCGGGACTTCAGGGAAGGGAGACGGGAGGTAGCCACAGGAACTCCTCAATGGTTAGGTATAGTAGGCAGCGCTGGGCAAAATACATGCTTTGCTTTAATTGAAATATAAATAACAAAATACTATCTCGCAAGTATATTTAAAATACGAATTACAAATTATCTTTAAGTAATGTATTTGAAATAAAAAATAAAAAATACAGTATTTTAGCTATTTTTATTTGAAATACAAAATACAAATTACAAAATACTATTAAGAATAAAAAGTATCTTATCCAGCCCAGCATGGGCTAAAAAGCAGAGTAAAAGAAGATTGACGTACAATAACAGGTGCAGAGTTTTGCCAACTACGCAAAGATCGACATATTTAGCGGTCGTCATTTTGCTTGCGAAAGCTATCGAGCGCTATTTTCTTCAGAACGCATCCATTAATAAGATCGCTAAATAAACGTTATAGTAGATTGTACAACTAGGGTCTAAAATAAGCCATACTTAGTACCACGAGATGGTTATTTTCCCGAGCAAATCGTGGGAAAATTGTTCGAGGGGTACCTAATATGGCTTTTAGACCCGAGTAATACACTCTACTTTTCACTTCGATTGCGAGAAAATAAAAACATTACCTATACAAAGGTAAAAAATTAGCAAAGATAGAACCACATATTCTACGGCGAAAATATTGTTTTAATTTGGCGGCATGTTTTTTTTTCAAAAGTACTTTAACACAGATACAAAATATAGATACCACAAATAAACGCCACTGACCGTGGAGTATTTAGCGCTTCAAAGCGTTGCACAATCGATTAAATCATATTTTAACGATTGTAAAATAGGGACTAAAAACACCTAATGTTTTGAGAAATTAATTCTGTTCCCTGATTGGGCGATTTTAATATAGCTGTATTCTGGTTGGTTCATACCAAATACAAAGTTTTTTTTTAAAGAGTTAATAACGTTAAAGAGTATGCGTACCAAAAAGAACCTAACGTTCCGATTGACAGTCGATGTGTATTGTGATAGGTTGATTTAATTTCGTGAAGTATTTTGATTGGTGGATTTAATTTGGTGAAGTATTTTGATTGGTCAAATTAAAATGTTTTGTACAAATAAATTATTCTACTTTCCATTTCATATTTTCCCTAGGGGAAATATAAATATAATGTATTCTCTAGGGTTTACATGTACTACTTGAGTCTCGCTTGATAAGTCTAATATGACACACTTTTTGAGCATGAGAAGTGAAAAATGTATTTATGTTAAAATGTATTTTGAAGCTATAAGTATTTGAAATACTAAATACAAAATACCTCAGCTTCAGGTATTTGAAATACGAATTACAAATTACATTTTAAGCAAGTAATTGAAATACAAATACCAAAAAATACATATTTGTATTTCAATTACGTATTTTAATTACAAGTAATTCAAATACTGCCCATCCCTGACAGTCGGTCTGTGGAGTTTGGATGCTTTAGCCATGTCTTAAATTGTGTTCATTTGTTGGTGCAAGACGTCCTTCTTGACTTGTAGTAGACGCATCATATCCCCATAAAACCATGTCTGTTCAAATCATAAGCATAGGGATATTATTATCTGGACCCCTGTTAATTAGCTGTGCAGTTTCATGATGATTATATAATTATCCTTAAATTGTTAATAAAGGGTGTATTTTGTGATTAAAATTAAATAAATAAACATGAAACGATTTATGCGGTAACTGGAACGCTTCTAACGCTCGAGGTCCTGATTTGAAAATCGAAGTTCGAAATTACGTTAGCTTCGTCCCTTTTGCTCGTCATTCGAGACTAAATCGAGAGAAAGGGATGATGCTAACGTAACTTCGATCTTCGATTTTCAAAGTAGGGCCTCTGTCACTTATTCGACTTTTTCGTGCGCGCGAAAACCCACGTTTATTTTTCTTCATCTTATATAAAAGTTGTAATTCCGCAGCTCCCTGTTATGTATAGACAATAATAATATAAACATACATTGTTGTCTATTAAGCTATTGCATGTAACTTGAACGATTATAATAACAGTTTATAAACTAGCTAACTCGAATGGCACCAAATATTTCAACACTTCCTTGGCGCCTTTGATCGGAAACAACGGTGTCAATCGTTACATAAAATGCACTACTTCTGGTTATTTTGCGTAACAAGAATTGGTGTCGATGACCTTAATCTGTTATCACGTCTAGAGGCTCGAAGGTTAAGTAATACCCGAACTGCAATGTTTATGTTAAATGTGTGTTAAAAGTTCAGTGAGCGTCTTAACGTTTTTTTCACGAAGTAAACGCTTTAACCCAACTACCCAATAACAAAAAGCAAGATTTAAAAAACCCAAAATGCTTTTTGGATGATATCGTCAATATGATGTTAGTTATCATGTTATCATGTACGGTCGTCCAAGAAAGTGCGGTACCTATACCAGTTTTGACAAAAGTTTCTGTGAGATCTAATTATCGCTAAGGTTGACGCTTGTCACTGTCATAAGATTATTGCAAGGGAAAATCGAACTTGTGGTATCATGACGTGCAAATGAACTTCAACCGTGGGGTGGTAGACCACATTTTTTGGATTTATTTTTGATATCGCCAATTTCACATTTAATAAAAAAAATACCCAATGACACCCGCGACGCTAAGACGAATCTAACGGCACCTCGCTTTTCGGAATCGGGCTATCTGTTTAGCCTTTACAAGGGAACAATGAACCATACATACATACATACAAAAATACTTACATATATGTATTCATACAGGTCAAAACATTTCCCTCCTCCTTTGACAGCCGGGTAGATAAAAAGGAAGGGGGGTAATGTTTTTCGAATGTATGTATGTAAGGTCTTCTTACTTGTCTTATATACTTAGTAAACCACTTTCTAACCTCAAAATGAATCTTTTTTGGCTAAAACAGCTATTTTTAACAAAATAAAGCAATCACAGACAATACATTAGCCAAGTGATGTCCATAATGTTTATTCAGTTTACTTTATTTACGATAAAAGAGCTGTTTTAGTCAAAAAAAGGTTCATTTTGAGGTTAGAAAGTTGTTTACTATATATTGGTAATATTGGGATTCGCGATTTTTAGGGTTCCGTACCTGACGGGGAACCCAGCGGGACCCTATTTATATCTTTTGAACCGTAATATATAGCTGGTTGATATTTTTGCGGGCCGATTTTCTAACAAATAAAAATATAATTATACTGAAACAATAAAGGGCCAGCCATCTAGCCAGGTCTAGTCCTACAAAAATCGGGACTGTGCTAATAAAAAATCGGGACCCGAGGGGCTATTGCCTAACGCACTCGCAATCGCCATCGTTTTCATTTTGAAAATCGAAGGCTTGTTTGCATACAAAATGAAAACAATTGTTCCGCTTTGAAGCCGATTGCGATTGCGAGCGAGTTAGGCAATAGCGACGCCGGTTTTAAAATCGGGACAATACAAATATTTGATACGTGGGTAATGCAAATGACAAAAGTGGCGTACCGTTTTTGACCTCTCGTTGTTAACTTAATTACGAACGCTCTAGAGTTGTGCTGAAAATCAGAACAATAGGGAATATGCATGGATTTTTTAAATAGCATTTGCCAACAAATTATGAAAATACCGTAAAAGAGATCACCAATATTGAAATTAAAATTAAAATTGGCCAAGAAGTACGGATAATACAAGCATTTTTAACTGCTAATTACATAGTAGTATCTGGGATATTTCTGTAGCTATTCAAAAAATATTTTTCTCAACTGTTTGTTATTCCCCAACTCTCAACTGTAAGTCATGAATATTCCCTATTGGCGTCCCGATCAAGGGTAAATCGGGACGTCCCGCGTAAATTGGGCCGTCTGGCAACACTAGTCCCCACACAAGAAACTTTTTTTGTATCGACGCTGCTAATATTAACCGACGAGTTTAAGTGGTCCCGTGATCAGAGCGTAAAAAACAAACACTTAACGACGTAGAACTCGACTTTTTTCTCACCTCACGTTATTCATTTTTTTGTGAACGACTTGCTCGTTCTCAGATTTAAATTGCACTAAGTTTTTTTAACTTTATTTAGAGTTGTAAAAAGATTCTAATTTTATAAGTAATAAATTATAAGCAGACGAATCATTAAGTATTCGTAACAAGTCTAACAAAAAGCAACCTTTAAACAACCCAACTGTTGCCAACCAACTTTAAATCGTTATAGATGATAAGATGATGCAAGAAACCTAAAGGTGATGTATATCTCCAATGAATCCCATTTGTCAGAGTTGGTCGACTTTTTTTCTACTGTTTTACAATATATATATACCGCCATATTTAATTTTGATTACTGTCATGTCTTTAGTGACACTTACAAGAGAAAGACAAATAGATTGACATAAGAATAGTTAATATCCGCCCTCGCATTTAGTTTCTAGAGCGCCACAAAGGAACACACATACATATATAGGCTGATCAACACATAACCCTCCTCTTTCGGCAGTCGGGTAAAAAATAAGAACAATTGATGCTATCCTATAAGGGTTTCTCCAATCGCGACGGCGGCGGCCGTGGTTTTTTTAATTAATGCTAGCAAAAACTGGACGTCTTAACGGATGTAAAAAGTTCATATTATTCTGACCTATTGTTCAAAACAGCGGGCATGTTGACAGGTTCAAGATTAAATAAGATTTTATCATCCGTAAAAAGGTTCAACAGCGTAAATAATATTTACTGATGAAGGATGGACAGTGCATTTAGCGCTTTAAATAATAACATTATTGTTGGGGTGACGTGACGAAGATATTGTAAACGTGCCTCCTGGCATTATTAAAAATATTATTAAAAAACCGGTGAAGTGCTTTGTAGTCACAGTATAAGGGTTCAGTAAAACACCTTGTATTGTCAACTAAACGTACTAAGGAATAATCAACAAGCTTAGTCCCCTAGTTAGACCAGGCCTAGTAGCATGGCTGTGTCTATATCGCGTGTCAAATGTGGATAAAGCATCCGTCACTCTCGTTCTTATTTACGTGTCAAAAGGTGACGGATGCCTTATCTAAACTTTGTCTCGCGAATAACGCAGCCATATTAGGGCCCGTATAGAATGCTGAAAAGTAGAAGTCGACATAGGAATGCTGGTTTTTGTTAGGTATCTAGTTTGTTGGGGGACAGCGTGCATAATAAAGCAGCGTCTTTCGGTATAATATTTAAACTTAATTGCACTTTACACAGTAGATGCAATTCATTTAACAATCCAATATTCTATTTTGAGTAGACCTTTTTCATAAAATATTTAAATTAGGTCTGTAACGCATTTTACGAGATAAAGATCGGTGACACAATGTACGGAAGGACAGCAGAGTGATGTGACAGCAATATGGCTCCGATTGTACTTCGGATACGGAACCCTAGACAAAATAATGGCAGAACCTAGGTTCTTCTTCGTCTTCCTCATGTGGGGAGAGCTATCCTGCTTCCAGTTTTGATTTCATTTACTCTATAACAATTAATAAGTCGCTCGATGAAATCCTACTTACCGGATGTTATTTACTAACTTACTTATTACAATAGGGTAACACAAGCAAGTTATTCTTCTTTCTCTGTTAATTTTTCTTTTTTTACCATTTAAATAAAATAACAACTACCGAACTCTGAGAATATTTCATCTAATTATCCAAAAATTTACAATTCGCTGTTCGCCTATGTTGCGGTGGATGAAGCATCCGTCACTCTTGCACTTGCGTACCTACTAGTCAGAAAGTGACAATTGTTTTACCCACGTTTATCCACATCGATATATACGACAAAAGGGCCCATATTATGGTCACCCTCATCACGGTGGATAAAGCACCCGTCACTCTCGCACTTACCCACTGGTCAGAAAGTGCCTGACGTTTTATCCACGTTTATAAACACGACTATAGACCCAGAAAAGGAGAAAGAAGTAGTAAACATTCGCAAATTAACCAACATCTGTCTCTCTTCCTGTATAATCTTTGAAACAGTCTTAGTGTCAGTGACGTTTCGACACGAAGGCTTGGCATTGCTGCGCTGATAAAAAGCAAGGACAAGGCCGACCGCTGTCTACGGGAGCTGACACGCCGCCGTGAAACAAACCGTGACTCACACGAACCATTCCAGATTTGATTTTGATCTATACTGTTAAAGAAATTAAACAAAACCATCTAAATTCAGTTAATATGTTGTGATAGTTCACATCGTTATAGGCAGACGTGTTTGTCCGTTGGTAGCTGGGCCAGCTCTGTAAATAAAAGTCCACTGCCCGCTCTCCCGCCTCCCCCGTGCAGGAGCCGTGTGCAGTGTAGGAGTATGGCATAGCTAACTATACCAACAAAAAAACCGGGTAAGAGCATGTCGGACCATGCTCAGTGTAGGTTCCGACGCTGTTACTACAAACCCAAAAAGCTTGTCTGCATACAAAATAACAAATAACAAATAAACAAATGTTCCGCTGACAAACCGATTGCGATTGCGAGTGCGTCAGGCAATAGCGACGCTGCCAAGTAACTGCCTGTTAAGGATTTAAAAAATTCAAGGCATTGAAAAAAAGTTAAATAAAATCACGATGCGCTAACAAACACTCAATGGCAGCGTGACGTCACAGCGGGTCACGGTCAATTTTATTTACTCTTACTATCTAAAAACATGTTTAGTGGATTTGCAATGAAAGTAAAAGTGTTTATCAGTTACGTCGGCGATCTTCATCCTTGCTATCGACCTATATTTACGTTTTTTTAATAAGAATCTAACGGTAAAATTCGTATACGTTTCCTTTCCTGGGGTTTCTTGTGGCGCTTTTTCTCCGCAATGATCTTTTCCGAAGCGCTAGTAGATTCAATCCATATTACCAACTTGTAAAAAAGCCCTCGTGTGGCTAAATTACTGAATAACGGTTTTGACGTTTGAATTTTCTCAATCTTAACCTTAAGTCGGTCTTGTAGCTGGACACTTTAGTACCTTGTCGCTTTAACACTTTTGACGGAATAGTGCAGCAGCTCAAACATGACGTTAAAGTGACGAAGCATTAAATTGTGCAGTTACTTATCTTATAAGGCCGACCCGACCGTGCGTAGATAATACCTACTTGAAATATTTATTTCAATATTCTAATTCTTGTAATTCATTACTAAAATAAAATAATAAAGGTATATGAGTTATTTCTAATTTTAACTCAATAACGGTCATTACTTCTATGAAATAAATCTGAACAAAAACCGGGCAAGAGCATGTCTGCCCATGTTTAGTGCTCGACGGGTTCCGTTACTTCACAAAAACTATCTCAAAAGATCTCAAAAAACAACAAGTATGAATTTATTCTCTATTTAAAGTTATTTGGTGCTGTCTTTCATGATTTTAGTAGGTATACATTTTAGCCGCCTGTATCTCAGGGTCAAGTCTCCAATCAAGTCTACTTAGGGCCGTATTAATAAACTAATCTCAACTCTAATGCTCGTCTCGAGATGTGTCAAAAATGACAGTGCTCTATGGTTTGACGTTTACTTTGACGTATCTTGTGACCGGCATCTCAACCAAGATTAGAGTTTATTAATACGGTCCTTAGTCGTGCTAGTTTTCCTGACTGCGCCGAGCGTCCAGTGCTCCCTCATTACTATTATTGTTTTTTAATAAACTAAAGTATATTCTTGAAATCGAAGGATCGTTTTTTGTTGTACAAATGAATACAAAATGAATGAATAAAAGGTAATAGGAATAAAAACCATAATGACACTTAAACTATATCAACACGTGCTTCGTTCGGGTACTTAACATCTCGTGTCATTACGGCCTGTTTAAGTCTCTTGATAAACAATCTACTATTAAAGCCGATGTTTATTTACGTCCGATTACTCATTTCAACTCTATTCCGTAAACTATTTAATGAGTGTGATTTTCCCACATTAGGTTTTATAATAATACACACAAAACAATTTTATAATTGGTTATGAACAAGCGTAAATGCTTAGATGATTACAAACTACAGTGTTTTCATTGTTGATATAATACGAGAATAAATATAGAATCAAAAAATGTACAAACAAGTCTTGTAAAAGCACGTTTTAAAAACCCGACTGCGTGATATTGTCGTCTATGTACCTAATATATATAATATTCTGTTTAAAAAAAAACCTTTTGATTTAATTACTTTTTTTTTTAACCTGTTTCACCCCCACATCTAAGGCGAATTTAACGACAGCTCATTTGTTAAAATTTATCAAGGCATTTAGGCTGCAGACCGTGCTACAGAAATAGACATACATACATACATACATTTGAAAAAACAACCCTTCTTCTGACGCAGTCGGGTGATTAAACGTCGTTTTAACTGCCGTCATTATTGTCTTTGCATATTATTCAAGATTAAATTAATAATTTTCTTGTTCTTTTAATTGGAATGGATACAACCACCAGGTCTGCTATTATTGACATCAACAGTTGCTAGTAGTTATCATTATTTTCGACAATATATTGAAGACAACAATGACGGCGGTTGAAACGTCCAAATATTCAGCTATACGGTAAAAAAAAATGAAGTTCCTTTAAAATAATTGTTATTCTTTTTTTTTTCAGATGTTGCGAGCTATCCTGATAGTGGTTACGGCCGCTTCCATTTTAGCTGAGGATCTTCCACCTTCCTGCGACAAGAAAGTATACTGCGACAGCCAACTGCTGCATCAGGTCCAGATAAAAAAAGTCTACCCTGACTCCAAGACCTTCGTAGACCTTCAGATGAAGCAAGACGAGGCTACGACCCTAGCTGCCTTTGAAAAATTTATGAACGAAACCAATGACCCTACAAAAGAACAGCTTGAAGAATTCGTTAACGAATACTTTGAATCCATCGGCGAACTCGATGACTGGACCCCGCCTGACTACTCCAAAAACCCATCGTTTCTTCTCGGAATCCGCGACGAGAAACTAAGGCAATTCGGCAAGGACATCAATGACATCTGGCCAACTTTGGGAAGGAAAATTAAGCCAATAGTTTTCGAGAAACCTGACCAGCATAGTCTCATTCCTGTGACGAACGGATTTATCATACCGGGGGGACGTTTCAAGGAGATCTACTATTGGGACACATACTGGATCGTCGAAGGTCTCCTTATTAGTGGAATGCGAGACACTGCTAGAGGAATGATCGAGAATCTAATAGAGTTACTGGTCAAGTTGGGGCATATTCCAAATGGTAGTCGCTGGTACTACCAGGAGCGCAGTCAACCGCCGCTGCTTACCGCCATGGTGTCATTGTACTTTAGGGAGACTTACGACTTGAAATTTCTTAAGGCTAACATCGGACATCTAGAAGACGAAATGGAGTATTGGTTAAGGACGCAAATTGTGACGTTCGAGAAAGATGACAAATCGTTTACACTGCTCAGATATTATTCACCGAGCGCGGGCCCCCGGCCGGAATCGTACCGCGAGGACTACAATGCTGCCCAAAACTTTACATCCGAAGAACGACGAGCAGAGTTCTACACTGACATTAAAAGTGCTGCTGAAAGTGGCTGGGACTTCTCCTCACGATGGTTCATTGATGACAACGAAGAAAACACTGGGCATCTGCTTCACATCCACACTAGAGAAATCATTCCAGTTGACTTAAATGCCATATTCGCAAATGCCCTTCAAAACTTGGCGATCTTTCAAGCACGGTTAGGTAATCTACGTAAATTCGCGCACTGGTCTTTTCTTGCCAAGCAATGGCGAAGCACGATTGAACAGACTTTGTGGGATGAGGATGATGGCATTTGGTATGATTATGACATTACAAACCAACGTTATAGAAAGTACTTCTATCCCAGCAACGTGGCACCACTTTGGATGGGGGCTGTTGATAAGAAGAAGATTAAGAAGCATTCTAAGCGTGTTTTGGAGTATTTAAGTAATACGCATGGATTAGACTACCCTGGTGGTGTGCCCTCATCTTTGATTAATAGTGGGGAGCAATGGGATTTCCCCAACGCTTGGCCTCCTCTTGTCAGCATTGTTGTGAACGCGTTAGAAGCTCTTGGAAATGAAGAAGCTGAGAAGAATGCTTTTACAGTGGCGCAAACTTGGGTACGAGCATGCCATAAAGGATTCATAGATAACAAACAGATGTTTGAGAAGTATGACGCCGAACAGCCTGGCAAATTTGGTGGTGGTGGAGAATATAACGTACAAGAAGGTTTTGGGTGGTCTAACGGTGTCGTTTTAGAATTTTTGGCTAAATACGGGCGTAGATTAACCGCGGCCGACGACTCTGCTAAATTAGATTCCTAGAAAAATTATAATAATCGTAAAAATTAATTTAGACACCTTTTGTGCAATGTGTAAGTATCATATCATAAGCCAGACGTTATGTGATGTTGACATTTAAACATTAAGTGAAGTTAACTAACATAGTATTCTTACATTTTGTATATACATATATAATATTTTAATAAATAGTTTGAAACATCATCCATCAAATAAGGCAGCAATTTAATGCATTTAGTGAGCATATTTTAGAAATATTAGAATTTATAATAATGAGTACAAATTCTGTATATCATCACACAACCACGTGACTCCGTACTGGGTACAACCGCATCTTCGACCGTCAGGATTCACAAAGTATCGGCGAGTGCAGCTCGGCTACTATTACTGGGAAAGAACCTTATACTGAATAGTTTCTTTTTCGGTGATGTTATTTTCAAAATTCTGACAGTTATCGTCGGTGGAAAAATATTCTCTATTCTTCAGACTAAGGCGATGTTGCCTTTGGCATGTTATCGTATTGTCAACGTTACGATATCTCTTATTTACTTGATACTTAGTGGCGGCCGAGTTAAAACAAAACGGTACCATGTCAAAGGCAATACGCCTTTACCGAGTAGAATTGGGGCCCAGGGGCACGTTTTATAAAACTACAAGTTACAATTTTACAGGTCTAAACTGGCAACACTGCTCAAATAGCTGGTCGTCATTGGTCGAGGTTGTGTCAAATGGAAACTTGTAACCTGTAAATTGTAATTTGTAGCTTTATAAAACAGGCCCTAGGTCGTGAGTTATTCGTTTTTTCGAAAGGTTATTTCATGAAATATGTATTTACTTCCATCATTATGTGTCAAACTTTTCTTTAGGTAGGTATATGTAGCGTTACCTATGTAAAGGGACCTTATTGTCGATGGCACTTACGCCGCACTGCGTCACGCGACGTTGTATTTATATCGGAGCCTCTTTAATATTGGCGGAAGCGCCATCGATAATAAGGTCCCTTTTCATAGATAACGTCACATATATCACTTGGGTCAATCAAGGTTATATGAGCCATTTAATATAAATTTCTCATTTTTACCTCGCCTGACCTTGTTTAAATCAAATTATCGTAATATTACTCAGTAACAATGAACATAAGATTTTTTTTAAAGGGTGTCTGATAAAAAAACATGCTTTTCTATAAGCATGCCCTATTTACTGAGAAAAAAAAAACATTATCAGAGTTTGGACTAGTGGTTGGATTGACGTCATTTTGTTTGCAACCGAGTTTGGTTTTTTTAAGTCTAGCACTGGCTGTGACGTAGAAAAGAGCATGTGACGTTTTTCCGCTCATTCCCAAAATATCATAATTTGAAAATACCAGATTACACTTTATACCAGATTCCCAAATCACCAGATTCAGAATAAGGATTACATTATCGTACTTACACAAAATTTTGAATCTGGTCATTTGGGAATCTGGTAACTCGTAATTTGGTATTTTCAAATTATGGTATTATCGGACTGAGCGGTTTTTTCAGTAAATAATGAACCAAAACAAAATTGTATGCTTTCAAGACATCAATCATCGTGCTCTATCATCCATGGTTTTTTGCCTGAACACCTTTTTGAAAAGTTAGTGTTTTTAATTGTATAAATTTGTCATTCTGCCACAAACAACAACTCAGAGTAACACAAATACTGCCCTCTGCCTAAAGGCGATATTTCAAATTCATTTGCTATCAATTGCTCACGGTTAGATATTAATACATAATAGTAGATAAATTGAGAATCAGTGTTTCTGTTTCACTTTATTTTAGTCCATCTTGCTTCTCTCTCTCTTATTCAATTGACAGTAGGATGACGGCACCAATGATGGACACTTTTAGCTGACAGGCACCAGTAATTGACACTTCACTCTTAATTCAAATTTCATACGGTCCTAAATTGATTGTTGCAAAACAAATGAATCACCCTAATAGGTACCTACTGTAACGACAATGATATAAATATCGACAATACAGAAGCAAGATAGGAATAAAGAAATTGGAATTAAGCACTAAGGCTAAGTACTTACCTTAAAAATGTGATACCCATTATTGAGCATTTGTTACATATCCTTAGTCATTAAAGTAACTGATAATAATTATTATAAGAGTATGTTTTTTAAAGGAGTTTTATGCCCATTTCACATAATAATCCATGTATTATAGGTATTGTATTGTACGAAACCGACAAGTATATAGTTTTAGGAACAAATTACTAAAACTAAAGTTGTAAAAAGACTCTAAGTATTGTTATTCTAGACAAAACAAGATTCTTTGCCTATCTTTGAGTTTTTGATTAATATTTCAAATAGAATTAAGTAGCTTATTTTCTTCACGTTGTTATGTTTTTTATGAGTTCCTAACTTATTTTTAATAGCGAAATGTATTGTTATACGTACCTACTTATTAGTGTATTTTTGTAAATCCACAATACTTATTTCTTTGTACCTTTATTTATTTATTTAGCTTGATGTTTACCTACCCGTATAAATATCCCGATATTTTACAACTTGATTTCAGCTGCTGTATGAGGCATTACCGTTTCGAATTATTATATTTGGAATGCAAAAAAGGTATATCAGTTGAGAAATATGCAATATAGTTATAAGATATATTACGTCAAGATACATTTGTATTGATTGATATTGATTTATTTATTTAAGTTAACTTGATAATAAAAGGCTGTGTCTAATTCTGTAGATTTCATTGAATTTTCCCTACACCTCCACTTGCTGAGCTACCAGTAGACTTCAGCACTTATACGAACAGTTGTAAATGCCACATAACCGTAAAAAAACTCACTCTTAAAATCATTAAGGCAAATGCTTTTTTTGGATTTCCAAAAAGTTAAAAGGAAAAAATGAAAAGGGTAACTTTATTTTTACTTGACACTTTTTATTTCCTTCCTATGATTGATTGCGGTTTGTAATAAAATAACCACCTCAAAATCGCACCTAGTAAAATTAAATAACCCTTCATGGCAGTTGGGTAAAAAGGTAGGGACAATGGCGGGCGCTCTAAAAAAAAATGTGTCAAAAAGAAGAGCGGGAAAACAAGATACGATCTTCAGTACCTATCTAATTGTACTATATAATGTACGGTGTTCGTTATATTTTCCGTAACTAACTTTTTTTTTACTTTCCTCATAATCGAAATGAAAAGTAGAGTGTTTATAACTCGGGTGAAAGTCACCATTTATTTTCACACTCGTAATGTTAGCGCTCTCGCTTCGATCGAGTGCCAAAATATCTCGTGTGATATTGGTGCCTTTCATCCCTTGGTGAACAATCTACTATAGGCTGCCGAGCTCCAGCGAGTACATCTATAGTTCGACGGTGCACTTCTATGAAACTGCCACCGGGGTTAAGAGGATTGTGAAGTTAAAAAATTCCATTCAAAATGCGATAACGTTTCTCTCCCTTTAAACCTAGTTCGATTTTTTCGATTTTTGAATATGTTGTAGGGTGACGGAGCCAGTAATGGAAAGGGACCAATGACGGACACTTGATTCTTATTTTACAGAAGATAAGGGTTATTCATTTGTTTTGCAACAATCAATTTAGGACCGTATGAAATTTGAGTTAAGAGTGAAGTGTCCATTATTACTAGTGCCTGTCAGCTAAAAGTGTCCATCATTGGTGCCGTCACCCTAGAGGTAGGTACTATGAAAAACAACGTCTATCTCCTTTCCAAGAAAATATTTATTTCATAATAACTACAACATTATTCAAAAATCGTGGAAATTGGACTTGAATTTGTGGAAACGTTATCAATGGATCTAAACTTGTATAGATTTTTTGACAGCTACCTACGCGATTTAAACGTCGCTTCACAATCCTCTTAAATAGGTACGATTTTGGTTTCGACAAGAGACGAAAGTGAACAAAAATGTTCTATGCTATTGTAACTTTACTGTCTTAATTGTTGCCGTACAAAAACAATGAATATAATTTTGAAAAATAGGTGTTATTTGTTATTGCAATGGCTGTGATTTTTCCATAGTTGAGTAACGACTTAAAAATGGCCAAGTGTTTAACCAACGTTTTTTCTAAACCCTTTTGGAAATTTCATTTTCATCCCGCTAAATTCCCGGAAATATGAAAATTCAAGTAGTTTTCAAACATAACATATAAAAATAATTTAAATTAATCACCTGTAATGTTGTTAAATACTTCGATGTAGCGCCTAGCAATGGTGCATAGCAATGTTTGTTAGGTTCTCTTCGTTGCTTGGCAACCAACAGTTACTTATAATATCTGTACCTGTCCTGGCCAATGTAGGGTGACCCCTGTAACTAGGTAGGAGTGGCGGCAAACGTTTATTGCCATTAAAATAATAAGTTTCTGTCAAAAATGTAATATTTGTGACAAGCTTTTGTTGCCATCTGTACTTTTTTGCACATTCGTCATCTACACGTCAAGACGATTCTAACGAGCCCTAACACGGGTTTATCATGTGTAATTTAGGAGTTCCCATGGCCACCCTACGTCTCATTCATCAGACCAGCTCGATGGTGCTTTATTGTGTTGTCACCAGAACTAAAGTCGTTTGTAAATTTTCAGCTTCATCGGAAACCGGGAAGTGGGTCAAATTTAACTTGCAAGATTTTACCCGTACATAAATACCCACATAATTACATACATAAATTGCAAGTTAAATTAAAAATAATAGTTTAAAAAAAAACTTTTAGAAATAAAGACAACCAAGTAGGTAATAAAGGTATGTACCTAAGTAAATACCCAATTTTCACTTGAATACCTGGGTTTCCCGGGTAACTCGGGTAAAGCAGCATGTTTATGTAGACCTCTGATTTTATACAATGTCTGCAAGTACCGGGGGTTTACGTTTATTGGTGGTTTCCCTCGGAATCCCTAACGACGTTTGTCCTAACACATCGTTTGTCCGAATTTTCATTTGCCCTGGTTAACTGGTAAACTGGTTTTCAGATGAGTCAGGCAACTTTTTAAGTTTTCCAATTATATCTGCGGTTCGGTTAGGTTAGGGTTGTATTATAACAATACTAAAAAGTTTTGAAATTCTAGCGGAAATGGCTTTAGGATAAACGAAAATTCGGACAAACGTTGCATGAGGACATATGACGATTAGATTTGTTAGATCATTTTCACAAAAGCATTTTTTCATAGTAGCGAATTTTCACATCGCGTTCTTTCATAGTAGCGAATTTTCTTCACATCGCGTTCTTTCATGATGGCAAATTTATTTATACGTCTTTCTTCATGTAGCCTAGTTGGTAGTGAGTAGTGGCCCTGCCTTTGAAGCTAGAGGCCTCGGTTTCAAATCCCGGTAAGGGCAGATAGGCGCTAGTATTTTATCTGATTCTTGGATGTTTTCTATGTATTTATTTCTCTATATAAATATTTATATCGTTGTCTAGTACCTAATTACCTATACTATAGTACAAGCCTAGAGATTTGTTTGGGACTAGGTAAATTTGTGTGAGATTGTCCGTCCCCTAATATTTATATATTAAAAGCAAATCCTAAAGAAAAACAACAAATAATAAAACCGGTCATGTGTAAGGGTATTACTTCACTAAGCCACGTTTGCCAAATATTGATCTTCAATCTCTTACATTTGACACGGAATGAAAGAGATGCACTGAAAATGTTTGACAATTAACAACCAAGTATAGTGCCACCATAAGTTACGCGGTACAAAACCCTCGGTACGCGAGGTCGACTCGCACTCGATCCGTTTATTAGTTTTTATGAAACAGGTCCTTACACTAAATATCACAAAGTGCATATTTTTTATTTATTAAATCTATAAGCACCGAATCATTCATTCATTTATTTATTTATTTCTTATTACCTACGTATTATATACCCGTTATCTAATCTTCAGTACTTATAACGACGACCGAGTAGATAATAATAACAACGACCTAGTTTACACACGCAAACAGCTGCTCTTGACGCAACGCGTGACAAAGTTAAAAAAAAAACAGCTTCTTTGGCGGCGACCATAGACAACGCTCCACGCCAATTTAATCGTTTATGACGTTTTTATCGGGTAGGCATACCCACGGCATACCCTTAGGCAGCCATTACACAGCCAATCTAGATCGCAATCTGTCATCGTGATCAGGTGATCTCGATCCAGTTTGACTGTGTAACGTGTTAGATTGACGGATCTCGAAATCGGATTACATAATTATCTAGATTTTTGAAATCTCCTGCGATCCGCGACCTTGGCCGGATCACGATCTGGATTGACCGTGTAATGGCTGCCTTATGATTTGTGATGTCAGTTTGACAGTTTTAGTCTCGAAGGCAACGCGCGTCGCGCGTCCCGCATTCCTATTTCTCATTCTTATTCCTATGATGCTCCAGTTAAGCGCGAGCTCGCGGCTCCCAACGTAACCTAGTTCGGCAGTCTGTAGATCACGCTGGCTGGAGTTAGTGAAAGTCTAGATCCGCTATAGGAAATTGCGTCAGCTGAGACGTGTGGAATTCTAGGGATGGACGGCACGGACTAAGTGGCACACATCGGTGATGGCTCGCGATCGGTTAATAGCGGCCGCGGGCCGGACGCGCGACCAGTCGGCCCGCGTGCGCCGCCCGCGCTATCCGTTCAAAGGTTATGTTTATCGCGCTTGCTCGCCGACACGACACGACGAAAATAATAAAAACAAACCGCAAACATGCTCGCCGTACGTCACCTGCCGCTGTACCCCGTCCTAGGACTACTCAACGCCTACTCCCAGGCGATACTCGCGGTTCCCGCCTGCAACTCTTCGGTTTACTGCACCGGCGAAATGTTACACCGAATACAACTTGCGAAGATTTTTCCGGACTCGAAGATTTTTGTTGATATGAAACTTATACTGTCCCCGAATGAAACGTTATCTGATTTTGCGAAACTGATGCACGACTCTGAGGAAAATCCAACCCGCGAACAACTAATGGCGTTCGTTAAAATGCATTTCCAACCGGGAAACGAACTGGAAGCGTGGATGCCTCCTGACTTCAACCCGTCGCCTCCTGTTTTAGATACAATCGTCGATGCAAAACTTAAGCTTTTCGCTAAAAATGTGATTGGTCTTTGGGCAAAATTGGGACGAAAAGTGAAACCTGAAGTAGCCCATCAGCCAGAACGCTACAGCCTAATCTCAGTTCCCAATGGGTTTATTGTACCTGGAGGGCGTTTTAAAGAATTGTATTACTGGGACTCATTCTGGATTATACGTGGTCTTCTAATAAGCGACATGAACGACACAGCCAAAGGAATGATCGAAAACCTTCTACATCTTGTCGAAAAGTATGGCTATATCCCCAACGGGAGTAGAGTGTATTACCTAGGAAGGAGCCAGCCACCTCTACTCACAGCGATGGTAGCTAGTTACTTTTCAGCTACAAATGATCTCACTTGGCTAAAGCGCCATGTTTTGACTGTCGAAAAGGAGCTGCAGTATTGGCTAGATAAAAAGAAAGTAACTGTGGAACTAGATGGGAACAAATATGTACTGCTCCGGTATATTTCTGATATAAATAGTAAAGGACCGCGTCCTGAATCATATAACGAAGATTTTACGACTTCTAGGACTTTGCCAACGGAAAAAATGCGACAGGATTTCTACGAAGAAATGAAAAGTGCGGCTGAAAGCGGCTGGGATTTCTCCTCCCGTTGGTTTGTTACTCCAAGTTCAGAGCCGATGGGTAATTTAACTGACGTGCATGCCACGCGTATTCTCCCGGTCGACCTTAACGCTATATTTGCAGGTGCCCTTCAACTCGCAGGCGAATTTAGAAAACTTCTTAATGACAGGCGAGAAGCTCAAAAATGGTGGAGCCTCGCGAAATACTGGAGGAGTTCGATCGAAAATGTGTTCTGGGATCATAGTGACGGGACATGGTATGACTACGACATACTGGCTAGAACAAGAAGACGACATTTCCATCCCAGCTGCGCGACTCCGCTTTGGACGAGCGCTATAGAGGCGGGAGATGCACCTAAATACGCCGAAAAATTTGTTAAATATCTTCGTTCTTCTGGTGGTTTAGATTTCCCTGGAGGCGTACCAGCGTCTATTTTACATTCTGGTGAACAGTGGGACTACCCAAATGCCTGGCCTCCTTCTCAAAGTATTTTAATAGGAGGACTAGAAGCAAGCGGACATAAAGAAGCGAAAAAGTTGGCGAAAGAGCAAGCAAAATTGTGGATACGTGCGAACTATTTAGGGTACGACAAGTATCATAAGATGTTTGAAAAGTATAGTGCGATTCAGCCGGGGAACCAAGGGGGTGGTGGGGAGTACGGGGTGCAGGAGGGGTTCGGTTGGACGAACGGAGTGGTACTGGAACTATTAGCTAAATACGGGGATGAGTTGTTCGAGGAAAATGCAGGCGCCACACTACCGCAAGTTCGGCTAATTTTATGATAAGTAACTTGAATTTAAATTGACTGTAAATTTCATTTTACGGACAATCAGTGTATTACGACAGCGTTTTGACAACATTGCTGATAGGTATAGAATGTAAATTATTTGTTGAGTGTAGGAAGAAACGTGATACCTATTTAACGTACTCTTTACAAAGCAAGTATTTATTAATTATGAATATAAATGTTTTGTGATACATGTCGCAGAGTGATTGCGAGAATGAAAAAGATGTGCATAATAAGACGGTGTTTAATAAATGAATGTAGAATATTGGAGTGTTTTTGTAACCTTATTGAGTTCTGGGTAAAAATATTTATGAATGATAACTACTTAGGTATTATTAGGTATACCTAATAAAGACTAACTACATTACGCATCATGTGTTGTAGGTATGAACCTTTTTAGGCCCTTGCACAAAATGTACAAAATGTAATGTAATGTAAATGTATGTAATGCGTTTATTAAATAAAACGCCAGCTTTAAAAAGCGGACTACATTTTAGGATATTTACGTCGACATACGTTAAAAAAAATTGAAGCGCCATTTTTAAAATCTGTCATTTTGATATTTTTAGGATTTATGTACGAATGTTGTTTATTGTGTACGGTATGAACTGTCAGAGAGGCGCGCGGGTGAGCGAGAGGGAGATAGTGAAATCCTTCCCGCGCTCCTCCCGCGCCCCGCTCCGATTTTCAATAATATTTTTTATTGGCTTTCGTTCTTTTACTGTGTTTGTACATCCGTATGAAAGTTAACAATGAGTACCTGACTCGTCAAGGCGGAACGCGAATTTAATTAAAATTAAATAAAACCAATAATTAATAATGATTATTTTCAGTACGTGCACAATAAACAGCATTCTACATCAATTTCCATAAGAAAAAAATAGCTAATATCATTTCTATCTACGAGTTCTCAGTGGCACCGCTACAGAGCATGCTCCCCAGCGGCGCCACATTCAATGCCCATCATTTCGTTTTCTAGTACACGTACAGCCATAAACAGCATACGTACATTATGTACGTTCAACGAACATCATTTTACAATATAATTAATTGATTTTCATTGTGGTGGCGCCGCGGCAGAGCAGCACACAAATATAGTTCATTGCTTGTATAGATTTAAGGAAAACGTAAAATAATTCTATCAAAAAAAATGTATGTACGGAACCCTCTCCACGCGAGTTCAACTCGCACTTGGCCGGTTTTTTTTACCCAGTGGCAATCCTGCCATCAAGACAAATCTAATAATAACGTATAATTTATTAAAATCGGTTGAGCCGTTGAGTATAAGTTATGAGCGGACATACATACATATCCCCTGAGCTGGGGAGACAAAATATGGCCGCTAACGCACGTCTGTTGAGGCCCTACGGACCTTCTCCACAAAATACCGGTTTAGGACCAAACGAATTTTTTCCCCCGGTGAACATTCAAAATGATGGCTTGCTAGCTGTCTTGCTTCATTGGCAATTCGTTTCAATAGATAAAAGCGAGACAAATATAATTTCCAAGGTTACTTCACTAACCGGGCCGAGCCGGGCCGTCGCCACAGATAACGGTTAAAAAATCGACAGCCCCGGGGGCCCGCTCCACAGCTGAAGGGTTATACAATACAGGGCCTCTATTTTCTACGAGACGTTAAACAATATTGTTTTTGAAGTGTTACGGTATTGTTTTTAACCAAGTTTTTAACTCGTCCGCCATTACTGTCAAGTAAAATAAGATTGAGCTATCAAAACGTTGACAATACGAAAACAGGTCAATAACAATATTTGTTTGTCGTCGCGTCGCCATCGTAGAATATAGCTCCAGGGGGCCTAATATGGCTGCGTTTATCGCGTGACAAAATGTGGATCATGGTCTAATAAAACAAGGTCTTCTCTTCCGCAAGGGACTCTTTCTACGTCATCACAAAGTTGCCACTTGATTAACCACTACCCTAAAATATGGACAAATTAGATTTTAGATGAGTGTGCGATTTAAATTAAAAAATCAAATATATCACGAATAATATAAGTCACAAGCATAATAAAATTTATATATTTACTTTAGTTTAATGTTTTATTTTAATATTGTAAATGCATTTATGCATGAAAATATCTAACAGGGATTTTTTTTTAACATAAAGTTTACATTACAATGTGGAATTACAACCTGTTACTACAGGCATCACCAGATTCACCAAATCAAACATCAAACTGGCCGGTTACAAATCTGTCAATTTGATGTTTCTCTTCATACTATTCGAACCTATGGGAATATGATATTCCGCTCTCGCTCGGTATCATTACGCTAATGATGCGCCAATGATTTTCAAACTCTCGCGGTAATAGTTGGTCGTTAATTTTTCGGGTGTTAACAAAAAATTATAATCATTGTACTAATAAGGAACATTATATTTTCCTAAACACGTGGAAAAGAAGCGCTTAATGAAGCGCTTATCCATATTCAAGTTCTTATAATCAATAGCCTTATTATTTAGAACTTATTCTTTAGTGTTTAATCGTATATTTACAATTAAACGTTCAACATTTAAGCACAGAATTAGTAATAAGTAGCACAAGCAATTTAAGTGCCAGTGGTCACGGCACTCACGGCACATTGCTCGTAGAACGTATACCCGTACCTACGTCAGAATGCAGCAACACGTATTGACGTTTTTTTTATAGAGATCAGTAAATGGTCAAAACGTAAATACCTTCTTATATGCAATGATAGTCTTAAGTTAATATATACGAGCAAATATTTTAAAATTACCCTGATTTTAAAGTTTGGAAATCTTCGGTTGCCGGATATGACACTCACGTGACCACTGCTTCTCGGAAGAGAATACCAGCACGGCTAGCACATGTTGTCCGCGACTTGTTTGTCGCTCGGATCTCCTTTTCAACTAGTCTGTAACGATAGAGACGCACTGAGCGACAAGCGAGAAAATACAACTTGTGCTACCCGTGCAGGCGAAGTATATTATTGTACTATGATGTGGATAAAGCATCCGTCACTGTCGTACTAATATAAGTGTCAGAAAGTGACGGATGTTTTATCCACATTTTGACACGCGACAAACGCAACCATACTAGGCCCGTAGCACAAGTTGTATTTTCTCGCTTGTCGCTCAGTGCGTCTCTATCATTCCAGACTAGATAGAAAGGGAGATCCGAGCGGCAAACAAATCGCGGATAACATGTGCTAGCCGTGCAGGGCCGAGATTGTGTGCGGTAAAAACCAATCTTATTTACTTGACAGATATGACAGCCGAGTACCATAACAGGACAAAGACGATGTATGGTTTTTATCGCCTAAGTAGAATCTCGGTCCAAGTCAGATACACGACCCTTTTGGGCTGCTCCACAGTCGGTCATAAGGATCTAGTGCAAAATAAATAAAGTGGTTGTTTTATTTCATGACTTAAGTACGGTTATATTAGGGTGCGTTCACATAGAACGTCCGTTTTACAGGTTCCTTGTTAACGGATCTTTTCACCTTGTAATCTTCTTTTTTACTGGATCCAGAATACTGTTTTGGGTGTGAACTCGCTCATACAACTACATACGCCATTAAGATCCGTTAAAACGGATCCTGTAAAAACGGACGTTCTATGTGAACGCGCCCTTACAAAAAATACCTACTTTATTTCATTCATAATAAGTTTATATTCCGTTGACAAATTTCGTTATGGAGGACTGCTTGCCGATTCAGCATCATATAGATATAATATTATTATAGTTACAGTTTACAGTCAATATATCCAAATGTCTAGCGACATCCAAAATAGTCATTAATATTGACTCATCCAAAGTGATCAATTTGTTCCGGCCATCCGCGGTGTACCGGAGCACGCGCATTTCCAAATACGAGTACTTTACACCATTCAAACTCAAACTCAAACTCAAACTCACAACATTTATTTGACATTTTAATCGATACAACTATAAAGTAAAAGGATAGAACATAATAGTACATTATTGCCTAGGCATGGAAGTAGGCAATTGCGGGCCGAGTATTGGATTAAACGGACGAGCTTGCGAGTCCGTTTAAAAATACGAAGCCCGCAATTGCTGTTCCTGCCGAGGCAAATATAGTGCTTTTCTCAAAAATCGCAAGAAAAAAATTGTGTTGGAGTCAAATCTTCATCGCTTGAACTCATTTTTTGAATTGCATACAAACAGAAACTTCATGTGAAAAAACCATCACTCCTTACCGCCTTTTTGTTTATGACAAGGAGAAACGCAATTTTTGTTTTTAAAAAAAACAAGCTATTCCAGGCACAAATAAAAAAGTTATGTTTCGAGTAAAATTTGGATGTATAAGACTTGTGCGCTCATTTTATTATGGCCCTTTTCACTTTTTAAAAAGTTACAAGCTAGATAGTAATGGAATTTGTATGCAAAATTGCGGGCTTGTAAAGCGAGCACGCAATGTTTTTTTTTTAAATTTGAGAACTGTCAGTAGACTATGTACTTCGCGTCTCAATATGTAGATAGGAATGTCAACATTTCCGGACATTTTTGAGAAAAAACATTTATATACTAGTAGTGAATTTAGAGACGTTGCGCTGTAGTGTGAGGTCAAATAGGACTCAGCTCAGCATGTGCTGCAGCCGGAGTCGCAGCGCTGGTTTTCAGCCGAACCCTGGTGTTTACCTACCTAGTTCGTAGCGAACACGACATTAAAGTAAAGAGAATAAAATGCATAAATACATACTATAGGTAGCGTGTGAAATGTGTATGGTGTAGTCAAAAACTACGTATAAATTTTCACATATGTACATGTATATATATGTATATAAAAGGCCAACCGAGCACAAATGTAAATAAATAAATAAAGTTATAGAATTTAGAATTTAGAGCACTACTTGACACAAATAAGTTGGGACAACTCGTCCACCACCAAATTGCAAATTTTTTTGATGTTCGTAAAGGTATTTTTTTAGTTTGGTCTTAAAAGAATTGACGGATATGAGTTTACGAAAAGGTGGCGGTAAGTTATTCCAACACTTGGTGGCGATGTATTTAAAACTTCCACGGAACGCAGCTGACCTGTGCATAGGCATACGCAGTGGCCAACTCACTGAGCGACATGCGAAGTTGTCAAATTTTCGCCACGTTTTTCGTATAAGTATTCAAGCCGCCGTTAGTACCGTTACACCCACAACGCCATTGGTATCTTAGCATCCGAAGAATAAAAAAATACGGAACAGTGGAACTGAATTGTATTTCGATAGGGCTTAATCTTGGTTTATATTACAATACTGCAGGTAAGTGAGCCTTCCAAGATGGCTCATAACGGTCGAAGCTTTGTATAGGGCTTTTCTCAAAAATAAAACAAGCCGATTGTATAAAAAGTATACTTAATAATAAGTTCCATTAATGAATAAGAGCGGCTTTGCACTAGGCTGATCCGAATCCGATCCGAACCCGTGAAAATACGGATCTAGACCGGATATATAAATAAATCGGATCACGGAAGCTGGATATAGTGCGTAAACTACCATAGATATAGTTCTACGGCTACTCCAGACCGTATTTTCACGGGTTCGGATCGGATTCGGATCGGACGTAGTGCGAAACCAGTCTAAATCTACTAATTTGTAAAGTTTCCTAAATTCCTACAAAAAAACACAAAACGATGAAATAAAACCGCTTTTAACAACATCTCAGCAGCAGCATTTTTCTGGCAACACTGACCTCGTTTATGACAAATGTCTGTTTAGGGTTCCGTACTAAAATGGTAAAAAAGGAACCCTTATGGTGAGACTTCGGTGTCTGTATGTCACAGCAGTTTTTTCTGGAACTATATGTAGAAGCTATTAACTTGGGTGTAGTTGTACAACTTGCTTGCCCGCATCTGTTTTTAGTAAAAACAATATCAATGGGGGGTTGAAAAATGAAAAATGAACGGGCTCAATCTGCAAATTTGAAAACTTTTTTTTGATGCAGGTACTTTTTGATTTATAGGTATCCCAACAATTTCAATACATTACAATTTGGTCGCTTTGGCTGAGTGTTAATGACCATTTTCGATTGGGCGGGATATTTTGGAGATATTGACCGTCACTATCTATACATTTGATGCTGACTCATAAAATAATTCAGAAAGCAAAATAATAGGCGGATAGCAACTTTTACAATATATTTTATGAAGGACGATAGTTTTTTTGTAATTTTATCTGTTCGATTTTCCTGCGAATTCCAAATTAGGGTGGAAGATGGGATTGACTCAATTCGTCTGGGGCCGTAATCACTAGGGTTAGGAGTTTCGGTGGCATATCATGGTTTTAGAATCCATGGAGTCGCCAGTTTCATTTTATTATAAACATAAAACTTTCATTTTCACCTTCAATCTACACTAATATTATAAAGAGGACAGATTTGTATTCTAGTATGTTTGTAACGAATAAACTCAAAAAGTACTAGACAGATTTAAAAAATGATTTCACCATTATGTTACATTATCCCTGATTAACATATGTTTTATTTTTCTGCACGGAACGAGTCGCGGGCCATTGTCATATTTCAAATATATAAAAATATACTAATATTCTTACCTACTAATATTTAAAAAAATGATTGTTTGTAATGCTTTCACAGCGGAGATACGTATCCTCTTTACCAAAATTCATTTAAACTCGTTTAGCGATTTAACGAAGGTCAAAGCCAAGGTGGCATTAAAATTATAATTAGGAAACAGCGACTCCATGGATTCTAGAACCACGATATGCCACCAAAATAAACCCCTAAGGGTGCGGCTCCACTGAGGCGGAGAAGAGCGAAGCGGGGCGAAGCTGTGCCAATATTAACCAATAGAATATAAACTAACGTGCGCAAGGCGCGCTCGACGTGACCGCATGCGCCTTCTATTGGTTAATATTGGCACAGCTCCGCTCGTCTCCGCCTCAGTGGAGCCGCACCCTTACCCTAGTAATCACGATAGGAGGGTTTCGTTCCATCTGCGGTCGGGTTTTTAACAAAACAGGCACTGGAAACTACCGAGCACTATCTTATCGCTGGCAGGCATGTGTGTATGACGTCGTTCGTGTGTCATAATTAACTAAGATAACGCAAATAATAAATTATATTATGAACCAATTTACGGGTTCACAACCCACATGCGGATTATATAATTATGTTATTCTTATAACTGTATTAACTTAAGTTAACCTAAAATTCTGTAAACTAGCACTGGGAATACAATACAATTAGGGCCTGTTGTTTGATCAGTAGTTAAACTAACTAATCGTTAAAAATCGTAACTAATGGTTAAATTTCAAGGAAATGTGTCAACAATTATTTGAGTTAACTACTGATTAAACAACGAGCTCTTATAGCTACATTTTGAGGATTGATCTGTCGTCGCGGCAACCGAAAGACTTCCACTGTTGGACATAGTAGGCCGGGGAACCATATTCTTCTTCTTCTTAAAGTGCCTCTCCAACTTAGTGCAGGTCGGCTGTCAGCTGCTGCAGTCTGTCCCTATCTTTTGCGAGGCGGAACAGCTCAGACGCGCGAGCAGCGCGCAGCGAGACGCGTAATTCCAGTCCACTCCCGGATGTTGCGAAGCCACGACTTCTTTCTTCGCCCAACTCTTTGCCCATCATAATTATGAACCGGGGAACCATATACCCCTAGGCAATTCAATTCTCGGGGTCCCTTTACCCTTTCTAACACAGAAAAACCGGGTAAGAGCATGTCTGACCACGCTCAGTGTAGGGTTCCGAAGCCGTTACTACAAAAACACAAACACTATGTCTAAAAACAACAAGAACGAACTTATTTTCTATTTAAAGTTATTTGGTGCTGTCTTAGATGATTTATAGGAGGTATATACATACACTTTGGTCACCTGTATCTCACAAACCAATCAAGTATACTTGGTCGTGGGGGTCATTAGGGTTCTGTACCCAAAGGGTAAAAACGGGACCCTATTACTAAGACTTCACTGTCTGTCTATCTGTCTGTGTGTGACCAGCTCATGAACTGTGATAACTAGACAGATGAAATTTTCACAGATGATGTATTTCTGTTGCCGCTATAATAACAAATACTAAATTCAGAATAAAATAAATACCTATTTAAGCTGGGCCCATATAATAAAGGTGTTTTTTTTTTGCCGTTTTTTGCTCGATGTTAATAACGGCAACAGGGAGACGCTTGAAATATTCACAGAATATTCAGATGTATATTCACATTTAGCTCCCATACAACAGACGTGATTTTTTATAGATAACGGTACGGAACCCTTCATGCGCGAGACCAACTCGCACTTGGCAGGTTTTTCTTTAAAATTCGTTATGTGCTTTAACTATAGATATTTTTCAGATTTTTGTTACTTGTAGTTTTGGCTGTAGTGGGGGGACAAGCAACTCTATCGAAATTGACACATTTCGGGCTCAAGATTTCATGAACGGTTCCCTAAATCTATAGGTACCCAAAAATGGTTCTCCTTGGAAGCCCTAATCGTCATGTGTCCTAATGCATCGTTTGTCCGAATTTTCATATATCCTAACGCCATTTCCGCTTAAATTTTAAAACTTTATAGTATTGTTATAATACAACCCTAACCTAACCGAACCGAAGATATAAAATTGGAAAACTTAAAAAGTTGCCTGACTCATCTGAAAACCAGTTTAGGGCAAATGAAAATTCGGGCATACGATGTGTTAGGACAAATGTTGTTAGGCATTGTGAGGGACACCTGGTAAAAAATAATAAACACATGTATATACTTACTTAATGATTTTTGAAAAGCTATCCAATGATCCCTCGCTTGAATTAATATGGAAAAATACCTTGTAGGTGCAGTCACCAGCAATAATATATTATCTAATATTGGGCGCAAGAGAGAAGAGAGGAGGTATAAGAGCGTGTCCGGTATGTTTGCTAATATATTAATGCTGGTGACTGTACCTATTCTTTACAGTTTTTTTTCAACATTTTATTTTACTTCTTTGTCGGCGTAATTTAAATGTATATGTAACTATGCTAAAATACGGCTCTGTAGTACCAAGAGTCTCTGAGTTGAACTACGGACAGAGGAACAGACAGACAGATGATGGCGAAACTACAAGGGTTCCAAGTTGACTACGGAACCCTAAAAAAACTGTGCGCGGGGCCTCTAGCCAATTCTGGGCCCCTAGGCACTTGCACGGCAGTCGCCTGCACTGCCTCATGGATAATGCGGTCCTGTACCCTTACCATGAGTTACAATTGCCGTACTCGCTAGCGAGTAGAATGCTCTGTCGCTCGCAGACCTCGGTATTATTATAGAGTGCGAGGGAAAGAGCATGCTTACCTTAGGCTTAGGTTTAGCTTAATTTGGGAGGTCGCTACAGTCCGAGCGCGAGTTCATGCATTCGGGGCTTGAGGTGAAGGGCACCACGCCTCTCCTCTCTCGCCTGTAGTGTGCACTACACTGTATAGTGGTAGGAACTGTAGAAGTTTCTTTGTTTGAAATTGTTGAATTGTCGTTGGAAAAAAAAAACTTCTAACTAACTAAACTGCTTATGCGTGATCAAGACCAACATGTACACATCCCCAAACTGTTTAATGAATGATATCAGTAGGATTTATCCTATACTATTAAACGAGCAACATTTGTATTGCAATCGATCTGTCAAGTTGTGATCTTCGGGAAAATTCGTTTTCAACCCGAGCGACGCTCTATTTTCCACGTACTTATCGGTAAGATCCCAAAACGCAAATAACAACCCTAAAGTATACGAAGTTAATGATAGATAGACAGATGTCATGTAATCATTTGCCTGAAGGTATTACGCATTGCGAAACACACATTTAATAAATATATAGCAGTTGTAAAGTTAATTGTTTATTTATGCGTCACGTGTTTCATTTACCTACTCTATATAAAAATAACATGTGAGGGAAAAGATATTTGCTTCTGGGTTCCGTAAGCGAATTATGTTAACATTCAACTTTTATATCAGTGATTATTATTATATGTATGTCATTGTCACGGGACTATGGGAGTCCCGGACCTTTGGAAGGCGAAGCCAACACGCAGAGGCCCTTTATAAATGTTTATTTAGTAAAGTGTTGGGACGCCAACCGACGATTGTCCTTGAATTAAAACTATAGAAGTATGCTCCCACCGGTGAATGCAAGCGTGAGGTGAGGAACAGGACCTACCCTCGGGAGCACTCAGGTCCGTGGTGTAGCCACTCACCAACATCTCGCCACTAGCTGCCCTGCGGCCTGATTATTATTATTATTAGTACCAACAGACCTAAATTAATTATAGAACTAGGATCGCAAAACCGAACTTCGTGGAGATGCTTGAGAAAGGCCTATGTCCAGTAGTGGTCTTCTTTCCACTAATGTGATGATCTGAATCTGATGATGATGATGATGATGATGATGATGATAATGACGATGATCATGACGAGATCCGAGCTCCAAAATGCAACTGATTCGTTATCTAAATTAATAACGCACCTAATAACGAAGCAAAGGAGAGTAAGATTGGCCGAGTAGCGGTCCGTGACTGGAACTCTAGACACAGTCTAGCTAGCTACAGTACAAGAGGTACTTTCGTCTTCGCCGCGAGCCATCAGTAGGTACCCTTACCATGAGTTACAATTACTCGCTAGCGAGTCGAATGCTCTGTCTCTCGCAGACCTCGCAGTATTCCTATCCACTCACGTGCTTTTGGCAGCCAGAGCTGCCAGTGATAGCCCTTATTTGCCCATAAATAGAGTGCGAGGGACAGAGCATTCGACAGCTAGCGAGCACGGTAATTGTGACTCAAGTTAGGGGTACGTACAGGCCACCACAAGCAAATTCAACAGGAACCACCGGGCCGGTTTATTAGGGGCTATTGCCGCGTTTGGTTGTGTGCGTATTAAGTATCCAGCGACGCAATCCTAGCCCCCGAACAGCAGTAGGTAATAAAATCTTCTAAAGGTCCGGAGATGAACTGCTTTTCTACGAGTATTTATCCTCGGCTAACCAAGGTCATAGACGCGATGCTAGCGGGCGCACGGATCACGTTAGTCTTGTCCTTAGAGACCTTACTATTGCTGCTTAAAAAACTTACGTTTGTCGGTAAAGTCGGATTACGGACGATAATTTTACGTGATAACGTCATAAGAAAACACACAAGCCGAACGCTTAGGCCCATCGTGCCTCTCTATTGCTTGTTCCGCGCTCTCTCTTGCACGCTCGGCTCAGGCGCAACGACGTGACTCTTTTTCGTGCGTGCAGCCGGCGGTCATCGATTTATAAGACGTTATCACGTCAAAAAGCATCACTGCATTTTACGAGGTTTTGTGTCGTAAAGTTCGGGTTTGCGGATCCTTAGAAATTACTAACAATATTGTAATAAATAATTGTTTATTTAATAATGTTATGGAAACCAACATTGCAATTTCGCAACTTGAGGCTTGTCTCGTGTCTCGGAAACGATTAATGTGCGGTATCGTACTTGTTATTGTTAACGTACTTGTTACGGCAAAAAGACTTATCTGCAAATTGATAGCCTAGCACTATAACACCTCTAAAGATTAGAATACGGTCGCATATACAACTAGAGGTAATGTTACACACGTTTTGTTAGATAGACAGACATAATAGATCTTCATGTTGATACTTATTTTTATTATTTAATGAGCTAGACTATTTTAGGTGGTCGTTAAAACGGTTTAAAACTATTAATTAACAACCTACTTTAAGTGCTTAAATTGATTTGTCTTCTTGTACAATCCTTTTTACTTCATTTTTTTTTCCTTAAACTTTTTTGTCTCAGTTTATATAAACTGGTGGTTAATGTATTTGACATCGCGGACTTCATGCTAAAAAGGGGCGTACATGTAAAAATCAGAAAAATCTTCTTCGATTCCGGTATTAGTAATACACATTCTCTAATTTTATCATAATTTTGCGACCTATATTTTTCGATAAATGAATGAAAAACTTTAAGGCGTATAATTGGAATAGAAAAAAAACTGTCAAACCAAAAAGACGTACAGCCGCCGTAAAGCATTTATTTAGCAGAGTTACTCATTATCAACGGTCCACATAGGCGCATGTAATTACGGCTATAGATGTTTAGTGTGATCTATAAAATTACGTCATATACGACCGATTCTGTGTATTAATATACGACCTCATAACAAAATAATTATATATTTTATTTTTGTCAAGCCAGATAGACGTATGAATTTTGAAAAAAAATGAAATAGTGGTATTTTGGACGATTTTACATTGAAATGTCATCATGTTTAAGCTTATGAACTGGATTAATTTTGTATTAAATTAAATTATCGAATAGGGAACGTTTTATATTATACGCCTGCAAATCCAAAGTATTTTTTAAGACATTTTTAGTTCCTGTTCGCATATTATCGCCGAGCCAAAAAGGCGTAATGACATAATTAAAAATTTCTGAAATAATCAACGTAAAATCATTTACTTACCGTAAACCAGGAAGTATGTAAAAGGTCACATAAAAATTTATAGCTCAATCGGTAAATATAAAAAAGTTATAAAGTTTTTTGTCTCTGAAAACGCAAAAGAAAATACTCATTTTGTTATGAACTTTATTTTCTGTGCAATAAGGTCCATTTTTAGTACCCTAAATTTTAATACAGATTTTTAAAGTTTTTTGATAATTTTTCCAAAACTGTAGTATTTGACATGTTCATTTTATTTTTCGCATAAAATATAAATGATTATCTTTAAATCAGGTTTTTTTAGATTTTTTGGTCCGTAAAATCAGATCACTTTCATTTTTCAACCCCCCGTACTAACCCCTTTTCAAATATAAAGAAAAATAATTTCATATTGTTTGTAATAAAAACAGATGCGGGCAAGCAAGTTATAAGTTATAAACTATGCCAAATTTTAAGTTGACAGCTTCATTAGTTTCGGAAAAAAGCGGCTGTAGCATTCTGACGGACGGACACTGAAGTCTCACCACGGTACGGAACCCTAAAAATTATGCTTATAGACGTTTGTCTCAAATAAAGTGACAGCTTTAATGAAGCATTAAATTTAATTGACATCTCTGAGTGCGGCAGTAAGAGTCTTTGAGTTAAACCGCGGACAGATGAACAGAGGGACAGACGCACATGGCGAAACTATAAGGGCTCGTTGTTTATATGAGTACAGAACTCTAAAATCCCGCCTGCAAGTTTTGAAATTGTCGTATATGTTTGTTAGAAACGTCGTTATATATGGAAGACTAACGCCAAACAAAAAAGACGTTGAAATAGTGGCACCCCTCGAACCGTCACTTTAGCCGTCGGGTAAAAAAAAACTTCTATTTATAGCCCTACCTCCGAAGAATGCTTGCTACAATTTCGTTTTGCACATTTTAACTTATGTAACTTAGCATTATGTATCTTGACTAGCTTAGCTCGATCTTGATGTGCAGGTAAATCACTTCAGACTACCACTTATTGCATAATGCTGTGAGTTTGCGTGCACAAATTGATGACGATGCAATTGACATTTAACCTCGGGTACATCTATATGTACATACATACATTAAATCACGCCTGTTTCCCAGAGGGGTAGGCAGAGACCACTTCTTTCCACCTGCTACGATCCTGACAAATCTCTTTCGCTTCTTCCACATTCATACATCGAGTCATGCATGCACGTCGGTTTCGGGTACTTAAGATCCGGCCCTTTTCCAGTATTTCTCCGATTTGATTCGAAAAAGTACGCCTAGGGCGGCCCCTTCCGACCCTCCCACTCACTTTCGCTCTGTATATCTCTTTCGTCAATCTTCTTTTATCCATCCTTTCCAAATGACCGAACCATCTATATGTAATTTATTTAATTACTATCTTCTGCCCGCAACTTGGTCTGCGTGGACTTCAGAATTTGATCTTACCAGGATGAATAATATAAGTTTGTCCTAACCGAACCGAGAACGAAATATAGCGCTATGAACGACTTTCACCACACCCAGGCAACACTTCGATACAGAGTTTCAAATCAGAGCTAGCGCCATCTCGTTCATATATGGAGAACTAAAAGTGTATTTCTGTAGTAGCTTTTGTGTACGCACACATCAATGAATACAAACTGAAAGGATGACAAACATAAACAGAAATAAAAACACACTACCCACATATGAATTTCATCTTTTCAATTTTGTTACTCGTCCATACAAAGTGGCGCCATCTTGTGAGCAAATTCACAGCTTTTAACTATTAATTTGATTTCCCGTAGGAATGAGATGTTTTTTCGGAATAAAAACTATCCTGTCTTATTCCGGGCCTTAAGCTATATTGCCTTCTTGAATACTAAATTTGATAATCATTTTCGAAATTGCCATCCCCGAAAACACGTACCTAACACGATACCCATGACGAGTTTTTCGAAAAACACCATTTCCGCCATCTTGAATTCCGAATTTTCGAATTCGCCATCCATGAATACATAACACGACACCATGACCACTTCCTCGAACACCATCATGGCCGCCATCTTGAATTCCAAATTTGATATCATTTTCGAAATTGCCGTCCCCGAAAACATGAAACACGATACCCATGACGACTTTTTCGAAAACCATCATGGCCGCCATCTTGAATTCCAAATTTGATATCATTTTCGAAATTGCCGTCCCCGAAAACATAAAACACGATACCCATGACGACTTTTTGGAAAACCTCATGGCCGCGATCTAGAATTCCGAATCTGACATCATTTTCGAATTCGCCATCCGCGAAAACATGAGAAACGATACCCATGACGACTTTTTCGAAAACCATTATGGCCGCCATCTTGAATTCCGAATTTGATATCATTTTCGAAATTGCCATCCCAAAAACATGAAACACGATAACCATGACGACTTTTTCGAAAACCATCATGGCCGCCATCTTGAATTCCGAATTTGATATCATTTTCGAAATTGCCATCTCAAAAACATGAAACACGATAACCATGACGACTTTTTCGAAAAACATCATGGCCGCCATCTTGAATTCCGAATATGACGTCATTTTCGAATTCGCCATCCATAAAAACATAAAACACGACACCATGACCACTTTCTCGAAAACCATCATGGCCGCCATCTTGAATTCCAAATTTGATATCATTTTCGAAATTGCCGTCCCCGAAAACATAAAACACGATACCCATGACGAGTTTTTGGAATACCTCATGGCCGCGATCTAGAATTCCGAATATGACGTCATTTTCGAAATTACCATCCGACAGCATGAAATGCGATTCCAATTCGGAAAGTTCGGAAAACGCAAAAATGACGAACGACGACCTTTTTGTACAGGCGTTTTTCAGACTGCCACCTATTAGACATACATCAGAGCTACAGGCTCTACGTTGGGATTTATACTTTTTTTTTCTCAAACATGCAATGGAATGTTGGCGTTATGTTAGTTATTTTAGGCCTCAAAGTATCGAATAGGTGAGCTAATTTGCCTAAACTTGATGCATGTTCATTCAATAATGTATTCCCATCTCTCTCACGCATGAATGAATATGCGTCAATTTTAGGCAAATTAGCTCTTCCTATTCCGATCTCTGACTATTACGGATAAATTGTACTTTCATATGTCAGTTATGACTATGAGATAACGTTTAATATGAACGTGCAACTTCTATACCTTACTTGGGAGCAAAGAAATCGAGCCACTTATCACACTATTCACTCAAAACTTAAAAGTGGCATAACCATTCCGGTAAAAATAAATTATCCACTAATCCATTTTTTTTTAGTCTTTCCCATATATTTTCCGAAAAGTGAGTAGGTATAATATTACAGTATACTATTAGGTATGCTACACAATATCATTCAATTTACCTTAATAGGCCTTTGTTGTAAGTCACTCTCAGCTTCAGTTTACTTTGTATGGAAATCAGTTAATAATAAAATAAGTACCTACTTAAATTAAATCACCTATCATTACACAACGTTGATGGGTAGTGATCAGTATTTTAGTTAATTTTTATTTTATCCGGTGAACTTAACACCTCTCTACTATGAAATGTCACTTTGAAACTGTACACAGTTATACAATAGATAATATTTTAATTTCTAATTGATTTAGGTATTTTTGACTTGTGTTTATCTTTGTAATCAACATCATCGTGTGAATCAGAACTCCGATTCAATTAAAACCTTAGGTCCTGTTACAGCCCGTGATTGTGTGTAAATGCAATTCTCCACCACTTGCTTCGAACAATAATGCATTCGATCTTCCAATGTAATCATTAAGTCCTAGAGATAGCGTTCTGATTAAGAAAGCAAGAAATTTCGAGGTACGCAGGTATCGTTGTAAAGGTTTCTAGGCGAGGTCGACTAATTTCATTAACAAATTTTGAGAAAGTTCAGTTATGACCTTTTGTACTGGGATTAATAACACATATAATTACCGTACCTGAAAGACATGAGGTAGTTCAAAATGGACTTACTTGACTGGTGCATAATTCCTAATTATGAGTACAGTCGCATACATAACTCTATCTACATGCATATTTATCATACGTTTTTTACAATATCTAAGAAAACTGTATCTGTGGTTGCCCTGTCTCTTAATGTTTAGATTAAAGTATCGGTCACATGTGAACATTACGATGCAACCACGTCAATAACCGATACTTTAATGACATGCAAATTGCATGATGCAATACTTTAATATTACAATAAAATACAAGCACAGATACAGGTTTCTTAATATAGGCCTTTTGCTTATCAATTCTGAACATACATATTGTGGAAGTTATTGTATGGATGTAGATAAAACCATTTAAAGTAAAAGCAGTTTTTTTTTTATTCTTAATTAATGGATTTCACTCCTGTTAAGGTGTATTTCGCCAATGTCGAGTTATTTATAGACACTCCCATAGACTTATTAGAGCAATAAGTCCATGGATATCACACGCGAAGACAATTGTTCGGTAAAAGAGAATTTTCTCAAATGGACTAAACAGTCAATGTAGTTTTTACGCCAATCTGTTAAAGGCGTTAAAGCGACAAGGTACTAAAGTACGTAGCTATATATACAGGGTGTTCCATAAACCGACGTCACCCGCCTAGGGCTGATAGAGCAGCTACAAAGCTATCGATTTAACCCCTATGTATGTTCAGCGATTTTTACTAGTTTCGGAGATATTGATCATTTTAATCTGAATTTTTGTAATTTTCTCTTATGTCACGAAATATCATTAATTTCTTGTTTTAATTTAACAAGTTTTTCAGTTTTACCTTATATAATTAGAATAATTACGAACCAGCGAAGTTTTTAAACCTATTAGCCCGTTTTTTTTTAAATACTTTTTTAAGTAATAACGTAAAGTTGCTTTTTTCATACAAAATGAAAAGCAAACACTGGGTCACCTAGTATGGAGAAACAAACTTTAAAGTTTACTTTAAAAAAAGGGCCAATAAATTCCTAAATATACCCAAAATTGTCTTCGTTACATAGACATCACTCATAAGTTCATAACAATACCATTTACATTCAAACTGTGCATTCGAAATAGGAACGGTACGACATACAGTCAAGGGCACAAATATGTATAAACTCCAAAGTCTCAAAATTATGTACATAGACCTTATTACTATGGCGATAAGGTCTATAATAAACGTTAACCTTTTTAGTCTATGATGGCTGCTCTATAGAATGGCCAATCATGGGCCAACGTAGGGACGGAGTGATGCGTAAGAGTGAGATGCAATAATAATATGTTGTTCAGTCTAAGGTGTAGATGCGTCCCATGATGGGCCATCGTGTAAAGGGCCATTAAGTATCTCAGAACATTGGTTGCTACTGTGATGCTGTAAAATTTTTGTTTGAATAAATAGTATCACTAATAGGGAATATTTACGACTTTTTTCACTTCTCATGCTCTTAAAATGTTACTTTAGTCTCTGAATATCGGGACTAAAGCTCCTTATTAGTCTCTAGGGTCTAAAGTATTTTTTTTTTCATATTTACTTTGGAATCTCTCTATCACGGTGTTTGAGAATGGAGGATTACGAGTATCGCCATTTTCAGTGATTTTCTATAGACATTTTTTTAGGGCGTGGAAATAACCTTAGAATGACAACTGTGCAAAAAAAAGGGTTTAATTTCGTGGAACACTATTAATGATTACGAATATGAATCTATTTAATTATATTAAGGATAAATTAATTTTATTATGCATGGTCCAATCAGTTTTAAAATGGTTTTCAAGTTTGAATCTGTTGGCTAAATATGCAAGCAAAAAAGGGTAACTTATATGCTACCTATTTGAATTTTAAATAGATGTCCATGTGAATGATGATGATGTTTTAAACTTTGTTAAATGGCAATATTTATTTGTTCACATGCTGATAAGTAACACCAAACTAGCAAATACCTAATGAATGATACGCCGACACGTTTAGCCTAGTTGGTGGTGACCCTGACTACGAAGCTAGCGGTCCTGGGTTCAAATCCCGGTAAGGGCAGATATTTGTGTGATGAGCGCGAGTATTTGTGCCTGTGTCTTGGATGTTTACTATGTATTTAAGTATCAGAGTAAAGTTTATCGTTGTCCCCATAGTACAAGCCAAGAGCTTAGCTTGGGACTAGGGCAATTTGTGTGAGATTGTTCCCTGATGTACAATATAATAATAATACATGCATATATATTATCTTCTTATTATTATACTTACCTAAGTAACAATAATTAACCATGAAAATCATGAATAAATAGAGAATATCTACAAACCAAGTTTGATTAACTTATAAATAGCTCTATTTACTATTTCACACAAAGTAAATAGCGACTTATTTTCGACGATTCGATTGATTAACGAAAATGATATCGTTTGAAATTCGTAATTTCGAAAAACCTGGTCCTTAGAGCCGGCTTTTTGTCCAACATGGTCCTTAGAACAAGATTTCTACCAATCAATGTTGTTTGTTGTTTTCTGACGACTCCGTGTCCTTCCTGCCGTGGTTTATAAGCGCAATTTTGAAAGTTGTTATGGACCGGAACATTGCGTTTCCGTATAAGTTAGTAATTAACTGAAGTAGGTACACATATAAATAATTTCAATGACATGTCTTTTTGTGGAGTACAATAACAAACAACTGACGTGATAACATTATTTCCGCAAAATTACATTTAACTACGATTCAGCAATATGTTCCATAACTTATTGCCGTTAAGGTTGAGAATAGAATACCAGTATGTTGTTAACCGTATGGTAGGTACGGATAATGAAGAATAATAGGTGTTCCAGTTATTTGTGTAGAGTTTATTGTATTTTATTAACGTAGCATTTACGTTTACTTATACTATCTACTTTTGTACCATCTTTTATAACATAAAACTAAATGAACTAAAAACTTAAATAGTATAGTTTATTTTTGTATGTATGTATGTAAAAACACCATTTTGCACAATTGCATTATTATTATTTATTTATTATTATTTAAGAGCCTATCCATTGCTGGGCAAAGACCACCCTCCCTTCTTTCCACGTAGCCCTATCTTGGGCAGTCTCCCACCAGTCCCGATTGAAGGCATCAAGCTCATCTTGCCGACGTCGCCTGGGTCTGTTGCGTGCGACGCCGAATTCTATCCCGTGGGACCCATTTGGTACACATTTTAGCCCGTATTTCCGCCGGCATGGGGCAGACATGCCCAACCCATTCGTTTGAGCTTGGCGAGCGGCTGCTTGGGCTACATTAGTTATTTTAGTTTTGGAGCGTAGTATTGTATTACACAAATATTAAAATTATATAAATAAAAGTAGTACAAAGGCGAACTTATTCCTGTTAGGAATCTCTTCCAGTTAACATTCGGGCGCGTAAGAAAAAATAAAGATAATAAACAATAGACAAATATTAAGTACAAAATACTTATAGACGAGAGGAAATAATAGAAACACAACTTTTTTTACTCTTACTTGAATCCTGTTGGCACCTTTCCACTCTAATAGGAGATCCGAAATAGGAGACGATTTGCACCGGGCTGTTTATTCGATAAAAAGTATTTTATACCAAATTTAATATGCTAAGTAATATATGGCGAATAGGTAGCGTGAAAAATTTCAGTCCAGTATACATATAATTAATTAAAAATTTAAAAGTGTACATTCCAAAGTAGAACATTATGATAACCGGAAGTGCTTCAAAATGGACCTACCATCTTTGAAATGACAGACCTGCAACTTTACAGGGCACAGGTCAGGCCTCATATGGAATACTGTTCCCATATCTGGGCTGAAGCGCACCAGTACCAGTTCCTTCTATACGGTCGCATACAGAGTATTATAGAGCGGCTCGGGTTGTCCACGACCTGGTACTCTCTGCTTGGCTCGATCCACTGGCATTGCGGAGGGACGTTACGTCCCTTTGCATATTTAACCACATATCTCATGAGGAGTGGTTTCGTGTGGATTGCGGGTTAGAATAGTGCCACTCCTTGTCTTCCAGTGGATGTCGTAAGAAGCGACTAAGGGAATAAAGGTAATGGAGTGAGGCGACGGGTTTGCAACCTGTCACTAATATACTGGTAATCATCTTAGCTTGATTATGCAAAATGTTGTTACAGAATTATCAATAAGTTTTTAAGAGTTGTTGGTAATTCTGTAGCTCTACCTGCCCCACTTTGTATATTTGTATGTATCATGGGGAGTGCCCCGAAGAATTGTTCGGAATACTGCCTGCGGCCAGGTTCCTTTACCGTACCACTCGCAAACGGCTGTCTGTGTTTGTGTATCATCCCCACCTTCTATGGATGGCAGGGCAGTCCACCACAGTATGTTTTAAACGAAACTTTTTGCTCGCACGACAGTGTTATTGAATCAGCTTACTGTGGCGGTATTTCCGGACCGCTACGACGTGGGGACCTTCAAGAGACAAGCATACGCTTTTCTCAAATACCGGCAACGCAGCTGCAATGCTTCTGCTGGTGTTGCAGGAGTCCATGGGCAGCGATGACCACTTTACATCAGGTGACCCGTTTGCTCCTTTGCCCCCTCTAGCATGAAAAAAAACTTACAAACGAAGCAATTTAAAAATAGACGATAAACAGCACTATAGCAGACAAAAGTTCTTTATAGTTCATTGCAATAATACTTATTGCATGGCACAAAAGACTGGTGACATGTGGATATTCTCATGTGGTAACCTCCTCAATGATCAACACAGGTGTGCAGGAGTACAATTATAAATTTAACTTTGAACCTTACCGAACCTTACCTTACTTAATAAAATATTGTAGTTATTTTACCAACCGCAACGCTTCAGATACTTTTAAGTGAATACCTGGACTGTTAAGTGATCAAGCAGATTTTTTTTTCTCAAAAGATGGCCTCGCATCCGCTACTCGTCTCCTGGTGTTGTGGGTGTACAATTGTCCGTGCGCGGCGGTGATAACCCCAACAGGCTGGCTCGTTTGCCTCCACAAGCAATAAAAAAACACGTTGCCAATTTCACCCCGAACTGCTTCATCAATATACCTAACACTTTTTTTCAAAGGCTTAAATATTTGTTTAGGTTCTGTTTTGATAATAACGCCTGATGTATTTTTATAGGCAATTCCGTTATAAGTTTCAATATGAATGGTATAGTTCAGGAAATAAATATATATGATTTGGCCGTCTGTTATTTACTTTGCGATCTTTTTTTCTGCGTTAAGACTTACCGGGCCTAACCTTAACCTTAACATTTCGACCCACTGTGCTGTTTGAAGAACGAAGGCGCTTCTACGATCACCTTTTGTTTGATATTAGAAAAAACCAGCCAAGTGCGAGTCGGACTCGCACACGAAGGGTTCCGTATCTATACAACATTAGCAAAAAACTGCAAAAAAATCACGTTTGTTGTACGGGAGCCCCCCTTAAATATTTATTTTATTTTAATTTAATTACTTATTTTTCAAGTAAATATACAACTAAATATTCTTTGAATATTTCAAGCGTCTACCTGTTGCCTTAATATCCAACAAAAAATGGCAAAAAAACACGTTTGTTGTATGGGAGCCCCGCATGAATATTTATTTTATTCGGTTTTTAGTATTTGTTATAGCGGCAACAGAAATACATCATCTGTAAAAATCTCAACTGTCTAGCTATCACGGTTCATGAGATACAGCCTGGTGACAGACAGACGGACAGACAGACAGGCGGACAGTGAAGTCTTAGTAATAGGGTCCCGTTTTTACCCTTTGGGTACGGCACCCTAAAAAGATCTTAGTGAAGATTACAGACGGCCAATTTATATTTCCTGAACTTTACATTTGTTAATGCCATATCAACAAGAACAAAATAGAATTAGTTCTAAAAAAATCTCATAGATGGTAGCCAATATCAATAGGCTATTTGACTAATTTTAGAAAACCTTTTTAAATGATTACTTATGACATAACAAGCACACTACATCGATATTTCCTTGAGATTCTACTGTATTATCAATAAAAATCTATGTTAAAGTTAAAAAAAATTAAACCGCGCTAAAAACGCAGTTTCTATCACGGCGCTGGCCATATGACAAGTGTGACGTCACACGCAAGTAAACAATAATCAATCATTTGAAGAGATATGCCCTTATGATCTGTAGTTACTTGCATGTGACGTCACCAGCAAGTAACCAATTCATAGCGTTTCTGCCACAGATAAGGTTTCAAAAAATATTACAATTTCTTTCGTGTAATTTCCAAAAAACTATACATAATTTAGTTTAAAATAAAGTGAAATATATTGTTTCACGCTATTATCTGATAGGATGACCATAATTTTTAGTATATTTTCAATGCTGTCAAATAGCCTATTAAGTGTTAATAGTGACCTTCGTTGTTGGCCGTACCATTAGCTTCTAATCGCAAAGACGCGATTAGTCTAGTTAAGGGCGATAATTAGGGGTTTTAAAACTGCATGGTAAATAATGTAGCTTTCGATTAAAACCAAAATAATTTTAATCTAATTAGAACTCGAACTCATAACATTTAATTGACAAAAATAAACTCCAACACAAGAGACATAGTACAAAAAAGCCAGATTAGAGCAAATTAGAAACATTTCACTGTAGTGTAAAGTCAAATAGGACTGCTAGCATGAGCTGCAGCTGGAGTCACATTTGCATCCTTCTGGCGTTTTGTACCACCTTTAAAAAATAATTTCTACATCATCATTTGTGTCTATCTCTTTCGCACACGGCCGCTATGCTCTTAAAGAATTCCAAGTTTTAGAATAATTTATTAAACTCGTAAATATCAAAAGTGATCTTTCTAAACTTAATCGGTTTATTATTCTGTGATTTTGGATTGGCCCGAATTTATCAAGTGGCAACAAACACACAGTTAAGCAAGCAGTTTTTCACTTCGAACAGCAACGCCTTCATTTTTTCCAATCTCTTTCTTTGCCATGCTATGTTCATGTGAGGAATTTTTAAAGGTTGTTGTTGTTATTGAGTATGTAAATGACCTAATATAAAATTATTCAATACTGCCATCTATGTTTACGTATCCGCACTCGCTCGCCGGCGTAACGTATGGCAGCTCCATCTGGCTGCCGAACTCCGCTTCGTACAAAACCCGTTGAATTTTCAAACGAGCGACAGCATTTTGTTTTGGACTTAATCGTTTTAAAATTGGCGCGCAACTTAATAGAAAGAGCTCGTCGGGGTCGGTTCGTTGTGTTTCTTCCTCTGTGGAGTTTAAGCGGGCCTTTTTAGTGGCTGGTTGGGAATCATCGTCGTAATCGAATTTGTCATGGAACGAGAGGTCGGGGAGGGACTGCTGCGCGCGACGGGTTTCCTCTTCCGTGTCAGAGTCATCGTCTTTTTTCTTAGAGCTGAAATCAATATTGAAACTTAGATCAGTAAATTAGTGCGTTTTAAAAGATGCAGGCTTGTCTTTGCCGTTGATTCGTAGTAAAAGATTCTCTCATTTATATTCATATAATCCTTTACATAATTTGCAATCCTTCCCATAGTATGTCATAGTACTCATAGTATTCGCGTTACACGTTTCGCTCAGGTTTGATGAACGAGTTTCACAGGGAACATAATATTTATACATTGAGACTACTATTTGGACATTGAGATTTCTGGTAAAGGAAAATTACTGAGATAATTCTTATTTATTTTATAAATATTATAAATAATGATGATAAGTAATAATAAGTGAATTTGTTTGTTTGTTTATTTATTCTATTTCACGGTTCAAAGCCTCAACCGATTGACGTGAAATTTGAATCAAAAATAGTTTTTAAGTAAGACATAACATAATGTAACTAGGGAACACAGGGGAAAGACATAACTCTACTTGACATAATAAACAACTCAAATGATGTTACATTTGGCTTGTATACGTTACTCTTAATGTGGCAGAATGCTAGAACGTGGGCTGAGGCTGCGCTGTTGTTCGATTTAATGATGGAGTTCCGAAGGGAGTGCTTCTAGGTCCAGTGCTACATCAATATGTGTTCACCTGGTGTTAGCCGGTTCAAGATGCGGCAGCAGGAACCGCATGGCATGGTTATAAGGCCAGCGTGTACGTCCGCCATGGCTACGCTGCAGTTTTATAAATGAGTCCCTCAATGATCGCCACCGCTTCTTACACTCTGTCTCAACTAAAAATAACACAACTAAAATTACATCCTACGCACAATGAAAAGTTCATTTAAGTTTTACGGTAAATGTTGTTTCTTTTATTACATTATTATTACATATTTTTGTAAAGTCCAATGGCTCTTAAGGCCGTATTAATAAACTCATCTTGGTTGAGACGCCCGACACAAGATACGTCAACGTAACCGTGCTGACATTTTTAATGCGTCTTGAGACGAGAACTAAAGTCGAGATCAATTTATTAATACGGCGCTTAAAGAGTTTTCTGGATGTGGGTAAAGTTGGTAAGCGTTATACGGCGTGTAAAAAGTGAGGGATCCATCACATAATCGGGATCATCAGTAAAGCGGCCTTCGGGTTTCAAACGAACCGAACGTGGAATAACCGTGGGGTAGCTAAACCATGCTTTGTCTTTATCAGTCAAATTCAAATGTCACAATGACAGATAAGGACAAAGAATGGTTTAGCTGAACCTAGGGATTTGAAATTTGAAGAGAATATTCCTTGGATATCCTAATAGTGCACTAAGAAGGGATTTTTGAAAATTCATCCTCTAAGGGGTTAAAATAGGGGGAATAGCGGAAAACAAATTCTACGGGTATGAAGTCGCGGTTGTCCTCTAGTAACACATATTCTGTTAAAAAATACAGGCTTTCTATTCCAGTTTAAAAGATGGACGGACGGACAATAATAGGGTCCTGTTTGGCACCATTTGCGTATGGAACTCTAAAATCATCTAAGACTTAGGAACATCTACAAAAATATTAGCTCTTCCCGGGTATCGCGCCCGGAGCCACCGCTTCGTGGGCAACGGAGCGGTATGCGTCGTCGTCACAGTATACGCAAAAAGTACTTTATTGAGATTAATAAAAACCGGCCAAATGCGAGTCGGACATGAGCACTAAGGTTTCGAACCCACATATTTGTATAAAACATTATAAAACGTATAAAGACTGCTTCTGCTTCGTGTCATTATTTTTTAGAAACTTCAATGCACGGGACATAAAATTTAAAAATAACTTTTTTCGCAGGAAAACGTCTACGGATCTATAAAAAAAACTCTAACGGGTTAGCTGGAAGAGATCCCTAAAAGGGATAAGTTGGCGTTTGTACATATTTTTTTTAATCGTCATTGTATTGTATTTGTTTTTCTTTTGTACAATAAAGTGTTTACATACATACATACATACATACATAATACATATTTATAAGATAATATAGATATAGGTATTAATAAGATATAGATATACATGTAGATATTTTTCTAGGCAACGCGTGTTTGCTTTTCGTTTTAAAAGTAAAAAAAAATACCTGACACATTGAGCGCTTCTTGAACTTCCTTCCATGCGTCATCCCTAAGTTTGGTTTTATTGAATCCGCTAACCGTCTTGTCGTATAAAATTGGCCGCTTTTCCACCTCTTTTATCAAATCTAATTCATTCATCTTCTATTAAGGATAGCTGAAAAAAAAAGTCAACTTTTTTAAACGAGTACCGCGGTAGATCAAATTAAACATTTACGAAATTCATTCGCAATTTTAGTTGTTTTGTTGTGTTGCCATCGTTTGTATACTGTTTACAGGATGGCGTTTAAAAATATGACTAATAAAAAACAAAACTTACGTTATTCGTGATGCTATTGATTATATTTGCCCACCAAATTTAGGTTTCTGATGTTTAAGATATATTTATTTTTGTTTCTCGGAGGGTGTAAGCGGGTGTTTTCTGCAGGGCCGGCCCTTAGGCAGTGAGGGAGAGGGCGCCGCACGGCCCGCGCGCGCCGCGCGTATCGAGCGGCGCGGCGCGTCGCCGCGTTGCCGTGTTGACGTATACAATCCCACTGCTTTATACGTGTATCTGCGGTTAGAGGGATGCGGAGTCCGTGTGTTGTAGCGAAGCCAACGCAACAATCATTGAAATGGGCCCCTTTGTTAGTTAGATCTTTTTCGGAATAATTTTATAAGTGTATAGACGCCATATGGTAAAAATATGTGATAGTACCTAGTCGCAGAAATCATTACGCATAAATTGAATCGGTCGAATTTTTATGCATAACATTGATGAGTCCAAGCCGAATGTTCGTAGGATAAAAAATGAAACGCATAAACTTATCAAGCAGAATCATGTTTCAGCTTAAACGTTTTCGACATATTAACAGCATAGATCAGATAGAAAATTGAAGCAAGATGTTACCGGCTTATAAAAAAAAACACCTAAAAAAAACTGTTGCAATATGACCATTATAGGTACTAAACGAAATTATTCGTAATGAAAAATGACTAAACAATCGTACGCATATTTATAATTATGCTAAATATGTTTTCTATGATGTCAACATTCGTCGAAATAATATTATACTAAATATTTTATGCCAAAATGACGTTTAGGACCATAAAAATTATGCCAAATACCCACACGGCATCCCATTGAAATACAAAAGTGACGCGCAAGCTATGATAAGATTGACTGACAGTTACGTACTCTTGTTTTGACAATGTTTTGAAAGTCAGTAACTTGACCCTAAAACAAAGGACTAGGGACTACCTATAGGTATCCCATATAGCCATTTTTGGTCGCAGACTTTTCAAAGCAGTAACAAGTCACAATCGTTTCGTAACTGTTTCGGCACATTGCGACTGTGTAAGGGTATGGTTTCTAAGCGTAGTAACAGTTGATACACAATGCTATCACTAAATAACTAGTAACAATACTTAGTCGCTGCGTCCACAAATAACGGAAACTTTTGTGTCACACATTTTTATACACTTTGCGTTTAGTTTGTGACTAGTGTACAAACTAGGAAATAATGTGTAGTAACCGTGTGGTAACTCTGTAACCAAGTTATAAACAATAAACGCGAAGTGTAGTAATGTTACGTCAATGTTTCGGATCTTTGTAACGCTAAATGACGGTGTCCCATGTGTCGACGTGAAACTTAAAGTAGTAACAAAGTTACTGAAATCACAAAATGGTTCCATGTATTTTTTTATTTACAGAGACTCAAAGTTTCACGGACACCGTCATTTAGCGTTACAAAGATCCGAAACATTGACGTAACATTACTACACTTCGCGTTTATTGTTTATAACTTGGTTACAGATTTATATCACAAATAATTAATAAGTTTTATGGTTTATTCTTGCTTTTATATTTATTGTTATTGCTCAAATATATTATTCTGTCTATGAAAGCTTCAGAGATCTTTAAATTATAGACTTATTCAATAATGCAATAATACGCAGTACAGTCATGTGTTTCGCTAAATTGGCTAAATTATGATTTTATGATGGCGCGTTGATGAATTTCGAGCAATATGATCAAATGACACGATGAAATTATTTTCCCATTGAAATTTGAACACAATCATAATGAATTAACACTAAAACGAAATATTTACGTTGTCAAACTTTTTTATGATAGCGTCTCTTTTTATATATTTTTTTAAATCACTATGAAAACGACATCAGAGACTCCAACGAATTTCATTTAAAAGAATGAATGAACGAATGATTTCTAACGAACTGGTTTCAAACGGGGAACATTGTTACCACACAGCGACGGAAAAGTGAAACCAAAATTTACTGTGTCGACTCTTCCCCAATTTTAGTTGCGGTGACGTAACAATTACGAAGCAGCGACCAAACGTGTTACTAGAATCAGTCAGTTTCTACACATAAGTTTCGTCAATTTTCGTAACGGCTACCAAAAATGGCTATATGGAGTTAAAGGGTGCATTTTAAAGCTAAATCATAAATAACGAGGATTATTTGAATTAATGTAGTATAATGTAAGTGGAAAAAAGTTGGAACATGTGCACAAATATAGATATTTGGGCACCTGGTGAACTGAGGAATGGGAAAGTGATTTGGAAATAAAAGCGCGTATTGAAATCTCCCGCAGTGCCTTTAATAAAATGAGAAAAATACTTTCCAACTCTTTGCGCACACGCCTTATTCAGTGTTTCATCTGGCCCATTGTTCTACACGGATGCGAGACTTGGACCATCAAGGAAGACCAAAGAAGGCGTATAGAGGCTTTTGAAATGTGGGTGTACCGGCGTATGCTATCTATTAGCTGGACCCAGAAAGTCTCCAATATAGAGGTCTTAAGGCGAGTTGGCCAGGACCGCATGCTCATGAAAACCGTCAAGCAGAGAAAGGTTGCATACCTTGGGCACGTTTTTCGAAACGAGAGGTACGACATACTGCAACTTATAATGATGGGAAAAGTGGCGGGAAAGCGCGGTGTCGGCCGAAGAAAGAAATCGTGGTTAAGGAATATCCGTGAATGGACCGGAGTAACGAATGCTGCGGAGCTGTTCCGCCTCGCCAAGGACAAGAATAAATATTCGGAGTTGATGGCCAACCTTCAGTAATTGGAGAGGCACCGAAAGAAGAAGAAATGTAAGTAGCGACCCGCCCTCGCTCCGCTTCGGTTTATGCTAGTTTTCTGTAATATCCGTATATAAACCTGAATACCGTATGAAAATTCGTTCAGTTCAGTTTTGAAATCATCGCGAACAGACAGACGCTATGTTCAATGTTATTTAATGAGTAGGTATAATGGCAGTAAGCAGGAAGGTAATAATAAATATTAAAATAATAAACAATAGGGGACAATCTCACACAAATTGACCTTGTCCCAAGCTAAGCCATGTTTGTATTATGGGTACTTAACAACGATAAACTTAGTTTTCACACCACTGCTCGGAAATGTGGCGAAAGATGGTCTGTTCTTGGTCCCCAAAACAAAAAATAGTTGTACATTGAATGAGAAGGCCTTCCATGAATTTAAACTGGAAAACAATCTTAACATTGTTGGTCTTTGCCATTGAGCAAGTCGACCAAACACATCGGGCCGCTGATCACTGATTCAACCAATCTGAACACGACTTGTGTTGCATATGAAATTAAATTGGCCAATAAGAAGTCGTTTTATTTTTTAATAATATTCATCCCTATTCACGGATAGGCAAAGGAATCAGTTTCCATACAGCCATATAGGTCTGTTTTTAATTATCTGAAATTTAGTTCAGGCACGGTCAGAGTCGTCAGTTTAAAAAATGCCTTTGAATGACTGGCCACTAAGAACGGTATCGTTAAAAAAAAAGTAAAAATTGGTGGGAGAGCGTAGAAATTTTAGTGTGTTGTAAATTTATTATAAGAATTGATTTTTATTTCCTCGCAGTAGTCGTGAAAAGCACTGTGTTAAGCCTCGGCCGAAAGTGCAATAGATGGACTCGTACTTTCGAGGGCCTCCACTACGCGTCAGCCCTCGAACTAACTCGTCCATCTATTGCTTACTTGTTAACCTCTACAACAATGTACTACTTTGTCTGAACAAACTTCATCTAAACCATCTTCACGCATTTCCAAAAATGCCTGATAATCTTGAACACGACGTTCTTTATCGAAAGCTGTGAGCATTTTCGGCACCCAACGAGCACTAACTTTTGTCATATGCAAATGTTGATGCAAAATCTGTCCAACTCTTTCCTTACCTTTAATACCTTTAAGGCTTAAGCTATTTGCCAAACCCTAACTGCCTGGCCACGACATTGCGCGAATTGCGGCGCGGCGAGCGATTTCCTTATACATTGCGTGTGATGCCAACTAACCGCAGAACGTTGCGCGTCTCGACCGTGCAATGTATTAACAAAACGCTCGCCGCGTCGCAATTCGCGCAATGTCGTGGCCAGGCTGTAATTCTCCGATCCTCTCATACTAACTTCTTGACTTTAATTCTCCGATCCTCTAATACTAACTTCTTGACTTTTTCCGTATTTTCTTCAGTCACAACCGATATTGGCCTCCTTGAGCCAGCCCTGGCCAGATTGTCTTCGATCGACTCAAGTCCAAGTTTAAAAAGTCGACTCCATTATTTAACAGTGGCATTCGAAGGGCCAGGTGCACCGTAAATACTAGCCATTTCTTCAAAAATACGTTTCGCCGATTTGTCACTTTTCGTGAGGAACTTAATGACTGCACGGTGCTCAATTTTCGGGATATGCGTTGATAATTCACACATGACCTTTATCGTCGGATATCTCGAGATGTAATAAAAGCAAGACGACATTTTACTTTTTAAATGGTTTTTTTAGTGGCCAGTACCGCTAACGCATATGCAACCTCAAAGTACCTTTAGGCTTAAAACTTTTCAGCCGCCCCTCGTAATCCCTTTCGTACCAGGCTCAGTGAAAGACAACACGGTTTCGTGGTGGGCCGATCAACTATAGTTCGTTCGTTCAAATAGTGTGCATTGCAACCCTTTGAAGTCGCCGACACCGCTTTTCGCGCTGCGGCGGCTTCTTTGTACCAATTGTAGCGGCACATAAAAGCATGCAAACTATTTGAGCGAATCTCTCGCAATACACGGATTAAATATGCGGATGATTTAATGATAAGGTTCAGGTTGACTCAGTCTACACTGACTTTTCTACGGTTTATAAATTCAAGCAGTTAGGTATACATGGCAGCCTCCTTCGCTGGTGGTTTCTATACTATCTCCTGAACCGAAGCCAGTCTTTGGTTTTCGAGCCGTCTTCTTGAGTGCCACAGGGATCAAATTTCATTATAATTTTTAATATTTATTAATGACTTACTAAACTCCCCATCTTGCGCTTTTTTGGTCTACGCTGATGATCTCAAGTTATATCGTAGGATATGATGCTATGAGGATTGTTTAAAGCTGCAACAAGATTTGACCTCTGAACACAAGTTAATGTCAATTCATCTCCTTTACTAAGAAGAAAGACCCCGTTGCATACAAATGTAGTATCGATGGTAGCCCACTCAATAAAGATTAAGTAGTAAAGGATCTGGGTGTCTACTTCGACAGTGAGGTTTGTGTTAGACAACATTATCATAATGTCATTGTAGCCCGTAGTAGTAAGATATTTGGATTCATCGTTCGCATCACGAAGCCATTCAAGGAAGCGGAAACCTTGATAAGTCTGTATCAGACACAGTAATAGGGCTGTTAGGCGCTGTTTGAAAAACGGCAAGCGCCATAATACTCCCTTCATACGAAGATTGACTGCACTACATTAACCTGTAACATCGAAGTGAGTGATTTATCTTCATTACACAAAATTGAAAATTCATTACTCGACATTTATTTGATAGATAAGATTAAGATTAAGATTAAGTTTAAATAAAGTAACCTACCGATTCGACATCATCAATTAATGTAGTTCCTCTAGCCAATAATAATGTTTCTCGTAATAACCCCTTTAGCCTTGTGTGCTTAATCAAAACTGCGTGGAGTGTGATTTATATTCGCGTTGAATAATAAAATATTCAAAAAAAGCTTATGCCTACTAGCATTGTGATTATAAATAGCATTAGATTTAGTTATTTTTAATTCATATTGTTACTATTGTTTTTGTTTTAGTCATTAAACGCCAATTATTTTTTGTGAACTCTGTACGCAGTTACGGACAGTCGATGTCATCTACATAATTACCTAAGTTTGAACAATGTTAATGTGTTTGTAATTTGTTACTATGTCTCTTAATGTATTTTGACTAAAGCAAATGAATTGCAATAATATTCGTACAAAGTTTTGTACCTCTAGTGAAAACGGACGTAAGTCGACTTAGCTCATCATAAAAAAGGGTATAAATCGGGCCGTTTCCTCGTGGTCCTACTATTTTAGTCGTACAGACTTTCGACGGAGCTGCTTCTAGGTGGTTTTGACCTTCGGGCATCTGAAGATACCTAATGAACCTACTTTTACAACCACAATTAGTATTTAGTGATCAAATCTAGGTTCACTTTTTGACTAGTAGGACTAATTAGTAGGACCACGAGGAAGTCATGATGCAGGAGAGGTATAACTCAAGTATAAGACTTATACCCTTTTTCACTTGAACCACGGATGATTTTTCACTAGAGCCGCAGATTGTAAATCGGCGCAAATTTGTGAATTGAAAATACTTAACTATTTGATAGATCTTCAGATCAATTGGCCTATTTGCACTATCATCAACGTACGAAGGAAGTCAGCTCACTGGTAAGGAAAACGAGTAAATTATTATTGATATGCTTTATTAGTAAACCATGTAGGTACATAAGAACAAGCAATACAATCAAAGAGCCTGCGAGGCAGGAAAAATAAACACACCTTTTAATAAAAACAATATTACGGCTCCTTCAGTAACAATTTTTAAAGATAACACAAATCAAAACCAACATAATATAACTGTACTACAGTCAAAGTCATAAATATATACACGTTCATAAGATATCAAAAAAAATCTCCAAGCCTCTTTGACATTGACAGTAAGGTGTATACAATATTTGACGCGATAGGTGTATACATACATATTAGTGCTTTAGACTGTGCATTGAACCAAATAAATGATTATCTACGTACAACAAAATAATAAAGCATTTTAAGCAAAATTACAAAACAGACACTTGACAGTACTTCTAATACAACAAACTTAATAAACCGTTTACCGTCAGGGGTAGCCCCCTATTTATAAACGCACAATAAATTTATTTAAGTTAACGTATGATTTGTCACTTTCTGTCAAATGGAAATGTCACAATGACAGATAAAGATTTATCATATTTCAAGCACACTTCAGCTATTGTGCGTTTATGAATAAGAGGTCAACTCTTAAATGTGTTCGTACTTATATTAATATTATTTCGCAAATTTTATAATACTTAAATTGTTAATATCTCGGCTCCGATATTATTAAACTCCTTTAATTATACAATACTTTTGAGTACCTATATTGTAGATGTACTCTAAACTATTATAAAAGAAAACATCCGTGGCCGCCGGCCGCTAAATGTAAACTTACCCAAATGGCCTTTGACACATTAAGTGGAAAATAACATTTTTACCCGCAGTAACCAATTATATCCGCCCGCAGTATAATATGTTTTGGGAACAGCCATGAGACGAATATGCACCTTACTATTTAATTAAATTTATACAATTGCGCAAAAGTACGTAGTGGCTGCATCATTATTGAGGGCTCGAGGTCTGTCTTTATCATTTAAAATTATTTCAATACTTAAAGATGTATAAGTAATAATTATTGTACTCAATTTTTGCTTTGACAATTAAATTAAGGAACAAAAGCTAAATAATTATAGTGGGATTAAAGAACAGTTTTACAATTGTACTGGCAACGTCACATGTTTTTGTTTTTACTGATTCAAGTGAAATTGATTGTAAATTTCAAATGTAATCTATTAACTCTCTGCATCTGTTATGTGTGTAGATTCGGAAATTTATATATCTATCGTGTTAACATTTAATCAGGACAAAATGTTCCATTACACACATCAGGCAGGCCCTGTGCCAGATTCACAGATATCGTCGCTGCGTGTGCAAAGTCGCCGTGTATTTTTGACGTAGGTACTTTTCAGGAGGCACATAAACCGCTTTCATCAAGATCCGATAAGTGACACAAACACACATAGCTAGTCTTACATAAATGGTGTTCATTTTAAAGGTTGCCCCTTGATGCCACATTGCTGTTGCAAAAATATCGCTATGTGTTGAGAGCTACATATCGGGCGCATCTTTGAAATATTTTTGAGCTAAACAAAATATAGTTAGGATATTTAATATAGTAGGTATGTTCTGACATGCTCTTGCCCAGTTTTTTAGTTATTCTTCAAAAACTACCTACGTACTCCGTAAAGGGTTCCGATGCAGTTGCTACCAACACAAAAACAATATCTCAAAAAACAACAAGTATCATACATACATACATTAAATCACGCCTTTTTCGCAGAGGGGTAGGTAGAGACCACTTCTTTCCACGTGCTACGATCCTGACAAATGTCTTGCGCTTCTTCCACATTCATACATCGAGTCATGCACGCACGTCGGTTTCGGGTACTTAAGATTCGGCCCTTTTCCAGTATTTCTCCGATTTGATTCGAAAAAGTACGCCTGTCGGTCCCTTCCGACCCTCCCACTCACTTTTGCTCTGTATTTCTTTCGTCAATCTTGTTTCATCCATCCTTTCCAAATGACCGAACCATCGAAGCATGCCCTTTTCAATCTTAGACACTACATCTTCTTTTAGTCCACATTTCTCTCTGACCTTTTAACAAGTATCAATAAATTTTCAATTTAAATTTGTTTGGTGCTCTTATCTTAGATGATTTTTAGTAGGTACATATAAATAATTTAGTCGCCAGTATCTTAAGAACCAATCAAGTCTACTGAGTCGTGATTATTTCTGGATGACTACCTACATTTGGGCAAAGGACCTTCAATGAACTTGGACTCGGGTTTTTGTCCCGGCAGGGCAAAAATTCGTTTATTCATGTCGTATGTACAATACAGGGTTAAAATGAACGCGATACAAAAACCAGATAGGTAACTACTAGTCGGAATCGTGCTCCGAGGGTTCTGTTTTTTAATTTTACATTGTTTAAAATATGTAGTTTATTTCGTAAAATAAAATAAAAATTTAAAAAACTTTTCTTATTCTAGTACGAAATAAACATCTATCTTAAAATACGGAACCCACAGTGCGCGAGTTCGACTGGACTCTTAAAGATCCTACCGAATTTGATTTCGGTATAAAAGTCTGCAAACCGTTGAAATTTACGGGATAAATAAATCCTGATGGTAAAACTAAATAAACAGTTAAATTTTAGGTAAAGGATTAAAAAGATACTACAATGATAGGGAGGAACTTGGCCCACTCGAATCACAACCACATTTCTTATTTTTTAAGAGCACAACTGTATGTATACCTACTGTGCTTCCTAACCATATACACATAATATTCTTATTAAATCTTTAATTTAAAAACATTAACCTACTAACCTATCCTTTTTAATCCTTTATGCGCTGTCATTTAAAATATTATCCAGATATTTTTCAGTTTTCATTTTACTTGTAGGGTGTCGTGTTACTTTAGCGAAAATGGCACTTTTTGGGTTCAATATAATGTCCTCTAAACGGTCCCCATAATTAATCGATAATGACATACAGACATTGTGAATAATCCTTTCCCATCGTGAAAACTCGGAACACACGACTACTTCCGAATGATGCCGCCGTGTCTATGAATTATTGTATTATTAAGTGACGTGTCTATATTAAATAGATAGAGTACTTTGGTTATCATCAGTGTCAAATGTCAAACTACGAGTTTGAAGTATATCACACTGGGACGTTTAAACCACCACCACGATCAAATTATATAGAGAATAGATGTATATAAACAAGAAGAAATAATAAACCTACTGTGCTTCCTAACCATATACACATAATATTCTTATTAAATCTTTAATTTAAAAATACTAACCTATCCTTTTTAATCCTTTATATGCGCTGTCATTTAAAATATTATCCAGATATGTCATTTGTCATCATTGTCATCATTATGTCATTTAAAATATTACGCAACCCTAAAAATGTGAAAAATATCTTAAAAGAAAGCACACACAACTTAAAAGGAAAACTATCAGGACTAAGTAGACTTGCTTGATGGTTCCTGCGGGCCTACTATGGTCGTGTTTATCGATGTGGATAAACGTGGATAAAACAACTGTCACTTTTCGACCAGTATGTAAGTGCGAGGGCGACGGATGCTTTAACCACCGTGATAAAGGCTTTCATAATACGGGTCCTGAGATACAGGCGGCTTAAGTGTTTTACCTACTAAAAATCATCTAAGAGTCGTACAGTATTCCCAGCTTCTTAATAGCTTTCGGCTGGCTATCGCTATCACGCTTGCACTCGCAATTGAGAGTATATTTGTCAGTCGTGTGTCATAGAAAAACGATGATTGCCGATCGCTATTAAGAAAATGGTTGCACTGTACATGCTTGTTGTTTTGTTGAAACATTTTTTGTGTTTGTAGTATCGGCTTCGGAACCCTACATTGAGCATGGTAGGTACTGACTTCGTACAAGCCTAAATCTAAATATAAATTAATAATTCCCTTCGGCAAACATAACTTATAGCAACTTATTACTTAAAGCAAGCAATGGATTCAAAATATATTTATTTGTCTTACGTTTCCCCTTGTAAATTTTAATCATTTTTTTACTACTTTTGCAATATACGCTTCACAATATGATGGCGTGTAATATGGATCCTTAAATATTGCTTATAAGAAAACTTTTTGTGACAATGATCGCATTCGAAATTTTTTATAAGCATATGCAGTGACGATTCGTGTTTTCGAGTGTCATGTTGTGTGAAGAATTTTTTACCACAAAAGCTGCAAGCAAATTTTTTAATGCCACTATGGCGTCTTCTGTGGGCTATGCGACCACTCGCATCACTGAACTTCATGGGGCACAGTTGACATTGGTAGATCTTGTCTCCCGTATGCGTGCGGATATGCCTCTTCAGGGCCGATGGGTCGCTGAACGCTTTACCACAATATTGGCATTCAAAAGGGCGTTCTTTTGTGTGCGTTCTCTCATGAGTTTTCATATTGTGGTACTCAGAAAATGCTTTGTCACAATACGAGCAAATATGCTCCTTTATACCTAAATGGATTTTCGTGTGCGTATAGAGCGATGCGGTTTGAGTAAACCTTTTACCGCATTCTTTGCAAGGAAACGGTCTCTCCCCTGTATGTGTTCTAAAGTGAACTTTCAAATTGCTATTGTTTTTAAATTTTTTGTCACACATACTACAAGAGAAATTATATTTAGCGTAATGCATATTAGCCATGTGTCTTTTTAGTTGCGTTTGCTTTGGAAAGTATTTTGAGCATTCAGGACATGAGTATGACGGGCCGCAGTGACTACCCAAATGCAAAGACATCGCAGCTAAAGTTTTATACGAATTGGAGCATTGTCCGCAAGAGTATGGTCCGTCGTAAATAGCAGTCTTTGTCTTTCCGATTTCATCATTTTTGTTACTAAAATAATTTTGAGACGTCATATTTTTCACTTTCAGATTATTTCTGACTTTGGGTGGCACCTTATGCTTTGGTGTTATATTGAATTCTAATTTTTGTTTTTCCTGTTTGCTTGTAGATTCTAATTTTATTTTCAACTTTTCACCTGACTGCTCATGATTATTATAACCCTTATCACATTTGCAGATGTTTTTAAGCGAGTTATGTTGAGCGTTGTCTTGTCCTTTAAATGTGCCATCACATTTTTTACATTCAAGCCAGTTCATATGGGGTGTGCTTGCTGAACTGCTTTTTTTATTGTCGCACCTGAACAAATAAATGGTATACTTAGGCAAATGTCCCACTGCCGGCGAGAAAGCGATTAGCTATCGACTATTTTCTTGCTTAAGAAACGAACAAAAGATAATATTATACCTATATCCCGTGTCAATAAAAGAGACATATACTAATAGTTGATCGCTGACTGTTCACACGCCGGTGAGAACTCTCTCCACTAGTTTGTCGGAACAATTATAGATCCCGTGTCAATAAAAGAGACACATAATATTATTAGTTGACTCGCTTCCACTCATCGTCGGCGGTGAGACAAGTACCTTACTCGGATTGGGCAGCGTCTGTCATCAATTGTAATAAAACTTAACAAAATTAAGTACTTACTCTGCGTCTTTAATATGTTTTTTTCTATGGTTACGCCAATCTTTCGAGCCATAGAATTTCTTAGAACATTCATCACAGTGATATAATTGCAGGCGTTCCAATACTACTTGACAATTCATTTTCTGAAAGTTACAAAAACATGATTACCTAATTCTTACAAAAGTTATTTATTATTATTATCGTACTAGCTTTTGTCCTTAAAGTGCTTTATCGGTTGTCGGACCTTGCTTGATATAGGGTTCTGTCGCATCATAAAAAAAATTATCTTCAAAAATCACAAGTATAAGCTAATTCTCTATAAGTTTTTCAGTGGGTAGGTATAAACGTTTTATTTGCCTGTATAGTAACTCAAGTCATAATATTTGTGCGTGAATTAAAGTTATTTTGCTTCTTTTAAGTATTTGTAGTTTTGGTTGTACTTAGTTACATTACTCTAGCGAAATCCAACCGACCGACTTCAAAAAAAAGGAAAAAGGAGAAGGTTGTCAAAGGGGAATATACATGGATTTTTTAAATCACTTTTTTCAACAAAATATGAAAATACCGTAAAAAATATCACGAAAAGTGAAATTAAAATTAAAATCGTCCACGAAATACGGATGATACGAGTACAAGCATTTTAAACTACTTATTAGGCAGCGATTAGACGGACAGATCCGATATGCACTGTGACGTCATGTAACAGGTCGGCCATATAAACTCCAAGTTAAATTCTGTTTTCCTAGAAAGGCTAACCTATCGATGTTTCGTAACACTGTCCGCTGTTTCGTTTGTCCGAAATTTTCATTTTCCCGAAAATCATTTTTCTCTGAACCCATTAACTTTTTTTTTAGCCTGTAGTTTATTTAGGTTAGGTTAGTTTTATAACAATCCAGGAAAGTAAAACGGTTTCAAAGAAAAATGATTTTCGGACAAATGAAAATTTCGGAACCGCTAGAAAGAGATAGGAACAAATCTTTCTTACCTTATCTCGGTTATTTTGATAGCTATTCAAAAAATGATTTTTCTCAACTGTTTGTTACATGAATCATCTTTTATTGAAGCTATGAGGAAGTCATAAATAGTCTCAAATCGACTGTTTTTCTTAAAATGTTTGTGACCTGACCACTCCGTCAACTAGTGGCCGATTTTAAAAAATATTTTTTCTTTTGATTAGATATAGTCCCGAAATAGTGTCACCAGATCATTATCTAGTGAGAGGATCCGTGAGGAATCGAGGGAACTTCTCAGATCATACAATGGCTTTTTAAGAGCTATCCAACAATGCCTTACGTAACGAGATGTACACTTATATAGAGAAAAAGTTACTTAAATACATAGAAAACATTTCGAGAATGTACCTAATATTTTGCGAATATGATGTTTTGAGAATATCATATTCTGCGAATAATATTCAGCGATTCCAACGACGTCCAAGATGTTTAAGGTATTCGCCTGATGACTGTATGGATACTCGAGTTTCTGACATTGAGTGCCGTACGCAACCGCGTAGTAAGGTAAGTTCGCTTAATAAGGACCAGGTTTTTGTAAATCCTTATAAATCTGATTTTAGAAGTACTTTAATTAAAAAAATATATGAAATGTACAAATTGCCTATATCTTAAGTTAAAACAATAACCAAAACTCATGAATCCAAAGTAAATTAATGACAAAAGTTGTTTTCAAAAAGCTTTTCAATGGACCTTATTAAGAACAGGTTATCTCAATAAGGCTCATTCCTGTTCCGTAGATAGTTCCGAAACTACACAATTTAATTTTTTTATGTAATATTTTTTGTTAACTGTTACAATTGTTTTTGTCATTCCCGAAGGATAAATCCAAAAATTAATAAGAATTGTAGTGTTGGTCCTTAAAAAGTCTATAGAAACTTAAACGCAGAATAATAGATTTGATTTATATCTTTTTCTCCCACATGCTCGGAAATGTTAACCTTACTGTTGTCAAATCAGCCCGCGAAGTTGTAAGTTCCAGGTCCAGGCAAAATTAAAAAAAAAACAAAGTTATTATTTACCAACGGCAGCGGCCGCGAAAATGTATGAAATTTCATTACGTACCTGGTCTTTTACTTTTTAAAACCATGTTTGGACTAGGACTGGCGATAGTTATCTCCAAACAGCCAAACACTCGTGCAATCAAAATTCTTCCTTGTATATTTTACTTTTGAATTGTCATACACTAAAAAGTTAAGCCTTTTCAAACAGCGTTTACGACGTATTTAAAAGTGTGTCAAATAGTTTGAATAAAAAAAAAAATAGAAATTGCGTTCATGAACAAAATAAATTGCCTAAATAACATAAACGCGTAATAAATGTTATAGTTTAAACTGTATGTTATTCAAATTGAATTTATTACTTTTAAATTTGTGATTTTATTTAATGTTTTATTTCAGTGTCATACTAAATCGTACGTTTCTGTTCTTTTGTTTAAGGAAATGTTGGGACTGTAATTAATATTATTAACTATTGTTTTAAATTTCCTCACATTGTTGGAGAAAAGCACTATACAAGCCTCGACCCGGAACGGCGGTTGCTGGACTCGTATATAGCGCGGCCTCGACTGCGTCTCGGCCACGCTAACTCTACTCGTCCCGCAACGGCCTAGTTCCCGGTCTGTGCAGTAATGTACTATTAATAAAACACAGTCTTGTATTGTATTGATATTTACGAAGTGAAACTATTTTAAGCATAAAACAACATAAATAGGAACATTTTCACTCATTAGCTCTTGGGCCTTATTAAGTCTTTAAAAATCACATTTTTGGCGGTGGGCCATATTTGGAAACAAAATGGTGGTCCTTGTTAGGCACTTCGCCATCCCGGAGAAAACCAATCAAAATTGTCAAAAAAATAGTTCTTTCAATAATCTTGCCTTCACAATCCACGCATAAATGTTACTTATTCCTTTTCATGTGTAAAGTTCTCGCCGAAACGAAACAGAAACACTTAAATTAATCAAGTAACACCAACAAATTTTATAAACGACCTACGCCTCGTGACGTGAACAGCATCGACAGCCATACTGGCAAAATGGTGGCGTAAAACCCAAGTAATGCCAATGCGCTTCAATGATTGGTTAATGAGGAGCGTCGGCGCGAGCTTTGATTTCAGTTTAGTATCGGGAGCGGGATTTTTGAAATGGTGGCTCTTATTAGGAACCGGTTCTTATTAGGCGAACATACCTTATAAGACGGTAGTTCGTCTTCAAACAAAGAACATCGCGCGGTTTGCGTGCGTCCCTCGACCGTACGCACCGCGATCCACCGCAAGCAAACTCAACACAACAGAGTGCCTAGCCAAGATGTAAACGTTTCCGTTTTTAGGGTTCCGTAGCCAAAAACGGAACCCTTATAGTTTCGTCTTGTCCGTCCGTCCGTCCGTATGTCACAGGCATTTAACTCAAAAACTACAAGAGATACATTGATACAATTTGGGGTATAGATAGGTGTCTTGTACTTAGTGATGATTTTATGGGGGCACTCCATACATACATATAAGAAAATTAAAAAAAAATCTGCATAAATCACCGTGTGCCACATATTTGGAGAGTTCCTTTAAAAACACTTTAAGGTTTCTTAGCAGATACGGTGAATGTTTTTGAAAATAATCGCTCCGAAAGTTGCATAAATTGTGCCAAAAAATATCAAAGGTAACGCTTAATAAATACTTTCAAGAAAATTGTTTTCAACATGGTCGCACCGTTTTTAAGTTATTGCCGATAAACTGAGCTTCTCAACAAAAGGTCTTAAGTGCCATGGATATATTTTGCTAGTGCACTTTTTTGAGATAGTTTTTGTGTAGTAACGGCTTCCGAACCCTACACTGAGCATGCTCGGCATGCTCTTGCCCGGTTTTTATTTTTCAACTCGAATTGTGAAGTTGACGCAATCTTTCATCAGTTTACATCAATCTTATACATTATGTTGATTTGCTAAAATCACTAACTTGGCGTTAAACATCTTGACAAGGCCCTCGTCGGAACCCTCCGGAACGCGAATTGTTGGTCTTTGCTTGTGTTAAATCATGCATTCGGAAATGCGTTTAAGCGAGACATTGAATCTGAATCTCGTCGGTGCCTGGGTACCATAAAAGTCCAAGCCGGTAAACTTGAACCGTACGGCTACAGTTCCTAAGGTTTATTTCAGCACGCTGCCTAGCACGGTAATGCTATTGCTGGTCCATTTGCGGCTCACGAACCCGCGCTGGGACCTTAATCTAAATGTTAACGGCCACCGTTACTGTCAAGTAAACAAGAGCTATCATAAGTTTTTCAATACGATAACATGTCTTAAGCAATTAGTTTAGCCGGAGTCGTATAGAGGCCCTGTTTGTGTAGGTATGTTAGTCTCTCACCATCTGCACTGCCGCAGCCTAGTCGGGCAGGCTCTGGAATACTTTGGATGTAGTCGTCCATATAATGGGAGTTGACTATGGCGTAGAAGGCCGTCAGTATGGATGACTTATTCTAAATGAACTGCGCAACGAATGATGATCACTTTTTGCCGAAAGTTAGTTATATTACTTTATTCTCTCTTAAACGCAGCATAATTGAAGGACACACGAAAGTAACACGTCCAATCACTCGATTGAAATTGAGATTTTAACCTTCAAATATAGAGTTTAAAATAACTAACTCAGCTACAGATGTATTTAACTTATTTTTTCGCTTTTAAACACTTGGTTGCGAACATAATGTACGAAATTACATGGTTCTTCACTTTTAAATAGCGATAACTTAATCAACTTGGGTGACGGTAATCGCTTACCACCAGGCGATCCGTCTGCTCGTTTGTTTCCTATACCATAAAAAAAAACTTAATAGTGTTCAATTCCAAACTAGAAATTGGGCACTTTAGGTGTGTCCACCTGACTGTTAGATACTAGCAGCGCCTCCCGGGCGAACTAAGGGGCGTTTACACTACGTCGTCCGACGAGAGTCGTCCGCGAATTCCCTTTGCAAATTCAACTCTGTTGGATTCCCCTTGAAAATTCAACTCTGTTGCAAGTCGAAGTCGCGGACGACCGTGTGTAACAGCGCCTTTAAATTGCCACTAATGCATTACGGTACGAGGTGAGAGTAACGGGTCGGCTCATCTGTACAGTCCATTCCATCTTACTTGTCTTATTTACAAAACACTTTTATACTCATGATAAAAAGTGAGCTCTTTAGTTTTTTTACCGGGCTCAGAACTTATCAATTCACCCTCGTACATAGTACTTGATCGAAGATAGGTACTATTGAAATCTATTCCTTCTAGGTTAAAATATACACAATCTAAACTAAAGTCGAAATATTTGCGGTTTTTTAACAATGAGTATGACAAGTTTGCGCCCCGGGCTCGATGTTAAACACTTGGGTTATTTTTTCGTTGAGTATAAATCCTAAAGCAATTTTGGGGAGCGACCAAACCAGAGCTTGACGGTGCGTAAATAACGGGCCGCTTAACGCTTAACTTCTCTTGTTTACGCAACGTCACCGTATTTTACGCGTCGGTGTGGCCGATTCTTTAAATGTGGACAACACCGATAGCATAAATTAAAAAAAAAAAGTTTAAAACCACCATCAGATCTTCATTTTGATGGGACCAATGGGACCAATCTGGGAGAACCAGCGTTCAAATAAAAAAGAATCTTCAAAATCGGTTCACCCAGTCGAAAGTACTGAGGTAACAAACATAAAAAAAAAATACAGACGAATTGAGAACCTCCTCCTTTTTTTGAAGTCGATTAAAAAGGAAATCTATCAAGAAGCAAGCAAGAAGACTACAGTGCTTAAGTAACATTAATATGTTTATACCTACTTAAATCATTAAGCATTTAGCAACATGAAAGTTGCATTTAGACAGCACCTAATAAAAAAAAAACCCGCCTTCAAAAATGCAAGAAATAACATCTTATAAAATGGTAGGTAGGTCAGACTGTATTCGGCTTTTGGTTTAAAATATTGTGGGACGCCGACTTCAGTTGGACTGACCTACCTACCATTTTATAAGAAGTTATTTCTTGCATTTTTGAAGGCGGGTTCTGTTTTTTAAACATTTATTTTATTTTATACTTATTAGTGATCCTATTTATGCTGTTATATAGTCCCAATTCTCAATTAATGAGAAACTATAGAAGATTTCAAGCTCGCCGCAGGCAACGCCGCGGGAATGTCATAGTCGTATTTAAACCAAAATGTGCTTCGTTATAGTCGCTCAACTACCTTAATTGAGATATCTTATCGCCACCCTTGAAATAGTTAAGGAGTTCCGGTGGCCATCTGTGGTCTTCATCATCAGTTTCACTTCACCATATAGTATTTTTCAAAAGCAAATGCACGAGTTACAGTGAAAAATACCGAAATCGCTGTAGGTGCCTATAATATTTGAGGAGTTCCCTTGATTTCTCCCAGATCCCAGATACCTACTAGAACACCCACAAATCAAAGAAAAAGTTTTCTTTGATTTGTGGGTGTTCTAGTACTCTAACCTCAGTTGGTCTCAAAGAGTGTTTTAATCCTTTATGGGAATGGGACCGATTGGCATTAAAAAAAAAACTCAATTCTGACGATTTTCTCGCTGACTGTGATTGACTTATATATAAGGACATGCCCGTCAGTGCGCCCGCTATGAGGCCAAATCTTTGGTTATAAAATTCGAAAATTATAACCAACAAGACGTCAGTCACGAATGGTCTACGGCTCGTGATAGTTGTATCTGTGATCGTATTGTGTGTGACAAAATGACGTTTTGTACAATAAAATCCTGCAAAATATATCATAAAAAGTGCACAAATAGTAAAGATGGGATATTATTTCATCGGTAAATGGAATTACTTTCATGTTAAACTAGGTATTTTAATAAAACAATTATTTCTGTTGTTGCCGTACATTCTCGCACAGGGAGATGCGACGTAACCTTGTAAGAGCGTTCAATTTGACTGTAGGTTTTTTGTGCCCCTAAAATAAGTACCTACTTGCACTCATTGATCCACCGTCTACGTTTAATCATAGATTGCATTTGATGAGAGCCATTGCACAAAAATATATAAACGTGAAAAAACACCATGAGTCCAAAATGTAAAATATGAAAAAGTCACTAGAAGACAAAAATGAGTAGTATTTATTTGAGGGACAATAATTTTGTTAATAATTTTGATTAAAGCGTAATAAACAATAATTATACAATTAAACTATTTGACTTTCATTACTTTACACAGCTAAATTAAATGTCAGTAAGTACATTATTCTACGTGTTAGGAGACGGCGCTGTTTCTATGAGAACGCCGTGACAAGGTTACATCATACAGTTCTACACTGTTCGCCCATGTTCGGTCGGCGAAGTTCTATTTAATCGCTATAGATGGCAGCACCGATTTCAGCCCCAACAATCATAGAACGAAATGTTCTCTTGGGCATATCCTTATATATAAATCAATGCTGACTGTACATTTTATCAAAAATCTGTGAACGTCGATTGTCATCACTCAAAAAGTTGGGAAAGGTCTCCTAAGATCATTTTCGCGTGGCAGCAAGGGATCTGGTAGCTGCCCTTAATGCCCCATCTCAACTTTCCACCCTGTATATTTAGATTAGTTACTTGCCTATAGTAAACTTTAAATATTTTCAACAGAGTTCGCGCATAAGTAATGTTTTAATAACCGGCGCACTACGCAGCGCAGGCGCCTAAACGAAGATCGGCGAACAAACCGTTACTTGGTGCGCAATTTCTTGAAACTGGCCAGGAGGGCGGTGTGGTGTAGTGAGTTAAATTTATAATCGGATACACTTTACTTGTTACTATTTCAAAATTTCAAGTAGCATCAGTTCGAATTCAAGTACCTAATATTCCGGGATGGGTAATTATTCAATCTTATTTTGTCCTAAATGAAATCCTCGGTTCAAAAACGACTCTGAAAGCAAAACGGCCAAAAAGAAGAAAATATTATATTTCTAATACTAATATTCTCTTCATGAAGAGACTAATGGAGCTAAAGAATGGACTTGATCCTTTAAATAGTTGGTCTGTAGGTAGCACCAAATATTTATATAGAAAATTAACCTACATTACGGGTTTTTGGAGATTAGGGTTTATTGTGTTTGTAGCAACAGCGGGGCCCCTATACCTAAGCAATAAGCATGCATTGACATGCTCTTGTCCGGTTTTTGTTAAGAAATCAGTTTAGAACAGAATGTACGTACACGAAGTGAATACTGAAGAGTTGCCGAATTTAATAAAAAGAGATTTTCGTCGACGTACACAGACAAAAAATTACAAATACTCACGCTTGTCTCCATAGTTTTGAAAAACACATAATTTGATTAATTATTTATGCTAGCTTTGTACATCAAATTCAGAGAAAAGAAAAGTCAATTGGTGTAATCTATTAAGAGCTAACCAAGCTTTAAATTATATAAAACTTACTCTGTGAGCCAGATGGCGAAAATGTTTTATGCATTTTTGACATGACAGCTACCCGTCAAAGCTCTCATAATCAAAAAGATTCTTACACAGACTATGTAGTAGGTACCTTAAGGTGGATTCACAATGCAGAGTATGGCCTTAATAATAATAACTTTTAAACTTAATATCCATCGATTTGTTATTTGGTTACCATGGTTACGTTATATGGATATCAACAAATTGGCGTTTCGTTTGGCATTCTTTTATGATAAATTGTCGGAACTGTTTTAGTAGCTAACTATTAAAATTTGCTTGAAATTTGTAAACACTTATCAATAAAATTCACAAACTACCTATTAACGTCAATCGGAATAATGAAAATGACTTTGCTGACAAGTACTCTGTTAGCAGAAAAATCGAGGAAAGTAAGTACCTATACAAGAAAGGTTAGCGATTATTTATTTTTGTCATTATCATTATAAGCTTGTAGAAAAAGTTACGTATGCAACGGTTCATAATTAGCTCTTAAGGTACTCGTAACTCGTACCTCTGCACTCGTACCTTAAGAAGCTTCATTATGTAACAGTTACATAAAAATAACTATTGCCGATTAAAGGCCCAGCCACAAAGGCTGCATTGTTTATATTATGTTACAGGTGTAAGGATAGAGATTAGTTGATACTGTACCAAAAAGTAGTTACACTATTGTCTTAGGGATAATTATTGCCAAAAAATATCCCCCCCCCTTATCTCCGAAGTTATAAATCATAAAATCTGAATAAATCCTAAATTATAAACAATACTTATATTTTATGGGACAAATAAAATGAAGAGTTAATTATTTACAGTTATTGAAAAATCTTTGAAAATCCATATAAAAATTTAGGCTAGTCAAAATGGACCTTATTGCATAGAAACTAAAGTTCATAACAAAATGAGTATTTTATTTTGCGGTTACCAAGCATATGCGGTTATCTTAAATACGCAACCCTCGGTGCGGATTCCGACTCGCACTTGACCGGTTTTTTTTACAGTTCAAATATACTATAGTACCTACTAATATTGTAAATGCGAAAATTTGTAAGATTGGACGGATTTATGGATATTTGTTGTTCTTTCACGCAAAAACTACTGAACGGATTTGGATAAAATTTGGCACACAGTCATCCCACGATAACTCTGCAATGAGGTGAAAACAGTAAAAATCATAAGTTTGTTTATGGCAATACTGATTTTTAGTCACACAACACGTTTTGATACTTAACAAGTATAGCTCTAATTATTATGTAGGTACTACGTGCGGCGATTTATATTTCCCTAACTCTGTCTATGGAGGTATGTATATGCATACTGGATCCTTGCGTCAACACTAATATTATAAAGAGGAAAGATTTCTATTCTATGTATGTTTGTAACGAATAAACTCAAATAGTACTGGAACGGATTCATAAATTATTTCACCATTAGAATGCTACATTATCCCTGAGTATCATTGGCCGTTTTATTCTTCTGCGCGGACGGAGTCGCGGCAACAGCTAGTATACTATAAATGCGAAAGTATGGTTATCGCTTTCATAAACTGGTGCACATTGGCATAGGGATAGTTTGAGACCCAGAGGACATAGCCTACTTTTTATCCTGGATAATTTGGCAGTTCCCGATGAAACGCGATGAACCAATTCTACACAGACAAGGTCGCAGGCAAAAATGTATGTCGCATAAGTATGATAATTATAAGTTGAGGTCTTTCATGCATAAGACACAATCAAAGAATTTGGTTTGCAGGCCACTTTGGACTGTGTCATGACCATGACGTACTACCTAATCAATCAAAACGTAAGAGACTTCATAAGATTTTATTTACAGTGCCACTGTGACATATAGTCTAGGACCATTTTTGAAGAATTAGAATGCAAGCGGCAAATCCGTAACAGTTCATCAACACCAGTGATCATGGAAACTTTTAATTTACAGATAATTTTGGCTTCTGAAAGATTGTAGACCCACAGTTTGCGCTAAAATGCACTAAATATGGCAAGAAAACTGGAAAAGGTAGAAATTTTCGTCGGTAGCTTTCCATAGATGATTCCATATCTTTGTTTCTAGAGGTCGTAGAAAAAATATTTCGATACAAATGTTATAGCAAGTTTTGTGGTCTACAATATTGCCCAACTACAGTTTCCACTAATATGCACTAAAATGTAAATATAGGAAGAAAACTGGACAAAGGTAGCAATTTTCGACGGTAACTCTCCATAGATGGTTCCATATCTTCGTCTCTAGGGGTTGTGTACAAAATCTTGAAGCCAAAAGTTTTAGCAAATTTTGTATTCTACAATATTGCAGAACCATGATTAGCACTAGAATGAACGTTTACGACAATATAGGCAAAAAACGGAAAAAAGTGACAGTTTTTTCAAGATGGCGGAGAAAGACATGGAGCTTGAGAGACGAAAAATTTGGGTTACCATGACTATATTGTCTTTTATAGCATATTAAAAAACCATAACAAACGGACCTTTTTTAGGGTACCGGAACAACGATTTACAAAATGTACGACGAAAAAGTTTGTATGGGCTGCACCTTTTCCGGTATAGCATTCTTCCGGGTCAAATTTCGGAATGGCGACAGGCAGATCCGTATTCTGTATAGTCTGAACCCTCGGATAACGTTGTCACCCCAACTGTTACATGATTTGCCGCTTGCATTGGTTTAGAGACGCGTTTTCTAGTTTTGGGCCTGGTCTAAGTCTAAAGCGGTCTGGGAAACAAATTCTTTGTTTATCACTACATACATAGTATAAAACAAAGTCGCTTCCCGCTGTCTGTCTGTCTGTCCCTATGTATGCTTGGATCTTTAAAACTACGCAACGGATTTTGATGTGATTTTTTTTTAATAGATAGAGTGACTCAAGAGGTAGGTTTATATTTATAACACATCACTACATAGTATAAAACAAAGTCGCTTCCCGCCGTCTGTCTGTCCCGATGTATGCTTAGATCTTTAAAACTACGCATCGGATTTTGACGCGGTTTTTTTAAATAGATAGTTTGATTCAAGAGGAAGGTTTCTATGTATAACTCATGCATAATATAGTAGATAAACACTGATAATTTTAGAGGTTTCTAATGTAATGTCGTAAATAAACAACTTTTTTGGGCTTACCATGCAAACGCTGGCTAAATCTTAAGAGATATATCAAAATAATGTACTGAAGAATTGTAGTTCTTTAAAAAAACCTAAAGAAAAGTGCGCGATGGCATACGTCTATCTCCTAAAGTTGACTTAGATTAACCATTTTTATCCTTACAATTTTATAAAAAAATATTTGGTTCTTTGCGAAGCTATTTTCTCCAATTCAGTACCTATTTATTCTTATCCAGATAAATACGTTTTCTCCCACATGCTCCGAAATGTTAACCTTACTGTTGTCAAATCAGCCCGCGAAGTTCTAAGTTCCAGGTCCAGGCAAAATTAAAAAAAAACAAAGTTATTATTTACCTACCAAAGGCAGCGGCCGCGAAAATGTATTAAATTTCATTACGTACCTGGTGTTTTACTTTTTAAAAACATGTTTGGACTAGGATAACTATCTCCAAACAGCCAAACACTCGTGCTATCAAAATTCTTCCTTGCATATTCTACTTTTTAAATGTCATAGACTAAAAAGTTAAGCCTTTTCAAACAGCGTTTACAACGTATTTAAAAGTGTGTCAAATAGTTTGACTTTTTTTTAAATTGAAATTGCGTTCATAAACAAAATTAATTGCCTAAATAACATAAACGCGTAATAAATGTTATAGTTTAAACTATATTTTATTCAAATTGAATTTATTACGTTTAAATTTGTGACTCCATGTCTTCCCGTGGATGTCGTAAGAGACGACTAAGGGAATAAAGGCTTTTAGTACTGTTAGGCGATGGGCTTGCAATCTGTCACTAATACGCTGTTAAACATCTTAGCCTAATTTGTGCAAATTGTGGTTATAGAATTATCAACAAGTTTTTAGAGATGTTTGTAATTCTGTAGCTCTGCCTACCCCACTCTGGGAATGACGGCGTGAGATTATGTATGTATGTATGTAAATTTGTGATTTTATATACTGCTTTATTTCAGTGTCACACTTAATCGTACGTTTCTATTCTTTATTTTCAAGGAATTGTTGGGACTGTGTTTAATATTATTAACAATTGTGTTAAATTTCCTCACATTTTTGGAAAAAAGCATTATACAAGCCTCGACCGGGAAGGGCGGCTGTTGGACTCGTATATAGCGCTCTACTCGTCCCGCAACGGCCTATTTCCTGGTCTGTGCAGTAATGTACTATAGTTACATTGGGCATTTAATGAAGATTAAAATTGTCCTGTAAACTATATTATTTAAATAAAGACTTTAGTAGATATGGCAGATTCAAAATTACGCGCAACCTAAATCTGCTCAGAAATAGCTTTAGCCAAAAAAGGTTCATTTTGAGGTTAGAAAGTTGTTTTCTATATAAGACAAGTTAGAATGAACAGACCTTACTTATACATATATACAACCTTTTCAAATGATTAAATTAGGGAAATGGGTAGGCACTACATTGAGTTTAGGTATTGATTAAAATTTATTTTTATGTCGCTTTTCAAATTTTTGAATACAGGTTTGAATATATAGGTTAATAAATTAATAAAGGTATTAGGTAAATAAACTAATATTGGTAAATAAAATAAGTTTTTTTTTCTCTAAGTGTTTTTTTTAAATATTAGGCTATCAACGAGAGGTTATTATTAAATTTTGTGGATTTAAGGGATAAAACTCCATTTTTCTTATTTTAAGATTGTGTTGTAAAAATATTCAGAATATATAAGTACCTACATATTTCCTTCCTATTTGGTTATCAATGAGAAAGTGTGTTGATTAGTTAATATTTTTTATTTTATTTTAAGGTTGTGTAATTGTGCAAATTGTTGTTATAGAATTCTGTAGCTCTGCCTACCCCACTCTGGGAACGAAGGCGTGAGATTATGTATGTATGTAGGTTGTTTGTGTTGTAAATATTTCGAGTATAGGGACTTACGTATTTCCTGTTGTAAATTAAAAAATAAATAAACTTTGGCTTTGGCTGGTGTTAGTTTAGTATTTGTCTCATCAATAATGCAGGTAGTTAATGATGTGGATTTGGGTTAATAGGTGTATTGTTTGTTTTTTTTTAAGGAGAAAGCTCAAAATGACTTACCTATGACGCGAAGAAGTAGTTCTAATATAGATCGTAGAATTAGGGATAATAATAGAAACAATTTAATTCTTAATGATGAAATCAAAGAAGAAAGGGAAATCAGGCTGTGTAAAAATAGAAGAGAAAGTAATTCTTTGCGAAGAAATATGGAATCGTCTATTGAACGTGACGTTCATCTTATAGTTGATAGGGATAGACATAGATCATAGCGAGCCAGGGAATCTTCTATTGAACGTGACGTTTGGCTTATAGGCGACAGGGTTAGATGTAGATCTCAGAGAGCCAGAGAATCTTTTACTGAACATGAACGTAGGTCCACAAGTACTTCTAATTGATGGCCAAATAAAGTGAATTCTGCATTCCTCTGCAAACCTCTTCTGCAAACCTCTATGCAAATGCACCTATCCAAAAATGATTTCACCATTTGAAAAGTATATTATTCCAGATGAACTTGTGTTAGTTCTACTTATATTAACCGAAGCAAAGCGAGGGCGGGTCGCTAGTACTTAATAAAACACAAAATCATTTTTGACATGTTTAATCACTAAATGAGATCTGTATCAGAGTCTAACAATTCCACTCTAACTGTACTTTTCTTCCTGAACTTCAACTTCTCCGAACCCTTCTCTTTCAGCTCTCATCATCACTCTGCACATTTATAACGTACATTAGGTTCAATTTGTCTAGTTCTATTATGCTTTGTACAGAATTTGCGAATGAAGTCCATGTTGTAGTATGAACAGCTTCAGATAATTCACCTTAAAGAAATTAATAAACAAGTTAAAATACAATCCTACTATATTATTATAAATGCGAATGTTTGACGGGTTAACGAATTGGGATGAAATTTGAAATGGAGATAGCTTATACTTTGGATTAACACATAGGTAGGCATTTTTATCCCGGAATATTTAAAAATTCCCGAGGGAATAACTGTAATCAAAATCTACGCGGACGAAGTCGCGGGCAGAAGCCAGTATAATAATAAAATAACACCATCTTAGCCTAATCATTTAGTTAATATGTTATTTTTTCATAATAGAATATTATTTCATAGTATCGATATAAAATAACACAGAAAGTAGTAATAAAATATCGTATATAATAATATTAGAATTTCATGTAAACATTGCTCATTTTGCTTACGGACGGACTCCATTTCTTCTTTTACGTTTTGGAAATGAGTTATCATCTTGAATATAAGTTCTCAAACTCCACTTTTAAAATGTTTACCCGTTTTGAAAATAGGAGTTTATTTATTTATTTATAGATACAAAATCCACAGCACAATAAATAACAATTTTAAAAAAGTATTATGTTTACACATCACTAGCCAATTACGGATTTACATTTTATAATTTTAACTGTTAAGTGTTATACCAAACATTACATTCACGCTGTACGACATTGAAAAAGTAAAAAAGAAAACAAATAACAAACTTAACGGACATTTTGGAATAAATAGAAACAGACGTTGGTAATACAATGACATGACATGACTGACTAAGATGCGAAATAGAACATACGAGATAAAGCAGGTATCGAATGAACGTGTGTGTGTGTGCATGTGTGTGTGTGCATGTGTATGTATGTTTGTGTGTTCGCGCTTGGCATTTCACGCTTGCGGCAACAACATAATTATATTTTTCTTTAAAGAAACTCTGCTCCGATGAAATGGGTCCACAGATTCAAATAACTTGTTGTACGTGCGTGGAAGACGAGTAGCGAGACAATTGCAGCCATATTTGGTGCGGTTGAAGGGCACTGCGAACAGAGTCGTATGTCTAGTCCTATGGGAGGTTTCTTTGAATCTCAAAAGTGCTGACGATAACTCACAGCAGTCCTGAGAGCCCGAAGACGCATCGTGGAGCAGCATCATATCACGAACCAGACGCCTATTTTGAAGCCCAATAACGTTGTGCAAAAAACACGACTCTGCATAATCTTTTGTTATAGTACGAGAACGGAAATTCAAATGTTTTAGAAATTTTCGTTGTATTTTCTGAACCGCATTGCAATATTTCATGTACTGGGGGTTACATGTATTTAATATTGTACTACAGTATTCAAGTACCCTGCGTACATACGCGTAATATAGTATTTTGATGCAATGCGTGTCCTTAAAGGGTTGTGTAACTCTAAGGATAAAACCAAGATTACGATAAGCTTTATCGATAATCGAATCAACATGATTGGAGAAGGTAAATTTTGCGTCCAGGGCCCGTATTATGGCCACTTTTATCGAGGTGGATGAAGCTTCCGTCACTCTCGCACTTACATACTGGTCAGAAAGTGACAGATGTTTTATCTACGCTTATCTACGTCGATAAACACGACCATAATCGGCCCGCAGAATCGTTAAAAAAACCTCTTCTTCTTCTTCTTCTTTTTTCTTTATGGCGTTCCGCAGTGAATTCGCCAATGTCAAGTTTGGTAAGGGAGACTCTGCTTAAGGAACGGGTTTCGTGGAAGAGCAAGTGTAAAGGAGAAATGGAATAAAACGGAAACAAAGAGATTTAATATTATAGGTAATAGAGTGGGCATTGGAGACGTTGTCATAGAAAAACTTTGATCATAATCATCAGGAATGCCATCTAGCGTGTAGTAGCGAAATACGCATGACAATAGCAGGAACACTTATTTCAGCTACTGGACGGTAGGTGACGCTAATTGAAGGCCTAGTACATATGCATAGTATTCCGTGTTAAAGTGATGTAACCAATTTGATATTGAGGTATCAATACTATCGATAAGGTTATAAGGTTTTATTTAAAAATTGTGCTTAAGCGTAGAAGTAGTTTTCCGTTCGTTCATCAAGAACTATAAATATGTACAATAGGCTATTTGACAACATTGAAAATATACTACAAATTGGGGTCATCCTATCAGATAATAGCGTAAAACAACATATTTCACTTTATTTTAAACTAAATTATGTATACTTTTTTGGAAATTACACGAAAGAAATTGTAATATTTTTTGAAACCTTGTCTGTGGCAGAAACGCTATGAATTGGTTTGCAGCTGTGGTTACTTGCTGGTGACGCCACATGCAAGTAACCACAGATCATAAGGGCATATCTCTTCAAATGATTGTTTATTGTTTACTTGCGTGTGACGTCACACTTGTCATATGGTCAGCGCCATGATAGAAACAGCGTTTTTAGCGCGGTTTTGAGAATTTAAACTTTAACATAGATTTTTATTGATAATACAGTCGAATCTCAAGGAAATATCGATGTAGTGTGCTTGTTATGTCATAAAGAATCATTTAAAATGGTTTTGTAAACTTAGTCAAATAGCCTATTTAAAAGTAGGTATTTCATGTCTTATTTGGGGATCAAGATATTCAAACTAAATTTTATTAAAATAGGAGTTCAAGCTTTTAGTTATAAAAGCTTAACAAACAGAAAGACACTTCTGCATTTATGATATTAGTATGAACTTTAATAGATTAAATAAAATTAAATCGGTTTTTCATTTTTTTTATTTACTTACTATTTTCTACATTACTTAAATATAAAACATTCTAACATAAAATACATATAATCCCTCCCTCCATAGTAAAACGAACCATTTACATTTTTTTCTTGCTATATACAAGGAGCCTGTTTTATAAAGCTACAAATAACAATTTACAAGTTTCCATTTGACACAACCTCGACCAATGACGACCGGCCATTTGAGCAGTGTTGCCAGTTTAGACCTGTAAAATTGTAGCTTGTAGCTTTATAAAACGTGCCCCAGGGGGCCGATTTTTGACTTTCGAGCGCTCGAAAGTTTCACTCGAAAGTGAGTAAAATCAGTGAAACCATATACGGTACGATTCGTCTATATGATCGATCTGATGAAAATCGTGACAATTGATCGCATCACAAATGACGCCCATACAAGAAACGATTGGTCGCAACCATCGATTATACACTTATTTGTAACGAAGGATAAAGACACAGTATACCATATAATAAAGAGCAGTAAAGAAGATGGCGGCTATATTTTTTTCAATCTGTCAACGGATTCGTTGTCGGAGACCACACAGATCCCCAGATATCGATTTTGGAAGCAATCTGTCAAATAACTAAAAAGTTCAAGATGTCGGCTATAATTTCTCATTCTGTCAACAGACTCGTTGTCGCAGACCACACCATATAACGATTTTGCTCTATTTAACTGAGATACCTAATAACTAAAAAAATATTAAATTTTCAGAAAAAATAAGAACAACCCTTACGCTCACTTGGAGAGTAGGCATTTATCTCGAAAAGTAGGCCTAGCTTCTTTACTGCTTTAGCTATACTTATACTGTGATAAAGACCTGTTCAAATGGTCGTGTCAGTGATATAAAATCGAATCGGTGATCGTAGAGTCATACACTGTGGATTCATCGTTATACGATATTCATGATTGCTTGGGTTTTTGTTGTGATTTCTGACATGGTCTTCGTCGTTTCGATCGGTCTGAAGCGACGGATCGTACAGACAAATCGTACCGTGAATGGGGCCCTTTACAAGACGTATCGATAAAAAAATATAACAGCAATACGTATCCCTATTTAAGAAATAGTTCATCTACTCGACAACAGAGGGCGCTTATAACAACATCTTAATTTTCTAGAAACATCTGTGAAAATATTTTGATAAAATCGATTTATTAAATAAATACACAAAATACTTACGAAAATAGACTAAAATCACGTCCAGCGGCTTTTCCGTATCGAGATTTACAAGCGAGCACTACGCAACTCGGCATGTTTCCATTTAAATTTAATTTTCTTAGATGACACTAATATGTCACAGATGCGACCTCACCATGCGGGCGTGTCAAAGTAGACTACACGAATTGTTACCTCGAGGTAACAAGTTTTGCATCACACTTTTGTTCGCTATGCCCCGTCTATTACTACTCAGTACATTTAATGTCTTTGAACGGAAAGGACAGAAAATTTAATAAAAGGATGCTGATGAATCACCTGAGACAAAACATACAATTATTATATTTTATATAATATAAATATTACTTAAAAACTTAATACTACAGTTTAATGTTATTATACTTAATATATTCACAAAGCGTATATACAAAGGGGGAATAAACAAGAGCCAGGAGGGATTTGAAGTTTATAGGGCGGGGGATTTCAGAGGGGAGAATATCAAAGAGGGAATGGGGATATTTAGGGCAGCTAAAAAAGATGTGACAAAAAAAACCTCAACAAAATATCCATGTAATACCAATATGTCACATTTGAGTGACATGAAAGAACACAGATTATAAGGGTATTTTATGGGATACCGTTTTATATCTAAAGGCGGGTTTAGACCAAACGACTGAACGCTCTAGAACATGATTTGTCTTTATTTTTTACAAAGAAAACGTAAGAGATAATGCCATAGCATAGAATTCTTGTTCGTTCGCTTTGTCCAAACCCACCCTTATGCAAAGTTATTGTGGGATGACTCTAGTTCTCAATGTTCGCATCCTGGATTAAGACAAAGGATACTTTTTATAGTTCCTAGGGGATTAGCGATGTTACGGTTTCTATGCGGACGGAGTCGCAGGCAAAATTTGGTTAGCAGAATGATCAAAATAGCCGCCATCTTGACCTTTTTAGTTATTCGACCAATTGTTTCCAAAATCGATATCTGTGCATCTGCGTGGCCTCCGACGATGAATCCGCTAATAGAATGAGAAAAGCTAGCCGCTATCTTGAACTTTTTAGTTATTCGACCGATTGCTTCCAAAATCGATATCTGGGGATATGCGTGGTCACGACGAAGCATCCGTTAACTAACAGCATAGGGGAGAAACCCTTCGGCCGCGTACGTAACTAAGTTTTGTAACTAGCTACGAACTAGGATTTTTTTTTCTTGGTTTGTAACCAAGTTACGAATGAAGAATTCAATTTTGATGGTTTTGTTTGCCTCCGTAGCTAGGTTACAAACAAGGAATTTTTATTTCCTTCTTCGTAGCTGGGTTACGAACGAATAATTATTTTACCTTATGTCCTTGTATATAACCGCCTCATAGTCGATCCTATGATTATGGAACACTCATACTGCAATTAGCACTTAAAAGAGGTAGATTAGATTACCTACTTCAATAATACTGGCCAATTATAAGAAAATGTATGATTTAAAAGTTATCTGTCAGTGTCATTCATCATTATCCATTTAATACAACGGGGTCGATTTGAGGTATAAATGTATTAATATTTCAATATAAAAACTGTTCAATGGGTATCATTGTATAGATTCACAGTTTGTTGTGGATCTTAAGTCATAAAAGATGAGCGACAATATTGAACCTGCTAAAGTTGAATTTATATCATCAAGGCGTGGTGGCAAGTTATTGCTGTTTGAAGGCCGAAAGTATCATAGGAGAAAAATTTATGAAAGTGGAAGATCATTTTGGTTATGTTACAGCAGTTCTGGTTGTAGCGGTAACATTGTTTTAGGCGTAAAAGACGAAGTGATTAAACAAAACGAACATAAAGTAAGCTGCGTTGCAAGCATCGCTGAAAATATTGTGTTGAAAGAAATGGACGATTTAAAAAAAAGGACGGCGTGCAACCAGGAGCCCGTACAGAAACAATTTGAGGAAACGATGACAGATCTGCGGGATAGAGGTGTTGATCTATTGCTTAAACAAGGATTACCAAAATTTGCCAACGTCAAAACAGGACTCTATAATAATAAGAACAAAGCCTTGAATGTCAAAAAAATCAGGTTTGAGAATGTTCGAGATATCCAAATACCTAATAAATTTGAAAATTTTATCTTGGCTGACTACTGCGATGAGGAAGAGGATGTAAGAGTTATTGTGTTTTGTTTGCATGAAAGTAAACAATTAATGACTACTTTTGACCATTTCTTAATGGAGGGCCACTCCAGTCCTGCCCAAAACGCTTCACACAAATTTATAGCATTCATGGGTATGATGCTAGAAAGAACACTATAATCCCTATTTGCTTCGCTCTGGTACATAATAAAAATCAGAAGACCTATGAAATATTACTTAATATAATTAAGTCGCAAATTCCTTGCCGGAAGCCGAAAACAGTCACGGTCGACTTTGAGAGAGCAGCAATTGCCGCTTTAAAAGCCGTTTTTCCTGCAATTGAAATCAAATTGTGCTACTATCATTTTGCGAATATCATTTTGCGAATACTTTGTGGAGAAAGGCGAAAAAATTAAACATGAAAACTCGCGTAAAACGACGTTGTGCTGGGCTGGCTCGCTTACCGATCGGAGCCATAGAAAATGGTTTTGAATATATACTGAATAAAAGTCCTCGCGGTGACGATGTTACTAAATTTAACCGTTATTTCACTCAATGGATGAAAGAAGAGCTTGTTCGTTTTTGGTGTTGCGAACAGGAGACATTTCGAACAACTAACAGCGTTGAAGGCTGGCATTCCAGGCTCAATCGATACATAGGTCGTAAAAATCCCACCATTCCACATCTACTGGATATTCTAGTAAAAGATGTTAAAGTGAATATGAGTGGCTGTGTTCAGAGTAGCAAGAAAAGCAAAAACTATGAAGAAATAGATATGGAAATAGATTGCACGATACAGGATTTGTACGAAGGAAAAATAACAGTAGGACATTGTCTAGAAATTATTTGTCCATTCTCATTTTAGTTTATGAACTAAACTAAATGAAATATTGTAAAGAAGTTTTACGTTTTGTTTTAGTTTTTCTGATCAATAAAGATCTTCACTTATTATGACATGATCGTTTTAATTATGCGAAATTCATAGAGTAGACTATTAAGCGGTTAAAATATACTAGGACATAAGATAAAATAATTATTTGTCCGTAACCAGGTACGTAGAAGGAAATTAAAACTCTTTATTTGTAACCTAGCTACGTAGGCAAACAAAACCATCAAAATTGAATTCTTCATTCGTAACCTGGATACAAACCAAGAAAACAAACTCCTAGTTCGTAGCTAGTTACAAAACTTAGTTACGTACGTGGCCGAAGGGATGAGAAAAAGTAGTCATCATCTTAAACTTTTTATTTATTCGATCGATTGCTTTCAAGATCGGTATCTGGGGATCTGCGTGGTCTCCGTCGAAGAATCCGTTAATATAATGAGAAAAAGTAGCCACCATCTTGAACTTTTTAGTTATTTGACCGATTGCTTCCAAAGTCAATATCTGGGGATCTGTTTGGTCTCTGACGACGAATCCGTTAACAGAATGAGAAAAGTAGCCGCCGTCTTGAACTTTTTATTTTAGTTATTCTACCGATTGCTTCCAAAGTCAATATCTGGGTTGTCTAATGATTGGTATAACAACGTTTTATCTATTTGCCATTAGCATAATTTCAGTTTGTCTAAAATCACTTGTCATAAACATTCACTTCGCTTTATAATCGTTTAATATAATATTATTTTTCATAAACCCTCAAACTATATAATTTCGGTTTGTATAATTTTTGAAGTGCATAAAATCAGTTTGTATAATACTCTTATTGCCTAATAATCATTTGACCAAATAATATTTTTTAAATAATCATTCATTTGATATAATTTTGTTTTGTTTTTTATTCATAGTGCATAATATCAGTATATATAATTCTCAAATACTCATATCGCCTATTATTGACTATTAGGCAATATTTTATATTTGATTATTCAGTGGAATTTAAAAAAGATGTATGTAGTTACCGTATGTTATACAAAGTAGGTAACACTTGGCATTCCGTCCCAGATATAAGAAATAAAATTATTAGCTGAGCCCATGGATACGATGTACATACAGTAACAAATAACATATCACGTTTACAGTTTCGCGGCAATTCTTATCGAAATGTTCATTTAAAAAAAATGAAAAATATTTGTAGAATTCGGTATAGACACAATTTATTTACATTTTTTTCACATACATACCTAATTCAATCTAAAAATGAATCAACGGGGCAGATATTAAAATCTGTGGGCTCTCGCCAGAACTCTCGCTCGAGGAACCCACCCTACACTCGCATGCGAGACCTTCGCTTCGCGAGCTTCGCTCGCTACGCTCCAGCCTCCGCATGCTCGCTCCGCGGGCCCTCCTCGCGAGCTTCTGGCTCCGCATTTTGCAAAAACACTCTAGGGGTAGGGCAGACAAGACCACGTAGATTTGGGGTGCTCTGAATTCGGTTTTTAAATAGTATTCGACCTAACTTGCATGATAGTTGAAATAAAATATCGGTTTATATATAATCCATGAAATAAAAAATATTAGGCTATGGATCGAAGAAACTAACTTAAAAACAAAATATTCCAATCCAAGAATATCGAATGTCTATGAAAAAGGGATCACTCTTATTTATCTGCATTTAATTTTACGACATGATCGTTAGATATTCGAATATTAGACTAAAGAATAATATTGCAGAACGTCAATTAGGCTAAATGAATTTCGATCAAATGATCAATATAATCATTTAGATTAAATATAAGTTATACTAAACGACAGTTAGGTAACTTAATCGTTAGGTATAAGAATATTAGACTATACAAAAATGGTGCAAAAAGTCTATTAGACTTAACGTGGTTCGATCAACAAATCATTCAACTAAATAAAAAATATGAAAAGTGTTGTTAGACAAATGGTTCAATATTCTAAACGATATTAGGCAAACCGAAAATAGCTGAAAAGTTGTTATATCAACCAAGGGAATACCCAATATCTGGGGACCTCGTGGTCTCTGACGACGAACCCATTACCAGAATGAGAAAAATAGCTGCCATCTTTAACGTTGTAGTTATTCGAGCGATTGCTTTCAAAATCGATATCTGGGGATCTGCGTGGTCTCTGACGACGAATCCGTTAAAAGAACGAGAAAAAATAGCCACCATCTTGAACTTTTAGTTTTTAAATGAGTACCTAGGTAGTTTTTGAGTAGGGTTTAAGTAGGAACGGATTCGTTCCCGGTGATCGCACAAATCCCCGGATATCGATTTTAAACTAGCTAGCTGAGATACACTAAACAAAAACCTTTTTCAATTTTACAAGAATTAAGAGTACAACTCCAATGTATGAACGGAGACGGCCCACCGGACTCTCGCCAAAGATCACGGCTAAAAACTCGAAAGCCCGGGGCCCGCTCCACAGCTGAGAGGTTATAACCTCCAACCCATGATGCGTCTCATGTCAGTAAGTCAAGTCTACTTACGGAAGTTGTGCCACGGCACAGCAGGAGAATCGGAAGAGCGCCAAACCGGTTGAACCTGTAACTAGTAATTTAATAACAACAGAGAGAGTGTTACGAGTTTATGAACGCACATTAGCGTAATGGGCCTTCTACACGATGGCCCATCATGGGCCAACGTAATGGACGCATTACAGCTTAGAGCGAGCAACATATTCTTGCATCTCACTCTTACGCATTACTCCGTCCCTATGCTGGCACATGATGGGCCAACGTGTAGAGCGGCCATTATACATATCGGAACGCAACCATCACGAGTGCCCCCTAAAGGTGCTTTTCCACCGGCGAGGCGAGACGAGACGAGGTGGCGCGGGAATTTTTATTTTAAAATTAGTATTAAAATTAGGGATGTTACGGAGCTTCGCCTCCGCATCCGTTAAGACGGAACTCCCGTTTGGTTTTACACCTTCGGATCCGCCTCCGCCTTTGCTATTTTTAATTTCACATCTCCGCCTCCGCCTTCGCCTCCGTTAATTTTTTACCGAAGTTATACCGGAGCTGAAGGTATTGGAGACTCTGGGACTGCAGGCTGGACGTAGTGTAGCAGGTGGAGGAAATTAGTGAAACGGTGTAACTTTTTAGTGCATTTAATGAAGCACAAACGATACAAATCTAGGTAAAGTAAAATAGTATATGCGTCGTCGCGTTAGACCGTTCAGAAGACGAGTGAGCCGCGGGGGACGCCGCTCAGAGATTTCGACGTGAGCATGTGTGTGTGAGTCGTATGCGTGATGGAGCACACACACACGCTAGGCGTTAACAGGTATTGCATTTGCCGTGGCAGCGCGGCGCACGCCTCCAAGTTTTGACTTGTCCAGGAATTAATTTAAATAAAAGGTACTGGGCTCCGGCTCTGCCTCCGGTAAACATCCGCCTCCGGCTCCGGATCCGGCTTCGGATACGGCTACAACTTCGCCTCCGGCTCCGAATCCGACTCCGTTAAATAATAAAATTAAACTCCGGTTCCGGCTCCGGTAAAGCCGCCTCCGTAACATTCCTAGTTAAAATAAGTAAGGTAAATGTACTATTCTCCGAACGCTTAAGACCTGGATGTACGTTTATTTTTTTAATAAGGCCTGGTGTTTTATACAATTACTATCAATAGTAGAGTGGTAACTTTGATAAGTTTGTCGTCATTTTAATGTGTATTATACACATATATATTTAAAAAAAAAGGTATATACAGGGTGTATTGCAAGTCGTGTGCCAAATGAATAGGGTGGGTAGCTAGGGTCACTTGCAACACGTTTTGGGCCAATTAACACTCATCCTACCCACGAAGTTTATTAAATATTTTTTTTGAAAAAAATCTCGGTATCTTCCAAAAGTTAACCATTTTGTTTATCTATCTTTTTTTAAAATGTGATAGCACAAAAGTATTTATATTTTTTTTATCTTTAACGTATGCGGATTCTAATGAAATGTTACATTTATTCACGTAGTAACAAATAAATGAAAAATTAGCCAACAAAGTGTGAAGGACAGAAAATAATAATCCTCACAGTCAACTTTATCGCACAATTAAAAAAAAATAGAAGCTCGTCAGATCTTCCAACATCATAAAAACTTCTTCAGCTCCTGACTATTCTTACGGTATACCACATGTCTAGAATCACGTTCAGTTTTACGGCAAAATATGCTTTCAATCTAAAATGGTGGTTTACATTACCCAGTACTTCTTTGAAACTACCTACTTACTTGAAAGTAAGATTCGATCAAATAAATGAATTGAGACTATTATTTTACTATTGATAAAAAGGCATAAAATAATCATCTAAAATGATTAAAACCCTAATAATAGTATTAATTTATTTCAATAACTAAGTATCCGATAGGTACGCAAGTAACCATAAAATAACGCATTTTTTTTCTTGAGTTTATTGCATGGGTATCAAGCTGAAACAATCTTTGTTATAATACTAAGTATACTAAGTATGATGTCAATTTTTTCTGTTATAAACATTAATTGACCATTACAAAGGGACGGGATGTTTTCTTTTCTTGTTGTTTAAGTTGATAACCTGTAAGAATTGCGAATACAATGTATGGTTTGATACTTTTTTTTTAAATAGCCAAGTGTGTGTACATTATAAATACATATTTAGACTTACATACATACATACATTAAATCACGCCTGTTTCCCAGAGGGGTAGGCAGAGACCACTTCTTTCCACCTGCTACGATCCTGACAAATCTCTTTCGCTTCTTCCACATTCATACATCGAGTCATGCACGTCGGTTTCGGGTACTTAAGATACGGCCCTTTTCCAGTATTTCTCCGATTTGATTCGAAAAAGTACGCCTAGGTCGGCCCCTTCCGACCCTCCCACTCACTTTTGCTCTGTATATCTCTTTCGTCAATCTTCTTTCATCCATCCTTTCCAAATGACCGAACCATTGAAGCATGCCCTTTTCAATCTTAGTCACTACATCTTCTTTTAGTCCACATTTCTCTCTGACCTTTTCATTCCTTACTCTATCAATCAGTTTCACACCACACATACTACGCAAAGAGCGCATTTCAACTGCGTTTATACGACTTTCATGCTTGTCCTGCCACACCCAACATTCACTACCACACATCAGAGTAGGGATCAACACTCCATTGTGAACAGCCAGTCGCGCTTTTTGTGAAACGCCCCTTCTGCTCACAAAGGAGTACAGGGCCCCATTAATTTGGTTTCCCGCATTCACCCTCCTCTCGACATCCTTCTCACACTTACCATCTCTTGTAAACATACTTCCCAGGTACACAAATTCATTCACTTGCTCTACTAATTCACCATTTATATTTATCACGCACTCAGTCATCTCCTATTAGACTTATATTTAGACTTATAGTGCGCAATTCGATAGCAATACCTACTACCTTAAGGTTGCATTGCTTTTGCTGTCGTGTTTAACGACCGTGTGTAGTTTGAGAAGTCCGGACCCAGCCGCCATATCATGTCTTTGTTTACGTTAGTTGGTGTCTTGATATAGACTGGCCCGGTTAAGTTATTTACTTACGTTTTGCAAAATCCGGACGGTTATAAACATACCATTATTATAAATGGATGTTATAAAGTGCCATCATTAACAGTAATAATCATTTCTGTGTTAACATGTCTTTTTTTAACGTTATGGTCTTTTCAAAAAGAGAACAGAACATTTTCCTTTTGGGTTGCTATCCTTTTCTGTTCTATAAATACCCTCCAATCCTTAAACTAAATGTCAGGTCGTTATACTCCACCGTTGCCAAAATCAGCTCTATTTCCACGAAGCATAGGTGTATCTATATCACCGGACGTTGCCAACGGTAGTATGGATAAACGTAGAAAGCGTAAACGACACGTTTCAAAGTCACCTACGAGTGGCAACTCATCGTCTTCATCTGGCCCAAGACGTTCCCGCTTACGAACTAAACGCTCGCGTAAACAAAGGGCTTCGGCGAGTCCTCGTCGTAATCGGAAGTCGATGAAACGTAATCAGAAAATAAATAATACTCGGTCAAAACGCGACAGTTCTTCGGATAGCGAAGGCTCGTCCATCTCCTACGAACCTAGACGCTCACGTTCACGGAAAAGACGTTCCAATAAGCCTAGTAGCCTAAACAATGATCACTTTTCGTTTTTAAGAACTTCTGGCTCAACATGAAGTTATTAAAACGCTCGTACCAAGCCCTAAGTGCGCTTTTCAAGCCATATAATGCCTTATTTACATACTTTGCCTTTGGGCACTACAAAGTTTTCTGGCAATTCTACGAAAGTATCGTCTTTAATTAAGCCACTTAAAAAAGCGCTACATACATCGAGTTGGTATACAGGCTAGTTGTCTTTAGTCCATAAGGCTAATAAGGATTTTACTGTTGCCATTTTAACTACGGGCGAGTATACATGGTCTATTCCCACTAGTTCCACCGACAGTTCTACTGGTGGAAAAAAAATGCTCCTTCCGCCTAAATGTTATTATTAAATGCAATTTTTTCATTAACTGTTTTAGTGAGACTAAATTATTTTATCAATTAAATTCCAATTGAACTACTGGGAAAAAATCAGTCCCACTAGTTCTACTATCTGAATAATAGAACTAGTGGGAATAAAAATTCCCACTAGTTCTATTATTCAACGGACTTCAGATAGTAGAACTAGTGGGACTGAATTTTTCGGTCTATTCCCACTAGTTCTATTATTCAACGGACTTCAGATAGTAGAACGAGTGGGACTGAATTTTTCGGTCTATTCCCACTAGTTCCACTGGTAGAACTAGTGGGAATTTTTATTCCCACTAGTTCTATTATTCAGATAGTAGAACTAGTGGGACTGATTTTTTCCCAGTAGTTCAATTGGAATTTAATTGATAAAATAATTTAGTCTCACTAAAACAGTTAATGAAAAAATTGCATTTAATAATAACATTTAGGCGGAAGGAGCATTTTTTTTAGGAAGTAACTTTCAAGTGTAGATCATTAATTCAGTTGCCAGATATTTTAAAAGCAACTTAAGAGATATGACGGACTATTTCTGCGTGTTTTGGCCTTCGGGCCTGCTGACGAACTAACATAACCCTACAACCGAGTAAATGATTGAATTCCGATACTTTTCTGGTACTGATCTGGGACGGATGCTAAGTAAATGTTTAGCATTACAATTAATATAAAGAAATACCGGAAATCCGGAATTCAATCATTTATCCAGTTGTAACCACTCTTTGATATGTCCTTTTGCGAAAAGTAGGTAAAAAACTACATATTCCGGTATGAATCGGTTTAGGTGGAAGAGGTTACATTCTTAACAAGTAACTTTCTGTGTAGATCATTTTCTTATTAGATCAGATTCAGATGAAGTCACTTTCTGAGGAGGCCAGGCTGCATAAACACATGTGCAAGAGCAATTTTTGTATTTAGCCCTAGTTTGGTAGGTTTTAGGTTATGTTAGTTAGCATTCGGCTTTTGGTTTAAAATATTGTGGGACGCCGACCTCAGTTGGACTGACCTACCATTTTAAAAGAAGTTATTTTATGCATGTTTGAAGGCGGGTTTTTGTTTTTTTAAACATTTATTTTATTTTATACTTTTTAGTGATCCTATTTATGCTGTTACGTAGCTCCACTTCTAAATATTAACGAGAAACTATAGAACATTTCAAGCTCGCCGCAGACAACGCCGCGGGAATGTCATAGTCATATTTAAACCTAAATGTGCTTCGTCATAGTCGCTCAACTACCTTAATCGAAGAATATTATCGCCACCCTTTAAATAGGTACCGTTAAGGAGTTCCGGTGGCCATCTGTGGTCTTCATCATCAGTTCCACTTCACCATATAGTACTTTTCAATCGCAAATGCACGAGTTACAGTGAAAAATACCAAAATCGCTATAGGTGTGCTTATAATATTTGAGGAGTTCTCTTGATTTCTCCAAGATCCCATCATCAGATCCTGACGTGGTGACAATGGGACCAACTAGAAAGTATACCCATTTGAACAACGAAAAAATTTTTCAAATCGGTCCAGTGGTCTTCGAGTAATCGGGGAACATACATAAAAAAAAAACCCGACGAACGGAGAACCTCCTCCTTTTTTTGAAGTCGGTTAATAAAGCAAAAGTCAAACGTCCATTTATGGGACAATTACCCACAGTGAGGGTTAACCCAAATCGATCTTTCATCAATAGTGGCGTTGACTATGCTGGGCCGATTTTAATAAGGACATGTAAAGGCCGCGAACACCATGCTACAAAAGGCTATATTTGCTTGTTCGTATGCATGCTTACTCGAGCTATCCACCTTGAAGCGGTCACAGATCTAACTGCACAAGCCTTCCTCGCTGCAATTAAAAGATTTGTTGCGCGCAGAGGGTATTGTAGGCACCTATGGAGAGACAATGGTACTCATTTTGTTGGCGCTGCCAAAGAGCTGAAGCACATGTTAAATAATGCATGCATGCATGTGTAATAATTAGGAGTCGAATGAGTCGATCGAATCAAAGACGGTTCTATGCAAGACTGGTTTATTAACAACTGACACATGAAATATCATGAACTACCTTCAACACCTTTCTTAATTATAACACATACCCACATTTATATGAATACTATCCACAGATACATTACACAACAGTGGGAAAAATAACATGGCAAGCGAAGTGGCAGAGCTACTGGCAACTGAAGGAACGACATGGCACTTCATACCTCCAAGAATGCCACCCTATGGAGGTCTATGGGAAGCCCGAGTGCAGTCTGCGAAACGACACTTATCTAGGGTGAATAAAGATACCAAATTTGCTTATGAGGAAATGGCTACTTTACTGGCACAGATAGAGGCATGCTTCAATTCCCGCTCGCTTTGCCAAATAGACAACTCCTTAGAACATTCATTAATACAAAGAAGACAAGGGTGAACCGGTTGAAGAACAGATGTTATTTGTTTATTACGTCTCCGACACCTCCTGAAGCCGCTAACACTCAGTGATGTTCGGTGTGAGACGAAATGATATCCGTGGGAGCGCGTGCATTTGGACATATTTATGCTTGAAAACAAACAATTTTTAATCGCCGTCGATTCGCATTCCAAGTGTGTAGAATGTTTTCAAATGGCTCGTTCTGACAGTGCGGCTGTTATAGAGAGTTGACAGAAGTATTTAGTTAGTAGATTTGGTTTAGTGCGAACCCTAGTCACAGATAATGCTACGAATTTTAGTTCTATATTATTTGAAATGTTTTGTGTAGCTAACAGGATTAAGCATTTAACAATAGCCCCTTATCACCCAGCATCAAACGGGCAGGCTGAGAACACCGTCATGTCAGGACTGTTAAAAGAGGCTTAAAATTGTTATTAACAGAAAACACGAAAAATAATACCTTGTTACAAAAACTAAATAAGTTTTTGTTTAACTATATTAATTCGATTCATTGCAAGACGGGGTTCTCGCCTGCACAGTTGTTGCTGGGTCGTCCACTGCGCTGTCGACTCGACGCCGTCGCCGGCGTCGGGGCACGTTACCCACTCCGCAGCTAAACAAGTAGTTGAGTAACAGATCTTACAGAGTGACCGCTATGGCGGAAAACTGACTATAGATTTTAAGATTGGACGAAAAGTGCTTGTTAAATGTTTTTTTAATAATGGTACAAAATACAATTGCAAAAATGGTTTAATACAAAACAAACTTGGATAACGGATTTACTGGGGTGTCCCAGAATTAGATTTAAGTGTAAAAAAACTCATAGATTTTTTAATACCGCACAAAAGAACGGACAGAAATACTTCAGATGACGATGATGACATTTGTTTATCTAGCAATATTTTGGGAGACAGCAGACCATCAAAAGATCGCGACTTAGGAGGGAATGAGAACTCGCCAGTAGATCAGGTTGCCGCGGGGACGGAAATGGTAGAGAATGTCGAAGACCTTGATGGTTCATTTTGTTCTATCTCAGATCCACAGTCTCCTCAGCAACAGCAAAATCAGAACCAACACGTAGAGGACGTTATTACAACATCCGGTCCTGAAATAAGACAGGAGAAAGAGTGTTCACAGCCTGAACTACTACGGATAGCAGAACCAGAACGCCGGTAGAGCTGTCCGTTCCACTAGGAACCAAAACGTCCGCTACAAAGATTTACCTATTTAAGTAGTACTTAGGTTTTATTGATCTTCCTAATTTAGGGAATTATTGGTATGTAATGGTGGAGGGATTTAGGTATATGTAGGTATATATATATGTCACTTTTGCATTGACGCGCGGCCATCTTTGTACGGCAGTCTGCTACCGATGATTAAACGAGTGCGTCACGTAAACGGTGTTTCTTTCGATAACCTGTAATCTATCCTGAAATACAGGACAAAATATGACTGCACTAAATTCACTTAGTTAATCTGAACACAAAAACTAATTAAACAACAACACAGGAAAACCCTATTTTCAAACACAAAGGTAACGTAAAATAGTTTTACGACCTTAAGATGTATAAGCAATTCTTTCGCGATTTCCACAATCACTCCCCTACAAAACGGCGATCTAGCGACTCGGTCGATTGTTGTGTCCATGCTGAGACAGCAAATTACCGGCTTTGCTTTGTAGTGGAAGGGATAAGTATCTAGCTAGCGGAAAAAAAGAACACTACTTAATATCAGCTGTAAGTACTCGACTAATGGCTTAAAATAGAAGAAATTCGGTTATACGGCAGATTCGGTGAAACTTAAATAAATAAATTAATATCTTGACAATTATAATAATATGATTAAGTAATAGTAGCATTTATTTCTAATGTAGATTAAGACTTTTGCATGCCAAATTGTGGCAGAACATATCCATGTACCTACTACTGACATGTATATTTATAAGATCCGTGTATGTACTTGCAAATAAATGAATTTGTTTTTTTTTTTTTTTTCTTACGTTTAAAACCTTAATTCATTTCATAAATAATATGTTCAGTGGACTTGTTTTATTCTGGTCCTTAGGTTGTTGAGAGATTTTTTTTAAATATTTCATCATTCTTTATTGATGTTTCCAGTAAAGAGATAATTATGACATCGTGTATTAAATATTATTTTGCTTTGACATATTGTTTTGTCATTTTGCTTCTGTGTCCCTGTTATTATGTTCATTTTCTTGTGACTAATTAAATGTTTAGGTGATAATGACACTTTGGTATAATCCATTATATGTGGAGCGTAATGCTTGTCTTGTCTTGAGATGTTGACTTTGATCACTTAGTTTTGACGTTGACTGTACTACATGCGTGGCCAATGAGTTAAATTAGACCAAGGGATAAAATTTTGTCGTTTTAACCTATTACCATCTAACAGATGTATAGGATAAAACGTTATATTTTATCCCTTGGTTAAATAAATCCAATAAAAATTAAAAATATAATTTTACGAAAATATACTCATGTATAGTACCAACCCTGAATCGCAGTCACCGATGTCTGATTACAACACTTTGATGCTACCATTTTTAGAGAAAAAACAAAAAGTACGTAGGTTTAACCCTTCATTTGATTATGTCCGGTGGGGCGGAAAACTCAATAAAAGAAATCGATCACTTTACCACGTAATATTTATTTCACATACTTTAATTGAAAATCGAAAACGCTACTTGGACTGTGATTATTATTGTGATTCACAAAATACATACATTCAAGTCGGATTTCAGTTACTCGGCCGCGGCACTCGAAGTTTCGAATTCAGTGGTTCATGGTAAACATCCAGCGGGTCCACTATTACGTTGCGTTGCGCACAACTTAGGAGTCACCCTGTATAAGTGTCAGAAAGTGACGGATGTTTTATCCACATTTTGTCACGCGATAAACGCATCCATATTAGGCCCGCAGGTTGGAACAATATCTAATGATTTAATGACGTATGCTTTTTAATTTGATTTCGGTAAAAATGAAAACGAAAATGGAAAATGAAAGAAGTTTATTGGTTATAATATAATATAAAACAAGGTAAACAACGATTTAATTAGCTACAAAGGAACTAGACTACTCAAGTACGTAACATTATTATTAGTATGATAATAAATTGCATCATTAAACACAATTAATAATTACTAACGATATAAACATTGTATCGTGAATTCGTTTTACATTACAAACATTTTAAAAAAATACTTTTATTTTGGTTATGTTAGGTAAACAATTAGTCAAGGTTGGAAGCTCCTAGCATATACGACAGTATAATTGCGTCAGGAGATCATACCCGACTGATTAATAATATTATACTTATACTACGGCCATTACAATTACAGGTAATGGTTGTGATTGTATTGGCGATGACAATCCCGCTTTCGCCAGTGGGAGGCTAATTCATAAACGTGCTATAAACCTATATTAGTAAAATTATGCTTTGTCTCTTTCTATAAAATTCAAATGTCACAATGACAGATAAGGGCAGAGCATATTTAAAGCTCATTTTAGCTATTGCACACTTATGAATAAAAAAAATATTGTATTATTTGTCTGGCATACAAGGAACTAACACATTCAGCGCCAACGACCCGATATCGGGTCTACTGTTTGTAGCAGATTTTTAGTAATATTAATAATATAAAATGAAACATAATAATATAAGTGTTTTATTTTAAATTATTGAGGCAATCCAGATCTGTCGGTTCACTGACGGAAAGGTTAAAGAAGTTGTGGCTAAATCAACAAGATGAGTCTGGGCCTTGTCCTTAGCTCTGTTGTAGGTTTTAACTGCTGTTTACGTTTGTGGTAGTAGCTCTATATATTAGTATATTTTATTACCTATGTATATATTTTATCAAAGTAAGTCTAAATTTGTCTATCCTCTAAACCTCTTGCATTGTCCATGCTTATTCTACTCCAAAGTTAATTGGAAGAGATCCCGAATGGGATAAGTTTGCGTATGTACATTATCTTTATTGATGCGAACATGTCTTGTAATCATTTATGTACAATACACTTCTTGTTTACATACATACACTTCTGTTCTGTAGGAAAACAACACGATGGGACGTCCTACGGACCGATCAACCGCCGACCGACCGGAAGACAGATCAACCTCCCGCCTGCGGCGGAGGCGGGAACTAGGACGTCCCATCATCTTGTAAGCGCAGCAACACTTACAGAACAGAAGTGTATGTATGTATGTATGTAAACAAGAAGTTTATTGCACATAAATAATTACAAGACATGTTCGCATCAATTAAGATAATGTACATAGGCGAATTTATGCCATGTGGGATCTCTTCCAGTTAACTTTGGAGTAGAATAAGCAAGGACAATGCAGGAGGGTAGACAAAATAACATAATAGAAGAAAATAACAAATAGTATCAGAGAAAAAATCTGCTTTGATAGAATATATACATACAGAGATAATTAAATTTACTAATATATTCTACCACAAACGCAAACAGCAGTTAAAACCTACCACAGAGCTAAGGATAAGGCTCAGGACTCATCTTGTTGATTTAGCCACAACTTCTTTAACCCTTCCGTCAGTGAACCGACAGATCTGGATTGCCTCAATAATGTAAAATAAAAATACTTTTAAAATTATTAATATTACTAAAAATCTGCTACGATCAGTGGACCCGATATCGGGTCGTTGGCGCTGAATGTGTTAGTCTGTTTTCTCTCTTATTAAACGTGCAATAGGTAAAATGTGCTTAAAATATGCTTTGTCTCTGTCATTGTGACATTTGAATTTTATAGAAAGAGACAAAGCATCATACGTTTATGAATAAGCCTCCTAAAGATGAAAGCAGGATTGTCACGGATTGTCATCACCAATACAATGACAATGAATACAGTGATGTTAGACGGGACGCCCGGCCGGAGCAGGCAGGAGGTTGGTCTCCTCCGGTCGCTCGGCGGTTGGTAGAACGTCCCATAGTCTTGGTTTCCTACAAAACAGAAGAGTATGTATGTAAACAAGAAGTGTATTGTACATAAACAATTACAAGACATGTTTGCATCAATAAAGATAATGTACAAGGGCGAACTTATTAACAATGTTTGTTTAGTCGCATATGTACTACTATTGGCATAACACTGTTGTTGCTCAAAAAAGTGTTTTGTCAGAAATGATCCTGCGCATAATATTTTCATTGTAATATTTGTACTATGTCATATACTTTTTAACCATAACATTGAATATCTTAAAAAAATTAGTCAATATTGAAGACCATAGTTTTTAGTCATAAGAATTGCAATGCATAAATTATGCCAATAGACATTTATGCGACGATGTGTGATGCTTAGAAAATAGAGTAGGGGGTTATTACATTAGTTAACCAGCGTTTAACTACGTTAGGGGACGCAGAAAACGGGGTGCTCGGGGGGCGAAGGCCCCGCAGTAAAAACAAAGAATCGTTACAATTGGATTATGCGTAGGTTAGGTTAGGGTTAACTTGTGGTCCTTGGAATAGGCACCCTGGCGGCGACACGCTGGCGGTTAGGTTAGGTTTAGGTTACGTTTTAACAATCGCCGTGCGTTTGTTTAAAGAAAAAGATGAAAATTAGGTTGGGTTCATTAAATTATATATGGTTTGTAATATGTAAAATATAAGTAAATAATATGGTTGACTGCCCCATTTAGTCAGTATGTTCTCGCTTAAAATTCCTGCACGACTGCCGCCAATTACTTATTGTTTGCTGCCGCGCTGCCCGCGCTCACTGTTTAACGTTCGCTTTTGCCGATCTCACCTCGGCACGCACTTGCCAGTACCAAGCATGTCGCGTCTCTACAACGCTCTTGCTAGGCAATCGAAAAACCTACACATTTACTATTATGCGACAGATTCTATACTTGTAAGCGAAAAGTTCATTGTATGTAATTGTGGATAATATTTTCAATTTAATTATAGGTGGTAGCTAAAATGTCAGTTACTTGAGAGGACAAAAACGCATGCTGTGTTCACATGCCCGAGCGATCATCTAAGTATTCGATGTTTATCGTGAGATAATTGTTTGTAATGGCTAAAGTAAGTGCGTTAATAAAGTCTACTGTTAATTATCAGTGATTTCTATCAGTTACCTACCCCTACGTATATAACGATACATTTTTTTCACGGCCTAAAATGGTCTCTGGTCTGTGTCTATATCTGTGTCTGTGTGTGTGTGTGTGTACAACTACTCATGATCCTGATATTTGGGAAGCTAATAAATAATTCTTGAGATGGTGTTTAAAGGTAGCTACTCATTTAAAATTTCTAATAGGTACGTAAATCATTCCAGCATTTAGTGGCAGCAATGCGAAAGGTACCACGGAAGGCAGTCGCACTCGTACAGTGTTGTGTGTATACTCGTAATAAGCGTGCGGTGCGGCATGACGGACGACGTGCGATCGACGAGGGATGGAAAAGCAAAAGGGCGTACAGGCATTTTGGATACGCTGAAAATCACTTTTTTGTCCTCGCTAACAAATAACCACCAATCAACTGAATCACACTGTGTGACCCGCTTATCTTAAACATTTAATTAAAAAAAAACACGGGTGTATGTCACACATATTGAGCTACTTCTAAGCTAAGCCTAGCCTAGAGCCCCTAGGCTTGTGCTATGGGTACCAGACAGCAATAGGCTTAACTATATAAAGACATGCACGCTTGAATACAAAGAAAACATCCAAAACTCCGGAAAAAATACTTGAGCTCATCACACAAATAACTGCCTTACTGGGGTTTGAACCCGGGACCGCTAGTTTGGTAGGCGGGGCACTAGTCACTACTTACTAACTAGGCTAACGTGTCGCGTTTGTTTCTAAAGTCATGCGGTTGCTGAAATAACGATATGATCTATTAACGTACCACTAAGGTTCAAAGTTCAGACATTGATAATTACACTCATTACGGCATTACTTTTGCGAGCTGAACTGTCAAATTATTATATTATATCCTAATCCTTGGATATATCTAGGATGACGCTTGCAAATATTTCGCGACTACTAAAGAAGATCGGCTCATAAACTGTTACTTAGTGCGGAATTCCTAGACTGTACAGCCTGTCTAGTATTATACATACTCGTAGAAGTTTTTAGTGTAAACTTCACTATCGAACTCATTTTTACAAACGACTTCGCCGAGCGAACTTAGCATTATCAGCCAGCGAGGCAGCTGCGCACGCGCGTATTACAAGACCATTGTAAACATAAAGGTTTCTATTAAAATGGATATGAGCAGGACATGAGCCTCAAGACAAAGAAATATAATAATAATATATAATAATATATTAGACTATTAGTATTAATTTTATCGTTAGTAAAACTTTTAAGACCTGTGTTTTCAGTACTTACTTGTTTAGGGCTTCTTCTCGCAAATGTAGCGGTGGAAATGATGACATGACAATGCATATATTTTCTGATTGCGCGGCCAGTAACCTCCACATAAATGGGATGACTTATAGTGATTTACCGATTCGTGAAACTCTCTGTATCCCTTCATGTCATTATAAGGCTTGCCTAGATAAAAAAACAACCATTAAATACAAATTCAGAATGATAGTAATATCAAAGGCTATACAAGCGTCACTTCGAGCGGAGGCTTCTCTTCGGTATCACATGTAGTGTAGTCCGCTAGAGCGTCGCCGACTCGAGTCGCCGCCGACTGTCGGCTCGGCCTGCATAGCCCAGGACGAGTAGTGCGAACGTGAATGACTGCAGAAATCGAATAATCTAGACTCACGGCAGAGAGTCCAGGCAAGTTCGAAGATCAATATTATTAACTAGCTTCTGCCCGCAACTTCGTCCGCGTAGAAGTCATTTATCGCTATTCCCTCAGGAACTTTAAAATTTTCCGGGATGGAACTCCAATCCAAATTTCATCCAAATCCGTTCAGCCGTTGCAGCGTGAAGGAGTAAAAAACTAATACACACAGACACACACACACATACACAAACTTTCGCATTTATAATATTAGTATGATAAGAATAATATGACTCGAACCTATTCAGGGCCTATTTCCCACCCTAATAACGTTTTTCCCAGTACATAAACTAGAAACTTGTTTTTTACAGTTCGCTTTTTGTCTATAGAAAATGGCTGTGAACGCATGCAAAAGCAGAATTGATGCGTACTCATCTTGATACTAAGTAAATGTTTTAAATAGACAGAATGCGAATGGGTGCTGACAGATGTGACTCCACCCTAAGTATTCGAAGTTTAGTGTACGATAATTGTTTGTAACGGCTAAATAAAAGTGAGTTCGTTAAAAAAGTCTTCTCTTAATTAGCGGTATATTCGTGCATTTTTGAGTTTCCGAGGCCTGCTAAAAACCGTTTAAATATATTATATTTAAAAACAGTAAAATATAACTTATCTATGGCTAGGCCGGGATCGCATAATAAATTATAAAGTTCAAAATACATAATGCTCATAATTAGTCATAATAATTATAATGGTTTTATTTTCTAGACCTTAAACTGTTCTGGATATTTTAAAAGGCCACTGTACATAAGGATAGATTCAGTTTGTTTTTTAAAAAATCTGTAAAAATTACAGTTTCAAAAGACAGAACATTATATGCAGGGTAAAATTGAAGGCGTGATCAAAAGTGATATGACTTAATTAAGCACTAAAGTGGGATCCTAACATAGGTATGTAGGTGTTTATATGTAGAATTCAGATTTAATCCTTAAATAATTTACTGTAAACAATGTGGTCACCCTACTTAAAAGAAAGAGATTTCTATTCGATTTTTTTGTTTTTGGCAACTGGTAGAAAGCGATTTTCTAATTTCCATGAAACAACAAAACAAATAATTGTCAATGACTGACTTGAAATGGTCACTGTAACTGCAATGAAGTGTCATTAAAGTAAAATAGTCTCAATAGGATCCATAGAGGGTATGATTTTATAAATAGGGCAACCATTATTTACCTAATCAATGATTTAATGAAGGGAAAAATTAACAAAAAAGAAATAGCTTTTGTTTCTTGTAATTAATCTTGCTCGGAAATGGCCATCAATTACCGAGTCTGAAAAATTGGATTCTGATCACCCTATATTATTATGACCATTGTGTATTATGACCAATTATGATTTTTGAACTTTATATATTAATTAACGTACCCTTATATTTATACCTACAGCGTATCTAGATCAGTAATGAAGAAACAAAAACATTTATTTTCAGGGCGCGTACACGGAACGCAATTTTTCCACTAGCACTTGATCAGGTTTTTGATTTAGTCCTGAAATCATATACAATTGCCTTCTTCAATCGCTGTCTCGATTATTACAATAAAATATTATATTGTATAGATATTTTCAAAACTAATAATTGTAATAAGTTCAAAGATCAAGTGATTTGTCACTTTAACTCCTGTCTTACTTGATTACTTCGCACCCGGGTATGGGTGTAAGTACCTAAAAAAAAAAAGTTGTTTTTTTTTTTTAAATTGTTAATAAGTGTATACCTGCAAATCAAATGAGTCATGTGGAGGTGAGGTCAGCAGCATCCAATATGGTTGAAAATCGTATAGAAGATATTTTTTTTATTTTTTTTTATTTAGCTATTATTTTAACTACCAGACTACATTCAAAGCTGCTAAATCAAAAAAATTGGATGTTGCTGGCTTTGCTTCTATATGACCCAAATATATCCTCAATGTTAATTTTTTACTTACTTTAAAAGCAATATCTCATTTTGCTTCTCATTGCTTACCGCTTCCACTGTAGAATGTAATGCCATTAGTATATTCAAGTATGGCACTCAAGGTCGTTTCACAAAATGTATTTTTTGTAATACTTATAAGACTGTATGTTGCCTAAATAAATTAAAAAAAAATTAAAAAAATACATGGGATAATTATAAAATTTAAATCGTTGTGGCTACACTTCCTTATGTTTAACCGACTCCAAAAAAGGAGGGTCTCAATTTGACCCGTAGGTTTGTCCGCGATTATCTCGCGTTCGACTGTTTCGGTTTTGATACGATTTTCAGAAAATTATTTGCTACATTCTTTAGAAAGTTTTGAGATGCAACAAATTTTAGTATACATTTGTTGAAGTGGAACTGATAATCAAAACCACGGATGGTCACCGGAACTCCTCAACGGTACTTATTTCAAGGATGGCGGTAAGATATCTCGATTAAGGCGTGGCGTTACTTGCGTCGAGCTTGAAATGTCTTATGAAATGAAATTGTTTATTTGCTGAACATGGGTTAAGATAGGTATTTACATATATTTTTATCTGGTATTCCGCCACATTCTGCTCGGATGAGCATGCAAAAATATATATCTTTAGTTGCAAATATCTCTCGCATCTCATACAAATTAAAGAACATTCTTAACCCCTCGTATGCGGGAGGTCAAAAAAGTACCAAGTTCTAGTCTCTTCTTATTATGATATAGTCCATAAAATGAAGCTTAAAAAAAGTACAAAAAGATATCCTGAGCACGGATCCGTGCCTAAAGCATGCACAGGTTAAATCCTAAACTTAACCTTCAGCTATCAGTTTCAATATTTAAAAAACTCACTCACAGAGTAGACACATAGCTCACACAGCCTAATATACAGTTTCTTAAAAAAAAAGTAGGTCTTTTATGTCCCTGGCAGTTTATTGAATATTTTCAGGCACATGAAGTAGGGACTGCGTGATGTTTGTTGGCGACATTTGGGCGTGAACAGTAAGTTCCCTGCCTTTGTATATAGCTTTGATATCACAATTTCGTGAAAAAAGGTGCTTGTTAATAAATACAAATGTGGTACTTCATAAATATACAAGGAAGGTAATGACAGTTTATATTTTTTGGAAATTGGCTTACACGAGTCTCGTGGTTGGAGTGAAAAAATGGTTGCCATACATTTTTATGTTTTACAAAAGCTTTTTGTGAATCTCTGGAGTTACCCCATATGACAATACCATGCTTGAGCTTCTTGTGTGACGGTATCTCGTAGTTTAAGTAAAGGAAACATAAATTTATTTAATTTGGTACTTTTTCTAAGTGTATTTTAAAACTACAGAACTCATCCAAATATACGCCTAGGAATTTAACGTTACTTTCCCCATTAACAAGGTTGCCTTGGTAGGCTATATTGAATTTCTTTTTAGGACCTCTTAGAGTTCGGAATCGTATGAGGTTTGTCTTATTTATATTTATTGATAAATTGTTTTTTTCTAACCAGCGTATTGAGTCAAGTAGTGTTTTGTCTATTTCTTGCTCATATGTTAGAATATTTGTGCGTGGTATCATGATGGAGGTGTCATAAGCAAACTGTATGGAGTATGGAATGCCCACTACAATGTGTTCTTAAAGTTTCATATCACCTAAGAAGTGGGACTATACTACTAACAGCTTATTATGAACACTAAAAAGTATTAAATAAAATCAATGTTTTAAAAAACAAAAAACCAAGGTGTCGGCGACACACAATTTAAAAAAAAGTTATTTTTTGCAGGCGGCTTTTTGTTTTTTAATTTATAACTAGTGTTAGGACTTTTGGTGGTAAATCGTGGTTCTAGAATCCATGGAGTTGCTATTTCCTATTTATTATAATACATCAAAAGGTCAAAATCAAAGTGTCATGTAGGTACCCAACTTTGAGGAAAGTCTATACAAAGACGTAAAATGTAAACTGCTCGACTGACATCGAACCAAAACGACGAAATACAAAGCCTTAACTGAGTTTTGGGCTTGCGTACGAGGGAACGAAACCATGGAACAATATGCCAACAGGCTAAAGAAACTCGACACCGACTGTGGTTATAAGGACAATGAGTTCGAATGGCTACTTCGTGATCGATTACTACCGGCATAAACCACCCGCAGCTCGAAGTGCACCTCAAACAGAAATGGCCCCACCTACAAGAGTTCGACGACGGAAAGACCGTGGAAGTCACTTATGCTCAATTCTTCGCAGTAGCCCAGTCCAGAGAACTCGCTGAAGGTGACTCTAATAGCAGCACGCCTACTACCACTAATAAGATCAAAGCTAAGTCAAATACAGTACGACGCAACAAACCATTTATTTCTTTGCGAAAGCTTGGTCTAGATCAGTGCCGCCGATGTGGTGCATATGAGAGGCATAAAGTTGACAGTTGTAAAGTAAAAGATCATACCTGTGAGGAGTGTCAAACACAAGGCCATTTTGAAAGCTGCTGCATAAAATCTGGCCTTGCATATTTAACAAGCCCTAGATCAGAGAAGAAACGGACAACAAAGGCGAGTATTCATCAGAGTCTTCTGACACGAGCTCAGATGAAGGCGATGATGTCTACAAGGTAGAACAACGTAAAAGGAACAAGGACAGTAAGCGAATTGATGTCACTATCAACGGTGTCAGTTGCACCTTAGACTGGGACCCCGGATCAGTATATTCCATTATAAGCAACAAGTTTTGGAAGCGTATTGGAGCTCCTTCATTAACAAAGGCACCCAAACTGCGTGCCTATGGAAATCTCAAGCTGGAACTAAAAGGACTGGTTGACGTAACAGTGGAAGTTCTAGGAAGGCAAAAAATATTACCCGTGGTGGTTATGGAGAATGCCAACCCCAATGAATGCTGTTTGGCCTCCAATGGAGCGTGAGGTACAGAATGGTATTCCCAGAGCCAGTCTATTCAGTGAAACCCGTTCAACACAACGCTACAACACTTAAACATGTACTGAATACCTATTCTCCGTTATTCGATAACAAACTAGGAAAAGTACAGAATTACACCGTGAACATTCATATCAAACCGGGTACCGTTCCCAAACACGTCCCTGCCCGTCCAGTTAAGTTCTCTATGCGCAAAAACATAGAAGTTGAACTTCATCGTTTAGTCGACGAAGGAATAGTCAACAAAGTGGACCCAAATCTGACCTCTTTGGAATGGGCAACAACAACAGTGAACGTTGTAAAGACAAATGGACAAATTCGAATTTGCGGTGATTTTCGCAGCACCATTAATCCTGTTATGATTACACACGCTCATCCAGTGCCAGTTACGCCAAAATCTTGCAAATGGAACCAAATTCTCAAAGATAGATTTAAAGGATGCGTACTTGCAGTTTGGAATCTCTACAGCTCCCTCAATTTTTCAACACTATCTCGATGAACTTTTAGGCGGTATACCAAATGTCGCAGTATATTTCGATGATATTTCCTTAAGGGGCAAGAATGATACCGAACACCTTGAAACGCTGTCGACCGTATTTGATAAATTACAGAAAGCGGGGGAGAAAATAAATTTAAAAAAAATCTCCTTCTTACAGACAGAGATCGAATACTTGGGCCATACGATAAGCAAGGACGGAATCTGGTCGACAAAATCGAAAATCGACGCAATAAAAAAAGCAACGCCGCCTACAAACACTCAAGAACTGCGGTCGTTCCTAGGCCTGATCAATTTTTATGAGAGGTTCATACCTCACTTACACAGCGCTTGCGCTGATCTGCTCAGTAGGAAAATAAAATACCGTTTGTAGATTTTATACTGCTGATTACAGTAAAAATATTTTTGGATATTTTTATGCAGTAGTTTTTTATATTTGGGAAAAGCGGTAAAAAAGTTGGATTGTGAATGTTAGGAATACACTTATAGTGCCCTTAGTCCATTTATTACCATAGCAATTGAAAAAAATATACATCTGTCATGTCCATTTTTCATCTGTCTGACGGATTACTTGATTCTAACGACACGCTTTCGATTCTCGTAATACTATTGTTTTGATATACGCTATTAAAAATGAAAGTGACTACCGGATTTGTAAAAGCTGATAGCTGCAATCTGCCCAAAGTCGACGAATTCATGTTGTTACAGTTGTTATGGTTGACAAGTGACATAACATGACACTCAGTTCTGTTTCTGTTGAAAGTTACCTTTTTAATTTTATATTATGCTAAGATCACGACGTCAGTATTCCTAACTTTGTATATACGGTATTTTTAATGACTATTTCTTTAATAAATTATTAACGACGAATTTAAGTTAAATAAAGAAAAACCGAGAAACATGGGTAGTCTAGTTTTTAACCAGCTATAATAAACGCGAAAAAACAAAAATGTATTTTTTTTTTTAATGTTGACAACATTGACGATGATATTGAAGAGTGTGTTAAACGCTGCCGTACATGCCAAGAAAATCGGCCAAATAATCCTGAATTGCCTGTGTACTCCTGGTCCGTCCCTGACAATCCGTGGGAAAGACTACACGTCGACTTTGCGGGGCCGCCTGAAGGGAAATACTGGTTTGTCGTAGCGGACGCATTTTAAAAGTAGATCGAGATCAAGCCGATGAACCAAATAACGACAAATAAACTATGTGACGAGTTAGATTCCATATTCATAACTTTTGGCTTTCCACAATTCTTGGTGTCTGATAATGGCCCCAGTTTACGTCCCGGGAATTTCAGAACTATTGTAAAGACAAGGGTATCCTGCACATAACAAGTTCTTCATATCACCCGAGGACTAATGGTTTGGCAGAACGTCTGGTCCGTCCTTTTAAATCGAGAATGACATCAAGTACAAGCGATAATATCACTGAAAAGGCGACTACAAAACTTTATTTTTTCCTATCGTATAACACCTCATAGTGTCACCGGTAAAAGCCCAGGTGAAGTCATGTTCGGGCGTCACTTGCATTGTACCCTGGACAACGTACGGCCTAACCCTAAGAGGGCTCTGCAGCATAGGCAGATACAAGCCAACATTGAGTCTGACCAACTAACTCCATATTTTAAAGCAGGTGATAGCGTATTCGTTCGCACCCGGGATGGGTCACGATGGCAACCTGCTACCATATCAAGGCGTACGCACAGATATTCATATGCCGTGAACACTTCCGACGGTGTAGAGAGGAGATATCATGCTGCACATGTGCGTTTCCGCTTATTTCATCAAAGCAGCCCAGTTGTTACTAATTCCTCTTCCGTACCTTCGTCAGCACCTATTGGAAACTCATCAACTATGTCCTCATCCACACCCTGTCGCCCATCAACTATGTCCACACCTAGCAGACATCCGTCACCATCGTCTGCACTTAGCAATAGGTCCGAGTCATCTCACCCAACGTCTCAACTAACCCAACCATCAATTTGGTCTTCCTGCCAGACTACTCAAAACCCGTCTTGTATAAGCTCAAATGTGCTGGAGCACGGCGTTGCAAATTCACCCAGTCCACAGGTTTGAGCTAGCCACACCTAGTCTCCCACCTGCCACGGCTATCCTGCAAGGAGCACCAAGGTGTAGTGGGCGCACCATCACGAGGCGCGACGGCTTATCGAGGAGATGACGTAGCGCGACGGCAGCTTATCGAGGAGATGACGAAGCTTATAGGGATAGGGACGAATGATATATACCTAACTGTATGGTCTTGACATTGTCATGTGGTTGGCTTTTGGTTAAACAATAAATACGTGAAATATGTGATTATTAATTTATTTCAATAACCATACAAATTCAACTCTTACTCATGCTCATACTCATTCGATTATTAACTAGCAAAATTTTATTTTATTGTAAATACTTTCAATTTTAATAGGTATTCATAAAATTATAAGGGTAAAATTAAATAATATGTACATGAAAATATTTTGTTTATAATTGTAATCTTTTATTACTTAGCTTAGCAGCTTTACTCAGGGGCTTAGGGCGAATATAAAAGCATTTTGGAATCAAATATACAAATGAGTATGAGTATGAGTAAGAGATGAATTTTAATGTTAATATCGACTCCACAGCGTTCATTACACTTACCGTGCTACGAAAACTCCGAACTCTGGTCATGTATTATAATAATTAGGAAATAGTGACTCCGTGGATTCTAGAACCACTATATGCCACCAAAATCCTAATCCTATTTATAACTTAAGTCGAGATCTCGTTAGCCGGAAGATTATGCTCACCATGAATGGTCCTAAATTCTCGAGAGCCGGCCCGATATATGCCCAAGAATATCTCTTGGTCGAAATAGGGATGCGGGGGGGTCGTTGTTGATGGATTCATTAGAGACGCTGAAATCCACATTTCTGTCGAATAGATCCATGACCAACGATAACGATAATACCATCCACTAAACAACGTAGATTTCCAGTTCATCCACCCATAATAAGATCGACCCCACCAAGATTCTAATGTTTTATAATAATCTTTCACCTGCCACGAAACAGTGTAGGGTACCCTAAAGCTGCTATAGAAGGCTACATATCTTGTGGTCGTTGGCACAAAGCCTATATCTGAGGCTATATCGGCCTCCTCTTTACTCTTTATAATGAGGAGGCTCCCCCCCTCCGCCTGGCACGATAAAACGGCGCGCGCCCACGGCATCCCTATCCTGTGCAACTTGTAGCACGTCCCAGTTCTTTTGTAGAGCCGGTACCCTGAGGACACAGAAAAAAAACTAAATTTTTACCTGAGCACCTCAAAAAAGCAGGTTTTCCTGTTTAAAGACTGTGAGTAAACTTTGATTTTGCTGCGACTGTGAGACAAAGTAACTTTTTAATTAATAAAAGCCGGGCAAAAGCATGTCGAACTATGCTCAGTGTAGATATTGATTTGACCTCTTATGGAATTGTTTTTTCTCCCTGATGCTCGGAAATGTTAAACTTACTGCTGTTAAATCAGCCCGTGAAGTAATGAATTCAAGGCCCAATCAAAATTATAAAAAAAGTTATTATTTACCAACGGCACCCACTGGAATCCGCCCATACATTGCAGTATTTGCAGTGTTCAGAACTAAGATAAGTAAAATTAAGCGAGATAAGTACTATTTCATCACACTTGCTCGGAAAGGGTGTTAAAACACGCAGGCGTATAGGGCAGTTATAGCCGATTTAGCTCCCGCGGGACTTATGGATTTTTATAACTCCCTAGGGAGGTATGAGTTTAGTTTTAAAATATTGAATCCACTCGTACATCATTTGCGACTAAGGAGGTGTAAAATCAGCCAAGGTTTATTTAGGTTAACTTGGCTACAAACCAATTTTACTGTATAATTAAACTTATCTTATTATCTTAATTTATCTGCATTATATTTATATTTTACCATCTTTTCAGAGACATTTGCAATAAATTATTTTATTAAATTTCATTTTGAAAATCGGTACAATCTGACAGTATGATCTGTCAAGTTTAAAAACTAAAGCAGTTCTAAAAGCATTATCTGTGGAAGACTATATTGAAATTTTTTGACAAACTCTTTTAGTGAGTCGAGTTCATTTGTTTGATTGTTGTTTTTTCGTCTTATTTCCTATTGTTTATTTCCTCACAAATCCTTGATGCACAATGTAATATTCTACATTCATAATGTGAAGTAGTGCATAATGTTTTTTTACATTATATTAATAATAAAAAATAATAGATACCTATGATGACGATAACGTTACATATTCATCGATAATCATGTCGATAGCTTCCGCGTGAAATATTTTCGAATTAATAATTGGCAAAGGTCGTGTGCACGTGATGATGGGATCAGAAGAAACCAAGAGCCTATTAAAAACGTCCGAATTATTTTTTTGCGATTCTTGAAGTTTTACGACTAAAACTCTCCCGATAGTTTTTAAAATCCTTATTCCTCGCTTCCTGGGCCTCTTCACTTAAATTGCCTATTGGTAATGTGGCTCGATTTTGTACCATCAGGTACTCAGATATTATTGCATCTCCAAGAATGAGGATTTTATGAACAGTAGCTGTCATGGGACACCACACGGGTACAGTGATACGTATAACTCTGCTGTCTGTAGACAGTATGATTTAAATTTATACGTATCGATCTTGTAGCAACTAGAAATTGACAACAATTCATAATATATGTGCTAAGGTAGTAAATTAAAATACCGTTTGTAGATTTTACACTACTGATTAAAGTAAATATATTTTTGGATTTTTGTATGTAGTAGTTTTTTTTATATTTAGGAAAAACAGTAAAAAAAGTTGGATTGTGAATGTTAGGAATACACTTATAGTGCCCTTAGTCAATTTATTACCATAGGAATTGAAAAAAATATACAATTGTCATGTCAATTTTTTATCCGATTGACGGATTACTTGATTCTAACGACACGCTTTCGATTCTCGTAATACTATTGTTTTTATATACGCTATTTAAAATGAAAGTGACTAACGGAGTTGTAAAAGCGGATAGCCGCAATCTGCCTAAAGTCGACGAATTTATGTTGTTACAGTTGTTATTGTTGACTAGTGACGTGACATGACAGTCAGTTCTGTTTCTGTTTAAAGACACTTTGGACTCTGCTCTATGGTCTAGTGCCTGACACAAGTGCTTTCCGTGGTTAGTTACTAGTTTTCGTGATTAATATTGTTATTTGCGCTGTTTGATTCATCTTTTTCTTTTATTTGTGTACTATTATTGTTTGTTATTGTATTCACGTAAGTATTTGTTGTTTTTACACTCTATTTAGTCCATAAAATGGACGCTGAACCTCCAGATCCCGGAGGCGGGAGAAATGGCGGGACAAATTCGTCTATTTTGTCCAATTCTAATGAGATGGATATAGATTCCTCCGGTCAACCTAACTTGGGCAGAAAACGCCTTCCTTCCGACGAGTGCTCGAATTTGCCTCAGAAAAAATTGCATTCTGCCCAAGTTGTTGGTTCCGTGCAATCCACTTATGTTCTCCCGGACTTTGACTTTAATAAAAAGACCTATAGTAGTCAAGATGTGGGCCCTTTTCTGGTCCATGTTAGCAAAACTGTTGCAGATTCTGCTGTTGGCAGTACGCTTCGTAGCATTAAATTCGGTCATTTCTTGTTTCGAAACAATATAAAAAATGTTATTAATGACGGCATTAAACAGATTGGGAGGAACCGTGTTTCCGTTCAATTCAAATCAGCCGATGACGCAAACTCCTTTTTGGTCCACCCATCTCTATCATCTGCTAAGTATGAGGTGATTATCCCCTCTTACAATGTTACTCGCATGGGTATTGTTAGCCAAGTCCCAGTTGAGTGGACCTTAGAGGAGTTGGTGACAGCGATTGAGGTTCCAGCAGGATTTGGAAAGATACTTAAAGCGCGGAGACTTAACAGAAAGAGTTTCAATGATAGCAATTCTCCTGTATGGATTCCTACGCAAACAGTGGTTCTGACTTTTATGGGTCAAAAGCTCTCCCATCTTGTGTGTACTGTTTCTACACTTCCCTCCCGGTCTCTACACGTGTTCTTCCAACAATCCAATGTAACAACTGTTGCAGATTTGGTCACGTAGCCTCTCAATGCCGGTCCAAAGAGCGCTGTTTCATCTACACACAGCCTCATCAAGGCATCTCTTGTTCAAGCCAGTCCCCTATGCCTACTTGTTTGTTCTGCTCTGGTGCTCATAAAGCGACCGACTCTTCTTGCCCAGAACATGCCCGTCAGAAAAATATTAAACTAGTCATGTCCCAGGAAAGTATTTCTTACACTGAAGCTTCGGCTCGCTTCCCACAAGTTAGGCGTTCCTTTGCAGATACTGCGCGTATGTCTCCCCCGCTTTTCCCATCTCAAGATATTCAGAATGCTTCTGATTTATCCCAGACTTCATATCCTCAGACATATTCATATAGGGAAACAGTGCTAACCCCCAGACGGTCTCCCCCCCCTTCTAGCCCTGTATATGATAGAAAAGCTCATCTATCATTAGTTGCTCAACCCAAATCTTCTCTTCCTAATGGCAGTGCCCTCTTGGGAAATACCTACAATTCAACTACATCTAATGATAATTTGTTAGATCTTCTGGTCAACATCCTGATTAACTTTATTTCGCAATCTGATTACCCACCGAACACTGTCGTAGCTAAACTGTCTGAGCTTTTTTCTAAATTTAATATTAATGGCCAAAATTCTTCAGTGGAATTGCCATAGTATCCGTCATAAAAAAAATGAATTACTTTATTTAATAAATAGATTTAAGTTCTCAGTCCTTGCCATTCAGGAGACTTGGCTTAAGCCCGGGTCCCATTTTAGGGTCTCTGGCTTTTCATGTCTTCGGGATGATAGGACTGATGGCTATGCTGGTTCTGCTCTTTTAGTTTCTAGATCAATCTTTTTTAATGAAATTACTCTTCCGCCTCACAGCAGTGGTATTAATGCTATTGCTGTGAGAGCTCATGATGTATCTTTTCTTTCTGTCTATATTCCAGATCCTAATCCCTCTATTCTTGCTGAATTTCATTTAATTGCTGCCTCTCTTCCTGCTCCTGTGGTCATATTAGGGGACTTTAACATCCATCATACTTCTTGGGGCTCACATCATTGTGACTCTTTGTCCACCCTTTTTTTAGATATGTGTGATACTTTAAATCTTTGCATTTTGAATGACGGTGCTCCCACCCGTAGAGTTTCTCCATATCAAAATGTTAAAAGTGCTGTGGACCTAACTCTAACTTCTCCTTCCTGTGCTTCGCTTCTTTCTTGGTCTATCTATGATGTCTCCCATGGCAGTGATCACTTTCCAATCTTCCTTACTCTTCATGGTTCTTGTTCCCCTCCCACCCAATCTGAATATGTCCCTCTTTTGAAATATAACCTATCGAAGGATGACTGGTCTTTATTTAGATCTTCTTTAGACCTATCGTTATTAAGTTTTTCTTCAGTTTCTATTCTCAATGCCCATTCCTCTTATGTTGATTTTAAAGAAGCTATTTTAAAAGCAGCTGATGAATCTATTCCCCTCAAAAACTTCAGTAGGAATAAATCTCAGTCTTTACCGTGGTGGGACAGTGACTGCTCTGCAGCATATAGGGACCGTAAAGAAGCAGAAAGAGCTTATGCTAGGTCAATGTGTATTGAAAATTATTTAAATTATCAAAGAGTGGCCGCAAAAGCTACAAGGATGTTAGCTGAAAAGAAAAAGTCTGGATGGCGTAGATTCTGTGAAATTCTCTCTCCAACTACTCCAGCTTCTATGGTATGGAAAAGCATAAGAAGTTTTCGTGGCGCTTTATCTATAGAAAATATCTCATGTAATGAGGCTCCTGTTTGAGTGGAATCTTTTTGTAATAGGTTGGCTCCGCCTTCTGTTCCTTCTAGGGATGAATATTCCTTTTATTCTTCGGATTTTGTTTCTACTCATAAATTTGATGCTCAATTTTCTTGGGAAGAGTTCTCTGTTGTTTTAGAGGGTATCAGAGATTCCTCTCCAGGAATTGATGGGATCCCCTATTCCTTTATCTGCCATTGTAGTATTTCTGTTAAAAAACATTTGCTAACTATCTTGAATTGCATCTTCGCATCAGGGGCTCCCCCTGACGAGTGGGAAAACCAGTTAGTTTTGCCAATCTTGAAACCTGGTAAACCAAGCAGCGATCCTTGTAGTTACAGACCTATTGCTTTGTCTTGCACCATGTCGAAAATTCTGGAGCACCTAAGTAATTAAGAATCGTTTAGAATGGTTTGTGGAGAGTTCTGGTATTTTAGCTAGTAGCCAGTTTGGCTTTCGTAAGGGTTCAAGTACTATGGATAGTCTCAGTACTTTGGTTACAGATATCCACATAGCTTTATCTAAAAAAGAAACTCTTGTTGGAGTTTTCTTGGATGTGTCATCAGCATATGATAATGTCCTCCTTCCAGTTTTAAGGCAGAAGATGTTGCAATTAAATATCCCAGTAAGACTAATAAATGTTATATGTAATCTTTTCTTAGGTAGGTCTGTTGCAATTAAAATTAAAAATTCCATACTCCCTCCTAGACTTGTCTGGAAGGGTCTCCCCCAAGGGTCAGTTTTAAGTCCTATTCTTTACAGTATTTATACAGATGATTTGGAACTCTCGGTCCTTCCTTTTTGCAACATTTTTCAATATGCTGATGACATAGCCTTGTACATCTCCTCTAGAAATTTGGATAAGGCCTCTGATCTTCTCAACTCTGTCTCTCTCTCATTCGATATCTTAATAATTGGCTTTCAGCTCATGGCCTTTCCCTTTCAATTGCCAAAAGTTGTGTTGTTCCCTTCTCACGACAGAGATCTACACCCAATATTTCTGTGTTGTCAGATAATCAATCATTCCCAATAAAGGATAAGGTAAAGTTAGAAACTTAGAAAGGAAAAACTTTACTAGAAAGGAGTTGTTCTAGATTCTAGCATGACTGGTATGCCCCACTCTAATTATGTTGTCAAGAAATGTGAAAAGAATATTAATATTTTGCGGTCTCTTTCAGGTGTTTGGTGGGGTTCCCACCCATTCACCCAGAAACTTATATATAATGCTTTAGTTCGTAGTCATTTAGATTATGGTTCTTTTCTATTTGAACCTTGTAATAAGGCTGCCCTTGACCTTTTAGATAAGATTCAATATAAATGCCTTCGATTAATTATTGGTGCAATGAAGTCTTCCCCTGTCAATGCTCTTCAGGTAGAGTGTTGTGATCCTCCTCTTCATATAAGGAGACAATATTTGTCTGACAGGTTTCTGTTTAAGTTAGTTCAATCATCTTCTCATCCTCTTATTAATAAATTACATACTCTTTCCAACTTCATTTCTTCTGAAAGTTTCTGGTCACACAGAAGTGTCCCATGCCTCTTTAATAGCTTTAGAAAATTTGTTAGTCTCCCCTGTCCAGTTTTCCAAAGTCAGTTACTCCCTCTTTTCGATACTCCTTTTGATGCTTTAGTTTTTCTACCTAATATTCTTTTGGATCTTGGCATTGATAAGGACTCCCCATTTGCTAATGCTAATCTGAACTCATACATAGGTAAACACTGGAGGGATTGGCTAATGGTCTACACGGATGCTTCTAAACTGTCTGTCACTGGGTGCGTTGGTGCAGCAGTTTGGATTCCTAGCTATAGTATTATCCTTAATTTTAAGTGTCCTTCTTTTTCATGTTTTCACTGGAGAATCTATTGCTATCCTTGAGGCTCTTATGTATATTGAGTCTCATAAACTTAATAAATCTGTCATTCTGACTGATGCAAAAAGTTGCTTCCAAGCAATATTGTCTAACCAATTCAGATCCAAGACCAAATTCCCTTTTATTTTAAATATCAGGAAGGTTCTTCTACGTTGTCACCATCAAGGAATTGAAGTTATTCTGGCTTGGATCCCGGGTTATAGTGGGATTCAAGGAAATGTGACTGTAGATATTTGTGCTAAAAATGCTATTACTAGTGGCTCTCTTGAACACTTTGTTGCCTTTTCCTCGGACCTCATTCCACTCGCTAGACAGTCCTTGTCTTGTCGTTGGAAGGATCATTTTAGTTCGGTTAGTGTTACTAAAGGTAAATATTATGCTGACATTCAGGCCACGATTCCTCCCAAACCATGGTTTTTTAAATTCAAAGACATCAACAAGAGTACTGCCTCAACAGTTTGCAGGTTGAGACTTGGTCATGCTTGCACCCCTGTTTATCTTGCTAAGCTTCATATTAAAGATAGTTCTGTTTGTGAATGTGGACTAGACGAGGGCTCTCCTGATCACATCTTTTTTAGCTGCCCTAAATATCCCCATTCCCTCTATGATATTCTCCCCTCTGAAATCCCCCGCCCTATAAACTTCAAATCCCTCCTGGCTCTTGTTTATTCCCCCTTTGTATATACTCTTTGTGAATATATTAAGTATAATAAAATTAAACTGTAGTATTAAGTTTTTAAGTAATATTTATATATATAAAATATAATAATTGTATGTTTTGTCTCAGGTGATTCATCAGCATCCTTTTCTTAATTTTCCTGTCCTTTCCGTTTTATTCCATTTCTCCTTTACACTTGCTCTTCCACGAAACCCGTTCCTTAAGCAGAGTCCCTTACCAAACTTGACATTGGCGAAATCACTGCGGAACGCCATAAAGAAAAAAGAAGAAGAAGACACTTTTTTTTTTATCATGCTAAGATCACGACGTCAGTATTCCTAACTTTGTATATACGGTCTTTTTAATGACTATTTCTTTAATAAATTATTAACGACGAATTTAAGTTAAATAAAAAAAAACCGAGAAACACGGGTAGTCTAATTTTTAACCAGCTAAACGCGAAGAAACTAAAATACTTCTTTTTTTGAAATGTTGTCAATTGTTTGTTAAATTATGTAAAAGCGACGAATGAGTTCTTCATTTACTTTAGTGATTTCAGCTGATATTTCGTAATTCGGAAAAATATCGAGCCATATTACCATTATTAGTATTGACAAAACCTGGTTTTGGTTGATCTATTATTAAGGAGAGTTTTTCATTCAATTCTTCTGGGATTATTTGTTTGTATTGTTCAGTATTTTGGTTACACACCAAGAACGTATTTCCACGTTATATATGCAATGTGTGTAATGCGGCAGCAGCGGTAGCGGCCGCGAAAATGTACGAAATCACATACCCGGTGTTTTACTTTTTAAAACCATGTTTGGACAAGGATAACTAACTCCAAACAGCTAAACACTCTATATTATTCCATGTTTATTTTACTTTTTAAATGTCATAGACTAAGGTTGCATTCGACCAAACTGGAATAAGGTATTTTACCTAATACATCCAACTAAGTACAGAATTCAACATTACATTAAAAATTAAAACTAAACGTATTAAAATTAAAATTAAACTAAGCTACTCAAATATTCAAGATATAAATAATAACCACCACAATAAGTCTTTTACCTAGATTAAACGCCGAATTTGTATAGACTAATCTCGGAGTAAGTCTTATTCCAAGTTTAGTGAAATGCGGCCTAAAAAGGTAAACCGATTCAAACAGCGTTAATATTTAAAAGTTTATCAAATAGTTTGCCTTTTTTTGTATAGAATTTGCGTTCATAAACAAAATGCCACGCATAACACGTAATAAATGTTATAATTTAAACTATAATTTATTCAAAGTGAATTTTTTACGTTTAAATTTGTGATTTTTCACTTCTCATGCTCTTAAAATGTTACTTTATTCTCTGCACATCGGGACTACAGCTCCTTATTAATCTGTAGGGATTATAGTACATTGTGTATTAAGGGTGGTAAAGACAGAATTACAAACGAGAGTCTGTTAGAAGCCCGAAGCCGAAGGCTGAAGGCTTTAATGACTCGAGCTTTGTATTTCCTTTACCACCCGTGTAACATACAATGTTTTTCATCACAATTGCGAGGATATGAAATAAAATTAGCAAAAGATCATATTTTTAACGATTCTCACTAATAATTTTAGCCGCGTTCGCGATGTCCGGCGGAGTCGCATTATCCATTTCTTCTGATGACGACATGTTTTTTATTGATATATAAATTTTAATATGTGCATAAAGACACCCTTTTAATTATTATTTTGGAATCACACCGTTTATAATCACTATTTATAAATTAGCGGCAGACTACATCATTGTCTATGACTTACCACAGATAATGTCAAACGTGTTCAGGAGTCTGATTCCAGTGACAGTCGAGATCAATAGTTTATATGCGAGATTTTTAGAAAATTGTATGCAACTGACATTTCATCTCGAATGAAACTTCATATCGAATGGCACAAGAATTGGGGTCCTGACGTATTATAATAGTTTGAGTCCAAGTATTATATTTAAAAAAAAAGCTATTACGATAGGGCGTAATGGTAAAAAAAGGCTCGCGAGTATTATTTTGGATTTACGGTCGATTTTTCTAGCATATTAGGACAGTATTTACGAGCAAGTGTGATGAAAAAGTTTTTTTTTTATATTTACTTTGGAAAGCCGTAAACAGCCAATTGCGGTGTTTTTGAATGGAGGATTATCGCCATTTTCAGTGATTGTGTATGGACCATTTATAGGCCGTGGAAATAACCTCAAAATGACAACCGTGCAAAAATATTTACAAAAACGATTTAATTTCGTGAAACATGATTGAAGATTACGAATATGAATCTATTTAATCATATTAAGGATGAATTCATTTTATTACGCATAGTGCAATTAGTTTTAAAATAGTTTTCAAGTTTGAACCTGTTGGCTAAATATGCAAGCATTTAAAGCGGTACTTCACAAAAAGAAAAAACCGCGGAACAAATTCGTAACAAACTTTCTTATAATCAATATTGTAATTTTGTAAAGAACGTCGTCAGTGCCGGATTGAGCAAGGAAGGGGTCCGTAGCAAATTCTATAAAGAGACCCCTGGTTTGTTTTAGGTTACAGGTTGTGGCGGGCTCTTTTCCGCAACAGGGCGACTTATATACGCGTCTATTTTACGTGGGGCTTTTTTTAGGTTATTCTGCTGGAGAATATCGACTGGATTATTCATCCTATCGTCAACCCTAATGGATATGAGTACACGCATACTGAAGTACTAAAACAGGAGAATTTCTACCAGACAAGCATTTTAGAGGTTAGAGGTAGGTGCGCGGGGCCACCCAATGCGCGGGGCCCGTAGCATTTGCTACTCTTTGTACGTGGCTAACACTGAACGTCGTCCTCGCATTCAAAGTGAAAAGTAGAGTGTTTAACGCGAGACTTAACAACCATAATGACACTCGAACTATAGCTGGTGGCTTAGAGGTGGCTAAACACCTCTTGTCATTATGGCTTGTTTTAGTCTCTTGTTGAACAATTTACTATTATTTCAGTTCTTTGTTAATAACGTTGAAAATACGATAACAGGTCAAAGACGATACGGTTTTTACCGCTTGGAATCTTGGGTGTATTGACGCCCACGGATCTCAAATATGCCATAGCAACTAAACTGTGACGGTAGTTAAGTTGTTGTGCTCCGAGGTCGGCGTATACATATACATAACTTTCTATTTTTAAGAGCCTTTACCATCGTCAAGGGTGCCGCACTCGTTGAAGCCTTGTCGGTTGAAATCGGTTATGTTTCGGAAGCACACGTAGGGATGCTTCTTATTGCAGCGGAAGGCCTTGAGCGTTCCATCGGGGCGCAGGATCATGCAGCGTTCGGTTCCAAACGGTACAACGACGGCCCAATTTTCCCAGCGCTTTATTTTCGACAGCTCTACCCCTGCCAACACAAGAACATCAGCAGTTAATTATGTGTGTGTGTGTGTGTGTGTATAATGTGCTATGCTGCTCTGCGGTGTCAGGTCAATCTCACGCATCTTGAAGGCGTAACCAGGCTTATTCGTTTCTAGATACTGCCGTCTATATACCACATAAAAGCTTTTACCATTTTCCTATTACATACGTTAGATCGGAATCTCCTGAGCGCAATCACTTGAGTAGCACCGGTACCCGCCATTCACATGTATCTGTAGATACAGCAGTTCACGTTACCCAATATGTATAAAATTTCAAACCTCTCATTATTAAAAAAGCTACAATAAAATCATTGATGGCATTGTTGTATTGTTTTAATCTCTTCTTGCGTAGGATTTTATTTACTTCACATGAAAAAGAAAATAAAAATTATCCCTCAATTATTTTACGAGATACGTTATGTTCGTTTCTTGTAAAACTTTCAAACTCGTTTATCTCAAAACAGCTCTTTCAAAGATACGTGAGATTCGCCACATGGCAGTGCTAGTCTGCAAACGTTATTAGAAATACACTCGGAAAAAGATTCAAGGTACTTTCGGGAAACACAACACATGGAAAACGTAAATTGCGTCCATTTTCACAGTAAGCATTTTTTCATAATGGAAAATTTTCACATATATCATTATTCCATAGTAGCAAATTTTCTTATTCGCTTTGCTTCATGTATCGTTTTTAATATAGCGTAATTAAATGTTCATGTTTATTTTAATCGCAAAAAACACCAAAAGATTATTTTAGTAGTAGTATTAAAAATCTAATTTGATAAAGTCGATGGAGGTTCGCTTGGCGGAGCTCTACTTTATGGATTATTTTGGCCCTCCGGGCCTGATAAAAAAACTTAACCTAATCTACCTACGTATTACGATGTAATTACTATTGTGAAAATTTGCGATTGGGGAAAATTGGGAACGGAAAAAATGCGAAAAGTAAAAATCAATGAATATTAAATAACACCATATAAAAAATAGATACACGAAGAAAAGCAATTAATAAATTTTACGATTACGAAAAAATGCTATGTAGAAATTCGCTACCTACTATGAAACAATGCATGCAATGCTTATAGTTTTGCCAAGTCCAACTGGTCGCAATTTAAGTCGAAAACTCTCGGTAATACATATTAATCACGCCAACAAAGAGTTAAATGAAATCCTGAAAAAAATATTTGTACCTACCGTTAATACCTCTACGTCAAGCGTTTATGTTTTATTTTCTCTGGTCTACTCAACTGATTCGGGTATCGTTGGATATTTCTATCAAAATTATATTGAGGGCATGTATAGAACGTTGTTTTAATCAGGAATACGTTTTGCGGAATATTAAGCTTTAAAGTAGTCATCTTCGGTCGGTCTTCAGTTACCGGCATCTATAGGTAAAAAACTAAAGTAAAGGTCCTCTTGCATGTAGTTGTATAGTTCAGGAAATATGAATTGCTGTCTTTAATCTTCACTCAGATCTTTTTGGTTAAATCAAACAAAAGGTTATCGTAAAACTACCCTCGTTCTTCAAACAGCACAGTGGGTTGAAAGGTTAAGGTTAAGGTTAGGTCCGGTAAGTCTTAACGCAGAAAAAAAGATCGCAAAGTAGATAACAGACGGCCAAATCATATTTCCTGAACTACAACACATCTGCATAGACCGTCCGATATTTGAAGTAAATTCCGTAGGTATTAGTTTTTTACACAACTACATGCAAGAGGACCTTTACTTACTTTAGTTTTTTACCTATAAGTACTTGCCTGTAACTGAAGATCGACCGAAGATGACTACTTTAAAGCTTAATATTTCGCAAACGGATTTCTGATTAAAAAAATAGTCTTTACATGCCCTCAATAAAATTTTGATAGACATATCCAATGATACCCGAAACAGTTGAGTAGACCAGAGAAAATAAAACAAAGGCTTGACTCGTACCGATGAGAGGTAACGGAACAAATATTTTTTTAGGATTTTATTTTACCTCTGTTCGCGCCATCTGACGGCGCTTCCACGATACAGCGCGCCGGCTCGCGGATTTATACATATTTTATGTCAAAGGATTCGCGCATGCGCGGAGCGCTAACCAATCACATGAGCTCGCCGCGGACCAATAGTGTGGAGTCTTCAGGAAGCCTGGAGCTGCCGCCGACCGCCGCCATCGCTCTATTCTTCTCTAACCACCAAACTGATCACACGTCGCGTGTCCTGAGAAAACCTAAATACCTAAACTAAAGCTTGCAGCAAAGAACCAACCTTTGTGATGGTAAATAATAAACTTGTAAACATTATTACTTGTTTCTCTTCTATGGCTCGTACAACCCCTTTGTTGGCGTGATTATGATGTAGAGTAGAGTTTTCGAGTTAAATATGGACTTTGTAAAACTATAAGGGTTCCTTGTTAACTACAGAACCCTAAAAATCGATAACACTTGAAAGAATAACATCTGTACTTAAGGCAACTAGACATGTTGCTTTAGACTGAATATCGCAAAGGAAAAAAAAAGGAGGAAAAGGAAGTTCTTACTTTTTTTTAACCCTTGTAGAAAGTTTAATGCCTACCTTCAATGGTGAAGTATGACTGGCCCTCCTGGGCGCGGACGCCGACGTGGGTGCCGGGGAGGCCCCACGTTATGTTCAGAAGCGAGTACGTGAGCTCCGAGTTCAACGGCGACGCCAGCGTGCCACCTGCAACCAACAGTACACACTGAGATTATTCTGCTGTGGCACAGAAATTGACACTTTACTGGCCCGTTTTTGATGTGAGAAACTCGGAACGCTTTATTATTATTTTTTCACTTGTCATGCTCTTACAATGTTACTTTAGTCTCTGCACATCGGGACTAAAGCTCCTTATACCTAGTCTCTAGGGATTAAAGTTTTTTTTTAATTTACTTTGGAAACCCCTGTACAACCAATCACGGTGTTCGTGAATGCAGGATTATCGCCATTTTCTTTGATTGTATATAGAATATTTTTAGGGCGTGGAAATAACCTCAAAATGACAACAGCGCAAAGATATTATTTAAAATTCACATGCGGTATACCTTATATTCGTAAATGCGTAAAACTAAATCCCACCAAAAACATAAATGTAAAAAATAGGCCAAGTTGTCATGTACCATCAAAACTAGCCAAGTTTGGCACTAGACTGATAAAAGTCAGACTAATTTATTGCCACTTAATGCATTTTGAGGTCAGTTTTCTTAAATACTCAACAGATTACAATATGATATTTAAAACATACTGTATAGAAAACTGCTTCGATCAACAATTACCAACTAGATGGCGGGTCAGCGCAAAAAATACTTCTTGGATACTAACGACTCACTTGCGGCGTGAGGTCTTAATTTCGATTAGTTCTGTTGACAGACAGCCAATGTCAACACGCATCATAATGCCACCACAATGTTGCAAAAATAATTATCGAAAACGAAATGTATCGGTCGGAGAGTCTTACTTTAGGTAAGTACATGTAGAATATTTTATGTTCAAACTTTACACTATTAATTAATGCCATAATTCCAACAAAATAACAATATTGAAACTTCAGCTAAGAATTTTTGGCCAAGGTCGGTTTGGTTGAGTCTTCTACGATGAGCCGTAGTGATCGGACGTGTCCTTTCGCGCTGATCAAGTATAACCAAAATCAATAGACCCCCGTGATACTACACTCATGTGCTTTAATCGTGTCTTATAGAAGTGGTCAATATCCATATCGGTTCCTCCTTATCTCACCTGAAGAACAGGACCATAAAGTGCTCCCCTACCGGCTTTGCGGTGTGAGACGGCTGTATCGGCAACGATCCGCTACGATTGCTACGCAAAAACGTAGTTGCGACTAGCCTTCATTGTACAATGGAGTGTCAAAAATGTAAGAAAGTGTTGGCGAAAAGAGGATCGCACTTTGTATGCCAGGGCCCGTGTCAAGGCACCTTCCATAGAAATTGTGTTAAAGGACTGGCGGCTGATATGAAGGCGGGCCGGAACCGGAGTTGCTGTAATGATTGTGAGGATAACGAATCTGATGATGAGGTAGAAGACGAGGAGGACCAGGACATGGATAAAATGCTAAAGGTCATTCTAAAAAAGGTCAGCATCCCCCCGGGATTGGAAAAACAATTAAGTGCTATAAAACTAAGCATTAGTGTCCTCTCGGACAAGTACGACACACTGCTGGCGGAACATGAGCAGTCGAAGGAGAAAATATGTAAGCTAGAAAAAATGGCCGTCAGCACCAATAACAAGTGAGTATATCTAGAGAAACAGAACATGACGCTTGAACAAAAAATACAGGAATTTGAGCAAGTAACCCGAAAACACAATATCGAAATTGTAGGCATCGAGCAATTACCAGGCGAAAATATAATGGAAATTGTAGCCACGATAGGAAAGAAGATCGACGTCACCTGCGAGGAGATAGAGTCGGCAAGGCGCACATATCCACTAAGACCCGGATCTAACTCTAAGCCGGCGCCTATCATCGTTGGGTTCAAGACCTCGGGTCGGCGGCCCGCGACCAGTGGCTCTCGCAGCAGCGCCGGCTGACCGACCTGACGAGCGCCGCCGTCACGGGCGGGACGATGACGATCAGGATCTACGTCAACGAGGACTTGAATAAGTCCACCAGGGTATCGCTATGGAACGTGAAGAAACAGCTACACGGTGTATATAAGTATATCTGGGTGGCAAACGGTAAGATCCTGGTGAAGAAGTCTGATGGCGGCAGTTCTACATGGGTGAGGTCTGAGAATGGTTTAAACAAATTAAAAAAAGCTAAGTGATTGTCTCATTATAATGCCACGACTACGATGATTATTCCTTTTATATAAAATTCATAGCCTGAAATAGTATTTATTGTATTGAAAATCAGTCTATAGTAAATTTTGTTAGTGTAGACAGTCTAAAAGATTTTAAAAACTCATTTAGTGCAACTAAAGACTTAAATCTACTTCATGTCAACACCCTTTCAATTAATGTATTAGTAATTACAGAAGCAAATATAAATCACTCAGTTTTGCCATTTTATAATATAAAAGGATTTAATGTAGATGTGGTGACTCGCGAGGGGCGCAGGGGCGGCGGCGTGCTGGTGTACTCGCGCGCCGGGCTCGCGGCCGCGCCCGCGCCCGCGCCCGCGCCCGCGCCCGCGCCCGCGCGCTGCCTCACCTCGGCCGAGTGCGTTTCCATTACAATTGATTACAACCACGAAACTATATACAGGGCGTCCCAAGACTATGGGACATGAAGGGAAAGTACCTTAAATATCATAGATAGGATATTTTGCTGAAAGAAGACTTTATGTTATTTTTAAAAGTTAGTAATACTGCATTCAAAGATATTCTAAAAATTATTTGCTTCGTCTTGGAATCGAACCGACTTAAATGTGAAAAAAAATCACCCGTATTTTTATGATGCCAATCGAAAGAATGAACAAAAAATAATAATTCTTCTTAAGTAACATAGTATCTTAAAAGAAAGGAATAACGTAAAATGTTTGATTCAAATTTCAAGAACATTATTTATTACCGACGACGACGACCGAAAAATAGCGATATTATCATTCCATAGATAGAATTGCTTATTCGCAAATAAGTACCCACTTAATAAATAGACCCCGGTATCGGAGGTGCAAAATGGTAGCTGTCAAGTTCTTAGGGATGGGTAATCATATTTTTGATGTTGATATCGATACACGATTTTTCTATACATTAGGTTGTACACAGTTATTTTTTTTTGATCTATGATAATCATTGATAAGATATTATAATTGTTGTGTATATTTATTGTAACTACACTAGTTTACTGCAAAGAATCTGATCATTCATCAAGAACATGGTATGACCTTTGGTGAATATAAAAGAGTTTATATTTTGTTTTAAATTTATTTATGAATGCTTTATGCTAAGAAGATAACTAAAACTTCTTAATGATGAAAGTTTTTTTTTTGTAAATAATAAAAATGTTCAATACATGTTGGTTTTGTAATTATATAGTCCTACTTTATAGAATAAACGCTATCATTATGATATAATAAAATATCGACATATAACTATGTTTATCGACATGAAGTTAATATTTCAAAACAATGTTTACCCTTCCCTAGTAATGGCTCGAAATTGACAGCTACCATTTTGCACCTCCGATACCGGGGTCTATTAATAAACGACTTACTGGCACCGTTTTTCTTATTATAGGTGCACGTGCATTACTTCACCGTTACATTACTTCTTTTGGGGATACGTGAAAGATTTGCTATACAAAAAGCAATACGACAACGTGGGCAAGTAACAAACAGAATTGAGCCATATCATATCGAGTATTCACCATAATATGTTTCGAAAATCAACGAGCAACGGACTTATTAAAAGATTGGCAATTTGCATAAGACAAGAGGGATCACATTTTGAGCATTTAATTAATTTATTTGCAAGAAATTAATTAATTTACAAAAAATACTCTACTGACTTCGGCAGTTTCATCTATGTTTTTAATTTGATTAAAATGATTAATTTCACGTTATTCCTTTCTTTTAAGATACTATGTTACTTAAGAAGAATTATTATTTTTTGTTCATTCTTTCGATTGGCATCATAAAAATACGGGTAATTTTTTTTTCACATTTAGGTCGGTTCGATTCCCAGACGAAGAAAATAATTTTTAGAACATCTTTGAATGCAGTATTACTAACTTTTAAAAATAACATAAAGTCTTCTTTCAGTAAAATATCCTATCTACGATATTCAAGGTACTTTCCCTTCATGTCCCATAGTCTTGGGACGCCCTGTATATTATATCTATTTATAGACCGTCAAAAATTGAGAGACAAGACAAAAAAATACAATTTATTAATGAGTTACATTCGCTATTACACAGCTTACCTAAAAGTTCAAAAGTAGTTTTGTGTGGTGACATTAATATTAATGCCTTAGATGTCAACGATAATCATGTAAATGATAACTTTATTCAAAAGCGTTACCGAATTAAAATGCGTAAGAATTGTGTGTTTGATTGCCAGGACAGCGGTCGGTGATGTCAATCGATACTTGTTTTAGGATTCCGTACAAAAAATGAAAAAAAAACGGGACCCTTATAGGATCACACATGATCGGAAATACTGTTTTTGAGTTTTTGCTGAAAAAGTGCCATGAAGATACGATCGTATTTTTGAGATATCGCACCATTCGCGGAAGAAAGACGTAAATTGTAGTTACTCGTTTTTGCCATTATTTCACTCCTGATAAAGGATTAAAAAATACATAACCTCAGAAAATTTCAGATTTTTAGGTTCAAAATTAAGAAAGTATCGCAAAAATAAACCATAAGTACGCCAATTTTTCATAAAAATCTTCGTTGGCAAAAACGATGCAACTTATAGTTAAGAAACGCGAAATATGAATAAAAAGTGTAAATAGACTTGCATATTTATTCCACGCCAGTGCGTCTTTAACTTTGGAAGTATGTGGAAATAAGTAGTTCTACTCGGAAAATAATTTATTATATTTTTGTGTTAGTCAAGTTACGCGCTTAATCCTCGAGACATTTTCACACTTAAAATTCTTATCTTCAATTGCGCAAGTACAAATTGGCATAAGTTAACTTACATGTATTTTCTGCGCGGGACTTAGAAGACTTATCTGTCGTAAATTCGCATAAGTTTTTATTTTACTAAAATATGAATTTATTTCAAATACGTACATAGTCAAACGTCATTTTGAAGTGTATCGGTTGTATAATCACAATTACATAACTATACATACAAAATAAGTTATGGAACGTTTTAAATCATTTCTAAATATACGCAATTTTGCCGCTCGGTAAGTAACAATAAATTGAGTGGGATGGCGCTATTTATTTATTTATTTATTTCAAATTTATTTCAGAATCCAGTTCCATATGTTGTTAGTAAGCATCAAATCTTATTCTATATTAGTAATTATCAAATATTAACAAATTAACAAATATATTATTTTATTCCTATGGCTACTGCTACCCAGTGTCGCACTAAGGGGCAGTCAGGCCGTTCAGCAACCATGTTCAGAATGCTGTTGTGGCTGTTACGAAGGCGTTGAAGCAGCGACGCTGCTTTCTTACGCATGCGCGCGGGGAACCCGTCCGTGCGGGCCGCGGCAAACATTGCCGACGCGCTGCAGCGCCGCGGCAGCCCCAACAGCATTCTAAAAGCATTGTTATATTGAACGCGCACGGCGTTGTAGGCTTGCTTCGTGTACTTAACCCAGAGACCGCTCGAGTAAAAGGATGTACAATACGCATTGAATAGCGTTATCTTAACGCTAACAGAGCATCGAGCAAATCTCCGAGCCAGCATATTGCTTCTCACCGCTAACGCCCTGCGCTCCCTTTCAATATCTTCAGTGTCGTTAAGATTCTCGGTGACCACGTGCCCCAGATACGTGAACCTGCTAACGACCCTGAGAGCAGTACCAGCGAGCACTACGGGGGGCACGTAATAGGGCTTTACTTTACCGGCTTTGAATACGAGCAGCTCGCTCTTCTTGCTATTGTATTTCAGCCCATGCTCGGCCTCATACCGCTCACACGTTGCCAAAAGCATTCGAATCGATCTGATCGAGGGACCCAGCAGCACCATGTCATCGGCATAACTAATGTTGTTGACACATACACCGTCAATATGGCATCCGACATGCATGCTGCTGAGTTCCTCGATCAAAAGATTTATGTAGAAATTAAACAAGACTGGTGATGTCAGCCCCCCCTGTCTCACGCCACATTGTAATGTGTATTCACTAGATAAAGCATCAGCCCATCTCACCTGATTAAGCTGGTTTTGGTACCAATATTCAAAAAGTGACACACACTCGCGCGGTAGGCTCGTGCTCCTTAACTTGTCCCAGAGTCCGTCATAGGAGACAAGATCAAAAGCTTTTGACAAGTCAAGGAAGCACGCATAAACCGGTGTTTTTCTACTTGTGTAGAACTCGACGGTTTGCTTAAGGCTAAGAATTGCACTTTCTGTAGACAGCCCGGAACGAAACCCGAACTGTGCGTCGTGCAAATGCAGATGTTTATTTAAAAGTGTATTAAGCAAACCGTCAAGCACCTTTGCCGTTGTGGTCGCGAGCGAGATGGGCCGATAATTGGTCACGTCTGATACATCACCAGTCCTGTTTTTAATAACTGGTACAACCACAGTCCTCATTAAAGATTCCGGCAAGTAAGAGTGCCCAAGGCACAGCGCAAACAACATTGCCAGAACTCTCGGTAGATGCACACCAGCGTGTTTAAAATGTTCAATGTTGAGGCCGTCATGTCCGGGAGACTTCCCACGTTTCATGCTCTTAATAACCGCATCTATTTGTTTTGCGGAGAATCTAACACTGTGGGCCTTCAACACGTCGGCCTCAACACCGCACATCGCCGCGGGCCGCGGACCGAGCATTGACTGTACAGAAAACTGATCTTTAAAGTTATTTGCGATACTGGTGCGGTCAGAAAACCCACCAACGCTCACAGGGACACTTGGTTTTATATTAAGGCGCTTAGTGATCTTCCAAAAACTTTTGAAATTTTTAGATGAGTGATTTGAGGCCAAAGTGTCCATTTTTAGTTGTACTCTTGTATCGCTCGCAACATAAAGGCAAGGCGCCCGCGAGTGGATACCCGGACGGACGGACAGTATCGCGGTGAGCTTCGAGAGGTAATGTCCAACTATTATTGATCGTGCGTTCGCGCAGAGTTTTACGACGTGTTGTGAATTAAAAGTTATATTAGTATATATGTATAGTCAAATTAGGAAAAAGTATGGAAGTAAGTCGTGTAGTCGTTGGTTTTGGAGAAATCATCAGAGGGCCCATCTAGATGGATTCCCCCGGTTTGCACCGTTTCTATTATGTACCTTGAAGTGTTAGGTACTTATAAACTTTAAAGTCCCGTAATTTTGTATGTTAAAAATAGTCTAGCGCAAGTTTAGCCACGGGTAAAGACCCCTTTGGTACATAACGTATCTTGATAAAAAAGATGTGCGATGTATGAAACTTAAGTTATTATTTTTTCTTAGCTTGTGGCTCGAGGATATTTTGAGTCAGTCGGTGCAAACTTACATTAAGCTTTTTGAAGCGTTATAGACGCCCAGTTTAAGTTGCACTTTTTGAAAAATTATGGAACAAGTTTTTTTTCATTATTTTATAAATTGTACTTCGGGGCAAATTTGATATTGTACTTGTTAAGATATTTTTATGGTTCCGTACCCAAAGGGTAAAAACGGGACCCTATAACTAAGACTCCACTTTCCGTCTGTCTGTCTGCACCAGGCTGTATCTCATGAACCGTGATAGCTAGCCTAGACATTTGAAATTTTGGATTGAATTTATTAAGCGATGTATAAAGCTCGATTTTTAACCTAAAGGTACAGAGCAATTAGAAATGTTTTTACGACTTCTTAGAATTATATCCAGACTTTAGTGAAATTTCTCTAAAATCGAATTGGACTATACATAGTAGTGTAGTGAGTGAATGTCAAAATGGATTACAGTGGGTCTTCACCTAAACGTATGCGGCGACCTATAAATATGACCTTTAAAAACGCAAGAGTAAGGCGTATGCTTGACTTGTCATTATTAAATGACCAAAATAAAAACGGGGAGTCACAATTTTTTACTTTTTGTTTAAAAAAAACGTACGTTTTATTGGTACCTAGTTAGGTAGTAACCTGTACCTAATTACCGTTATAAGATTGTCTTGTAGTAGGTACTCAATACTAACAGAAGCGACAATCGAGTGCGAGCATACAAGGTGCGCGCTCCTTTTATATGCCGCGATGTAGGTAACGAGGTATACGTAGGTCTCTATTGCTGTATGGTAAATGATTTTGGATAGGTATATGTACAATATATATATGTATACCTACGTATACGCAGTATTTTTGATCTGTTACTACGAAGGGGGGCGGTGGGGGGAGATAGTTATGAAACCTGCATATAAAACCATTTAATTAAGTAAGTACCTAACTACTTTAATACTTTTCTGGTAAGTCTAGTAACGGTAATATAATACCCACACGGCCCACACCAGAGAAATGAGAGATATTCATGAGAGATGTCCGAGAACTGTTATATACTTACTTACTTACCTACCTATGGTACTCTTAAGGTTATTTTAATTTTTGATTGATTGTACTTTTTAATGCTGTTAGATTTTATAATTACATACCTACTTGCATATTAATTTGAAGTAAAAGCGGAGGTTCCTACTTAATTCCATTTTCTTGATTAATTTCTGGAAATGCTTTTGTGTTAGTTTAAGTATAGTTACTTGCGCTTAAAGTTAATCGCACTTGTCTTGCATGCTTTTATACCCACTAGGATGTTGGAGCTTTATTTTAAGAGAATACCTATATTTTAACCATTAATGCACAAAATTAAGTAGGTACCTAATGTGGGATGCCCGCTGTGCCGGCTCCCTTTCTTCCGGTTTCTCATTAATAAATAATAACGGAGAATGTCTTTAAATTGCTTTATTAACATTCAATTTTATACGGATACAGACTTTTCTTTAAGGGCTTCCTAAATTTCGTACACGTAAGGACAGAATAAGTAAAATAGTACAAGTACAGAAGTTGCACTCCCGTGCAAAAACGCTGTTTAGGCATAAGAAACGTGCCTACTCTATGCCTCTCTTACTATCGTATAACTTGTATTCATTCGCACGGGGCACGTGTAGTGCTAGGGTTGTCACCAATGATATTTTATATTAAGATACGTTATGCTCATACTAAACGCATTCAAAACCCGTGACAATTACTGACAAAGACAAAGACTGCAATCCATAGCGAACGCTATTGTTAAAAAGAGATCAATAGATAAAAAGTAAGGCAATTTGCCTTCCTTTTAGAGGAACGTTTTTGCGCGCAGATGACGTATCTGTATATAAAATATCATTGGTTGTCACATGCCTAGAATACATCAATGAGGGCTAAAATGTTTTAGCTCACCTGATGATGCTCGCTCGCTTGCGGCGGTCGTATTGACGTGTTTTTAACCGACTTCAAAAAAAGGAGGTTCTCCATTTGTAGTTTTATTTCTTTATGTGTGTTCCCTTAATAACGTGTTTAATATAATAAAAGTACCTATAATTATAATATAAACGATCGTAAGATCGTCGAAATATCGGGCAGGACAACAAAAAACCAGACGTGGTAACAACCCGTTCATACTAAATTGTGCAATTTCGTAATAAGTACTTAACTATTAAGTAATAAAAAGATAAGCTTACCGTTCACAGTTTGTCGGCAACGTAAAAAAAGAATATTTTACGTCCTTTTTTTATTTAAACAACCTTTTACACAACAGTACCTATTAGGTACTTTTAATAACGTGTAAGTGGTGTAGGTAACTAAAATCTATTTACAAACTAAAAAGGCATCGCTTTGTTGGACTCCACTCACAAACTATTAAGTACCTACCTAGGTAGGTACTGTGGGGGTGGTGGGGTGCTATTCAATTAAACCTTTAAACATACGTTCATACATTTGTTTAAAATATTATAGTGGTTGTTTATTTATAATGTTTTTGTATCAAAAGCTTGAGAGGTTCTCGATATGTTATTCTCCGTAGTTCTTATTTCAAAATATCGGCCATAGAGGTGACGTGAAGGTCTTCAACCTTCACATCTCCCCCCCGCTTATCGAAAATGAACAACCATAAAACAAAATTTATATCAAAACCTAGCTATTCCTGCCTACGTGGGAAATAAAACCATCCTTTACGATAGGATAGCAACGATTTAATGAACATCGAAATACTCAAAAGCTGGAATCAATTGTTGCTTCAGCATGTCAAAACCCACGGAAAATGCATGCCATGGCCTTTGTCACGCCTAGCTACGGTAAAGCCAAATAATTTCGAAAGCAAGCCGTCAATATTTGTTTCAATAAAGACCACATACTTTTGAAAATATACCCCCAATGGTCACAAAGTTGGCAGATAATAACACTATGTTATCCCCGAGTATACATATGTACCCGTGAGTAGGGTCCACCAAACCTGCGCCATAAAACCCCCCTTCTACAACACGTAATCGCGACCGGTGAAGAGGTGTCTTCCTCCTCCGCTCGCACGATGTAGCTCAGCCATCTGCGATGCCCGATGCTACGGCACCATTGTGGTCATCTTTTTATAAACAGCTTGCCTCCGTTGTAGCGGTACATAAAAAATTAAAACCATTTGAGGCAAGTTAATATGTCAGTTCTCTACTTTCAGATATATTTAGTTTCCTCATTCATCATAAATAATCCATCTTAACTTTTCAACATTCCTATAGCCTAACTTCCTAACGACCGCTGAACGCTATCAATAAAAAGCTTAATTCATTAATCCCCCCTGAAATCACCATAACTATAAGTGATCGATGGCATCGAACCATCGTTACCCGAGTTTGCTATGAACTCATAATGGGTCCACCTAAGCCATAATAATTGTTAACTAACCCCAAGCGAAACGTTTGCCGTAGTGAATGATAAAAGGCAATTCACCTTTCCCCGATTTCTATGAAATCTTATGGGTTTACATTCTTAGCACCCGTTTCTCACATTCATAATATATCGCGGTCATGTCATTCACATCCTTATACACACTCCATATAAATCCCATCTTTTCTACAATTCCAATATCCTAATTGTATCTTATTATCACAAATCGATCATGGTTATGATAAATAATTAGGAAAACTTAGTATTAGTATTTCTATTATTTATTTTCTTCGACATAAATTGACGTGAACTGACGTCAATATTCAAAATTTACTGACGTGTCTCATTTTTGACTTGTGATAAAGAAAATGTTCAAATATAAACACCGTATAATTGCTTATATATACTTGACATTGGCAAAATTACATAACTTGTAGACGCCATTAAAATAAATAAATAATAATAATAATTCAAATATGAAATAATATTATTTTTCCCATCGCAAAAATTGATTACTTAAAAATGAAATAATGTATAAAAACATTACTCGAAATAGCTCTCAATCTAACTCTATATAAATACCTACGTGAATCGAAAATACGAACCTCATAAACACATAACAAACATTAAACACAATAAAAAACAATACTGTCCTGGTAGTCCATCTGCTCCATCCTTCTCTTCTCTTCAGGATCAGCTCCACTACTTCTTCCTCTCGTCGCGGTCCACGATAACACAATGCTTTAATTATACTTATTTCTTGAAACTTCTTCATGCTTGTACTATGAACGCGAGCGCCTGTGCTCTAAGTTTAATGTTATTCAAAGATGCATCTCACATCTCCTTTCTTCCGGTGCTGACCATGCAGCGATCATTTCCCTTGCTATTGTAACTTTATTTAACACGGGGGAACCAACAACGCGCGCACCTCCACCAAATGTGGGGGTGGTGGGGTGCTATTCAATTAAACCTTTAACCATACGTTCATACATTTATTTAAAATATTATAGTGGTTTTTTATTTATAATGTTTTTGTATCAAAAGCTTCTGACGTACCAGACCATGACAACGATATGTTATTCTCCGTAGTTCTTATTTCAAAATATCGGCCATAGAGGTGACGTGAAGGTCTTCAACCTTCACAGTACCGTAAGACCACACAACCACGGTCCCGGCCTACAAAAGCAGCTCAATCTTATCTGTCACACCATTCCAAAAATATGATAGCTTTAGCAATAACTAGAGTTTAGAGCAATCGATTTTAGGCCAAACAGTACAATATACACAGCAATAATAGCAGTACGTATCATGTAACGAGGCAAACCGGGCTATTGCTGCAGGCCAGAACCACTGCTATGCAGTTCCACGGTACTAACCATGTTATCTGCCTAATGTCGTTTGATTTCTTTCAAATTAATGTGTAATTTAACTAGGTATCTATTTTATATCTGGAAACTAGGTACATATTCAGCATGCTTAATGTCCTCCGTAGTCAAGGGTATAGGTACAGGCTAGTGTAAAAATATGGGAGAACTTAACATCTCAAAAATATGTCCCGATGCACCTTATTCCAGTGTAATAAGAACTTCGTACCATATTTATGAGTGGATTCTCTTGATACATATTTTTGTACTTGACTGCACATATGTTATTTAGTTATGAGGTAGGATTGAGTTAAGCGCAAAAGTAAGAAAAATTTATTTACAAAATTAAAACAATCTCTCTTACTCTTACGTATAATTACAATATTCAAAAGAGGTACCTACTAAGCTTAAACGATTTCACACTATGACTCTCTGGCGATCATATATTTTAGATCTCAGCCATCTGGAAGCTAGGATAGGTACCGAATTATTCTCTTATATACCTACCTACCTACCTAGCTATAACACTGTCAGCTAGCTTGCGTCGACTCTAATTTGACACAATAATGATTTTATTTAAGCCTTCGAGCGGCGATCGACCTCGCCGAGGTTTGTATGACGCCCCATTGCCGATCATAATTTCTTAATCTTAATCTCTTAATTTAGAGTTTATGTAAAGATAACTTCATACAACCTCACTACCAAACTTTTTTCCTCAATCTGCGTCCAACGACAACTTCAGTTTACGACGTCAACAATCGCGATTAACATAATTTATTTTGTAGTGTTTGTTTTACTGTTTGTGTTTTAGTGATGATTATCATTGATTTTATTTGAGTAAAATCTTGAAACAATAAATAATTTGTAGTTTCGTTATTATATTCATGTTATATTGGTAGTTCTCAAGCACATTGCCCTTTTTACACTTTATTTGGATTTACACTCTTAAAAATCTTTATTTTACTTTCGTAGTAGTTTGTGTATCGTCAGGAATTAGTTTGGAAGTCTTTCGAACGAAACTTCGTCATTGTTAGTAAGTTTTGGTAACATTTAAGATTCAATTTGGTTTTTTTAGTATGTAAATACACACACTACTTCCTCATAAGATAAACATTATGGAAAAAAGAAGTTATTAGTCTTACTTCTACATTTTTTTTTATCCTACCTCATATTAAATACTTGCGATTCGTTATAGATCGCAAATTATCAAGGAAGAGGTGCGTAAGTCCTACTTACAACTTCAACTACTGTACCGAATGAAAAAATGAGTCAAAAGTAAGTAAATAAAATTACACACACTAATACGAGTACGTGAACCGTGCCGTGGGAGTAAAATGTAAAGCGCATATTTGATTTGCTCCCAAAGTGAGCAATTATTCGTAAAGCGAAGCAAGAGAGAACGTCGAGTGATTTTTTTGCTATCCAATTATATTATATGAAACATTTATATACGACCGTTAACAAAGTAGTAAATCGGGTTTTTTGCTCTTCTGAAAAGTAGCTATTTTTCACTTACGTCTTTCTTCCACGAATGGTGCGATATATTATTGTGTTTGTAGTAACCGGCTTCGGAACCCTACGCTGACCATGGTCCGACATGCTCTTGCACGGCTTTTAAACAATTTTCGTTAATTATAAGCATATTTATCAAATGGGCTTTGGGTCAATCTGATACATAAATTGCCACTTTAAATTTTAGCTGCCAGGGGAATGAAAAAAGATCTTAGGAAAATGATAAAAATGACAAGGGAACGAAAACTTTAGGAGAATGTGATATTTAGTCCTGTTATAAATGGAATAAAGTTTTAAATTAATTAATTAACCATTCGCAATGCGAATCAACGGAAAACTGTTTTTATTTGTAAGAAAATTATCATCACCCTCTTCTAAGGCCAAGGGAATGAGAACCAGGGAATTAAAATAGTATGTTTCCTGTCGGTTTTGTCGAAACTGTTATTTTTATAGGAATTTATTAATTTATTTAAACAATGTCTTTTGGACTTACAGCGTCAGCCAAAGCGCCCAGCAAGATAACTTAAAAGCTGCACATTTAAGACAAGAACTAGAAATAACATTCACACATCTTACTTAATAAACAAACTCACGCCTTCATTCCTAGACTGGGGTAGGCAGAGCTAAAGAATTACCAAAAACTCTAAAAACTAGTTGATAATATGAAAATACAGAGTAATGATACTCGTAATCATTATGCATGGTCATTAATTGCGTAAGCCTTTGAGCGGAAATAAAGATAAATGAGGATTTCCTTAGGGATATCGTAAGAAACAGGTCTTTTGGGCATATTGGTAGGAATGCGAGACGTATCTTTTGGCATACGGATGCTATGAGATCCGGGTGTTTCGACTTAAAAATGTGATGAGAAACGGGTCTTTTGGCTTACGGTCATTTAAAGAAACTGTTATTTTGCAACGAACGGGTATTTTGGGAAATGGACAGAACGCACTATGGATCGAAAATGGCCTCTCCATAGAAATTTAATTTTCTAAGTGCCTATTTTTTTAATTGAAATCGAATCAATTCCTCATAATTAGGTAAAAAAAATATGGGTAAATTTGGCTAGAAAACTGCCGAGTAATAATTTTTTTATAGTAATAGTATATGAAAAAACGGAATATATCAGGAAGTGCACAATTTCCCGTAATATCCTTCCGCACGAATTTAGTACCAATTATTTATGATTTTTCGGCGTACTCAAAATCTCCCGGACAGGTGCACTTTTTCTTTAAAAATCAAAAACGTTTTATATAGGGAAAACTTGGTTTTTAGTAGGTATTTAAGTTGGCAAGAGACGTTTTATCATGGAATAAAATTAAATAATGGCTTTAGATGAGTTGGATTTTCAAAAATGAGTTCATTGGAATAATGACATATCTCACTTTTTGGCAATTTATCTCCCTGCCCTCAAAGAGCACATTCAGTGCTCATTAAGCGTATGATTAAAATTAAAAATTAACTTAATTACTCTTAATTATTCCTAATGAGACTGTATTAAGTAAAAGTATAAATTAAATATTATCTTATTGTCATTAAGGATTGTAATTACCCAGATTTCAATGGGCTCTCATTAGTAATATGCAATAAATAGGTTGCAGTTTAATTTATTCCTTTTGGAACGTGCCAACTGCTAACATCACTAACTGCAAGCAATGCAGGGTTTAACGACCAACTTATATTTGTACGTGATTTTGAGAAATCATGAGCCTTCGTTTAACCACGAACCCTTGCTGGAAGAAGTGGTTACTAAAATCAATGGACAACCATCTGAAGAAGACTATGATAGCCTCAAGGAATTTTGCCGAAGATTTTCAAGATCTGCTTCGGAAAGATGGCAGAAGTTCCGAAGAGATACGAAAAAGTTTAGAAGTACCTATGAAAATTGGCTTATGGAAAATGTTGATTGGCCAAGCTTCGTAGTTTGGCGAACCGATTCACCGAACCAAGAATCAGGTGATTTAAACTATGGAGAACCTTCGACCTCATCGGTTGGAACAATGACTAAAACAAAACGTAAGTCATTCGCAGATCTGGGAACCAAACAGAAGAAACAAAGATCGAGTGACTTACAATCTGAAAACGCTGATGAATTGCTGCAGCAGAACGTTTTAAGCAGGATGGCCGCGATAATATTGCGGCCGTAATTGAATATATGCTGAAAAATCCAGAAGCAGCATCTAAATTAAGAGAAGTGACAATCTCTACGAAGAAACCCGCAACATCTACAATATACAGGGCGTCCCAAGACTATGGGACATGAAGGGAAAGTGCCTTAAATATCGTAGATAGGATGTTTTCCTGAAAGAGGACTTTATGTTATTTTTAAAAGTTAGTAATACTGCATTCAAAGATATTCTAAAAATTACTTGCTTCGTCTGGGAATCGAACCGACTTAAATGTGAAAAATAATCACCCGTACCGAACTTTTAAAAATATCATAATGTCTTCTTTCAGCAAAATATCCTATCTAAGACATTTAAGGTACTTTGCCTTCATGTCCCTTGGGACGCCCTGTATACACCTGAAAAAGCACTCTTTTTATTTCACTCAAGTTGTCTAAATGGCAATATATGATACTGTGAGAGAGTGCTATTAGAGAAGGTGCAGAAAATGTGTATCCGTCATACTACAGAGTACAAAAAGCTAAACTAGATTGCTATCCTCCGAGTGAATCAATAACTATTACCGATTCTTCAGCCAACATTAAACTGCAAGCATTATTGAATATAACAGTAAACAGAATAATGGATAGTATACCGGAGCACGTAGAAGACAAACAGATGGTACTTATTTCTAAATGGGGGTTTGATGGTGCTTCGAGCCAAAGCAGGTACAAGCAAAAGATGAGTGACTCCGAGCAAGACGATTCCAGTGTTTTCATGACAACCCTGGTACCATTAAAATTAACTTCAGGAAATGATACAATATGGACGGATCCCAAGCCTTGTTCAGCGTTATATTGTCGTCCAATACAGTTCAAGTTCATGAAGGAGAACGAAGCCGTTTTGCTTGCTCAGAAAACGGAGATAGACAAGGAAATTGAAGATCTACTACCCACAGAACACAAAACCAACACAGTGAAGCATGAACTGAAGATGACGATGTTGGACGGTAAAATTTGCACTTTTCTTTCAAAAGCCAGATCAAATGCAACTTGCAGTTTATGTTTGGCTAAATCAACGGAGATGAACCTTCTCGATAAAGTTCTTACAAAACCTGTGGATACTGGTATATACCAATATGGGTTATCATCTCTACACGCTCGCATCAATACGATGGAATGCCTTCTTCATATAGCATATCGCCAGGATTTTAAACAATGGGCTGCGAGAGGAAACGAGTTTAAAGAAAAATGGCATCAAGGAAGAAAATCATTCAAGATTGTTTTAAGGAAGAAATGAATCTCTTGATAGATGTGGTCAAACAGGTGTCAGGAACAACTAATGATGGAAACACAGCCAGAAAGTTTTTTGAGGACCCCTGTAAAACAGCTAGCATTACAGGACTAGATGAGGGATTAATAAGGAGATTTGCAGTAATCTTGCAAGCAGTTACTTCAGGAGAGGTAATAGATGTCAACAAATATAAAGATTACGCCCACGATACAGGAAAAAAATATGTGGAATTATACAACTGGTATCATATGTCCGCAACGGTTCATAAATTACTGGTGCATGGAGCAGACATTATAGCCCATAACGCAGTTATACCGATCGGCAATCTCTCAGAAGAAGCGTCGGCCCGGAATAAAGACTTTAGAAGGTTCAGGGAACACAACTCACAGAAAAATAGTAGACAAGATTCAAATCATGACATTCTTAATATGTTACTTCTGTCATCGGATCCCAAACTTACCGCAATGAGGCCAACACTAAATAAAAGGAACACACAAACCTTATTTATTGAGGCCTTGGACCTTCTAATCAATTCCGAACCGCAAAATGATTCATCATGAATGATGAAATAAGTGACGCAGAATAATAAACAATAAAATTAAACTGCTACCTATTTATTGCACAATACTAATGAATTCTGGATAATTATCATCCTTAATGATAATTAAATAATATTTAATTTTTACTTTTACTTAATACCAACTCATTAGGAATAATTTAGTTAATTTTTACTTTTAATCATAAGCTTAATGAGCACCGAATGTGCTCATTAGGGGGCAGGGAGATAAAGGGCCAAAAAGTGAGACATTTCATTATTCCAATGAACTCATTTTTGAAAATACATCTTATCTAAAGCCATTATTTAATTATATTCCATGATTAAACGTGTCTTGCAAACTTAAATACCTACTAAAAACCAAGTTTTCCCTATATAAATGTTTTTTTTTTTTTAAAAGTACATCTGGTCGTGAAATTTTGAGTACGCCGAAAAATCATAAATAATTGGTACTAAATTCGTGCGGAAGGATATTACGGAAAATTGTGCACTTCCTGAGATATTCCGTTTTTTCATATACTATTACTATAAAAAAAATATTACTCGGCAGTTTTCTAGCCAAATTTACCCATATTAATTTTTCTACCTAATTATGAAGAATGGATTCGATTTCAATTAAAAAAATAGGCACTTAGAAAATTAAGTCCCTATTTAATGGAGAGGCCATTTTCGATCCACAGTGGAACGGTCCGAAACCGTTTAATACATTTCTTTATGTTTTTCAAACCCGGACTCGTTGGTACAGAAACAATGTTTGAGGTCTAAATAGACTGGGTATATATTTTTTTCACTCAGTGCGGCTTGAGGTTTATTTACATCTCAAGAAAGTTGCCTCAAAGCCGCACTGAGGGGGACACAGGCGACGCGGAAGTCGACCTTTTGACTTTAGTGCAGTCATAGTTGTCGATAATAATAATAAAATAAATATTATACTTACCTATGACTTTGCAAGACAACCACATAAAAAATATATACATTCTCTTACAGAAACCGTGGCCCCTAGACAATATACAAATACACAACTAGTAGATAAATAAATACTTACATAGATAAACAACCATAACGCAGGAACAAATATTGGTGATAAAACAATTAAATGCCCTTACCGGGACTCAAACTCTAAATAATAAATCTGATACATATGCATTAGATTGACTAAAACGATTTCTGAGATATTATTGTACCAAAGATGCTCGAAGAGATGATGATTTTTTTATCGATTGTTTAGCGATAAGTGCCATTCCCTGCACTAGTCTCAGATAAAATTTAGTGCGTTTTAGGCCTAAAAGATCTCAAAAATCTCTAGGTATTTTTTCTTTACCCAGAAGTCAGAACCAAGGGTGAAGTTTAGTATATATTGAACTTTTACTGACCAATGAAGACCACATGAAAAAAAATACCTAAGCCTAATATTGTGAAGAATTATGAAGGATCTAAATAAGTACTAAAATTTGAGGTCGATAAGGCTTCACCCGCACTGTAAAAGAGCTTAGGTTTGGGCTGATTCGATCCCGAGTCCCGCAGTGAACGTGTTAGTTAAAAGGGTAGTTTTTCCCTCTGGACGGTGAAAATTGGCTACGGCATAGTTGAAGAATATGATATCAAATGCAATAAAACACTAAAAGCAAAATAGCAGCACATTACGACCACTGATTAAATGAGATAAGTAATTAGTAATTACTATCACTGATGAAATGTTGACACTACGCTGATCGGAAACCAATAGATAACTCAAGGTAGCTTGAACATTCAATTGCACCGCTAAACGGCGAACATAAAGTAACACTCTGCAATATTGACTTTTATGTTTTGGGAAAAAGATGCAAAATCGCTCAAACATCGAAAGAATAACCCCTTCAACAGGTTACCCTTTTGGAAGCGTTGTTATAAGCCCATGGAAGGGGTTTTTATACCACAATGGCTTATCCCTAAAAATAAATAAATATGATCCCTGCTTTGGAGCATTGTTAAATTATTCATAGTAGCGGCTTCCAAAATTTTATTGATGGCCAGTAATCCAACTACGAACCCTTAATAGTTTCGCCATATCTGTCCGTCCGTCCGCAGCTTAGCTCAGACTCTTAGTACAAGAAAGCTGCGGTGTTGGTAAACTGACCGCGACCTATGTATGGGGATAACAGTTTTCCAACGCGTAGATCATGCGACTCTTATATTAAAATTAGAACATTATGGTCTGTCAAATAATTCTCTAAATCTTATGTCTTCATATCTTAGCGATAGAACACAAACGGTTGTTGTAAACCAAACACAGTCCATTGGAGCAACTGTTAAATTAGGTGTGCCTCAGGGCTCTATATTAGGTCCTTTCTTATTTCTGGTCTATATAAATGACTTACCACCCACGGTAGATAACCTTTGTGATATTGTGCTATTTGCTGATGATACTTCATTAATTTTCAAGGTGGACCGAAAATCCGTCGATTACAGTAGGATAAACGCCACGCTGGTTAAAGTACTTAATTGGTTTACTATTAACAATTTGCTACTTAACGCTAAGAAAACTAAATGTGTTAGGTTCGTTTTGCCTAATGTTAGACCGGTAAAATCTAGTATATTTCTAAATGATGTGTGTTTGGAGATGGTGGACAAGGCGCTTTTCTTAGGGATAACTATAGACAAAAACTTGCAATGGAGTCCCCATATAGCAGTACTAGCAGGTAAATTAAGTTCGGCAGCTTATGCTGTTAGGAAAATCAGGCAACTTACCAATGTTGAGACAGCTCGCTTAGTTTATTATAGTTATTTTCATAGTGTTATGTCGTACGGTATTCTGGTTTGGGGAAAAGCTGCTGACATACAGACTATATTCGTGTTACAAAAAAGAGCCATTCGTTCCATATATAACCTAAACTCCCGTGATTCCTTAAGATTACTATTTAAAGAAATTAGTATTTTGACAGTAGCGTCACAATTTATTTATGAGAATATTATTTATGTCATTAAAAATCAAGACTCTTTTGTTAAGAATTGTGATATACATAATTTGAATACAAGAAATAAAAATAAAATTGCTATTAAAAAATTTCGTGTCCGTAAGGTATATAAATCATTTGTTGGTCAATGCATTCATTTCTATAATAAATTACCTGACGAAGTTTTATAGTTATCATTTCCAGCACTTAAAAATTACTTGAAAAAGTCGTTGATGTCGAAAGCTTATTATAGGGTCGAGGACTATCTAACAGATAAAAATGCTTGGCCTAAATTAAACACCTAAATAACTTATAGCTTAGTCAGGAAAATATCTAAACATTGTAGGTATAATTATTGTCTAGGGGACACGGTTTCTGTAGGAGAATGTATCAAAACTATGTGGTTGTTTTGCACCGTCATGGGTAAGTATATGTATACTATTATTATTACAATTTAAGAGTTCATCTGAACATACTGAGTTTTGACACATTTTCCTGCTCAACTACGCATGATATATATATTTTAATGTTAAATTCATTGTTTTATATAATGCTAGGTTAAGTTCTATAATTGTATAAGTAATTTAAAAAAAAAACGACTGACTGTTGAGTTTCTTGCGGCGTTTCTTCTCAGCAGTGGTCTCTTGCGAAGCGCTGGTAGATTTTTGACGTGTAAAAGTTCCCGTGCGGCCTACTTACTGAATAAACATCTTTTATCTTTTTTTATCTTTTATCTTTATCAACGGCAACGTTAAGTTTGTCGCGAGGTCTATTTTGTTTGCATTACGGCTTCGGAATCGGAACCGAACTTGATTGGTTCTTGAGAATAGGCGATTAAAGTGTTAATATACCTACTAAAAATCTTCTAAGACAAGCACCAAATAACTTTTAATAGAAAATTGGTTCATACTTGCTGTTTTTTGAGTTACTTTTTTTGTGTTTCTAGTACTTAACGGCTTTGCATATTTTTTCGAGTAACGTGATCGGATCGTGGCCTCCGGGCAACCCCGCCACCGCTGACTGCTCAGTCCTACAGCAAGGCGCGCACACGCCGCGCGTTTGAATTATACGTATTTAACGCACGGAGTGCTTACGTATCAGTATTTAGTGTCGCCGTGATTTTATATTTCTAATCTTTTGTTTGGTAACTGAGATCATTGTCACGATTGCTTATGATTAACTTTACAAAGTCTAATTCAATATTGGCTTTACTGTTTCACCAGAAATTAATATCTTGACACGCCGACAGTCTATATTTCTATTTTTTTTCCAGTATTAGTTGATTAATCATATCATAATTGCGATATCAGCTAGGTAATCTAATTCTATATTTACAAAATAATTCACATTATTTTTTTACCAGAATGCAGGTGTTCCAGATTTCTAAAATCGGAATATTGTAAAGAAATTAAAGTGTTATACGCATGCCACAGTTCTTGTACTTAAACTCTAATTCTATATTTACAGTGCTGTTGGCAAAAATTAAAATATATCAATATGGCCTAAACCCACAACTCAAATTTTCTAACTTTTTAGATTATTGTTATTTAACATGCCTCCAACGACATATCAAAAAGAACAAACTCTAATGTTATCAAAACCTATTTTTGTTCCACCGCTGGGGCACGTTTTGTCAAATGGTAACTTTATCATGTCATTATCATCATGTCAGCCGAAAGACGTCCACTGCTGGACATAGGCCTCCCCCAAGGCTCTCCACTCAGACCGGTCTTGTGCTTTTCGCATCCACCGCGTTCCCGCGATCCTTACAAGGTCGTCACTACATCTTGTTGGAGGTCTACCTACAGCTCGTCTCCCGGTCCGCGGACGCCACTCAAGAACCTTCTGGCCCCATCGGCCGTCAGTCCTGCGAGCAATGTGCCCCGCCCACTGCCACTTAAGTTTGGCTATTCTTCGGGCTATGTCGGTAACCTTAGTTCTACTGCGGATATCATCATTTCTGATTCTATCACGCAGAGAAACCCCGAGCATAGCCCTCTCCATAGCCCTCTGAGTGACTTTGAGCTTCCTTATAAGGCCCACTGTTAGCGCCCACGTCTCAGATCCGTAAGTCATCACTGGCAACACACACTGGTCAAAGACTTTTGACTTCAGACACTTCGGTAATTTGGACGAAAAGGTGCTGCGAAGCTTCCCGAACGCTGCCCAGCCGAGTCGGATTCGACGAGTGACCTCTTTCTCAAAGTTGGAACTACCTAACTGAACCGTTTGTCCCAGGTAAATATAGTCGTCAACAACTTCGAGCGGAGAGCCTCCGACTATCACGGGAGTTGGCGCGACATGGACATTGGACATGACTTTCGTCTTGTCCATGTTCATCCTCAAGCCAACTCGGTCGGAAACTCCACTGAGGTCAGTGAGCATTGCACTGAGGTCCTCCATGGTCTCAGCCATGACTACGATATCGTCAGCGAATCGAAGGTGAGTGATGTACTCGCCATTTATGTTGATGCCTCGTCCTTTCCAGTCCAGAACCTTAAAAGCATCCTCCAATGCAGCGGTGAACAGCTTCGGAGAGATCACATCTCCTTGTCTGACTCCCCGCTGCAGAGGAATAGGCTTCGTGCTCTGGTCCTGTAGTCGGACGGACATAGTGGCGTTTTCGTACAGACACTTCAACACTTCGATATATCGGTAGTCAACTTGGCACCGCTGGAGAGACTGCAGTACAGCCCAGGTCTCGATCGAATCGAAGGCTTTCTCGTAGTCCACAAATGCAAGGCAAAGGGGGAGGTTATACTCTTCGGTCTTCTGTATAACCTGCCGCAACGCATATATGTGGTCTACGGTACTATAGCCTTTTCGGAAACCGGCTTGTTCGGGAGGCCGGAAATCGTCAAACCTGCGCGCGAGACGATTTGTGATGACCCTCGAAAACAGCTTGTAAACATGGCTCAGAAGTGAGATGGGTCTATAATTCTTCAGCAAAGTTTTATCACCCTTCTTGAAGAAGAGAACCACCACACTTCTGTTCCATGCTTTCGGCGTTCTTCCTTCGTGGAGGACGGAGCTGAACAGCGTCTGAAGGCCCCTAAGGGTGGGATTACCACCCGCCTTCAGAAGTTCGGCTGTAATTCCATCCTCACCTGGGGCTTTGCCATTCTTAAGCTGTTTGAGGGCCATACTAATCTCGTATCGGGTTATATATAGTGTCGGGTTAATCTAGCTCTCGGGTCTTTAGCTCGATTTTCGACGGGTGTTCGGGTTGTCGTGTACAGCTGTCCATAAAACTTCTCAACTTCCGCCAATAGCTCAGGTTTGGATGAAATGACTCTGCCGTCGTCGGTCTTCAGCTTCATCAGTTGGCTTTGGCCAACAGACAGATCCCTGGCAAACACCTTAGAGCCCATGTTACGCTCAATAGCCTCTTCAATACTTTTAGTATTGAATCGGCGTATATCACGTTTCAGAGACTTCGAGATCTGTCTGTTGAGCTGCCGATAGCGACAAGCGTCACCAGAGGACTGCAGAATCATTTCGCGCCTCACCTCCATGAGCCTAAGGGTGGAGTCCGAGAGCTTCTTGGTTTTTGTACGGCGGATCTTGAAGAACTTAGACCCTACCGTTTGGACAGCTTCCACGAACCCGTCGTTGTTATCGTCCACGTCGCTATCTAGGCACTCGAAACGGTTTTGAAGTTCGAGCTGAAAGCTCTCGGGGTTTTGGAGCTGAGCGGGTGCCGGGCGGAGCATAGACTTCATCAGTCTAGACCTTTCAAGCTTGAACTGGATATTCAATGAGCCTCGTACCATACGGTGATCACTCCCGGTTTTAACCGCACTGATCACGGAGACATCACTGAATACGTGCTTTTTCGTCGACATGATAAAGTCTATCTCATTCCTCGTTACACCATCAGGGCTCATCCAGGTCCACTTCTTATGCTCAAGTTTTCTGAAGAAGGAGTTCATCATATAGATAGAGTCCCTCCTTCTCCATAAAACTGGCCAGTAGGTGGGCCCCGTGATTTCTGTGCCCCACTCCAAAATTCCCAACTCTCTGCTCTTCACCGTCTCGTTTACCCAGCTTTGCGTTGAAGTCCCCCATAACAATAATCCCCATTATTATTAGATGCTTTAAAATAAGAATATTTAATGTAACACTCTAATATTGTCAACAGAAACAACAACGAATTACTAACATTAGAAATAATTTTATTATAAGTAGTTTAAGTACAGTCTATTATGCGGTTGATATATGTGGCCTATTATGGTACCACATGTCTGACTAAACAAAACCAACTAGGTACCTATAAGTCATATTTATAAGTGTCAACCAATCATAGGCAGTTGTTAGGTGCATGCAGAATGTAAAATTGAGTGCAATAATTGCCAATAAACTTACGTTTGGCAAACTGTTAAATTAAAAATGTACCACACTGTTTTTGGAATAAATAAATAAATAAAATAAAATAACCGTGAAGTGAGTTTTGGAGCTATGCACGGCTCTGGAAACATCCTCATACATAGCCTCTACCTCATCGTCGGAGTGTGTCGAGGTCAGCGCATATACCTGTATGACCTTCAACGAATATCGTTGGGTCATTCTCAGTACAAGGCACGCTACCCTGCTCGATACGCTCTCGATCTTCACCACGTTGTTCACGAGGGACTTGTGGACGATAAACCCGACACCTCCCTGGGACTGGTGGTCGCCCTCCCGGAAATAGAGCAAGTTACCGGACTTCATGGTTATCATGTCCTCCCCCTCTCTACGGACTTCTGACAACCCTATGATTCCCCATCGTAACCTGCTCAATTCCTCCTCCAGTTCCAGCAACTTTTTGTTGGTCCGCAATGTTCAGCAGTTGTATGTTGCCAGGGCCAAAGGTCGTCGTTTCTGGTAGCCGGGTCTCTGCCGGAGATTACCTAAAGCACCCCCTGCCCCGCCGTTACCAAGGCCGCTACCGGAGCCAGGAATAGCGGGGCCACCGGGGACTAGGGGTCTGGGCTGATGTTTTAAATTCATAATTGGCTTTTGATCTAGAACCGTTGGGGGGAAATTGCCGTAGTCGCCACGCTTGGCAGGCGGGTTGGCGACCGCAGTTATACCATGTAGTCCGCAGAAGACGCTGCTGCCCATCCTCCGGTTTATCCCTTAGTCGCCTCGTACGACACCCACGGGAAGAGATGGGGTGGTGCTATTCTCGACCGGCACCGGCACCAACACGGCAACGTGTCCGTTTGTCTGTCTGTTTGTAAGTCACACCACTTTTCCTCAGAAACTATCAAAGTTACAAAATCAAAAATCTGTGTACAGTCAGCTGCAGAGAAATGTAACCCCCTTTGCTAGGAAACTTGTATGGAGGGGGTATTGTCTGAAGCTGACTGTACATATAAATATTTATACCGCGGACTAAAGTCAATTATGGAATAAATATACAAAAAAAACGGTCCGGTATATGTAAAGCAAAGGTATAAGTATTTTTTTTACTATACTCGTACAACACTGTGTGATGTCACTTGTTGTTCTGCGAAATAGTTATTCGTGTATGTAGTAACGGCGACGGAACCCTACACTGCGCATGATCTGACATGCTTTTGCCCAGTTTCTTTTCGTATTCCAGAATTATGAATTTTACTTCGAAAAATTATATAGTATCATTCTGGTGTGCGTTGTTCTTCTCCAAAACGGCTCGACCGATTTTGAATAACTTTTTTTTATAAGTACTTGTCACTTAGATGATTCTTAGCTATAGTTCCCAACATAAGTAATCTTAACTAAACAACAAAACTTTTATGTACTTATTTACATTAATTTTAAATTCAATGCGACTCCATACCTCTGCTAGTCAAATTCGAAGAAGCAATGCGAATAGATAAAATACGATGTAACTCGCAGCGCAACAACGGGGAAAAGTACTTAAATTTTTGCACGATAATATTGATTATACAATAGATTTTATTTAACATACGTTTTTTCGTTTGTAAGTAGCAGATGTAATTTATTGACGTGTTCAGTTCATGTTGATAATATAAAAGCTATTTCAGCTCTATACAATTCACTAGTAAGAAGCCAACTAGAGTACAACGCTGCGATATGGACTCCACATGAGATCAAGTACAACCTTATGATAGAGAAGATACAAAATAAGTTTATCAGGTACTTCTACTGGAAACTATATGGTGTCTACCCTTTCCATCCGTTGATGTACCCTACGTTGTTCGTATTGGGCATGGTAGGCTACAGTAAATAAGAAACGCGTAGGGATTTGGCATTCGCATGCTATATAGTCAGAATCCTCCGCGGTAACATCTGCAACCCGGGTATATTGCGGCAATTGAGCCTGAACGTTCCAGACAAGTACGCGGAGCGGCGGCGGCGGCCGCGGCTGCTAGCGGAGCCGAGCGGCAGAACCAACTTGCTTCGCAAGGCACCCCTCAGCCGCATTATCCATACGCTGAATCTGGTTGCCGATAGAACGGATTTTTTTTTTTGTAATTATAGTGAATTTTTAAATGTAACTTTGTACGTATTGTCTATGTAATGTCTAATGTATTATTTAATTTAAGGATTAAGTTAATTTAAGGCACTATTGTATTAGGGTAACCCTGTAAAGATAGTAGCTCAAATGAAACAATAAATAAATAAATAATTAATAAATGATATTAGACGAATAGTCGTAAGTATGAGATCAAATTTTGAAGATTTGTAACTTTATTACTAAGTACCATGGTTGTTATTAGGTTGAACTTAAAACTGTTTTAAAACGTTTGTCTCGGTTCGTTAGTGAACAAATGCAACAGACGTATAGATTCATGCGGACAGAATTTAGTTTTGATTTTGTATGGGACTGGTTATCTAGTTGAATATTGTTATCAAAGGAAAACTGCCAAGTTAGGGCCTGCCTTTAGGTTTTGGCGAGTGGCTCAGTCGGTCAGTCACTACAAAATAAGCCGTTCTTAGAAATTAATAACTCGTTAAATGGTAATGATATAAGATTGATTTTCATGCTAGGCTCTGAGATCATTGACCTTAGTAATCTGTAAAAAAATCAGGTTCCTGGCTATATCGGGGAAAAAAGTTACGAGGGTGGAAAGGGGCTGAGTGAGTTTGTGTAAATTGTATACACTGCAGTAGGCTTTTACTTTGGACTTGGCGGGACACACTGCCGTGTGTCTTGAACACCGGCAGACGTATCAATAAAAAGCCCTTATATATATATGTATAAGGCGGTGCACCGATGTACCGTACATAAATCGCCTTCATAAAACGTAAAAAGTAGGTAATTTCTTTTAAAACATTTATTGTAACGCCGCGGGAAAGTAATAGTCCTATGTAAACAATTAAATATTCTTCGTTAAAGTCACTCAACTATCTTATCTTATCGCCACCCTTGAAATAGGTACCTACCGTTGAGGAGTTCCGGTGGCCATCTTTGATCTACATCATCAGTTCCACTTCACTAAATTATACTTTCTGAATTCAAGCTTGTTACTAAAAATACTAAAATCGCTACATGTATGCCTATAATATTTGAGGAGTTCCCTCAGTTCCTTATGGATCCCCTCATCAGATTCAAATTTGGTAACAATGGGACCATCTCAGACTCTATCAAACCAAAAAAGAATTTATAAAATTGGTTCACAATTGACGGAGAAATCGGTGAACATACATAAGAAAACCGGCCAAGTGCGAGTTGAACTCGCGTGGAGAGGGTTCCGTACAATGCCAAAGTCAAATGTTATTATTCCATTGTGGTATGTTTTACAACAAAATATCACATTTGAAATCCTCACATTAAGAGGCGAGTTAACTACTACTAGCGCTATCTAGTGGTGTTTTAGTGAACTATTTTCCGTAAGTGAACGTATTATATTGAGTTTACCACTTTATTTTCAATTGATAGAATTTTTTTTAGGTTTTCCTGTAATCTACAAGCAATTAACTAAAATTTTAGGCTTAGTAGTTTCGGAGATTGGGGGGGGGGGGGGTCCATTTTCGTGTTCTTTCATGAATAAAATAAAAAATAGTTTACATATGTGTACCAAATTTCTCAATCGGTCCAGTAGTTTCGGAGCAAATTGGCTGTGACAGACGGACGGAAAGACTATAAGTTTCCGTATTTTCATTTTTTGTACGGAACCCTAAAAAACAAAACTGTAGGTATGTTCCACTGCAGGCATGTACTACAGTGGAACACAGAACCTCCTCCTTTTTTGAAGTCGGTTAAAAAGACGTTATTTTTTGCGTTTTTAAAGGCGGTTTTTGTTTTTTATTATTTGTGAGTAGTCAACCCGGCGAACTTACTACCACCTCAGAATGTTTTTCTCGTATTTTTACCCGACTGCCAAGAAGGGTAACGCTTGCCAGTACTGCTAGTAGAAATATATTGACGCGTTGGTTTTCACGTTTGAGACGAGAGCTATGTAGGTATAGTAACGACGCAATGTACTTCTACTGGCGTTTGGCAGGAGCAATGTAAGTCAGCTATGACGTGCAACCTGACAGTACCTTCGAGCCGGCAGTTCACGAGCGCGTCGTACCAGTCCAAGGGTTCTCGGTGCAGCTTCAGGAAGCCGGGGCCGCCGAGCACGGGCTCGTAGCCCGGCGGTGGCTTCAGCTTCTCTAAGCTCGCCACCAGCGGGCTGCCTGCAACAAGTTTGCCTTTGAAAAGAAAGTTCGCGAATTTCTTTGTAGGTAGAGTTGACATCACCTTGATTTTCTGTAGTGTTTTGTGCATATCCTCATGTAACATATATGTGTGTATTTATTTAGTAGTAGATTTTATGTAAGTAATTATATTAATTCAATATATTGATATATAGAATATATAAGTACATAATACTCAAATAGTTAGACCGTATTTTACACCGCTACCACAATCTTCGATTTGTCCAAAGATTAACTGGCAGAGAATGCCTTACGGCATTAAGTTCGCCTTTTGTATACTAAGTGTATATTCTTTTGTGCAATAAAGGTTAAATTAAACAAGTGAACACAAATTCTTGAGCACTGAACACACGCCGAGCGCTACCGGTACTGGACAACGACGTCGACGTCAGTATTTATTATTAACGGGTACTATGTTTGGCCATTTTAGGCATCCTACTTTATATATATATATATATATATATACAGTGGTGGTCACATAATTAGGGACACTTGTTTTTTTCCCATACAATTGCCTACAAATATGACTTTTCAATTCAAAAAGTTCTAAACTAATCTAATATTTGGTTACACACTTATCGTTCATTAATGAATTAAGGTTTAAATATATGTATGGGGATATTGTTTTCATCTCTGTTGAAAACGGATCTTTCATTTTATAAGGATTTGAAAAAATAAATACCTCGCGTTCATACAAAGTTGTAAAACTTTGTATGGACGGGTCAGAACAAAGTTTTTAAATCCCTATAAAATATAAGGTTCGTTTTTAACAGTAGTTCATTGTACATACATTTAAACCTTAGTTAATGATCTAAAGTAAATTGTATTTAGCAATAAAATTGGTCAAGAGCTTTTTGAATGGTGGTCAAAATTTAAAAGTCATATTTGTAGGCAATTGTATGGGAAAAAAACGAGTGTCCCTAATTATGTGACCACCACTGTATATACATATACAGCGTGGAATCTAAGTCGTGATCACAATGATCACCTCTGTGTTCTACCCGGGGATATGAACAACTTTCACTATGGGACCAACTCTGAAATCAAGAAAAAAAAAACAGCTGCTTCATACATTTTGGTCGAGTAAGTATTGAACTTTTCTATGAAACAGCTGATTATTTTTTCGGGATTTCAGAGTTGGTCCCATAGTGAAAGTTGTTCATATTCGTGGGTAGACCACAGAGGTGATCATTGTGATCACGACTTAGATTCCACCCTGTATATCCCTATACATATATATAATATTATAAATGCGAAAGTTTGTGTGTGTGTGTGTGTTTGTTACTTCTTCACGCTGCAACGGCTGGACGGATTTGGATGAAATTTGGAATAGAGATAGCTTATATCCTGGATTAACACATAGGCTACTTTTCATCCCGGAAAAGAAGACGCGTTCAGAAGTTACTATCCACTAATACGAGTATCATACTAATCCGACTAATATAATAAACCCTAAGGGGTAAAAGGAGGGTGTAGAATTTTGTATGAGTTTCGTCATTTTTAAAGTTAAAAACGTGAAAATTTATTTATTTGTTTGTTTATTTATTTCTTTATTGGAGAACAAACAGAGATAAGCGTACAAAGACACAAATTTTACCCAATGGAGTATAAACTAACATGCACTCATTTCCTAGACAGCTCCCACTTAAACATGTTTTGTAATAAATTTTGCTACACTAGCACTAAGACTATGATTGATTGATTTATTGATTGGTATATCGACTACTTTTTACAAATAACTATTAGATATATAAAAACCCCCGATATAACGGTGATCCCTTTCTTTCAGAGAAACCTAGCTAAGAAACACAGCTAAAGATTTGGACGCAAGTTCAAATTTTATGAAAATTGGTTGGGCCGTTTAAGAGATATCAGGTCTGAAAGTAGGTGTCGCCGTTATATTTGGGGCTTTTAACCACCAAAAAGCTCAATATCTCAAAAACGATTTTGATAAAATATGTCTAAGAACCACCGCTAAAAAACCTGCTTTCAAATAAAAAAGCCACATCCAAATCGGTTCATCCGTTTAAGAGCTACGGTGCCACAGACAGACATACACACACACACACACACACTTGCACGTCAAACTTATAACACCCCAGGTTTCTTTCGTCGGGGGTCAATAGCCTTTAGCAATTTTGGAAAAACTACCTCTAAGGGATAAAAGGGGGTGTAGAATTTTATAAGAGAGTTTCGTCATTTTTGTTGTTAGAAACGTTAAAATTGGTATAAATACTAATAAATAAAAAAAAATACTTTTGGCGATGTTGAAAAAATATTCCTAAGGGGTTGATATGGGAGGAAAAGTATGTATCGAAGTGAAATAAACTAATAGATATGAGCTGTGATAATTAGCTGTAATGTACTGGGTGTAAGTACAGTTGGTTAGGTTAATTTTTAGGGTTCCGTACCTCGAGAGGAAAAACGGAACCTTTATAGGATCACTTTGTTGTCCGTCTGTCTGTCCGTCTGTCTGCCTGTCTGTCTGTCAAGACCCTTTATCTAGGGAACGCGTAGAGGTATTGCGTTTAAATTAAAACCATATACTTAAGTGTCCAGTCCCTTGAAGCTCTAGAAAAATCAAACTAATAAGTTAACGTGAAAAAAAGATACGGCCGTTTATACCGCAAAAAAAGTACATATCGACACTCTCAAGGCATTTAAAAATTTATAGGGTATTTTCTGTTGACCTAGAACTATGAAATTTGGCAAGTAATACCGTCTTATACTACCTACAATTATAGGAAAAAATCTGAAAACTGTAAATTTTTAATTAAATCACGAAAAAACCAACGTCAAGTTTTGAATTGAGTTAACCTTGTCATGTCATTGGCACAAGCTTAAACAGGTTCTTAATTATTTTCATGATGTGTAGTTTTCGATTTAGGATGAAGAATAAAAAAAAAACTTGGTAGTAGGGAATGCAAATAACCGGTTATAACCGGTTTTAATCGGTTATAACCGGTTTTAATCGGTTATTTTCATACAAAATCGGTTAATAACCGGTTAAATTGCATTCCCTACTTGGTAGGTACCTAATAATTTCGGTATATGTAGCACTTACCTAACAGTTTGCACTGTGATGCGTACCTGCTTATTTAATTTAAAGTTTTGTAATCAAACATAATCCTACATAAGTACCTACCTACTTAAGAGTTTTGTACCTAGTCGTCTAATCGTACACATTAATTAGTTAAGAAGTTTAATGCAAGTTAATGCTTATGTGATAAATAAAGTGTTAGCTACTCGCCAACAGATGGCGTTAATAATTGTAAATGATGCTAATTTTGAATGTTACTTGTATACAAGAAAACAAAGTTAATTTAGTTAATTGAATCTCGATAGATGTCGCTGTTACTCGATTCCTACATCGCGGTGACAAGATTTCCCCAGCGAATAATTATAAGGCTCGGGAATTTACTCTTTATTAACCCAGGGCTCGGAAAACGGTATATTTTTCGAAACGGTTTCATCTTTAATACCTAAGAAACGATTTGTTTCGATTTCGTTCGAACGGAACGTTATGGAAAACGTTTTTGATCAGGATCGAAATTTTAATTGGTTTTAATAAAACGTTTTTAAAAGAAAGAAAGAAAAGAAATGAAAAACGTAATAAAACGTTTTTAACCGGTTTCTGGGGTGTTTGGTACGAAGCTAAGAACGAATATTCCTAACTAGCTTTCCTCCCGCGACTTCGTCTGCGGAGAGTCAGAACTTATGGTACAGACATAGTTTATGTCACCTTCAAAGAGTTTTTTATGAAAAAAAGTCCAGAACGTTAATTTTAAGTAAAAGTTTCATAAACACCTTTCATTTTATGACTCTAAACCAACAAAATTGCCACACAAAATAAATTCACTGCCCCTTTTCCACCACTAGGTTTTTTTAATCAACCCTAGATTTAATAGATTGATAATTTAGTCATTTCATCTATTTACTAAATTTCTATACAAACAATTAACCCACTTATCATAAGATTTTCGAAAAACACCAAAGCTGGATATTTTCTTTATGTTACAGTATTTAGTCGCAATACCCGTTTTCATATCTTGTAGGTATATACGTTTGAAAGTAACTTTATTTCCGTACAAACTTTACAGTCACTATCAGCAGTCTAAGATCCCAAGTGTTTCCCTTTAGTTTTTTTTATTGATGATGGGTTTGTTCTTGACTATTTGTTTCTTTAAGGGGCAAGTGTGTAACAAAAACTGCAGCTTGCACTTTTTAAGATGCTAACATTCATGTAACTGGAAAAAAACCCAACTCAAATACCTCAAAAACGTTCACCCCGCTTTTCACCCTGTTAAGGGCTTATTTTAAAACCTGTTTTTTGATTTAATTAATACCTAATGGTGTTGATACCAAGTTTCATGTATCTAACTTGCCCAGGCATAATTCTTATGTATAGGTAAACAGTAACCTTAATACCAATAATGTCCACTTTCTCACATAAAAATGACCAAATTCCCACAACAACTTCTACTCCCATATTACCCCCTTTTCCGAAACTGCCGTATTTTTTTCATTTATGTCGTAAACTAACGTTCACTATTCTCATTTTAAAAATGCCCAAACTCTCTTTAATTTATCCACCTTTGGAGAAGTCGCCCAAAACCTTTTTAGGGTTCCGTAGCAAAAATGGCAAAAACTCTTATAGTTTCGTCATGTCCGTCCGTCCGTCCGTATGTCACACGCATTTTACTCGAAAACTACAGAGGTTCATTGATGAAATTTGGAGTAGGAATAGGTGTCTTGTAGAAGCCGCTACTTAGTTTGGTAGTAAAATAACAAAAATAAATATTTCTAGGTTGGGTACTGCCTACAAAATGTGAATGTTGATGAAAAAAAAAAATCGCCATAAATCATCGTGCGGAACATATTTCGACAGTTCTTTTAAAACACAACTTCAACTTCTACCGCCAATTTACAACCGCCATTTACGGAGATAGTTTTTCCAAAATCTCCGAAAGCAATTTAGTAGCCCTAACAGGCTGACACCTATTTGCACGTTTCCCACCTAAACAATAACCGAAGTCGCTTATTTACTAACTTCGCTAGACGCTAAAATCGTATTTCCTATTGATAAGTAGTAGCCTACATACTAATTTTCACATTTCTCACTTTAAAATTGACCAAAGTCCGAAACTTCTACCCCCCCATTTTACAACCTTTGGGGTAGTTTTTCCTAAATCGCCGAAAGTAACATTTTTTTTATAATAACAGTAGTCTCACCACATTTCTCCCTTCAAACATGTCTAAAATCCCATACAAACTTCTACCGCCAATTTATTCGCTAAAAGCAGTATATTTAATTCATATTCATTACCCACGTTTATCACTTCAAAACTGTATATTTTCCATACAATTTATTTTTTATATGTATATTGCCTTTGTAGGTAGATTATATTTGCATTGAAAAGCATTTCTACCAAGTTTCAAGTAAAATTTACCATAAAAGTAATCCCCACAAAATAGCTGCAACTACTTTCCATCCCCCCAGGGGTTGAATTTTAGTAATCGCTGAAAAACGTATCTCAAAATATTATTTGAAGAGCATTTCTATCAAGTTTTAAGTAAATTTGATCATAAAAATATTTTTTATATACAAACTTTGCAACCCCCTTTCATTCCTCTAGGGGTTGAAATTTTAGTTATAGCTGAAATACGTGTCTCATTATTTTCACTGAAGAGCATTTCTACCAAGTTTCAAGTAAATTTGACCATGAAAATATTTTTTGCCACAAAAACTTTGCAACCCCCTTTCATCCCTCTAGGGATTAAATTTTAGTAATCGCTGAAATACGTGTCTTATTATTTGCATTGAAGACCATTTTTACCAAGTTTTAAGTAAATTGGACCATAAAAATATTTTTTCCCATACAAACTTTGCAACCCCCTTTCATCCCTTTAGGGGTTGAATTTCAAAAAATCCCTTCTTAGTGGATCTCTACATCACAAAATACAAATACTGTCCAAGTTTCATATTTCTAGCATTTGTAGTTTTGGCTGGGCGATGATGAGTCACCCGGGACATTGCCTTTTATATATATATGTGTGTATATATATATATATATATAGATAATAATTTCATGCTTGTCACCGAACGCGGGGCGCGCGGCGCGTCCACTGGATTAAACCGGTTTTTTAAAACGTTTCCGTTTCGTCTTCGTTCCGAACAAAGTTTTGTATAAAGAACCGTTCGAAACGTTTTAAAAACGTTGTTTTGAATAACGTTTCCGAGCCCTGTATTAACATATTTCACTAGATTATACGGGATTAATTACTGATTGAAACGTATTGAAGTACCTATAGTAGTGCTGTGTGTTTTTTGGGCACCTCGTTGACTAGTATTACAGATATTGAAATATAATATTTCAATATCTACAAACGTTAAAACAGCCCTAGATTCGCTTATTTTGTACTAGTGACCCGCCCTCGCTTCGCTTCGGTTTGTGCCAGTTTTCTGTAACACCCGTACATAATCCAAAACTTATTATACATAAAAACCCTCCTCTTGAATCACTCTATCCGTATCCGTTGCGTAATTTTAAAGATCTAAGCATACATAGGGACAGACAGACAGCGGGAAGCGACTTTGTTTTATACTATGTAGCGATGTTAAACACTAACAAAAAATTACAAATTAGTGCATAGGTAGGTACTTATTATACATTAGCCGCGTAAATATTTAGTATATGTACCTACAAATTTGTGCGAAACCCTCGATGGGCGAGTCCGACTCGCACTTGTCCGGGTTATTTAACCGACTTCCAAAAAAGGAGGCGGTTCTCAATACGATTGTAATTTATTACCTTGTTCGGGTCATGGAAAGTGTTTAATTTTTCAATATTATTTGACGAGCTAAGTTTAAATACTTGATTCCAGAAAAAAAACTGCTGTTTAGATTTTTCGCAAGGTTCAAATCAAGCCCCACAGTAACAATGTTTGCTCCTTGCGGGATTCGAACTTACGATCCTCGGCATAGCAGGAGATTGCACAATTACCAGACCAATGATGCAGTTAAACTATTAAGATTACTGAAAACCATTAAAAAATCGTAACAATCAACCGCACACATCGGGGTTAAGGACTTACCGAACATCACGGCCAGAGCCACTAGCACCAAACATTTCAACATTAAATTTTCCATTACTGTTATTATCTCTTTTTTTTTAAATGAAAGTGACGATGCTCCGGACTCAAGACACAGACTAAATGAAATGTAAGCAGAACAGACATCATCGTTCTTATATATACCTGGAGCGAATGTAATGCGAAACGCGTTATTACTTCTATGTTAGACCTGCTGCGCACCCGGCGACCCGACCACGGATGCGATGCTACAACGCGTCGTCGGAACGCATCGCAAGGGTTTGTCAACTGAATGGGGAATGGATTATTCGTTATGCGAAATCAAAATAATCTATTACATTATAACTTAGTAAGAATAAAAGGTACATTTCAGACATTTTATAATGGTGTCCCTTTGTTTCATAGACACTCATTTCATACACGTGTACACTTGAGGAAAAATTGAATTTGGTATTGATTACCAAATGGGGCTGTGACGGATCCCAGCAAAGTCAGTTTAAGCAAAAATTTCAAAGTTGTACTGACAGTGATGCAAATATATTCCAAAGCTCGCTTGTGCCCTTGAGATTAAGTTTTGTTATTAACAGTAAAGAAAGAAAAGTTATTTGGCAAAACCCAGTGCCTTCATCTGTTAGGTTCTGCAGACCTATTCGTATAAGATTTGTCCATGAGACAAAAGACATCACAAAAGACGAAATACGTTACGTGGAAGACCAAGTGAAAAACTTGAAAAAAACCGAGATTTCGACTAATGATGATGGTGCAGTCAGTATAACGCACATCATGAAACTTACGATGGTAGACGGAAAAGTGTGTAACGCCGCTACTGATACAGCATCCACCATGAGATGCTACATTTGTGGGCAGACCTCTAAAGATTTTAATAAATTGAAAGAAGAAAAGGAGATAAATGAGGAAGCACTACAGTTTGGGCTGTCAGTTTTACACGCAAGAATCCGGTTTTTTGAATCTTTGTTACATTTGGCTTACAAACTACCATTAAAAAAGTGGCAAGCCTGAAGTGCAGTAGGAAAAAAAAGCGTAGATGAAACTAAAAAACGAATACAAAGAGAGTTTAAAGAAGAAGTGGGACGCCTGGTAGATATTCCCAAAGCCGGATTCGGAAATACGAATGATGGGAACACCTCAAGAAGGTTTTTTGCGGATCCGGATACATCTTCAAGGATCGGGTCCATATTGGCTCATATAAAATTGGTCTTTAGATTTTTTATATAAATAACGATTTGTGTCTATACTCATAATTTCTTCGAAAAATTTTGCTTATACTTTTTTGTTCATACTTGTTTAACTCTATAATCATCGCAACTCATAATGCATTTTTTTAAGAAACTGTTACTTTTTAAGGATTATTATAAATCTAACCTAACCTAACCTAATTTTATTTACACGTAAGATATTTAAGAAATTCTGAAAAGTGTACGGTTCCATGAATATTGGCGTTATAAGTTCAGATGAGTATAAGTTTCGATCATTACTCGTAGTATTAAAAAATATTATGAAGAGTATGAAGAGTGATAATTATGATGTAAAATGGTATGAGGAAAATTTTCGGAGTTCCAATAATCGAAGTTGCAATTTTATATGAACTTTGGCGCACCCTCAAGGATCACCGGCGTCAATGTAGATTTAATAAAAATATTATGGGTAATCTTGGAGGTGATATCAAGTGGCCACAGTATAGACACTGATAAATTTGCAGCGTACGCACATGAAACAAGCAAAATGTACGTTGAGCTTTATGGGTGGTACCCTATGTCACCCACAATGCATAAAGTTTTAATGCACGCAGCCAAGGTCATAGCTCATACTGCCAATAGGACGCTTTCGGAAGAGGCAGCTGAGGCGCGGAATAAGAATTTCCGCCAATACAGACTAAATTTCTCAAGAAAATTTTCAAGAATAGATTGTAATAGAGATGCTCAGCTGTAAAAGGGGAAAGCAGCGAAAGAAAAGTATAGCATTTACAAGGGAGGCAGTTAGTCTAATGGCCGGATACACACCAGTACCTCAACATGACCTTTCAAATGACCAGAATAGCGATGAAAATGATGACGAAAATGAAAACTCTGATTAATTACACATAATTAATGTGAAAAGTTGTTTTTGTGGCAATATGTCACAGCAGGATTCCTTTAAATACTTATTTACAGTCAATTACTATGTTTTATTTCACCACAAAACAAAAAAATCGATTAAATAATTTTGATCGGTTTTTTGACCCAAATACTCCTCTGTGCAACGTGGTATAAAGTATGCTACGGCGTGACGCCACGCGAAACTTCAACGCACTTTATTTTCGTCATTTTTTGTTTAATTGACAAAATAAAAAATATGTGTTCAATATTTTTTGATAGTGTAAATGACGGGCTAATTAGATTTTTTAGGATACCCTTTTAGATGGGACCAATTTTGACCGACCGTAATTTATGCACCGTTAAGCCCCGGTGTGGTCGCTCCCTTATTTGATGAAATTTGGGATGGTAATAGTGATGTACCCTAAAGATTAACATTTATTAAAATTCTATGTCATAAGTCATAAGGGATAAAATGGGGGCTGAAGTTTTTTTGGGAATTTAGTAATTTTTAATGTTAGAAACATGAAAATCAGTATTTCAGCTACTCCTTTAAAATAAAAAACACATGAGAATACCCATAGAATTAGACCCATAAAAATAAGTTTTTCACCAAGCCTTAAGGATAAAACATAATCAACTTACAGCATCTTTATGGTTTCCTAGTCAAACCCTTTTTCAACACTTTTTAACCGACTTCAAAAAAGGAGGAGGTTATACGTTCCACTGTACGTAATTTTTTTTTTATGTATGTTCACCGATTACACCGTCAATTGTCGACAGATTTCAAATTTTTTTTTTTGGTTTGATAGAGTATACTTTCGAGGTGGTCCCATTGTCACCAAATCTGAATCTGATGAGAGGATCCGTGAGGAATTGAGGGAACTCCTCAAATATTGTAGGCAAACATATAGCGATTTTAGTATTTTTAGTAACAAGTCCAGCATTTGCATTCAGAAAATATCATTTGGTGAATTGGAACTGATGATGAAGACCACAGATGGCCACCGGAACTCCTTAACGGTACCGATTTCAAGGGTGGCGATAAGATATCTCGATTAAGATAGTTGAGCGACTACAACGAAGAATATTTACTTATTAACCGACTTCAAAAAAGGAGGTTATTGAAATATGACTATGACTTTCCCGCGGCGTTGCTTGCGGCGCGCTTGAAATAACTTAAAGTTTCATTTCAACTAAGAAGTGGGACTACGTAACAGAGTATTATGATCACTAAAAAGTATTATCAGGAGCTATCAAAGTCACGAAGCTGAAATTACTTATACACATGTAGTACTTAAGTAGTTATTTATACCGCGCACTAATACTAATTATTAGATAAGTAAATGAAACTGACTGGAAACTTTTTTTCTTCATTTATAACATCGTGTAAGGTATAACTATTATATTGGGGTAATATTTGCTAAAAAATCAATGGCTAAAAATACACTTCCTCTAAATTAATTTGATTTAATCGTTCACTTGCTATAAATTCAAAAACTGGTTTTTACAATCGTGAGCAAAAATGTTTTTGCTTATAACTTTCACATAACAAGGAATTAGGTAATAGCAAAAATACTGTTAATACAAGGCGCAATGGTGAACATATTGGTGTACTTTTCTCTAATACCTACTCTTTTACGCGTGAGTAAAAAAACAAAACCAATATTTGAAAAACCACGTTTACTTAATTTTGCCGTTGAGTTACAGGTTGTGCTTTTGCACATTAGTGCATCGAACAAAGCCCAATCAACATCTACAGTCAATAGTCTTATATTAAGAATTATTCGTTGATTTCTAGGTTCGGGATACCTACCGAAATTACGTCAACTTTAAAAACATATTTCCCAAAAACTGTGCACAGAAGGAAGGCAGGAGTTTTACTTAGTTTATAATTGAATACTATTGAGCTACCAAAATATGGAATCAGAAACTCGTGTCCAAAAATGGCCCTCTTAAAACACAATGCATTGTAGTTGCAGTAAAGACTCGACAAGATGCAGCGCGCTTCAAAAATTAAAACTATAATTAAATTATGAACGCAGTGCTCTCATAAAGTGTCGTTTAAGCATTATCTGTAAATTGCGTTCATTAATGTACCATTAGTGGTTGGTTGTGACTGGCAGGAGCGAGCGAGCCTAGTGTTAGAGAGAGGCGCGGGGACGCAGCTTTAGTTTGAGGTAAGTATATTAAATTATGTTTAAACGATTAGACATTGTAAATATTATGTCAAATCTGTTTATAGTAAATGAGCCTTGTATATGGATAAAGCACGACAGGGGAGGCGCGGCAGCGCAGTGCCCGCCATAAAAATGACCCTCGACCCTCGTATAGGTATAATAAACTTGTTAGATTTATTTTGTCCTTCAAAGCTGAAAGTGTGAGTTCTGTTGACTTTTTTTTAGAATATCCTGGTCAATGATATTTTATATAAAGATACATCATCTGCACGCAAAAACGTTCCTCGAAAAGGAAGGCAAATTGCCTTACTTTTTATCTATTTATCTCTTTCTAACAATAGCGTTCGCTATGGATTGTAGTCTTTGTCTCTGTCAGTAATTGGTCACAGGTTTTGAATGCGTTTAGTATGACCATAACGTATCTTAATATAAAATATTATTGATCCTGGTGGGTTTGACGAATAATAAATAAAGGAAATAATAAAATAACAAGTATGAGGGCAATGATGTTTTATATAAAGATACGTCATCTGCGCGCAAAAACGTTCCGCAAAAAGGAAGGCAAATTGCTTTACCTTTTATCTATTTATCTTTTTGTGACACTAGCGTTCGCTATGGATTGCCGGGTTTGTCTCTGTTAGTAATTGGTCACGGGCTTTGAATGCGTTTAGTATGAGCATAACGTATCTTAATATAAAATATCATTGTATGAGGGTAGTTTTGCTTGCAGAAATCAGCGTTAGTTTTAAGCACTTACCCCCTTACTAATAAACGTTGTGTAACGGTGGTATAGCTATACAATGTTTTGTCCTTATCTGTCATTGTGACATTTGAATTTGACAGATAAGGACAAACGCCCACCGGAGCCGTCGCCGGCGCCGGGATAACAAGCTTCCCGCTCGGTGTCGGCCGACAAAACTGCATGTAAGTTGTGTACGTATGCGTGTGCGTAGAGCTGCACAAAAAACAGAGCGTAAACCGGCGTCGGCACCGGCCCAGTAGAAAACGGAGCCCCGGCGCCGGCACCGTGCCGATGTCGTGTCGCAGTCGTTCCGGCAAGTGGAAAAACGTCCAGTAAGTAATGGTTATATTTCAGGAAATATGATTTCAACCCGCTGTACTGTTTAAAGAACGAGGGCAGTTTTACGATTACCTTTTGTTTGATATTAACAAAAAGATCTTAGTTAAGATTACAGACGGCCGATTCATATTCCTGAACCATACAGGGAACGCATGCGTTCTGGTCGTGTCGGGCGGTCGGATCGGATCGGAAGTGTGCAAGCCCCTTAAACTGAGGCCAACCAAGTACACAGTTCAATGCGAACTTGACGCAGGCGCACTTTTATACGACTTGCTGAACGTGGTACTTCCCGGTCGAGGCAAACGTAGCGGAATTACTTTACGTGTAAATAAAACCTTAGATTAAAGGCATTATATCAGTTTGCAGTGCGCTGTTTGTTGGTAAGGCCTCGCAAAAAATACTATAAGTATTAGCTATTTTTTATGTATTGTACTTCGTACTGTTTTATTTTATAAGTCAATAGTCAATTGATAGACCTTTTACCTTTTATTTCATCTTTCTTTTCCTTTACTTTAATACTACTACTACTCTCTGAAAAGTATAAAATACAGTAGTTATCCATTTTTTTAAATTACACCATAGATTTGGAAGCTGTTTTTCTTTTTAAAGACAAAGACAAAGACAAAGACATTTATTGCCAGAACATAGTAAATAAACAGATCTTCGTGGAACAGGATGAGCTTATGTTCTACCTTAATTAGGCATGCAATGTTATAATACAGATCGTTTTTCATCAAGGAGTTTTTTTTTGTTGATGATGGGTCTGTTCTTGACTATTTGTTTCTTTAAGGGGCAAGTGTTTAAAAAAAACTGAAGCTTGCACTTTTTTAGATGCTAATATTCATGTTGAGGAATGAGGAAAAAAAAAACAACTCAAATACCTCAAAAACTTTCACCCCGCTTTTCACACTGTTAAGGGCTTATTTTAAAACCTGTTTTTTTATTTAATTAATACCTAATGGTGTTGATACCAAGTTTTATGTAACTTGCCCAGTCATAATTCTTATGTATAGGTAAACAGTAACCTTAATACCAATAATGTCCACATTTCTCACATCAAAAATGACCAAATTCCCACAACAACTTCTACCCCCATATTACCCCCTTTTCCGAAACTGCCGTATTTTTTTCTCAATTGCCGTATTTTAAGCTCAAAATAGCATCAAAATAAGAAGCCATTATAAAAATACAATGCGTATAAAAATGCTAAAAAAAAAGATTTATTTTCATGTTTCTTGTGTGGGGACCCCTCTTGGGATTTGATTTATTGTTCATTGTACAATTTTAAACGATAGATTTTATAATAACACGTATTCTGTGAAAAATTCAACTGGCTACTTATAACGGTTAAAAAGTAATAGCCCTGTAAACTTACTTTTTCATATAAGGGCGCGTACCGCTGTTAAGCGATGACGTCACTCCAGCAAGATGGCCCCCGCGCGCTTTAATATTATTGACCCACATTTTAAACGTTCATAGAATCAAAACTACCAAGTCTTTTTGAATAAAATAAAAAGTAGTATGTTTATTTATTTATAAACTTTACTGCTACAAAGTCTCAAGCGATTTGGCGTACCTACTGACATTCTTCATTTAAAACCACCATTTACAGAGATAGTTTTGCCAAAATCTACGAAAGTAATTTAGTACCTAGCCCTAACAGGCTGACACCTATTTACACGTTTCTCACCTTAAAAAATAACCGAAGTCGCTTATTTACTAACTTCGCTAGACGCTAAAATCGTATTTCCTATTGATAAGTATTTTCACATTTCTCACTTTAAAATTGACCAAAGTCCGAAACTTCTACCCCCCCATTTTACAACCTTTGGGGTTGTTTTTCCTAAATCGCCGAAGGTAATTTTTTTTTTATAATAACGTTTTTTTTTATAGTCTCACCACATTTCTCCCTTCGAACATGTCTAAAATCCCATACAAACTTCTACCGCCAATTTATTCGCTAAAAGCAGTATATTTAATTCATATTCATTAGCCACGTTTCTCACTTCAAAACTGTATATTTTCCATACAATTTTCTACCCCTCGTTTTACCACCTAACAGGTATAGTATGGTCGAATTAGCAGAAAGTATGGAATTAAGTCGTGTAGTCGTGCATTTTTGGCAATCGTTAGAGGGCTTAACTAGATAGTTTTCCCCGGTTTGCACCGTTTCTATTATGTACGGAAAGCCTTTAAATGTTAGGTATAAACTTTAAAGTGCCGTAATTTTGGAGTATGTTAAAAACTATTTGGTGCAAGTTTAGCCACGTGTAAAGACACCTTTAATACTTAACGTATCTTAATTAAAAAGGTGTGAGATGTATCAAAATTAAGTTATTTGTTTTTCTTAGATTGCGGCTCGAGGATAATTCAGTCGGTTGGTGCAAACTTACATTAAGCTTTTTAAAGCATAATAAACGCCCAGTTTATTTTGCACCCCTGTGAGAATTATGGAACATGAATTTTTCATTATTTTATAGATTGTACTTTGGGGCAAATTAAGGTAGTCGTGAAAATTTATTCATGGCACTTGTTATAAAGATACTACATTCGCACCTTATAAAAAAAAGGAAAAAATAACGGGAAGTTTATCAAATGTAATCGCAGCGAACGCCAGGCGACCGCGGGCATACCTATTTAATCTTTGCCGCGGGTAGTGGGAGCGCGGGGCGCGGGCGGGGAAGAGCGCAACGCATGGCACCGCTCAGTCAGTTACTTTGTGAAAATTGTTGTGTGATCTGATGATCTCTGTGTACCCTATACAGGGTGGAAAAAACGCATATGAACGGCAACTTCCTTTATATTCAAAAAAGAAAATTCTACACGAAGAAGACTTACTTTTATTTTTTAAAACAATTATTACTGCATTTTTGGAATTTGGTCTGCCTTAACCGGGAATCGAACTGGTCGAATATATGACAAAACAATAAAACCATGTATTTTTTACGGTTTTTAATTAATTTGAAGGCGTATGTGTTGTAAGTTTAAAATGATCACTATCATGACCCTTTCGATCTGTATCATAAAACAAGACTTTATTGTTGTTTTGTCATATTAGACCAGTAGTCCAGTAACCATGTCGCCTGAAAGTACGGGGTACTTTGCGTCAAATTCGGTAGTTCTGATTTTTTGCAGACTTGTTTATGATGTTGGCCAAATTAATAATCCAAGTTTGTGACTTCAAGCGCCGAACTCAACTTTGTCAAAAATAAAAAAAACCGTTAAAATTTCGGACTTTTCTCAGACTGGCGATTATAACCCTAAAGGACTAGTTTTTGATAGTAGCTTCTTCGGACGTATTAAATAAGACTAAATTGGCTACAACATGAGACTAGAATTGTCTCTGTGAGAGTTTTCGAGAGTCTCGTGTAGGCGGTAACCTGGGCAGATTGAAGCTGGTTTTCGTCGCAGCCCTGGCAAATAGTAAGTTGGTATCGCAGTTCGTCGAGGTTGTTCAAAAAAATTGCGAAGTTCGACAAAAGTTGAATTTTGAAAAGCTTAATCTCGGAAACTATTGGGTCTACAGAGACAACTCTAGTCTCATATTGTAGCAAATTTAGTCTACTTTAAAAACATCCTAGAAAAGTACTATCAAAAACTAGTCCTTTAGAGTTACAATCACCATTATCTGAAAAAAAAAACCGAAATGTTCACGGTTTTTTTATTTTTGACTATGTTGCGATCTTCTCGGGGTCACAAACTTGAATTATTCATTGGGCCAACATCATAAACAAGGCTGCAAAAATTCAAAACTACCGGATTTGACGCAAGCCCTCATGTATAAAGTTACTGGAGTACAGTACAGTTCGTTTTCCGGTTAAGGCAGAGGAATTTCCAAAAATCCATAAATGCGGTATTAATTGTTTTCAAAAATAAAAGTAAGACTTCTTTGTGTAGAATTGGATATTTTCAAAATTTAAGGTAGTCGCCGTCTATGTGGCGTCTATTTTTTCTCTTAATTCCGCATGATGAAAACCTCATATAAAAACGGACAAAGTTAAACTGAGTAAATATACCGATCTTACTTTCGAGGTTCCACCACCATGTGGAATGATCACTCTATAGTTATTTTCCAAATAGTTTTATAGCTAACGGCATCCTCGAACTACACCTTCAAAGGCCTTGCTAGGCTGCTTGATCAGAGCTAGATTCAGAAGGCAGTGAATATACTTCAGAATGCACAAATAATGATGACATTATTATTGTTTACATTGTCCGCTCCAATATATTTGCTGGTGACTATACCGTTTTGATATTAGACACTTACTTTGATTATTGACGATCAGAACTCAAAATTGAATTTTTTCTTTATTATTGCATTTCTTAAACCAACTTTATTTTTCAGTAAAACTTGTATTACAAGTTAAAAAATTCCACTTTCCCACTTAATATCCAATTAATATTATAAATGCGAAAGTTTGTGTATTAGTTTGTTACTCCCTCAAGGTGCAACGGCTGGATGGATTAGGATGCAATTTGAAATGGAGATAGCTTAATAAAAGTTCCAAAGGAAATAATAATAACCGATATCTACAGAAGCTATAAAACATAAATTAATTAATAAGTACAGTCTCGGAAAGGGAATGTCAAAGCATACTTTAACTAAAATAGGTTTATTGTGCAATTATGAATAAGACAGTTCAAGAAAATTTATTTAATTAAAAACGAAAATATAACCGACTACTACGCTACTTTTGCCCATGCCTCAAGAACCGTGCATCATCGGTCCGTTTACGCGTGCGTGCGCTTCTGTGGCTTTATTGCTCTATGGTAATAAGTAATTTACAAACATACAGAAAACTGCATGATCCCGATAAGAATGCCAATTTTTTATGGGGTGCGAATTTAAAGTAAATCAAATGAATACGATTGTGTCGATTTTCAATTGTTTCAAAATTTCCCCCGAAGTACGAAGACCGTTAAACGTAGATAACTACTTTCCGGGGGTTGCACCCCGGTGCAAATTAGATATTGTATTTAGATATTTTTTCTAATCATATCCTCAATTTGCACCGCGTTCTATATTTTCCCCCGAGCCGCGATGGCCGAAAGTAAGTTTTTACTTATATATATTTTTATTTATATGTTCCGTAGGTTGAATTAAATGAAATAATACGTGCAAATGTAGATTGAGATGGATTAAAACGTATGCCAAATTGCACCGAGTACACCTTTTTTCCCTCGTTAGTTATGACCTTTGCAAGGTTTTCAACCAATTGCACCCCTTTCCGGGGGGGCGAATTTATTAAGGGATGCATAAAGCTCGATTTTTAACCCCTACAAAGCAATCAGAAATGTTTTTATCAATTCTTAGAATTATTTCCAGACTTTAGTGAAATTTCATCTAATTTGCCCGTACTAGTAGTATTTTCTGAATCACCGAAAGTAATATTTTTTATATGTATATTGCCTTTGTAGGTAGATTATATTTGCATTGAAGAGCATTTCTACCAAGTTTCAAGTAAAATTTACCATAAAAGTAATGCCCACAAAAACGTTGCAACTACTTTCTATCCCCCCAGTTGAATTTTAGTAATCGCTGAAAAACGTGCCTCAAAATATTATTTGAAGAGCATTTCTATCAAGTTTTAAGTAAATTTGATCATAAAAATATTTTTTCTATACAAACTTTGCAACCCCCTTTCATCCTTCTAGGGGTTGAAATTTCAGTTGTAGCTGAAACTTTTTATATGAATATTGCCTTTGTAGGTAGATTATATTTTCACTGAAGAGCATTTCTACCAAGTTTCAAGTAAATTTGACCATGAAAATATTTTTTCCCATACAAACTTTGCAACCCCCTTTCATCCCTTTAGAGGTTGAATTTCAAAAAATCCCTTCTTCGTGAATCTCTACATCACAAAAAATACTGTCCAAGTTTCATATTTCTAGCATTTGTAGTTTTGGCTGGGCGATGATGAGTCACCCGGGACATGGCCTTTTTACACGACTGCCCCAAAAAAGGAGTGTAATGTTTTCAGGGTTCTAGTTTGTATGTTTGTGAGTTTCTTTATTCCACTATAACTTCCTCGACTAATTTATATGTGTGAGGTATCGTTAGAATCCTTACGTCATCCCGGGTGACATAGGATACCTAAACTGTTAAAATTGAAATAACAACAATGGCAAAATGACAATTATTAATATATGTAGGTATAACGACGACAGTATAAAAAATGTAGTCGGGTTTTTAAAGCTTGCTTTTCACATTTTATATATATAGATGAGTTAACGTCTTCTAAAACCAACGCAATTTAAATAGGCCCAATTCCATCCCAATTCTATTATCAATTGAAACGTCAACTCGGTATACGTTTTAGTACAATATCGTACGACATTTGATTTGGAACGACATTAAAACAGGGACTTTATAGTTCGTCTATGATTTTAAAAAAACATTCATATTCGTGACACTGACACTGCAGAAGTTTGTTTTGCCGCCGTTTTTAACGTCAAGCCGTCGGCTTCTTTACCCTTATTAGAGAACTTATAATAATTATGTGTGTAGATAAAGTTATGTATCGTCGGTGATACTGCAGTACCGCGTAAGTAACAAATTTAATATGCTGCAAAATGTACCTTACTGGCTTACATGCTAAGGTGTATTTTGCACCTTATTGCATTAGTTCGTTACGCGGTATTGCAGTATCACCGACGGTATGCAACTGTACATAATTAAGCCTTAAAACACTCGTGTGATTTTATTATGAAATTAGCCTTTGGCTCGATTCATAAAACCACACTCGTGTTTTAAGGAATTTCGCTACGTATCAGTTACTTTACTACTATTATTAGGTACAGCGTTACGTTTCAAGCCATGTAATTACTTCCTTTACTCAACCTAGTCCATTGAAACTCGAGTATGTGTTGTCAAAAGAATGGAGCATTAAGTTATCGATTATTAACATCACCGCTTTATTATGTTTTGTGATATGAAACCCTTGTTAGCATTGTTCGTATGTGGACGAAATGGAGCGCATTCGATGCAAGTTCATAAAACGCGATCGGGTTACAGTCTGTTCCAACTCACTTGTCTTATTATGTACAGTCAACATCATAAATAAGTGATCATTTATGTACCTTGTCGCTACAATCGTTTCACAATTTTGTATGACATTTCAAACACGACGTTAAAGTGACAAGTTATATAAATGATCACTTATTTATGCTGTTGACTGTACTTACAAAAACACAACCCCGTGAAAAAATAACAACATTGCGTCTTCATGACTCAGTAAATTCGTTATATACCTATGTGACTGGTGCGTAATGAAGCTTCTTAAGGTATGAGTGCCGCTCGCGCTCTCATGATAGGCACGAGTACCTTGGGTAAGTAATACGAGATATAACAACTGATAATATAACACTCACAATATATACGCTCGCTTTGTATAAACATGTTTAGTACAACGTTCACTGGATATAATGAACGAAAGATATAATTTCTAAATATCTATTTCCATAAAGTATATTGTTATAAATATACAGTATGTAAAAGAACGAAGGGCAAAGAATTAAGCCCGTCAATGTTTAGGCGACAAAAATGGATGCGGTACCTAATTTAATGAAATCAGGAAACTTTTTACTGATAGTGTAAAATAATAATAAAAATGTAACTCCCTGTCTCATTTGTTTACAATCTTATCAGTGACATCAACGTAAACATCATAATGTCAGTTAAAGTATAAAGGTGTGTGCAAACTCAGGTATTAAATGCGACGCAGTTCTAAGTGTCGTCCGCCGTTATAGACACATCTCTGCAAGCGACGATAATTATTTTCATGCACCCTTCTCATAAAACTAGGATTTTCTCGTATACGTCGTTTGATTTTGTCGAAAGCTTGAACTATTCGTAATTCCATTTCTTCGCGAGTACTTGATTCTTTTTTGAACAACAACTGTTTCACCCAACCCCAAAAGAAATAATCAAGCGGAGTGAGATCCGGCGAACGCGGAGCCCAAGGGATTGGTGCGAACCGCCCGATCCATTGGTTTCCAAACTTGTTTTTTTACCTGTTCCGTACTCGAATGGCAATATGAGGAGGAGCACCGTCATGTTGGAACCATGACTGTACGTTGTGACTGAGAGGTAAGCTATCAACATAGCGACTGAGAGGTCCGTTAAGCACTTGGAGATACCGCTCAGCGTTCGTTGTGCCATTTATGAACACTGGCCCAATGATATCGTTGTCTCTTATACCGGCCCATACATTTATTGACCACCTGGTTTGATGAGACAGTTCGCGATCCACGTGTGGATTTCGTACTTTTGGAGCTCAATGATGGACAACCCGTGGATTCCACATAGTATTCCTTGTAAACAGGCCCTCATCACATCATAACCTTTCTTAAAAAGCGAGGATCTTCTCTTTTTTTTTCTAACACCCAATTAGCATACTCAACCCGTCTGGGATAATCATCAGGTTTCAACGCTTGAACCTTAGTTACGGAGAAAGGATGTTGCCGATCGCGTTTTAGTATTCTGTGTACGAGGGTGTGACTCAAGCCTAAATAAATTGCGTCCTGCCCGCCTAGTACTAGAACCCGGTTGGTTTTGAAAATGATCCAAGACCTGTTCTTCCTGCGTAACATGATCACGTTGAGGACCCCCTGAGGTCACAGGCACCGGCCGATCGTTATTTCGCAGTCGTGTAATGGCATTAACGATGACACGAGCATTACTCGGTTGCCTTCCTGTGGGATACCTCTCGGAGTACAAACGGAGGGCTGCATTCCCATTGCCCCTGCACTCTCCGTACGCAAGGATAATATCCATTATCTCAATCTCAGTAAAATTTGAAGGCATTGTTATTGCAATTACGATTTAAATTTATATGACGAAAGTGAAGGATGTCAAATATCAAATTAAAATAAAATACAATTTATTGCCTAACCATTTTGTTATGAAAAACAAGTTCTATCGTTCTATGGTTTGAGACAATGATGACAGAGCAAAAATGTCAGAGACGGTGTTTATTAGTATTTGTTATTTATTTACACATTTTAGATCAATTTGTTCTACTGGTCAATCAGTTTCTGCGCCGAGCAACGGCTTTGCAGCTGCAGCAGCCAGAATAAGTCATTGGCAGTTAGGTAATGGTCGCTCAATCTTAGTAACCGGTTGGCACTACAAAAATTGGATTCGCTTGCTTAAAGTTCATTGTGCATCGGGGTTTAGAGTGTATTCTAATGTAAACGTGATACGGTAATGTGGTCATAGTTGAAACTGTAATAGCCTGATATGCAGAATTAGATTATTTGTAAATACCTAGGTTGTTTACTTTAGTTAAGAGGTGATAACTGATGACTGATGTCAAACTTGCATCACAGGATGTTATTAAGCTCGTTAACCGACTGATGAGAAAGAGGTTAAGTTATTACATTTAGTCAAATTATAAACAAAAAAAGTGATTGGATTAAAACAAAAAGTGGTTCATTGTATTATACCCGTTTTTAACATCCACCGGTTTCAAGGTTTGCCTTTCGTTCATTTACATACTGTATAATGCTAATTAATATAACTATTAAAACGTATAATGTTTATGACACCTAAGATATAAAACATATATAAATCAATGAATCTAACGTTGTTTTATATACTATTGCCATATGTAATCTTTATCGAAACTTATCATTATTTATTTAGGGTTACTATCAAAATTCCCTTTGCGCCAAATGACAATATAGCTCAAACGTCTGGATTGTGTAATGTCTTTGTTGCTATATAGACATGAACGCTAAATGTATCTTTAGCAAAACGTCTGGATCTTAGAATGCTACAATTTAAAATACACTAGTAGCCAAACGTCTTTATCTTAGAATGTCTTTATAAATTTAATAGACATAAAAGCTAAATGGCCCGGTAGGGAATCGTTTGTATCTCAAAATGTCTTAATTACTAAATAGACATGAACGCCAAATAGCCCGTTAGCAAAACGTCTGGATCTTAAAATGGCAAGCGTTGATATGACACTCGATAATTCAAACTTTTAATTATACGGAGTATTTTAATTTCCAGACGTTTTGCTAATAACTCCTTCTATGTTCATGTCAATCAACTAATTTTACTTTCGGTTAATTAGGTATTCTAATCACACGGACTATTTATATTTCCAAACGTTTGGCTACTTGCTCATTTTAATTCTGAGCCATCCTGCTTAATTGATACTTTGCTGACTGAGTATTCTACTTTCATGTCGTCCAGCTGAATTGACTCTTTGCTGACTGTGTATTTTACTTTTTTGTCATCTAGGTGAAATGGTCGTTTGGCGATAAAGACAATTCGATAGTAACCCTTTATTTATTTTAATGGCGTCTACAAGTTATGTAATTTTGCCAATGTCAAGTATATTATAAGCAATTGTACGGTGAATCGTCGTAGTCGTCGGCGTCTTCTAGTCCCAGTCGGCACACCATTGAAGATGGCGGGCACCCACTTCAATGGCTTATTATTATTATTAAATATTTTGACACATCTAAAAAAAAATATGTATCTAACGTCAAAAATAACGCACGTATAATATAAACGCCTATAGAACGACTTTAATACTTACTGTACTGGCAGCAGATTTCTGGATTTTCTGGGCAGAAAAAAAAATAACCTCGAAGGCCATGCCATGCCGTTGGCCTTCTAACCTAACCTAACCGAGTCGGTTCTACCCTGATTCGTCTTGCTCGTGGCATTTTCTGGGTAGTTAAAAAAAATTACAAGCTAGACCTTTCTGGTACAGTCGAGTTCATAGATATGTGTACACTTTATTACCTTGTCTATTTATTTAATGTCATGTTTAAACTGCCGTAAGTATATGAATTGTCAGAGCGATTAAAGTGACAAGGTACTAAAGTGTACCTACACATATTTATGAACTCGACTGTACCCGCTCCTTTCAGTACCTACCTATTGAGTATAGCATACGATATTAGATCTTATAATCCTTATACTAAACGATAATATATGTATTATGATCGCTTTATGTCATGTATGTTATACGAACTGAAATTAAATAATGTGAGTGTTATAAAAAAACCATTATGTAAAATGAATATTATGTTAATTGATCGTTATCACTTTAAAAAATATTTATTTTGTTATTATAGCTAACGTTTATTATAATTATCTTGTAAACGTTATTAACATGAAATTATTGATTTTTTACTTATAACTCGTGAGACGCACCCGAGTACCTTAATTATGTACCGTTGCATACATAACTTATTCTACAAGCCTAAGAAGGAAACTACAAAGTTTGTCGTTATTAGTTTAGTTTAGTTCTTACAGGGGTTTTCTCAAAGAACAAGGACTAAAGGCATAGAAACCGTACTAAATAAGCAGAAAATACATTATGGTTCACTTCTTTTTACTTATGGTTTTCATAATGAGTTGGAAAGAGATGAATCTATAGCTGTTCTTTCGTTATTTGGTACATCGTCACAAGTAAGGTGTGATTTGGACCTATAAGCACCTATAGTATTTGGACCTATAGACAAGGAAAGACAAATCCTTCCTATAGGAAGAACAAAGAAGTCCCTGTGTAAAACCTTGTGACGATGACAGTTAAAGGAGAAAAAACAGCCTACTTTTTACACGACTGCCCCAAAAAAAGAGTTCATGTTTGTATGTATGTGAGTTTCTTTATTCCACTATAACTTCTAAATCCCTTGACCGATTTAGATGTGTGAGGTATCGTTAGAATCCTTACGTCATCCCAAGTAACATAGGCTATGTGATGTAAAAATCAAAATAAAATGGCGGACTATATACTCCATATTATTGTGGGGCCAAAAGATTTTTTTTTATTACAAACCTATCAAGTGGGGTATCAAAATAAAGGGTTTTAAAAGACGATTACAAAAATATATATAACTTATGTGTTTAAAGCTTATTTTGGTAGAAAGAGATTTTTTTTAAATAAAATAATACGCACATAAAACAAATGGCATCCGTACCTACGAGTACGAGTATTGAGTGTGGTATCAAAAGAAAGCACTTTGAAAGTCAATCATAGAAATATAATTGATACTCATATGTTTAATTGTACCTTTGGAGAGGAAACACGAAATGTTCTACATCGCGCTATTTTAGTTTTTCCTGGCAGCTATATAAGACGTGACTGCTCACGCGGCGCTTACGATATTTTTCAACTGAGAAGTGTAGATAATATTATAACAAATATATGACTCAAATGACTTTTAGCCACTAAAAGGTATAAAATAAAAAATAATAATTATAAAATAAAAAAACACGACTGCTGTTTAAAAACAAACTGAAAAAAGATAGAAATATATTTTAGTTACGAGAGTGTGTAGATACATTCACGGTCATAAACCTCTATAAACTTTTTCGCCTTATGCCGTTGAAATATAGAGAAAATGTGTAAACATGTTTATGACTGTGACTGTACACTTATAATTCTAGTTTAGATTTATTAAAGTAACTACCATATCTAAAATTTATTTCTATCTTTTTTCAGTTTGTTTTTAAATAGCAGTCGTGTTTTTTTATTTCATAATTATTATTTTTTTTGTTTCGTTTTTTGTCATGTAATACGTAATCTAAAAAGTAGAGAAAGATAGCTGACCCAAAGTACGTCTTATAGTCCGGTTTCTATGCTTTATGTCCTTATTCTTAGGGTTTTCTAAATTGACTGCGCCCAGTCGACCACAGAGATAAACTATGGCGTTATTGTTTTTATAGTTTCTTTGTGATTATAAATATAATGCTACCTATTTGTTAAGTTTATTAATTATTTTTATTTCATTTGTTTAATACTTCAATCGATCAATATTAACTGTTTATAGTACGCGAGGGTTGTCTTATAAAATCAACCCACAATCATCGAAATATATCGAAGCCCATAATATGAAAAATAAATGATACTCCCCTGTGGTTACCCACCGGCTCAAATTTGTGACCCCCCTTTTTTCACTCATCTTCTATCTTTATCTATCTTTTTTTTAATTTCTCCATACAAAAATTTCTAAACTCCGTGGGTCAGGACAGGTAAAATAACAAACAAACCAGATGAAAAACTTTGATATTTTTGAAATTTAGTTTGTCTATGAATTGTGATGATGAGACATCGTTGAGTATTGATGTTATTTACATCCAACTAAGTACAGAATTCAACATTAATACAATTAAAAATTAAAACTAAACGTATTTAAATTGAAATTAAACTGAGCTACACAAATATTGAAGATATAAATAATAATCACCACTATAAAAAGAACACCCCCTCTAGCAGGTCCACTCGCGGCATGGTCCCCATGACACTGGCTGCATTACCTCTCTGGATAGCTTGCCCAATCCTTTGGGAGAGGTAAGCACCAGCTCTAGGATCTCCGGAGGATTCTATGAGCCGAGAGGACAGGGCCTTAATAAAGCTTTTCATATCAGCTGACCAAGGTCCCATGGTTTCCACTGCAAGCGCCACAAATTCGTAATTATTTAATAATGACGAATATTTGCGGCGCTTGAGTGTTTGGGCGTGATCAACTGCTGCACCAGCCCGATTACGGGTTGACTGGACGTGGGAAAGGGCGAATGTGTCAACGCACGTCGCGTCCCACACCAGTGCCCTACCTGGTTTCCACGGCACCAATGTAGTTCCGTCTGGTCGCTTGCCATCGTCACTATGCAATCCTGCTGGTTCCAGGACAGCTGGTATAGAGGCAGTGGCAAGATCATTAATTGTGCCGTGACGGTACAAACGGCCGGCACTTCTGAAGCATGAAAGGCCATGTCGTCCCAGCTTCCCACTTCCTTCCCGCACGCGCAAGTATGAGGTTCACAGAGTCTAGCCCCAAGCCGCAAGTTTATTGCTATGCGCAAGCTGCTTGGGTCCAAGACTGTGCCTATATTGCGGGAAGGAAGAGCGTGGAGCCAGTGACCTGATTCGCCTGCTGAGGCAGCGAGGAGACGGGCGCGATCTGAATCGTCCGGACTATTTTCTATGAGAGATGCATGAATTGATATGAGGCGAGGTGTATCCCATGCTATCTGGATATGCCTCTTGACTGGCATATCCATTCCCGGACACGACTCACAGCAAGCATCCCTAGCCTCCACCAGGTTCGCAATCTCAACGTCAAGTATCTGTGGGTGATTTAAGATAATAATGACGAGAGGCAACGAACCATCGGCGGAGGTCAGGAAAGCCGGTAGTGCCACGCTAGAAGAGCATCGAATACCAAGTCCACCGAAACGAATTGGGAGAACCGCTTGAGTCCAAGGCCTTAAACTAAAATTAATGTTTAATAATTTAGACAGAGTTGATTGAAGGGTAATATCTATAGAAGCCAAAATGTCTGGAAATTTCCAAATTTGACAACTCCGTAGCAAATACATGAACTTTGGAGTGAAAAGACAAAACCGAATAATAAAAAGGGCCATGTGGGGGTTTATTTCGTACAAAAGGTTAGAAGTATTTTTAAACAGATTTATTTTACAATTTATAATGAGATTGATTGCTTCGTCAAAAATCGGTGAGCCTAAAAGTGTTAAAGATGAATTTGAATGGACCAAAATGTTGGGTGAAGCTGCATTAAAATTAGTGACGATATCATTTTTTTTGATATTATTGTAGTGTTGCCAGATGTCTGTAGTAAATATTTTGAACTGTGATGTATCGATGTTTTGTTCAAAATTTTATAATAAAATACATGAAATCCACTTCTTGAAACAAATTATGACCCAGTTCTTCTATAATCGGGAGCAGTCAGTTCCGTAGTGTTGCTACTCACCAACGGCTCGTCACTAGCTGCCCTGCGGTGGGGTCACATACGTGTTATTATTATTATAACACAAGAGGTTTGAAATCGCAAACCTAATACAATATACACTTATTCGTCATTATTATTACAAGCACTCGTCGTCGCCACGGACTAAGTGACGTGCGCTTACACTCGAGCGCAGTTTTCAAATCTGTGCTGATTTATTGTATGGTTTTTCTTATATTTTTTCGTGGTCCCTCTTACTTATACTTAATGATAACACATAACTGAATCCGAAATAGGATTTAAGCAGTGTACCAGTCTAAAAAGGTAACCGGCCTGCTTTCCCTAAACCACAGTGAATAGTTGTATATTACATTATTTAATAGCCTCGTGTGGTTGCCGAGTTAGAATAGTGCCACTCCATGTCTTCCCGTGGATGTCGTAAGAGGCGACTAAGGGAATAAAGGCTTGTAGTACTGTTAGGCGATGGGCTTGCAACCTGTCACTAATACGCTGGTAAACATCTTAGCCTAATTGTGCAAATTGTGGTTATAGAATTATCAACAAGTTTTTAGAGATGTTTGTAATTCTGTAGCTCTGCCTACCCCACTCTGGGAACGAAGGCGTGAGATTATGTATGTATTATTGCGCGGAAAGTGAGGGATTTCCTGACGAAGTGGTGCTAAAATACGAGTCAGGAAATCCTCATTTCCGCCGAGGCATATATATGGCTTTTCTCAAACAATGTGAGGAAATGATACAAATACATGATTATAAGTATTTTTAAATGCCTTTGACAAATCAGAGAGAATGTTTGTTTGAAAACTACGAGTAATTATTAGTTAAAATAGTTTCACGCACAACGAGCCGCCGCCACCACCGCAGGCACGCGCCGCCGCCCCACACTGCACCCACCGACAAGTTGGTTGTACGAGATTTTTTCATGGTCCTTTCGTTTTTTTTTACTTTGTTGATGGTGATTGACACCGTATCTACTTTACAGGACGTGACAGTGGGTGGGGTTTACCTGAACTGGCTGACTGACTGGCGGACAACGCACAGCCTACACGACTGAAATAAAGAATTAATCTTTGGGTGCAATTTCCTATTGTTAGATTTTTTTTCAAAGAAATACAGGGAGCAGCAGGAAACTAATTTTACGCTTACAAAGTCGCGGGCGTTCTTCAGACTTTGAACTGAATGCACCAATAATGGACACTTAACTTCTAATTCAAAGATCATAGGGTTACAAATTTACTGTCTAAAAATAAATGAATAACCCTTATCCTCTGTAACATAAAAATGAAGTGTCCATCATTGGTCGTTGTTCATTACTGGTTCCACCACCCCAGTAGACCTTCTTCGAACAAGGGTCCACTTACGCGCCACAAGCCACTGGTGGGGCGTGAATTAAGTGTGGGGACACTTATGAAAGGATTATTCACTACACCTGTAATGGCTGATTTACATTGGCCCAGCAAAAGCATGCCAGTAGAAGTACATTGCGTCGTTACAATACCGAGACGCCTCAAACGTAAAAACCAACTCGTCAATGTACTACTACTGGCATGTTTTTCCTGGACTGATGTAAACCAGCCATTACAGATGTAGTGAATAATCCTTCTCCAACGTTTTTTGACGATTTTTTAATGTATTGTAGTTAATATGATAAACTAGTTTTTTTGTTTCTTTCCAATACGAGTAAATATTTTCTTTGAAAGGAAAACGAACAGACCTACTTTTTAATAATATCTACATCATATTCAAAATTTGTACAAAACGGACAAGGTTTAAGGGGAGCAAAACGTTACCGCATTTTGTATAAGTAGGTAGAAATTTCCAGCTTCATACATACATACATTAAATCACACCTGTTTCCCAGAGGGGTAGGCGGAGAGACCATTTCTTTCCACCTGCTACGATCCTGACAAATTTCTTTCGCTTCTTCCACATTCATACATCGAGTCATGCATTCCAGCCTCACAATCCTCTTAATGGTGATCGCACAATTCAACGCCCCGGCACCAGATGAGCACCGCCTCAGCTAAAAATGAATCCTTGAAAAGTGAGCTTTGACTAATTGTTGGTACGATACATTTTACTAGTTAAAGTTCAAACAATTGCCGCGGTGCGGGCCTTGCGTCGTCCACTGAAAATTGTATCGTATTAATAAAGACCAAAGCCCAATTTTCAATGTTTCACTTTGAGCTGAGGCGGCACTCATCTGGTACCGGGGCGTTGTAGTGTGCGATGACCTTAACACTGATGATAACTCGTGACGCTGAAATCTGAATAAGGTGTGTACTATCATACAGTATAAACCCTCTTAAAGGCGTCTTCTCCATAGCCTTAATAACCGTTATTTTCGTGTAACGTTATCTTGAACGAATAACGTTATACTATAACGTTATTTGACGCCTTACCTGTAGGTAGCGGTATTTCGATATCGATTTATTTAAACGAAATTTTGAGCACTAACGAAATATAACATTATGATAACGATATTATTCATAACGTTATAAAGCTCTGTTCTTCTCCTAATTGATAGTCTGGAAGAAAATGATACGCGTAAAACAAAAAACCGCCTTTGTAAAACGCAAAAAATAACTTCTTGTAAAATGGTAGGTAGAAATATTGTGAGTCGCCGACTTCAGTTGGACTGACCAATCCTTTTACCTACCATTTTACAAGAAGTTATTTTTGCGCTTTTTCATATTTATTCACAACAAAAGCAAAAATTAGGTAAAAATATATATACTGGACGGTTGTAATATTTATAAAATTGACATACTTTAAATAGTAGTTAGGAAGAACTTTACTGCGACCCTACAGAACGTGAGCCGAGCGAGCGAAGCGAGCGGGCCGCGGTAGCGGCCGGAGAAGCGCCATAACCGAGTTTTTTTAATAACACTATACTACTATTATAATAACCTACCAATTCGCGCTTATACGCATGATCTCTTCCAGACGTACACGTTTTTATACTATCTCATAACACATTATATCAATAATACTTATGTCGTAAGTTCATTATATTAGGTAACCGTTATATTGACTATACATTATACTTATTGGACGTTATACACCATGAAAATATCTACTTTGTTGTTATATCCAAAGTTTATTATGCCCCTTGAGTGATTATATTCTATAAAATTATATCAAAAGTTGTTATACCGATCATTACACACTCAAGCTTATTACATTAATTTATATTTGCCCCTGTTTTCAGGATTCCAATCCAAAGCAGGAGATATCGCGCTTCGCAATCTTCAGCATAGTGGCGTGGAGGATCGGGTGCGGGGACGACGAGGAACGTGCCGCACATGCGGGCGCGGGTCGCCGAAGCCACGCGCACGGAAGGCTTCGGCACAGACTCCTTCACTTACTGAATAAATGTGGGACGATACATGGTTTTTTTTTTACTCCCCTCGCATAAATTCTATAGCACTGAATACTGAGCACAAAAGCGTTTGTGGCGAGCCCGTTGCTTCCATTTTCTTTTGGTCAATGTTCCCGTTTACATTATTCACAGTCATTATCAGACGGGTGCTAATTCGGGGCACAAATACGAAAGTGTGTTGCAAAATATTTTTCGACAGAAAAAACAAAAACAATACCTACTTACAATGAAATATAAAAAAAAAAGAATTGGAGAGGCCAACTTATGCCTTTAAAGGATCTCTTCCAGCTTACCCCTTGGGAAAAATATGATGAATATGAATTATATATTATGATGTTACTCTCGAGAACAATATGTTATTTAAAATTAATAAATATTATTTATTAACATATACACTACATTTTAATACAAAAACAATAAACAAGTGATAATTTTTCTATTATGAAAAGGTTTTCATAGTAAACAATTAAACAAACATACATTTGATATTATCTGTTCTGTATACCTCTAGAATATATTCCTTCGTATTTTTTTTTAATAAAACTTAAATACCTAATTTTGATATTTAAATATGGGTAGTTAGAGTTGAGTCCTTGTAGCACAAGGAGTTTGTGCTATTTTTAGTCATAGTCATATTAATTTATTGCTTTATGTTGTACAATGAGGTCTTAAAAATACAATAGGTAGCTTCAAAATAAACCCTGCAAGGGCACTGCAACAAGACACAATAATATACTAACATGTCTATTTAGAAAATCACATTTCCATTATACAAATGAAATTTAATAATAAAAGAGTAAAGTCCGGGCTACACGAGGCTAGTTTTCCAAGCTAGGATAGCAAGCTAGTGTTAGTAAGCTAGCAAGCTAGTACTTCTGGCTTCGTGTAGACTAAACTGTCTTGATTTCTAAGCTAGTAAGCTAGTTTACAAGCCAAGACAGTTTTGAATGGGATGGCGTTCTATTTTTAGGCTAGTAGCTTCCCCCCACCACTGATTTTACTATCCTGGCTTGTTTACTAGCTTCATGCGGCCGGCGAAGCTAGTATCCTTTCGGCTAGTGCGCAGAGACCATGTGCTTTTTTTATTACGTATTTTCTTCTACAAGATGCCTAAACTTAAATACTAACGCGGTTAATTTAAAGTTTGTACAATTGTACCGTGAGAAGGAATGTCTATGGAATGCTATCATTTCATCTTATAAAGATAAACCTATACGAGATTCAGCACTACAAAAAATATGTGGTGTCCATACACGTTTTTCTAATAAATCTTCTAGTAATTAGTCTAATACAAATTGACATAGTTTCCAAAGTAACTGTTTCAGTTGTATTGTTTCTTTTAAGAATCCAGTTCATTTTACTACTGGACCGGAGTTTTTTTTTAACTAACGTGTTGATACTGTCACTGCAATGGTACCTGACTGGCTTTAATTTACTGGTATCATGTAGAGAGCACTAGCATGTGTCCAAGCGAGGACAGTATTACTAGCTTACTAGCAAGCTATCTAGCTTGCTCTCCTGGCTTGAAAAACTAGCCTCGTGTATCCCGGGCACAGATTTATTCACTTCCAAATTATAAAAACATTCTGAAATCGAAAACCTCCTTAACTTACTACAAAATACTTAGTTGAGATTATTTAAGCAGACCGTTTTTTTCAATGGATTTCGAATATTTTACCTTGGACGATAGAGTTGCTGTTTGAATGGACTACTTTGAAGCATATTTCGTCATCTTAATGAAAAGTAACCATATTTCGTAACCATATTTATAAAAGCATATTTCGTCATCTTAATGAAAAGTATTTATACCATAGTATAAATACTACCAAAATGTATATCGAACACACACACACTATCTTGCATACACGAAATGACACAGTAATATTGCTCAAAAACTGTTCAACACTATCTACTTGCTACAGTCGGCATGGTTGCCGCTTATGCCTAGACCTAGCGAAGCGAGAGTGTGTAAGTACCTATCTAATCGCGAGTAAGCGACTCGGTATTGGTAGCGCCCGCGCGCTAAATTTAAAATCGATAAAATAAATACATGAAGTATCAGAACTACTACTAGGTCAATCAAAAATTCATGTTTTATAGTTCATTCTTGTATACAATAGCGATATTAATTCTACCTTAACACGAAATTTGTAAAGAAAGACCTACCAGCAAAGTTAAGCAACCACCGCTTACCTAAACATCGTATTGATTTAAACTAGGCACTTTTTAACATATTTGTAAGAGTTTTACTACGGGTGTGATTCGCTCAACAACGACGGACGGACGGACGAACGAGTGATTGTCCAAGAGCGGCGTGTTTAAGTAGTCCCGTCAGAGTGAACAAACCACATTTTAGCGCGTGTATTCAATTTGGCAGCATGACTTCTCGAACGTATAAGGCTCCCTAATTGACAATGCACGCGCTAAAATGTGTTTTGTTCGCTCGGACGGGACTACTTAAACTCGCCGCTTCGATTCGCTCGTCCGTCCGACCGACCGCCGTTTTTTGAGAGAATAACACCCCAGTTTAATGTTTGGTCGTAAACTATATATGTAAGGCTGGGTTTTATAAAGATCCGTTAGATCAAAATTCGGTCAGGAATGTCAAAACTTGTATGAAGTTACTAAAATTTGACCTGACATTTTTACTTACGGGCCTTTATAAAATCGGCCCCTAATATGAAGTTTAGATTATCATTTAAGCTGAACGTGACACCGAAATAAAAAGGTATCATACAAATACAACCCGTACTTCGCCTTCCAAAGTTAAGCAACTACACACGTAGTCTAAAACAGGATGGGTGACCGCTTAAAACATCGATAAAGATACAGATAAAGATAAAGATATTTATTCAGTAAGTAGGCCGCACGGGCACTTTTACACGTCAAGAATCTACCAGCGCTTCCCAAGAGGAGACCACTGCTGAGAAGAAACGCCGCAAGAAACTCAGCAGTCAGTCATTTTTTAAACATATAACAATGGTTACTACTTAGTCTAGCATTATATAAAGCAATAAATATTAAATTACTTATTACACTTATAAAAATAACATGCGTAGTTCAGCAGGAAAACATGCCAAAAAGCTTACGAGAAAGACAGAGGGAGAAAAGGAAAAAAAAAACACCTATTTATGTTTATATAAGACGGCACAAGATGACCACATAAAAGTTTCGATATGTTTTCCTACATCAACGGTGTCCCCTAGACAAGATATTTAAAGCTTTTGCATTTGAATAAATTATTATTGACTAAGTTTCGGGTTTAGGCCATACATTTTTGTCTGTAAGATAACCCTCGACCCTATAATACTCTTTAGACATTAACGACTTTTTCAAGTAATTTTTAAATGCTGGAAAGGGTAACTTTAAAACTACGTCAGGTAATTTATTATAGAAATGAATGCATTGACCAACAATTGATTTATATACTTTACGGACGCGGAATTTTCGAATAGCGATTTTATTTTTATTTCTTGTATTTAAATTATGTATATCAGAATTTTTGGTGAAAGAATCTAAATTCTTAATAACATAAATAATATTCTCATTAATAAATTGAGACGCTACAGTTAAGATATTAATTTCTTTAAAAAGTTATCTTAATGAGTCACGGGAATTTAAATTGTAAATAGAACGAATGGCCCTTTTTTGTAACACAAATATAGTTTGTATGTCAGCTGCCTTACCCCAAACCAGAATACCGTAGGACATAACACTATGGAAATAACTATAATAAACTAAGCCAGCTGTCTCAACATTGGTAAGTTGTCTGATTTTTCTAACGGCGTAAGCTGCCGAACTTAGTTTACCTGCCAGTACAGCTATATAGGGACTCTATTGCAATTTTTTATCTATTGTTATACCTATGCAACAGCATGTTTGCTGTACCGTTAGATGCTTACAAAGTAAAAAAGATAGTAAGTTCTTTTAAAAATAAAAAAAGCTCTGGTCATGACAGTATACCGATGCAACTTATCAAATCATGCATCGACTATATAGTTGGGCCCCTTGTCTATATACTTAATCTAATGCTTGATACTGGCATATTTCCGGGTGCTCTAAAAAAAGCCCTCATTAAACCACTTCATAAAAAAGGTCCCTTAGATGATATGAACAATTACAGGCCTATAGCCCTTTTGCCTAGTTTTTCTAAAGTCTTCTAAAAGGTGATATTTAACAGATTAAATACGTTTCTAATATCAAAAAAAGTTCTGAACCCCAACCAATTTGGCTTTCAAAAACAAAAATCTACTTCTTTGGCTATCTTCAAAATGTTTAAAGATATTTGGGACAAAGTAAACGAAAAACAACTGTGTGTATCTCTGCTTTTAGACATGTCTAAAGCTTTTGACTGTGTTGTGCATGATATACTTCTGCAGCAGCTAGAAAATATTGGTGTAAGAGGACAAGTTCTTAAATTATTTGAAAACTACCTAACCGACAGACAGCAGGCAACGGTCATAGTCAATTATTATAAAGAACAAAAAACCTTAGACATCACTCAGTCAAGTTTTGAGATTACTAATATAGGGGTACCTCAGGGTAGTGTTTTAGGGCCCCTTTTATTTTTAATCTACATCAATGAACTTCCTTTAGTTGTTGATGAACTCTGTGTTTTGTTTGCAGATGATGCCACAATACTTTTTTCTGGGGAGAGGTCTAACATTTTTAATATAGAGAGGAACATTAATAACACCCCGAAAAAAGTAGTTGATTGGCTAAAAACAATGAACCTTAAAGTAAACTTAAACAAAACCAAATTTATCCAGTTTAGAAACTATAAAACACCTCCTGTGCACTTGACTGTAGAGGAAGCTGGGACTTCAATACAAGAAGTGGACAATATACGCTTTCTGGGAGTTACTATAGACACCTTCTTGAATTGGAAAGCGCATATCGTTAAAATAAATAAAATTATTTCTAGTCAGTGTTACGCCTTATCAATTCTTTCTGGAACTTGCTCTGAAAGTGTTGCTAGAAATTCCTATTTTGGAAATGTGTTTCCACTACTTACCTACGGAATCATTTATTGGGAGAATTCCGTAAACGTTCAAACTACATTTGTCCTTCGGAAAAGGTGTTTACGTACAGTATATCGCATGCGTAAAGATCAATCTCTTCGTAATGTGTTCAAGGACAAAGGTTTCCTTACGCTTACTGGGATCTATATTTTGGAACTCTGTCTTTTTGTTAAGAACAACGTTGATTACTTCACTAAAAAGACCTCATTAAAAAATAATTTGAGGGAAAAGTACAAATATAATTTATTGTGTCCACAAGCCAACAACTTAATGTACTATAAAAGCACATTCATTACGGCGATACGCGTGTATAATGGCCTGCCCAATGATTTAAAAATGTTAGAGGGCAATTACTTTAAGTTTAAGTTCAAAAAATAGCTTATCAATAATGTATTTTATGATCTAAACGAATTCTTTGGCCATGTTACATGTATAAATAATTAAATTATGTGTTTTTAGATATAATCATACTAATTGTATGCTCGCAATGGGCAACTGTTGATGCTATTGTCTTTTTAATTTCCATCTTTTGTACACAGTTTACAATTAATAAATACTTACTTACTTACTTACTTACTAGGAAAACTACTTTATCTACCATTTGCAAACACTCGTCATTTAGAATACTAGAATCTACCGGTTTAACATTAGGCAAAGCGAACCTAACACATTTAGTTTTCTTAGCATTTAGCAGCAAATTGTTGCTAGTAAACCAATTAGGTACTTTAACTAATATGCCGTCTATCCTACTGGGGCTCGTTTCTCAAAAAGTATTAGTCTAATAATATTTGTGTTTTGGCTCATTTTTTAGTTTTATTTACGAGACAAAACACTAATATTATTAGACTAATACTTTTTGAGAAACGGGCTCCTGTAGTCTACGGATTTTCTATCTACCTTGAAAATTAGTGAAGTATCATCAGCAAAAAATACAATATCACAAAGTTTATCTACTGTTGGTGGCGTTTTGTTTACAACAACTGTTTGAGTTCTATCTCTTAGATAAGAAGACATAAGACTTAAAGTTTTATTGGACAATCCATAATGTTCTAATTTTAAAATAAGGGTCGTATGATCTACGCAATCAAAAGCTTTAGAAAGATCACAAAAGATTCCTACTGCATCGCAAGATTTCTCCCAACTGTTATATATGTGTTTAATAAGTACAGATGCCGCATCAATTGTTGATCGACCTCTGGTAAAGCATAACTGGTTATTGCTAAGTAGTTTATTTATATTAAAGTGACCTAACATATCCTTCAGCATTACTTTCTCAAAGACTTTACTTAAAACTGGTAATATGGAAATGGGACGGAAGTTTGTTAAATCACTCATCTCGCCCGATTTAAAAAGCGGTAACTATGACTTTACTATGTTTCATGAGGTCTGGAAAGATCCCCTCTGATATGCAATTATTATAAATTAATGCTAGATGGGGTGCAATTACATTTATGATATGAAAGAGTACTCTCTCTGATGTGCCCCACAAAGCCTCAGTCTTTTTTAAACTAAGTGATTTAAATACCTTGACTATTGAATCCACAGACCTTAATCTAATTAGATTAAGGTCTGTGATTGAAACTGAATTTACAGGGCTAAATTCAAAGTTTATGTTACATTTACTGACATTAGTGAAAAGTAATAATTGAGCTTATTTTAATCAAAAATAATAAGAACAATCATAATTATATTTACTTTAATGTAGTTTTTACACGTTTTTAAAATACAATACGGCATTATCTAAGGCTTAAAATTAAATGTCACTCGTGCTGTGGCCTAAAAACCCCTAAATATTATATCTATAGAAAATACTTTTAATTTTATTATACTAGGTGTACTCGTAGTTTAGTGCAAAAATCCTTGCATAATGGCCTTTAGAAACATTTTTTTCTAAAGGCCACAAGGTTTTCTTCGGAGCCCCTAAAAAAAACTCCAAAAAAAATCTACCCCTAACATTCCCCCATTTTAACTCCGTTACCCCTAAATTTAGGGGTAAAACCCTGAGTTGGCAACGCTCGAGTTAACAGACCTAGTGCATTTGTGAGACGGTAGATCGTGTATGACGGAACGAAATAACAGACCTTGCATACTTTACACCTTTTTTTTAGTGTAACGTTACGTCCGTATTTTTTTTAGGTTCATGGCGCCAAATAAATTATTTTTCATTTTTTCATTTCATTTCAAATCTACCACGGTGTTGTCATTGAAATAAAATATTAGAAAATTAGCAAATTTACTCTTGGCGAAAGAATGCACGTAAGTAATTAATTATTTAGTATTTTTAAGAATAACATTTAAATACTTCCTTTTAATAAACATGCTTAGATAAATTACCAGTCGTATAAATAAATATTAAATTGAAGCGATTTTGTGGTAGAAATATTCATATTGCATGTGAAACTTCAGGTCTCGATAACTTTTGGTATCCGTTTTGATACAATAATATTATCATTGGAATGTGTTCGTATACTATTAGTTATTATACCTAAAATACTTGAATTCGAAAAAAAAAAAACCACTACCTAGTCGTGTTCGCTATTTTTAAGGCGCATTACATTATCCTTACTGTAGCATCCTAACTGGACGAGGAGCGTTAAACCATCTTACTAATTAGAGCGAAACAATTCGGATCCTTTTTACTCAGAATCTAGGAATGCATGAATATAGCATACATAAATGAATGTTTACTTCGATACGTAACAAACATCTAAGAATCAAAGTAGTATAGGCGGCAAACGAATTTTCGAATAGTGATTTTATTTTTATTTCTGGTATTTAAATTATGCTTATCAGAATTTTTGGTGAAATAATCTAAATTCCTAATAACGTAAATAATATTTTCATAAATAAATTGAGACGCTACAGTCAAGATATTAATTTCTTAAAAAAGTTCTCTTAAAGAGTCACGGGAGTTTAAGTTGTAAATAGAACGAATGGCCCTTTACAAACCAGAATACCGTACGACATGACACTATGGAAATAACTATAATAGACAGCGAGCTGTCTCAACATTGGTTAGTTGTCTAATTTTCCTAACGGCGTAAGCTGCCGAACTTAGTTTACCTGCCAGTATAGTAAAGCGAACCTAACACATTTCGTTTTCTTAGCATTTAGTAGCAAATTGTTGCTAGTAAACCAATTAAGTACTTTAACTAGTGTGGTGTTAATCCTACTTTAGTCTACGGATTTTCTATCTACCTTGAAAATTAGTGAAGTAATCATCAGCAAAAAGTACAATATTACAAAGTTTACCTACTGTTGGTGGTAAGTTATTTATGTAAACCAAAAATAAAAAGGACCAAAAATAGAGCCTTGAGGCACACCTATTTTCACTGTAGTCCAACAGATTGCATTTTGTTTACAACAACTGTTTGAGTTCTATCACTTAGATAAGAAGACAAAGCTTTAATGGACAATCCATAATGTTCTACTTTTAAAATAAGGGTCGTATGATCCACGCAATCAAAAGCTTTAGAAAGATCACAAAATATTCCTACTGCATCGCAAGATTTCTCCCAACTGTTATATATATGTTTAATGGGTACAGATGCCGCATCAATTGTTGATCGACCTCTAGTAAAGCCAAACTGGTGATTGTTAAGTAGTTTATTTCTGTTAAAGTGACCTAACATATCCTTCAGCATTACTTTCACAAAGACTTTACTTAAAACTGGTAATATGGAAATGGGACGGAAGTTCGTTAAATCACTCATCTCGCCCGATTTAAAAAGAGGTATTACTTTACTATATTTCATGAGATCTGGAAAGACCCCCTCTGATATGCAATAATTGTAGATTAATGCTAGATGGGGTGCAATTACATCTATGATATGAAAGAGTACCTTAACTGATGTGCCCCACAAATCTTCAGTTTTTTTTAAACTAAGTGATTTAAATATCCTGACTATTGACTCAGAATTTACAGGGCTGAATTCAAAGTTTATATTACATTTACTGACATTAGTGCTAAGTAATGATCAGAGGTCGGAATAGGTAGTGCTTATTAACCTAAACTTGATGCATCTTCATTCAATAACGTATTTCCATCTCACTCACGCATGAATGAACATGAGTCAAGTTTAGGTTAATAAGCACTACCTATTCCGACCTCTGGTAATGATTGAGCTTCAACCGCGGATGATTTAAGACATTTCGTAGTATTAATGGCTATGTTAGAAAAATAATCTTCGAATGCTAAGGCATCGTCTTTATTTGACGTGATTTGTTGGTCACCTGTGTTCATAGTGACTTGATTATCACGAGTTTTTGATTTTCCCGTTTCTCTATTTATAATATTTCATACAGTTTTTACCTTGTTGTCAGATGATTTAAGTTTAAGACTAAGAAAATTTGCCTTGGCAGTTAAACAAACTTGCTTAAAGGTCCTTGAATAATTCTTAACATAATTTAGGAAGTCAGCATTCTTATTGTCCTCCCTCTCTCTATATAGGTCATAAAGCCTATTTCTACTTTTATGAATGCCTGCAGTAGCCCATTCACTAAATTTCGTTATCGACCTAAAAATAGTTTTCATTTTAAAATTGTTGTTAAATTGATGTAGAATTACGCCGAAGAAGTCTTTATAAATTCTATTACACTCATTCTGTAAAAAAGGTAACACTGAAAGATTACTCTGAACTTTATTTTTGAATACTTCCAAACGATTACTAGTTATAGGTCGGTATGTTATTGTGTCAGGTTTATGATAAAAATCATAGACGAAAGATTCCTTCTGACCACTATGGTCAGAATTAAAACAGTTAAATATTTCTTTATCCAAACATTCGCAACTACAAAAAATATTATCTAAGCAGGTTGCACTACTAACACCTAACTATCCGTGTGGGTTCAAAGAACAGATTACATAAATTAAAAGATTTAAATAAACTAAGTAACCTAGTGGTATTATTTGACGTTTCGAGTATGTTAATATTAAAATCTCCACAAACTATAACATGCTTCTGGCTATAACATGCTAAAAAAAAATCAAGCCAACGGTGGTCTGTAAACACATATTATTATATAACAGAAAGTTAGTTCTGCGCAAGAAATTTCTACAATCCTTCCTATCGATAGCTTTACAATATCCTTTCTTTCTTTGGATTTAAGATTACTTTTTACAATTATAAAAGAGCCACCATGAATGGCACTTTTTCTGGCAAAATAACTAAATAATTTAAAATTTAAAAAATCAAAAATTAATTGCTCTTGTATAAGCCAATGTTCAGTAATCCGAGTTGAATCCTTTATTTCGGTCAAGGGTTGAAATTAGTTCCTATTACTTCTCCTTGATATTTTGGCAAATTTAAAAAAACTCTTTTTAACTCTGAGATTAAAATGAGTAATCATTTTATGCGATCAGTGGGCTTGTTTTATTCAGGTCCTTATAGGTTGTTGAGAGATTTGTTTAAAATATTTCATCGTTCTTTGTTGATATTTCCAGTCTAGAGATAATTATGTTATGACATCGCGTATTATTCTTTCGCTTTGACATATTGATTTGTCATTTTGCTTCTGTGTCCCTGTTATTATGTACATTTTCTAGTGACTAATTAAATGTTTAGTTGAAAATGACACTTTAGTATAATCCGTTATATGGGGAGCGTAATGTTAGAACTTGTTTTGAGATGTTGATTTTGATCACTTAGTTTTGACGTTGACTGTACTACATGTGTGTTAGCCACTGGATTAAATTAGACCAAGGATAAAATTTGTCGTTTTATCCTATTACCATCTGTCAGATGTATAGGGTAAAACGTTATATTTTATCCCTTGGTTAAATAAATACAATAATAATAAGGGCCGAGTTCACCAACCAATTAAACAGACGGTTAAATGTTAATCAGCTGTTAATCAATACATTTGACACCCGTTAAACCGCTAACCATCCGTTTAATTGTTGATGAACTCAGCCCTAAGAAATATAACTTTAAGAAAACATAGGTACCTACTCACGTAGTACAGTCAAGGACTATAATTGTTATGCCATTAACTATGGAACCCTGTCATAATGACAGCGTCAAACCACATGACAGAAATTACGCTTAAATGAATGATTAATGATTAACGTTATGCGACAGGGTTCCATAGTGGCATAACAATTAAAGTCCTTGACTGTATCAACCCTGAATCGCAGTCACCGATGTCTGATTACAACACTGATGCTACCATTTTGAGAGAAAAAACAAAAAGTACGTAAGTTTATCCCTTCATTTGATTAGGTCCGGTGGGACGGAAAACTCAATAAAAGAAATCGATCAATTTACCATATAATATTTATTTCTCGTACTTTAATTGAAAATCGAAAACGCTACTTGGACTGTGATTATTATTGTGATTCACAAAATACATACATTCAAGTCGGATTTCAGTTACTCGGCCGCGGCACTCGAAGTTTCGAATTCAGTGGTTCATGGTAAACATCCAGCGGGTCCACTATTACGTTGCGTTTATCGCGTGGCAAAATGTGGATAAAGCATCCGTCACTCTCGTACTTATACAGGGTCACTCCTGAGTCGTGAACCCAAATATGTTTTTCTTGCTCTTTATCATTAGTTAAAGCACCCGCACGTTAAACTATGCAAAAATTTGTAAATGCAATATTTTGTGATAATGAATAAAATCATCATTTTAAATTTACCGAGTCTCATGGTTGCCCTACTTCTTACGTTGAACTGTCAGACTCATATCATACATAACTCGTCTAGTAGAATAGGGTGACCACGCGAATGGTAATTATTCTAGAAATTAAGTTTTACTTCAACGAAGTTTAATTGTTGGTTTTTGGACTTAATGCACTGAAATCGCCTTTAAATGCTGCGGTAGAAACCACAAGTTCACGACTTAGGAGTCACCTGTATAAGTGTCAGAAAGTGACGGATGTTTTATCCACATTTTGTCACGCGATAAACGCATCCATATTAGGCCCGCAGGTTGGAACAGTATCTAATGATTTAATGACGTATGCTTTTTAATTTGGTTTCGGTAAAAATGAAAACGAAAATGGAAAATGAAAGAAGTTTATTGGTTATAATATAATATAAAACAAGGTAAACAACGATTTAATTAGCTACAAAGGAACTAGACTACTCAAGTACGTAACATTATTATTAGTATGATAATAAATTGCATTATTAAACAGAATTAATAATTACTATCGATATAAAAAACATTGTATCGTGAATTCGTTTTACAATACAATCATTTAAAAAAAAAACTTTTATTTTGGTTATGTTAGGTAAACAATTTTATTAGTCAAGGTTGGAACCTCCTAGTATATACGACAGTATAATTGTGTCAGGAGATCATACTCGACTGATTAATAATATTATACTTATACTACGGCCATTACAATTACAGGTATGGGCCAGTGGGAGGCTAATTCATAAACGTGCTATGAACCTATTTTAGTAAAATTATGCTTTGTCTCTTTCTATAAAATTCAAATGTCACAATGACAGATAAGGACAGAGCATATTTAAAGCACATTTTAGCTAGTGCACACTTAAGAATACGAGAAAAATTGTATTATTTGTCTGGCATACAAGGAACTAACACATTCAGCGCCAACGACCCGATATCGGGTCTACTGTTTGTAGCAGATAATATTAGTAATATTAATAATATAAAATGAAACATAATAATATAAGTGTTTTAGGCTGCGGCTCCACTGAGGCGGAGATGAGCGGAGTGGAGCGGAGCTGTGCCAATGTTTTGTGCCAATGTGTTTCTCTCACGCATAGGTACGGCAGCGGTATAGTACTAATTTCTAAACAATTTTTAAAATACAAAAAAAAAAGTTTAACAAACAAAAACCGCCTTCAAAAAGCAAAAAATAACTTCTTTAAGATGGTAGGTAAATAGGTCAGTCCAACTGATGTCTGCTTTTGGTTAAAATATTGTTGGACGCCGACTTCAGTTGGACTGACCTATTTACCTTCCATCTTAAAGAAGTTATTTTTTGCTTTTTGAAGGCGGGTTTTTGTTTTTTTAAACTTTTTTTTTATCTTATACTTTTTAGTGATCATAATTATGCTGTTATTCTCCCACTTTTCAATTAATGAGAAACAATAGAACATTTCAATCTCGCCGCAAGCAACGCCGTGGGAAAGTCATAGTCATATATTTAAACCTAAATATGGTTCGTCATAGTCACTCAACTATCTTAACCGAAATATCTTATCGCCACCCTCGTAATATACGAGTATACCGTTTAGGAGTTCCGGTGGCCATCTGTGGTCATTATCATTAGTTTCACTTCACCAAATAGTGCTTTCCAAGACCAAATACACGAGTTACAATTAAAAATACCAAAATCGCTATAAAAATGGGACCAATCGGGAAGCACCAGCTTTCAAATAAAAAAAGAACCATCAAAATCGGTTCACCCAGTCGAAAGTTCTGAGGTAACAAACATTAAAAAAAAAACAGACGATGAGAACCTCCTCCTTTTTTTGAAGTTAGTTAAAAAAGACACTGGTATCGGATGGGATTTGAACCGCGGCACCACGGCGTCGTAGACCTACCTCCCAGCCGCTAGGCCAATCGTAAGTCACAGGCATGGTCGAAAATGGTAAACGGTATTTGATCTTAACTGCTGACGTCACCCCGTATTGCGTTACTAAGCATACAATAAAAATACGAACTCGTAATCAGATTTTTTAAAAGCTGCCGCCATTTTGAACTTTTTTGTTACTGGTTCGATTCTCTTCAAAATCGATATCTGAGGATCCGTGGGGACTACAAATGCGAAACCGTACTCAGATTTTTTAAAAAATGGCCGCCATTTTGAACTTTTGCGTTACTTCTTCGATTATCTTGAAAATCGATATCTGAGGATCCGTCCGGACAACAAATGCAAAACCGTAATCAGATTTAAAAAAAGTGGCCGCCATTTTGAACTTTTTTGTTACTGGTTCGATTGAGTTGAAAATCGATATCGGAGGATCCGTGGGAACTACAAATGCGAACCCGTAATCAGATTTTAAAAAATTGGCCGCCATTTTGGACTTTTTTGTTACTGGTTTGATTGTCTTGAAAATCGATATCTGAGCGTTGGGACTACAAATGCGGACCCGTAATCAGATTTAAAAAAGTGGCCGCTATTTTGAACTTTTTGAAGTGATAACTTCTTATTATTATGGGAGGGCGAACCGCTTCATTACGAAACGCGTTACGGCGCCAGTTTGTCTGGCTTCCCTTTCTCTCACGCATACGGCAGCGGCAGGCAGGCTCCTCCTCTCTCACTCTAACCCAGAGATTTACATTAGTTATCACTTCTGTCGGGCGTCCCGAGACGCACACGATTTTTTTTTTAATTATTGCGGCAATCTAGATCTGTCGGTTTACTGACGGAAAGGTTACAGAAGTTGTGGCTCAATCAACAAGATGACTCTGAGCCTTATCCTTAGCTCTGTTGTAGGTTTTAACTGCTGTTTACGTATGTGGTAGTACCTGTTTATAATAGTATATTTTATTAACTATGTATATATTTTATCAAAGCATTATTTTTCTCTGATACTACCTATTTGTTATTTTCTGTTAATATGTTAATTTGTCTATCCTCTAATCCTCTTGCATTGTCCATGCTTATTCGACTCCAAAGTTAATTGGAAGAGATCCCGTATGGGATAAGTTCGCCTATGTACATTATCTTAATTGATGCGAACATGTCTTGTAATTATTTATGTGCAATACACTTCTTGTTTACATACATACACTTCTGTTCTGTAGGAAAACAACACGATGGGACGTCCTACGGACCGATCAACCGCCGACCGACCGGAAGACAGATCAACCTCCCGCCTGCGGCGGAGGCGGGAACTAGGACGTCCCATCATCTTGTAAGCGCAGCAACACTTACAGAACAGAAGTGTATGTATGTATGTATGTAAACAAGAAGTTTATTGCACATAAATAATCACAAGAAATGATTGCATCAATAAAGATAATGTACATAGGCGAACTTATTCCATGCGGGATCACTTCCAGTTAACTTTGGAGTAGAATAAGCAAGGACAATGCAGGAGGGTAGACAAATTAACATAATAGAAGAAAATAACAAATAGAATCAGAGAAAAAATCTGCTTCGATAGAATATATCATACAGAGATAATTAAGTTTACTAATATATACTACCACAAACGTAAAAGCAGTTAAAACCTACCACAGAGCTAAGGATAAGGCTCAGGACTCATCTTGTTGATTTAGCCACAACTTCTTTAACCTTTCCGTCAGTGAACCGACAGATCTGGATTGCCTCAATAATGTAAAATAAAAATACTTTTAAAATTATTAACCTTACTAAAAATCTGCTACGATCGGTGGACCCGATATCGGGTCGTTGGCGCTGAATGTGTTAGTCTGTTTTCTCTCTTATTCATAAACGTGCAATAGCTAAAATGTGCTTAAAATATGCTTTGTCTCTATCTGTCATTATAACATTTGAATTTTATAGAAAGAGACAAAGCATCATTTTACTAAAATATGTTTATAGTACGTTTATGAATAAGCCTCCTAAAGATGAAAGCTGGATTGTCACGGATTGTCATCACCAATACAATGACAATGAATACAATGATGTTAGACGGGACGCCCGGCCGGAGCAGGAAGGAGGTTGGTCTCCTCCGGTCGCTCGGCGGTTGGTAGAACGTCCCATCGTCTTGGTTTCCTACAGAACAGAAGAGTATGTATGCAAACAAGAAGTGTATTGTACATAAATAATTACAAGACATGTTTGCATCAATAAAGATAATGTACAAGGGCGAACTTATTAACAATGTTTGTTTAGTCGCATACGTACTACTATTGGCATAACACTGTTGTTGCTCAAAAAAGTGTTTTGTCATAATTATAAATGATCCTGAGCATAATATTTTCATTGTCATATTTGTACTAAGTCATATACTTTAATCTTTAAATCTAATATTGAAGACCATAGTTTTTAGTCATAAGAATTGCAATGCATAAATCTGGACATCGGAGCCAACTGGTAAGATGTGCATTTTTGACACTTTACAGGACAAGCAAAAGTAACTTTAAAACTATTAACACCGACTAACTGTATTAAAATAAAGAAAACTCGTAATTAATATTGAAGGAGCATATAACTGCAAGTATTTTCTGACATACAAGTTCTTTCTTACGCTATCAATAACATTGCGAATCAATATTGATTATCAAAAGTGTGTGACATCCGACCTAAAACTAACAAGCCTTGTGCTATGCTGTGGTCGGATATTAGCATCCGATATTTTGGTTGTAAGAAAATTTGTGAACACGCAATAAGTATATGACGTACGTTTAAATCCGACTATATGGCTCGAAATGAAATGGAAATATATTCAATCGTATGTGAACATCAGACATTTTGGTCCGGGGAATCTCCACCATAAGACTTATTGGTTTTATTTTTTCTTAAAACGGAGCGTCTAATGTTTATATCAGACCTTTTGGTTCGGGGAATCTCCACAAAATCCACAACAAAAAGAGATAGCGTTACATTTTAGTGGGCGATCGAAAGAGACATAAAGCAAACATACGCCCGACGATCGCCTAAACCTTAAGCGCAATTCACACAGCGGGCGGGAGCGGGTTGGCCGCCGAGCATGTCGTTCTCATCGCGGGACCCGCGCGGGTCGTCGTATTCACACAGAGCGCCGAACCGCGGCGGGCCCCGCGCGTTTGTGCGCGGGTGATCGTAGGCGGTCATTCGGGATCGGATGTTAATGGCGAGTATATAGAGTAGAATTTACAACGCGCTCTGTGAGAATGCCTATTGGAGAATGCGCGTTATTACGACCAAGGACGCCCGCGACGGGCCCGAAGCCCCCGCGCGCTGGTAGTGTCGGGCGGCGGGCGCGGCGAGTCCGTGTGAATGCTTCCATATAACTCAATGTTAAAACACCCGCCGAACTCCCGACCCGCCCGGCGCACGACCCGCTCCCGCCCGCTGTGTGAATTGCGCTTTACGTATGTATGGCCGAGCGCGGCTGGCTGGTGATTGACAAGTATAAACCAGTTTGTGTCTAGACCGCGGATGTGAAAATTCGGTGCGAATCAATTCATTTGTTAACAAGTGCAAGTGCGTACAGGATATTCCAAGAGTTAGTTCCTATAGCCACCTTTTGACTGCATCATCAGACCAGCTCCTTGTTACCATACCTATTATTGCATTGTTCAGCTCAATCGGAAACCGGGAAAAAGGTCAAATTTAACTTGCAAGATTTATCCCAAACTAACTAACAGGCCAAGTTGAATTAAAGCTTGTAAATACTATGTAATTAAGTAGAAGAAATAGAAACTAAAGCTAATGAATTCAACGACACAATTTATGAAATTTTGCAACTTTTTCCAGTGTATCTTTTCGAAATTAGCCCTTAATTTGGCAAAAATAAAAAAAGTCGGGAATTCAAACCCTTTTTGATTTTGAATCTGTAAAAAAAAACACATCCCACACTAAAAATGTGAACATAAGGGTATGTTGACTGTGACATACATTGCCAAATAAAGGGTAAGTATAATAATCATCAACATGCACTAACAGTGAAGGTCGTCTTTCGTTTGGTTGAAACATATAATCTGAAAAAACAATAAAGTAATTCTACTTATTTCAATAGGTACTGATACGTGACTCTAAAAATCCTGTTTAAAAACGAATGCACAAAACAAAACTTGAAAAGATAAACACACCTTGATTTCTTTTATTTTCTCTTGGAATATCCTGATGACATATTGTGGATTCATGTCGTACAATACCACTTTAAAAATAAAAGCACTTTCAATTGTTAACCAATTCATTCATTTGCACTGAATTTTCATATGCGCGGTCTAGACACAAACTGGATTATACATGTCAATCGCCGGCCGGCCGCGCTCGGCCATACGTAAGGTTTAGGCAATCGTCGGGCGTATGTGTGCTTTCTGTCTCTTTCCATCGCTAATTAAAATTTATCGATATCTCTTTTGGTTGTGGATATTGTGGAGATTCCCCGAACCAAAAGGTCTGATATAAACATCAGACGTTCCGTACTAGGAAAAAATTAAAACCAATATGTCTTATGTGAACATCAGACCTACTTTTAAAGCCATACATTAAGATTACTAGAGGCAAAAAGTCATATTTAAACATCCGTTATTTTTCTTCTAAGGAAATGTGGACATCCGATCTTTTTTAGTAAATCTAACTTCGTTTATAAAAGAGGTATCGATATAACGGTTAGATGGCCTGAAAGAGGACAAAAAATTGAGTATGATTCTAAAAAAAAGTTATTTTGGTAAAAATTGGACATCCGACCTGTTGGCTATAATTTCCAGAAATTATGCCAATAGACATTTATGCGACAATGTGTGATGCTTAGAAAATAGAGTAGGGGGTTATTACCCGGGATCGTAAAATGCGAGCAAAATTCATTGAACACTTATAATATAATCGACTAAATTAAATATGTATGGAGGAATGTGTTTATACTTATGAAAGCACTTATTTCATTATGGTAATAAATTGCCCCATCAGTGTTCATGGTTTATTTCAATTTATATTTTAAGTACCCGTACCCGTGTGGTTGCCGAGTTAGAATAGTGCCACTCCATGTCTTCCCGTGGATGTCGTAAGAGACGACTAAGGGAATAAAGGCTTGTAGTACTGTTAGGCGATGGGCTTGCAACCTGTCACTAATACGCTGGTAAACATCTTAGCCTAATTGTGCAAATTGTGGTTATAGAATTATCAACAAGTTTTTAGAGATGTTTGTAATTCTGTAGCTCTGCCTACCCCACTCTGGGAACGAAGGCGTGAGATTATGTATGTATGTATATTTTAAATTTATGTTAATCTAAAACTTTTAGAATTGATAAGTACATTTTCTATATTTTACAAGTATTATCTTGTCATGATTGTCAATCTGATTGTATTATTTGCATTGTCTCGCCATCGTACTTGCGAAAATTATTACTTACCATCCCAAGTCTAAAATTAGGAATAATTTGATTTGAAATTGTAAATATAATAAAAAAATGTACCCGCCAGTAAACTGAGTTGCAGATTGTGTTAAGCTTCATCAGTAAAAAATAAATTTAATTGTATTATTTTAGTACCTAATATGTTAGTTCATAAATTTAGAACCATCGCCAACCCTAACTGGTTGTCATACGTCATTTCAATGGATTTTGCTCGCATTTTACGATTCCTGGTTATTACATTAGTTAACCAGCGTTTAACTACGTTAGGGGACGCAGAAAACGGGGTGCTCGGGGGGCGAAGCCCCGCAGTAAAAACAAAGAATCGTTACAATTGGATTATGCGTAGGTTAGGTTAGGGTTAACTTGTGGTCCTTGGAATAGGCACCCTGGCGGCGACACGCTGGCGGTTAGGTTAGGTTTAGGTTGGGTTTTAACAATCGCCGTGCGTTTGTTTCAAAAAAAGAGATGAAAATTAGGTTAGGTTAATTAAATAATATATAGTTTGTAATATGTAAAATATAAGTAAATAATATGGTTGACTGCCCCATTTAGTCAGTATGTTCTCGCTTAAAATTCCTGCACGACTGCCGCCAATTACTTATTGTTTGCTGCCGCGCTGCCCGCGCTCACTGTTTAACGTTCGCTTTTGCCGATCTCACCTCGGCACGCACTTGCCAGTACCAAGAACGTCGCGTCTCTACAACGCTCTTGCTAGGCAATCGAAAAACCTACACATTTACTATTGTGCGACAGATTCTATACTTGTAAGCGAAAAGTTCATTGTATGTAATTGTGGATAATATTTTCAATTTAATTATAGGTGGTAGCTAAAATGTCAGTTACTTGAGAGGACAAAACCGCATGCTGTGTTCACATGCCCGAGCGATCATCTAAGTATTCGATGTTTATCGTGAGATAATTGTTCGTAACGGCTCAAGTAAGTGCGTTAATAAAGTCTACTGTTAATTATCAGTGATTTCTATCAGTTACCTACCCCCACGTATATAACGATACATTCTTTTCACGGCCTAAAATGGTCTCTGGTCTGTGTCTATATCTGTGTCTGTGTGTGTGTGTGTGTACAACTACCTACTCATGATCCTGATATTTGGGAAGCTAATAAATAATTCTTGAGATGGTGTTTAAAGGTAGCTACTCATTTAAAATTTCTAATAGGTACGTAAATCATTCCAGCATTTAGTGGCAGCAATGCGAAAGCTACCACGGAAGGCAGTCGCACTCGTACAGTGTTGTGTGTATACTCGTAATAAGCGTGCGGTGCGGCATGACGGACGACGTGCGATCGACGAGGGATGGAAAAGCAAAAGGGCGTACAGGCATTTTGGATATGCTGAAAATCACTTTTTTGTCCTCGCTAACAAATAACCACCAATCACTGTATCCGCGTAACTCAACTTCAACTGAATCATACTGTGTGACCCGCTTATCTTAAACATTTAATTTAAAAAAAAACACGGGTCAATGTCAAACATGACCTACTTCTAAGCTAAGCCTAGCCTAGAGCCCCTAGGCTTGTGCTATGGGTACCAGACAGCGATAGACTTAACTATATAAAGACATGCACGTTTGAATACAAAGAAAACATCCAAAACTCCGGAAAAAATACTTGCGCTCATCACACAAATAACTGCCTGTTGAACTGTGGTTTGAATCCGGGACCGCTAGTTTGGTAGGCGGGGCACTAGTCACTACTTACCAACTAGGCTAACGTGTCGCGTTTGTTTCTAAAGTCATGCGGTTGCTGAAATAACGATATGGTCTTATTAACGTATCAATAAGGTTCAAAGTTCAGACATTGATAATTACACTCATTACGGCATTACTTTTGCGAGCTGAACTGTCAAATGATTATATTATATCCTAATCCGTGGATATATCTAAGATGACGCTTGCAGATATTTCGCGACTACTAAAGAATATCGGTTCATAAATCATTAGTCGGTGCGAAATTCCTAGACTGGACAGCCTGTCTAGTATTATACATACTCGTAGAAGTTTTTAACTTAAACGTTTCTATTAAAATAGATATCAACAGGACATGAGTCTCAAGACAAAGAAATATAAATATCGTTAATAAAACTTTTAAGACCTGTGTTTTCAGTACTTACTTGTTTAGGGCTTCTTCTCGCAAATGAAGCGGTGGAAATGCTCACATGGCAATGCATATATTTTCTGATTGCGCGGCCAGTAACCTCCACATAAATGGGATGTCATATATTTATTTGCCGATGGAGCAAACTTTCTGTATCCCTTCACGTCATTATAGCGCTTGCCTAGATAAAAAAACAACCATTAAATACAATATCAGATTTTAATAACAAGGGATTTCCCATCCTCATAACGTTTTTCCCACTACAGATAGAAACTTGTTTTTTACAGTTTACTTAAATCTAATAACAACCTAGATCATGAATTCATGATTGATGATCATGATCTAGATCATGATTTTTATTCTAGAACCTTGAAATTTGACATCTATGTAGGTACCTACAGTGCCCGGCGGTAAATATTGCACATCGGCAATTATCGCATTTCCGAATACGAACGAATGCTAATTTCCATGTTCGTCAATTATTAGATTTACATATCGTTTACGAGTATAATAATTTGAATTTAGAACCAAATACTTTGTTGTTGTTTTGTTTTGATTCCCGCGTGAATTATACATATAACTAGAGCTGTAAACATACTTCCTTTTAAATATAATTTACTCCTTTTCAACATACATAGTACACCAACGAAATTAATATAAATATTAAACAAAATAAAATACTTCTTCAACCGACTTCCAAAAAAGAGGAGGTTCTTATGTTTGACAATTAGGTATGCAACTAAAATTAATATTTATTATCTGACGACAGACGAAACACGGTACGGAGTTTGCCGGGAGACATTCAGAAAATAGAAGCATTGTAATATAATTTCTAAATATAATTATTTCTGTTTTTATGTTGAGGAATAACAAAATACTTATGCAAAACGGATAAAAATAAACTCGTGGACAAATAATACGGGTCGGCGAGAAAATTATCTGTATCTTGCAAATTAATAATGTTACGTGCATGGAACTAACTTTATATTAAAGATAATTTAATATCGTATGATATAGAACGTTAAATGTTATAGGGTGCAACCATTTTCTTAATAGCGATCGGCAATCTTCGTTTTTCTATGACACACGAGTGACAAATATACTGTTAGTTGCGAGTGCAGGCGTGATAGCGATAGCCAGCCGAAAGCTATTAATAGGGAACACTGTACACTTATTTAAAAAAAAAACTTCAAACTTGGTAATAAATTTAAATCACGCATGTTTTACTTTTATTTTGCTTGTTTTCTCACTTTTGTTTTCAATCTGTCAAATCAAAATGATAAAAGACGGTCATCATCGTCTTTCACGGTCATTATTGAATTACTGTCATGTCGCTAACATCAGAAAACTGTACTCGAACCGTCACTATGCTGGAAGAAGGCAGAAGTCAGAGAAGTACAGCGAGAGCAACAGGCGTGTCACTTTCTACAGTACAAAGAGTCGTTCAACGTTTCCGAGAAACTAGGCTGGACTCGAGAGTGGATCGATTTATTGTTACGACCATGCTCCGAAACCGATACCTCACGTCAATTGAAGTAACAAATCAATTTCGAGAGACCCGAAGAGACCGCCCGCGAACAAGCACAATGGGGAGACCAAGAATGGGCAAGAGTAATGTTTTCTGCAATGAATCTAGATTTATGCTGTATGCACAGGATGGGCGGCGAAGAGTTTACCGACGACCAGGGGAACGTTTTATTTAAGCGTGTTTTGAAGAAAAAGTACCTCTCGGCGATGGATCCGTTATGGTTTGGGCTAGAATCTCTTCAGAGAGTCGCACAGAGTTAGTGCTGATGGAAAATGGCACGCTAACTAGTGCAAGATATGTAGAAGAGATCCTTAATGAGCACGTCGTCCCATGCTTGATTAATATGGGTGAAAATTCCATATTTATGCATGACAGTGCTAGGCCACATATAGCTCGAATTTTTAATGAGTATCTTCAAGACGTCCGCATCAATTACATGGACTGGGCTTCGAGAAGCCCGGATTTAAATCCGATTGAGCACGCTTGGGACGAGCTCGGAAGGTGTGTAAGACGTCGAAACCTCGCCCCAGCTACACTTACGATTAGAGATCTGAAACATGCGTTAGTGGAAGAATGGAACAATATCCCGCAACATCGCATAAGAAACTTAATAAACAGCATGCCCAATCGTCTGGCAGCTGTAAGAAGAGCCCGTGGAGGCAATACGAAGTATTAAAATTCGGCTTTAAAGTTCGTTTTTGTGTTATATGAGGTCTTTTAATTTTTCAACGCAAAACATGTTGATATTTTGCTTTTTTATGTAATTTTAATAAATGAAGAAATGAACGTTTCCATCGTTTAGTGTCGTTTTATTAACTATTAAATTATCTACAACACACAGTTTCATTTTTGTTGCTAATTTTCCTTTTTTCATTCATAGCTCTATTATTTTGAGAGTTATTCTAATTTTTCGTACTGACTCATATTATTTTTCCACGTGTGTGTTTTAATCAGTTAAATTCTCAATTCCATCCATTTCACTACCCGTACTCTCATTGAGGTCAATATCCCTGTCATTATCGGCCGTATATATAAATAGTCTATCAGTATAATCGTTTACAGTGTGTAGTGTGTGTATGTGTGAACTCTACACATTACTGACATCATCTCCTTTTTTTGTTTTTATGTCGGCTTCGGTTAAAAAATATTTATAAACATTGTAGATAATTCCGCGTTACTGGCCTCGTAAAGGTTTTCTCTTTTTTTCCTATAGATGCCATAATACGTAAGTAATAAGTAAGTGTAAGTAGTAATACCTATTATAAGTAATTTCGACCGTCGATACGAGTAAAATCGTAACTAACTTTAAGTTTTTTTTTACTTTTAAAGGAAGAGTTAAGTGAAAAAAGATCTACAAAACTGTATTTTACTTTTTTACATTGAGAAATGAAAAAATACACAATTTCATAACATCGTATATCGAGGTTTATCAATAGTATTAAACTAAACATTTCGAGAGAATCATTGTAACTAGACTTAAGAATAAATTATTACCCGAAATCGCTTCCAATTGTCGCCATCACCGCCGAGTATCATCGTATGAATAGTTACGATTTTACTGTGTACTCCGTTTCAAGCGCTCGCGCTATTGGTGTTTCGATTTCGCACCTAAATTGATTTAATATGATTTTATTGGCCCGTTCCTTCCATTTGCATTTTTGCACCGAAAAAATAATTTTGGAGACTGATTTTACTTGCACCTGTGACGTGGATGTGGGAGCACGACTGTTTGTGCGTATCGAAATTAAATTATAAGTTTATTAGAGAGAGTGCAAATTAAAATGTAATGAAACTTGGAAAACCTTTAGTGAAAATGGTTATGAACCAGAGTGGTGGAAGAAGTACCCGTAAGTACCTACATAGTTACCTGTATTTACCTATTCCGATAGTATAATTAAACCTTTTATTATAATACCTATCAATGAAGGTTGATTAGAACAAACAAGAAATACTTCTCAGAGTAAATCGCCTACTAATACTAACCGAGGATTTATTTAGGAATAAAAGTTATTCTGGTCTTGTTAGTAAATAGGTACCTACCATAATATTTACAGAATTCAACATTAATATAATTAAAATTTAAAACGAAACGTATTTAAATTTAAATTAAACTGAGCTACTCAAATATTAAAGATATTAATAATAATCACCACTATAAAAAGAACACCCCTCTAGCAGCAGGTCCGCTCGCGGATTTATACTTTTTTATACTTTCTATCCCGAGTTACAATTTTTTAAGTCTTAAAATACAATTAAATAGCCGCATATCTGTTGGTGGTAATATGGTTTGTTTACATACGATGATATTGGCCTAACAAATAATGGCAAAACTCAGAGTTGTAAAATGGTACCTATTATGATAAATGGTATTACTCGATAGTCGATAAGGAAAAATACGCGTTCGTAACTCGATCTAAAATTTAAAATAAACTGCGTAGAAAAAAAACTGTATTTAAGAGCTTCAAATTCTGAGAAACATTATTTATTTATTTAATTTATATATCGTTTATTTAGAAAACCAATAGCCATACATTTGAAAGTAAGTATTAGAATAATTAGTAACTTAAAATAGGGCAATAAGGGTTCCCTATAATTTACAGAACGTTAGAAACTGAGAGTAGGAACTAAATTAAGAAACAAAAATACAATAGATATTAACTCAAAAAAGTCTATAAAATAAGAAAATGAGGTGACTATAAACGTGTGAGCAAATATGTTTGTGTGTTTGTGATGAGTGTGTAAGTATGTGTGTGTGTGTGTGTATGTGTGTGTGTGTGTGTGTGTGTGTGTATGTGTATGTGTGTAATATAAGTAAATATAGGTAGGTAGTCGAAGCCACTTGTACTATGTGCAGGTTACGACTTACGACTGACTTACTGACTTTAATACTGATACCTGAAATGATGTATACATTTGTGCGAAAATATGAACTAAAAAGCAAAACATCGCGGTTTGAAGTTGCAAAATTAATTTACAAATTTAGCATTTTATATATAGATAGTTAGAAGATTGCACTGTACATAATATTTTGTAAATTAGGTAAAAGATAAATAAGAACGGATAATCAGACAAAAATTACGCTCCCTTAATATTATTGATTTTGTTATGCACAACCTGATAAGTAGGTAATCTTTAAGTTAGGTAATGCATACTTATTTGCAAATTTATTTCATCACACACATCATTTTAAATTAATATCAATTTAATTTCCACATTTTAGTTGTGCGTTATGTACGAAAAACCCCCTCCACAATTGAAGTCGCCAACTTCGTCATACGAATCATTTTAAATTGTGACCCGTCATATTTTTAAGTCCAGAAATAAGGAAATCCAATAGAAACTCCCCCCTAATAAGTAGACAGCTACTTCTTCTTTCTTTATCTTTGCCTACGCAGATCATATTTGTTTGTAATCAGGACCCCATTATACCCATTTTCATACAAACTTTACCCCCCCCCCATTTTACCCCTTTAGGGGGGAATTTTGTCCATTTCACCTTCAGATCATTTTTAATTGTAATCGAAAACTTATATACATATTTTCATACTTCTAAGTCCAGAAATGAGAAAATTCCATATAAACTTCACCCCAGTATTTCATCCCCTTAGGGGTTGAATTTTTAAAACTCCTTTCTTAGTGCTCACTTACATCATAAAAGGAACCACTGTAACAAATTTCAAGTTTCTAGGTGCAGTAGTTTCGGCTGTGCGTTGATATCTAAGTCAGTCAGTCAGTTTTGCCTTTTATATATATAGATAATAGATAATAATTGTAACTTAGATAACATTAAATTATTCAATTTGCTAATTCTAGTGGTATGAAACTCCTCGTCGGGTAAAGGCCTCCTCCAGAGTAGCCCAGTCTTCCCTCTTTTGTGCTACATCAGCCCAGTTTTTTTCAGCTATTGACTCAATCTCGTCGCCTTTCGGTCTTCCAACTCTCCTGCGCCCAGCTGGTCCATCCCACATGGTAACAGTACCCGTCCACCTGTCGTCTTTGTGTCAACATATATGTCCTGCCCATTTCCATTTTAAACCTTGAGCGAAAGAGAGAGCGTCGATCACGTTTGTCTTATCTTTGAGTGTCTAATTTTTAGACATAATTTGATATTTAAAATGCTTCTTTCTAGTGCCCTTTGAGTAGTGGTTATTTTTCTTTTGGCGATGGCGTAGGCGTCAGATATCCATGTTTGGCAGCCCTATGTGAGGCACGGCTGTAGGCAGGTGTCAGTTATTTTTTCTTTCAGTTTTATGTGTATGTTGGATTTCATTATACTTTTACAGCTCCAGTATTTGTTCCACATAAGTATGATACGTCTATTTACGAGTATTTCTTCAAAATTTCAGTCGTTAGAAAATAATACTTTCTTTCCTAGATATATGTAGTCCTCAACATAACCAAAATATGAGCCACCGACATTGATTTGTTTTTTAACATGGTTTTTCATTATTTTTGTTTTTGATACATTGAGCTCAAGACCTATGTTGTTGCTAACTGAGTTTAGGTCTTGCATCATGATTTCTAGCTCATCTGGATTTTCTGAAAGCAAAACTACATCATCTGCGAAACGGAGATGGCTTAAGTGTCTGTTGTTGATATTTAGGCTTTTGTCAGCCCAACTTAGGTTTTTCATAATATCTTGTAGTACTGGGTAACCTATCGCAACTTCGATTTTTTTTTGACCGAATTTCATTTGACCGAAAACGTTTCGTTTTTTAACGTTTCTCCGATGGCACAATTCGTAATTTTTTTATTTCACAACTTGACATTAAGGAAACATATCTTTAGTCCAAGCAACTTTTCTCCTTGTAGTCACTTGCCCTATGTATTGTTACGTATTTTATTTCAAAGCCTATTTTTCATTAAACCCGTGCTACAACTAGCCAAGGGATCGTTTCGTATTTTATTTTTTAACCCATTTTTCACTTGATCAATGCTACATATAGTTTTCGCTACGTTACGTCAAATATTCATTTCAGGTAAGAAAATCTTGCTTGTAATTGCTCCCGCCTTGGTCTTCGAGGTTATTTTTTTTTCTGCCCAAAAAATCTTGCTTGTAATTTATCCAGAAAATGCAACGATCAAGACGAATCACGGTGGAACCGAATCGGACAGATTAGCATAATCTATTTAAAAGTAGGTATACTATTAATAAACCGAGCCGTTACATGGGGCAAATGATATTAAGGTAAAATCAGAAATAGGAAATAGATAAATTGACAAACCATTACATTGCACAAATGTTTGTACGCCGAAACCAGTATTACGGAAGAGATAATTTGTGAAATCGGTAAAAAACCTAAACAAGTAATGACTAAATGAAAATATTCGAAGTGATCTTTCGGGCAAACGTAAAAATACCCAAACCATAGTTGTCGAATAATATTTCATCATCATCATCATCATCATCATCATGTCAGCCGAAAGACGTCCACTGCTGGACATAGGCCTCCCCCAAGGCTCTCCACTCAGACCGATCTTGTGCTTTTCGCATTTATCGAACCAAAATTCGGTCAAACATTTTTCGGAGTTCAGATAGGTAACCGTAGTACTGATATAAAAAGTTTAGGCGACAGTGGGTCTCCCTGTCTAACACTCTGCAATTATTTTTTTCTCTTCTTGTGATAGTGACTGACTTGCGTGTTGTATAAGGCTTTTACGATTGATAAGTTCTCTAGCTCTGCTTGACAGTATTTTGTTATTCTTTTCATTTGGTATGAAGGATTGCTTTAAGCTGCTTTTAATTTGCGTTTTATAGTTTGTTATGTATGAGGCTACATTTTCATGTTCATGTACAGATAGTATTTGTCCAAAGTTTTCTAGTTGTTTTTTGTATAAGTTGCGGCTGTCCTCAGTTTCAAGTGGAATTGCTGCTTTGAAAATTTCTTCTGCTTTTGCTAGCTGAGCTTATTTTCAATGTGCCTCTTAAAAGTTTGTGGTCAGAGCTGTGGTACTTATTTTTGGATATTATTACAATTTTTTAAAAAAGGTGTGGTACATTTGACAGAATGAAGTCAATTTCTTTTTGTTTTCCGGTCTGGGGAAATCTAGGTCCATCTGTGTTTTTGTTTTTTCTTAAATACTACGCTCATTATCATTAATTTATTTTCATTTACATATTGCATATCTCTCACCTCTCGCGTTTTTACGAGTATGTACCTATATTAAGTATTTTTCTTCTCGGGCAAAGGTTTTATTTTTCGAACCGGTGGTTATGCTTTTTGACATTCATGGGTGCATCATATTAGGCTGCGGCTCCACTGAGGCGGAGATGAGCGGAGTGGAGCGGAGCTGTGCCAATATTAACCAATAGAATCTAAACTAACGTACGCCTTCTATTGGTTAATATTGGCACAGCTCCGCCCGTCTCCGCCTCGGTAGAACCGCAGCCTAATGCCTAAATTGAAGAATAAAGAACATCGGCTTTGACTTTGACTTTGAGTACCCAAAGTACAAGCCTAGAACCTAGGTAAATTTGTGTAAGTTTTTCCCTTGATATTATTATTCAGATATTTATTTAATTTTCTGTACATTTTTATTACCTATAAACATAAACATATTATTTATTGTCAACTGTTAAAAAGGCATATTGTCTAACCGTACACATTGGTTACTTAAGAAGCAAGTTAGAATTATATATGTATATGAAGTTTCAGCTACTCGCCAGCAGATGGCATTAGTAATCGTTAATTTTGAATGTTATTTTCCATATAAGGAAACAATAGAGTTGAGATAATTTATTGAACCGAATTCTCGATAGATGTCGTTATTACTTGACTTGTACATCGCGCTGTTAAGATTTCCCCAGCAAACAATATAAGGTTCGGGGACTTTCTGTTGTACTAACCTATTTCACTAGCTCATACATATTTGGATTACAATTAAACGTGTCGTGTCAAAATGTTGTGCTGTGTGTTTTTTTGGACCCCTCGTTCATGGTCCTTCGAACCGGATCAAGCCTAGAAGATCTGACGATGTGGGTGTCTTCGAGTTTACACCGACGTAGTGGCGGATTGCCACTAATGGTGTAGTGTTGCTGGTACGGGAGAAGACGACTATGTTGGAAACTATTTAACGTCATCACCGAAGGCATCGTGGAATTCGTGGAGAAACAGCAGTGACGTAAGCAAAATACAGATGTGATGTGAAGTGATAAAACTGTGAGTACATTCATTATTATTAATTGTCAGTGGGATCAATAGCCTTGATTAAATTTCAAATTGCTATCGATAAGTAAATTCATTAAATTGGGACTTAGAAAAATTTAAATTATTTTGGACTTAGAATAATTACGCGAAAAGTGTTGAGACGGGGAACCTATGCCGGATTTGGCTCAGAGTTACAACGACAAGGTTCTCAACACTTAGAAAAATTGCGAACAATTTGGACTTCTAAAATTTTCTAATTCTGAATTTGTCTTTGAAAAGTTGACTATGGAGGCCTTAATCAACGTGCAGGAGGACTTGGCTTCTCGAATAGAGAAAGCTTTAGTTAATTACAAGAAATCTCCTAAGGAACGGCTTAGCTCAGTGCAGTATTTGAGTACCAGATTGGAACTACTAGAGACATTATGGACACAATTCGAGTCAACACATACTAAATTGGTACGGGAATCTGATAGCGCCCTATTGGCTGAGACTTCGTATATGAACAATGATGTTTATGAAGGTACAGAAGAAACGTTCATAGAGTACAAAACGGCGTTGAAATTGCAGTTAGGTATATTAACGGAGTCACAGTCACGTACTCCAACTGATCTGGTACAGCAGCCCAGTAACAGCAACTCTTGTCAACAAGTTCGATTACCGAAAATATCAATTCCGTCATTTACTGGTCAATATTCGGAGTGGATTAGCTTCCGGGATCTCTTCGTATCTCTCGTCCACAATAACAAGTTACTCGATAATGTGCAGAAGCTCCACTATCTGAAAGGACATCTCACTGGGGAAGCGGAACAACTATTGCGACACATTCCGATCACTCATGATAATTACTTTATATGTTGGGATACGCCAGAAAAGAGATATAATAACAAGAAATATCTATCGAATTGTATTTTGAAGCGTTTCTTTAGTCAACGGAATATCAGCACAGAATCGGCAGTAGCACTTAAGGAACTGCTGGATACATCCAATGAATGTCTGCATGCATTGAATAATATAGGCGTAAATGTAAGTGGTTGGGATATCATTGTGATCCATATTCTTTGCCTGAAATTGGATAATGAAACAAGAAAACAGTGGGAGTTAAAAGTAAGCGAGTCCTCGGATGGTCTTCCCACGTTTAACCAATTTCAGGAGTTTCTGGAAACTAAATTCAGAGCGCTTGAATTCATAGATCCAAGGCTTGTAAAAAATAATGTAATTGTCAAAGGTGGTCACAATCATACCTCATACCCAAATAGTCATAAGGTACATTATGTTGCAACGCCGCCATCATGCGTGTATTGTTCCGAAAGTCACAAAATAGCATTTTGTAAAATGTTCGCTAAGCTAGACACTGACAATCGACGTGGCTACGTCCAATCCAATAATTTGTGTTTTAATTGCTTAAATCAAGGTCACTCCGTATTCTCGTGCCGTCAAACTTCTAGGTGCCGCATATGTAAGAAGAAACACCACTCATTACTGCATCCAAAAAATCACACGGTTTCAACTGAGTCTAATGTCGGGTCAAATCACTCAGTTGAAAAAGGTGTTGCTGCTCATGCAACACAGCCATCATCATCTCTCGATAAAGCTAGTAACAACATTACAGCCTGTTTTTCGACCAGTCGTAGTCAAGTTTTGCTGGCTACGGCTTTAGTAAAGGCTCAATCGAAATCAGGCGCGGGCGTAACAGTAAGATGTTTGCTCGACCAAGGCTCACAGGCTTCGTTTATTACGGAGTCTGCCGTCCAACTACTTGGACTGAAAAAGGTGCCACACACAAGCACCATTTCGGGTATAGGAAGTGACCAAGGCGCTTCACTGGCGTCTAAGTCGATGGTCAATCTAAATATTCAGTCACTTCAAGATCCCAACTTCTGCATGAGTGTACAAGCATTTGTGCTCGGCAAACTCACATCAATTCTACCTGAAAGGAGAGTTGTAGTTGAGCTCTATTCAGAGTTTGCCAACCTCGAATTAGCAGATCCAACCTTTGACTCTCCGAATAAAATCGACATGCTCCTCGGGGCTGATGTTTACGGTCAAGTCCTTTTAGACGGAATGGTCAAAGGTCCATTAGGAACACCTACTGCGCAAAGAACCGCGTTCGGTTGGATTCTCTCTGGTCCTGTTCTGAAACCGCATACTTCGAATTCCAATCGTATCAGCGTGAATCATTTTCAAGTTAGCGAAGATGAGATGTTAAAACGATTCTGGGAAATTGAAAATGATAGTTTCGCTGAGAACACCAAAAAACATTACACTGAAGAGGAAACGAAGTGTGAAGAGATATATGCAGCAACTACAAGGCGAGACAGTTCTGGGCGATACATCGTGACGCTTCCATTCCGCGATTCAAATCCAGCTTGCGCTCAAGGAGATTCTGATGTTATAGCTGCGAAACGCTTTTCATATTTAGAAAAAAGACTGGAAAAGAACTCCGAATTAAAAGAAAGATATACAGAGGTTGTAAAAGAATACCTGCAGCTAGGTCATCTAATAGAAGTAACAGATCCTGAGCAAAATGTACAAAAGTCCACGTATTTGCCCCATCACGCAGTCATTCGAGAAGATAAAAGCACCACAAAAGTGAGGGTGGTCTTTGACGCATCATGCAAAAACAATAAAGGAGTATCCTTGAATGATTCGCTGATGATAGGACCAAGGTTGCAGCCCGACCTGCGTCATTTAATATTACATTGGCGAAAATTTCCCATCTGTCTTGTGGCTGACATCGTTAAAATGTATCGGCAGGTACTAGTTGATGAAAGGGACACAGATTATCAACGGATTCTGTGGCGCGATAATTCAAATGAAATCCTGAAACATTACAAACTATTACGTGTCACTTTTGGAACCGCCGCTGCACCATACCTCGCAGTACGTACGTTACAACAGGTAGCTTACGATGAAGGTAAGCATTTTCCCGTAGCGGAAGAAATAGTCCTTAAACAATTTTATGTAGACGATGTTTTAACGGGTTGCGAAACGGTAGAGGAAGGAAAAAGGGTCTACACGGAGTTAAATGGATTATTGGGAAAAGGAGGATTTGAGCTGCAAAAATGGAGTAGCAACTGCGACCAGTTGATGCAGCAAGTAACGGAAGGAAAACGGGAATTGGAAGGAACACTAGAATTCAAGCTTGATGATGTAATGAAGATATTAGGCCTCACTTGGAACAGAAGTAGCGACGAATTCGAATATTCAGTTCAACTGCCACCGATGAGGTTGCCTGTAACAAAAAGAAATGTAATCTCGGACATATCTAGACTTTTCGACCCGTTAGGTTGGCTAGCGCCAGTAATCATCTCAGCAAAGATTTTTATTCAAAAATTATGGCTTTCGGGTATTGAGTGGGATGACGAGGTGTCACCTCAATTATTAAAAGAATGGCTGAACTACAGAAGTAAGTTAAGTCAACTTACCAAATTTAAGCTACCAAGATGGATACGTACCCGTAAAAATGATGAGATTCTGGAATTGCAGGGATTCTGCGACGCTTCCGATAACGCATATGCAGCTGTCGTATATGCACGCGTAGTAGACTGTCAAGGAAGGGTACACGTATCGTTGATAACGTCGAAAACCAAGGTGGCTCCAATAAAGACAGTGTCAATACCGCGACTAGAGCTATGCGGGGCAGTATTGCTTGCCAAACTCTTGGTAGAAGTTGCAAAAGTTATGAATATAAGCAAGATGAACATCCACGCATGGACAGACTCATCTGTCGTCTTATCATGGCTTGATAGTCGACCAAGTCGTTGGAAAACCTTTGTGGCGAACAGGGTCACTGAAATTATTACCTTGCTGGAACCTTATCAATGGGCACATGTTTCCTCCAAAGATAACCCAGCAGACTGTGCCTCCAGAGGAATAGACGAGTTTAAAGACGAAAAGTTGTGGAAGGAAGGTCCGGCATGGCTGAAACAGAACAACATTAAGTATAAAAGGGTAATCAGAGAAGAAACACGTTTAGAGGAAAAACCAAATAAAGTATGTTTGCTAAATACCTGCAAGAATGTGGAAGACATAGAAGAAAACATAATGACCAGATTTTCCACGCTGAGAAAACTCATTCGTGTAATTGCATATTGCAAACGATTTATCAAACATGGTCGAAAGGAAAAGGTTGAAGACTGGCTTACCAGTGAAGAGCTACGCGATAGTCTGCGGACTTGTATAAAAATAACCCAAGAGAAACACTTTAAGGAACAATTAGATGACCTGAAAGAACATAAAATTATAAAGAAAAAGAATAGCAAACTTACCACGTTGAGTCCCATTATTGATGATCTCGGGATCTTGAAGGTTGGTGGCAGATTACAATACGCAGGAATTAGCGAAGAAATGAAACACCCAGTCATTTTACCACATCGGTCACACCTCACTAGTTTAATTATCGCTGACGCTCACGAAAAAACACTGCACGGTGGACCGCAACTTATGCTCAATTATCTGAGAACAAAATATTGGGTAGTAGGAGCGAAGGATTCGGTAAGAATTTTCGTACGTAAATGTGTACGTTGCATCCGTTATGCCGCGCTGTCTAATCAACCTCTCATGGGACAATTGCCTTCTACTAGAGCAACTGCCAACCGCCCGTTTCAGAAAAGTGGAGTGGACTACACAGGGCCTATTAATATGAGAGCCACCAAAGGTAGAGGACATCGTGCCTATAAAGGTTATATCTGTCTTTTTGTATGCATGGTAACGAGAGCAATTCACCTGGAGGCAGTCAGCGATCTAACAGCTCAAGGCTTCCTAGCTGCATTCAAGCGTTTTGTTGCAAGACGTGGTCATTGTGCCGAGCTATTTAGCGACAACGGAACCAATTTTGTGGGCGCTGCGCGTGAATTAAAGGTTTTGTTCGCTGATGGGTGGTCAAACACTACTAGGGATATTGCAGAACGTCTTGCTAGTGAAGGTACTTCCTGGCATTTTATCCCACCGCACTCCCCAAATTTCGGCGGGCTCTGGGAAGCCGGCATAAAGTCGACAAAACATCACCTTAGGAGAGTGATAGGTGACACAACACTCACATTCGAAGAAATGACGACTGTGTTATCTCAAATTGAAGCGTGCCTAAACTCTAGGCCTATATCTCAGATTACGGAAAACCGAGACGATCCAATTCCACTAACACCAGGACATTTCCTCGTAGGAGAACCTCTAGTGTTAATTCCCGAAGGTGACTACATGAATTCATCCTTGAGTAATTTAAAGCGTTGGCAACTCACGCAGAGAATGGTACAGGACTTCTGGCGCCGTTGGTCGCGGGAATATCTAACCCAGTTCCATCACCGTTACAAGTGGGTGCATCAAACCCCAGAACCTTCAGTTGGAAACGTAGTGCTCGTGAAGGAAGATAACCTTCCCCCATGTAGTTGGTTGTACGGACTGATAGTAGAGAAACATCCTGGATTGGACGGGGTTACCCGAGTTGTCAGTCTCAAAAGCAAGGGCAAAATTTTCAAGCGACCTGTAAGTAAACTGTGCTTTTTGCCCATCGAACGCTAAATAACTATATGGTTATTTCTGTAATAAGTAATATGTTTAGTTTAATTATTTTATTTTCTCAGTTTGTTTCATTAAAGCTAAGGTTATTGCATGGTGGGCGGAATTAAAGGACATCGTTCCTCATTTTGTCCTTGGTGGGCGGAATGTCTAACCGTACACATTGGTTACTTAAGAAGCAAGTTAGAATTATATATGTATATGAAGTTTCAGCTACTCGCCAGCAGATGGCATTAGTAATCGTTAATTTTGAATGTTATTTTCCATATAAGGAAACAATAGAGTTGAGATAATTTATTGAACCGAATTCTCGATAGATGTCGTTATTACTTGACTTGTACATCGCGCTGTTAAGATTTCCCCAGCAAACAATATAAGGTTCGGGGACTTTCTGTTGTACTAACCTATTTCACTAGCTCATACATATTTGGATTACAATTAAACGTGTCGTGTCAAAATGTTGTGCTGTGTGTTTTTTTGGACCCCTCGTTCACATATGCTAGTAAAATTATTTAAATTTGGTACTTATCTAACAATATTTATACTTACTTTAGGTTCGTGTAATACCTATTAGATCAAAGTATGGCGAAGTAGGTGACTAAGATTGAAAAACAAGTTTGGACAACCCGGGGCGCCCGAGCGGCAATAGGTATTAGAATCTCCTAAAGGGCCGGAGTCGAGCTAGTTTTCTATTTATACTATGGTTCGGGCTTATTATTGTCCATATACCTAAACTGCTAGGGAGCAGATCTGCACCAAATCTTTGCGTGCCTTCCCGAATTTAATTTGAACCTTACTGTGAAGCTACACAGGGTTAAAGTTTAAGTTTTAGTGTCGGGTAGCTAATAAAGTAATCACCAAAAATCGCTCCTTACATAAAAATATTCGTGGTCCTTGCGTCGAGCTTGAAATGTCTTAAAGTTTCATATCAACTAAGAAGTAAGACTATAACAGCCGATTATGATCACTTAAAAGTATAAAATAAAATAAATTATTTAAAAAACAAAAAACCAAACAAGTCGGCAACTCACAATATTTTAATAGAAGTAATTTTTTGCGTTTTTGAAGGCGGTTTTTTGTTTTTTAATTTATAACTGAAGTGATTGAATGATTATGCTCACCATGAATGGTCATAAACTCTAGAGAGCCAGTGCGATATATGCCCAAGAATATCTCTTGGTCGAAATAGGGATGCGGGGGGGTCGTTGTTGATGGATTCACTACATACCACTGCCACCAGCTAGTGGTCCTATAGTAATCGGCACCCAGAGGATTCCATATATAATAACCGCTGGACTTCATATAGCTGTTAAAATAGGCTGTATATCTTGTGGTCGTTGGCACAAATCCTATCTTTGAGATTATATCGGCCTCCTCTTGACTCTTTATAATGAGGAGGCTCCCACCCTCCGCCTGGCATGATAAAACGGCGCGGGCCCACGGCATCCCTATCCTGTGCAACTTGTAGCACGTCGCAGTGCTTTTGTAGAACTTGTACCCTGAGAACACAGAAAGAAAACTAAATTTTCACCTCAGCACCTCATAAAAGCAGGTTTTATTGTTTAAAGACTGTGAGTAAAATCTGATTTTGCTGCGAGTGTGAGACAAAGTAACTTTTAATTAATAAAAGCCGGGCAAAAGCATGTCGAACTATGCTTAGTGTAGTTATTGATTTGACCTGTTATGGAATTGTTTTTTCTCCCACATGCTCGGAAATGTTAATCTTACTGTTATTAAATCAGCCCATGAAGTTCTGAATTCAAGGCCCAGGTTTTTTTATTTAAGGTTATTATTGACTGGAACCCACCCATACATTGCAGTGTTCGAAACTAAAATAAGTAAAACTAAGCAAGAAAAGTACTATTTCATCACACTTTGCTTGGAAAGGGTGTTATAACACGCAGGCGTATAGGGCACTCATTGCCGATTTTTGCTCCAGCGGGAGTTTTGGATTTTTATAACTCCCTAGGGAGTTATGAGTTATGGATTTTCATAACTCCCTAGGGAGTTATGAGTTTAATTATAAAATATAGAAAAATAGAACTCGTACATCATTTCGACTAAGGAGGTGTAAAATCGGCCAAGGTTTATTTCTTATATTCAAAACTTGGCTACAAACCAATTTTACTGAATAATTAAACTTATACGGTACATTTATCTGTATTATATTTATATTTTACCATTTTGAAAATCGGTACAATCTGGCAGTATGATCTGTCAAGTTTAAAAATTAAAGCAGTTCTAAAAGCATAATCTGTGGAAAACTATATTGGAAATAGTTGATAAGCTCTTGTTTGATTGTTGTTTTTTTGCCTCTATTTTTTTTATTTCCCCTCAAATGTGATGAAAAATATTGTATGTATCACGGGCAGTAAAGCGATTACAAACTCGAGTCATAAACTTTTAATAGTCTCTCGTTAGCAATAGCAATCCCCCTTTTACCGCCCTTGATGCACAATGTACTATTCTACATTCGTAATGTGAAGTAGTACATTTTTCATTTTACTTTATATTAATAATAAAAAATAAAAGATACCTATGGTGACGTTATATATTCATCGATAATCATGTCGACAGCTTCCGGGTGAAATATTTTTGAATTAATAATTGGCAAAGGTCATGCCATCATGGGATGGGATCAGAAGAAACCAAGAGCCTATTAAAACGTCCGTCATGTTTTCGATTCTTGAAGTTTTACGACTAAATCTCTCCCGATAGATTTTAAAATCCTTATTCCTCGCTTCCTGGGCCTCTTCACTTAAATTGCCTATTGGAATGGTATTGTGGCTCGATTTTTATATTTTGAACTGGTGGCGTTTTAATCGTAGGCATTTCAGACGTAGATATTATGACTGTAGATGTTTTGGCCGTTCGATATTGTAACTTTCGATATTTTGGACTTCGATATTCATGGGACATCACACACAGTGGTACAGTCATACGTATAACTCTGCTGTCTGTAGACAGTATGATTTAAATGTATACGTATCAATCTTGTAGCCACTAGAAATTGTTTGTAAAATTATGTAAAAGCGACGAATGGGTTATTCATTTACTTTAGTGATTTCAAATGATATTTCGTAATTCGGATAAAAAATCAAGTCACATTACCATTATTAGTATTGCCAAAACCTGGTTTTGGTTGATTAAGGAGAGTTTTTCTTTAAATTCTTCCTGGATTCTTTGTTTGTATTGTTCAGTATTTTGGTTACACGCCAAGAACGCTTTTCTAATTTATATGCAATGTGTGTAATGCGGCAGCAGCGGCAGCGGCCGCGAAAATGTATTAAATTTCATTACATACGTTTTACTTTTTAAAACCATGTTTGGACAAGGATAACTAACTCCAAACAGCTAAACACTCTATAAGTATTCTTCCATGTTTATTTTACTTTTTGAATGTCATAGACTATGGTTGCATTCAACCAAACTGGAATAAGGTCTTTTACCTAGATTAAACGCCGAATTTGTATAGAGTAATCTCGGAGTAAGTCTTATTCCAAGTTTAGTGAAATGCGGCCTAAAAAGGTAAACCGTTTTAAACAGCGTTAATATTTAAAAGTGTATTTGACTTTTTTTGTATAGAATTTGCGTTCATTAACAAAATGCCATGCATAACACGTAATAAATGTTATAATTTAAACGTTATTTTATTCAAAGTGAATATTTTACGTTTAAATTTGTGATTTTATTTAATGCTTTATTTCAGTTCCTTGTTCAAAACGTTGAAAATACGATAACAGGTCAAAGACGGTACGGTTTTTACCGCCTGGAATCTTGGGTGTATTGACGCCCACGGATGTCAAATATGCCATAGCAACTAAACTGTGACGGTAGTTAAGTTGTTGTGCTTCGAGGACGGCGTATACATATACATAACTTTCTATTTTTAAGAGCCTTTACCATCGTCAAGTGTGCCGCACTCGTTGAAGCCTTCTCTGTTAAACTCGGTTATGTTTCGGAAGCACACGTAGGGATGCTTCTTATTGCAGCGGAAGGCCTTGAGCGTGCCATCGGGGCGCAGGATCATGCAGCGTTCGGTTCCAAGCGGTACCACGACGGCCCAATTTGCCCAGCGCTCTATTGTCGACAGCTCTACCCCTGCCAACACAGGAATATCAGCAGTTGCTATGCTGCTCTGCCGTGTCAGGTCAATCTCACGTATCTTGAAGGCGTAACCAGGCTTATTCGTTTATAGATACTGCCATCTATATACCACATAAAAGCTTTTACCATTTTCCTATTACATACGTTAGATCGGAATCTCCTGAGCGCAATCACTTGAGTAGCACCGGTACCCGCCATTCACATGTATCTGTAGATACAGCAGTTCGCGTTACCCAATATGTATGGAATTTTAAACCTCTCTTTATTAAAAATTGATACAATAAAATCATTGATTGCATAGTTTTATTTTTTTATGTTTTCTAGTGTAGGATTGTATTTAGTTCACATGAAAAAGAAAATATAAAATATCCTTCAATAATTTTGCGAGATACGTTAGGTACGTGTCTTCTACAACTTTCAAACTCGTTTATCTCTAAACAGCTCTTTCAAAGATACGTGAGATTGGCCACATGGCAGTGCTGGTCTGCAAACGTAATAAGAAATACACTCGGAAAAAAAAACAAGGTACTTTCGGGAAACAACACATGGGAAACGTAAATGCGATAATTTTCACAATAATCACTTTTTCATAGTAGCGAATTTTCACATATTATAATGTTTTCATAGTAACGAATTTTCTTATTCACTTTTCTTTATTTAGCGTTTTTCATATTGGGTTATTTAATGTTTGCGTTATATATTAATTGCTAAAATCTACTGGTAAGATTATTTTATAAGTCGTATTTTTCCCATTCCAAAAAACTAATTTGACATAGTCGACAGAGGCTTGGCGGAGCTCTCATTTCTGGGTTATTTTGGACCTCCGGGCCTCATAAAAATACGAACTTCACCTAACTTACCTAACCTAAAATTGGGAACGGAAAAACAGCTGATATTAAATAACGCTGTATAAAAATACGAGTAGCTACATGAAGAAAAGCGATTAAGAAAAAAAAGCTATGTGGAAATTCGCTGCTATGAAAAAATGCATGCAATGCAAATGCATCTGTCCGCAATTTAACTCGAAAACTCTCGGTAATACATATTAATCACGCCAACGGAGTAAAATGAAATCCTGAAAAAATATTTGTTCCGTTTCCTCTCATATAGGTGAAGCGTTTATGATTTATTTTCTCTGATCTACTCAACTGTTTCGGGTATTGTTGGATATGTCTATCAAAATTATATTGAGGGCATTTAAATATTTTTTTAAATCAGGAATCCGTTTGCAAAATATCAAGCTTTAAAGTAGTCATCTTCGGTAGGTCTTCAGTTACAGGCATCTATAGGTAGTAGTACATTGTTGCCTAGGCGCGGAAAGTAAGGGATTTCCTGATGAGGTGGTTAGCAGGCCGAGCAACAGCGAGGCCTGATAAAATACGAGTCAGGAAATCCTTGTTTCCGCCGAGGTATACATAATGCTTTTCTCAAACAAAGCGAGGAAATTATACAAATACTCACATGATTATAAGTATTTTTTCTCAAACATACCTTCAATATTTTATTGCATGTGCGTGCAGTTTCAGGTGCGGCTAGGACAAGAAGTCGTTAAAGAAATTTCATACAAATCGTGCAGGCCTAGGCCGGCAAAGTCCTCTTTTTTAATTTCCATTTCACATAAATTTGTGGCGCAGGCATCATGACATTCTGCCACTATGCGTTTTAAAAAAAACAATAAACTTTTTTTTTTTTGTGTAAACATGGCGGCTGTGTTTATGAACAGGCTAGAGCAGAGCAGCTAGTAAGATGACTACTTTAAAGCTTAATATTTCGCAAACGGATTTCTGATTAAAAAAATATTCTTTACATGCCCTCAATATAATTTTGATAGACATATCCAATGATACCCGAAATAGTTGAGTAGACCAGAGAAAATAAAACAAACGCTTGACTCGTACCGATGAGAGGTAACGGAACAAATATTATTTTTAGGATTTTTTTTACTGCTTTGTTGGCGTGATTATGATGTAGAGTAGAGTTTTCGAGTTAAATATGGACTTTGTAAAACTATAAGGGTTCCTTGTTAACTATGGAACCCTAAAAATCGATCACACTTGAAAGAATAACATCTGTACTTAAGGCAACTAGACATGTTGCTTTCGACTGAATATCGCTAAGGAAAAAAAGAAAAGAGGAGAAAAAGGAGGAAAAGGAAGTTCTTACTTTTTTTAACCCTTTTAGAAAGTTTAATGCCTACCTTCAATGGTGAAGTATGACTGGCCCTCCTGGGCGCGGACGCCGACGTGGGTGCCTGGGAGGCCCCACGTTATGTTCAGAAGCGAATACGTGAGCTCCGAGTTCAACGGCGACGCCAGCGTGCTACCTGCAACCAACAGTACACACTGAGATTAGTCGGCTGTGGCACAGAAATTGACACTTTTCTGGCTCGTGTTTGATGTGAGCAACCCAGAAAGTTTTTTTTTTCGTTTCTCATGATTTTAAAATGTTACTTTAGTCTCTACATCGGGACTAAAGCTTCTGATACCTAATCTCTAGGGATTAAAGTTTTTTTTTATTTACTTTGGAAACCCCTGTACAACCAATCACGGTGTTCGTGAATGGAGGATTATCGCCATTTTCAGTGATTGTGTATAGACCATTTTTAGGGCGCGCAAATAACCTCAAAATGACAACTGCGCAAAAATATAAAATAAAACGTGTGCGTCTCGGGACGCCCGACAGAAGTGATAACTTAAACTAATCTAAGTCGTCTGTACCGCCCCGCCCCGTCCTGCCCGGTTTTTTTTAATCCGAGTACGGGTTCGCATTTAATATTTGTAGTCCCCGCGAATCCTCAGATTTTCAAGACAATCGAACCAGTAACAAATAACTTAAACCAATCATCAATCACTTTCAAAAATGGTGATATTAGGTTAAATGCTCACTGTCAACATGCTGTCAACAGTGTTTACTTATTCTTAGAAACGCAATACGGGGTGACGTCAGCAGGTAAGGTCAAATACCGTTTACCATTTTCGTTGATAGCTGGAACTTACGATTCTGTGCCTTTCTGTATTTTAAAAATTGTTTAAAAATTCTTACTACCGCTGCCGTATACGTGAGAGAAAGGGAAGCCAGACAGGCTGTCTAGTACCTAACGCGCGTTACGTAACGAAATGGTTTACCCTCCGTAAAGAAGTTATCACTTCAAAAACGACAAAATTCACATGCGGTATACCACGATATATCCTATCGCAAACACTAAAAACGTTTGCCAGCTGTTTCATTTGCCATAATTTTAATTTTATTCTGAAACCAATAACTTTTCAAAATGCATTGACCATAGAATATTAGTATAATATAATTTAAATACTTTACGGACGCGGAATATTCGAATAGCGATTTCATTTTGATTTCTAGTATTTAAATCGCCTTCAAAAAACGTAAAAAGTAATTTCTTTTAAAACATTTATTTTATTTCGTACATTTTAGTGATCATAATAAGCTGTTATATGTTAGACCCACTTCTTAGTTGATATGAAACTTTGAGACATTTCAAGCTCGCCGCAAGCAACGCCGCGGGAAAGTAATAGTTATATTTAAACAATTAAATGTTCTTCCTTAAAGTCACTCAACTATCTAAATCGAGATATCTTATCGCCACCCTTGAAGTAGGTACCGTTGAGGAGTTCCGGTGGCCATCTGTGATCTTCATCATCAGTTCCACTTCACTAAATGATACTTTCTGAAAGCAAACTTGTTAAGTACTAAAAATACTAAAATCGCTACATGTATGCCTATAATATTTGAGGAGTTCCCTCAGTTCCTCATGGATCCCCTCATCAGATTCAAATTTGGTAACAATGGGACCATCTCAGACTCTATCAAACCAAAAAAGAATTTATAAAATCGGTTCACAATTGACGGAGAAATCGGTGAACATACATAAGAAAACCGGCCAAGTGCGAGTTGAACTCGCGTGGAGAGGGTTCCGTACAATGCCAACGTCTAATGTTATTATTCCATTGTGGTATGTTTTACAACAAAACATCGCATTTGAAATCCTCACAGTAAGAGGCGAGTTAACTACTACTAGCGCTATCTAGTGGTGTTTTAGTGAACTATTTTCCGTAAGTGAACGTATTATATTGAGTTTACCACTTTATTTTCAATTGATAGAATTCTTATAGGTTTTCCTGTAATCTACAAGCAATGAACAATATGTATATTGCATGTTTTTCAAAATTTTAGGGTTAGTACTTTCGGAGATTAGGGGTAGGGTTGCCACCTTTTTTTTAACAGAATAAAGTATTACTTACCAAAAGTGGAATAAAAATAAAGTACGCAGCATAAATGTAAAGTAATTCTTTAATTATTTTTTTTGACGGTTGCGTTCAGGTACAATTTCGTTTAAATTTATTGATTATTAGAAAAAAATGACCATTAAAAACCGAATGTCATATAAAGTACTTTGCCGTACTTTATGTGTTGCGTTAAATATAAGGTACGGGAAGCTAAAATAGAGTACAATACTTTATAATAAAGTACGGGTGGCAACCCTAATTATGGGGGGGGGTGGTCAATTTTCGTCTTCTTTCATAAATATAATCAAAACTAGTTATTTTACAATAATAGTAAAAATATACTTGAGATCCTCATAACGAGCCTTTCATTTAATATATGACACAGTAAGGTTTGCAAAACTTATTTTTTAAATTCCTAATTTGTCCCCAGAAAATGACCCATATTTTAAAAGAAAAAAATTACCTTGCACGTCTGTGCTTGGGTCAACAATTTACATATTTTATGTGTACCAAATTTCTCAATCGGTCCAGTAGTTTCGGAGCAAATTGTCTGTGACAGACGGACGGACAGACAGACGCACGAGTGATCCTATAAGGGTACCGTTTTTTCATTTTATGTACGGAACCCCAAAAAAACAAAAATACATACAATGGAACACAGAACCTCCTCCTTTTTTGAAGTTGGTGAAAAAAAGTTATTTATTGCGTTTTTAAAGGCGGTTTTTTGTTTTTTATTATTTGTGTATAATTAACCCGGCGAACTTAATACCACCTCAGAATGTTTTTCTCGTATTTTTACCCGACTGCCAAGAAGGGTGACGCTTGCCAGTACTGCTAGTAGAAATATATTGACGCGTTGGTTTTCACGTTTGAGACGAGAGCTATGTAGGTATAGTAACGACGCAATGTACTTCTACTGGCGTTTAGCTGGACCAATGTAAGTCAGCTATGACGTGCAACCTGACAGTACCTTCGAGCCGGCAGTTCACGAGCGCGTCGTACCAGTCCAAGGGTTCTCGGTGCAGCTTCAGGAATCCGGGGCCGCCGAGCACGGGCTCGTAGCCCGGCAGTGGCTTCAGTACCTCTAAGCTCGCCACCAGCGGGCTGCCTGCAACAAGTTTGCCTTTGAAAAGAAGGTCGCGAATATCTTTGTAGGTAGAGTTGATTTTCTGATTGCGTTATCTGTCATGTTTTGTGCTTATCCTCATGTATCCATAATTATATGTATGTATGAGTGAATGAATGAATGATATTTATTATCCAAAGTAAGTCACATACATTGCATGTTATGTCAAAAGTACAAGAAATTACATTGGAATCGTCAAAAATATACACAAATTTATAATCAAAAATAGAAATAAGAAGTCAGGATAACAATAAAAATACAAAACTAAGGAGTTATCACCGTTAAGGATCGTCTTAAAAATAGCATGCAACCAAATCAGCATTTTTTTTAAAAGTATTTAACATTTATTCATTTAGTAGTACATTTTATGTAAGTAGGTAATTATATTAATTGAATATATTGATATGCAGGTATATATAGGTACTGTTACGTATTTATTTCTAACCCCCCTACCCTTGTTAAATCTTTTTATATTTAAATCGGTATTGTTTCAATTAACGATTTTGATGGCTGAATGTTACATATTCCATTGCCATTTCGCCTTGACATAATTTAAAATGTAATTTCGTTCAGTGTTGCTAGGCGTCATAATTGCCTAGGACATTCTACTTTATTTTTCCGTGAGGACTGCTTTAAAATTCAACATGTACTTCTATTATACTTCTAAAATGGGTAAGTACTTAATTTGCAAAATTCATAAATATCGGACGCTGATATCCTTTCATGGATTTGATAACTTTCTTCCCTTACGTCTGGCAACTCCACTGTCTACGCTGGCATGATCGGCCACTTTCGACTTTTCTCTCGGCCTATTTGCATACATTTCTATCGATCCAAATAAAGGATCTCATCAAAATTCAAAATTCAAAATTCCCACTTTATAACCATTGCGGCTGCTCCGAAGGAAATTCCTTACGGAATCTTATAAAATCAGCTGGTGCATATTAAGCAAGTTTGGAGAAACCCCACAAGGTTGACACGAGGTCCCTTCGTCCCGGCCTAGTCACCCGCTCAGGCGAGGCCTCTAATCCCAAGTGAGGGTTTCTTTTTCATCCCCCTTTTATCTTCGATATTTACTCTGCATTTGTTTGCCTGCAATCTTCAACTTTATGCTCCTGTTGTACGCGGAGAGCTATTTTGCGTCCTACCACTTTCTACGGTCGGATTGTTCGCTTGCTGCTTATCGGGCTGGCTGAAGTCCGGCCCAATTTCAAAGAAGTCCACCGGAGCTGTTGCTGCTCGGGGATTGACATCGCTTAGCGGTCAACTTATCCTCATGTATCTATGGTCTACCTCCGATAAGGTAGTGGCGCCCTTTACTACTTTATTTATAACTAAGGCAAAAGTTGTCTCGCTCCTCTGACGCCCCCACGCCCTAAATTACAAACTGTTCACGTTCATTTATGTCTCATTAACCGTGGATATTCAATAAATTGATTTTAACAGAAATCGTCTTGTATTATTTATTTACCTGCGTCTACCGGGACACCTTCCCCGTAGAACGGTAACAGTACATAATGATGTATAAAAAGTTATAGTAGGGGATGCGAATACGAGACGACCTTCACCTAGCTGTTTATTCGATAAAAAGTATTTTATATCAAATTTAATATGCTAAGTAATATATTTATAATAGGTTGACTGGAAAATTTCAATCCAGTCCTTATATTATTAAAAAAAAACTGAAAATGAACTTTTTTGAAATTGCTATTGCTTGTTTAATAAACCAATTACATACTAATCGAAAGTATGAAGCCTATAGAATATGCAAACGTTAGGTTGACTGTTTTTTCCCATCTTAACTATTGGGTAGGTTACCTAAGTCGGTACTAATAATTTGCACTAAACCTAACGTTTGCATATTCTACATTCTTAGAATACAAATGGACAACGACGCTGAAGAAAACGATGCTACGATGAAATATGTCCGGTTTGCCTTCGTGAGTACAAAAACAGAGTCTTAAAGAGATATATCCTCATATCCCATCCAGGCCATCTTTATCAACCTACTACATCAACTCAAATTACAACGCAAATCAATACAATGGTTCCCGAACCTATCAAACAAGCACAAATACCAGAATCCATCCAAAACTTGTTCCTAAAAGGTTTCAATGCAAGATTGCTTAATAGCGAAGGTGGTCCAGATTCAGTTTGGAGGGAACGTTGTAAGAAACTTTAAACTTTCTAAGTAAGCAATATAGTATTCCACAAGGAAACGTAGGCCGACAATTAACTACGCTCCTTGCCGCAGAAATAAAAGATCTTAATCAAAATCAAATCAAAAGAAGGAAATTCCGAAAAAATATTTATTTTATGTTCTACAATACTTCAGAGAGACCCAATGGTTGTTAACTCTGGTCAAGATGTTAGACGAACGCTTCAAAAAAGAATGGAAATGTGGAACTCTGGCCACTATGACCAACTGATCGCAGAAACACTACTCTGCAATTTAAAATAGACATCAAAAAACAACCAAAAACTGGATGATGACCACCCAACTAGCAAAGTAGTCATATAAGATTGAGCTTATTCAGCTAATAAATCGTATAAAAGTCATGTAAAGGCGAATTATACAGAACCTGTCGTATAAAGCCAGCTTGTGCAGCATTTTAGTTACTCAGCATAATAGTCATATTATGATACCGAATACACGTTTATTCGACTTCCTTTTATGACTTAAGAGTCATATAAGAAATTGCTGAATAAGACACGTTTCATTGGCGCTTATATGACTTTTTACTCGAGTAACCGTAACTTATATAGCTGACTTATGACATGCCAGACAGAGTCGAGTAAAAGCAATGTGTTTGCTATTATATGGCTATTGTTCTGTATAATGTTGCATGAAGTCATATAAACGCGAATTATAGATCATGTTTTATAAAAGTATCTTATTCAGCACTTTGGTATTAAGTCATACTATGATGCTGAGTAAACGTTTACTCGACGTCTTTTTATTACTAAAGAGTCATATAAGATAATGCTGAATAATCTACCTCAATGCGACGCTTATGTGACTTTTTACTCGAGTAACAGTAACTTATATAGCTGACTTATGACATACCAGACAGAGTCGAGTAAAAGCAATGTGGTTGCTATTATATGACTATTGTGCTGTATATGTTGCATGAAGTCATATAAAGGCGAATTATAGATCATGTTATATAGAACTATCTTATTCAGCACTTTGGTATTAAGTCATACTATGATGCTGAGTAAACGTTTACTCGACTTTTTTTTCATTACTAAAGAGTCATATAAGATAAAGCTGAATAATCTACCTTTATACGACGCTCATGTGACTATTCGGTCGGTTCGGTCGAGTAAATGTTGACATTACTTCAAACCATGTAGAAAAAGTTGCCAGAAAATTATCTGGTGGAGCGGGACCGAGCGGTTCAGATTCAGAGCAATGGAAATCACTCCTCCTTCGTTTCAGAAACCACAGCTCAGACTTTTTTTTAAATTTTTTTTTTTTTTTTTTTTTAATTTTTGGTTTTGTAATTTATTCCTTTGTCACCTAACTTTTTAAAGCATGAACTTTTTATTGTACTTTTATATTTATTTATTTTTATCTACTTTTACTGTATAAACATTTTCTTTTGTCAGTTTGCGACCGTCCCGTCTCTAGGGACCAGTCTGAAAACCAGCGCCAGGTATATCTGCCTAGCACATGCTGAGATTGGGACCCTTTGCTCGACCTAGCTTAGTTACTATAAGTTTTCATTTTATTTTTTTCTTCACTTGGTTTTTCATTTATTTTTGATTCTTTTATATTTACTAGTTTTAAGGTTGTGGCAATAAAGATTATTCTTATTCTTATTCTTATTCTTAAGAGAATCAAATGCAGCACTAACCAGAAAACTTCGAGTGGAGTGAAATCGTCGAGTGAGATTGCATTACTTGCAGCTCTACTAGCAAGAAAAGGCATAGCTCTGAACAAATGCCCAGGCGTTCGCCCGATTGGTATTGGCGAAATACTACAACGCATCATTGCAAAAGCCATGGCCACCGCAACAGGACTAGACGTTCAACAAGCCTGCGGTTCCGACCATCTATGTGCCGGAATACAATTTGGCATTGAAGGTGGAGTTCATGCCATTACCAAATGTTTCAATGAAGGCGATGATGATGAAGGCCTTCTTTTAATAGAAGCAGCAAATGCCTTCAATGCTCTGAGTCGTCCAATCGCTCTCTGGAACGCAAGAATGGATGAGGCGAATGTAATTTTGACCTAAACCACGCACTAAACTGCAAAAAAGGTGGTCTAATCAAACAAGGTCACGACCAACATAGAGATGACTGTAAAAACTGGGCCGAATTAGCCTGGGGACCTGGCACAATAGAACCCATAATGCGTAATGCAAACACAACCCAACCAGCTCATGTAGGCGACCTTGTTACTGAACAGAGTGTGGGAACCTGCGAGGAAAGCGTTCTTGATGTTCGCATAGTAAATGCCGACGCTTCCTCATACAACAACCTCACCTGGCAAAAAACAGCACAGAAACATAGCCAAGACAAATATTTAAAATATGATCGAGCTGCTGAGGACCTAAGAGCTTTCTTTACACCTCTAGTCAACTCTTGCGATGGAGCCCTTGGGATTAAATATATCAGCTTATTAAAAAAAACAGCCTCGAAATTAAATGAAAAATGGCAAAAACCATATTCACAAATAATCTATTGGCTTAAAGTAAAGATGCAAATTTCAGTCATAAGAGCTGTTTCCATCAGAGTAAGGGGAACAAGAAAACACATCAGAGCATTCGAATGCGAAGATGGAGCCGGCTGCCGGAATTCACTAATGATCTTTCTAATTATAATATTGCCTTAACTACACATTAGTCTCCAAATTAATTTTATTTTCAATATACGTAATTGTTTTTGTTGTTCCAATCAATACATAACTTGCTACTTATAATGACCAAATATTTTGTGGATTTTTTAATGTAGGTTTATTTATTTTTGTTAGACGCGTTCAGAAGTTACTATCCACTAATACGAGTATCATACTAATCCGACTAATATAATAAACCCTAAGGGGTAAAAGGAGGGTGTAGAATTTTTTATGAGTTTCGTCATTTTTAAAGTTAGAAACGTGAATTTTTTTTTATTTGTTTATTTATTTCTGAAGGATGTTCTGGATGTTATAGGAGAACAAACAGAGATAAGCGTACAAAGACAAATTTTACCCGATGGAGTATAAACTAACATGCGCTTATTTCCTAGACAGCTCCCACTTAAACATGTTTTGTAATAAATTTTGCTACACTAGCACTAAGACTATGATTGATTGATTTATTGATTGGTATATCGACTGCTTTTTACAAATAAAATAAATAGCTTTCAGCGATTTTGGAAAAACTACCCCTAAGGGATAAAAGGGGGGGGGGATGTAGAATTTTATAAGAGAGTTTCGTTATTTTTGTTGTTAGAAACGATAAAATTGGTATAACTACCTACTAATAATAAATAAGACGATCCTTAACGGTGATAACTCCTTAGTTTTGTATTTTTATTGTTATCCTGACTTCTTATTTCTATTTTTGATTATAAAATTTGTGTATATTTTTGACGATTTCAATGTAATTTCTTGTACTTTTGACATAATATGCACGGTATACTGTGACTTAATTTGGAAAAATTAATATCATTCATTCATTCATTCAATAAAAAATATTACATTTGGCCATTTTGAAAAAATATTCCTAAGGGGTTGATATGGGGGGTAAAAGTATGTGTCTAAGTGAAATAAACTAATAGATATGAGCTATGATAATAAGCAGTAATGTACTGGCTGTAAGTACAGTTGGTTAGGTTAATTTTTAGGGTTCCGTACCTCAAAAGGAAAAAACGGAACCTTTATAGGATCACTTTGTCCGTCTGTCTGTCCGTCTGTCTGTCTGTCTATCTGTCAAGACCCTTTATCTAGGGAACGCTTAGAGGTATTGAGTTTAAATTAAAACCATGTACTTAAGTGTACAGTCCCTTGAAGCTGTTGTGTTGTGCTGTTGAAAAAAATCAAACTTCAAAGTTAACGTGAAAAAAAGATACGGCCGTTTATACCGCAAAAAAAGGACATTTCGAAAAGGTTTAGAATGTCACATATTCATGAATCATTTTGACGTCTTAATGGTATGAAAAGTATTAATTACTTTTTACCACTTTCATATAAATTTTTCGAGTAAAAAAAAAAACTTGGTAAATTTTTATAGAAAGGGGCAAAAAAAAATTTTGATTTCGGCTACTCAGAACTGTCCTTCATAAAATTAAAACAATAGAAATTTAGTTCGAAATAAATCCATAACCTAAAAAAAAAAGATTTAAAACAACCTAAATCTCGCATTATAATACTCGACAAAAATAAAAAAAGTGGCTCATTTATGCGTAGCTCATTTATTCGATCATTACTAAAATGAAATTTAATGTTGAGCATTAAAACTTATAGAAAAGCAGTATTTTAACCGTAAAATCACAACAATAAGCAAAACCGGCAAAATTTCGTATAGTACAGCGTTAATTACTGATTGAAATGTGTTGAAGTATAGTAGTGCTGTGTATTTTTTGGGCACCTCGTTCACTACTAGTATTATATTGAAATACTAGCTTCTGCCCGCGACTTCGTCTGCGTAGATTTCGATAATCGTTATTCCAACGGGATTTTTTTTTATTTTCCGGGAATAAAAGTAGCCTATGTGATAATACAGAATAATAAGCTATTTTTATTTATTTCCGTAGCCAAAATGGCAAAAAAGGAACCCTAATTCTTTCGTCATGTCTGTCCGTCCGTTCCGTATAGTTATCACAGGCTTTTTACTCGAAAACTCCAAGAGGTAAATGAATGACATTTGGAGTAAACGTGTCTTGTAGAAGCCGTTACTTTGTTTGGTAGTTAAATAACAAAAATAAATATTTCTAGGGGGGCAGTCCATACCTGTAATGTAACAGATGAAAATAATTATTTGGCCGTATGTCGTCGTCTGGCACAAATTTCGACAGTTCTTTTGAAAATACGCGTACCAAGTTTCTTCTGATTAGGTGAATATTTCCGGAAATAATCGCTCCGAAAGATTCATACATTGTATCCGTCCCCCCCCCCCTTTATCTTTTAAACCTTACCTATGTTTAAAAATAATGATAAAAATCACAAAGTTAATGCTTAATCAATACCTACTTTCAAAGAAAAATATTTTCAATATGATCGGATATACCATTTTTGAGTTAAGTATGTCCTAAAAATTGCGCTTCTACACAAAAGAACGTAAGTGCCATGAAGTTACGCTCTTTTACTGGTGCACATTTTTGAGATATGTTTTGTATAGTTTTTGTGTTTTTGTGTTGTGTAGGCTTCGAAACCCTAAATTTAGCATGGTCAGAAATGCTCTTGCCCGGTTTTTTTTATCATTTTTACTTTTATCAAGTTCAAAATCCAGTTTCTTTTTAATTTAGTTTATTTAATTTTAACAATATGTTTCGTAGTATAGATTTTTTACTCCTAAGTATTGTTTGAACTGACATTTTAGAATTAAACAACCGGGCAATTTTCTTTTTATTACTGTTCATTTATTGCCACAATTAATTAACGGACCGCCGAAAAATAAAATGACTTCCCGTTTTTTCCAAACGATCATAATAACCGCCCTAATATTAAATACCTAATAGCCGCGCCGTAATTAAACAATACGCCTTGAATAAGTCTTGAAAATGGCGGAAAAACTTCGGCAATAGTACATTATTGCCTAGGCATGGAAGTAGGCAATTGCGGGCTGAGTATTGGATTAAACGGACGAGCTTGCGAGTCCGTTTAAAAATACGAAGCCCGCAATTGCTGTTCCTGCCGAGGCAAATATAGTGCTTTTCTCAAAAATCGCAAGAAAAAAATTGTGTTGGAGTCAAATCTTCATCGCTTGAACTCATTTTTTGAATTGCATACAAACAGAAACTTCATGTAAAAAAACCATCACTCCTTACCGCCTTTTTGTTTATGACAAGGAGAAACGCAATTCTTGTTTTAAAAAAAACATAAGCTATTCCAGGCACAAATAAAAAAGTTATGTTTCGAGTAAAATTTGGATGTATAAGACTTGTGCCCTCATTTTATTACGGCCCTTTTCACTTTTTAAAAAGTTACAAGGTAGATAGTAATGGAATTTGTATGCAACATTGCGGGCTCGTATAGCGAGCACGCAATGTTTTTTTTTTTTAAATTTGGGAACTGTCAGTAAATTATGTCCTTCGCGTCTCAATATGTAGATAGGAATGTCAACATTTCCGGTCATTTTTGAGAAATAGTACATTACTGCCTAGGCATGGAAGTAGGCAATTGCGGGCCGAGTATTGGTTTAAACGGACGAGCTTGCGAGTCCGTTTAAAAATACGAAGCCCGCAATTGCTGTTCCTGCCGAGGCAAATATAGTGCTTTTCTCAAAAATCGCCAGAAAAAAATTGTATTGGGGTAAAATCTTCATCGCTTGAACTCATTTTTTAAATTGCATACAAACAGAAACTTCATGTGAAACAACCATCACTCTTTAGTCTCTTTACCGCCTTTTTGTTTATGACAAGGAGAAACGCAAGATTTGTTTTTAAAAAAACATAAGCTATTCCAGACACAGATAAAAAAGTTATGTTTCGAATAAAATTTGGATGTATAAAACTTGCGCCATCATTTTATTATGGGCTTTTTTACTTTTAAAAAAGTTACAAGCTAGATAGTAATGGAATTTTGTATGCAACATTGCGGGCTTGTGTAGCGAGCACGCAATGTTTTTTTTATTTTTATTTGAGAACTGTCAGTAAACTATGTACTTCGCGTCTCATTATGTAGATAATAATGTCAACATTTCCGAACATTTTTGAGAAAAATAAACTGCATACGTCAACGCTGTCAACGTCAATCTGATACCGCTGCTTTTGACATAGACTAACAAAACAGAATGTACAAAGCCTATCCCATGTTGTCACACTGAGTGGTAGAAGCCAAAGGAGAAATAAAATAATTATTTAAACAATTTGGTCAGATAACAGCGGCCTTTACACGGCACGCGCCATTCCACGCGCCAGTCCGAACCGTAGGTTTTTTACTATTTTACTATTACAGTTGCATTTACACGTACGATTCGGAGCGAAGATTGGAATGGCGCGTGGCGTTTCCCGCAGTCCGAACTTTACGTGTCATCATCATCATCATCATGTCAGCCGAAAGACGTCCACTGCTGGACATAGGCCTTAATTTACGTGTGTAGGCCGCTAATTACTAATATAGAATAATATTTAATGTTACTAACAATTTATGGAACTCTATGATCCTAAAAGAAATACATTATACAAAATTGCGTTATTAAGGTTAGTTTATGCAGTAGGTACTGTTTTTTTTACTACTACTAACGAATTTATTTTTTTATTTCAAAATCTGATTGATAAACAACTAACACCCAAAAAAATTAGGTATTTGTGACATACGCAATAGATGTGAAATTATAAAGTTTCTCTTTTTACTTTAATGCTGCGGATCCCAAAGGAGTGAATTAGTAATGATCTAAAAAAACCCCTTCGTTTGTATAATGTTTTTCGGAATAATTGCATAAGGCATAATAACTTTAAGCATAAGTACACATACGGTATAGTATTGTTTTGCAGAAATCATTACGCATCATATTTGTTGATCGAATAATCTTAATGCATAAAATTCATGAGTCGAATGTTCGTAACGAATAAATAATGAAACGCATAAACTTATTAAGCAGAATAATGTTTTGGAATAAATATTTTAAACAGCATAATCATGAAAATAAGGCAGGAAGAAGTTCCCGGCTTATATAAAATAAAATCTAACTACCTAATCTATCCGAGTCGCTTCTGCCCTGACCCATGTTGCTCGCTTGCTGCTCTCGCTCCCATTATGCTACACAACATTTTATACGATTTGACCATTATACTAAACGAAATTTTATTCGTTATGAAATTCGCTCTTACCAACAGTTCACAATATAAAAATCTACCGAACAATCATTCGGATATTTACCAATGTGTTTTCTATGATAACATTCGTCTAAATAATATAAGGTATAATAAATATGTTATGCCAAAGTCGTTTAGGACACTAAAATTGCAAAATCAAAGCTAAGTTAAAATAGGAGATTGGCTTTCCAAATATTGTCTTCGTTATAGATTCGAACTTTAACTCTCGATATTAAGCGTTAAAACAATGGTTTCTAACAATAACGTGACACCGTTTCAATCACAATGTCGCTTCTTTAACGTTAATCTATGATCGCGTGCTTTTTTGTCTTGATTGCTCCAGTTATGGCAGGGATATGGTTGTCCTATTCTTTGATGTCGCATTTATTACAACAACAAATTGGAACAATTTATTTTGTCAAGTTTCTATGTAATAAACGGAGAATAAAACTTTGATATTTGTAATCACCGAAATTAATCGACGGCCCTCAAATAGGGTTTTTCTGTGGGAGCCTTAAATACGAAAATAGTAAATGTTCAACTAAATAGTAAAAGAGAGAGAGAGAAAGGTGACACCGTTAGTTTGTATTGCTACGTCGCTTGTGACGTTAATCTATGATCGCGTGCTTTTTTGTCTTGATCGCTCCAGTTATGGGAGGGATATGGTTGTCCTTATCTATGATGTCAAATAATATGGCGTCAGATTTGTTATAACAACAAATTGGAATAATTTATTTTGCCTCTTTATTACGTTTTGTACATTGAAATTTTAAAAATCCTTGAATTTAGTTTCTATGTAATAAACGCAGAATAAAACTTTGATATTTGTGGTCACGTATATTAATCGATGGACCCCGAATAGGGTTTTAAAGATTTACCTATAATTGGACTTATTTGACAATTTCTTAATTGTTTTAACTTTAATCGAGAAATCCTGAAATAAGTATAGCTTAATTTGTTACGAAGAGTAAATATACAAAGTTTCAAGTGACCAGCTCAAGCCGGTAACTTTTTTCCATACTAACTTTGACCCCTCTTTTCCCCCCCTTTTGTTATCATATCTTATTTTTTTAATACATATGAACCTGGTCACCGTTTATTGAAACCTTTTAGTGAAAACTACATTAAAATTGGTTCAGTGGTTTTCAATTGATGCGAGGAGAAACAAAATTAAACAGACAAACAGACACCAACTCTAAAAATTGTAGAAACGTGTTCTGCTGTTCATTCTGAGGGCCCCTATAGTATTTTAATTTTTTTATCTGGAATGTGCAGATTTTTTCCCTTCTACAATTTTATTATATGTATAGATAACATTTCAATATCTACAAACGTTAAAACAGCCCTAGATTCGTTTATTTTGTACTAGTGACCCGCCCTCGCCAGTTTTCTGTAATAACCGTAAATAATCCAAAACTTATTTTACATAAAAACCTTCGTATTCGATCACTCTATCTATTTAAAAAAACCGCAGCAACATCCGTAGCAATCAACCGTAGGTACTTATTATACATTAGCCGCATATACATATATTTACTATAGGTACCTACAAATTTGTGCAGAACCGACACACACTTGTCCGGGTTAATTAACCGACTTCCAAAAAGGGAGGATGTTCTCAATTCGATTGTTATTTATTACCTTGTTCCGGTCATGGAAAATGTTTAATTTTTCAATATTATTTGAAGAGCCAAGTTTAAATACTTGATTCCAGAAAAAACTGCTGTTTAGATTTTTCGCAAGGTTCAAATCAAGCCCCACAGTAACAATGTTTGCTCCTTGCGGGATTCGAACTTACGATCCTCGGCATAGCAGGCAGATTGCACAATTATCAGACCAATGATGCAGTTAAACTATTAAGATTACTGAAAACCATTAAAAAATCGTAACAATCAACCGCACACATCGGGGTTACGGACTTACCGAACATCACGGCCAGAGCCACTAGCACCAGACATTTCAACATTAAATTTTCCATTACTTTTATGATAACTTTTTTTTTAAATGAAAGTGACGATGCTCCGGACTCAAGACACAGACTATATGAAATGTAAGCAGAACGGACATCATCGTTCTTATATATACCTGTAGCGAATGTAACGCGAAACGCGTTATTACTTCTATGTTAGACCTGCTGCGCACCCGGCGACCGACCCGCGGATGCGATGCTACAACGCGTCGTCGGAACGCATCGCAAGGGTTTTTCAACTGAAGTGGGGAATGGATTATTCGTTTTGCGATATCAAAATAATGTATTACATTATGACTTAGTATTATAAAAGGTACATTTCAGAAATTTTATAATGGTGTCCCTTTGTTTCATAGACACTCATTTCATGGAACATATCATTTCGCAGAATTTTCGTTTCATAGAAAGCTATTTTCTGCTGAACCCGTGTAGATTTCAGGGTATCTTGTGATCTTTACAAGTCTAACCTAACCTAACCTACGTAAATCATATTTAAGATACCCTGAAATCAACACGGGTTCAGCAGAAAATAGCTTTCTATGAAACGAAAATTCTGCGAAATGATACGTTCTATGAAATGAGTGTCTATGAAACAAAGGGACACCATTATAAAATGGTTGAAACGTACCTAGTTGCATGAGGTTTGGGGGGGGGGGGGTATCGTTAGAATCCTTGCATCACCGCGGATGACAAATGTAAAACGCAACATTATTAATCCCTAAAAAAAGACACCACGGGATAAATTGTACATTTTTCAAAAAGGCTGCCATTTTCTGTACAATGTAATTGGCGGAATTTTAATTTTAAGGAAGCCAGGAACAGACCCCAGATGTTGCTGACGACTTCTGATAGCGACGTCGGCTCTAGTCGCGAGTGGTCGCGCCCGGCACGTTGCCACCTCAGGACATTCCATGATGACGTGGGCAGCAGTCTCCTCTGCCGTTATACAGGCTCTGCACAGAGGGCGGTCTGGAACACTTAAGGTGTGTAAATGATTGTTAAATAAGGCATGACCAGTTATTGCCCCAGTTACGAGTCTACTTTGGGTCCCTTTTAACTGTCGTAGCTTCCGTGATAATCCGGGATTGATCGTCGGGAGGGCTTCTTTAGCCTGCCATTCATCGCAGGCTAAAGAAGCCTCATTGTCTGGTCATTCGTCGCAGTTAGTTACCGTCGGCCGCGTCATTACCACGCGAGTAGCTGTGTCCCTTTATACACTGTAGAGTGATGGGGTCGTTGTTGCTTACCGTTTTTAGGAATTATTTGATTCGATCACGCAAAAACTACCAAACCTAAAAGCGCCCACACCGACGCGTGAAATACGGTGACGTTGCGCATTGTACCAAACAAAAGAATGTGTGGGGTGAAAAATAATAATTCTGATTAGTCCGTCAGTAATAGTATATAGAAATCGTGCCCTAAAAGTGGGGGTGCCTTGCATCAAATCGGATAGTTCTGATTTTTTTATATGTTGCCTGCAGTGAAGTGGTAATGACGAATCCAATTTTTCCACCTCGAAAACCCTCCAGATCATTGTGAATTTCTTGAAAAACCATGAAATGTTCGTTCTTTTTTCAGTGTTTGCCATTTTTTGGCACCAACGACCATTGTCACAGTAAAGTTCAATATAAACTCTTTAAAGAAGACTAAATTTGCAACAAAATAAACGTAATTTGGTTGCGTTAGACCAAATAGTTTCTAAAATACAGCTATTCAAATGGTAGCAAAAATTTGAGTTTAGTGGTTGTTAGTAGTCTGTTCAACATTTTTTCTACTGAAGATGTGTTTTGTTTTAACTTTTATGTATAAGGTAAGGTGTATATAATAATAAGAAATCGTTTTTTTTGACATGACGCACCAAGATATTTGATATTTTTTTTACATTTATGCGTATTTGACAATAGTGGCTAGTCTACGTAAATTTTTTGGTAGGTGTACCTTTGCAAAAAGAGCAAAAGAAAAGTAGTGTAAACCAGAAAAGTTTTTTCTTCTTTTATGTTTAAGGACAGGAACATCTCTAAAAATATGCATTATTAACTCCATTCTATTTCCATCAATAGTGATTTTATTTGGTTACTCTCGCTGGCACGGTTTAGATAAAATGACAGTTTAAAAAAAGTTTAAAAAAACAAAAACCCGCCTTCAAAAAGCAAAAAATAACTTCTTTAAAATGGTAGGTAAATAGGTCAGTCCAACTGAAGTCTGCTTTTGGTTAAAATATTGTTGGACGCCGACTTCAGTTGGACTGACCTATTTACCTACCATTTTAAAGAAGTTATTTTTTTCTTTTTGAAGGCGGGTTTTTGTTTTTTTTAACTTTTTTTTTATTTTATACTTTTTAGTGATCATAATTATGCTGTTATTCTCCCATTTCTCAAGAAACAATAGAACATTTCAATCTCGCCGCAAGCAACGCCGTGGGAAAGTCATAGTCATATATTTAAACCTAAATATGCTTCGTCATAGTCGCTCAACTATCTTAATCGAAATATCTTGTCGCCACCCTCGAAATATATACCGTTTAGGAGTTCCGGTGGCCATCTGTGGTCTTCATCATCAGTTCCACTTCACCAAATAGTACTTTCCAAGACCAAATACACGAGTTACAATGAAAAATACCAAAATCGCTATAGGTGTGCCTATAAATTTTGAAGAGTTCCGTCGATTCCTCATGGATTCCACCATCAGATCTTCATTTTTTTTTGATCATCATTTTCATTTGATCTGTAAGCACCAGCTTTCAAATAAAAAAAGAATCTTCAAAATCGGTTCACCCAGTCGAAAGTTCTGAGGTAACAAACATTAAAACGCCAACTCCCGTGATAGTCGGAGGCTCTGCGCTCGAAGTTGTTGATGACTATATTTACCTGGGACAAACGGTCCAGTTAGGTAGGTCCAACTTTGAGAAAGAGGTCACTCGTCGAATCCGACTCGGATGGGCAGCGTTCGGGAAGCTTCGTAGCACCTTTTCGTCCAAATTACCGCAGTGTCTGAAGTCAAAAGTCTTTGACCAGTGTGTGTTGCCAGTGATGACTTACGGATCTGAGACGTGGGCGCTAACAATGGGCCTTATAAGGAAGCTCAAAGTCACTCAGAGGGCTATGGAGAGGGCTATGCTCGGGGTTTCTCTGCGTGATAGAATCAGAAATGATGATATCCGCAGTAGAACTAAGGTTACCGACATAGCCCGAAGAATAGCCAAACTTAAGTGGCAGTGGGCGGGGCACATTGCTCGCAGGACTGATGGCCGATGGGGTCAAAAGGTTCTTGAGTGGCGTCCGCGGACCGGGAGACGAGCTGTAGGTAGGCCTCCAACAAGATGGAGTGACGACCTTGTAAAGATCGCGGGAACGCGGTGGATGCGAAAAGCACAAGATCGGTCTGAGTGGAGAGCCTTGGGGGAGGCCTATGTCCAGCAGTGGACGTCTTTCGGCTGACATGATGATGATGATGATGAAACATAAAAAAAAAAAATACAGACGTATTGAGAACCTCAAACTCCTCCTTTTTTTGAAGTCGGTTAAAAATTACCTTGATTTTTTAACATTTTCTTGAATAAATCAGAAACAAAAGAAAATCGAAGGCTGGCATACAGTGTTCTTAGGTCCTGCCACTACTCCAACTAAAAGTATAACCAAATCCCTCGTTGGGGCCAATCTTGTTAGCTTAGCCTGCTAGACCGTTTTGCAAATTTTTAAACAACTATATCTTACAAACTATTTGGATTATCGCCTTCTTACTTTAACCTACTTTGTTGAAAATTTAGTCTTCTTTAAAGTGTACATAGACATAGTAATATTTGCCGTAAAATAAGTCCCTGTTGGTAAAAATTGGTAGAAACTGAAAAAAGTCTGAATATTTCATAGTTTTTCAAAAATTTTACAATGATCCGGAGGGTTTCCGAGGCCAAAAACTTGGATTTGCCATAACCACTTCATCACATAGAACATATAAAAAAATCAGAAGTACCCGATTTGATGCAAGGCAAAATGTACCAATTCCATGGACTATAAGATTATCTAAAAATATTGAACACGTACGTACTTTTTGCTTTATCAAATCAATCAAAATTGACAAATATAACGCGCATCAAAGGGAAAGGGAGTCGGGGCAAGTGATGACACAACGTGGTATAAAGTATGCCACGGCGTGACGCCACGCGAAACTTCAACGCACTTTATCTTCGTAATTTTTTGTTTAATTGACGAAATAAAAAATATGTGTTCAATATTTTTTGATAGTGTAAATGACGGGCTAATTAGATTTTTTAGGACACTAGGCTTTTAGATGGGACCAATTTTGACGGACCGTAATTTATGCACCGTTAAGCCCCGGTGTGGTCGCTCCCTTATTTGATGAAATTAGGGATGGTGATATACTTTATCCTCGTAAGGCCCAATGTGCAATAGGTTGTACATAATCAAGGCAATTTAATTTGAACTGTGTTGCCAAAAGAATAAGGTTTATTTTCCTATGTTCATTAATTGAAAATGGCATTATCGAACAAACGTAAGTGAACTTTACTGCCTTGACGGTAGATTCAAAGTCCCGCTGACAAAAAACTGGCTGTTTGTAGTATGGTGGGCCTTACGAGGCTAAAGTAGCATTAACATTTATTAAAATTCTATGTCATAAGTCATAAGGGATAAAATGGGGGCTGAAGTTTTTTTGGGAATTTGGTAATTTTTATTGTTAGAAATAGAAAATCAGTATTTCAGCTACTCCTTTAAAATAAAAAAACACATGAGAATACCCATAGAATTAGACCCATAAAAATAAGTTTTTCACCAAGCCCTTTTTACCCTTAAGGTAAAAAATAATCAACATACAGCGTTTTTATGGTTTCGTAGTCAAACCCTTTTTCAACACTTCTTATCAGAAGCTATCAAAGTCACGAAGCTGAAATTACCTATACACATACGTAGTACTTAAGTAGTTATTTATACCGCGCACTAATACTAATTATTAGATAAGTAAATGAAACTGACTGGAAACTTTTTGAAGTGATAACTTCTTTACGGAGGGTAAACCATTTCGTTACGTAACGCGCGTTACTAGACAGCCTGTCTTGCTTCCCTTTCTCTCACGCATACTGCAGAGCGGTAGTATTACATTTTTAAACATTTTTTTAAATACAAATAGATTTTGGAATCCGATGGGATTTGAGCCGCGGCACCATGGCGTCATAGACCTACCTCTCAGCCGCTGGGCCAATTGTAACTTACAGGTATGGACCAAAATGGTAAACGGTATTTGATCATACCTACTGACGTCACCCCGTATTGCGTTTCTAAGCATAAATACTGTTGACAGTGAGCATAATTATAACATTTATAACCTAAAACTATCACCGTTTTTGTAAGTGATTAGTTGAAGTTATTTGTTACTGGTTAGGTTGTCTTGAAAATCGATATCTGAGGGCCCCTTGGGACTGCGAACACATGATGAGATTTTAAAAAAGTGGTCGCCATTTCGAACTTTTTTGTTACTGGTTCGATTGTCTTGAAAATCGATATCTGAGGATCCGTCGGGACATAAAATGCGAACCCGTAATCAGATTTAAAAAAAAGCGGCTGCCATTTTTAAATTTTTTTTTTGCTGGTTCGATTGAGTTGAAAATGTGGACTACAAATGCGAACCCGTAATCAGAATTTAAAAAAGTGGCCACCGTTTTGAAAGATTTTTTACTGCTTCGATTATCTTGAAAATCGATATCTAAGGATCCTTCGGGACAACAAATGCAAACCCGTACTCAGATTTAAAAACGTGGCGGCTATTTTGAACTTTTTGAAGTGATAACTTCTTATTATTATGGGAGGGCAAACCGTTTCATTCCGTAACGCGTTACGGCGCCAGTCTGTCTGGCTTCCCTTTCTCTCACGCATACGGCAGCGGCAGGCAGGCTCCTCCTCTCTCACTCTAACCCAGAGATTTAGATTAGTTATCATTTCTTTCGGGCGTCCCGAGACGCACACGTTTTTTATTTTATTCATTTATAACATCGTGTAAGGTATAACTATTATATTGGGGTAATATTTGCAACAAAATCAATGGCTAAAAGTACACTTACTCTAAATTAATTTGATTTAATCGTTCACTTGCTATAAATTCAAAAACTGGTTTTTACAATCGTGAACAAAAATGTTTTTGCTTATAACTTTCACATAACAAGGAATTAGGTAACAGAAAAAATACTGATAATTCAAAGCGCAATGGTGAACATATTGGTGTACTTTTCTCTAATACTCTTTTACGTGTGAGTAAAAAAAACAAAACCAATATTTGAAAAACCGCGTTTACTTAATTTTGCCGTTGAGTTAAAGGTTGTGATTTTGCATATTAGTGCATCGAACAAAGACCAATCAACATCTACAGTCAAAATCTGAACAAGCCACCATATTTAGAATTATTCTTTGATTTCTAGGTTCGGGATACCTACCGAAATTACGTCAACTTTAAAAACATATTTCTCAAAAACTGTGCACAGAAGGAAGGCGGGAGTTTTAGTTTATCATTGAATACTATTGAGCTACCAAAATATGGAATAAACTCGTGTCCCAAAATGGCCCTCTTAAAACACAATGCATTGTAATTGCAGTAAAGACTCGACAAGATGCAGCGCGCTTCAAAAATTAAAACTATGATTAAATTATGAACGCAGTGCTCTCATAAAGTGTTGTTTAAGCATTATCTGTAGATTGCGTTCATTAATGTACCATTAGTGGTTGGTTGTGACTGGCAGGAGCGAGCGAGCCTAGTGTTACAGAGAGGCGCGGGGACGCATCTTTAGTTTGAGGAAAGTATAATAAATTATGTTTAAACGATTAGACATTGTAAATATTATGTCAAATCTGTTTATAGTAAATGAGCCTTGTATATGTATAAAGCACGCTACAGGGGAGGCGCGGCAGCGCAGTGCCCGCCATAAAAAATGGCCCTCAACCCTCGTATAGGTATCATAAATGGGTAGAATTGTTAGATTTATTTTGTCCTTCAAAGCTGAAAATGGGAGTTCCGTTGACTTTTTTTAGAATATCCTGGTCAATGATATTTTATATAAAGATACATCATCTGCGCGCAAAAATGTTCCTCAAAAAGGAAGGCAAATTGCCTTACTTTTTATCTATTTATCTCTTTCTAACAATAGCGTTCGCTATGGATTGTAGTCTTTGTCTCTGTCAGTAATTGGTCACGGGTTTTGAATGCGTTTAGTATGAGCATAACGTATCTTAATATAAAATATCATTGATCCTGGTGGGTTTGACGAATAATATAGGATCAAACGAACTTCTTGAAGTGAAGTTCGATCGATATTATATGAGTCGCTTCATTCGAAGATATAAACATTCACAACGTAGCCCCTTAAAACTACTAGGTAGCATTCGCACATTTTAAGAGTATTCTTTTTGACTATTTCCATTAAAAAATACTACTTCCGGTACCAGTTACGACTGGGCACGCGGCCATCTTGTTCTTCATTCTTTTTAGAGTAAGTTAGTGAGTAGTATGAGTACCAAAACTTTCATCAGGGTAATTGGGTGGGTAGGAACTTAAATCTTCGAATGAAGCGACTCATATAATATCGATCGAACTTCACTTCAAGAAGTTCGTTTGATCATATATTATATATTCGTCGCTACATTCTCGATATAAATATTCACAACGTAGATGTTTAGAGGTTAAAGTTTTGGACTATGTAAACGAAATAATACATAAAAGATGATTCAAATTTTCATTAGCATCATCATTTGAACCAAACAAAATCTTCCATAACAGATGTAATTACGTAACAATTAACAACTTTATTTTTTATTTTGCAAAACAAACAGATCTAGCAAAATTCAGTTTGGTCTACAACAAGCCTGTTGTAGAACTTAGCGAAGGTAAGCGATGAGCGCGTCCAGCCCGCGGTCTTGCGGATCACGTCCGCAGACGCCGGCCGCGCTCGCCGACGACTGGGCGCCGTGACGTCACCGAACACCGCCACGTCCAGGCCGCTTTAAGACAATACTTTTTGATTCATTTACTGATGGTCTATGATGTAACAGTTTTATAAAGTCGCTTGGTTGTAGAAGAAGATTGCTCATATTAGCCGCCCTGATTTAATTGGTCGCTAGTAAGTATTCTTGTAAAGATCGTGAACGGCCAAATCGACGTATCTTCTTTGAAGTAAAGAAATACTAAGATCGGCTGCCCGTGATTGGGACCTGAAGTTTTAATAATACTAGTGATAACGATAGTTGGCCCGATGTTACTAAAGTGTATGGATTCTATTTTTATAAGCGACAGTGTTTGAACGCAATGAGCCGTATATACACAGCGCAAGTAACATCACTAATTTTTTAGTTAAAAATATCAAGAGGTACGTTTTGATAGGGAAACCATTTTGAAATATAGGTCAATACATTTTGTGGGTCCCAAGTGAAATATACTTCGGCACGGTGGGTCTAAGTTTGTAAACGCCCTTCAACAGTCGCTTAACGGACTCGTCAGTGTTGATTGTATCTTTTCCCGATAAAATTGACAGGGCTGAGCCATGACAGTTTATGATACCATAAGAAGCACCCTTAAAAACTGCTCAGTCAAAAAATATGACCGATTCAGTATTGTAGTGCACTGAAAAAGAGGTATGTTATGTTATAACAATAATACCACCAAAGTTTGAGCGATGGGCTGTACTGGTTAACGATGCTGTTAGCGAGTGACGATATCACCAAGTCTATCGCGGGATCCGCGGGGTACGGAGTGCCCTGCCGCTTGAAAACCGTTCGCTACAACTCGCGGCACCCAGGGTAAGGTGGGTGAACAGAGGATGATGGCTCCTAAAAGGAGGTCGTCACAGGTTCTTACTGGGATCCAAATATACTGCCTCTGAACAAAGTGTACTCGTCAGCAGTGGGTACCAAGGCTGCGAAGCCCATACTGGAAATACAATAATCCCGGTTCCTTTATCCTCGATTACTTTTTGTATGCATTTCAGCATTAAAGAAAATGGTGGGAAAGCTTTAACTAAATATGGTGACCAACTTGTTGTCAGCGTATCGATTAATAAAGCATCCGGATCTCTTTCCCAGAATATATAAGAATAACATTTGGCATTGGCGCGAGAAGCGAAAAAAAAAAACAATTTGAGACTGACCAAATTTCTTAACTATCGTTTGGAATCCAGGATCTGAAAGCTCACAGTCTAAATATATCTAGCTATATAAATACCTTTAAACGAGCAATTCTTGTGTATATAAATATATATATGTATATATCTCGGCAACGGCTCCGACGCTCAGTCTTCCAGGTACTCTGGGTTATTCTACGAGACTCTTCGTCCACCTCTACATTGTCTTTGGTGTTAATATAGGACGCATGCAGCCAAATACTGCGTTCCTCGCACCAACACCAAATATCTCTAGCCAGATCATTAAGATAGGGGTATCGTATACCACCCATCCTATTAACGTTACTCAAGGCCGTTATATTATCAACTCTTAACAATATTGCACAGAGAGTCAAATTTCGACTGAAAGCTTTTAACCCAAGTAGATGGCTAACAACTCCAAGTAATTTATGTGGTTCACTATCCTTCCAACGACCATTTACTCGCTCGTCATCACACACTGCGTCCCAGCCCGTCAGGGTTGAGCCAGTGAATCGTAATTTGAAACCCTCATTGGACAAGACGAAGTAAATATACTTTCGGACCAACATAAGTCAAGTTTTTTTTTTTGATGGGAGTGATTTTCATATTCAAATGATTTATAGTTAATAAGTTGTTACAAATTTAGCTATATTTTGCCACTAGGCATATAAATATTATGTCAGGTCATAATAGCGCATGTACACAATAAGTATAATTTATAATAATTAATTTAATTTATTTAGCGCCTTTAAATTCAAAATAAACCGTTCTACCACCATTAGGATCAGAAAAAGGGAAGCATTCACGTACTGCTCTTCAGTTAAACAGATTTCGCAATGGCCTAGGACATTTCATGTTTTTCGTGACGAGACCATAAATTATTATTAGGTATCGTATTTTAGGTCACTTGACAAGTAAAAGGAATAGTATATCCTTTAAATACCCATTGTAAGACTTGTTTGTTAGAAGCAAGTCTGAACCAGCATTTGAGGAAAAACAAAGATCCTATCAGCATGAGGTACCCTCGCTATTGCTGTGCCGCTCGGGCCCGCCCCTATGGCTTGTTGGGCGGCCCGGGCTGCGCGGCGCGCACCTGGTGCGGCTGGCGGTGCTGCGTGTTGCTCGCCCCCCCCCACCCCGCGCCAACCGGCGAGGAGTGTAACGGGGAAGTCCTGTCCAGTTTTCCCGCTGCTGGGACGGACGACCAGCTGAGGTCGATGGACCACTAGCTACGAATTTCTTTATTTGAAACCCTCGCTTTACTAGTTTTTTTTTTACAAATTAATGCCAAATAAAGTCCGGTCACGGCACGCATCTTGCACAACGTTCAGAAAACCTCTTTTCCAGGCTAGGCATTATTAATTGTGTCCTGGCCGATGTATTGACGTGATGAAGGTCCCCATAGTAGCATCAGAGATCGCCGGATTTAAGGCTGGCGCTTGTAATAAAGTACAATGTTTAGGGATTATATAATTCTGTAAGATTTGCTGTTTTTCTCACTTTGTAAAACGTTCCGCAAAAAGGAAGGCAAATTGCCTTACTTTTTATCTATTTATCTCTTTCTAACAATAGCGTTCGCTGTGGATTGCCGTGTTTGTCTCTGTCAGTAATTGGTCACGGGCTTTGAATGCGTTTAGTATGAGCATAACGTATTGCCACGTTCGTACCACCCGGATGGTAACAACTCGCGACAATACAGAATATATATACGGAATAAATAAGAGACAAAATGTTGTAGAATAAGTTGAAGAGATATGGAGTCTTCTAGCACGTATGATGAGGAGCTTAATGAAACAGGTTAGTACATATCAGTCTTTATTCCTATGCAGCTCTATACATGATGGTATTAAATTGTGAACATAACTTTGCGTATAATTCTTACTCCACCAGAAACTACTTTTAGCTTAGCGGAAGGCTGGTCGTTTTACATAAAGTAAAGGTTCTTATGTTATAATCCACAATTCTTAGATAGTAAGTTGTTAGTCCCTATTTAAAGAGTTGCCACCAATTCCAATCTGAGTTCAAATAACTATTATTGATATCCTAATTCCCTAATTATAAATATTATTTCCACAGACCTTGATCTGAAGAAAATCTTCGTTCCTGGACGATCGACACGATGTAGTCCCAGGTCGGCAAACTGGTGGTGCGGCCCCAGCACACTGCGTTGCAAGCCACAGTACCCTCGGGCAGCTCACAGCAGCTTGTGAAGGTCTACTGAATCCTCGTGCCTATAGCACGCCTACTAAAGTTTGGTTTATACCTTTATATCCTACTTCACTAATTGTATGAATTAACTGAATGATCAGGAACCTAAGCAAGAATTTATTTCTTACAGATCTAAAGAGAGTTCCTGCCAAATACTTAATGACTGAATAAACTACTTCATAGCTTTACTGAACCTGAATATAGTTGGAGCCTGAATCGGAATAACTGAATGCAATACTAAAAAATAAATCATCCAACCATAAAGCCAAATCAGAAAGCTAAATTATTCGGAAACCTAAACAGAATAATAGAAACTAGGTAGACGGAAACTTAAATCAGTACATAACTGAATATAGTTAAACGAAACTAACGAAACCTTAAACAGAAAACACTGAAGCCCTAAAAAACTCAGTCCAGCTGTAAAGACAGAGAAATTGCTCTGATTAGCACTACGGTTACGAGGGCTGCCTTTTAAGTTCTGTCGTTTGCAAAACTCCCGTGATTATTAAAAAAAAAACTAGTATCATCTTAAAATATTTGAATTTAGAATTCAAAAACAAAAGAATGTCTCGAGATCGGTTCAAAGTTGACAAAGACGTCAAAGTTGACAAGTCGGTTGTGAAAATGGAAATTTCGAAGGAAAATTTACTTGCGATGATATTTTACAACTTTAAAAGGGGTTTAACGCGTCTTCAGTGCTTTGAAGAGCTGACTACGGTTTTTAAAAATGAAGCACCATGCATCCGGACTGTGGAACGTTGGTATTTGGAATTTCAACGTGGTTGCTCTAGTCTTAGTGATAGGCATCGTGAAGGCCGACCAAAAACAACTGTAACCCAGGAAAACATTGATGCTGTACGGCAACTGATCGTCGAAGATCGCCATGCGACATACCGCGAGATAGAAGCTTCATTAAGCATTTCAGGGACCAGTGTTCAAAATATATTGCATAATCACTTAGGTGTAAAAAAATTGATCTCACGCTGGATACCACATTTACTTAGTGAAGACCAAAAAACGGCTCGCGTTAGATGGTGCCGCAAAACTCTGCGGCAATTCAACCGAGGAGACTCTAAACACGTTTATGACATTATCAGTGGTGACGAATCTTGGATATATGCCTACGATCCGGATTCTAAACAGCAGTCGACTGTTTGGGTGTTTCAAGATGAGCCAAAACCGACCAAAGTAATACGCTCACGGAGCACTTCGAAAAAAATGGTCGCCACGTTTGTAGCGAAAAGTGGCCACGTTACGACCATCGTGCTCGAAGATCGTAAAACAGTTAATGCTGACTGGTATACCACTGTTTGTTTACCAGAAGTTATCGGCGAGTTCCGAAAAAATAACCCAAGACGTCGTATAGTACTGCACCACGATAATGCTAGCTCGCACACCGCCCGGCAGACAATTGCGTTTTTAAAAGAACAAAACGTCGAAAATTTGGATCACCCGCCGTACAGTCCAGACTTAAGCCCTAATGACTTCTTCACTTTTCCAAAAATCAAGCAACGAATTCGTGGTCAACGGTACCGGACGCCTGAAGAAGCGGTTGAGGCATACAAAACGGCCATTTTGGAGACCCCGACTTCGGAATGGAATAAGTGTTTCGAAAACTGGTTCGATCGAATGAAAAAGTGTATTACATATCACGGTGATTACTTTGAAAAACAATAAATACCATTTAACACTTAAATTGTCTTTAGTTTTTTCAAACGACAGAACTTAAAAGGCACCCCTCGTATGAACTATATGAGACATGTTAGGTTAGCAAAATTATGAATCTTACCGGAAAACTTCAAGGAAAACCCCTGGTAATCTCGATGCTAAGACATTCCCTCCTCTCCACGTGTGAGAAACAATACTGAAAATTCACCATATGGTCAGAGAATTGCACAATAATTGCAACAAATGCCTCCATCAGAAATATGTTATTAATTATTACTTACAAGTTTCTTTCACCGAAATATATCTGAAAGTATGTACTATGTCTCCACAGCCGGAGCTTGGTTATTTAATCGAGGATGGCTCCTCCGCTGTCGTTCAGCTTAAGCTTAATTTTATAATGGGCCATCATCTTGCTGATTTTTATGCAAGCAGAAAGCTAGTCAAAATATAGATGCAATAAAATGCATAGAATGTAGCTATACAATTTAATCTGATTAGTATGGGTAATTAGGTACTTAATTAATACATTACTTACTACATTAAATGTTCTTTTGACTTGTTTAATTCTTGTATGTACAATTACAGCCAAAACATATCTTTAAATTGTTTTGTTTATTGAATAAATGTAAATAAATATTTACTCCATTTATTGATTTATACCAAATATTTAATAATCTCATAATCCTATAGTAATTTCCCTAACGCGGCAACACCAACCTACAAATCTACGGTGTTGACGTTTGACAAACCAAAGATATGAACAGTAATGCCATATACACCTTAAATATTTCCCCAGTCTTTAGGTTCCGTTTCACGCAGGAAATGCAACGTTACAGTATCTTAATATAAAATATCATTGTATGAGGGAAGTTTTGCGTCCAGAAATCAGCGTTAGTTTTAAGCACTTACCCCCTTACTAATAAACGTTGTGTAACGGTGGTATAGCTATACAATGTTTCGTCCTTATCTGTCATTGTGACATTTGAATTTGACAGATAAGGACAAAACATTGCGTACCACCGTTACTCAACGTTTATAAGTAAGGGGGTTAGAGATTGTGCATAGAATTCACTGCATGTAGTGGTATAAATGTATATTCCCCGCATGGCTGTTGCAAAGAAGGGGGTTTTTCCACTTGCCGGTACGGCACCAACGCAGCGACGGCGCCGCACCGGTTACCGGGGAAGCACGCCGTTGACTCCCACCGGTGCCGTCGCCGGCGCCGGGATAACAAGCTTCCTGCTCGGTGTCGGCTGGCTGGCGGCTGCATGTAAGTTGTGTACGTATGCGTGTGCGTAGAGCTGCACAAAAAACAGAGCGTAAACCGGCGCCGGCACCGGCCCAGTAGGAAAACGGAGCCCCGGCGCCGGTACCGTGCCGATGTCGTGTCGCAGTCGTTCCGGCAAGTGGAAAAACGCCCAGTAAGTAATGGTTATATTTCAGGAAATATGATTTTAACCCGCTGTACTGTTTAAAGAACGAGGGCAGTTTTACGATTACCTTTTGTTTGATATTACCAAAAAGATCTTAGTTAAGATTACAGACGGCCGATTCATATTCCTGAACCATACAAGGAACGCATGCGTTCTGGTCGTGTCGGGCGGTCGGATCGGATCGGAAGTGTGCAAGCCCCTTAAACTGAGGCCAACCAAGTACACAGTTCAATGCGAACTTGACGCGGGCGCACTTTTATACGACTTGCTGAACGTGGTACTTCCCGGTCGAGGCAAACGTAGCGGAATTACTTTACGTGTAAATAAAACCTTAGATTAAAGGCATTATATCAGTTTGCAGTGCGCTGTTTGTTGGTAAGGCCTCGCAAAAAATTACTAGAAGTATTAGCTATTTTTTATGTATTGTACTTCCTACTGTTTTATTTTATAAGTCAATAGTCAATTGATAGACCTTTTACCTTTTATTTCAACTTTCTTTTCCTTTACTTTAATACTACTACTAACCTCTGAAAAGTATAAAATACAGTAGTAATCCATTTTTTTAAATTACACCATAGATTTGGAAGCTGTTTTTCTTTTTAATTTAGATATTTTATTTTTTAAAGTTTATACGTAAGTAAAGGTACAATACATTAGTTCAGTTTAGCGAGTAGAATCGATGGTTGCATATAAAGCCCCAAGGTCAGAGGCACCCTGTATAGGTACTAATATTATAAAGCTGAAGAGTTTGTTTGTTTGTTTGTTTGTTTGCTTGAACGCGCTAATATCAAGAACTACTGGTCCGATTTGAAAAATTCTTTCAGTGTTAGATAGCCCTTTTATCGAGGAAGTCTATAAGATATATATCATCACGCTGATACCAAAAGCAGCAGAGCACCAATGAAGAATGTTTCAACCTTCTACGTAAAGAAAGTCGCGGGTTAAAGTAAGCGTTAGCCCAAAGTAACTATTCCACGGGGACGAAGTCGCGGGCAGAAGCTATCTATAAATAATGAGTTAGTCTTCCAAAACCAACGCAATTTAAATAGGCCCAATTCTATCCCAATTCTATTATCAATTGAAACGTCAACTCGGTATACGTTTTAGTACAATATCGTACGACATTTGATTTGGAACGACATGAGAACAGGGACTTTATAGTTCATCTATGATTTAAAAAAACATTCATATTCGTGACACTGACACTGCACAAGTTTGTTTTGCCGCCGTTTTTGACGTCAAGCCGTCGGCTTCTTTACCCTTATAGAGAACTTATAATAATTATGTGTGTAGATAAAGTTATGTATGCAACTGTACATAATTAAGCCTTAAAACACTCGTGTGATTTTATTATGAAATTAGCCTTTGGCTCGATTCATAAAACCACACTCGTGTTTTAAGGAATTTCGCTACGTATCAGTTACTTTACTACTATTATTAGGTACAGCGTTACGTTTTATGATATGTAATTACTTCCTTTACTCAACCTAGTCCATTGGAACTCGAGTATGTGCTGTCAAAAGAATGGAGCATTAAGTTATCGATTATTAACATCACCGCTTTATTATGTTTTGTGATATGAAATCCTTGTTAGCATTGTTCGTATGAGGACGAAATGGAGCGCATTCGATGCAAGTTCATAAAACGCGATCGGGTTACAGTCTGTTCCAACTCACTTGTCTTATCATGTACTTACACAAATACAATCCCGTGAAAAAATAACGACATTGCGTCCTCATGACTCAGTAAATTCGTTATATACCTATGTGACTGGTGCATAATGAAGCTTCTTAAGGTATGAGTGTCGCTCGCGCTCTCATGACAGGCACGAGTACCTTGAGTAAGTTATACGAGATATAACAACTGATAATATAACACTCGCAATATATACGCTCACTTTGTATAAACATGTTTAGTACAACGTTCACTGGATATAATGAACGAAAGATATAATTTCTAAATATCTATTTCCATAAAGTATATTGTTATAAATATACAGTATGTAAATGAACGAAAGGCAAAGAATTAAACCCGTCAATGTTTAGGCGAGAAAAATGGATGCGGTACCTAAGTTAATGAAATCAGGAAACTTTTTACCGATAGTGTGTAATAATAAAAATAATAAAAATGTAACTCCCTGTCTCATTTGTTTACAATCTTACCAGTGACATCTACGTAAACATCATAATGTCAGTTAAAGTATAAAGGTGTGTGCAAACTCAGGTATTAAATGCGACGCAGTTCTATGTGTCGTCCGCCGTTATAGACACATCTCTGCAAGCGACGATAATTATTTTCATGCACCCTTCTCATCAAACTAGGATTTTCTCGTATACGTCGTTTGATTTTGTCGAAAGCTTGAACTATTCGTAATTCCATTTCTTCGCGAGTACTTGATTATTTTTTGAACACCAACTGTTTCACCCAACCCCAAAAGAAATAATCAAGCGGAGTGAGATCCGGCGAACGCGGAGCCCAAGGGATTGGTGCGACCCGCCCGATCCATTGGTTTCCAAACATGTCGTTTAACCTGTTCCGTACTCGAATCGCGATATGAGGAGGAGCACCGTCATGTTGGAACCATGTCTGTACGTTGTGACAGAGAGGTAAGCTATCAACATAGCGACTGAGAGGTCCGTTAAGCACTTGGAGATACCGCTCAGCTTTTGTTGTGCCATTTATGAACACTGGCCCAATGATATCGTTGTCTCTTATACCGGCCCAAACATTTATTGACCACCTGGTTTGATGAGACAGTTCGCGACCCACGTGTGGATTGGAGCCCAATGATGGACAACCCGTGGATTCCACATAGTATTCCTTGTAAACAGGCTCTCATCACTCCAAATAACTTTTCTTAAAAAATCGAGGATCTTCTCTTTTTTTTTCTAATGCCAAATTAGCATACTCAACCCGTCTGGGATAATCATCAGGTTTCAAAGCTTGAGCCTTAGTTACAGAGAAAGGATGTTGCCGATCGCGTTTTGGTATTCTGTGTACGAGGGTGTGATTCAAGCCTAAATAAATTGCGTCCTGCCCGCCTAGTACTAGAACCCGGTTGGTTTTGAAAATGATCCAAGACCTGTTCTTCCTGCGTAACATGAACACGGTGAGGACCCCCTGAGGTCACAGGCACCGGCCGATCGTTATTTCGCAGTCGTGTAATGGCATTAACGATGACACGAGCATTACTTGGTTGCCTTCTTGTGGGATACCTCTCGGAGTACAAACGGAGGGCTGCATTCCCATTGCCCCTGCATTCTCCGTACGCAAGGATCATATCCATTATCTCAATCTCAGTAAAATTTAAAGGCATTGTTATTGCAATAACGATTTAAATTTATATGACGAAAGTGAAGGATGTCAAATATCAAATTAAAATAAAATACAATTTATTGCCTAACCATTTTGTTATGAAAAACAAGTTCTATCGTTCTATGGTTTGAGACAATCATGACAGAGCAAAAATGTCAGAGACGGTGTTTATTAGTCTTTGTTATTTATTTACACATTTTAGATCAATTTGTTCTACTGGTCAATCAGTTTCTGCGCCGAGCAACAGCTTTGCAGCTGCTGCAGCAGCCAGAATAAGTCATTGGCAGTTAGGTAATGGTCGCTCAATCGTAGTAACCGGTTGGCACTACAAAAATTGGATTCGCTTGCTTAAAGTTCATTGTGCATCGGGGTTTAGAGTGTGTTCTAATGTAAACGTGATACGGTAATGTGGTCATAGTTGAAACTGTAATAGCCTGATATGCAGAATTAGATTATTTGTAAATACCTAGTTTGTTTACTTTAGTTAAGAAGTGATAACTGATGACTGATGTCAAACTTGCATCACAGGATGTTATTAAGCTCGTTAACCGACTGATGAGAAAGAGGTTAAGTTATAACATTTAGTAAAATTATAAACAAAAAAAGTGATTGGATTAGAACAAAAAGTGGTTCATTGTATTATACCCGTTTTTAACATCCGCCGGTTTCAAGGTTTGCCTTTCGTTCGTTTACATACTGTATAGTACTAATTAATATAACTATTAAAACGTATAATGTTTATGACACCTAAGATATAAAACATATATAAATCAATGAATCTAACGTTGTTGTATATACTATTGCCATATGTAATCTTTATCGAAACTTATTATTATTTATTTATTTTAATGGCGTCTACAAGTTATGTAATTTTGCCAATGTCAAGTATATATAAGCAATTGTGCGGTGAATCGTCGTTGTCGTCGGCTTTTTCCAGTCCCAGTCGGCACACCATTGAAGATGGCGGGCACCCACTTCAATGGCTTATTATTATTATTAAATATTTTGACACATCTAAAATAAATATATGTATCTAACGTCAAAAATAACGCACGTATAATATAAACGCCTATAGAACGACTTTAATACTTACTGTACTGGCAGCAGATTTCTGGATTTTCTGGGCAGAAAAAAAATAACCTCGAAGGCCATGCCATGCCGTTGGCCTTCTAACCTAACCTAACCGAGTCGGTTCTACCCTGATTCGTCTTGCTCGTGGCATTTTCTGGGTAGTTAATAGTACATTATTGCCTAGGCATGGAAGTAGGCAATTGAGGGCCGAGTATTGTTTTAAACGGACGAGCTTGCGAGCGTACGAAAATACGAAGCCCGCAATTGCTGTTCCTGCCGAGGCAAATATAGTGCTTTTCTCAAAAATCGCAAGATTTTTTTTGTGTTGGAGCAAAATTTTTATCGCTTGAACTCATTTTTTTAATTGCATACAAACAAACTTCATGTGAAAAACTATCACTCTTTACCGCCATGTTGTTTATGACAAGGAGAATCGCAAGCTTTGTTTTAAAAAAAAACATAGCTATTCCAGGCACAGATGAAAAAGTAATATTTCGAATAAAATTTGGATGTATAAGACTTGTGCCATGATTTTATTATGGGCGTTTTCACTTTTTAAAAAGTTACAAGCTAGATAGTAATGGAATTTGTATGCAACATTGCGGGCTAGTGTAGCGAGCACGCAATGTTTTTTTTTTTTAATTTGAGATCTGTCAGTAAACTATGTCCTTCGTGTCTCAATATGTAGATAGTAATGTCAACATTTCCAGACATTTTTGAGAAAAACAAATTACAAGCTAGACCTTTCTGGTGCAGTCGAGTTCATAGATATGTGTACACTTTATTACCTTGTCTATTTATTTAATGTCATGTTTAAACTGCCATAAGTATATGAATTGTCACTGCGATTAAAGTGACAAGGTACTAAAGTGTACCTACACATATTTATGAACTCGACTGTACCCGCTCCTTTCAGTACCTAGGTACCTATTGAGTATAGCATACTATATTAGATCTTATAATCCTTATACTAAAAGATAATATATGTATTATGATCACTATATGTCATGTATGTTATACGAACTGAAATTAGATAATGTGAGTGTTATAGAAAAAACCATGATATAAAATGAATATTATGTTAATTGACCGTTATCACTTTAAAAAATATTTATTTTGTTATTATAGCTAACGTTTATTATATCTTGTAAACGTTATTAACATGAAATTATTGATTGTTTACTTATAACTCGTGAGACGCACCCGAGTACCTTAATTATGTACCGTTGCATACATAACTTATTCTACAAGCCTAAGAAGGAAACTACAAAGTTTGTCGTAATTAGTTTAGTTTAGTCCTTACAGGGGTTTTCTAAATTGACTGCGACCAGTCGACCACAGAGATAGGTACGAGTAAACTATGGCGTTATACGTCATACAGCCTAGTTGATTTATATTGTTTTTATCGTTTCTTTGTGATTATTAAATATAATGCTATTTGTTAAGTTTATTAATTAATTATTTTTATTTCATTTTTTTAATACTTCGTGCGATAACTTATAAATATGACGGCGCGTGTGGTTTGAGAGCGAGTAGACATACTGTTTAGTTATGTTATGGTCCTTCTCACTCTGACGTAACTCGGGCACTGTCACCATGTTTGACACTCTTGTTCTAGACTTCGCTGGTAAAACTGGGTCGTGAAACATGGTACGCCGCGAGCGTGATAGTTCTGATCAGACCTTGGCACCCTGTGCCCCTGGAACGTCGTCAGGCGGATTTCTTATTAACTAACTGCATTTCGATAATTAAACAAGAAATTTTTGAAACATCTAGAAAAGGCTATTGGTTCTCCTTGCCCGACTATCCTCGCCTACACCTAAGTTCGACCATCGTGACGCTCTCTCTTTACCCAAAGATGAGGAGGAGCTTACAAATAAATAAATATCAGGGGACAATGTGACACCAATTGACCCAGTCCCAAACTAAGCTCTATGCTTGTACTATGGGTACTAGACAACGATATAAATACTTATATAGTAAAATAAATTAAGGCTTTTGATTTTTGAGCCTTGGGGGAGGCCTATGTCCAGCAGTGGAGTTCTTTCGGCTGACATGATGATGAGTAAAATAAATACCTATCTACTTAAATACATAGATCATTTCTTTTAAAGATACTGCTATGGCAATAAATTTTATATATATTTTTCGTATTTTTATAGATTTAAATTGTTGTCAAAACAGTTCTTGACAAGTAAATATAAAAATTGAGATGCCCGTTGATCACCAAACACCGTCATTAATGGCCTGTTATTTGATCGTTAGTTAAACTAACTAATGGTCAAAAACGTTACTAATGGTTAAAATCTCAAGGAAATGTGTCAAAATTTTCATACCTTTTTCAAATTTTAACGATTAGTTAGTTTAACTACTGATCAAACAACAGGGCTTTATAATTGTTCAGCGCCTAACCATGATAAATAACAAAGCTTTAATAATTATTATAGAATTTGTATTACCATGGCAACGCTCGTTATAGAATTGTTTTCACGCTTCCATTACGTTAAAGGTAGTATTCTGATACCGTTAACGATATCAATATTAACTGTTTATAGTACGCGAGGGTTGTCTTATAAAATCAACCCACAATCATCGAAATATATCGAAATATAAATATATAAGCCCATAATATGAAAAGTAAATGATACTCCCCTGTGGTTACCCACTGGTTCAAATTTGTGACCCCCCTTTATTCACTCATTTTAAAAAACACTGAATAAATCTATGATTTTTTATCTTCCCCGAAAATTAAATTAAAATGAAGGATAAATTATCAAAAACTTAATTTCTGGAAAAAAAAATAGGTACCTATCTTTTTTTTTAATTTTTCCATATAAAAATTTCTAAACTCCGTGGGTCAGGACAGGTAAAATAACAGACAAACCAGATGAAAAACTTTGACATTTTTGAAATCTAGTTTGTCTATGAATTGTGATGATGAGACATCGTTGAGTATTGATATTATTGTAGTGTTGCCAGATGTCTGTAGTAAATATTTCGAATTGTGATGTATGGATGTTTTGTTCAATATTTTATAATAAAGTACATGAAATCCACTTCTTGAAACAAATTTATGACCCAGTTCTTCTATTTACACTCGTTAGAAGTCAGCTCCGTAGTGTTGCTACTCACCGACAGTTCGTCACTAGCTGCCCTGCGGTGGGGTCACATACGTGTTATTATTATTATACACTTATTCGTCATTATTATTACAAGCACTGGGCGTCGCCACGGACTAAGGGCCGTATTAGTAAACAAATCTTGACTGAGATGCCGGTCACAAGATACGTCAAAGTAAACGTCAAATCATAGAACACTGTCATTTTTGACGCATCTCGAGACGAGCGTTAGAGTTGATATTAGTTTATTAATACGGCCCTAAGTGACGTGCGCTTACATTCGAGCGCAGTTTTTAAATCTGTGCTGATTTATTGTTGGGTTTTCTTATATTTTTTCGTGGTCCCTCTTACTTATACTTAATGATAACACATAACTGAATCCGAAATAAGATTTAAGCAGTGTACCAGTCTAAAAGGTAACCTGCCTGCTTTCACTAAACCACAGTGAATAGTTATATAGTACATTATTGTACGGAAAGTGAGGGATTTCCTGACGAGGTGGTGCTAATTGTGCTAAAATACGAGTCAGGAAATCCTCATTTCCGCCGAGGCATATATATGGGTTTTCTCAAACAATGCGAGGAAATGATACAAATACATGATTATAAGTATTTTTAAAAACCTTTGACAAATCAGAGAGAATGTTTGTTTGAAAACTACGAGTATTAGTTAAAATAGTTTCACGCACAACGAGCCGCCGCCACCACCGCAGGCACGCGCCGCCGCCCCACACTGCACCCACCCATAAGTTGGGTGTACGAGATTTTTTTCATGGTCCTTTCGATTTTTTTACTTTGTTGATGATGATTTACACCGTATCTACTTTACAGGACGTGACAGTGGGTGGGGTTTACCTGAACTGGCTGACTGACTGGCGGACAACGCACAGCCTACACGACTGAAATAAAGAATTAATCTTTGGGTGCAACTTCCTATTTGTAACATCTTCAATTAAAACATTTATTATTATTTATTTATTTAATGGCAACCGGTCGCAATATCGAGCAATCATTTTTGCCAATGTCAAGTGTATATTTTACATTTACATATCAAAAAAAATCATAAGGCAACGTTGTACGGTGATCCTCTAGCCTCCGTGAAGCGATGTAGGTAGAACTTTACGAAGACCAGATGGGATTTTCTTGGAGCAATCCTTCCAAAGGCGATACGTGTTCAAACTTGAATTCTTCATTATACTGCACATTTGAATGTTAATTTACTGCATATTAATACATCATTACTATTCATTAAACAACAAAATATGCAAAAAAATAAAAAACAATTATGAAAGCGACATCATCTTGTCAAATACCCGAAGAGAATCCATCTAAAAACATTTTCAATAGAATCAAATAACAACAAAGCCAATGCCAAAAACGTCTCACTTCACAATGTCAAACCATAGAGGTATATAACAGGTCTCTGCCCTAAAATTCTGAAGCCCTCTACTAATTTTCCCCCTGTATTGCTGTTTGCAATATCTGGTCGATATGCCGCTTGCAGGTTTCCCCGTCATCGGTTTCGACGAGGTAGTGGACGTGGCCCAATACCCGTAGTACAGTGCCAAATTCCCATTTTCTGTTTTTGTTATAGCACCGTATCTGAACTCTTTGGCCTGGTCAGAAGGTTCTCATCTGCGAGTGTTGGGTTGCTTTCTCTGTGTGATCAGTAGCTGTACACTTAAATCGCACATGTAGCGACTTCCTCACCTCTCTCACAAACATGAGCTCGTATGGGCTCTTGCCTGTACTGGCGTTGGGCGTCCTTCTCAAACGCTCCTTTACGCCTATGAGCTTATCCTGAACGGTACCCAGATCGGCGCTCACTGCCTGCAATGCTCTATTGACAGTCTGGACGGACCTTTCCTCTTGCCCATTTGTAGCCGGGTGATACGGGGCCGATGTTTTATGTACTATTCCGTTGTTTTTAAGAAATGTTTTGAACTCTGTCGTTACGAATAATTCTTTCAATCTCGCGATACACCAGGAGCTGGTTGTATTCTTAGTTGGAATGATGTCTATCCATTTTGAAAATGCATCCAAAATGATGAGCAGCGATTGTCCCTGAATAGGCCCCGCAAAGTCAATAGGGAGTCGTTGCCAAGGGGCCATAGGTGTCTCCCAGGCGTGAAGTGGCGCCCGTGCCGGTTCCTTCTGGCTCAGTCTACATTCACGGCACCCTCTTACTAGATCCTCAATGTCTTTCTCGATGTTTCTACAATAAACGAAACCTCGTGCTAGAAGTTTCATCTTTACCATTCCGAGGTGACCAGTATGTATGACTTCTAGTACTGCCTGCCTTAAAGCGTTTGGGATCATGACTCGAGTACCTTTCAAGATACATCTATAGTGTAACGTCAGCTCGTTATCGTTGTACCCGTGTCGCGTCACACTCGTGCCTGACCGCAAAACTCGTAGTAAATCATTGTATTCTGTGTCACTTTCAGTTTCGTTCACAATCTTTTGTCGATTAATCGATATTTTGTTAATTTGCTGTATCTGGAACGCACAATTAACATCAATACTGTTCGTAGCTATTGTGTCAACTGGGAATCTGGACATATAGTCTGCATTACTGTTTTCTGTTGATGTCCTGTACTCAATATTGTAGTCAAAGCCGGAAAGGAAGTCAGCGTAATGAAAAAGTCTCATCTTGCTCATTGCAGGTAGTGTTTTATGCGGATTGAAGATCATCGTTGGGGGTTTGTGGTCCGTGATTAATGTAAACTATCCTACCGTAAAAATAGTGAAAAAACTTTTTTAGTCCCCAAAAAATTGATGTCGCTTCTTTATCAATCTGGCTGTATTTTTTTTCGCTGGTGGTGAACGAACGTGACGCAAAGGCAATGGGTCTGCCCGAGCCATCTTTCAGCCTGTGTGAGAGCACTGCCCCAAGGCCGCTGCAAGAAGCGTTTGTGGCGAGCACTAAGGGTTTATTTTGGTCGAAATGGACCAAAACTCGTTTACTGAGAATTTTTTCCTTAATCTTATTAAAAGCCTCTTCACATTTTTGTGCCCAGACGAACTCTGTATTTTTCTTAAGTAGATTGTTAAGTGAGCTTGATATAGAAGCCAGATTTGGTATGAACTTGTTGTAGTAATTGGCCATGCCCAAAAATGTACGTAGTTCATTGGTATTGTTTGGGCGGTTCGTGTCAAGGATAGCTTTGACCTTATCTTTGGTTTTGTGTAGACCGTTCTTATAAATTGCATGTCTTAATATATTTTGCATAAAATGACATTTGTCTTGGTTAAGCTTCAAGTTGCTTTCTTTCAATTTCTGTAAAACGACACGGAGACGAGTCAGCAACTGTCCTTCACATGATCCTTGAATGATAATGTCATCAAAGAAACACTTGACTCCAGTGATGCCCTGTAGCAACCGGTCCATGAACTTCTGCCATGTACGTACCCTTGTGCGTGCTTAGCGTCTGCATCATGGCACTCTGTTCGTCCATTAACATGTGTAGATACGCCTGGCTTATATCTAAGGTACAGAGTACTTCGCCTTCGTCTTCAATGATGGGAATAGGGTACTGTTCGTCCTGGATCATTTTGTTCTTGACTCCTTGTTGACAGAGCCGTTCAATTTCCTCGTCTACTTTTTGTTTTAATGCGTAGGGTATACGCCTTGGCTTAAAAAACACAGGTGTCGTGTTGTCTTTCAAAGAGATGTGTCCTCTATATTCGGGAATGCAGCCTAAGATGCCATCGAACACGGCAGCGTACTCTTGCAAGAGGTCTTCTAGCTGGGGGTTAGCGTTCTCCTTGATAGTGTTGATGTTAGCCAAATTTAGTTTTATCAAGCGTATCCATGCTCGACCAAATATAGGATCAACATCTTGTTTAATGATATAAAATTTGCCGTCAAAAGATTGATTCTCATATTTACAGGTGACGTACGTAACACCTAAGGGTTTAATTATTTCTCCAGTGTACGTCCGCATCGTGACATCAGCTCTGAATATTTTTCGCCCTGTGTTAAGATTTCTGATATGTTTAGCCGACATTGATGACAGGGCAGCTCCTGTGTCTATCTCCATTTCCGATTTCTTTCCATCTATGAAAATATTTATCATGTACTTATCGGCGTTGTTGGATCGGATATTTGTGTTCCAGGGAGTGTCATCCTCGATAGTATCCGCAGTGTTTGGTTCTTGCTGCATTGGTGATTGTTCTGATTCAATTTGGTTATTAGTTTTTGCTGTTTGTAAGCAGACTCGTGCAATGTGTCCTTTCCGCTGGCGCGGGACTTTCCGGTGGTCAGCGCTTCCGCAGCGAAAACATTTGTTTCGTAATTCTTGTATTGTTATGGTTTGTTTATGGCCAGCCCTAGAACTTGTTATTAATAAGGTGGGCTATTAAAAAGAATGATTAAATATGAATTTCAATTTTATTTCATTTTAAGTATTTTTAACTAAAGTGGGTATTATAATATTGGAAAATGAAACATATCAGTATATATGTATATTCATTACTTATAATATTAAAATAACAATATAGATCATTATTCATATTTTACAAGTATTTATTTTTAAATTAACTATCATATTACTTATAAACTACAGACTGTAAACAAATTTCACCAGGTTCATCATACCTTGTAGTTGTTCCCACTTTGCTTGTTCAAGCTGAACTGTGCCCTAGACTGGCTTCCACCCCTTTTATATCACAATCACAGGTCTAGGAAGTCAGTACAACTACATTTACAATAAAAAACGTTTGCATTAAAATTAACTAACACGTTTAAGAATTATAAATATATTTGTAAATATGCAAATACATTTATAATTATTTGTTGTATTTGAAACAATGTAGGTGATATTTATACAAAAGCACTTCTTCGTTATTATAAACAAAAAGGAAATATGTTGGAGACATAATACTGAAATCATTTAAATGGCAATAATATTAACAAAGAAGTACTCCATAAATCAAACTAATATTAATACTGTTAGCTGCATCAGCATCCCCTATACCTACAAACCTCCGGCCAGCCCAGACTACGTCACCGAGCCTATATAAGATGCCGCTCAGTGTGTCCACTGTGTCCAGAGCACTATTCCTACTCCCGGCGGCGCGTACTTTAATCGATGCCTCTCTGCTCGCTAATTTGTAACGAACTTAAATAAATTTTGTCATTTTGTTATTTATTGTTATTTAAATTGTAAAATCAGAAGTGGGATAGTTCTCTCGTATTCCCACTTTTTTTTTTCAATTTAATTAAAATGCCCAATAGCCATAGAAAACAACGTAAACGTGATCGTACCAGGCGCGGATCCAGCTTTCAGATTAGCGGGTGGCCATTAACTGCTGAACGCAGAAGTTCGGTCAAGTGCGAGATAATGCCACACGACTATTTACTTTCTGACCCGTATCTACGAGTGCCGAAGGGGGTGGCCATGACGTACTTGACCACCCCCGTGGATCCGCCACTGGATCGTACGCCTCCGCCGCCCGACCTAACTCAACTCAAGGTAACACCTTAGACGCAATACTTAATAGGGTCTTGGCCTTGGAGCGATCAGTTTCAGAACCACGATCAAGCGTGGAAAAGCAGCCGTGCTCTACCATCATCGGCACGACCAGCCCGTCCATGCCCGATCCTCAAGGAGAGGCCTGTGCGGGCAGCCCTCTCGGTATCTCTCTCTCGTGTGCCGACGCCGCCGGCGCTGTCGCCGTCGCCTTCGCCTTCAACGTCGGTTGCAGGGGACGTTACAGAGCGTCTCATCGATGCGCTAAGGAGCATAAACCCGGTGAGATCGAATCATTATTACGTCTCTGACTTTGACCCTAATGTTCATGACGTCAATGCTTGGTGTGAAGAAGTCGACCGTGCTAAATTACAAAATAGATGGGATGACAAAGAATGTCTAGCTCGTATTGGTTTGTGTTTAAGGGGCGAATCTCGCTCTCGGTTACGTGATTGGACTGAGACGGATCGTTAAATTACTCGTAGAGCTAAAGTCACTTTGTCCGCGACGAGTCGATATCGCTAATATCTTGTATGACGTCATGTGCACAGAGTCTGATAAATTTTCCACATATGCGGAATACGCGCGCAAATCCTTGTTGCGATTGCGTATCATTAAAGGATTAAATAGTGACCTATTGTGTGCTATAATTGTACGTGGTATTAAGGACCCGCAGATTCGCTGCTATGAATTAAAAACTAACACCCGAGAGCATCGTGGAATTTTTATCAAATTATGTTATGCCGAGTAAACCCAGTGCAAATGTACAAAACCCTTGTTGATTATTCAAACGAACCTGCTAGCTCAAGGGATAGTGGCAGTATTAAAACACGTATAGTGCCACCGTCTTTGATAAAAATAATGTGAAGTGTTTTACTGGTGGCGCTTTCGGTCATATCAGTAAAAGCAACGCGTGCCCTAAACGTTTAAAAACCAATAGCTCCAATGCTAAAGTCGCAAGCGATAGTCAGAGTCCTAATGCAAATTCCAATTTCACGAACATGAAAAACTCTATAAAGTGCAACTTTTGTAAAAAAAACGGACATATGGAAGAAAAGTGTTTTGCTAAAGAGCGATCGGAGTCGCGCAATAAACCCATGCAATTTCTGTCGCGAGATGGACGTCTTAATTGACAGCGGCTCGTCTGTATCCCTCATATCTAACAAACTTCTTAAATATTTTTCTTGCCGTCTAAGCCTTAATGCTCAAAATGTTGTGCGGTATAGGTGGTCATGAAATAAGGTCAGATAGTTACACTATATACTTTGCCTATCGCGACTAGATAATGTTTTAAAAAAATATTCAAAATATTCTTAGCGGTACAGTAAATACTGGCGAAATAAAAATTCGGTTAACAACCGAGAATCCTGTTAGTTATCGCCCTCACAAGTTGTCTTACGACGAAAAGTTGTCTGAGCGCGCTATCGTTACTGCGCGCGCGCTATCGTTATCGTTCGTTTCGTCAAGGAGAAAAGCATAATACGCAATTCGGAATCACCTTATGCAAGCCCACTTCTGGACGGCTCCGACAGAATGGTCGTCGATTAACGCGGCTTAAACAGTATTACAGTGAAGGAACGGTACCTGTTGCCTTTCATACAGGATCACATAGGTAGGTTAGGTAAATGTAAATAGTTTACAGCATTAGATATGTTAACCGGTTTCCATCAAATAAAAACGTGTGATGACTCTATTGAAAAAAACTGCCTTTGTGACACCAGAGGGTTACTTTAAGTATCTCAAGATGCCCTTTGGACTAGTGAATGCACCTACCTATAGTGTAGGAACGCATAATTTCTGAAACTCTCAAACCAAAGGTCGAGTCAAGGAAAGTGCTTCTATATATAGATGACGTTTTGTTGTTAGGTGATACTATCGAAGAGGGGACTAACTTTGCTCGATTCGATAATAAAAACGTTGTCACAATCTGGTTTTGCAATAAATCTGCGGAAATGTTTTTTTTTCTGACATTAGAGGTGGAGTACCTGGGAAAAATCATTACCAATGGTCAGGTTAGACCGAGCGCTCGTAAAATAGAAGCTTCAACTAAGTCACCGATCCCAAAAACATTTGCAGTGGATGACTTGGCTTAAGTTATAAAAAGGTCACAATCAATGGGCAAGCTAGATAGTGGCATGCGAGGACCCTATCGTATCATTAAAATACTGCCAAATGATCGTTATGTTGGTAGCGGGCTCGTATGGCAAAACCACTCAGGCTGCCGCTGAGTATATAATTCCATGGCGTGGTAAATGGACACCCGAGTGTTGTGCTGCATTCTTCGAATGTAAGTTATAGTGCAAAAAAAATGTATTCACTTTTGTCATAGGTACATTTTTGCCTCTTTATTGACACTAATCAACATTCATAGAATTAACTTTGTAGTTATGCTAACCAGACTTAGAATTGTTATGAGTTTTACAACTTATGAGGTAATAAGACACTCATGAGACTACGCATAGCACTTATTATCGCTACGCGGCAAATGTCGAGTGTAGGCACTTGGGCGGTCAACGCGGCCAACTTTGAAATACGAACAGTTAACTAAACAAATCTTACAATTGTAAACCCTTCTACGAACCTGGAGGTAATGAATCGAGCTATTCATTTGTTTAGTTTAGTATGGTTTAGTTGGCTCAAGGTTACATTTCTGAGAACTTTGGTTAATCTTTGTGTACAAGTTGCCTTTGAAGTATGCATAGATCTTGAACGAATAATTACAACTAGGATAACGAGTTCTTACTGCATCTGTGCGTTAGCCTACGCCTTTAGTTTTGTTCCTAGTTCCTACCCATTGGTAACAGTCGTGACCCAGAAAGTACCCGTGTGACTTAGTATGACATTCGGGGCGTGACTGGCAAAGTACTGTGTAAAGCCTAGCCTTTAGTTTTGTTCCTACCTATGGGTATCAGTCGTGACCCAGAAAGTACCCGTGTGACTTAGTATGGCATACGGGGCGTGACTGGCAAAGTACTGTGTAAAGCCTGAGGACAAACTGTGGCACGTATACCATGTAAGCCCGAATGAAGTGGCATAGGGTTTTGGTTGGTGTAATTGGAAGTGAGCTTAATGATGTTTTGAGTTTTTGTGGCGTATGTGTTACGTTCAGTGAGTGAGTGATCGTTGTCAGGTTGTATTATGATCTTATTTTAACAAAATGAATTCTTATCTGATTAGCATTGATCGAGTCAATAATTCAACAAAAAAAAACATTAGTTTCTTGCTATCATATCTGATATTTAGATGTTCATTCTTGGTTTCTGGTGCGTAGGTTACGATGACGAGGAAAATGGAGTAGACCCACAGCCGAGCACCTCGTCGGCAACACCCAGAAATGACGACCCGGAGGCAGCTCCCGCTGAAGAAGCTCCGATGGCTACAGAAGCCTGCGAGGACGCTGGCTCGTCAGGAGAGGCCGTGTTAGCTGCATCAGCATCCCCTATACCTACACAACTCCGGCCAGCCCAGACTACGTCACCGAGCCTATATAAGATGCCGCTCAGTGTGTCCAGAGCACCATTCCTACTCCCGGCGGCGCGTACTTTAATCGATCCCTCTCTGCTCGCTAATTTGTAACGAACTTAAATAAATTTTGTCATTTTGTTATTTATTTTTATTTAAATTGTAAAAATACATTTTAACGCTATTCAATACTAAGTACTCATTTCTTAATTAAATGGTAGCAAAACACAATAACAATATTTAAAAAAACAAGCTACCCACATAACTCGATATTTATTTTATCCATTACGGCCATACTGACAAGAACTTCGTTCTCGAAGTACCTTTCTTTATAGGTAAGTTATTATTAAACTAACAAGCAATTTACGTTAACAGTAGTTAGATAGATATAGTTAGTTAAATATAATTTCATTAATCGTTTTAAGAGTAATAATAAAAAAATCTATTAATGTTTCATAATCATCATTTCCTTATGATCTAAACTTCATTACTGACATTAAAGTTACAGTACCAACTACCTAGACATGCCAGCCCCGTCCACCCGCTGCTGGTGCGATAGACTGGCACCAAGTAGGTGGTCGACCAGCGGAATCATATACATATATTATTATCAGTTGCCTAGACATACTACCTCCATACACGTGCTGCTTAGTGTGATAAGGTAAGTACTAAACAATTTATCGACCAGCTTACAGTACCAGTAAAGCATAAACAAACTGCTCCATTCATCGATAGCTAAATAATCATTTCATATACTTATGTAATATATACACTAATCATGTTAGAGCATCTTCAATAACCTCATTTTCATCAACTAGTTCCCCTGGCCAGTATGGTAATTTCTCTTTTAGTATAACAATATTCCTTAAATTACCCAGGCCTCTTAGAGCATAGCGATCATTAGGAAGAATGGATGAAATTTCATATGGTCCCTTAAATTTTAGTTTTAATTTATCATTGCGTCGGTGTTCCTGATTAACATAAACCAAATAACCTACGGAAAAAATCACATTATTTCGTCTGGTAGAGTCAAAATGCCTTTCGAATTTCTCGGCAACTTGAATAAGACGTTGATGGGCTAATTCTCGATCAGCCTGTATATTAATTGGGGGTTCCGAGGAGCTACCGTCCAGTACATCATCTAAGCGAGCTTGTATGGGAGGTATATTTGCATCAACGCCTATAAGCAAGCGTAGTGGGGAAAATCCAGTTGATTTTTGGATGGTTGTATTGATTGACTGCTGAACTTTCCACAATTCGCTCGGCCAATCTGACGACTCATTATTACAAGCCGTATTAAGCATATTAGTTACTGTGAAGACATAGCGTTCTACTTGACCGTTACTCCTAGGAATGCCCGTAGCAATCAAATGGTGCTCTATATTTAACTCGCGAAACAGCGACTTTATTTGGTTGGAACTAAAATTGGTTCCTCGATCTGTAATTACCAAAGAAGGGGTCCCAAATAAAGTCACGGTTTCACGTATTATTGATATCAATTCGTCAGAACTTAACGTTTTCAGGGGTTTCAGTAAACAGAACTTTGTCAATCCATCGACAATTAGTAAAATATGTTTGTATTCCTCATTTGATCGCGAAAATGGACCTGTGCAATCTAGGTGAATTGTGTGAAAGGGGATGGGAGTTTTTTTTAATGGGATGTAATAAACCTTGCTTTGTACCATGATGCCCCTTTCTTTCTACACAAACTAAACAATGCATTAAGTATTTTTAACCGACTTCAAAAAAAGGAGGAGGTTCTCAATTAGTCGGGTTTTTTTTTTATGTATGTTCCCCGATTACTCGAAGACCACTAGACCGATTTGAAATTTTTTTCCGTTGTTTGTATGGTTATACTTTCTAGTTGGTCCCATTGTCAACATGTCAGGATCTGATGATGGGATCTTGGAGAAATCAAGAGAACTCTTCAAATATTATAGGCACACCTATAGCGATTTTGGTGTTTTCGGTCATTCTCCAGACAGCCATTTCTGTATGTCCTCGGGCTTAAAAAATATAAAACTATTGAATTTGGTATAATTTATATTTTTTGTTCCTAGAAGGTACTCGTATTGAGGTGTACATGAATTTTCAAGTAAATATTCAATACCTTTCTAGGAGAAAAAAAAAATCAATACCCCATTCTCCTAATTAACACCGCGCGTCCCACTTCCGAAATCACTAATATAACTATTTTCCCCGATCATATACAAGAGGAAAGATGAATGAAAGTATTTTTATTTAATGAAAGATAAGATATCCAAATTACAAAAAAAATACCAAATTTATTTAGTAATATAGCACTGAGATATAAAATAAAGAAACTTTGTCCCTATACGTGTACTAATTCACGCGCCGGTTTCATTCTTGTCCGTGCAAGGCCATTGAAGAAAGAGACAGATGTCTGTAATGCATTTTGCGTGAGCAGACACTCATGTCAAGACCCTCTTGAGAGAAAGACGTGTTAATGTTGTGTGGATCGCACACTACAAATGTAAGTATCTAATTCGCATGTTTTGGTTCTCGTAAATTCTAATTAACACGTTCACGTTTTTAAAATCAGCCAATAACTCTATAGCTCTGTAAATTATTGTATACATTAAGAACCTCAGTATTCAACAGTTACTGGATTATGTAGTTTATCACATGTACCTAAAAGAAGTTATATTTTTTTTATCAAGAATCCCTAATACACACGTCTAATTCACGGGCCAAAAATGAACGCGTTAATTAGTTTAAGAGTAGTAAAAAAGGTTTTTGGTACATAAAAGTATTTTATTTCTAATTGCTCGCTTAAGCTAAACCAGTTTATATTAATTTACAGGAATAATCTTTTTACAAAAATGTAATTCCCGGAAGAATGATGGCATGATTAGAATTACATATATTATGTCAAACTGGTGTTATTAGAGGGGCTCTAACCTTAAAATCATCCTTATGATCGTATCTGTGTGCTTAAGTGTTTGGACAATATGTTTTTTAGAGGTTATTTTATTTTTCCTAGCATATTTCTCTTGGAAAACATGAAAATTTTGCTGACCACATTAAAACGTTGCATTTTGACAATAAGTGACAACTGTAATTCTAATCATGTAAGGAAAATCCTAGGGACCCGGCATCATTCTTCATATTTGTATAAATTATGTATTAAAACCACCCGCAATAATTAAACTACATACTTAAAGTTGAATGTCTGTATGTTATGTTATGTTACATAACTTATGTATGTAAAGCTTAAACGGCTCGACGGATTTTAGCATTATGAATTATGAGGTGTCCTTAGATTCAATAAAATTAACTAGTTTATTTATATCCTTTTAGTTCATCGGGCTTTTAAATTTTAAATTACTTTTTTTAAAGATAGATAAGGAATGTAAAAAGTAGGAGGAAGAAGTATTATTTTTTCTTTAGCAGATACGGCAATTTATTTGTTATCATTTGTTCATAATACCTAAGGTATAATATAAAGTTATTAATTCTGTTTTTTTTATCGTTTTCATTGTTGATTATAGAACGATTATTTCAGTGAAATATTAGTTAGCTTATTATGTATGTATATCGTGATGCATATTTTATGTTCCTAATAGTTTCGACGTTGCAATATAATAAATATGATAAAATTAATAGACAGTCTGACAGTTTTTGTCTTATTTCCTAAAAAATATATATTTGGCATGAACATTTATCTAATAAACGCGTAGTTTTTTTAATTCGCAAGCAAGTAAACCTAATTAACGCATCGCTTTTCTAATTCGCGCGTCACGCAAATATTAAAACCCTTCTAGTTAATTAACCGCTAATAATAATTAAGTGCCCAATAAATATTAAAGTTTGAATGGTCGATATGTTACTACATTTTGCATAAATTTTATCAAAAACCAAGTGGAAAAAAAGGGCGGTGTTAATTAGACTGAGAACACAATTCTGGAGAATGACCGTTTTTCACTGTAACTCGTGCATTTGCTTTTGAAAAGTACTATATGGTGAAGTGGAACTGATGATAAAGACCACAGATGGCCACCGGAACTCCTTAACGGTACCTATTTCAAGGGTGGCGATAAAATATTTCGATTAAGGTAGTTGAGCGACTATGACGAAGCACATTTAGGTTTAAATATGACTATCACATTCCCGCGGCGTTGTCTGCGGCGAGCTTGAAATGTTCTATAGTTTCTCATTAATATTTAGAAATGGAGCTACGTAACAGCATAAATAGGATCACTAAAAAGTATAAAATAAAAGAAATGTTTAAAAAAACAAAAACCCACCTTCAAAAATGCAAAAAATAACTTCTTTTAAAATGGTAGGTCAGTCCAACTGATGTCGGCGTCCCACAATATTTTAAACCAAAAGCCGAATGCTGTTGGACTGACCTACCATTTTAAAAGAAGTTATTTTTTGCATTTTTGAAGGCGGTTTTTTGTTTTTTTAATAATTTTTTATAAACGCTGCCATTCCTGGGAACCAAAAGTGTTCACGAATTTTATTTATAGTCTTTTCATACCCTACGTGGCAGTTTTCATGGTGGAATAACCGTAAAATACTTAAACGAGTAAGTTTTGGTATATACAATTTCGGTGAGCTATCGGGATGTATTTTATAATGTAACAAATTATTTCGAACTATGTATTGATTTTGATCTAATTCTCCTGTTCGTACCTCATCCATTAAAGTTTGTGTTTCAGTATCATTGTTTTGAGCTACCTCTAGCCAGGCATATTTTTCTTCTATACAAAACGACAAAGTACGTCCGATCAATACCTTCAACGTATTGTAGGCATATAAAACATATGAATAATGCTGCCCGAACGCGCTTACACAAACCTTATTTACTCGTGTTGAAAATATATTTTTCGAAGTTTTCTGCGAATGTATAGTGATACCTACCTACGTTTGCACGCTCGAACGGTAGGGTTGTCAACACAGTGAAAATATTAATATGAATACATTATTATAAGAAAAACAGTTATTTATTTGATAATTACACAAAAAACTACTTACTTACAAACTTAATATTTTACTTTAATAAAGGTTGCTCAGTAGTTATTATAACTAAGAGCCATTCCTGACGTACAAGAATTATATTTCCAAAAGAATTTTGGAAATCGGCGCAGTTCCTACATAGTTGTTAGTGGTTACATATTACATAAATATGGGTCAAAAAATTAACCTCCTTTTTACGTTAGCTACCTACCTTACCTACCTACTTACATCTAAGAACTTACGTATTAATGAATTCGCTATCACTAAGGTATAGGTATAACATTTTTGTAATAAAATAAGTAACATTTTTGTAATAAAATAAGTAACTGGTGTCCGTTATTTTTTTCATGGTATCATATTTTTTTACTTAAGAGCCTTACGAATATACGTACCTAATCACCCTAGCATGTTTATAATAAGTAAAATAAAAGAGGATAAGAATACTGTTTCATGTTGATCACTTTAATATACTGATAAATATAAATATAAATTAATTACAACTACTGACCTTTCCTCGTTCACAGGCAAAGATAAAAACGTTTCTTTTTTGTTATCTTTAGTTCTCTTGTCATCCACTCACACAGCAATAATGAGTCATTTTTTATAATATAAATTCACAAACACAACACAAGAAACAACAACAAATCTAACCCAACTTGACGTAATGAATAGAATGCACTACTTGCCTACTTGCATCTCGCGTGACGTGTCTCGAACTCTCGACACTCAAAAACCGGTCGAGCGAGCTGGCCTCGCCGCGCGCGGGCTTCCTTCATGTATTAGCATAGGCAGCTATGTTCCGTGAGGCGGTGATTATCGCACGTACCTCGCGCAGAGAAATATCTGTTACGTAGTAAATCTTGTTTAATCTGTGCTCTAGCCAAGATTGGGGATCATTTATAGCATTTACTGTTCACTGTGAAGTCTCTACAGGATTTCGGCTGAAATAATGAACATGACTTATATACTTTCCTTTTCTATATATGGTTTCGAATTGAAAATCCTTTAAATACGTCCACCAACGGGCCACTCTGGGTGATAAATCCTTTTTATTCATTGTGGCTTTGATAGCGGTACAATCCGTTACGAGTTTGAATTTAATTCCGAGTAGGTAAACGCGAAAGTGTTTCATGGCATTAAAAATAGCCAAGGTCTCGAAGTCATACGAACTGTACTTTGACTCAGCCGGTGAAGTTCTTTTGCTAAAATACCCTATAATTTTTGACTGACCCTCAACTTTTTGAATTAGAATGGCGCCATATTCTATGCAGCTGGCGTCTGTGTGTAATTCAGTAAAGGTCAGGATCAAATATGGAAAGGGGAGGTGTAGCAGTAAGATGATCTGATCAATGACATATTTTCTTGCAATGTCCTGCTCGACTCCCCAAGTCCATCCTTGATTTTGTTTCGTTAGCATGTTAATACTAATACAGGCGGTACGGGTGGCAAAATTCGGAATAAACTTTCGAAAATAACTAGCTAATCCCATGAACTGACGTACTTGTTTAACAGTACGCGGTATAGGTGAGTTTACTAAAGCTGATACCTTGTTCTCGCTTTGCCATACTCCTTCGTTCGATATTTGACGACCTAGATATTCAATGATAGTAACAAAAAAATTACACTTTTTAAGGTTAATTGTAAAACCAACAGAGCTTAAGGCTGATATTGTTTGCTCTAAATAGTCTAAACCTTGTTCAATAGTTGTAAACGTATCAAAATGTCATCAATATATACTAACAGGAAGCCTAAATGGCTTACGGCTTTATTTATAAAAAAACAACATCAATGACTGACCTACCATTTTAAAAGAAGTTATTTTTTGCATTTTTGAAGGCGGGTTTTTGTTTTTTTCTTTTAATTTATTTTATTAAGGCGCATAACATTATCCTTACTGTAGCATCCTAACTGGACGAGGAGCGTTAAACCATCTCACTAATTAGAGCGAAACAATTCGGATCCTTTTTACTCAGAATTTAGGAATGCATGAATATAGCATACATAAATGAATGTTTACTTCGATACGTAACAAACATCTAAGAATCAAAGTAGTATAGGCGGCAAACTTAACGAAACCCCTACGTTTACGTAATTGTGTAGTGTTTGTATACAGAAAAATAAATGTTTAAAAAACAAAAACCCGCCTTCAAAAATGCAAAAAATAACTTCTTTTAAAATGGTAGGTCAGTCCAACTGCATTCGGCTTTTGGTTTAAAATATTGTGGGACGCCGACTTCAGTTGGACTGACCTACCATGTTAAAAGAAGTTATTTTTTGCATTTTTGAAGGCGGGTTTTTGTTTTTTTAAACATTTATTTTATTTTATACTTTTTAGTGATCCTATTTATGCTGTTATGTAGCTCCACTTCTAAATATTAATGAGAAACTATAGAACATTTCAAGCTCGCCGCAGATACGGCCGCGGGAATGTGATAGTCATATTTAAACCTAAATGTGCTTCGTCATAGTCGCTCAACTACCTTAATCGAAATATTTTATCGCCACCCTTGAAATAGGTACCGTTAAGGAGTTCCTGTGGCCATCTGTGGTCTTCATCATCAGTTTCACTTCACCATATAGTACTTTTCAAAAGCAAATGCACGAATTACAGTGAAAATCACCAAAATCGCTATAGGTGTGCCTATAATATTTGAAGAGTTCTCTTGATTTCTCCAAGATCCCATCATCAGATCCTGATGTGTTGACAATGGGATCAACTAGAAAGTATACCCATTCAAACAATGAAAAAAAAATTGAAAACGGTCCAGTGGTCTTCGAGTAATCGGGGAACATACATTAAAAAAAAACCCGACGAATTGAGAACCTCCTCCTTTTTTTCAAGTCGGTTAAAAATGAAGTAGGATTTCGTTAAGTTTTTCACCTGCAGTAAGATATTTATATTTTTTATTATTAAGAAAGTTTTGGTGGCATCTGGACCGTCATACCGACATTGATAGATGACATTTGATATTTCTTGATAGATTTGATGGAATCTATTTATGAATCCGAGTTGAATCCTTCATTTCGGTCAAGGGTTGAATATAGTTCCGATTACTTCTCCTTGATTTTTTGGCAATATTTAAAAAAATACTTTTTTTCTTTAGAGAGTACTTAGTAAGTAAATCGGTATAGTTTATATTTCGACATTTTGAAATTTTAACTCTGAGATTAAAATGCGTAATCATTTTATACGTTTAGTGGACTTGTTTTATTCAGGTCCTTATAGGTTGTTGACAGATTTGCTTAAAATATTTCACCGTGTATTAGTTGCCCTACTTCTTACGTTGAACTGTCAGACTCATATCATACATAACTCGTCTAGTAGAATAGGGTGACCACGCGATTGGTAATGAAAATGAAAATGAAAATGAAAATGGAAAATGAAAGAAGTTTATTGGTTATAATATAATATAAAACAAGGTAAACAACGATTTAATTAGCTACAAAGGAACTAGACTACTCAAGTACGTAACATTATTATTAGTATGATAATAAATTGCATTATTAAACACAATTAATAATTACTAACGATATAAAAAACATTGTATCGTGAATTCGTTTTACATGACAATCATTTTAAAAAAAATCCTTTTATTTTGGTTATGTTAGGTGAACAATTAGTCAAGGTTGGAACCTCCTAGTATATACGACAGTATAATTGTGTCAGGAGATCATACTCGACCTGCAATGATTAATAATATCTTACTTATACTAATTACAAGCCATTACAATTACAGGTAATGGTTGTGATTGTATTGGCGATGACAATCCCGCTTTCGCCAGTGGGAGGCTTATTTATAAACATTGTATAAACCTATTTTAGTAAAATTATGCTTTGTCTCTTTCTATAAAATTCAAATTTCACAATGACAGATAAGGACAGAGCATATTTAAAGCACATTTTAGCTAGTGCACACCTAAGAATACGAGAAAAATTGTATTATTTGTCTGGCATACAAGGAACTAACACATTCAGCGCCAACGACCCGATATCGGGTCTACTGTTCGTAGCAGATAATATTAGTAATATTAATAATATAAAATGATTTTTTTTTCTCTGATACTACCTGTTTGTTATTTTCTGTTATTATGTTAATTTGTCTATCCTCTAATCCTCTTGCATTGTCCATGCTTATTCTACTCCAAAGTTAACTGAAAGAGATCCCTTATGGGATAAGTTCGCCTATGTACATTATCTTTATTGATACGAACATGTCTTGTAAATATTTATGTGCAATACACTTCTTGTTTACATACATACACTTCTGTTCTGTAGGAAAACAAAACGATGGGACGTCCTACGGACCGATCAACCGCCGACCGACCGGAAGACAGATCAACCTCCCGCCTGCGGCGGAGGCGGGAGCTTGATCTGTCTTCCGGTCGGTCGGCGATTGATCGGTCCGTAGGACGTCCCATCATCTTGTAAGCGTAGCAACACTTACAGAACAGAAGTATATGTATGAATGTATGTAAACAAGAAGTTTACTACACATAAATAATTACAAGAAACGATTGCATCAATAAAGATAATGTACATAGGCGAACTCATTCCTCTTACAGTTAACTTTGAAATAGAATAAGCAAGGACAATGCAGGAGGGTAGACAAATTAACATAATAGAAGAAAATAACAAATAGTATCAGAGAAAAAATCTGCTTTGATAGAATATATACATACAGAGATAATTAAATTTACTAATATATTCTACCACAAACGTAAACAGCAGTTAAAACCTACAACAGAGCTAAGGACAAGGCCCAGACTCATCTTGTTGATTTAGCCACAACTTCTTTAACCTTTCCGTCAGTGAACCGACAGATCTGGATTGCCGCAATAATTTAAAATAAAACACTTATAATATAAGTACTTTTAAAATTATTAACATTACTAAAAATCTGCTACGATCGGTGGACCCGATATCGCATCGTTGGTGCTGAATGTGTTAGTCTGGTGTCTCCCTTATTCATAAACGTGCAATAGCTAAAATGTGCTTAAAATATGCTTTGTCTCTATCTGTCATTGTGACATTTGAATTGTATAGAAAGAGACAAAGCATCATTTTACTAAAATAGGTTTATAGTACGTTTATGATTAAGCCTCCTAAAGATGAAAGCGGGATTGTCACGGATTGTCATCACCAATACAATGACAATGAATACAATGATGTTAGACGGGACGCCCGGCCGGAGCAGGCAGGAGGTTGGTCTCCTCCGGTCGCTCGGCGGTTGGTAGAACGTCCCATCGTCTTGGTTTCCTACAAAACAGAAGAGTATGTATGTAAACAAGAAGTGTATTGTACATAAATAATTACAAGACATGTTTGCATCAATAAAGATAATGTACAAAGGCGAACTTATTAACAATGTTTGTTTAGTCGCATACGTACTACTATTGGCATAATTTCGATTGGCATAACACTGTTGTTGCTCAAAAAAGTGTTTTGTCATAAATGATCCCGCGCATAATATTTTCATTGTCATATTTGTACTAGGGTGGTAGATCCATTACTGGATAAGGCACCAATATTAGATACTTATGATTCTTATTTTACAGACGATAAGGGTTACCTATTCATTTGTTTTGCAACAATCAATTTAGGACCGTATGAAATTTGAATTAAGAGTGAAGTGTCCATTACTGGTGCCTGTCAGCTCAAAGTGTCCATCATTGGTGCTGTCACCCTATGTCATGTACTTTTTAACCGTAACGTTGAATATCATAAAAAATTTAGTCAATATTGAAGATCATAGTTTTTAGTCATAAGAATTGCAATGCATAAATTATGCCAATAGACATTTATGCGACGATGTGTGATGCTTAGAAAATAGAGTATGGGGTTATTACATTAGTTAACCAGCGTTTAACTACGTTAGGGGACGCAGAAAACGGGGTGCTCGGGGGGCGAAGCCCCGCAGTAAAAACAAAGAATCGTTACAATTGGATTATGCGTAGGTTAGGTTAGGGTTAACTTGTGGTCCTTGGAATAGGCACCCTGGCGGCGACACGCTGGCGGTTACGTTAGGTTTAGGTTGGGTTTTAACAATCGCCGTGCGTTTGTTTAAAGAAAAAGAAGAAAATTAGGGTAGGTTAATTAAATAATATATAGTTTGTAATATATAAAATATAAGTAACTAATATTGGTTGACTGTCCCAATTAGTCAGTATGTTCTCACTTAAAATTCCTGCACGACTGCCGCCAATTACTTATTGTTTGCTGCCGCGCTGCCCGCGCTCACTGTTTAACGTTCGCTTTTGCCGATCTAACCTCGGCACGCACTTGCCAGTACCAAGCATGTCGCGTCTCTACAACGCTCTTGCTAGGCAATCGAAAAACCTACACATTTACTATTGTGCGACAGATTCTATACTTACTTGTAAGCGAAAAGTTCATTGTACGTAATTGTGGATAATATTTTCAATTTAATTATAGGTGGTAGCTAAAATGTCAGTTACTTGAGAGGACAAAACCGCATGCTGTGTTCACATGCCCGGGCGATCATCTAAGTATTCGATGTTTATCGTGAGATAATTGTTTGTAACGGCTAAAGTAAGTGCGTTAATAAAGTCTACTGTTAATTATCAGTGTATTCGTGATTTCTATCAGTTACCTACCCCCACGTATATAACGATACATTTTTTCACGGCCTAAATGGTCTCTGGTCTGTGTCTAAATCTGTGTCTGTGTTTGTGTGTGTGTACAACTACTCATGATCCTGATATTTGGGAAAATAATAAATAATTCTTGAGATGGTGTTTAAAGGTAGCTACTCATTTAAAATTTCTAATAGGTACGTAAATCATTCCAGCATTTAGTGGCAGCAATGCGAAAGCTACCACGGAACGCAGTCGCACTCGTACAGTGTTGTGTGTATACTCGTAATAAGCGTGCGGTGCGGCATGACGGACGACGTGCGATCGACGAGGGATGGAAAAGCAAAAGGGCGTACAGGCATTTTGGATACGCTGAAAATCACTTTTTTGTCCTCGCTAACAAATAACCACCAATCACTGTATCCGCGTAACTCAACTTCAACTGAATCACACTGTGTGACCCGCTTATCTTAAACATTTAATTTAAAAAAAAACACGGGTCAATGTCACGCCTATTGACCTACTTCAAAACTAAGCCTAGCCTAGAGCCCCTAGGCTTGTGCTATGGGTACCAGACAGCGATAGGCTTAACTATATAAAGACATGCACGCTTAAATACAAAGAAAACATCCAAAACTCCGGAAAAAGTACTTGCGCTCATCACACAAATAACTGCCTTACCGGGGTTTGAACCCGGGACCGCTAGTTTGGTAGGCGGGGCACTAGTCACTACTTACCAACTAGGCTAACGTGTCGCGTTTGTTTCTAAAGTCATGCGGTTGCTGAAATAAAGATATGGTCTTATTAACGTACCAATAAGGTTCAAAGTTCAAACATTGATAATTACACTCATTACGGCATTACTTTTGCGAGCTGAACTGTCAAATGATTATATTATATCCTACACTCAAAAAAATGAGAGCCAACAAAGAGAGATTTTCACTTAGTTGATATAAAATGAATACAATAGTTAAGATATTAGTTATATAAACCAAACATGATAGTAACAAACAGCAATTTCTTTAGTGATTCAACTAACATCTTAGTTGATGTATCTAACGTCTTAGTTGGTGTATCTGTCGTCTTATTAGGCTCGTATGGGATCAAGATGCTTATGCACAACAATCACAATCTTGTTACAAGCGACCAAATATTTTTTTCAGAGTAATCCGTGGATATATCTAAGATGACGCTTGCAAATATTTCGCGACTACTAAAGATCGGCTCATAAATCATTAGTTGGTGCGAAATTCCTAGACTGTCTAGTATTATACATACTCGTAGAAGTTTTTAGTGTAAACTTCACTATCGAACTCATTTTTACAAACGACTTCGCCGAGCGAACATTTTCATTATCAGCCAGCGAGGCAGCTGCGCACGCGCGTATTATAAGACCATTATGAACTTAAACGTTTCTTTTAAAATGGATATGAACAGGACATGAGTCTCAAGACAAAGAAATATAAATATCGTTAGTAAAACTTTTAAGACCTGTGTTTTCAGTACTTACTTGTTTAGGGCTTCTTCTCGCAAATGTAGCGGAAGAAATATTCACAATGCATTGAATATAGCTTCTGAGTCAACGGCCAGTAAACTCCACATAAATCGTTTACATGATAATTATATACCGATTCATCGAACTCTTTGTATACCTTCATGTTAGTATAAGGCTTGCCTAGATAAAAAAAAACAACCATTAAATTAAATACAATACAATACAATTAAAGCCTCACTTCGGGCGGAGGCTTCTCTTCGGTATCACATGTAGTGTAGTCTGCTATAACGTGGCGTGGCCGACTCGAGTCGCCTCCGACTGTCGGCTCGGCCTGCATAGCCCAGGACGACTAGTGCGAACGTGAATGACTGCAGAAATCGAATAATCTAGACTCACGGCAGCGAGTCCAGGCAAGTTCGAAGATTAATATTAAGGACCGATAGCGCTGGGCCATAAGTTTAAAGAATTCTAAAGTTGCTTATTTCTTGCCTGTGGATACAGTCATACCTATAAAAGTTATTATTGCGTTTTGTGTCACTTCTGCCACTTGCATTTTCAGAAATTCAATGATTTGTGACTGATTTGTTAAATTAAAAAGAAAACTGCCAAAATTAATTTAAAGTTTAAAAATAAAATGGTATCATATCGAGGATAGCCTACGAAGCGTGCAAACCCAGTTTGTGTCATCTTCGTCCACTGCAAACTGACACATAGGGTCAGTGTGTAAAAACAGTGCTAAAAAAAATATTACTATTTATTAAATAAATATTTCCTATCTCAGATCACCTAAATATGCACATTAAAAAAAATGTGCCAAATGAAGGCACGCAATTTTAAGATTCTTAATAATTTTATTTTTCCTAGCTACTAAAAGCTTCAAAAAAATAGTACAATCATTAGAGTTCACATATTCAATATCAAAAAAACATGAAAAATAGACATTGTAAATTTGTGTCATTTTCATGCACGAATAAATCATTAAAACATAACAACAATAGCGCCCAATACAATAGGTAGGGCACACCCACGCACACACGTCCGTTCGGTACGATTTCTTCTATGCGAAGCGTTAATAACTAGTAGGTATCATATTGAGAACCCTAAAATGGGGTGAATAGAAACGGTTTTGAACTTCAATGCGAATTTTCGGTTATGGTTCTTACGGTAATGTGAATAAAGTAGGTGTCATTTTGTGAGTCTCAATGCGTTGTACAATATTGTCTTTGGTATTATGAGCTAGCTATATATTGCTAATTCGATAAAAAACGCAAAATACATGCCGTCTCTAATTATACAGTTAAGTGAGGAGAATAGAGACGACATATGGAGTGAATAGAAAACGTTGCAAGGGTTGTCAAAAGTATGTTCGGTCATCTAATAGTATTTAGGTACGTTATGTACTGTTCCGTGTTTTGTTATTTTGGTGTTCCGTGTTTTGTTATTGTATTGTATTGTACCTATGTTCAAATTGATAGACCGATTACAGTGTCTATGTAGTACAAATTCGTGTAAATTATATTTTCCAGCAATAGCGCTCAGTGAACGTGACCCCTCATTCAATAAAATTACTCACTCACTGCTTCCTCTATTTAATTATAGCAGTGTCATATTTTTTGTATCTTTTTTTCCACCTGGGGCCGTAGAAAGGAATTGTGATACGGAGGGTGAGGAAGTTTACTTTCCTGAAACCTCACTCTGTAATTAACCACAGTCATATACAAGATATGTTGATGAGAGTGTGACCATTGCCTATGCTCTCGCAAATTTACAGGGTAAAACAATAATAAAAAAAAGTTTAAAAAAACAAAAACCCGCCTTCAAAAAGCAAAAAATTACTTCTTTAAAATGGTAGGTAAATAGGTCAGTCCAACGGAAGTCTGCTTTTGGTTAAAATATTGTTGGACGCCGACTTCAGTTGGACTGACCTATTTACCTACCATTTTAAAGAAGTTATTTTTTGCTTTTTGAAGGCGGGTTTTTGTTTTTTTAAACTTTTTTTTATTTTATACTTTTTAGTGATCATAATTATGCTGTTATTCTCCCATTTCTCAAGAAACAATAGAACATTTCAATCTCGCCGCAAGCAACGCCGTGGGAAAGTCATAGTCATATATTTAAACCTAAATATGCTTCGTCATAGTCGCTTAACTATCTTAATCGAAATATCTTGTCGCCACCCTTGAAATATATACCGTTTAGGAGTTCCGGTGGCCATCTGTGGTCTTCATCATCAGTTCCACTTCACCAAATAGTGGTTTCCAAGACCAAATACACGAGTTACAATGAAAAATACCAAAATCGCTATAGGTGTGCCTATAAATTTTGAAGAATTCCGTCGATTCCTCATGGATTCCACCATCAGATCTTCATTTTGAACAAAATGGGACCAATCTGGAAGCACCAGCTTTCAAATAAAAAAAGAATCTTCAAAATCGGTTCACCCAGTCGAAAGTTCTGAGGTAACAAACATAAAAAATAAAAAATAAAAAATAAAAAATACAGACGAATTGAGAACCTCCTCCTTTTTTTGAAGTCGGTTAAAAATACAGTGAATATTAAGATACTATGTTTTATTTTATTAAGGCACTTCATAATATAACGACTTGTGACTTTGACTAAAATAGAAGCTAATTTACTAAGTGCTGCTTGCTAGAAGCAAAAGGATAAATCTGGTGTTAGATTTCAATCTAGATTTGACATAATAGTTCCATACTTAGACTTACATAATCTCACGCCTTCGTTCCCAGAGTGGGGTAGGCAGAGCTACAGAATTACAAACATCTCTAAAAACTTGTTGATAATTCTATAACCACAATTTGCACAAATAGGCTAAGATGTTTACCAGCGTATTAGTGACAGGTTGCAAGCCCATCGCCTAACAGTACTACAAGCCTTTATTTTTTTTAACAAGTGGCCCTAAGCTAAGAAAGAAAACAATAGTATAGCATTATCAATCCTCAAACAACAATGCCCTCCGCCACTTAAATAGACCATGCGTGATTGTGTAATCATCAGGGATCGGATATTCGGATAGATATTTACCTAAACTTTGGCGGCGGCGTTGTTGTTCAGTTGTATTGAAGCAGACTCAATTTTAGTTTGTTAATAAAATTTCCGGGATTTACTTATTAATAAACAAATTACGCCAACATAAATTCATATTTAAGTATTTCCATTAACAATTTGAAGTTATTTTCCATATATAAATATACTAATGTTATTTAACTTACTTGTAACTCATTAAACTAATTAATTCCCGCCACATTTATTTTTATTTTTTGTGATCGTTAATCTAACCTAACCTAACTTATTTAATAAGCCCATGTATCTATGTAATATGTAATGGTTTAAGCACAATTACATTTTTGCGAAATGAAAGTTTGTAAAATGATATAGTTTGTCAAATGATGAATTGGATAAAACTCAGGGTAACCTATTAAGATATTATTGTAAACATGTTGACATTCAACTTTTGAAGTTTTCATAACTATGATTATTATATTTTGTAGTAAATTCCAACAACATGTCAAACAGACAGTATTTTGACAAGCCACAGTTCTGTTCAGGTGAAAATGACAGATTTAGAGAATTCTTTACTTTTTTCTTTTTGCATTCTTCCAAGAATAATTTATATTCTGAAGATCTCTTGGCTCTACTGCTATTTGTCTCTTCCTTGTCTTCAGTCTATACTTTGAGAGAATTGGTAGTTCTTTCACTCGCTAACCATTGTTTCTTCCAATAACATTGTACAGATGTTGGTGAGGGTTCTATAGCCTTTATTTCTAACCAAAATAACACAACCAGTGTGTTTGCATCCACCTAAAAATTATGAGAAATGTTGAAATCGTTAGATTACATTCGTTGTTAATTATTCTAATTATAATTGTACAGTGTATATATTGTATATATTTGTATTTCTCTATATTAATAAATACCTAATAGCGTCATCCATCCAAAATCTACTTTATACTTTAAAATTATATTACATTATAAATCCTTACTATTGTTAAAAAATTCAAAATCCAATTAGAACCCAATAAATTAAATATTAAGAAACACGATTATTTGGTTTTCATTTTGTAGCAAGATTTGTGCCTAACCTTGGAATAGAAATTACAAGCTGGATTTGGTTTTTAATACTGTACCTGCTGATGCAGCAAAGCCATCATCGATGGTAACAGTTACAAGGTAATATTTTTTGGTAACCTTGTGTACACCCTTCAATGCAAGTAGCGTTCATTCATTTTAGTTCCACATAGGTAGCCTATTGCATTCTGAACATAAGTATTTCTTGACGCCCTAAAATTAAAACAAATAAAGAGAATTATATAAGGCAATAGATTATATGTATGTTATAAGATTAGAAAGCTAATGTAATTCATTTAACTTACATCAACGTCTTAACACCTCTAATCTCAGCAACATTGAACTTGTCACTGGACCGAAAATATTCCAGAATCGCCGCCATGTTCATATTATTTAGGTACATTTCTGGAATCAGCTCGCACGAACTCGTTTGACGCGCTCATTAAGTATATCGCCTGGTTTCAGGGCAAAAAAGTGTAATCCAAAGGCAGAGCAGGGGTCTTCAGGGATAGTAAGAATCTTCAGCCAAATACGCGCGGGATTCGTCAAGAGTAGATCCAATCCAAGTTCAGAAAAGCGTTGCGGGGGTCGTCGAGAAATGCGGTTAATTCCAATCCAAGGGTCTGAGCAAAAATCGTCGTAAAATCCAAGGAAACAATTGGTAAATAACACGGAGGCAAGCAAACAAAACGAAAGCTAAACCGTTATTCGATTCGTTCGTTTCGTTTGACAATTTTGACAACAAACAGAGGGCCCTGCAAAGATGCACTACGCTAACTAACGTTTCTATTCGATTCGTTTTTAAACCAATCGCGTCACTGGGAGATGACGTGATACGAAAAGTCACGTGGTCTACCAGTGACGCGATTGGTTTAAAAACGAATCGAATAGAAACGTTAGTTAGCGTAGTGCATCTTTGCAGGGCCCTCAGTGCTGTCATAATCCGTCTTTTTTTTTAAAATATCATCTAGGCTAAGGTAACGCGTATAGTTCCGTAAAACTCAGAGAACTGTCATAGCAGAATTAATAAAAAAATGTTTAGTAGAACTGTAGTGATTAAAAAATTAAATAATTAGAAAATATTTAGATAATTGGTTAATAGATCAAACACTATCAGAAAAAAATACAATAATACAACTGTTGTCAATGTTACACGAGGTGTTCCGCAGGGATCTATTTTGGGACCTATACTATTTATTATTTTTACCAACGACCTTATAGATTTTATTTGTAACACAGTTCCAAACTGTAAGTTAACAGTATTCGCTGATGACACAAATGCGATGATATCATCGAACTCAATAACGCAGTCTCCACATTTAATAAATGGTTTTCAAAAAATAATTTACGGGTTAACACGGACAAAACTCAACTGATGCTATTTAAATATAATTCTAAGGAAAATGAAAAACTTGAGGTGTTAATGAATGGAGCTATTTTAGATGTCGTAGACTGTGTAAAATGTCTTGGTATCCGCATTGATTCTCTTTTAAATTGGAAACATCAACTGGAGACTGTAGAGAATTCCATTGCTTCGGCGTGCTATGCTTTACGGTGTCTCAGGGAGGTAATTGGAATCGATCAGCTTAAAGTTGTGAATTACGCCTTAATAGAGTCCAAGTTGAGGTATAGTATTAAGTTCTGGGGTAATAGTTTCCAATATAATATTAATAGAGCTCTTATAATTCAATAAAGAACTGTGCGTACCTGTTTCGCATTCCTCAATGGGTCTCGTGTAGAGATTATTTTAAGAAATTATGAATTCTGACGGCACCTAGCTTATAATTATGTCTTAATTTTGCTCACTGAGTCCCTTAAAAATAATTCAATGATAGAGACCTCAGAAGAACAAGACGTACGTACAAAAAACAAAAGGTACAACTTCTGTCCGAGGCTTAAGATTGCAGTGCATTGTGCTAGTCATCAAGCTGTGAAACTACATAATAAGCTACCTTCAGATCCAAAAATGATTACGAACAAATCGATCTTCCATAGAAAATTAAAAAACTTTTTGCTACGGGGATGCTTATACAGTATTGATGAGATATTTAGAGATACACAAAATACTAACTAATTTGTTATTGAATAAGAGAGTGCACTAAAAATGTACGTCTGTGTTTCTTCTCTCTGTTTTGTTATTACCTATGACATGTGTGACTAGAGTTACATTAATATTTGTATTGTTTATGAATAAATGCTATGAAACTATAAAACTTTGAAACGTTAATGGAATTTCATACGAATCGTGCAGTCCTCTTTTTTAATTTCCATTCCACATAAATTTGTGGCACAGGCATCATTCAGGCAGCATTCTGCCACTATGCGTATTAAAAAAAACAATAATCGTTTTTTTTACATTTTAGTGTAAACATGGCGGCTGTGTTTATGAACAGGCTAGATAGGTTTTTTATATACTAAGCCGTGCATCTAACCAAAGCGTTGGCATGTTTATTTAAAGTACCAGGAGAACAAAGGTGATTAGGGGGGCGTAGCGCAACTTCGCTTTGCGCGGCCGTCTATGTGTCTTCGGCCGGCAACCCCTTTTGTCCCGGCCTCTGTAGTAATATATACGAGTAGTACAGTATATTGTTTATACTTGACTAATGTAATTTAAAAATCGTGTAATTTATTTTGACTTGTCGTTAATTTTAATAAGTAACTTTTAAATATAAATAGTGCTAAATAGTGCTTTAATTATTGTACACCGGAAACGGTTGATTGTGATGCGCCCAACCAATGTATACATAACACATTATAGTACAGCTGCAATCAAACTTTTGACTTTGACTTTTTCCTTACGATCACTGTACGTCCAGTATGAGACCACATGTGATACATTTATTGTTTTCAACCCCATTTTAGTCTTTCACAGCTTCATAACAATCATAATCATAACTAACTTTGGAAATCGAATTAATACACACACTTGTCGCAACCTGCATCGAATTAAGCAAACTTACAACGCGCGCGCGTCTGGCTGGTCGGCGGCCGGTAGGTGTGCCCCGCCCGCGACATGCCTTAGGTACCTACCTACTTCGCGTGCTGGTTTTTCCAAATACCTAGAGATTTCGTGGATAAAAACGACACAAATTATGAACAGTGTTTTGTTACACCATAATAATCATAAAGACGTAAACTCTAATAACTTACATTTTCTTTTGCGTCTTTTAGAGGGTATTGTAATAAAAATATTAAAAATCTATATATGCCATGGATGAATTTGGTACAAAATATTTTGAACAAGAGATATCAGTAATCTAAAATGCGTAACATCTATTTAACCTATTGCAATATTATTTTAGAGCTATTGGGGGACGTAATAGGTGCTGGTTAAATATCAGGATTCCCGTGGACAGAGATGACACAAAATGCCTATGTACTTCGGTTACTACTTCGTTATTATCATAAAAGTAAAGATTTCATCTCGAATATTTTTTTCGTCAAATGCTGATCGAAAAGACAAATATCTTAATTTCTACCTAAGCAAGCATCTAGGATGACACAAATGAATGTATTAAGTTCGGAAAATGTTCCGGAAACTATATGCCAAAAATAAAAAACCTTAATTATTTTTGAAACCTCAAAAGTCAACGCCGCCGGTCTATTATTAACTAGCTTCTACCCGCGATTTCAGCCGCGTAGAAGTCGTTTATAACTATTCCCTCAGGAACTTTTAAGTTTTCCGGGATGAAAAGTGTTTGCCTATGTGTTAATAATAAGTATCAAGGGATGATCTCACACAAATTGACTTAGTCCCAAACTAAGCTCTAGGCTTGTACAGTCACCGTCATAAATAAGTGATGATTTCTGTACCTTGTCGGTTTTAATCATTTGACAATTTTGTATGACATTTCAAACACGACGTTAAAGTGACAAGGTCCATAAATGATAACTTATTTATGCCGGTGACTGTACTATGGCTACTAGACAACGATATAAATACTTGTATAGAGAAATAAATACTGAACTACATAGAAAACATCCAAGACTCAAAAACAAATACTCGCGTTCATCACACAAATATTTGCCCATACCGGGAATCGAAACCGGGACCGGTAGCTTCGTAGGCAGGGTCACTACCAACTAGGCTATCGCGTCTTCAAAATCGCGTCGCGTTGCATCGTAATCCAGGGTATAAGTTAACTCCATTCCAAATTTCATCTAATTCCGTTCAGCCGTTGCAGCGTGAAGTGAATGAGTATCAAACTAATACAGTAGAATTAAATACCAAAATAAAACAATGTGTAGAATTGCAATTCATGACAAATTACGACTTCGATAAAATAAATAAAGATACAAATAAAAAAGAATCAAACACAATGATTTATATAAATAAAAGAAGAAAAAATGTTATACATAAAACCATTTTCCCCAGGGCAAATGACGCGAGCCGCCTTTGTCAAGGAACTTGGTATAAAGTGTAAAGAATGGCATATAAATGAAATAATAATAATGAAAAATGAAAATAATAATATATTCATTGAAAAGCTAGCACACGAAATAAAAAATACAGAAAATTGGACCGGTCCACGATTCTGTATAATAAATGATGTAATAAAAACAAAATATTAAGATGAAAAACGAGTATTACTAAATGATTTTCACATATTACCTACAAGCGGACATACAGGAATAAGAAAAATGTACAATAATATAAAGATAAGATATTTTTGGGTAGGTTTAGAAAGTGATATACAAGAATATGTAAGAAAATGCGATAAATGTCAAAGGGAAAAACACTCAATTCATACAAAAGAGGAAATGACTATAACAACGACAGCAGACACGGTATTTCAAAAATATTTATAGACATTGTGGGACCATTAGACAGGGATGACGAAAATTATGCATAATATCTTAACTCTACAATGTGAATAAACGAAGTACGTTGAAGCATATCCAATGAATAAGTAAGGGAGCAAAAGAAGTAGCAGAGACATTTGTAAATAATTTCATTCTTCGCTACGGGATACCTGAAGTCATAGAAACAGACAGAGGAGCGGAATTTATTTCCAGAACTTTTCAAGAGGTATGTAAATTACTAAACATAAACAAGCTCACTTCAACAGCATGTCGTCACCAGAGTATAGGATCGTTAGAAAACTCTCATAAAATTTTAGGAGCATATCTACGAATACAGACGGATGATCACGTAGAACATTGGAGTAAGTGGTTACCATATTGGTGTTTTGCATTTAACACTTCAGTCCATACAGAAACAAAATTTATTGTATTCGGAAAACAATGTAACATACCCAGTAATTTAACATCTCATATACAATCTCTATAAAATCATGAAAGTTATCAATTAGAATTGAAATACAGACTACAAAGGTCTCAAAAGGAGGCGAAAGAAAATTTGTTTAAAAGCAAGTCAAATAGAAAAATGATGTATGACAAACGTACTAACCCAATAGTTTATAAACCTAACGATAAAATTCTAGTTAGAAATGAAAACAGAAGTAAGTTAAACAGTGTATTTTCAGGTCCATATATAGTTATAAGGGAACAAAATCCAAGTGTAGAGATATTATGTGATGGCAAAATGAAACTTATCCATAAAAATAGAACTAAATTGTATCATGAATGAAAAAAAAAAGGTTCTATGTTTTTTTTCCATAAAAAGGAGGGAGATGTTGGATATCATTTATAAGTAAGATAACACCCAACCATATATATAATAGAATATAAACAAGTAAGATGACACGCAACCATATAAGGGTAAGACCATGTTTAGAATGGAATGTAGCATAAGCCATATGACACCTTCCACGTTTAGACCACCAGCCGCGTGTAACCTAGTTAAGTTATTATATAATCACTGTATTTACTCCAATAAAGTTAGTTATTAAACGACCATCTTGAGTTTGACTGCTGTCCCTGGTCCCCACGGGTGCCCTTCGACTGACCTAAAATTGTATGTGCTAAAATTTTTTGGTAGAGAATGTTTCCTATAGTATTGAATGGCATACTTCTTTTTTAGCATAAAGATTTTTTTTCATACATATATTTTGTTCTAAAGCACTTTTGCTCTAAAATTGTTTTGTCTAAAATTTTAATTACTAAAAGGCTAAATCCATAATATTGTTTGGTTGAAGCCCCTCCCAGTATAAAACACCTAGGTCTCAACTAATCTATAGGTTAGGTTAGGTTAGAATTGTGTCAAGGCGCGAAGCGCCACAACTACGTGGAATAGGAGCTCCGCGAAGCAGAGCTCCGTCGACTTCGCCTCACGGTCAACGTTATACCAAAAAATCATTCGACAAAAAGAGTTATTCCAAACAAATGTTATACTAAACAATTTTTCGACCAAATAATTTTCGACATTTAAATCATTAGACGAAACGTTGTTATGCAAAAAAATATGATGCGAAACAAAAATAGGCTTAAATTTTTTAGATCAACCGATATAGACCCGGTCCCCGCATCGCATAGGAATAGAAATTGTTCTGGTCTTGTTAGTAAATAGGTACCTACCATAATATTTACAGAATTCAACCTTAATACAATTAAAAATTAAAACTAAATGTATTTAAATTTAAATTAAACTGAGCTACTCAAATATTAAAGATATTAATAATAATCACCACTATAAAAATAACACCCCCTCTAGCAGCAGGTACTTTTTTAAACTTTCTATTCCGAGTTACAATTTTTTAAATCTTAAAATAAGGTCTCTTCATCCTTAGTTGTCTTATCATGTAAACAAACACTTCTCGAAGACACTGTCACACTTTTCTCTCGGATTACACAATAACCATCACTTAAAATGTTGTTGTATATTTAAAGAAACTCACAAAGTATTGAAATCAACCAAGTAACCACTGAAAAATATCATTTCTAATAAGATTATCTTCAATAATCGTAGGAACGAATGAATAACCTGAAAAATATCTGACATTGCAATGTCTAGATTGTCCACGCATCGTACTGATGGGAACGACAACTTATCGATATGGATAAATGTGGCCTGTATGGTGTTCAACCTTTTTCTTTTCCCCTAGAGGAAAGAATAATAAATAAATAAAAACTAAGTTGAATCTAGAAATGTCATTCGTTTCGCTACTTCGCTTGATGTCGTACGTAACAGGTGCTCTTTTTGTGATATTTCTGACGACTTGGCTTGCTTACGGATTTGTGATACCTTTTGTGATTTGGACGGTGATAGGTATTCTCTGAACTGACAACTATTGGCTACTCTTCAAGGACTTCGATTTGCATACGATCGGATGTTTGTTCGTTTGTGTTGTTTAAGGTACGTTTCCCAATACATATTTTTATGTTTTATAATAAAACAGAAATAGTTAAGTTTTAGCGAAACCTTGACCTTCTATACACAAAGACTTCGCATCAGCGCGAAAAGCGCAGGAGACGGTACAACTTTGCTCAATGACGGTTTAATGTAGCCTTCCGAGATGGGCTGCAGTTCGCAAACTGCAACAGCAAACTACAAGCGACACCACTTGTTTCTATTAATCTCTATGAAATTTATTCCGAGCGCGGCGACACTGCGGCCTGCCCATCTACACAGGCCAGCCGCAGTGTCGCCTGCGGTTGCAGTCTGCGGCCCGTCTCGGAAGGCTACCTTTAAGCACACTTCATACCTTAGTCGTCTGTTGATCGACGAAGGCGTAAGATGCCGAAGTGTGTCATCAGAAAGCGCTGACATAATATCGTAACGACTCAAAAAAATATGGTGTGACCTACCACCGGTAATTTTATGTATGACCACGCATAACTTTTTACAGAATTGTCAGATTTTTAAAAAACTTTTTTGTTTGATAGTGTATACTTCCGAGATGGTTCCATTGTCACCAAATCTAAATCTGATGAGGGGATCCGTGAGGAATTGAGGGAACTCCTCAAATATTATTGGCATTTATACAGCGATTTTAGTATTTTTAGTTTTAAGTCCAGCATTTACATTCAGAAAGTATCATTTGGTGAAGTAGAACTGATGATGAAGACCGCAGATGGCTACCGGAACTCCTCAACGGTATCTATTTCAAGGTTGGCGATAAGATATCTCGATTAATATAGTTGAGCAATTGTAACGATGAAGATTTAATTGTTTGAATATGATTATGACTTTCCCGCGGCGTTGCTTGCGGCGAGTTTGAAATGTCTCCAAGTTGCATATCAACTAAGAAGTGGAACTACATCACAGTTTATTATGATTTCATGGTTAAAAGAGCGACAGCGATCATCTGAGTATTCGAAGTTTATAGTGCGAATATTCTTTGTAACGGTTTAAGGGAGTGAGTTACTAAAGTCTACTTTTGATTATCGGTGTATTCGTGCATACAGATTTATATATTTGTATTATTTCTTATATCGCTCTATAAAAATATTACATAGGTAGTACTAAAGTACAACTATAGGGTTGGATAATGAAATAGCATTTACCACAGCATTTGAGTTTGAAATGTGAAGAAAACATTCAACTGTGTTAAAATTGTTGGTAAACTTAAGTGTTTGTAACAAAATCAATCAATATATTTTATCGACATTTCCAATCACTAGTCATTGTCTAGTATCTCCCTGTCTCCCATGACGTCACGTTTGTTTACACTATAAGACAAGTAAGGATGAACAGACCTTACAATTAAATAGCCGTAAATCTGTTGGTAGTAATATGGTTTGTTTAGGTACAATGATATTGGCCTAACAAATAATGGCAAAACTCAGAGTTGTAAAATGGTACCTATTATGATACACGGTATTACTCGATAGTCGATAAGGAAAAATACGCGTTCATAATTCAATCTAAAATTTAAAATAAACTGCATAGAAAAAAATTACAGTATTTAAGAGCTTCAAATTCTGAGAAACATTATTTATTTATTTTATTTATTTATCGTCTATTTAGAAAACTAACAGCCAAACATTTGAAAGTAAGTATTAGAATAATTAGTAACTTAAAATAGGGCAATAATAGGGTTCCCTATAATTTACAGAACGTTAGAAACTGAGAGTAGGAACTAAATTAAGAAACAAAAATACAATAGATATTAACTCAAAAAAGTCTATAAAATAAGAAAATGAGGTGACTTTAAACGTGTGAGCAAATATGTATGTGTGTTTGTGATGAGTGTGTGTAATATAAGTAATATAAGTAAATATCGGTAGGTAATCGAAGCCACTTGTACTATGTGAAGGTTACGACTTACGTCTGATACCTTAGCCGTGAGGAAAGTAATTATAGAAAATGATTTATACATTTGTGCGAAAATATGAACTAATAAGCAAAATATCGCGGTTTGAAAACCTCTGTTTTGTAGTTACGATTTTACTCGTATCGACGGTCGATAAGTACTTATAATAAAAATAAAAATTGGACATATTTGGTAATAGTATAATATAGTGGAATACATTAATATTTGAACCAGAAATTTGAGTATAGATGTTACAAAATTATCAATTTTAGTAATTTTGATACATGCAGAAATTTTATTTTTAATTAGTAGTAGGTCCATCCCACACACACACACACATCACATGGTAACAGTACCTGTCGTCTTTGTGTCAACATACTTATATGCCCATTTCCATTTTAAACCTTGTGCGAAAGAGAGAGCGTCGATCACGTTTGTCTTCTGTCTTATCTTTGAGTGTCTAATTTTTTCACATAATTTGATACCTAATTAAAATGCTTCTTATGCGATAGCGTTGGCGTCAAATATCCATGTTTGGCAGCCCTATGTGAGGCACGGCTGTAGGCAGGTGTCAGTTATTTTTTGTTTCAGTTTTATGTGTATGTTGGATTTCTTTTACTTTTACAGCTCCAGTATTTGTTCCACATAAGTATGATACGTCTATTTATTTCTTCAAAATTTCTGTCTTTAGAAAAGGATACTTTCTTTCCTAGATATATGTAGTCCTCAACATAACCAAAATAAGAGCCACCGACATTGATTTGTTTTTTTAACATGATTTGTCATTATTTTTGTTTTTGATTCATTGAGCTCAAGACCTATATTGAGTTTAAGTTTTGCATCATGATTTCTAGCTCATCTGGATTTTCTGAAAACAAAACTACATCATCTGCGAAGTTAAGTGTCTGTTTTTGATATTTAGGCCTTTGTCAGCCCAACTTAGATTTTTCATAATATCTTGTAGTACTGATATTAAAAGTTTAGGCGACAGTGGGTCTCCCTGTCTAACACCTCTGCAAATTTTAAATTTTTCACAATTCAAATTATACTGTGCTCGTGCTTTTAGAATATATGTTTTTTTATAATTTGAATATATTTGTGGTTTACATATTGACTTTCTAGAGCATCCCATACTTATGCTTTGATGTAATATGCTGTCAAATGCTTTCGTGTAGTCGATACAGGCAATGTATAGTGGTCTTCTGTACTCTACATATTTTTCAATAATTTGGTCCGGTACCTGTATGTGGTCGGTTGTGCTGTAACCTTTACGGAAACCCGCCTGCTCCATGGGTTGGTGTGTTTCTATTTCATTACTTATTCTTTCTAGCAAACAAGTTGCTAACAATTTATAAAGACAGGGCATCAGGCGTATTGGCCGGTAATTTCCAACATCCTTTGAACCTCCCTTTGTGTATAGTAAGATTATATCTGAATGCGTCCAGGATTTAGGTACTCTCTCTTCAACATGTATTTTACTAAATAAATGAGCTAGAGGACTTAGTAAAATATATTTAGCTGTTTCGATTGCTTCATTGGAAATTCCATCAGGCCCCGGACATTTATCTGCCTTCAGTCTTGATAATTGTTTGAGAATTTTAATCTCGTCCATCCTTTCCTGTTACTTTTGCTGTCTGTGAGGACTTGTGATTTGAGTTTTGCGGATCGCTGTACAGATGTTTATAAAAATCTGTAGCCGTGCTTATAATATCGTGGTGAGACTGGTTTTTTGTAGAGCTTAAGGAAATTATCCACTGTTTTTCTTCGTTAAGTATTTAAGTCCTTTTTTTCCCTGTGGAAACAAGGTGTTTCTCAAATGTTTTTTGGCGGTATTCTTGATAGCTGCGTTTTATTTCTTTATTTTAAGTTTGTACAGTAACTTAAGTTCCTTTTTCTCTTCTTGTGACTGACTTGCGTGTTGTATAAGGCTTTTACGATTGATAAGCTCTCTAGCTCTGCTTGACATTTTGTTATTCTTTTCATTTGGTATGAAGGATTGCTTTAAGCTGCTTTTAATTGCGTTTTCTAGTTTGTTGTAGTATGGGCTACATTTTCATGTTCATGTACAGATAGTATTCGTCCAAAGTTTTTTAGTTGTTTTTTGTTTAAGTTGCGGCTGTCCTCAGTTTTCAAGTGGCTTTACTGCTTTGTAAAATTTCTTCTGCTTTTGCTAGCTGAGTTTATTTTCAATGTGCCTATTAAATTTTTTTTTCAGAGCTGTGTTACTTGTTTTTGAATATTTAAAAATTTGTAAAAAGTTGTGGTACATTTGACAGAATGAAGTCAATTTATTTTTATGTTTTCTGGTCTGGGGAAATCCAGGTCCATCTGTGTTTTTATTTTTTCTTAAATACTGTGTTCATTATCATTAATTTATTTTCATTTGTATATTGCATATCTCTCACACCTTGCGTTTTTATGTACATATATTAAGTATTTATGTTTCACTACATAAGTAAGATTATCCTCGGCTAGTACTTTTTTTTGAAAAAAAAAAATCCTTGCCTTGTCTATTACGCCAGTTCTTCTCGGGCAAAGGTTTTATTTTTCGAACCGGTGGTTATGCTTTTTGACATTCATGGGTGCATCATATTATGCCTAAATTGAAGAATAGAGAACATCGGCTTTGACTTTGACTTTGAGTACCCAAAGTACAAGCCTAGAACCTAGGTAAATTTGTGTAAGATTTTCCCTTGATATTATTATTCAGATATTTATTTAATTTTCTGTACATTTTTATTACCTATAAACATATTATTTATTGTCAACTGTTAAAAAGGCATATGTTAGTAAAATTATTTAAATTTGGTACTTATCTAACAATATTTATACTTACTTTAGGTCTGTGTAATATAGATCAAAGTATGGCGAAGTAGGTGACCAAGATTGAAAAACAAGTTTGGGCAACCCGAGGCGCCCGAGCGGCAATAGGTATCAGAATCTCCTTAAGGGCCGGAGTCGAGCTACTTTTCTATTTATACTATGGCTCGGGCTTATTATTGTCCATAACACTGTTGTAACTGCTAGGGAGCAGATCTGCACCAAATCTTGGCGTGCCTTTCCGAATTTAATTTGAACCTTACTGTGAAGCTACATAGGGTTAAAGTTTAAGTTTTAGTTTAAGTCGGGTAGCCAATAAAGTAATAAAATTTACCAAAAATCGCTCCTTATATTCATGGTCCTTGCGTCGAGCTTGAAATTTCTTAAAGTTTCATATCAACTAAGAAGTGACACTATATAACAGCTTATTATGATCACTTAAAAGTATAAAATAAAATAAATTATTTAAAAAACAAAAAACCAAACAAGTCGGCGACTCACGATATTTTAAAAGAAGTAATTTTTTGCGTTTTTGAATGCGGTTTTTTGTTTTTAAATTTATAACTGAAGTGATTAAAAGATTATGCTCACCATGAATGGTCATAAAATCTAGAGAGCTGGCCCGAAATATGCCCAAGTATATCCTTTCGTCGTAATACGGGGGGTCCGTTTTTGATTTATGCTTAATCGTGGTCGTTGGCGCTAATGCTATCTTTGCGGCTACATCGGCCTCCTCTTTACTCTTTATAATGAGGAGGCTCGCCCCCTCCGCCTGGCATGATAAAACGGCGCGGGCCCACGGTATCCCTATCCTGTGCAACTTGTAGCACGTCCCAGTGCTTTTGTAGAGCTTGTACCCTGAGGACACAGAAAGAAAACTTTTACCTCAGCACCTCATAGTTTTCCTGTTTTACCTCAGCACCAGCAGCAGGTTTTCCTGTTTAAAGTTGTTAATTTGATTTTGCTGCGAGTGTGAGAAAGTAACTTTTTAATTAATAAAATCCGGGCAAAAGCATGTCGAACTATGCTTAGTGTAGTTATTGATTTGACCTGTTATGGAATTGTTTTTTCTCCCACATGTTCGGAAATGTTAAACTTACTGTTGTTAAATCAGCCCTTGAAAAAAAGGGCCATGAAAATTTAAAAAAAAAGTTATTATTGACCAACGGCACACACTTGAACCCGCCCATACATTGCAGTGTTCAAAACTAAAATAAGTAAAATTAAGCAAGTAAAGTACTATTTCATCACACTTGCTCGGAAAGGGTGTTATAACACGCAGGCGTATAGGGCAGTCATAGCCGATTTAGCTCCCACGTGAGTTATGGATTTTTATAACTCCCTAGGGAGTTATGAGTTTAATTATAAAATATAGAATCCTCTAGAAAAATAGAACTCGTACATCATTTCAGACTAAGGAGGTGTAAAATTGGCCAAGGTTTATTTCCTATATTCAAAACTTGGCTACAAACCAATTTTACTGTATAATTAAACTTATACGCTACATTTATATGCATTATATTTATATTTTACCTTCTTTACAGAGAGATATGCAATTATTTTATTAAATTTCATTTTGAATATCGGTACAATCTGGCAGTATGATTTGTCAACTTTAAAAACTAAAGCAGTTCTAAAAGCATAATCTGTGGAAGACTAAATTGAAAAAACTTGATAAGCTCTTTTAGCGTGTCGAGTTCATTTGTTTGATTGTTGTTTAACTATTTTTTTTATTTCCTCGAAAATGTGATGAAAAATATTGTATGTATCACGGGCAGTAAGGGGATTACAAACTCGAGTCATTAAACTTTTAATAGTCTCTCGTTAGCAATCCCCTTCTTACCGCCCTTGATGCACAATGTACTATTCTACATTAGTAATGTGAAGTAGGTACTGCATAATGTTTTTTTACTTTATATTAATAATAAAAAATAAAAGATACCTATTATGGCGTTACATATTCATCGATAATCATGTCGATAGCTTCCGCGTGAAATATTTTTGAATTAATAATTGGCAAAGGTCGTGTGCACGTGATGATGGGATCAGAAGAAACCAAGAGCCTATTAAAAACGTCCGTCATGTTTTCGATTCTTGAAGTTTTACGACTAAATCTCTCCCGATCGTTTTTAAAATCCTTATTCCTCGCTTCCTGGGCCTCTTCACTTAAATTGCCTATTGGTAATGTGGCTCGATTTTGTACCATCAGGCACTCAGATATTATTGCATCTCCATGAATGAGGATTTTATGAACAGTAGCTGTCATGGGACACCACACGGGTACAGTGATACGTATAACTCTGCTGTCTGTAGACATATGATTTAAATTTATACGTATCGATCTTGTAGCAACTAGAAATTGTTTGTAAAATTATGTAAAAGCGACGAATGAGTTATTCATTTACTTTAGTGATTATAGCTGATATTTCGTAATTCGGAAAAAAAAACGAGCTATATTACCATTATTAGTATTGACAAAACCTGGTTTTGGTTGATCTATTATTAAGGAGAGTTTTTCTTCTTGGAATTCTTCCTGGATTCTTTGTTTGTATTGTTCAGTATTTTGGTTACACGCCAAGAACGTATTTCCAATTTATATGCTATGTGTGTAATGCGGCAGCGGCCGCGAAAATTTATAAAATTTCATTACGTACCCGGAGTTTTACTTTTTAAAACCATGTTTGGACAAGGATAACTAACTCCAAACAGCTAAACACTCTATATTATTCCATGTTTATTTTACTTTTTAAATGTCATAGACTAAGGTTGCATTCGACCAAACTGGAATAAGGTATTTTACCTAATATATCCAACTAAGTACGGAATTCAACATGAATACATTTAAATTTAAAAGTAACGTATTTAAATTAAAATTAAACTATGCTATTCAAATATTAAAGACATAAATAATAATCACCACAATAAGTCTTTTACCTAGATTAAACGCCGAATTTGTATAGATAGACTAATCTCGGAGTAAGTCTTATTCCAAGTATAGTGAAATGCGGCCTAAAAAGGTAAACCGTTTCAAACAGCGTTAATATTTAAAAGTGTATCAAATAGTTTGACTTTTTTTGTATAGAATTTACGTTCATAAACAAAACACGTGATAAATTTTATAATTTAAACTTTATTTTATTCAAAGTGAATATTTTACGTTTAAATTTGTGATTTTATTTAATGCTTTACTTCAGTTCCTTGTTCAAAACGTTGAAAATACGATAACAGGTCAAAGACGATACGGTTTTTACCGCCTGGAATCTTGGGTGTATTGACGCCCACGGATCTCAAATATGCCATAGCAACTAAACTGTGACGGTAGTTAAGTTGTTGTGCTCCGAGGACGGCGTATACATATACATCACTTTCTATTTTTAAGAACCTTTACCATCGTCAAGGGTGCCGCACTCGTTGAAGCCTTCTCTGTTGAACTCGGTTATGTTTCGGAAGCACACGTAGGGATGCTTCTTATTGCAGCGGAAGGCCTTGAGCGTGCCATCGGGGCGCAGGATCATGCAGCGTTCGGCTCCAAGCGGTACCACGACGGCCCAATTTGCCCAGCGCTCTATTTTCGACAGCTCTACCCCTGCCAACACAGGAATATCAGCAGTTGCTATGCTGCTCTGCCGTGTCAGGTCAATCTCACGTATCTTGAAGGCGTAACCAGGCTTATTCGTTTCTAGATACTGCCATCTATATACCATATAAAAATTCCTGAGCGCAATCACTTGAGTAGCACCGGTAGCCGCCATTCTCATGTATCTGTAGATACAGTAGTTCGCGTTACCCAATATGTATGAAATTTCAAACCTCTCATTATTAAAAATAGCTACATTAAAATCATTGATGGCATTGTTGTATTGTTTTAATCTGTTTTTGTGTACGATTTTATTTACTTCACATGAAAATAAAAATAAAAATTATTATTCAATTATTTTACGAGATACGTTAGGTTCGTTTCTTGTAAAACTTTCAAACTCTTTTATCTCAAAACAGCTCTTTTAAAGATACGTGAGATTGACCACATGGCAGAGCTGGTCTGCAAACGTAATTAGAAATACACTCGGGAAAAGATTCAAGGTACTTTCGGGAAACACAACTCATGGAAAACGTAAATTGTGACCATTTTAACAATAAACTTTCCGGTGGCGAATGCACTAGTCCCAAAACGCACTATTAGTCAATACACTCTCGAATTTCGAAAGCCCCTCTTCTCATAAGAAACTAGGCCCAAAACACCATATTTCCAAAAAGGCTCATTCTCGATTTACACGAGAAGCATTGAGAACTAGTCCCAAAATACACCTTTCCCAAAATACCCCAAATTGTGTTCACCTGTAGGTGGCGTAATACTTCATTCTCATAATGCATAGTTCTCAAAACACTCTAGTTCCAAAATACCCTATTTTTTTTTCTTTTACTTTCGAATGACTCTTTGAAATTGCTTTCAGCCGTAACCGTTACCCGTTTGACTCCAAGAGTATTTTTGCAAAAACAGTTTTTATTGAAATATTATTTTGAGCTATATACAGGGTGTATTCGTTAAGTGTAACCAGGCAATAGTTCCGTAAATATATCTGATATCAGATAATTTTAATAATTTTGCGTTAACTATTGAGTGAAATTACATTAATAACTTTTTTAAATAAAACTAGAAATATTAAAAGTATTAAGTTTAAACGCTTCCATACATTAAGTACGACGACGACTTCACTCCTCAAAGAACGTCGGTGTCGTAAGAGATAAAACCGCTTGAGATTCATTATTTGCACGAATAAACTGTAATAAAATAGTAAAACTACCGTGTATGAAATAATAAAATCTAACATTTATTTAATATCTCACTTTTGTATTCATTTAAAACCGCCAGATAATAATAGATCGTGTAACTACTTGAAAATGATAAAAGATAAAAAAAAGATAAAAGAAATTTATTCAGTAAGTAGGCCGCACGGGCACTTTTACACGTCAAGAATCTACCAGCGCTTCCCAAGAGAAGACCACTGCCGAGAAGAAACGCCGCAAGAAACTCAGCAGTCAGTCATTTTTTAAACATATTTCTTATTACAATGGTACTACTTAGTCTAGCATTATATAAAGCTATAAATATTAAATTAAATATAGTATTAAATAACATGCGTAGTTCAGCAGGAAAACATGCCAATTAAGAATCTTACGGGAGAGATAGAGAAAAAAAAACACATACTTATGTGTATATAAGATGGTGCGAGACGACCACATAAAAGTTTCGATATGTTTTCCTACATCAACGGTGTCCCCTAGACAAGATAAAGATTTTGCATTTGAATAAATTATTATTGACTAAGTTTCGGATTTAGGCCATGCATTTTTGTCTGTTAGATAGTCCTCGATCCTATAATACGCTTTAGACATTAACGACCTTTTCAAGTAACTTTTAAGTGCTGGAAAGGGTAACTTTAAAACTTGATAATTGATTGTTATCGATAAGTGGATAAAATAAAACAATTCATGAATGAATTTGATAGCGGTGAAATGACTAGACCGTACAAACTATAGTCTTTCAACGCACGTTACGTTTCTTAAAAAGTTATTAATGTAAAATTTTACTCATTTGGTAACGCACTTTTGATACCAGTTTGAAATTTTCTAATATCTGTTATATTCACGGAATAATCGTCGGGCTACACTTAACGATTACACCTGTAGGTATGTAACTGTTTAAAAACTTCTTGGCCAGTCTCACTTATAGACGCTTCCTATCAAAATTAATTCAGGTCATTTACATTATTTCAGTGTCAACTTATGACATAAACCTTAATATATATATATATATATATATATATATATATATATATATATATATTGATTTTCAATCGTCTTGCAATGGCTTTTAATTTACAATTTATTAAAAATCAAAAAGGAAGACCGGCTTTATTATATGATGGCCATAAATATAACTGGAACCATACAAACAAGAAAGGTTCCGTAAATTACAAGTGTGCGAATCGTAGTGAATATTGTTACGCCTCAATCACATTGAATGCAAATCAAGATTCAGTTTTAAAAGTCAGCGAGCATGCCTGTAAACGACATGACAACCAGAATATTAGAGATATTGCATTAAATTCGTGTAAAGAAGTAGTCGCAGTAAAAATGAGTCCCATAAAAAAAATATTTGAAAAGGCAGTGACTGAATTACATGAAGCTGACCCAACGTTCAGCATGTGTTCATATGAAGAAGTGAAAAGCTCCTTGTACAGGGCTAGACACAAGGCTTTAGACCTAAACAACACCGAATTCTCCCGCCTGAAAGATCTCAAGGTACCGCAAATACTCAAAGAAGGCTTTATGGTAGTAGAAGATGGCGATGAATACAAAATACTTATATTTTCGACTGGACATTCACAGCCATTCATGGTAAATTCCAACAGTAACACCATCCAATACTTTGGAGATGGCACTTATAAAAGGGTGCCTAAGCCCTTCAAACAACTCTATACAGTGCATGCCGATATAGGCAAGAGCAACGAGACGACTAATGTGGTGCCTGTCTTGTTTGCCTTGGTGCCCAATAAAACAGAGCATACTTACCGCCGATTGTTCAAACTAATTCGGGATAATTTGGGCGTATTAATAAACAAATTTAAGTGCGATTACGAACTCGCTCAAATGAATGGTTGCCGATCCGCTTTTCCAGAAGTTAAACTTTCGGGATGTTTTTTCCACTACAATCGGGCAGTGTGGAAAAAGGCCAGAGTAATTAAAGTCAGTGCAACCAAGGAAGGAAGAAAAATGGTGGAATTTTGTGCGATCTTACCTCTGTTACCTGAGTCGGTGATAAATAATAGTTGGGTAACTATACTTGCGGAAACACCGGCACCGGTTACCACCCCAGTATTGCAATTCAAAAAGTATATGGAAGACACTTGGCTGAGACTGGGCCCAGAAAAGTTAAGTTGCAGCGAGGACAAGCACCGAAGTAATAACCCTGTGGAGGGCTGGCATAGGAGGCTTAACATTCGGATGCCACATAAGCCCACACTCATAAGGTTCTTATATAAGAAACACCCTGTGTGGAAACACCCTTCAATATAAATTTAATTCACCAAAATATTCAAGGTTTTTCCAGCAAAGAACTAGAAATAGGGTTGTTCTTAGATAATGAAAATGTACAAATTATGTGCATTACTGAACATTGGCTTAGACAAGAGCAATTAATTTTTGATTTTTTAAATTTTAAATTAGTTAGTTATTTTGCCAGAAAAAGTGCCATTCATGGTGGCTCTTTTATAATTGTAAAAAGTACTCTTAAATCCAAAGAAAGAAAGGATATTGTAAAGCTATCGATAGAAAGGATTGTAGAAATTTCTTGCGCAGAACTAGAAAGTTATATAATAATATGTGTTTACAGACCACCGTTGGCTGACTTTTGCACATTTGAATCTACTATGGAACATGTGTTAAAATTAGCATGTAATACCCAGAAGCATGTTGCAGTTTGTGGAGATTTTAATATTAACTTACTCGAAACGTCAAATAATACCACTAGGTTACTTAGTTTATTTAAATCTTTTAATTTAGGTAATCTGTTCTTAGAACCCACACGGATAGGTGTTAGTAGTGCAACCTGCTTAGATAATATTTTTTGTAGTTGCGAATGTTTGGATAAAGAAATATTTAATTGTTTTAATTCTGACCATAGTGGTCAGAAGGCATCTTTCATCTATGATTTTTATCAAAAACCTGATACAATAACATACCGACCTATAACTAGTAATCGTTTGGAATTATTCAAAAATAAAGTTCAGAGTAATCTTACAGTGTTACCGTTTTTACAGAATGAGTGTAATAGTATTTATAAAGACTTCTTCGGCGTAATTCTACATCAATTTAACAACAATTTTAAAATGAAAACTATTTCTAGGTCGAAAACAAAATTTAGTGAATGGGCTACTACAGGCATTCATAAAAGTAGAAATAGGCTTTATGACCTATATAGAGAGAGGGAGGAAAATAAGAATGCTGACTTTCTAAATTATGTTAGGAATTATTCAAGGACCTTTAAACAAGTTTGTTTAACTGCCAAGGCAAATTTTCTTAGTCTCAAACTTAAATCATCTGACAACAAGGTAAAAACTGTATGGAATATTATAAATAGAGAAACGGGAAAATCAAAAACTCGTGATAATCAAGTCACTCTGAACACAGGTGACCAACAAATCACGTCAAATAAAGACGTTGCCTTAGCATTCGAAGATTATTTTTCTAACATAGCCATTAATACTACGAAATGTCTTAAATCATCCGCGGTTGAAGCTCAATCATTACTTAGCACTAATGTCAGTAAATGTAATATAAACTTTGATTTCAGCCCTGTAAATTCAGATTCAATAGTCAAGATATTTAAATCACTTAGTTTAAAAAAGACTGAAGATTTGTGGGGCACATCAGTTAAGGTACTCTTTCATATCATAGATGTAATTGCACCCCATCTAGCATTAATCTACAATAATTGCATATCAGAGGGGGTCTTTCCAGATCTCATGAAATATAGTAAAGTAATACCTCTTTTTAAATCGGGCGAGATGAGTGATATAACGAACTTCCGTCCCATTTCCATACTACCAGTTTTAAGTAAAGTCTTTGAGAAAGTAATGCTAAAGGATATGTTAGGTCACTTTAACAGAAATAAACTACTTAACAATAACCAGTTTGGCTTTACCAGAGGTCGATCAACAATTGATGCGGCATCTGTACTCATTAAACATATATATAACAGTTGGGAGAAATCTTGCGATGCAGTAGGAATATTTTGTGATCTTTCTAAAGCTTTTGATTGCGTGGATCATACGACCCTTATTTTAAAATTAGAACATTATGGATTGTCCAACAAAGCTTTAAGCCTTATGTCTTCTTATCTAAGTGATAGAACTCAAACAGTTGTTGTAAACAAAACGCAATCTGTTGGAGCTACATTGAAAATAGGTGTGCCTCAAGGCTCTATTTTAGGTCCTTTTTTATTTTTGGTTTACATAAATGACTTGCCACCAACAGTAGATAAACTTTGTGATATTGTACTTTTTGCTGATGATACTTCACTAATTTTCAAGGTAGATAGAAAATCCGTAGACTACAGTAGGATTAACACCACACTAGTTAAAGTACTTAATTGGTTTACTAGCAACAATTTGCTACTAAATGCTAAGAAAACGAAATGTGTTAGGTTCGCTTTGCCTAATGTTAAACCGGTACATTCTAGTATTTTTCTAAATGACGAGTGTTTGCAAATGGTAGATAAGGCAATTTTTTGTAGGCATAACATTAGATAAATATTTGCAATGGAGTCCCCATATATAGCTGTACTGGCAGGTAAACTAAGTTCGGCAGCTTACGCCGTTAGGAAAATTAGACAACTAACCAATGTTGAGACAGCTCGCTTAGTCTATTATAGTTATTTCCATAGTGTCATGTCGTACGGTATTCTGGTTTGGGGTAAGGCAGCTGACATACAAACTATATTTGTGTTACAAAAAAGGGCCATTCGTTCTATTTACAACTTAAACTCCCGTGACTCTTTAAGAGAACTTTTTAAAGAAATTAATATCTTGACTGTAGCGTCTCAATTTATTTATGAGAATATTATTTACGTTATTAGAAATTTAGATTCTTTCACCAAAAATTCTGATATACATAATTTAAATACCAGAAATAAAAATAAAATCGCTATCCGAAAATTCCGCGTCCGTAAAGTATATAAATCATTTGTTGGTCAATGCATTCATTTCTATAATAAATTACCTGACGAAGTTTTAAAGTTACCCTTTCCAGCACTTAAAAGTTACTTGAAAAGGTCGTTAATGTCTAAAGCGTATTATAGGATCGAGGACTATCTAACAGACAAAAATGCATGGCCTAAATCCGAAACTTAGTCAATAATAATTTATTCAAATGCAAAATCTTTATCTTGTCTAGGGGACACCGTTGATGTAGGAAAACATATCGAAACTTTTATGTGGTCGTCTCGCACCATCTTATATACACATAAGTATGTGTTTTTTTTTTCTCTATCTCTCCCGTAAGATTCTTAATTGGCATGTTTTCCTGCTGAACTACGCATGTTATTTAATACTATATTTAATTTAATATTTATAGCTTTATATAATGCTAGACTAAGTAGTACCATTGTAATAAGAAATATGTTTAAAAAATGACTGACTGCTGAGTTTCTTGCGGCGTTTCTTCTCGGCAGTGGTCTTCTCTTGGGAAGCGCTGGTAGATTCTTGACGTGAAAAAGTGCCCGTGCGGCCTACTTACTGAATAAATTTATTTTATCTTTTTTTTATCTTTTTAAGTTGAAAAAAGAAGCACGGTACCAAAATACCCGTATAACTAACTACTTATTTGGTGGGGCGAGCCGGAAACGAAGTGATATAGTTTTCGATCGCCACTACAAAAGACAGCTCGTAGACCTAAGTGAAGGTGCCATCGACTCTATGCAGTTTTTGGAAAACATGCAGATTCTCCGAAAACGCCTTAAGTAAGCAGGTTCATTTTATTTGTAAGGAAGTAAAACAAACTTTAAGAACACAGAATATGTACCTTCTTATTAATTAATTAAAATTAATTAAAAACTTTTTTGCTTAGTTAGATTGAAACAGGTTTGATCTAAACTTTTTTTTGTATGATTATGCAGACAAAAATTAATATCTACCTACGTTTTATAATAGTTTCCGCAAAGTTTCCAAACATGTTCCAGCCTTATAATAAGTAATTAATTTAAGTTTCATTGAATAAGTATATAATTTTAATGTGTAAATAAATAAGTAATTCATTATCTTTTGATTTTATTATTTACATACCTATTATATAGTTTTATTTCATTTAAGTCAGTCGTTATTTCGTTCGATTAAGGTCTCAACTATCATAGAATCATGCCTTACGAATACCGTTTTCTACGGTGTTGTTATAATTATGTTTTAAGTACATATAATAAAATTGGCCAAGAGAATGTCGGGCCATGCTCAGTTTAGGATTTCGTAATAATGTTATATAGAAAAATGTCTTTTGTCATTGATGAACTTAAAGAACACTAAATCTTGGCGGCACTGATGTCCTTTTAGGGAAATATTAGGGTATCTATTTTAGTAAATTCGCATCCTCAAAAGCATCTAAATAATGCATATTTTGAAATCAATTTCGAAGAGTCATTCGAAAGTAAAAGAAAAAAAAAAATAGGGTATTTTGGAAATAGAGTGTTTTGAGAACTATGCATTATGAGAATGAAGTATTACGCCACCTACAGGTGAACACAATTTGGGGTATTTTGGGAAAGGTGTATTTTGGGACTAGTTCTCAATGCTTCTCGTGTAAATCGAGAATGAGCCTTTTTGGAAATATGGTGTTTTGGGCCTAGTTTCTTATGAGAAGAGGGGCTTTCGAAATTAGAGTGTATTGACTAATAGTGCGTTTTGGGACTAGTGCATTCGCCACCGGAAAGGCATTTTATAATAATGGCCAATTTTTCCATAGTAGCGAATTTTCTTATTCGCTTTTCTTCATGTATCGTTTTTAATATAGCGTTATTAAATGTTCATGTTTATTTGAATTGCAAAAATCACCAAAAGATTATTTTAGTAGTAGTATTAAAAGTCTAATTTGATAGAGTCGACGGAGGTCCGCTTAGCGCTCCGGGCCTGATAAAAAACGAACTTAACCTAACCTACCTACGTATTACGATGTAATTACTATTCGGAAAATTTGCGATTGGGGAAAATTGGGAACGGAAAAAATGCGAAAAGTAAAAATCACCGAATATTAAATAACGCCATTTTTTAAATAGCTACACGAACAAAAGCGATTAAGAAATTTTACGATTACGAAAAAATGCTATGTAAAAATAAATTCGCTCCTATGAAAAAAATCATGCAATGCTTATAGTTTTGCCAAGTCCATCTGGTCGCAATTTAACTAGAAAACTCTCGGTAATATATTAATCACGGCAACAAAAAGTTAAATGAAATCCTGAAAAAAATATTTGTTCAGTTAATACCTCTACGTCAAGCATTTATGTTTTATTCTCTCTGGTCTATTCAACGGTTTCGGGTATCGTTAGCTATGTTTATCAAAATTGTTTTGAGGGCATGTATAGGACGTTATTTTAAATCAGGAATCCGTTTTGCGGAATATTAAGCTTTAAAGTAGTCATCTTCGGTCGGTCTTCAGTTACCGGCATCTCTAGGTAAAAAAGTAAATTAAAGGTCCTTTTTCATGTAGTTGTATAGTTATATAGGAAATATGAATTGCTGTCTGTAATCTTCACTCAGATCTTTTTGGTTAAATCAAACAAAAGGTTATCGTAAAACTACCCTCGTTCTTCAAACAGCACAGTGGGTTGAAAGGTTAAGGTTAAGGTTAGGTCCAGTAAGTCTTAACGCAGAACAAAAAGATCGCAAAGTAGATAACGACGGCCAAATCATATTTCCTGAACTACAACACATCTGCATAGACCGTTCGACTTTCGATATTTGAAGTAAATTCCGTAGGTATTCGTTTTTTACACAACTACATGCAAGAGGACCTTTACTTTAGTTTCTTACCTATAAGTAGTTGCGTGTAACTGATGACTACTTTAAAGCTTAATATTTCGCAAACGGATACCTGATTAAAAAAATATTCTTTACATGCCCTCAATATAATTTTGATAGACATATCCAATGATACCCGAAACAGTTGAGTAGACTAGAGAAAATTAAACAAACGCTTGACTCGTACCGATGAGAGGTAATGGAACAAATATTTTTTTCAGGATTTTATTTTACCCCTGTTCGCGCCATCTGACGGCGCTTCCACGAGACAGCGCGCTGACTCGTGGATTTACACTTATGTCAAAGGATTTGCGCATGCGCGAGGCGCTAACCAATCACATGAGCTCGCCGCGGATCAATAGTGTGGAGTCTTCAGGAAGCCTGGAGCTGCCGCCGACCGCCGCCATCGCTCTCTTCTTCTCTAACCACCAAACTGATCACACGTCGCGTGTCCTGAGAAAACCTAAATACCTAAACTAAAGCTTACAGCAAAGGACCAACCTTTGTGACGGTAAATAATAAACTTGTAAACATTATATTATCTAAATAATATAATGTTTACAAGTTCTATTCTCTAAATCTTATGTCTTCATATCTTAGTGATAGAACACAAACGGTTGTTGTCAAACACAGTCCATTGGAGCAACTGTTAAATTAGGTGTGCCTCAGGGCTCTATATTAGGTCCTTTCTTATTTCTGGTCTATATAAATGACTTACCACCCACGGTAGATAACCTTTGTGATATTGTGCTATTTGCTGATGATACTTCATTAATTTTCAAGGTGGACCGAAAATCCGTCGATTACAGTAGGATAAACGCCACGCTGGTTAAAGTACTTAATTGGTTTACTATTAACAATTTGCTACTTAACGCTAAGAAAACTAAATGTGTTAGGTTCGTTTTGCCTAATGTTAGACCGGTAGAATCTAGTATATTTCTAAATGATGAGTGTTTGGAGATGGTGGACAAGGCGCTTTTCTTAGGGATAACTATAGACAAAAACTTGCAATGGAGTCCCCATATAGCAGTACTAGCAGGTAAATTAAGTTCGGCAGCTTATGCTGTTAGGAAAATCAGGCAACTTACCAATGTTGAGACAGCTCGCTTAGTTTATTATAGTTATTTTCATAGTGTTATGTCGTACGGTATTCTGGTTTGGGGAAAAGCTGCTGACATACAGACTATATTCGTGTTACAAAAAAGAGCCATTCGTTCCATATATAACCTAAACTCCCGTGATTACTTAAGATTACTATTTAAAGAAATTAGTATTTTGACAGTAGCGTCACAATTTATTTATGAGAATATTATTTACGTCATTAAAAATCAAGACTCTTTTGTTAAGAATTGTGATATACATAATTTGAATACAAGAAATAAAAATAAAATTGCTATTAAAAAATTTCGTGTCCGTAAAGTATATAAATCATTTGTTGGTCAATGCATTCATTTCCAGCACTTAAAAATTACTTGAAAAAGTCGTTGATGTCGAAAGCTTATTATAGGGTCGAGGACTATCTAACAGATAAAAATGCTTGGCCTAAATTAAACACCTAAATAACTTAGTAATAGCTTAGTCAAGAAAATATCTAAACATTGTAGGTATAATTATTGTCTAGGGGACACGGTTTCTGTAGGAGAATGTATCAAAACTATGTGGTTGTTTTGCACCGTCATGGGTAAGTATATGTATATATATATGTATATATATATATATATATATATATATATATATATATATATATATATATATATTTATATACATATTATTATTATTATTACTATTTAAGAGTTCATCTGAACATACTGAGTTTTGACACAATTTCCTGCTCAACTACGCATGATATATATATTTTTTAATGTTAAATTCATTGTTTTATATAATGCTAGGTTAAGTTCTATAATTGTATAAGTAATTTTAAAAAAAACGAGTGACTGTTGAGTTTCTTGCGGCGTTTCTTCTCAGCAGTGGTCTCTTTCGAAGCGCTGGTAGATTTTTGACGTGTAAAAGTGCCCGTGCGGCCTACTTACTGAATAAACATCTTTTATGTTTATCTTTTGTATCTTTTATCTTTTTTTATTATTACTTGTTTCTCTTCTATGGCGCGTACAACCCCTTTGTTGGTATGATTATGTAGAGTAGAGTTTTCGAGTTAAATTGCGAATAGATGGGCTTGGTAAAATTATAAGGGTTCCTTGTTAACTACGGAACCCTAAAAATCGATAACACTTGAAAGAATAACATCTGTACTTAAGGCAACTAGACATGTTGCTTTCGACTGAAAATCGTCAAGGAAAAAAAATAGTTCTCACTTTTTTTAACCCTTGTAGAAAGTTTAATCGCCGTGTTGGTGCCGGTGCCGGTCGAGAATAGTACCACCCCATCTCTTTCCGTGGGTGTCGTACGAGGCGACTAAGGTATAAACCGGAGGATGGGCAGGAGCGTCCTCCGCGGACTACATGGTATAACTGCGGTCGCCAACTCGCCTGCCAAGCGTGGCGACTACGGCATTTCCCCCCCAACGGTTCTAGATCAAAAGCCAATTAATTATGAATGTACAACAACAGCCCAGACCCCTAGTCCCCGGCGGTCCCGCTATTCCCGGCTCCGGTAGTGGCCATGGTAACGGCGGGGCTCGGGGTGCTTTAGGTAATCTCCGGCAGAGACCCGGCTACCAGAAACGACGACCTTTGGCCCTGGCAACATACAACTGCCGAACATTGCGGACCGACGAAAAGATGCTGGAACTGGAGGAGGAATTGAGCAGGTTTTTTTTTTTCTTCCTTTTAGTGATCTGCGATCACTCGCAAGACTATAATCAGATTTTTTGAAGTTGTAGGTGGCGATTGTAAGGATATTGTCTTTAAGGATAAGTCTTTTTACATTTCTGGGTTGGAGCAGTTCTTTTACTAGCGGATTCGGATGCAGGTTGAGGCGTTGCTTGTAGCTCCTTCTGTAGCGTTCAGTTTCCGTTAGGATAGTTATGATCACGAGATAGGAGTGGATTTCACTGTTCTTAGCATACCATGGAGCCCCTGCAATGACTCTCAGGATGTTGTTTTGAACCCTTTGGAGACGTTGAATGTTAGATCGGCTTGCTGTTGACCACATTTGAATACCGTATGTCCAAATAGGTTTCAAAATTGAGCTGTAGATTATCAGTTTGTTGGTGAGCCATAAGGTTGATTTTTTACCCAACAGCCAAAGGAGGTTTCTAAATCGAAATAGTAGTCCATCACGTGTCTGTTCTATATGAAGCTTCCAGGTCAATCGTTGCTCCAATCGAAATCCCAAGTATTTGACGTTGGTGGTTTGAGGAAGGATGTCATTTCCAAGTTTCACGGGGGGACTCACACATTTTCTCAAAGTGAAAATTATGTGATGGGATTTCGAAGCACTAGCCTTTATTCGCTATTTCTGTAACCACTACTGGTTGGTAGCGTCGAGATGGGTCTGTAGTTGATCACCGGCCGATTGTGGGTCCTGGCTGCAGGATAGAAAAGCAGTAAAAATAAAAGATAAAGATAAAGATATTTATTCAGTAAGTAGGCCGCACGGGCACTTTTACACGTCAAGAATCTACCAGCGCTTCCCAAGAGGAGACCACTGCTGAGAAGAAACGCCGCAAAAAACTCAGCAGTCAGTCATTTTTTAAGCATATTACAATGGTTACTACTTAGTCTAGCATTATATAAAACAAGAAATATTAAATTACTTATTATACTTATAAAAATAACATGCGTAGTTCAGCAGGAAAACATGCCAAAAATCTTACGAGAGAGACAGAGGGAGAAAAGGAAAAATAAACACCTATTTATGTTTCTATAAGACGGTACAAGACGACCACATAAAAGTTTCTATATGTTTTCCTACATCAACGGTTTACACAAGAGCTTTTGCATTTGAATAAATTATTATTGACTAAGTTTCGGGTTTAGGCCATGCATTTTTGTCTGTTAGATAATCCTCGACCCTATAATACGCTTTAGACTTTAACGACTTTTTCAAGTAATTTTTAAGTGCTGGAAAGGATAACTTTAAAACTACGTCAGGTAAATTATTATAGAAATGAATGCATTGACCAACAAATAATTTATATACTTTACGGACGCGGAATTTTCGAATAGCGATTTTATTTTTATTTCTTGTATTTAAATTATGTATATCAGAATTTTTGGTGAAAAAATCTAAATTCTTAATAACATAAATAAAATTCTCATAAATAAATTGAGACGCTACAGTTAAGATATTAATTTCTTTAAAAAGTTCTCTTAATGAGTCACGGGATTTTAATTGTAAATAGAATGAATGGCCCTTTTTTGTAACCCAAATATAGTTTGTATGGCAGCTGCCTTACCCCAACCAGAATACCGTAGGACGTAACACTATGGAAATAACTATAATAAACTAAGCGAGCTGTATCAACATTGGTTAGTTGTCTGATTTTTCTAACGGCGTAAGCTGCCGAACTTAGTTTACCTGCCAGTACAGCTATATGGGGACTCCATTGCAAATTTTTATCTATTGTTATACCTAGGAAAACTGCCTTATCTACCATTTGCAAACACTCTTCATTTAGAAAAATACTAGAATCTACCGGTTTAACATTAGGCAAAGCGAACCTAACACATTTAGTTTTCTTAGCATTTAGTAGCAAATTGTTGCTAGTAAACCAATGAAGTACTTTAACTAATATGGCGTTTATCCTACTGTAGTCTACGGATTTTCTATCTGCCTTGAAAATTAGTGAAGTATCATCAGCAAAAAGTACAATATCACAAAGTTTATCTACTGTTGGTCGCAAGTCATTTACGTAAACTAAAAATAAAAAAAGACCTAAAATATAACCTTGAGGAACACCTATTTTTACTGTAGCTCCAACAGATTGCGTTTTGTTTACACCAACTGTTTGAGTTCTATCACTTAAATAAGAAGACATAAGACTATCATCAGCAAACGTTGCAACGGTTGTCACAGAGGTCAGCTGTGGAAGATCGCCAGTGTAGATGTTGTATAAGAATGGTCCGAGAACGGATCCTTGTGGCACGCCGGCTAAGCATTTGTGGAACGATGATCGGGCCTCGCCCAGCTTGACGTGAAAGGTTCTGTCGCGTAGATATGTTTCTATTATAGGGTATACAGAGTGTGGTACAAGTTTCTTGATCTTGCTCAACAAGCCCTTGTGCTAAACCTTATTGAAGGCCTGTTGGATATCCAGGAAGGCAGCTGAAGAATACTGCTTTTTCTCCAGAGCCTGTCTAATGGTGTTATAGACTCTATGCATTTGCTCCACTGTAGAATGATGCCTGCGGAAGCCAAACTGGTGTTGGGGTATATAATACCTATGCTTTATGGAGGAGTCTGTTCAGTCTAGACAGGAAGATTCTTTCCCATAGTTTAGACAACACTGGCGTAAGACTAATCGGTCTATTAGAGGCAGGCTCAGTCGCCGGTTTTCCAATTTTGTGTATCATGGTAACCTGGGACACCTTCCACAGTTCTGGGAAGTAATTAACTTAAAGGTAGCATTAAATACGTTCGCCAGGAGTACAAGGCACTTCATCGGTAGTTCTTTAACAACCCTAGGAGAGATGAGATCATAGCCCGGTGTCTTCTTGCTTTCCATTTCAGCAATCACTCTCGCGAGCTCTCTTGGCGAACATGGATTTAGAGGGAGGCATCTCCTGAGTCAAGACTTCATCCATTTCACTGTCATCAGAGTCGGAGTTCATATTGGGTTGGAAGACCGAAGCAAGGTGGGCAGCAAATACTTCCGCTTTATGGTCATCTGTTTGGGCCCATGTAGATCCCGACCGGATTAGCGGACAATGATGTTGTGGTTGCTTCATGTCGCTTGTTACTTTCCAAAGGTTATGTTGCCCGTGGGCATAAGGAGACAATTATTCTAATTTACTTTTCATCGTTTCATTAGCAGTGTCTTTTAGTAGGTCCTTTAATTCTTTACTGGCCAAATTGAAGGCAGTTTTTCCGACGGGTTTCGTGATTGTTGCCAAAGTCTTCTCAAGCGACGTTTTTCAGCGATTTTACTTTTTATTTCGAAGGGTAGAAATGAATTTGCTTGTGGAATTTTTAGCTCTGGAGTATTTATCCATGCAACTGTTTGTATTAAATTATTAAGGTGCATTAATGCCTCATCAACATCGTTTGTAGTCTTGAGCGGGACATTAAGGTTTAGATTAGAGCTTAGGTGATCCCGGAAGGAATCCCAATCAGTTTTTTGATTAAATAAGGATTCATGGCCATTTTTCTTCACTATTAAAGATGGACTGATAGTGAGGATTACAGGCGAGTGGTCACATGACCCATCGAGGCTTGCTTCGATGGACGAGTGGAACCCACCTACGCTCTTTGTTATGAAGAAATCTAACAAACGGGCAGTTTGCGTCGGTCAGTAGGCCAGTAGGTTGGTTCACCTGTAGAAAGTGGCAGGAGATGATTTGTGTCAACGCTAAGTTTCAGTTCACGTCCGCGCGTGCCTGTGATTCTTGACCCCCAGGAAACGTGTTTCGCGTTCCAGTCTCCTCCAGCCACAAATCTGTTACCCAAATATTTGAAGTAATTGTTGAACATAGCTTCCTTTATTTTATGTTTCGGTGGGCAGTATACAGCTGACAGATTTATTGGACCGGTTTTGTCTTCGACCCTGATTGTGGTTGCATGGAGATGCTCTGTTGAGTAAGGAACTAGAGGAGTGTGTTTTATGCACCTTTTGATCACTATTGCAGTTCCAGCGTGAGCTTTTCCGTCAGGGTGGGGAGTCAGATAGGTGACGAAGCCGTTGATTTTTACACTACTAGTGGGTGAGACATGCGCTTCAGAATTGAGTACCGCATCCAAGTCATTTGTCTTGATTAGAGTTTCCAGTTCGAGTTTATTAGGAGCAAGGCCATTAATGTTCCAAGTGGCAATACGTACGGCTGTCATTTGGTCAGTTTGGAGACAAGTGTGGTTATAAGCCCCAGAAGTTGGCTTATTTGTTGAAGTAAAATGTCTATCTTCTCACTTGGCCGGTCTTGAAGAGGATTGTTGTGATCGATGACATGAGATCTAGAGGCAACTTCAGCGTAAGAGCTGTGTGGTGCCGAGGGTTCGTAATGCTTCGGTTGTGGGGGTAAAGGCAGTGTTCTAGGAGCTGGCTCGGCAGCAGGTTTTGCTATAGTGTTTGCTAGTTGCGTAGTTAGGTAGCTTAACTGCTGGCTTCTTCCTTTTTCTGTCCATAGTTTCCTTATATACCTGGCAACCCTTATAGTTCGCTGGGTGGTCGCAGGAGCATAGTGCACATTTGGCAGGAGTATTTCTATCTTGTTTTAGACAATCCGATGTCCGATGTCCTGAAAGGCCGCATGCAGTTATTTTTCGTGCGGCCATATTGCTGGCATCTTTGGCATTGCACGATGGACTTAGATTTGTGTGGGTCTTCAATTTTTATTTTTTGGAAGTGAATGCTTTCGCTTCCTTTTACTGCTTTGTTATTAATGCTAGGTTCCAGATTAACAAAGAATGTAGAGGTTGGTAGTTTTTCTGGTCCATAAAGGGCATTTATAATTTCACCTCGTACTTTGTTTCCAGTGGCCTCTACTTGTTCTATAATAGCACTATGGGGCGTCGTGTGATGTAAGTTTTTTATAACGATCCGGTAACACTTGGTGTCTGTGTGGTGTTTTCTGCTGATTGATTGACAGTATTAGTCAGTATAACATCATCTTCTGAGTCCAATGGCAGGCCACTGAACGTATTTCTTGATTCAGTGTTTTCTGGTTGAGTAGGCGATGCCCCAGTTCTTTTTCGCTTGTGGCGATGGGTTTCTAACACTTTTTGCCAAGGTGGCGGGTTAGGCGTGCCCCCATTGTCGTGAGGAAGCGGTTTGGACCTCAGTGCCAAGCAGAAGTTCTGAAAGAAGCAGGTTGTTTGATGCTTTCTGACTGACATTGTTAATATCAGACGTTGAGTTGGATCGAGTTCTGTTAAATAACCCAGGATGGAACACTTGTTGAGTTAGGGTTTTTTACAATACAAGAACAATGTTAGTGTTCTTTGCACATTATATGTGATTTGCACTTAAAATCCGCGACAAAGTTTTGGGATAACTCCAGTAATGTTTTTAGCCACTCTCAATCACTTTAACTTTTTTGGTGAATAAATCTTCAAGAGCACTTAGGTACCTATGTGAACTGACACTTGACAGCTACCTATTGAGCAGGTTAGGTGGTGGAGGCTATTTATGAGGATGTTTCCAGAGCCATGCATAGCTCCAAAACTCACTTCACGGTTGTTATGGGGGACTTCAACGCAAAGCTGGGCAAACGAGACGTTGAAGAGCAGAGAGTGGGGAATTTTGGAGTGGGGCATAGGAATCACCGGGGCCACCTACTAGCCAGTTTTATGGAGAAGGAGGGACTCTATATGATGAACTCCTTCTTCAGAAAACGTGAGCATAGGAAGTGGACCTGGATGAGCCCTGATGGTGTAACGAGGAATGAGATAGACTTTATCATGTCGACAAAAAAGCACATATTCAATTATGTCTCCATGATCAGTGCGATTAAAACCGGGAGTGATCACCGTATGGTACGAGGCTCTTTGAATATCCAGTTCAAGCTTGAAAGGTCTAGACTGATGAAGTCTACGTCCCCGGCACCCGCTCAGCGAACTTCAAAACCGTTTCGAGTGCCTAGGTAGCGGACGATTACAACGACGGGCTTGTGGAAGCTGTCCAAACGGTCGGGTCTAAATTCTTCAAGATCCGCCGTACAAAAACCAGGAAGCTCTCGCACTCCACCCTTAGGCTCATGGAGGTGAGGCGTGAAATGATTCTGCAGTCCTCTGGTGATGCTTGTCGCTATCGGCAGCTCAAAAGACAGATTTCGAATGCTCTGAAGCGTGATATACGCCGATTCAATACTAAAAGTATTGAAGAGGCTATTGAGCGTAACAGGGGCTTTAAGGTGTTTGCCAGGGATCTGTCTGTTGGCCAAAGCCAATTGATGAAGCTGAAGACGGACGACGGCAGAGTCATTTCATCCAAACATGAGCTATTGGCGGAAGTTGAGAAGTTTTATGGACAGCTGTACACGACAGCCCGAACACCCGTCGAAAATCGAGCTAAGGACCCGAGGGCTAGATTAACCCGACACTATACCGAAGGTCTCCCCGACGTCAGCCTGTACGAGATTAGTATGGCCCTCAAACAGCTTAAGAATGGCAAAGCCCAAAGAAAGGTGAGGATGGAATTACAGCCGAACTCCTGAAGGCACCCGCCCAAACCCACCCTTAGGGGCTTTCAGACGCTGCTCAGCTCCGTCCTCCACGAAGGTAGAACGCCGAGAGCATGGAACAGAAGTGTGGTGGTTCTCTTCTTCAAGAAAGGTGATAAAACTTTGCTGAAGAATTATAGACCCATCTCACTTCTGAGCCATTTTTACAAAATGTTTTCGAGGGTCATGACAAATCGTCTCGCACGCAGGTTTGACGATTTCCAGCCTCCCGAACAAGCCGGTTTCCGAAAAGGCTATAGTACCGTAGACCACATACATGCATTGCGGCAGGTTATACAGAAGACCGAAGAGTATAACCTCCCCCTTTGCCTTGCATTTGTTGACTACGAGAAAGCCTTCGATTCAATCGAGACCTGGGCTGTACTGCAGTCTCTCCAGTTGTGCCAAGTTGACTACCGATATATCGAAGTGTTGAAGTGTCTGTACGAAAACGCCACTATGTCCGTCCGACTACAGGACCAGAGCACGAAGCCTATTCCTCTGCAGCGGGGAGTCAGACAACGAGATGTGATCTCTCCGAAGCTGTTCACCGCTGCATTGGAGGATGCTTTTAAGGTTTTGGACTCGAAAGGACAAGGCATTAACATAAAAGGCGAGTAGACCTTCGATTCGCTGACGATATCGTAGTCATGGCTGAGACCATGGAGGACCTCAGCGCAATGCTCGCTGACCTCAGTCGAGTTTCCCACCGAGTTGGCTTGAGGATGAACATGCACAAGACGAAAGTCATGTCCAATGTCCATGTCGCGCCAACTCCCGTGATAGTCGGAGGCTCTGCGCTCGAAGTTGTTGATGACTATATTTACCTGGGACAAACGGTCCAGTTAGGTAGGTCCAACTTTGAGAAAGAGGTCACTCGTCGAATCCGACTCGGCTGGGCAGCGTTCGGGAAGCTTCGCAGCACCTTTTCGTCCAAATTACCGCAGCGTTTGCAGTCAAAAGTCTTTGACCGGTGTGTGTTGCCAGTGATGACTTACGGATCTGAGACGTGGGCGCTCACAATGGGCCTTATAAGGACGCTCAAAGTCACTCAGAGGGCTATGGAGAGGGCTATGGTCGGGGTTTCTCTGCATGATAGAATAAGAAATGATGATATCCGCAGTAGAACTAAGGTTACCGACATAGCCCGAAGAATAGCCAAACTTAAGTGGCAGTGGGCGGGGTACATTGCTCGCAGGACTGATGGCCGATGGGGTCATAAGGTACTTGAGTGGCGTCCGCCGCCCGGGAAACGAGCTGTAGGTAGGCCTCCAACAAGATGGAGTGACGACCTTGTAAAGATCGCGGGAACGCGGTGGATGCGAAAAGCCCAAGACCGGTCTGAGTGAAGAGCCTTGGGGGAGGTGTATGTCCAGCAGTGGACATCTTTCGGCTGACATGATGAGAAAGTTTAATGCCTACCTTCAATGGTGAAGTATGTCTGGCCCTCCCGGGCGCGGACGCCGACGTGGGTGCCGGGGAGGCCCCACGTTATGTTCAGAAGCGAGTACGTGAGCTCCGAGTTCAACGGCGACGCCAGCGTGCTACCTGCAACCAACAGTACACACTGAGATTATTCGGCTGTGGCACAGAAATTGACACTTTTCTGGCCCGTGTTTGATGTGAGAAACCCAGAAAGTTTTTTTTTGTTTCTCATGCTTTTAAAAAGTTACTTTAGTCTCTTCACATCGGGACTAAAGCTCCTGATACCTAATCTCTAGGGACTAAAGTTTTTTTTTATTTACTTTGGAAACCCCTGTACAATCAATCACGGTGTTCGTGAATGGAGGATTATCGCCATTTTCAGTGATTGTGAATAGACAATTTTGGGGCGTGGAAATAACCTTAAAATAACAACTGCGCAAAAATATAAACAAACGTGTTCATCTCGGGACACCCGACTGAAGTGTTAACAAACTAATATAAGTTGAACTATACTTTATTTAAATCTGAGTACGGGTTCGCATTTGTAGCCCCCGCGGATCCTCAGATATCGATTTTCAAAAAAATCTAATCATTAACAAAAAAGTTCAAAATAGCGGCCACTTTTTTTAAATCTGAGTACGGGTTTGCATTTGTAGTCCCGACGGATCCTCAGATATCGATTTTCAAGACAATCGAAGCAGTAACAAAAAAGTTCAAAATGGCGCCAACTTTTTTTAATCTGAGTACGGGTTCGCATTTGCAGTCCTCACGGATCCGCAGATATCGATTTTCAAGACAATCGAACCAGTAAAAAAAAAGTTCAAAATGTCGGCCACTTTTTTTAAATCTGATTACTGGTTCGCATTTGTAGTGCCAGGAACCTGTAAAAAATAACTTAAACCAATCAATAACTTTCAAAAACGGTGATATATAACAGTTTTATGCTTAGAAACGCAATACGGGGTGACGTCAGCAGGTAAGATCAAATATGTTCATACCTGGAACTTACGATTGGCCTGGCGGCGGAGAAGTAGGTCTATGACGCGATGGCGCCGCGGTTCAAATCCCATCCGATTCCAGTGTCTTTTATGTTTTTAAAAAATTGTTTATAAATTCTTGCTACCGCTGCCGTATGCGTGAGAGAAAGGGAAGCCAGACAGGCTGTCTAGTAACGCGCGTTACGTAACGAAATGGTTTACCCTCTGTTAAGAAACTTCCACTTCCAAAAACGTCAAAATTCACATGCGGGTATACCGAATATAAGGTCTGTTCGTTCTTATTTATCTTATATAGTAAACAACTTTCTAACCTCAAAATGAACCTATTTTGGCTAAAACAGCTCTATTATCGTCAATAAAGTAAACTGAGTAAACATTTTGGACATCACTTGGCCAATATATTGTCTGTGATTGCTTAATTTTGTTTAAAATAGCTGTTTTAACCAAAAAAAGGTTCATTTTGAGGTTAGAAAGTTTTTTACTATATAAGACAAGTAAGAATGAACAGACCTTGTCGTACGAGGGCTGCCTTTTAAGTTCTGTCGTTTGCAAAACTACCGTGATTATTAAAAAAAAAACTAGTATCATCTTAAAATATTTGAATTTAGAATTCAAAAACCAAAGAATGTCTCGAGATTCATTTTAGTACAGCGTCGGTTCAAAGTTGACAAGTCGGTTGTGAAAATGGAAATTTCGAAGGAAAATTTACGTGCGATAATATTTTACAACTTTAAAAGGGGTTTAACGCGTCTTCAGTGCTTTGAAGAGCTGACTACGGTTTTTAAAAATGAAGCACCATGCATCCGGACTGTGGAACGTTGGTATTTGGAATTTCAACGTGGTTGCTCTAGTATTAGTGATAGGCATCGTGAAGGCCGACCAAAAACAGCTGTAACCCAGGAAAACATTGATGCTGTACGGCAACTGATCGTCGAAGATCGCCATGCGACATACCGCGAGATAGAAGCTTCATTAAGCATTTCAGGGACCAGTGTTCAAAATATATTGCATGATCACTTAGGTGTAAAAAAAAATATCTCACGCTGGATACCACATTTACTTAGTGAAGACCAAAAAACGGCTCGCGTTAGATGGTGCCGCAAAACTCTGCGGCAATTCAACCGAGGAGACTCTAAACACGTTTATGACATTATCAGTGGTGACGAATCTTGGATATATGCCTACGATCCGGATTCTAAACAGCAGTCGACTGTTTGGGTGTTTCAAGATGAGCCAAAACCGACCAAAGTAATACGCTCACGGAGCACTTCGAAAAAAATGGTCGCCACGTTTGTAGCGAAAAGTGGCCACGTTGCGCCCATCGTGCTCGAAGATCGTAAAACAGTTAATGCTGACTGGTATACCTCTGTTTGTTTACCAGAAGTTATCGGCGAGTTCCGAAAAAATAACCCAAGACGTCGTATAGTACTGCACCACGATAATGCTAGCTCGCACACCGCCTGGCAGACAATTGCGTTTTTAAAAAAACAAAACGTCGAATATTTGGATCACCCGCCCTAATGACTTCTTCACTTTTCCAAAAATCAAGCAACGACTTCGTGGTCAACGGTACCGGACGCCTGAAGAAGCGGTTGAGGCATACAAAACGGCCATTTTGGAGACCCCGACTTCGGAATGGAATAAGTGTTTTGAAAACTGGTTCGATCGAGTGAAAAAGTGTATTACATAATATCACGGTGATTACTTTGAAAAACAATAAATACCATTTAACACTTAAATTGTCTTTAGTTTTTTCAAACGACAGAACTTAAAAGGCACCCCTCGTAAATGCGTAAAACTAAATCCCACCAAAAACATAAATGTAAAAAATAGGCCAAGTTTTCATGTGCCATCAAAACTAGCCAAGTTTGGCACTAAATTGATGAAAGTCAGACTAATTTATTGCCACTTAATGCATTTTGAGGTCAGTTTTCTTAAATACCCAATCGATTACAATATATTAGTAACGACTAAGTTTTGGGTTTAGGCCAAGCATTTTTGTCTGTTAGACAGTCCTTGACCCTATAGTGCGCTTTAGACATTAACAACGTTTTTTAAAGAATTTTTTAAGTACCTGAAAGGGTAAATTTAAAACTACGTCATGTAATTGATTATAGAAATGAATGCATTGACCAACGAATATTAGTATACTATAATTTAAATTCTTTACGGACGCGGAATTTTAGAATAGCGATTTTATTTTGATTTCTCGTGTTTAAATCGCCTTCAAAAAACGTGAAAAGTAATTTCTTAAAAAACATTAATTTTATTTCATACATTTTAGTGATCATAGTAAGCTGTTATGTATGTATGTATGTATGTTAGTCCCATTTCTTAGTTGATATGAAACTTTGAGACATTTCAAGCTCGCCGCAAGCAACGCCTCGGGAAAGTAATAGTTATATTTAAACAATTAAATGTTCTTCGTTAAAGTCACTCCACTATCTAAATCGAGATATCTTATCGCCACCCTTAAAATAGGTACCGTTGAATAGTTCCGGTGGCCACCTGTGATCTTCATCATCAGTTCCACTTCACTAAATGATACTTTCTGAGACCAAACTTGTTAGGTACCTACTAAAAATACTAAAATCGCTACATGTATGCCTATAATATTTGAGGAGTTCCCTCAATTCCTCATGGATCCCCTCATCAGATTCAAATTTGGTAACAATGGGACCACCTCGGACTCTATCAAACCAAAAAATAATTTTTAAAATCAGTTCACAATTGACGGAGAAATCGGTGAACATACGAGGGGTGATCAATAAGTTTTTAGAATCGGTATGAACCATCCTCATAATATTATTATTTTAATGTGGACTAAGTATACCATGGCACTAATCAACGTTAAGTTAGAGATAATTTTTTTTAACAATATTCATTTGTTTTTCTGTGATAGCTAAACAAAAAACATCTGTATGAGCAATTTTACAAGACGGCAAAAATAAGAGTTATTTTTGTAATTATTTGGAGCGGTGTGGAGAAAGTCCTGATGCCCTAATAAAAAAAATGTTATTGAAAATGAAACCTTGGTTTATCATTATGATTTTAAGGATAAACAAGTTATCTTCGCAGTGGACTTTTTTATTTCCAGCTCGGTCACCAACATTTAGTGTGGCGTTTTCGGCCTTTTCCGGGATTATTGAGGCCTACAAATAAATACTGTGATATTAGGTTTTAGCAATTATCAAATAACCTAGGAGAGTTATATAACATTATTCTGCCGTATCGTTAAGGAAAAAATAAAAAAAAAGTGATTAATAAAAATTATGTATTTTCGGCAGGGATTATGCTTCAGAGCTATCTAATTCACAAGGATGCTGCTCTCCGACCTAAGTTCAAAACTGATAACCGCTCCCTCTGTTATTTAGCCTTAACTTTTGACTACTACTTCAATTTCAACAATGTTCAAAAACAACTACATAAAAATCACAAGCTGATGATGACTTAGTGAAGGTACCAAATTTGACCTCCAAAATTAAATATATTTTTATAGGGGTAAAATAAAACATTTCAATGACGTTAATAAAATGTTTCTAAATATAGAAAGTGGGCGTATTTCAATTAAAATATAACGATTTACATATCTCCCATTTTTTTTAAACTGATTCTAAAACTTATTGATCAACCCTCGTACATAAGAAAATCGGCCAAGTGCGAGGTGAACTCGCGTGGAGAGGGTTCCTTACAATGCCAAACTCAGATGTTATTATTCCATTGTGGTATGTTTTACAACAAAATAATATCACATTTGAAATCCTCACAGTAAGAGGCGAGTTGACTACTACTAGCGCTTGCTAGTGGTGTTTTAGTGAACTATTTTCCGTATATTGAGTTTACCACTTTATTTTCAATTGATAGAATTTTTATGGGTTTTCCTGTAATCTACGAGCAATGAACTATATTTCGATTTTTTTTTCAAAATTTAAGGCTTAGTAGTTTCGGAGATTAGGGGGGGTGGTCAATTTTCGTCTTCTTTCATGAATAAAATCAAAACTAGTTACTTTACAATGATAGCAAAAATATACTTGAGATCCTCATAACGAGCCCTTTCATTTGATATATGACAGAGTAAGGTTTGCAAGGTTTGTTAAGGTTTTTAATTTCCTAATTAGTCCCCCCATAATGACGTTTATTTAAAAAAAATAAACTTTGCACGTCTGTGCTTGGGTCATCAATTTACATAATGTGTACCAAATTTCTCAATCAATCCAGTAGTTTCGGAGCAAATTGGCTGTGACAGACGGACGGACAGACAGACGCACGAGTGATCCTATAAGGGTTCCGTTTTTTCATTTTATGAAAGGAACTCTAAAAAAAAATACATACAGTTAACACAGAACCTCCTCCTTTTTTGAAGTCGGTTAAAAAAAAGTTATTTTATGCGTTTTTAAAGGCGGTTTACTGTTTTTTATTATTTGTGAGTAGCCAACCCGGCGAACTTAGTACCACCTCAGAATGTTTTTCTCGTATTTTTACCCGACTGCCAAGAAGGGTAACGCTTGCCAGTACTGCCAGTAGAAATATATTGACGCGTTGGTTTTCACGTTTGAGACGAGAGCTATGTAGGTGTAGTAACGACGCAATGTACTTCTACTGGCGTGCTTTTGCTGGACCAATGTAAGTCAGCTATGACGTGCAACCTGAGTTAACCTGACAGTACCTTCGAGCCGGCAGTTCACGAGCGCGTCGTACCAGTCCAAGGGGTCCCGGTGCAGCTTCAGGAAGCCGGGGCCGTCAAGCACGGGCTCGTAGCCCGGTGGTGGCTTCAGCTTCTCTAAGCTCGCCGCCACCAGCGGGCTGCCTGCAACAAGTTTGCCTTTGAAAAGAAAGTTCGCGAATTTCTTTGTGTAGGTAAAGTTGCCATCACCTTGATTTTCTGATTACGTTATCTGTAATGTTTTGTGCTTATCCTCATGTATACATATATGTGTGTATTTATTTAGTATACCTGAAACACCCTTGAACATATATTTAATTCACCAAAATATTCAAGGTTTTTCCAGCAAAGAACTAGAAATAGGGTTGTTCTTAGATAATGAAAATGTACAAATTATGTGCATTACATTGGCTTAGACAAGAGCAATTAATTTTTGATTTTTTAAATTTTAAATTAGTTAGTTATTTTGCCAGAAAAAGTGCCATTCATGGTGGCTCTTTAATAATTGTAAAAAGTACTTTTAAATCCAAAGAAAGAAAGGATATTGTAAAGCTATCGATAAAAAGGATTGTAGAAATTTCTTGCGCAGAACTAGAAAGTTATATAATAATATTATGTGTTTACAGACCACCGTTGGCTGATTTTTGCATATTTGAATCTACTATGGAACATGTGTTAAAATTAGCATGTAATACCCAGAAGCATGTTATAGTTTGTGAAGATTTTAATATTAACTTACTCGAAACGTCAAATAATACCACTAGGTTACTTAGTTTATTTAAATCTTTTAATTTAGGTAATCTGTTCTTAGAACCCACACGGATAGGTGTTAGTAGTGCAACCTGCTTAGATAATATTTTTTGTAGTTGCGAATGTTTGGATAAAGAAATATTTAATTGTTTTAATTCTGGCCATAGTGGTCAGAAGGCATCTTTCATCTATGATTTTTATCAAAAACCTGACACAATAACATACCGACCTATAACTAGTAATCGTTTGGAATTATTCAAAAATAAAGTTCAGAGTAATCTTTCAGTGTTACCTTTTTTACAGAATGAGTGTAATAGTATGTTTAAAGACTTCTTCGGCGTAATTTTACATCAATTTAACAACAATTTTAAATTGAAAACTATTTCTAGGTCGAAAACAAAATTTAGTGAATGGGCTAGGTACTGCAGGCATTCATAAAAGTAGAAATAGGCTTTATGACCTATATAGAGAGAGGGAGGACAATAAGAATGCTGACTTCCTAAATTATGTTAAGAATTATTCAAGGACCTTTAAGCAAGTTTGTTTAACTGCGAAGGCAAATTTTCTTAGTCCCAAACTTAAATCATCTGACAACAAGGTAAAAACTGTATGGAATATTATAAATAGAGAAACGGGAAAATCAAAAACTCGTGATAATCAAGTCACTCTGAACACAGGTGACCAACAAATCACGTCAAATAAAGACGTTGCCTTAGCATTCGAAGATTATTTTTCTAACATAGCCATTAATACTACGAAATGTCTTAAATCATCCGCGGTTGAAGCTCAATCATTACTTAGCACTAATGTCAGTAAATGTAATATAAACTTTGATTTCAGCCCTGTAAATTCAGATTCAATAGTCAAGATATTTAAATCACTTAGTTTAAAAAAGACTGAAGATTTGTGGGGCACATCAGTTAAGGTACTCTTTCATATCATAGATGTAATTGCACCCCGTCTAGCATTAATCTACAATAATTGCATATCCGAGGGGGTCTTTCCAGATCTCATGAAATATAGTAAAGTAATACCTCTTTTTAAATCGGGCGAGATGAGTGATATAACGAACTTTCGTCCCATTTCCATACTACCAGTTTTAAGTAAAGTCTTTGAGAAAGTAATGCTGAAGGATATGTTAGGTCACTTTAACAGAAATAAACTACTTAACAATAACCAGTTTGGCTTTACCAGAGGTCGATCAACAATTGATGCGGCATCTGTACTCATTAAACATATAACAGTTGGGAGAAATCTTGCGATGCAGTAGGAATATTTTGTGATCTTTCTAAAGCTTTTGATTGCGTGGATCATACGACCCTTATGACGAATTAGAACATTATGGATTGTCCAATAAAGCTTTAAGCCTTATGTCTTCTTATCTAAGTGATAGAACTCAAGCAGTTGTTGTAAACAAAACGCAATCTGTTGGAGCTACAATGAAAATAGGTGTGCCTCAAGGCTCTATTTTAGGTCCTTTTTTATTTTTGGTTTACATAAATGACTTGTCACCAACAGTAGATAAACTTTGTGATATTGTACTTTTTGCTGATGATACTTCACTAATTTTCAAGGTAGATAGAAAATCCGTAGACTACAGTAGGATTAACACCACACTAGTTAAAGTACTTAATTGGTTTACTAGCAACAATTTGCTACTAAATGCTAAGAAAACTAAATGTGTTAGGTTCGCTTTGCCTAATGTTAAATCGGTACATTCTAGTATTTTTCTAAATGACGAGTGTTTGCAAATGGTAGATAAGGCAATTTTCTTAGGCATAACATTAGATAAAAATTTGCAATGGAGTCCCCATATAGCTGTACTGGCAGGTAAACTAAGTTCGGCAGCTTACGCCGTTAGGAAAATTAGACAACTAACCGATGTTGAGACAGCTCGCTTAGTCTATTATATAGTTATTTCCATAGTGTCATGTCGTACGGTATTCTGGTTTGGGGTAAGGCAGCTGACATACAAACTATATTTGTGTCACAAAAAAGGGCCATTCGTTCTATTTACAACTTAAACTCCCGTGACTCTTTAAGAGAACTTTTTAAAGAAATTAATATCTTGACTGTAGCGTCTCAATTTATTTATGAGAATATTATTTACGTTATTAGAAATTTAGATTCTTTCACCAAAAATTCTGATATACATAATTTAAATACCAGAAATAAAAATAAAATCGCTGTCCGAAAATTCCGCGTCCGTAAAGTATATAAATCATTTGTTGGTCAATGCATTCATTTCTATAATAAATTACCTGACGAAGTTTTAAAGTTACCCTTTCCAGCACTTAAAAATTACTTGAAAAGGTCGTTAATGTCTAAAGCGTATTATAGGATCGAGGACTATCTAACAGACAAAAATGCATGGCCTAAACCCGAAACTTAGTCAATAATAATTTATTCAAATGCAAAATCTTTATCTTGTCTAGGGGACACCGTTGATGTAGGAAAACATATCGAAACTTATGTGGTCGTCTCGCACCATCTTATATACACATAAGTATGTGGTTTTTTTTTCTCTTTACCTCTCCCGTAAGATTCCTAATTGGCATGTTTTCCTTCTGAACTACGCATGTTATTTGATACTATATTTAATTTAATATTTATAGCTTTATATAATGCTAGACTAAGTAGTACCATTGTAATAAGAAATATGTTTAAAAAATGACTGACTGCTGAGTTTCTTGCGGCGTTTCTTCTCAGCAGTGGTCTTCTCTTGGGAAGCGCTGGTAGATTCATGACGTGTAAAAGTGCCCGTGCTGCCTACTTACTGAATAAATTTCTTTTATCTCATCTTTAGTAGTACATTTTATGTAAGTAATTATAATTATACAATAAAAAATATTACTTTTGGCAATTTTGAAAAAATATTCCTAATGAGTTGAAATGGGGGGTAAAAGTATGTATCGAAGTGAAATGAACTAATAGATATGAGCTATGATAATAAGCAGTAATGTACTGGGTGTAAGTACAGTTGGTTAGGTTAATTTTTAGGGTTCCGTACCTCAAAAGGAAAAAACGGAACCTTTATAGGATCACTTTGTTGTCCGTCTGTCTGTCCGTCTGTCTGTCTGTCTATCTGTCAAGACCCTTTATCTAGGGAACGCGTAGAGGTATTGAGTTTAAATTAAAACCATATACTTAAGTGTCCAGTCCCGTGAAGCTGTAAAAAAATAAAACTTCAAAGTTAACGTGAAAAAAAGATACGGCTGTTTATACCGCAAAAAAAGTACATATCGACACTCTCAAGGGAATCTAAATTTATAGGGTATTTTCCGTTGACCTTGAACTATGAAATTTGGCAAGTAATACCGTCTTATATAGTGTAGAGAAAAATCTGAAAACTGTACATTTATAATTAACCCATTTGTTTATTTATTATTTGTAGCTTATGCTAATGTTATTTATCAATAAGATATAGTTATTCGTATGAAATACACGTTAAAGAAAACGCATTTTTTTATTTAAAAATATTGAAGATAAGTGCGGAAAGTTTGACCGATGAAGTGCAGATTAAGTAGTTTGCCTTTAACATCAAAAATAAATCCAAAAAGCGAAGTTATAACTCCAAATAAAATATAAACACATTATTTGAAGCGTCATTTACATATATTAAATATTGATTATGATAAATAATGAGTGAGTGTTCATAACGTTTTGGAGCGCTTTTTTGTAAATGCCATATTTGCTCCATATGTATTCAAGCCAAAACGATTACGGATCATATTTGGCTTCGCGTGCAGAAGAATATTTTCTTTTTTTCATACAAATTTAACTCTGGGCGATAGCATGTCTCACCTCCCACATTAAGTCCGATTTCGACGATTTTTGAATATGTTGCAGTAATTACGAAAAACCAGGTTTGTATGTTTCCGTTTTTTATTTTAAATTTTATAGTCAACAATTAAAACACGTTTAATTAATTGGAAAAAAAGAAAAAATGGAACACTTAAAAAATAACTTTGAATTTGAAAAAAAAAAACACAGATTAACTTGAAACATTAAATAATTAACAACCCCAGCAGATATTTTCAATTTATTGTTTTCAAAAAATACACGTGACTAATATAATCTTCTTATTACTTGAACGCATATGGAGGCTTATATGATCTCACATTCTTTCACCGCGATGCAAATGCATATGGCTTTATACTGTAATTTCTTAAATATAACCTAAATATATTTTTTGCCTGTTACTATTTATTATATTAAGCAAAAAAAAAATGCAAAAAAAAAAAATCTTTCTCCTTCATAATTCATGCACTACGGGGTTAAATCACGAAAAAAACAGCACCTTTATGCAAGGAACGGTGATCCAAATTTTGAATTGAGTTAACCGTGTTATGTGGTTTATCGTATGATAGGGCTTCATTGGCGCAAGCTTAAACAGGTTTTTTATAATTTTTATGATGTGTATTTATGATGAATAATAAAAAAACCTTGGTAAGTACCTAATAATTTCGGTGTACCTATGTAGCACTTACCTAACAGATTGCACTGTGATGCGTACCTGCTTATTTAATTTAAAGTTTTGTAATTAAACATAATCCTAAATAAGTACCTATCGTACACATTAATTAGTTAAGAAGTGTTATGCAAGTTAATGCTTATGTGATAAATGAAGTGTTAGCTACTCGCCAACAGATGGCGTTGGTAATCGTAAATGATGCTAATTTTGAATGTTACTTCTATATAACAAAACAAAGTTAATTTCTTAAATCTCGATAGATGTCGCTGTTACTCGATTCCTACATCGCGGTGACAAGATTTCCCCAGCGAATAATTATAAGGCTGGGGAACTTACTCTTTATTAACTTATTTCACTAGATCACTCTAGATTAATTACTGATTGAAACGTGTTGAAGTATAGTAGTGCTGTGTGTTTTTTGGGCACCTCGTTGACTAGTATTACAGATATTGAAATATAACATTTCATATAACGTTAAAACAGCCCTAGATTCGCTTATTTTGTACTAGTGACCCGCCCTCGCTTCGCTTCGGTTTGTGCCAGTTTTCTGTAATACCCGTACATAATCCAAAACTTATTATACATATAAACCTTCCTCTTGAATCACTCTATCTATTAAAAAAAACCGCATCAAAATCCGTTGCGTAATTTTAAAGATCTAAGCATACATAGGGACAGACAGACAGCGGGAAGGGACTTTGTTTTATACTATGTAGTTTTGTTAAACACCTAACAATAAATTACAAATTAGTGCATAGGTAGGTACTATCGCGATCGTTAATTTGTGACCCATTTCAAAAAAAATAGGCTTGATGTCGTCAATGTCATTAGAGATGCCAAATCATTTGTAACTTATAGGACACTCAACCTTATTGTTGTAGAATGTCAAAATGACTTTGGACCTAAGGTGGGTCCCAAATTAAAGCTCGTGACTGTAGTGAAGCGCCTGATAAAATATTGTATACTTAATACCGTGTATAATGTTTAACATGCATAATGCTCAAAAACTGTAAGAAATGTCATGTCCGACAAAGTCGCGTAGCTAAGCCGCTTCGCGCCTTGATGCAACTCTAACCTAACCTATCAAGGTGAGACTGACCAAATTTAGTAATGTGCTCGTCGTCGCACCTACCTTTTGTTTCAAATAGAATACTTCAATTCAATTCAAGTGGTTGGTTTCATAATTCCGAATTTTACGTTACCGATCTGGTTTATGAAGTTTGGAATTCAAATATTCGGAATTATAATTTTCGTAAAAAAGAAAATTCGGAATGGTCAACATTCGTAAATATAATATTCGGAAAAACGTTATCGTGATTTTCATATTCAGTAATATAAAATTCGAGATTTTGATAATTCGGCCTTATATACTTACATATTTTCGATATTGTGAAAATTCGGAACTATGAAATTCGGAATTAAATAATTAGAGATTTTAGAGTGTTCCTGTCGCTCGTGTGTCATAGAAAACGAAGATTGCCGATAGCTATTAAGAAAATAGAAACACTGTACTTATTATACATTAGCCGCGTAAATATTTACTATATGTACCTACAAATTTGTGCGGAACCCTCGATGGGCGAGTCCCACTCCCACTTGTCCGGGTTAATTAACCGACTTCCAAAAAAGGAGGAGGTTCTCAATTCGATTGTAATTTATTACCTTGTTCCGGTCATGGAAAGTGTTTAATTTTTCAATATTATTTGAAGAGCCAAGTTTAAATACTTGATTCCAGAAAAAACTGCTGTTTAGATTTTTCGCAAGGTTCACATCAAGCCCCACAGTAACAATGTTTGCTCCTTGCGGGATTCGAACTTACGATCCTCGGCATAGCAGGCAGATTGCACAATTATCAGACCAATGATGCAGTTAAACTATTAAGATTACTGAAAACCATTAAAAAATCGTAACAATCAACCGCACACATCGGGGCTAAGGACTTACCGAACATCACGGCCAGAGCCACTAGCACCAAACATGTCAACATTAAATTCATTACTTTTGTTATAACTTTTTTTTTAAATGAAAGTGACGATGCTCCGGACTCAAGACAGACTAAATGAAATGTAAGCAGAACAGACATCATCGTTCTTATATATACCTGTAGCGAATGTAACGCGAAACGCGTTATTACTTCTATGTTAGACCTGCTGCGCACCCGGCGACCGACCCGCGGATGCGATGCTACAACGCGTCGTCGGAACGCATCGCAAGGGTTTTTCAACTGAATGAATGGATTATTCGTTTTGCGACTAGGGAATGCCATCTCTTGGCCTTTTTTAGCGAGATTGATCTCGGCCAAAAAAAAGGGCGAGATCTCGTGATTTTAACGAGATTGCTATAGAGCATAAAAACGTCTTATTTATACGAGTCCTGGGGTCTAAAGGCGAACTTTTACAGTTCGCGGATGACTGCCTGAGATCTGTGGTCCCGACTAGCGTTGAATCCGAAAGGCGGCTCTCTCAGCGGCCGGTTATCTGGCCAGCAAAATAAGAAGTCATTTAGCAGACGATTCTTTGGACATTTTGTGCTTCTTAAGGAGCCACTTTCAAAATAATTTGTATTAATGGCGTGTGATGTGAACTTCCCCCAATCAAGTGAAACTTCATTTAATTGGTATATTTTGTTAATTAATCTCAAATTTCTAATAGATCTTTTTGTAGGTACTTATAGTTTTCTTTAATTGATAATAATAGATCAGTTTAATAGTCAACTCAACTTGTTAAGTAATGAGTTTCATTTTAATTTTTGACTTCTTGTTATTTCTTTAAATAACTGTTTTATTATTAAAAGACGTTTATTTGATATTAGAAGAGAAGAATGGTTTTTTATTTCATTTCTTATTTGGTTGGATACGTAAACGTTTACTATTTAAAAGTTTATAAAAAAAAAGATAGATACGTCAAGCCATAAAAGTTTATTGACAAAAATCCTAAAAATAAATGTCTATTTCATAATACCTATAATTCTAATTATTTTTTTCCTAATTTATTCAAATATTGTGATTATTTGCACGAATAAATACACAAAACTGCCAATCTCGCGAGATCTCGAAATTGGCGAGATCTCGCGGTATTGTTATTCATAAACTCGCGAGATCTCGTCTGAGCCCCAATCTCGCGAGATTGCATTCCCTATTTGCGACATCAAAATAATCTATTACATTATAACTTAGTATTATAAAAGGTACAGTTCAGACATTTTATAATGGTATCCCTTTGTTTCATATACACTCATTTCATAGAACATATCATTACGCAGAATTTTCGTTTCATAGAAAGCTATTTTCTGCTGAACCCATGTTGATTTCAGGGTATCTTGTGATGGTTACAAGTCTAACCTAACCTAACCTACGTAAATCATATTTAAGATACCCTGAAATCAACACGGGTTCAGCAGAAAATAGCTTTCTATGAAACGAAAATTCTGCGAAATGATATGTTCTATGAAATGAGTGTCTATGAAACAAAGGGACACCATTATACAATGTCTGAAACGTACCTAGGTGTATGAGGTTTGGGTTTGGTTTGGGTTTGGGGGTATCGTTAAAATCCTTGAATCACCGCGGATGACAAATGTAAAACGCAACATTATTAATCTCTAAAAAAAGACACCACGGGATAAATTGTACAGTTTTCAAAAAGGCTGCCATTTTCTGTACATTGTAATTGGCAGAATTATAATTTTAAGGAAGCCAGGAACAGGCCCCAGATGTTGCTGACGAGTTCTGATAGCGACGTCGGCTCTAGTCGCGAGTGGTCGCGCCTAGCACGTTGCCACCTCAGGACATTCCATGATGACGTGGGCAGCAGTCTCCTCTGCCGTTATACAGGCTCTGCACAGAGGGCGGTCTGGAACACTTAAGGTGTGTAAATGATAATAAGGCATGACCAGTTATTGCCCCAGTTACGAGTCTACTTTGGGTCCCTTTTAACTGTCGTAGCTTCCGTGATAATCTGGGATTGATCGTCGGGAGGGCTTCTTTGCCTGCCGGTGTTTAGGTTGCTTCAGTACCACTGCGCTGGTGCTCTACCTTGGTCATTCGTCGCAGTTAGTTATGCAGCCATCCTAACGGGAGAGACAAAATAGCCTCAGAACCCACTGCCTCCATTTCTTAGCCCTTTCCCGCCAGCCCGTCAGCCGCGTCATTACTACGCGAGTAGCTGTGTCCCTTTATACACTGTAGAGTGATAGGGTCGTTGTTGCTTACCGTTTTTAGGAATTATTTGATTCGATCACGCAAAAACTACCTAAAAGCGTCCACACCGACACGTGAAATACGGCATTGCGTAAACAAAATATAACGCACATCAAAGGGAAAGGGAGTCGGGGCAGGTGATGTAACAACGTATAAAGTATGCCACGGCGTCACGTCACGCGAAACTTCAACGCACTATATTTTGTTTTTTTTTTTTAATTTTCAGAATAAAAAATATTTGTTCAATATTTTTTGATAGTATAAATGACGGACTAATTAGATTTTTTTAGGACACTAGCCTTTTAGATGGGATCAATTTTGACGGACCGTAATTTATGCACCGTTAAGCCCCGGTGTGGTCGCTCCGTTATTTGATGAAATTTGGGATGGTAATAGTGATATACCCTAAAGTAGCATTAACATTTATTAAAATTCTATGTCATAAGTCATAAGGGATAAAATGGGGGCTGAAGTTTTTTTGGGAATTTGGTAATTTTTTATGTTAGAAATATGAAAATCAGTATTTCAGCTACTCCTTTAAAATAAAAAACACATGAGAATACCCATAGAATTAGACCCATGAAATAAGTTTTTCACCACGCCTTAGGGTAAAAAATAATCAACATACAGCATCTTTATGGTTTCCTAGTCAAACCCTTTTTCAACACTTCTTATCAGAAGCTATCAAAGTCACGAAGCTGAAATTACCTATACACATACGTAGTACTTAAGTAGTTATTTATAACGCGCACTAATACTAATTATTAGATAAGTAAAATAAACTGATTAAGGAAACTTTTTTAGTCATTCATAACATCGTGTAACGTTTAATTATTATATTGGGGTAATATTTGCTAAAAAATCAATGGCTAAAAATACACTTCCTCTAAATTAATTTGATTTAATCGTTCACTTGCTATAAATTAAAAAATTGGTTTTGACAATCCTGAACAAAAATGATTTTGCTTATAACTTTCGCATAACAAGGAATTAGGTAACAGAAAAAATACTGTTAATACAAGGCGCAATGGTGAACATATTGGTGTACTTTTCTCATCCTAATACTCTTTTACGCGTGAGTATAAAAAAGAAAACCAATATTTGAAAAACAGCGTAATTACTTAATTTTGCCGTTGAGGTCGAACAAAGCCCAATCAACATCTACAGTCAAAATCTGAACAAGCCACTTATATTAACAATTATTCGTCGATTTCTAGATTCGGGATACCTACCGAAAATACGTCAACTTTAAAAACATATTTCTCAAAAACTGTGCACAGAAGGAAGGCGGGAGTTTTAGTTTATCATTGAATACTATTGAGCTACCAAAATATGTAATCAGACACTCGTGTCCCAAAATGGCCCTCTTAAAGCACAATGCATTGTAGTTGAAGTAAAGACTCGACAATATACAGCACGCTTCAAAAATTTTTAAATAAAATTACAGGTAAATAAAATAAACTATAATTAAATTATGAACGCAGTGCTCTCATAAAGCGTTGTTTAAGCATTATCTGTAAATTGCGTTCATTAATGTACCTACCAACGTAGTGGTTGTTGTGACTGGCAGGAGCGAGCGAGCCTAGTGTTAGAGAGAGGCGCGGGGGCGCAGCTTTAGTTTGAGGTAATAAATTATGTTTAAACGATTAGACATTGTAAATATTATGTCAAATCTGTTTATAGTAAATAAGCCTTATATCAATGATATTTTCTATAAAGATACGTCATCTTGTATCGTTCCGCAAAAAGGAAGGCAAATTGCCTTACTTTTTATCTATTTATCTCTTTCTAACAATAGCGTTCGCTTTGGATTGCCGTGTTTGTCTCTGTCAGTAATTGGTCACGGGTTTTGAATGCGTTTATTATGAGCATTACGTATCTTAATATAAAATATCATTGCCTTGTATATGGATAAAGCACGCTAAATGGGAGGCGCGGCAGCGCAGAGCCCACCATAAAAAATAGCCCTCAACCCTCATATAGATATCATAAATGGGTAGGATTGTTAGATTTAGTATGTCCTTCAAAGCTGAAAATGGGAGTTCCGTTGACGTTTTTTTAAGAATATCCTGGTGGGTTTGACGAATAATAAATAAAGGAAATAATAAAAAATAAGTATGAGGGTAGTTTGGCGTGCGGAAATCAGCGTTAGTTTTAAACACTTACCCCCTTACTAATAAACGTTGTGTAACGGTGGTATAGCTATACAATGTTTTGTCGTTATCTGTTATTGTAGAATTTGAATTTGACAGATAAGGACAAAACATTGTGTAGCTATACCACCGTTACTCAACGTTTATAAGGGGGTTAGAGATTGTGCATAGGATTCACTGCATGTAGTGGTATAAATGTATATTCGCTGCATGGCCGTTGCAAAGAAGGGGGTTTTCCACTTGCCGGTATAGCACCAACGCAGCGACGGCGCCGGCACCGGTTACCGGGGAAGCACGCCGTTGACTCCCACCGGAGCCGTCGCCGGCGCCGGGATAGCAAGCTTCCCGCTCGGTGTCGGCCGGCAAATCTGCATGTGAATTGTGTACGTATGCGTGTGCGTAGAGCTGCCCAAAAAACAGAGCGTAAACCGGTGCCCGCACCGGCCCAGTAGAAAAACGGAGCCCCGGCGCCGGCACCGTGCCAATGTCGTGTCGCAGTCGTTCCGGCAAGTGGAAAAACGCCCAGTAAGTAATGGTTATATTTCAGGAAATATGTCATTGTTTTGTCCGTCTGTTATCTACTTTGCGATCTTTTTTTCTGCGTTAAGACTTACCGTACCTAACCTTAACCTTAACCTTAACCTTTCAACCCGCTGTACTGTTTAAAGAACGAGGGCAGTTTTACGATTACATTTTGTTTGATATTAACAAAAAGATCTTAGTTAAGATTACAGACGGCCGATTCATATTCCTGAACCATACAAGGAACGCATGCGTTCTGGTCGTGTCGGGCGGTCGGATCGGATCGGAAGTGTGCAAGCCCCTTAAACTGATGCCAACCAAGTACACAGTTCAATGCGAACTTGACGCGGGCGCACTTTTATACGACTTGCTGAACGTGGTACTTCCCGGTCGAGGCAAACGTAGCGGAATTACTTTACGTGTAAATAAAACCTTAGATTAAAGGCATTATATCAGTTTGCAGTGCGCTGTTTGTTGGTAAGGCCTCGCAAAAAATTACTAGAAGTATTAGCTATTTTTTATGTATTATACTTCCTACTGTTTTATTTTATAAGTTAATAGTCAGTTATTACACCTTTTACCTTTTATTTATCCTTTCTTTTCCTTTACTTTAGTACTACTAACCTCTGAAAAGTATAAAATGCAGTAGTAATCCATTTTTTTTAATTACACCAAAGATTTGGAAGCTGTTTTTCTCTTTAATTTAAATATTTTATTTTCTAAAGTTTATACGTAAGTATAGGTACAATAAATTCTCATTATTATTATTATTATACTAATGTTATTTTGTTGATATCTTGACCGTTTCCGGTGTACCCGCGGTTGTCGAACGAATAGCGCCTCTATTCTAGGCGGTAAAGTTAGAATCGTATTTGCCTGTTACGGGACTGTATTTAACTCGTGTAATGAGGGCCGGGGCAAAAACAATACCGTAACAGGTCAAATACGATTCGAACTTTACAGCCTAGAACAGAGGCGCTGGTCGTTCCACAACCGCGGGTACACCGGATGCAAAATGGTAATAACTTTCAACAATGAGGGACAAGTTCGCCTTTGTCTATTGTATTGTTTGTTATTTTCCCGTTTGTACAATAAAGTATTTACCTAGAAAAAGAACTTGCAAGTAATTTTGCACGGGAATTCCAGCGCAATGTCGATGTAAGAGATTAGAACGAAATGGTATACAGGGCCCTCTCTTAAAGTGGTTTGCAAGTTACCACAGCAATAGGTTTACCGCAGTTAGACTTGGTAACTCACACAGTAACATGATAGCAACAACAAAAGCTACAGCACAAGGATCAATAATCGGGCCAACCGAATATCTTTTGTATGTCAACGATATGTGCAACACAGGAGTCACAGGTCAGAGGGCTCAGACAAGATGCACTACGCTAACTAACGTTTCTATTCGATTCGTTTTTAAACCAATCGCGTCACTGGAAGATGACGTGATACGAAAAGTCACGTGGTCTACCAGTGACGCGATTGGTTTAAAAACGAATTGAATAGAAACGTTAGTTAGCGTAGTGCATCTTGTCTGAGCCCTCAGGACTTTGTATACCATTTTGCGGACGACACCTGTGTTGTGGTTGCTGACAGGGACCTCGTGAGCGCCGAGCGTAGGCTGCAGGCTAAGTTCAACACCCTCTGTAAGTGGTCACACGATGTCGGCCTAGTCCTGAACTCAGGTAAAACCAAAGCTATGCACATACACTCGTCGCACATCAGGTCACTGCACACGCCGGTCATCCGCGCACATAACCACGGCTGCCTTCATGCAGGATACAGCGACTGTCGTAATTGTGGTACCCTCGACTTTGTAAGGGGAGCATGTGAACATCGGATTAGTGATTGACTTTGCATTCAATTGGGAACCCCATATTGACCACGTATGCAATAAGCTAAGATCACTACTCAGTAGATTAGTTATTCTAAAATACAAGTTACCATATCTCACATTAAGAATGCTTTATTTAGCGCTGGCGGATTCCGTAATACATTACGGGATAAGCAGCTATGGTGGATCATATAAGTCACACTTAAAAAACATTTACCATTTGCAATTATAGTAGATCGTTACACAAGAGAATAAAACAAGCCATAATGACAAGAGATATTTAGCCACGCGAGCGAGCGGGCGAGCGAGATTGGCTATAGTTCGAGTGTCATTATGGTTGTTTAGTCTCGCGTTAAACACTCTAATTTTCACTTTGAATGCGAGGAAAAAAAACGACGTTCTGGTTCAGTGCCGGATTAGCCACGTTAGCAAGAGTAGCAAATGCTACGGGCCCCGCGCATTGGGTGGCCCCGCGCACTCACCTCTAACCTCTAAAATTCTTCTCTGGTAGAAATTCTCCTGTTTTAGTACTTACATCGGTATGCGTGTACTCATATCCATCAGGGTTGATGATAGGATGAATAATCCAGTCGATATTCTCCAACAGAATAACCTAAAAAGCCCCCATGTAAAATAGGCGCATAATATATAAGTCGCCCTGTTGCGGAAAAGAGCCCGCCACAACCTGTAACCTAAAACAAACCAGGGGTCTCTTTATAGAATTTGCTACGGACCCCTTCCTTGCTCAATCCGGCACTGACGACGTTCTTTACAAAATTACAATATTGATTATAAGAAAGTTTGTTACAAATTTGTTCCGCGGTTTTTTTTTTTGAAGTGCCGCTTTAAATGCTTGCATATTTAGCCAACAGGTTCATACTTGAAAACTATTTTAAAACTAATTGGACTATGCATAATTAAAGGACTTCACTTTAATATAATTAAATAGATTGATTTTCGTAATTATTAATCGTGTTTCACGAAATTAAATCGATTTTTTAAATATTTTTGCACAGTTGTCATTTTGAGGTTATTTCCACTGCCTAAAAATGGTCCATACACAATCACTGAAAAGGGCGATAATCCTCCATTCACAAACACCGTGATTGGCTGTTTAGAGTATTCCAAAGTAAATTTAAAAAAAAACTTATATCCCTAGAGATTATTAAGGAGCTTTAGTCCCGATGTGCATAGACTGAAGTAACATTTTAAGAGCATGAGAAGAAAAAAAGCTATTAAAGACAATTGTGCCTAGGAAAGTGAGAGATCATCACATGACTCAGGAGCGACTACTCTCAGCTGTTTCAGTATTGCAATGTGGTGCCCGTGCAGTGCATAATTAAACTGTCCGTAGTTAAAGAAGAATCTAACAATATTTCAAAATTACATGGAAAACGTCGCTGTAGTGTAAGGTTTTTGCCGGATATCCTATTCGATATTTTGTTGAATAATGTTATTGCTACAAAGTAGCTAAAAATAATGGTTGTTTTTATAATTTAAATTAACAATATTAATATTGTTTTATAATTGATTTTTCGATTAATGTCTATGAATTTATACTAAAGGGTATTTCAAACCATAAAACGGTAATGAAGTTTATAAACAGAAGTAAAAGGTGACCGGAGGGCATTCTGGACTGATCCGCTGAGGAGTTAAGAGATCTAAGAAGTCATACTAACTTGTTATTAAAATATATACAATTTAAACGTGCTGCAAGTGTTTCTGCTACTCCTACCCTCCTTCATAGTAGCAAATTAAGAAACTTAACCAGAACGGGCAAGTTTTTGCTTCCTTCATATAAAAACGTGTATGGTATGAGAACATACCACTACATCCTACCCAAAATAATTAATGAACTCCCTAAAACCATACAAGATTTATACCTCTCCAACCCCAAATCAATAAAACGTGTTAACAAGTATTTTATATCATGTAATAACTTGGGTTACATTCTTTGATTGTCATATTCGTAAGTAACTGTACTTAAGTTAATAATAAATATACGTAGACCGGTTTTGTAAGGCCCCCTGGTAAACATGTCAGCCCAAATTGTAGTAACAGCTTTTGACACTTGACCTAAATTTGATCTAGCGGTTCTTTTTAAAACTTTCCTTCAATAGTAGTATTTACTCCGAACAAACTGACTACTCATAAGCCTCTGTGACTTTTGTAGTCTTTAATTATTTATAAAACTCTGCGATACATTATAATTTGGATCTTTAGTAATAATAAAAAAACATACATACATACTTTCCAGCGGCGTCATTTGCAGCTAGTTTGAAATTTCATATAATTTAATTGGTTTCTTATTCATTGAGAAGTGAGACTACTTAACAGTATATGTGGCGTTATCTATAATTATGACTCGCAATTGGCGTTAACAGTTTGTGAATTTTATTTTATTGTTAAATGTTTACAAATTTCATGCAAATTTTAATAGAACACTAAATCAGTTCTGACAATCTATCATAAAAGTTGGAATGCCTAACGAAACCAAATAACAAATCGGTGGATATTTTAATCATCTAAGATATTTTAGTAATTTAATAAAAATTAAATTTTAAACATATATAATTACTCTCAAAATTTATTTTGTTTTTAGTATACCTACGTAATTTTAATTGGTATTAAAATATTTTTAACGGTTTATTATACGAATTAGGATGTCAAGTGTTCACCGAACGCCAAGACTGATATTCGGCATGACCATAACCATGGTAATAACAATACTATAATAACTATTATAGGATTTTATTGCCATGGCAACGCTCACTAGGGTTCCGTACCCAAAGGGTAAAAACGGGACCCTATTACTAAGACTTCACATCCGTCCGCCTGTTCCTCTGTCCGTCTGTCTGTCACCAGGTTATATCTCGTGAACCGTGATAGCTAGACTGTTGAAATCTTCACAGATGATTTATTTCCGTTGCCGCTATTAACAAAAAATACTAAAAACCGATAAAATAAATATTTTTGGGGGCTCCCATACAGCAAACGTGATTTTTCGCCATTTTTTGCTCGATATTTATAACGGCAACAGGTAGACTCTTAAAATATTCACAGAATATTTAGTTGTAGATTCACTTTAAAAATAAATAAAAAATATTTAAGGAGCGCTCCCATACAGCAAACATGCTTTTTTGCCCTTTTTTTGCTAATGTTGTAGATGGTACGGAACCCTTCGTGCGCGAGTCCGACTCGCACTTGGCCGGTGTTTTTAAAATTGTTTTTACGTTTCGGTTACACTATAAGTGGTATTGTGATATACCATAACGATATTAATATTAGCAGTTTATAGTACGCGAGTAGAAAAAGTACGTATAAACACTTTAGTTGGCTGTACCCCAAGAACCAATCCAGTCTATTTAGGCGAGTCGTAAAGATGTTTTTATTACTTGTACCTATTTTGGACTGAAGAGGGGGACCGGAACGCAACTCTAGCCAAAATGACACTTTTCCTATTCATACATACATACATAATCTCACACCTTCGTTCCCAGAGTGGGGTAGGCAGAGCTACAGAATTACAAACATCTCTAAAAACTTGTTGATAATTCTATAGCCACAATTTGCACAATTAGGCTAAGATGTTTACCAGCGTATTAGTGACAGGTTGCAAGCCCATCGCCTAACAGTACTACAAGCCTTTATCCTATTCAATATATATTAAACGATCCTTTAAAGTAAATAATGAACACTTCATTTTAATTTTCCCGTAAAATATAAATAATTATTTATTAATAAACTTCGGACATAAGGGGGAGGGGGAACGGTCATTTTTTGTACATAAAAAGGTGCATCAGAGAAAATTAAATATTTTTGAGCCCTTTCATAATGGCGACAATTGACTCTAACAAAAATTTGCACTTTAAATCTTAATATTTCACAAGAGGATCCCTTAATCGAAAAAATATTTTCACAAATCCACAATATTTTTAAAATACCAACACCCCGCACAAAGGGGTAGACGAGAAGAAAAAAGCATCCCCACTAAGAAGGTAGGAGAGGTACCATAAAAAAGCTTTTTTTTAGGATTTTATTTTACTACTTTATCGGCGAGACTAATATGTAAATAGATGCCAAATAACAGCTTTCTAGAACTAAGTGTCTCTGTGCTAAGTTGCGGACAGACGGACAAACAGACGGAAATGGCGAAAATGGTTTCTAGTTTGACTACAGAACCCTAAAAAACTTTTATCGACACACATATCATAAATCCTCTATTATGCGTTTAAAACCTGTTGGAAATGACCAGCATTACCTAACCATACCCTAATCATAACCATAACCTACTAAGGTTACAGCAATGACAGCTGTAACGTAATTTTGAAATTACATTGTCAATTTATCAGTAGTTAACTCAACTAATAAATTTAATTACATCCAACTAAGTACAGAATTCAACATTAATACAATTTATTATAAATAATGAGTTAATGCAATTTAAATACCTAGGCCTAGGGTTTTGGTGGCATTAAAAGGTACCTAATGCGCCTGCATTGGCCCGAAAAATTTAAATAGGCCCAATTCTAATATCAATTAAAACGTCGACTCGGTATATTTTTTAGTACAATATCGTACGACATTTGATTTCGAACGACATGAAAATAGGGACTTTATAGTTTGTCTATGATAAAAAACCATTCATATTTGTGACACTGACACTGCACAAGTTGGTTTTGCCGCCATTTTTGTCGTCAAGTCGTCGGCTTCTGAACCCATATTAGAGAAGCACATTATGTGTGCAGATAATAGTAGTTTATGTGACTGTACATAATGAAGGGCATTAAATACGAGTGTGGGTTTATGAAACGAGCCGAAGGCATTACCATTAACATCACACAAGTGTTTTAATGCCTAATTATGTACAGTTACATACACTACTTTATCTACCCACATATCATCCCTCCATGATGCATTCAGGAGCCGCATATTAAATTTTAACCGGTAATGGCGGTAATGAAAAGATTGAAAAGTTTTCTGGCAGCTGTCATAGTTTTTTTTTAAATTCAATGACAAACTAGAGTCGGCTCCAACTTTCATATCGTTCGATATCTTACTTACGTGCGACATTTGTCAAATTTGTATGCAAATTGACAATTCATTTCGAACTAAACGTCATCTCGACTGATATTAGAATAGAGGTCAAATCAAATTTCTTTGTTTTTCAGAGATGTTCGAAATTTGAATGTCATAAGAACATCGAAATTGACGTTCTTATAAAGCCATAAGCTTACTGCCGCAGAGAAAAAAATTGCTCTAACAGCAGAGTTGATTATTATGCTGGTCATCATTTGCAGTTTCTGAACGCATCATAGAGGTTTATGATATGAGTGTAGATAAAGTAATTTATGCAACATAATTAAGCCTTAAAACACTCGTGTGATCTTATTATGAAACCTTTGGCTCGTTTCGTAAAACCACGCTCGTGTTTTAAGGACTGTCGCAACGTATCAGTTACATAAACTACTATTAGGTACAGCGTTACGTTTCAAGCCATGTAATTACTTCCTTTACTCAAGCTTGTCCATTGGAACTCGAGTATGTGTTGTCAAAAGAATGGAGCATTAAGTTATCGATTATTAACATCACCGCTTTATTATGTTTTGTGATATGAAATCCTTGTTAGCATTGTTCGTATGTGGACGAAATGGAGCGCATTCGATGCAAGTTCATAAAACGCGATCGGGTTACAGTCTGTTCCAACTCACTTGTCTTATCATGTACTTACACAAACACAACCCTGTGAAAAAATAACGACATTGCGTCCTCATGACTCAGTAAATTCGTTATTTACCTATGTGACTGGTGCATAATGAAGCTTCTTAAAGTATAAGTGCCGCTCGCGCTCTCATGACAGGCATGAGTACCTTAATTATGTACCGTTGCATACATAACTTATTCTACAAGCATAAAAAGGAAACTACAAAGTGTGTCGTAATTAGTTTAGTTTAGTTCTTACAGGGGTTTTCTAAATTGACTGCGACCAGTCGACCACAGAGATAAACTATGGCGTTATACGTCGTACATCCTAGTTGATTTATATTGTTTTTATTGTTTCTTTGTGATTATTTAATAAAATGCTATTTTTTGAGTTTATTAATTTATTATAGGGATCATTCTAACAAGTAAGATTAACAATTCTCAATTAGGTCACTTCTCTCCATCAAGTGCAAATGCTACCAATGTACTTTCCAAGTTTTCTCCAAGCACTGCTGAAGAAATTACTAAAATAATTTATAACTTAAGTGTAAATACGAGTTCTGGACTAGATGGCATAACGATAAAATCACTAAAAATGTATCGTAAATGTAATAGTGAATAGTAGTGAATGAACTAGCCGATTGTTTCAATAGGTGCATTAAAGATGGCACTTTTCCTAACTGCGTTAAAATTCCCAAAGTAACTCCCATCTATAAAAACGTAAAAAAGCAGATCCAGGCAATTATCGCCCTATTTCTGTGCTCCCAATTCTGTCAAAAATCATGGAAAAACTAATTAAAAATCGCTTTGAAAAATACTTATAATCAATCAACTTTCTATACAATAACAAAAGGTTTTCCGACCACAATACTCTAACTGCAACAGTAGATTTAGTCACTAAAATCGAAGTAGCCATCGATCAAAAGAAAGTAGCTCTTGGAGTATTTATCGACTTAAAAAGGCCTTTGATACCGTCAGTCATCAAATACTATTAAACAAACTTAAACACATGGGTGGGTGGAACTGCGTTTAAGATGTTGGAGTCTTACCTTTCGAACAAAAAGCAAATAGTTAAACTAGGTGAACAGAAAAGCAAGCCACTCAGTCACATATGGAGTACCTACCACAAGGTTCGATACTAGGCCCATTGCTTTTCCTTGTTTAAAAGATAAAAGAAATTTATTCAGTACGTAGGCCGCACGGGCACTTTTACACGTCAAGAATCTACCAGCGCTTCCCAAGAGAAGACCACTGCCGAGAAGAAACGCCGCAAGAAACTCAGCAGTCAGTCATTTTTTAAACATATTTCTTATTACAATGGTACTACTTAGTCTAGCATTATATAAAGCTATAAATATTAAATTAAATATAGTATCAAATAACATGCGTAGTTCAGAAGGAAAACATGCCAATTAAGAATCTTACGGGAGAGATAGAGAGAAAAAAAAAACACATACTTATGTGTATATAAGATGGTGCGAGACGACCACATAAAAGTTTCGATATGTTTTCCTACATCAACGGTGTCCCCTAGACAAGATAAAGATTTTGCATTTGAATAAATTATTATTGACTAAGTTTCGGATTTAGGCCATGCATTTTTGTCTGTTAGATAGTCCTCGATCCTATAATACGCTTTAGACATTAACGACCTTTTCAAGTAACTTTTAAGTGCTGGAAAGGGTAACTTTAAAACTTCGTCAGGTAATTTATTATAGAAATGAATGCATTGACCAACAAATGATTTATATACTTTACATTTATAACATACAGGAGATCGGGCTAAAGGGGGACCCAACTCTGTATGCTGACGACACAAGCCTGTTTTACTTTGGCAATTCAATTCAGGGCCTTATATCTGAGGCTCAAACAGATTTAAACATACTAATAAGCAAGTGGTTTCAGAGCAACCTTCTTAATATAAATGTGACAAAAACGAATTATATAATATTTGCACCTAAAAATAAAAAACTTCATACAACAGACTCTTTAAAAATAAACAATCAATGTATTAACAGAGTAGATCACGAAAAATACCTTAGCCTGGTACTGAACGAACAATTAACATGTCAAACTCACATTAACAAAATTAAAACTAAAATAACTTCTCTTACTGGCGCTTTACGAGGTATATCCCTGTGTTGATAACGATAGGGTCGACTTTTGTTATAAGAGTATTTTTTAAATAAAAAGGCGTGCGTTTCTCTAAACGATCTATTTAATACTAACTTCATCATGTGGACTGTATTGACATTTGTTTATAAAACTAGTTATATAAGTATATATGTATTGAAATTTGGACATTCCGCCCACCAAAGAACAAGGTTCTTTATCTATACTAATTTAATTATGACACGTCAAGTCTAATTACATTCAAACCAAACTATTTAGCCTAAGGTGCAAATACTAGATTATATTTCCATACAACAATGCATGGAAGCAATAACCTAAAAATAAATTTATAGTTATTAGGTTTAACTATAAATATACATACACACATACATACATAATCTCACGCCTTCGTTCCCAGAGTGGGGTAGGCAGAGCTACAGAATTACAAACATCTCTAAAAACTGGTTGATAATTCTATAACCACAATTTGCACAATTAGGCTAAGATGTTTACCAGCGTATTAGTGACAGGTTGCAAGCCCATCGCCTAACAGTACTACAAGCCTTTATTCCCTTAGTCGTCTCTTACGACATCCACGGGAAGACATGGAGTGGCACTATTCTAACTCGGCAACCACACGAGGCTACTATAAATATAGTACTTAATTATATCTTTATACTATAGTTGTAAAGTAAGTATTACAATTAACTGCCCACCGCGGCTATATACCTCACAACACAAACAGTAAGCAAACAGAAAACAGAACTCAGTAAGAAAAAAACTAATAAGAACAGTTATGATATCACATTTCTAAGTTCAGATGTTTTTACAAAAGTAAACAAAAAATAAAATTAGTAGTAAGTATGTGCGGTGGTTGGTAGCTTCTTAGACATTCAATTTATCTTTTATAAATAATTTTAACAAATCTAAACATAATTAGGATGGTTTGACTTTGATTAAAAAAAGTCTTATTCTAATAAAGAAACACCAATAAAAAAACTTAGTAAGTAGGGTTATTTGGTTATTATACACAAACCTTGCTTAATGGTCTTTTAAGCTCACCATTCTTACATTGAATTGTTACTACGCGCGTTAGATTATCAGGTCCGGTAGTTTTTTAATTATTCGACCAAGTATCCACTATCGCAGCGGGAATATTATTACAATTACAATGTCATTTATCTCCGGCTCATTTGTTTTAGTGTTCCATTTACATCTGTTATTAAGTTACCAATCATTCTTTGTACCATCTTTTCCAAAAGTCATTGACCATTTTCTGAGTTAATCTCCATCTATCTAATCCTGTTACATTGTACTTTATGAAATCCTCATCAGTTACATTTAAGAGAGGTTCACCTACAAGAACATGACCGTGTTAAGGGGAGTGGATCGCTGGGGTCGTCACTAAGTTCGACACAGTTCAGTTCTTCATACGCCAGGGTACTACTTCCAACTACTTTTCTTAAATGCGTCTTTGTGCTGCGAACGCCCGCTTCCCACAACCCTCCAAAGTTTAGTGAATGACGTATGAAATACCATTTTGTGCTTTCTAACGTAAGTAACTCTGCAATTTCCGTTGGAATTGACGACTTAGCGCTGTCAAACATTTCTCTAAGTTGATTCTCTACTCTGTTCCGGCTATTAAGCTTAGCGGCGGTCCGTTGAATGTTGTTAAAGAGTTAAAGTACCTTGGGCATGTACTGTCCTCTGACCTAAGCGACGATGCAGACATAGAGAGGGAGCGTAGTGCGTCGTCTGTCAGAGCGAACATGGTGGCCCGCCTGTTTGTTCGTTGTTCCGCTGAGGTTAACGCTCTTTAGAGCATACTGTTCTAACTTTTACACGAGCAGCCTGTGGATAAACTATACGCAAAGACAGTATAGCGCCCTACGCGTGCAGTTCAACAACGCATTTAGGGTGCTGATGGGCTGCCTCGATTCTGCAGCGCCTCAGGTGTGTTCGCGGATGCAAGAGTGGACTGCTTTTCCGCCACCATGCGAAAACGCTGCACATCCCTGGTGCGCAGGGTGCGGGCCAGCTCCAACAGCATCTTGGCGATGTTCGCCCAGAGGTTCGATTGTGAGTACGTAAATCTTTGTTGTCTGATTCACGTACTGGCACATCAATCAAAGTAGATTAGCTTAGGTATGTGCATAGTTAGAACATTACATTACTAACATTAGGTTTAATTTTTAATTTAATTTACTAACACTTTATTATTATTATTGTCCAAAGACGCCTTGGATAGTGTAGATCGATGTATTTATCTAGTCGACTCCTAACCAAAGAATCAAGAACCTTTGCCACAATTGTTACCAATGAGATTGGTCTATAATTGGCTTTGTCACAGATGTTACCCGTTTTGTTTTTCCCGATAAGCACCACCACAGTTTTCATTAGTGCCTCGGGTAGTTAGGATAGGGTAATGAATATTCGATTGCGTAATGCGTCCGCCTACTCTTACAATCCAATTCCGTACAGACAAAGTGTACGGAGCTTGCTCTTTTCTTACGCAACATACAGCTTTTAATTGTTTTATTTCACTCAAAAATTCTTGATCCTGGACTTGGTTATTTAAAAAAAAAGGTTGATTTAATTCCTCGGTAGTTATATAATTCGGCTTTTGAGGACGTTCCCCTTTTGGTACCTTTAAAGATAATACTCTTCTGCAATACGACAGGACTCTTAACATTTTTGATAATGACGAATATTTTAACCAAATAGGTTCCTCGTTTACCTCAGATAAAACAGCTAAAGACTGGATTCTTTGCTCTTCCTATGTGTCTCCCACTAATGATGTGTCGATGTGAATTGTGTGATTAGACAACCATTGCGGTCCCTTCCACCACAGTTCGTAGCTAGATAATTCTTTAGGCTATAACCCACTTGATGCGCAATCCGCGGGGTTCGTGTGTACTTACATGGCCCTATTGCTCAAATTCTAATATGTTTAATATTGTTGATACTCTATTACTTACAAAAGTACTCCAACGGCTAACCCTACCCTTTAGCCAGCTAGCAAAATCGTGGAATCGGTCCAACAATATAAATTCTTCTTGTGCACATTTAAAACTTGCGATACTTCAAACATTAGTTTTGCTGCCAACGCTGCTCCGCAGAGCTCCAGTCTGGGTATAGAGATCTCCTTCTCTATTGGCGAAATTTTTGTTTTCGCAGTCACTAAATGTACGTGAACATTATTAAATTCAAAATATATATTGCAGCAGAAAAGGCTATTTTTGAGGCATCCAAAAATCCATGTAGCTCAACTTTCGACGAACGAGTTACATTCATCCATCTCGGTAATTTTAAATCCTCTAAATTAAGTAGATTTGCTCGATACTCTAACCATTGCTGAAGCAGCTACTCTGTCAAGTAGTAATCCCAACCGTGACCAAATTTCTATAACTTTTGGATGAAAACCTTAGCAGTAATAACCACGGGAGCGATCCATCCTAAAGGATCGTATAACTTAGCGATGTGACCTGCCTCTTAGTTATAAGTTCATTAGGCTCTGGTAAGTTAAGAATGAACTCAAAATTATCTGTCTCTTTATTCCAGTTAATACCTAATACTTTGATTAGGTTGTTGATTTAAATTGGTTTAGTCTTGATCTCAATTTGATCCTTTTCCTCAATTTGATCTAGAAAATGTTCACTATTACTGTTCCACTTCTGCATCTGAAATCCACCTGCATGCACCAAGCCCGTCATTTGTTTATAAATATCTAATGCTTCCGGCATGGGTAACGGCTCCAGTCATGAGGTCGTCCATATATTAATCTTCTTTTGCGATCTTTGCTGCTATAGGATGATTATGTTCTTCTAATTCTGCCAGACTCTGCAGTGACTTAACTGCCAAATATGGCGCACATGCTGTTCCAAACGTTAACCTCAAAAGTTTGTAGTGTTTGATTGGTTCAGATGGATCAAACCTCCAGACAATTCTCTGAAAGTTAATGTCGTCTTCAGCAACATTTATAATTCGGTACATCTTAACTATATCTGCGACGATACCTATCTCATGCCTTCTCCATCTCATTAAAATATGTCTCAGGTTTGCCTGAAGTTTCGGTTCCACCAACAGTCATCATTTAGAGCAACGTGGTTATCTCATTTGCACGACGCATCAAATACAACACGAACCTTTGTGGTATCCTTGTCGTTTCTCACGACTGCATGGTGTAGTAGATATAGGGCTCTCGGATTTTCTACATCTCCATCTTCTACTAAAACCATGTGATTTAAATCTAAGTATTATGTCATCACTAGATTATATTCTTTTCTCAGATTTCCATTTTTTGGTAGTTTTTTCTCTAATATTTCTAATCTCTTAATAGCAATTTCTCGTGAATGACCTTGTAGGCTTCGCGGATTCTCTGTTGTGAAAAGCATTCTCACTATGAATTTACATTCTCTGTCTTGAGCTGTAGTTGGATATAAAAAATCCTCACATAATTTCTCACTCTTAGTTAATTCCTTTTGTATCAAGTTTGGCTCATTCTCGAACTCCCAAAATTGTTTTAGTAACTCATCCTCTCTCATCTGTACATGCCATGCATACTAACGAGGTTATCATTTAACAGATCTCCTTCTCCAGATATTTTCCCAGATAAAATCCAGACAAAACCTGTATTCTGTGCTATTAAATTACATTGCGAAGACTTCATAATACCATCCAGTAATATTTCGCCGTAAACTTCACCTCCTAGTAACGCGTCAATCTTTCCTGACGTAGCGTACGTGGGATCTGCTAGCGGCAGATTTTTTATTTCAATCCACTCTGGGGGACTAAGACGAGTAGATGGAAGCAGTGACGTTAAGGAATTTAATACATATGCGTTGACTCTAAGCTTAACATCAGGATGAGTCCGCGATTCGTCGTCAAATGAGACCATATGTTTAATTTTAGTACGACCATCTCCCAGCCCTGACACCCAACCACTAACTGGTTTACGTGTTAGTCCTAGCAATTGAACTGAAGCCTCTGTTATAAAAGAGGCTTGTGAACCTTGATCTAAAAGAGACCTAATTGTTAGTTTACAACCATTATTCTTTATTACCTTGACTACAGCTGTCGCCAATAGAACGCCAGCGGGATGAATCTTCTCCCTTGAAAAGGCAGCTGTAACGGTAGGTTCACCTCGTGATGTACTCGCGATGGGCTTCTTGAGTGTACCGGGAGGTGGCTCACTGAATATTGCCGCACTCGTCGCAACTTCGCTCGATGACTGAATCCCTTGTTTGTCCTCCTTCTCAAAGTGTAGTCGAGTGTTATGACGCTTTCCACATTTTTTGCATCTCACTGATTGACGGCAATTTATCACTGCATGAGTGGGCGATAAACAATTAAAACATAGATTTTTATTCTATACAAAATCTTGCCTGTCTCTCGCACTCAGTTGCTCAAACTTCTTGCAATACTAACAAATAGTATGGTTCCTGACACATTGCACACTTGTTTACTTTATTTTTAAGTTTGTCCTTTTTTGTCTGCCTATATTTGTCTTCCTATGACAGTTCGTCATACTATTTACAACACTCTTGTAAAGCCGCATATCGACTACCTTATCGAAATATTGGGCTCTACCGCTGCTATACACTTAAAAGCTATTCAATGAGCACAAAACAAACTAGTAAACGTTCTGTTTAATTATAAATACAATACATGTAATAAGTAAAATTCTGCAAAACCTCCATATCCGATTATCCTTTAAAAAGAAACATGACGTTCAAAAAATAAAATTGAGAAATTGTAATAGTCTAGTACTTCGTACTCCGCGTAATAATTACGGTTTTTTTTTTATTCTCTATGAAGGTGCAAACTTATATAATAAGCTTCCTGTAAGCATAAAAGATGCTTAGGCCATGCTAAATTTCAAAAGATTACTTAAATTCTATGTAACTGACCAAGTGCGCTCTCATATCCGCAACGCGCTCTAAGCACCTCCATTCAACCTTAGGTAATCTGTGTCCACGTTATCGCTGCAACTGAGCGGCGCTCTCGCTCCACTTTGTCTTCCTACTAATTTAAGTCTACCCACCTACCACGTAAAAACATATACATATTGTCTTAATAGTAAATTAAAATTAAAATCTTATATATTAAAATGTATATAGTTAATTTAAGGTACATACTAATTTTCTTTTTTTCTTATTTGTGAATGTAAATACGCACGCTTAAATACGCACACCAAACTATTGTAAACTTACTTTTAATGAGAAAAAATCTTATGAGAAATAAAAATCTTTAAACCTAATTATTAGCTGTTTAGTACGCGAGTAGAAAAACACAATTATGTTGATATTGTCTTATAAAATTAACTCACAATCATCGAAATATATCGAAGTCACAATATGAAAAAAAAACCGGACAAGTGCGAGTCGGTCCGCGTTGCTCCTAGCCTAACCTGATTTTGGTGTGAAGAAGACTTTCAGTCTTTTTTTTATGTGAGGACAGAATTGTCAGAGTATCATTGTACCTACTGGTTTCAGGCCGCCTATTTGCGTCGCGGGGCAGGAACGGACCCTGCAATGAAGTGTTTATTGCTGCCTCGGCAGTCTGCCCTAACGGAATTATGACCGACTGGTCCCCCTTCGTCGGCGAGGAATACCGGAGTATGTATCATGGTAAGTATTGTCTTTTGACTGAAAGTGGTCGTGTGTGTCGTCAATGTAGGTGGTTTTGGGGCAGTTTACAGCACAGAGCGAGTAAAACGTCAGCTTTGGCAAGTATTTTTTTGTCAGGATTTACCCAACTACAGCGAAGCGAAGGAAGGGTAATTAATTAATGATTTTGCCACCCTATGTAGGTATGTACAGTCGAGTTCATAAATATGTATACACTTTAGTATCTTGCCTATTTAATGTCATGTTTAAACTGCCGTATACATGAATTGTCACAGGGATTAAAGTGACAAGGTACTAAAGTGTACACATATTTATGAACTCGACTGTACATATAATTATTAATAAGTATGGATGTTCCACTCTAGCGTCGTTCCTAATTAACAAAATGTTGATAAATGAGGTGTATATCGAATCGATTCGTCTTTATTGTGCGATGCTACTTTGTGCTTTATTATAAATAGACCCCGTTATCTTGTCGCACTGACGTCGTTTTTTTGTAGAGAATAGCGGCCTTTACACGTAAAGTTCGGACCGTGGGAAACGCCACGCGCCATTCCGCGCGCCAGTCTGAGCCGTAAATTTTTTACAATTTTACTATTACAGTAACATTTACACGTACGGTTCGGAGCGAAGATTGGAATGTCGCGAACTTTACGTGTAAAGGCTCTTTTATACGACTCCCCGTTTGTAATAATCAAATATAAATATAATCAAATCAATTTCATTTAGAAAAATGTTTTTTTTTTACTGAAAACTGACAGACACTGAAGTCTCAACATAAGGGTTCCTTTTTTACTATTTTGGTACGGAACCCTAAAAACGAAGAGAAGAAACTAAAAATATATTTTCATCATTAATTTTGCCGTCAATATTGGTATCCAAAAAAGAGTCAAGTTCATAAATATGTGTAAACTTTAGTACCTTGTCTATTTAATGTCATGTTTATACTGCCATATAAGTTGTCACAGCGATTAAAGTGGCAAGTTACTAATGTTCAATTCAATTTTTTTATTTTTTTTATATTCAATTTTTATACTAAATATAATAGTTCCATTGTAATAATTAATTTGGGATAACTTTGCATTTGTTTTTTTGTAAATATCAGGGGACAATATCACACCAATTGTCCTAGTCCCAAACTAAGCTCTAGGCTTGAACTATGGGAACTAGAAAACGATATAAATACTTAAATAGAGAAATACATACTTAAATACATAGACAACATCCATGACTCGGGAACGAATATTCGCGCTCATCACACAAATATCTCTGCCCTTATCGGGATTTGAACCCAGAACCGCTAGAGTCGTAGGCAGGGTCACTACTAACTAGGTCAACGCATACATACATACAACATTACTAGAAATCCCCCAATAATTTACATACTTATTTCCGTAGTGGTCGCATAAGAAAATACTGTTTGTTGATGCCATATAAAAAAAAAACAAGGCCCGACGTAGACTTTTTAGCGTCCGTGAACTGGCTACGATTTGGTGACCTCTTTGGGGAAACCGAAGGTTTTGTCTGTGCAATTGCTGACGAGGTCATAATGACGAACAATTGCCGGAAATATATTCTGAGGGATGGCACATTGGCACATTTGTCGAGCATGCCGTTGCCCCGGCGAGTCCCTCAGACATATAATTTCCGGTTGTTCGCATTTGGCCAACGGCGAGTACTTGCACAGAAATAACCTCTTAGCCAGGATCATCTATCAGCAACTTGCTCCTCAATATGGTCTGGTTGACTCTGTGTTTGTGTATGTGTATGTGTATATGCGCAGGCATGTGCTTTCTCGATTTATATCATATTATTATTATGCTGCTTGTGTGTGTGTATATGTATGTGTATGCATGTATACGTGTATATATATATATATATATATATATATGTGATATGTGTGTGTATGTGTATGCATGGACATGTCCTTCTTTAATGTGGCCCACGAAATTGTTGTTTGTTTATAGGATAAGTTTAATAGGTTAAGTAGTATAAAAACTGAGCGCGTCTCGCCATCAAACGTAACAGTTTGGCGGGAATATAAATGTATAGTATTAAAAGTGTAATTTGAAATGTTAAATAAATTAAAAAAAAAAAAAAAAAAAAAGTACCGTACTATAAGTACGCACCGGCGCCAATTCTCGAAAATGGTCGTGCTACGCTCTATTGGGATCGATCTGTCATCACGGACAGGACTATTGTTGCCAATAAGCCTGATATCGTGTTGACAGATCGATCTCAACGCCGGGCAGGGCTCGTCGATGTCACTATCCCGCATGACGAGAATCTAGTGAAGGCTAAGAAGGACAAGCTTAGCAAGTACCTTGACTTGGCTCACGAGGTGACCGCCATATGGGATGTTGACTCGACATGACTCGACGATCATTGTTCCGAAAGTTGTTTCGGCAAACGGTCTTATAGCGAAGAGTCTCGACCAACACCTCAAGAGACTCTCGCTAGATGGCTGGATCAAGGGCCAGATACAGAAGGCAGTACTCCTCGACACGGCACGCATTGTGAGGACGTTCCTCTCTCTTCAGCTCTAACCACCGGTAGCTTGAGCCCTGCCCCGCTGCCGGCGGCACTCGTAGGTTAGGTTTTTTATAATGTTTATTTTTTATATTAGTATTGATATTTTACTTTTATATTTCATACTTATTGTAAAAAACCTAATTTACTGAAAATTTAATAAATATCTGAGAATAATAAAATGTGAATTAATAAATGGTTTTTTCAAAAACCGGTGTCACTTTTCTGCTCCACAAGTGCGCTAGTAGCGCAGAGACAAAGAATTATCGACCCATTACATGCTTGCCTACCATCTACAGGGTGTTTTTTTGGTCGACAACTTCCAAAACAGGAGAGATAGTTTAATTAATGCTGAATCTGAATATCACATTAAAAAATTAAAAAACCTTAGGAGGTCAGGAATAGCATTTTAAAATTTTCCCATTTCTTCACTTAATTGTGGTTACTATGCGCCGTGTTTAGTGAAGACTTTAATGACGTAATCACCGTGTACAATGTTATGATTCATCTTTCCCTTCATACTTGTTACGGGCTGAGGACCGTCAAAGATTACGGTTTATTTAAGAAAATTGTAGATTATTGTTGTTAAAAATCGTTTTGAAATGGCATTTAACTACAGAATAACGATATGGATTACAAAACCGCAAGAGTTGTCTTTGGCGTATTAAAAAAGATGAATCAGCTTTGTACAACGATTGTTAAAAAATTAGAAACCTTGAGCATGGCGTGGCGTTTAAAAAGTGCACTCGTAAAGGTTGCTAGCGATAGACCTTACAGCGCTCGGTCCAAATTCTAACGGTGTCAGCAATGTTTTGACCTCTCGCAAAGTAAATGTTTACAACATCAAACATTTCCCGATTGTCCAGAAGAAAATTTTCTTGCCGAGCCATTTTTTTATCAATTAAATGATTTAACACTTCACTTAACAAGCACTCGCTTCGAAACAAACACGGAACTGACATCTCTTGCGCATAGTTTTGTGAGGGTAGTATCAAACAATAACATAGACTGATCGTGAAGATAAGCGGCCTACCCCTTTCGTAGCTACGAGCGTCGAGTATTTGCACGGGCATAACCTAGTAGCCAGGATCATTCATCAACATTTTGCTCTTCAACAAATTATGGTCTTGTTGAGTCCGAATTTTCATGAGAATCAGTATGAATTTTTAGTTATTCCAGTCAGGTTTTTTTTTTGGGTTCCATACCTCAAAGATAAAAAACGGAACCCTTATAGGATCACTTTGTTGTCCGTCCGTCCGTCCGTCCGTCCGTCCGCCCGTCTGTCTGTCAAGACCCTTTATCTCGTGGAGGTATCGAGTTGAAATTAAAATCATTAGTTTCTTGAAGCTGTGAAAAAAACGATTTTCTAGGTTAACGTAAAAAAAGATATAACCGTATATGCCGCAAAAAATGTATATTTCGATACTCTCAAGGGAATTAAAAATTTATAAGGTATTTTCCGTTGACCTAGAACCGAACTATGAAATTTTGCAAGTAATACCGTCTTATACTATGTAATATAAGGTAAAATTTGAAAGCTATTCATATTTTATTAAATCACAAAAACAGGGTCTTTATGCAAGAAACGGCGGCGGTCCAAATTTTTAATTAAGTTAACAGTGTCATGTAGGGTAATACTGGGGTATCGTATGAAAATCTTAAATACGGTACCCTCGGTGCGTGTGTCCGATTGGCACTTGACCGATTTTTCTTATAATTTAGTTATAACTTATTAACTATTCCTTCCTGGAGAAAGATGCAAATTGGCTCTGCATTTTCCATTGTGTTAATGTTTTTTGAATTCAAATCTTCCTTTTGCTTCCTTTTTTCCAGGTTGAACTGCCGTGGGTGCCGCACGAAAAATGCCAGAACGCGCTTCGCAAGACCTGGCTGGTCGCACTTCGTGCTGGCGTCACTGACGTGCGCGGGCGGGATTCCGGCAAGGACCTCGTCTGCGCCATCCGGGTATGTGTTTTTTTTACTTTTACATACATAAATACATAATCTCACGCCTTCGTTCCCAGAGTGGGGTAGGCAGGGCTACAGAATTACAAACATCTCTAAAAACTTGTTGATAATTCTATAACCACAATTTGCACAATTAGGCTCAGATGTTTACCAGCGTATTAAATAGTGACAGGTTGCAAGCCCATCGCCTAACAGTACTACAAGCCTTTATTCCCTTAGTCGTCTCTTACGACATCCACGGGAAGACATGGAGTGGCACTATTCTAACTCGGCAACCACACGAGGAACTTTTTTACTTTTATTGTTGGTGATTTACACCGTAACAACTTTACAGGACGTGACAGTGTGTGGGGTTTACCTTAACTTATAACTGACTGACTGACTGACAGACAACGCACAGCCTAAACGACTGAAATAAGGAATTAATCTTTGCGTGCACTTATTGTTAGTTTTTTTTTTCAAAGAAATACAGGGAGCAACAGGGGACTAATTTTACGCCTACAAAGTCGCGAAACGTATTAACTCAAAAATAAATTGTAATGTATAACTATTTATAGAAGTTTGAAATTAGAATAAATTTATCAACACCGTCACATTTCGAGTTAAGACGGTATTGATTGTCATGTGCGATATAAATTTGCGCGATTCGGTCTACCAAAGCAGATAGTTAGCGATAACGGGCCACCCTTTTATTTTCTGTATTCTCAGTACGGTTCGGACTTAAAACGAAACGGAATCAAACAAACGTCGGTGGCAACGGTATCACCCTTCCAGTAATGCTGAAAATGCAGTTCGGACGGTAAAGAGAGTATTAAAAACCGGTCAAGTGCGAGTCGGACTCGCGCACCGAGGTTACGTATTTAAGATAATAAAGCTGTTTTACATAACAATAAAACGGTTATTATGTGCCGGAAGAAGGCACGGCATAGCTATAGAAGATCGTGTATACTCACCCTAAGTTGTGGCGTTTCACTCTTGTATAAATACATTTATCTTTGGCTGTATGCGGTCGTTTGTCATGGCTCTGTGGTTCTAGTCACCCTGCTAGGCGCGAAATGCCCTTCTGTCATTGAAGTCTTCACCAGTAAGAAACTTACTGCTATGCCGTGCCTTCTTCCGGCACATAATAACCGTTTTATTGTTATGTAAAACGGCTTTATTATATGCCTACTGGAAGGCGCGGCATAGCTATAGAAGACTTGTTTGATATCTGCTGGTGACTAGTAAGAAATTAATACACGCAATGTTGGAAAAACAAAAACATAACAGTTATCAATGTAACCAAAGCATAGCCAGCAAGAGCCTGGTTTAATCTATTAACTAAATCAGAAATATTACCACCTGATACATATACTACTAAATCATCAGCGAACTGAAGATTGAGTTCATGCGATCCTAAAATGCTATTCAACTTATGTATATACAGAGTGAAAATTAAGGGGCTTAATATTCCCCCTTGACAAACCCCTTTGTGAGATAACCTAGGCCCTATCAAGAGCTTATTTACTTTAACATAGACTTGATGGGCATGAAGAAAGTGATTTATCCAATTAATAAATTTGTCAGGAATATTCAGTGAGGCCAACACTGAGCTTAAAATATTATGGTTATTAAATGCACCAACTATATCAAAAAATATTCCAATAAAAACATGTTTTTTCTGCATAGAGCTAAATATATCTAATTGTAAATGTGATAAACTCTCACGAGAAGAATTCCCTCTTCTAAACCCAAACTAATTTGATGGTAAAAGGATATTATTCTCTACAAAAAATTCTAATCTGTGTTTCAGAAGCTGTTATTTTTTTTTTCCAAAACATGAAGTGACATATTAAGGAGATCACACCGGGTTACTCACTTAAAAATTGTCGAAAAATGCTCCACATGTTTCGGGCTCGTCCGGAGTCCCTATTCATGAGCAGACGCGGCTGCAGCACGACGAACACTGCGGGCCTGCGCTCTGTCAGCCCGGCTGCTTGGTGCGAACGGCGTGGCCGGCGAGAAAATACATCCGTTTTCCTCATTATTGGACTCCTCAAATGTAGGATCGCACACAACACTAACTACTTCACTTGTTAAAGACGCGTCCACACTTGCCACTGGTGCAGCAGACAAAACCGTTGAGGCACCGACCATCCACCATCACGGTTATAATTCGGATGACGACCATGAATTTCGATAGCGTCGCGCACTTTCCTAGGGATAAAATACTTTACCCTCGCCAACACGGCTACGTTATCAAATTGTATACGAGTATAATGCGTTGAATCCGAAACCAGTGAATGCTCCGCCACAGCAGAACAACGGATGTCCTGCTTTTTCATACTCCGTATGTGTTCAGTCACTCTCGTGGCAATGTTCCGGCCAGTCTCTCCTATATAGTTTTTCCCATAGGAACAGGGAATCATGTAAACTCCTGGGACGCTGGATTGGGTTAACCATAAATTTTAGGTGACGTTGGATTGTGTGGGCGTAACTGCTTTGTCAAATTATTGTCGGGAAAATCTTGTAACAACTTATTTACCTTAGTCGTCACCCTAGACGTTGGATTATAATTTACCTTCTTATAAGTAGACTCATCACTCAGTAAGTTGGCAATCTTATTTTCATACGTCTCAGTGTCGACAACAACAGTCGCATTGCCCTTATCGGCTGGCAACACCAACACGTCCAAGTTTTCACGTAGCTCTCGCAACGCCCTTAGCTCCTCCCGCGGTATATTAGCTTTCGGTAGACGGGACCTACGTAACAAAGAATCAATTGCCGGAATCCTATTTTTCATAGTAGTATTTTCTACGAGTATACTCGCGATTATCGTCTCAGTAGGTATTCGACTGGGAGTAGGAGCGAAATTCAGACACCGCCCTAAGGCTTTTTCCAAAAAGTTTCCGATTGATCTAGGCACCAAGCCGCTTAGATCCAGCCGCTGGGCCCGTGGAGTATGCTGGCTTGACTTGATACCCCGTCCAATTCGAATATTATAACCTCGCTATACTACCTCGAGGGCAGTCCACAAAGAACGAAGCATAACACGGGGGCTTAATGGAAGGCTTTCCTTGCCGTTCTAGATATAGGTTGGTTTTGCACTTACGCGTGTCCAGGAATGTCCAGGCGATCCGCTGCAGCAGTCCCTTTGCCTGCTAACGGGCCAGGCGGTTTCCGAGGACCCTGGACCCTGGGTCCAGGTGTATATCTGTGTGTATTGTGTAAATGTATGTGGAGAACCGAAAACTCGCCGACAAGACAGCCACGCTTCTGCGGCACCAAATCACGGAACACTCTCGACATTTAATGCACCCGGCGCAGTATTTAGTCGTCGTTCTACGGCTCAATTTATACACTTCGTTGCCCGTCGAACAGAATGGCGAGCGTAGCACTGTGTGGAGTACTGGCGTATGACGCGACGCTAGGACGATTCGTAGCACCGGCGTAGCTCGTAGCACAGGTATCGGTAGTGTTGGTGAGATTCGCACCGAGCGGCCACGGTCGCTGTGGCCTAATGGTACCTACAGCGAGCACGGCCGAGGGCACTGGTTCGCGTCGGTCGGGTGTTCGAATCCATCCCACTGTGCGGCGTCGCTCGAGGATTCTTCTGTAGACAGCGATGCTTCGGAAGTCCAGGCGGGGGGACGTCACGGAGACTGTACTTCGAGAAAGCAGCTATCTTCTTCTAGTCACGCCCAATGGGCGCAACAAGGAATTGAAAAGACACCGCACAGCCAATCACAATTTAGATACGCGAAATATTAAAATAATTTTGCTTTAAAGAGTAACACGTCCGCATAAAGTCGTTGCGTCGGCCGAACTCCATAAGGAAATCTAGGTTTTCGTTAAGTGACATTAATAATACGCCATCTCAGAAATCTGTGCCTGAGAGCACCAACACCACTCGAGTTTCAGGTACGAACGTAGATACAACGGATGGGTGCCCCCTGATTCAGAAGTTGAACAAAAACGCGACGAAGGCGAGGCCGAGGATGAGAACGGCGCGCCGCCGGGATGGCCGGCTAAGCTCGAGAATCGCTCGCCTAGGTGAGCTGCCATACGTTGTCTAGAGAGGTTGAAAAATTAGGAGATATTTAAGATTTATAAGTTGGTCCCATTGCCATTACTTTACTTAAATAATCTAGTTCAGCCCCCATTATTACAGTACCTTTTCCACGTGGTAATACATATATGCTATAGGTAGTTCCACGAGAGTTGAGGCTCGTTGACGTGAATGATTACGCACACAGCTACATGACGATACTGATAGATACTGAATGCCAAAAAAGTTAATGAATGAAATGAGTGAGTGAATGTAAATGTAAATAAAAACGCTTAATTATATTTTTAATAGGTATCAAAAGCAGTAAAAATATAAAAAAATGCTTTTCTAAACATCTGATTCGTTAAGATTGATTACAATGTTTTCGGTTAAATAATCAATCCTAGGTTCCAATCATGTTGTACGCGACTCTGCGTAATTGGCATTACGCAACCGTCACGTAAACTATAATTATATCATTGTCTAGTACCTACCCATAGTACAAGCCTAGAGCTTAGTTTGGGAGTAGGTCAATTTGTGTGAGATCGTTCCTTGATATTTATTTAACGTGGCACTGCTTTTCCGGGCAGGACGACGTCTGCCGGGTCCGCTAGTTAGTATATATATATAATATATCTCTTTTATTGACATTAATCTATATATTTTGCTCGTTTCTTTCTACACCTGGAAGCGCTACCTATTTGCCCAATACACACCGGTGTCAGTGCAGGATGATCCCGTTGTCGACGATGAGGATTGCGCGAATATAAGAGTGACTATAGCTATGTAATTGAGTAATCAAGGAGGGCTTTGGAAGACGCGATTACGCAATAAATTAATCCATGTCTAATTCTAGGCCTTGTCTACAATGCTTGCCTACTAGTAAACGTAATTTAGCGCTTATAGAAGCCCTAAACGCCTTGCTGGCATCACTAGCCAGCGACGATGTGATCGATACCTACTCGAGTCTGTACTGCAGGGCGATATCAGTCAAGTTTCCCGATACCGACCGAGCTCCGCGTGCTCGCGGATGTTTCCCCGCTTAGCAAGCACGAATCAAGTCACGTACTTAAACTTAAGTTTAAGACTCTGAAAGCAAAGTTAATCTGCTTCAGCGGGGACAATGACCGCCCCCGAGTGATGCGTTTCGTGACCAGGCCTTTGCTGGGACCGGAATAGCCGCTAAGCATTACATGGCCTGTGTCAGTCGTATTCGTCGCTATAGAGAGCGTGTGGATAGATACTAGCAAAATCGCCTCTTCCAAACGATCAGAGGAAGGTGTACCGAAAGTGGGAGGGAACCGATCAAGGCGTGAGCGACGGACACCTACCGGATCCCGCTGCTATGATTAATTTCTGGCGCATCTCGGTGTCTGTGCGCACTCAGAAGTAGACCGGATGCGCCCTGTTCAACGAGAATGTGAGGCTATTGAACCCATGGGGCTTATTAAGTACCATCTGCTCCGATGACATATGTTGTGCAATCCGAATGGCTCAGAACTGGAAAAGCCCTGGGCCAGACGAGTTTCACAACTTTCGGATTAAATGGTTAAAATCCTCACATGATGTGATGTTTTTAGCAGCGCAACTCCACAACGCCCTTGGGATCATCCTTCCTGCCCCAAAAGTCCGGTAGTACCGCGAAACGAAAGAACTATCGTCCCATTACATGCTTACCTCCCATCTATAAGCTCCATACATCCATTTTGAGTACAAAATTAAATGCGCATTTTATTGCAAATAACGTTTTCACTTCTCATGCTCCAAAAGTCCGTCTTTATGTCGTGCGTAGGCGACATAAGGTCGCTTTTTATGCTCTAGTGCATAAACTAAAATCTTCGTCGAATGCCAAGGTAATCGATCCAACAGCCACACGAATAACTTTAACTTCATAGAATAACCTCTTTATTTTATTTCGTTTCGTTAGTATTCTAAGACCAAGGAAAGGATACCAACAGCCAAAGTACACAATAAAACTTCATGAAATAAATTTATATTTTTTATTTTGTCGCATTTATTATTATTATTATTATTATATTTGAGTAGTACAATAATTTACATGTTGCTGTTTCATTTCCTCGCAATCGAAGTGAAAATTAGAGTGTACCACTCGTCCATAAAACCCATTTAGCACTCTACTTTATATCCATAAACGTCCCGCGTAAAATGAAGGTTGGGTCCCGTGATAGCTCCTCCTCATAGACGTAACCAGCAAGTTAGGCGAAACAGGATGGTCGACTCGGTGCCTCACTCATGGCTCGAAAGAGTCGTGGAGTTATATAAAATAAATACAGCTTTGAGGTCCTTTTTAGGTGTGTGAATGAGGCAGTGGGTCACAGTTCTTCGTCAACCAGGTGGTCGAGATGTCCCCTCTGATAAGGATTTGAAGAGGCATCTTTCAGGGCAACAGTCTGTCTTTTGTGGTTTAGCCTAGCCTTGAGTCCTTTCAGTTCTTTGCTGAAGGATTCCGGGCTAGGCTATCGACTTTGTAGAGAGGCCAAAGTCATTTCACACTTATTGTACATGGATGACCTCAAACTGTGCGGTCATGCATGTTCAACGCGGGAATGTAGTAAATTCATAGAATTTGCAGCTTTCTGAGACAATGACTCTCAGATCTTTCCCCAAAGTTGAAACGTATAAATATATTGGTATGTCACAATCCATGGGTATTATGATCGGCGATGTCAAGCAGTCGATTAGGGAGCGTTTCTTCTGCCGCTTGACAAAAGTTCTTAATACTTAGTCTTTTGTCGGGTGGCAACAAGGTACGCGCCTTTAATAACTGGGTTATGCCGCTTCTTACATACTCCTTTGGCATAGTAAGGTGGACTCAGACTGAGCTGGTCGCCATGGATAGTGTTATGTCTAAACGTAATGAAACATAGAGTTTGAATGGCTGTAGATTTATTGGTTACTCAGCGTGGGTACATTCATATAAATCTACCTATATATTTGTAACATACATAACACTGTCCTCTAGCGATTTAAAGAATAACAATGTATCAGCACACATTTTATAGAAGTTATAAAATTACAACAAAACACATAATACCTATAATTTGTTGGGGCGCATTTATCGTATATTTCCACGAGAGTTGAGGTCACGCACACAACAACACTGTCATGTAATTATGTTCATAATCAATGATATTTTATATTTAGATACTACTAAACGCATTCGAAAACAGTCGCCAATTACTGACAGTTGCTACGTTGCCATATTTCAGATAAAGACGGCAATTCGTAGCGAACGCTATTGTTAGAAAGAAATAAATAGTTGTTTCAAATTGCGTACCCGAATGACGCGGCGTGCCCGCTCATGGCTGCCATATAGCTACCCGTCTTTATCGCACTCATGCGATATCTAATTGTGTATCTCATGTTTCACAGGTGACAGTGACGCCAGCGGTGTAAATTAAACAAAATATGGCGATGTAAAATCAAATGTAAAAAATATTTACGGTACTTACAAATTAAATGAGACATCCTTTCTTCCTTTTATAGTTACAGTATAATTTCGGCAGCCTCGAAAAACATAAGACGGCAATTTTTATGACTTATATTTGTTGCATTTCGGTAATAAAACATAACTGTTTTTGACGCGTGCAAGGCAAATACGGAAGGTATTTGAGGAACGCTTTTGCACGCAGATGACGTATCTTAATATAAAATATCATTGTTCATAATACTCTTCTTATGTGAACTGCAAGAAAGACCAAAAAGTTTCTTTAAACTATTTTGTTAAGTATTATGTAGAACAATTCATCGACTTCAAACAAAACAGAAAATTAAATATTTTGACCGATTTTATTTAAATAAATGAGTTATATGAATAAATAAAGGTCTGATATGCGTAGGTATATGAATATAATATTAATCGTAGAAACCAAAGGGAATAAGTAATAAATTGCCTTGTTTTTATCTATGTAGCTGTTATACACAGTCACTGTCTCGTCCGCGCACTTGCAGCGACCGGTCACATACAGCGTAATTCTCGCGACCAAAGTCCCCTAGTGGTTCTCAAACTTCGCTTGATTAATATCTACTGAGTTACGCTTCGCCTTACTACATAATGCAGTGTGCTACTTGTGATGCTAATACTAATGACCTAATTCAGTGTGCAGCTTACAAAAAGGAATTTGGGTACTGTTGCGCCGGCATTACTGTACAGGGTTTCCGTAGACTTGGGCCGGAACGCAGAGCGGGCTGAATTTAATAGCACGTTTCAATGCATGTGAGAACCACTTAGGATACGAATCAACTTTTAGTTTCATACTGGGGATAAATTTAAGCATTAATTTTTTATAAGTCTCGTAAAATAAATCAGGGGAATTAACTAATGACCGCATACGAAACTCCTGCTCCCAGTTAATTGAAGTTAGTTCACTATTAATAGACGTATACTCACCCTTGCTATAGAAATATTTCGTGTTAGACTCAGGCTGCAACCAGTTAATAACTGTAAATTTAATTTCAATAACTAACGCTTTATGATACGGGTCAATCGGTACAAGCGGGCTCAAGCATTCACTTACACTTACAATATCATTTGACAAAACGAGGTCCAATAGTTTGCCGAAATTATTTAAGATTCCATTATACTGGCAGAGGCTATGTGTTGTTAAATCATCCACTAAACTACCCTCATCATCACTTACGTAATTACACGGAACCAACGCCGGACCCCGAGGCGTTCATAATATATTACTCATGTTGAAGTCACCGACTAATAACAACTTATCATTCGGGTTATTTAAAATTATGTCACCTAAATAGATCAAGAAATTAGACAACTGCTGCGAAAAAGAGTTACCGTGCGATTGCTTGCACAAGTATGAGACGCACAAATGAACCTTAATCTCATTTTTATCACCATCAGTGAGTGAAATAGTGAACTACAAGTCCTCAGCCGAAGACCAGTCATTTGGCTGCGGCGTTACCGTAAACTGACTACGCGTAGCAATAGCGACGCCACCACCGCGGTTTTGTCCCGTCAAAGCGAGGTAACGATCCCGGCGCCAAATAACGTAACGGTCATCAAATAACTCTGAATCCAGAATCTACACACATCAATGATATTACATATAAACAAGAAGTAGATATGCCACTACCGCGCCCGAGTAGGGCTTCATAAAAGATCCAATTGTACTGTCTCGCTGACAGTTCACGCCAAAAACATGGCGACGAAACTGACGTGAGCCAAAATATATGTGTTTCGGAAGTGCACAAACTACCACATGAAAGCTAATAAAGCTCAAGGGATCTCATATCACGAGTAAGTTTACTAAATATTTGATTATTACTTCGTATTTAAGTTAATTTTAAAATATGTTTAAATACAACGGGTGCTCAGTTACGAAAAGAGAAAGCAATTTAAATAACTCGCGTGTATGACAAGGATAGATACATAGATTAAAAGATCAGGTGCGACATCGTTGGTATCGATTATATCCGTGCGAATCAAGAGGCAACATATGGTAAAGTCGGTAGTGTTATCGCTAGAGGATCTTATCGCTACTTCTGATTGTTCGAGAGAGTTCTGGACGCGAATTATAATAGTTATTTTTAACCGACTTCAAAAAAGGTGAGGTTTCTCAATTCGGCCGTATATTTTTTTGTGTGTTCGCGGATAACTTCGTCGTTTACGAACCGATTTTGATGATTCTTTTTTTTGTTGGAAAGAAGATATCCCAAGGGTTTTCACCTTTCTAGGTCACCTGAAAGTAAGTTAAAGGTTTTTGATGATTAATTAGTCAGTCAGTCAGTCAGTGGTAAAAATGCCGATTTTTAGACGTTAACATCTCAATAAAACTTTCACCTTTATTTATGAAATTTAGGGTTCTAGTTGATCTAAAGGGTACCGTTTAAATACATAAACCAAATTTCATGTTTTTATGTTAAATAGATTTGGAGTTATTGAGGCGTCAAAAGTGGCTCCAAACGGTTCGTGTAAATAACACGCGGCTGCGCTCGCCAGTTCCTTTTGCGTGAACTTGGCTGGACACGCTGCCGCGTGTCTAGATACCTATTATAAATATTATAGTAACGTAACGATAGGTCGAAAAATCCCGCTCGCCTGTCCATATTATGCCATATTTATACGAATATTTGTAAAATTTGACATCAATAAATACCTTTATACTGTTATTGTGACGATCGTACCACCCGGAGGTACAACACGCGACAATACTGAATATAAACGGAATAAACAAGAGACAAAATGTTGTAGAATAAGTTGAAGAGATATGGAGTCTTCTAGGACGTATGACGAGGAGCTTAATTAAACAGGTTAGTAAATATCACAGTCTTTATTCCTATGCAGCTCTATACAATGATGGTATTAAATTGTGAACATAACTTTGCGCATAATTCTTACTCTACCAGAAAATATGTTTAGCTCAGCGGAAGGCTGGTCGTTTTACATAAAGTAAAGGTTCTTATGTTATAATTCACAATTCTTAGATAGTAAGTTGTTAGTCCCTATTTATAGAGTTGCCACCAATTCCAATCTGAGTTCAAACAACTATTATTGATATCCTAATTCCCTAATTATAAATATAATTTCTAGTGATCTTGATCTGAAGAAAACCTTCGTTCCTGGACGATCGACTCGATGTAGTACCAGGACGGCAAGCTGGTGGTGCGGCCCCAGCACACTGCGTTGCAAGCCACAGTACCCTCGGGCAGCTCACAGCAGCTTGTGAAGGTCTACTGAATCCTCGTGCCTATAGCACGCCTACTAAAGGTTGGTTTATACCTTTATTTCCTACTTCACTAATTGTATGAATTTACTGAATGGTCAGGAACCTAAACATGAATTTATTTCTTACAGATCTAAAGAGAGTTCCTGCCAAATACTTAATGCCTGAATAAACTACTTCATAGCTTTACTGAACCTGAATATAGTTGGAGACTGAAACGGAATAACTGAACGCAAAACTACAAAATAAATCATCCAACATAAAGGCAAATCAGAAAGCTAAATTATTCGGAAACCTAAACAGAATAACAGAAACTATGTAGACGGAAACTTAAATCAGTACATACTGAATATGGTTAAACGAAACTAACGAAACTCTTAAGAAAACCTTAAACGCTTCAAAAACGCAGAACCTTAAAATGCTTAAAGCCCAGTCCAGCTGTAAAGACACAGAGAAATTGCTCTGATTAGCACTACGGTTAAGAACTATATGACATGAGGCTAACATTTTAGGTTAACAAAATTATGAATCTTACCGGAAAACTTCGAGGAAAACCCCTGGTAATCTCGACGCTAAGACATTCCCTCCTCTCCACGTGTGAGAAACAATCACTGAAAATTCACCATATGGTCAGAGAATTGCAGAATAATTGCAACAAATAAATGCCTCCATCCGAAATATGTTATTAATTAATACTTACAAGTTTCTTTCACCGAAATATATCTGAAAGTATGTACTATATCTCCACAGCAGGAGCTTGGTTACTTTATCGAGGATGGCTCCTCCGCTGTCGTTCAGCTTAAGTCTGATTTTATAATGGGCCATCATCTTGCTGATTTTTATGCAAGCAGAAAGCTAGTCAAAATATAGATGCAATAAAATGCATAGAATGTAGCTATACAATTTAATCTGATTAGTATGGGTAATTAGGTACTTAAATAATACATTACTTACTACATTAAATGTTCTTTTGACTGAAATGTGTTTGTTTAATTCTTGTATGTACAATTACAGCCAAAAGATATCTTTAAATTGTTTTGTTTATTGAATAAATGTAAATAACTATTTACTCCATTTATTGATTTATACCAAATATTTAATAATCCCATAATCCTATAGTAATTTCCCTAACGCGGCAACACCAACCTACAAAACTATGGTGTTGACGTTTGACATACAAAAGTAATGAACAGTAATGCCATATACACCTTAAATATTTCCCCAGTCTTTAGGTTCCGTTTCACGCAGGAAATGCAACGTTACATTATAAAACCCGTTTTATTTCCGTTTGTTACCTATCTACTTTGCTCCTTATCACTTCTACTACCTACTTTGACAATCAACCGAACGAAACAGCTAGAAATAACTTAATTTTGTATAGTAATATTCATGTACTATATCAAAACATTAATGGTATTATAACTAAGTCAGACATGCGTGTACATATACAGGAGATGGAGGAATTAGGAAAGCCTGTTGATGTTATTTGTGCTACAGAACACAATTTGAAGCCAGGTGATGAGGTACATTTAACCATTCCTAATTTTAAGTTGGCATCAGTTTATTCAAGAAATAATAGGAATGGTGGATCTTGTATTTTAGTTAGAAATAATCATAAATACCAAAAATTAAGCGAAATAAATAATGTTTCGATACCAAATGTAATAGAATGCTCAGGAATTGAATTGATTACTCACAAAATTGTTATTATCAGTATATATAGGGTCCCAAGAATCAATAATCATAATATAAGAATATTTCTAGATAAATTAAATTTTATATTGAATAAAATATGTTACAAAAACAAAGAAGAAGAGACGATGAAATCAACTTCACAATCAACTAAACTTAAAACTTTAATTTTAAGCTATAATTTAAAATTAGAATTATCTGTACCCACTAGATTATCCAGCAACACGTGCATTGACAATATAATACACAATGTGCGAGGCAGCACGGCTGAGGTGCTCGAATTCGCCTTATCTGATCACACAGCACAGTTACTGAAGTGTCCGGTTAAAAAGACATGTATACTTTCACACTGGTACAAGAAACAAAGAGATTTACGTAATGAAAACATTGATAAATTTAGGGAATACTTACAACAATTAACATTCAATGAAGTGTATATGATTAATAGTGCTAATGAGGCTTTTAACAGTTTTGCTGATCTATTTGAATATTATATAACTTGTGCTTTCCTATCAAAAAGATAATAACTACAGCAAAGAGGCCAAAATGGATAACTAGAGGAATAAGAGAATGATGTAAACGAAAGCGTGATTTACTATGGAAGTATAGATTTTCTACAGATAACAAACTTTTTAATAAAGTTAATTTTAAAATGTATTCGAAATTATTAAAAAAAGTAATATAGTTGACCCAAAAATCTCAAAACGATCACTACATTAATAAATCAAGCAACAAGACAAAAGCATCGTGGAACGTTATTAATAAAAATAAATCTCAACTACCAAATGAAAACATCTCACAAATAATGTCCGATGGAAAAATAATAAAAGACCCCAAAACCATTGCTGAAGAATTTAATAGCTATTTTGTAGACCAAATAAACATAAACTCTAATATAAATAATAATGCAAATCTTCCTACTAATAAAATTACAATTGAAAAATTTCATTACAAAAATACAATGACATGCAATACAATTAATTCTATATTTATGAAACCAACAAATCCTGATGAAGTGAAACTAGTAATTAAATCATTAAAAAATACATTTAGTACAGGGTATGATGGTGTAAGCACAAAAGTGGTAATAAAAGTTTCGGGTATTATTTCAGATTTGATCAGTCATATAACAAATTTATGTATAGAGCAAGGAGAGTTCCCAGATAGACTAAAAGTTAGTGATGTTAAGCCACTATTTAAAAAAGGAGATAAGGAAGGTATGGGGAACTACAGACCAGTGGCACTAGTACCTATATTTTCAAAAACAATTGAAAAAGTAATTCACAAAAATATTTATAACTAGTTTGAAATAAATAATCTCTATGCACTAGAACAGAAAGGATACCGAAAAAATAAATCAATAAATATGGCTATTTATGATCTTGATCTTTTACAAATAATGTTGATGAATGTCGACCAACGAAATCCAGTTTCAGCACTCTACATGTCATGGATATGAAAAAAGCTCTCGATTATGTAGATCACGAAATACTTTTGGATAAATTATATATGTATGGCGTAAGAGGTAATATACATAATTTAATTAAATCGTATCTAAACAACCGCAAGCAAATAATAACAATAAATTGATTGAGCATTATAACAAAAACTGAAAATACTTACTCTTTAAAAATTAGGAAACTACGTTATGGCGTACCGCAAGGTAGCGTTTTGGGTCCTTTATTATTTTTGATATATATCAATGAGCCTAAAGCGTTTAAATTTCCTATGGTTCTCTTTGCTGACAATAGCACAGTAATTTTCACTGATAAATGCCCAATAACATATGAAAGTAAGATAAACGAGTAATTGGGAATTATAATAGATTGGTTAGATAGAAAAAACTTTTTTTTTTTTAAAGTTTAAACAAAGAAAAAACAATACATGCAATTTGAACATAGTTTATAAGGAACAACGAATAGAAGAAAACGGTTGCTACGAGATTTTTAGGTTTAAATTTAGACAATAAGCTAACATGGAAGAACCAAACTGTCACTGTATGTAAAAAATTAAATCAATTTTCATTTGCTCTGTATAACCTTAGAAAGGTTGTAAATGAGTCCGTGGTGTTAACTTATTTTCTGGGCAAATTCAGCAGCTGATAGAGAAATTATATTTTGAGCACAGAAAAGATGTATCAGATCATTGTTTGGCATTCACTTTCTCGAATCTTGTAAACCACATTTCCAGAAATTATGCATATTAACTTTCCCAAGCTTATATATATATATATATATATATATACGAAATAGTAATTTTTACAAGATCTAATCGGAACTTATTACAAAATTTCAACAGTCTTCGTCTTCGAAATAAAATCAGCGCAGCCTCTGCTAAGACCGCTTTATTTCGAAATACGAGGGGCGGCTGATAAGTAATCTCCTTGGTCAGAAATATATACAAAAATAATGCTGGCTGGTATGGATTTATATTCGTTTGTTATTCTATTTTCAAAATGTATTACATTCATTTGTTTATTGCATCACGTTTATTTGTCTCCTACAATTGTTTCAAACATGTCGGTAGAAAAAGTGAAAATGGATAAAATCGAGCAGCGTGCGGTGATTAAGTTTTTGACTAAAGAAGGGAATACGCCTTCGGAGATCAGACAGCGTATGTTACGTGTGTTTGGCAGTTTGTGTTCTTCCGAATTTGTTATAAAGTTTTGGTCAAAGCAGTTTAAGTTAGGTCGTGAGAGTCTGGAAGATGATCCTCGTAGCGGAAGACCAGTTTCGGCCGTCACCGATGAAAATGTAGCCAGGGTGAAAAAAATTATATTAGAGGACCGACGAGTGAAGCAGTGGGAGATAGCTAGAGATGTGGGCGTCAGTAAAGAGCGAGTCAATGAAATAATTCATGAGCATTTGAACATGTCCAAGGTTAGTGCACGTTGGGTCCCCAGAATGTTGACTGCATTTGACATGGAGAGGCGTGTCAAATGTTGCGAAGAGTTTTTGGAGATGAGTCGAGGGAAAGAGGAAGAAATAATTTCTAGAATTGTAACATGTGATGAGACTTGGATTCGACAATGGGACCCGGAAAGTAAGCAAGAGTCGTTACAGTGGAAATTTAAGGATGAGAAGCCGCCTCGGAAATTCAAGGTCTGTCCATCGGCAGGTAAACTTATGGCTACAATCTTTTGGGACACAGAAGGGATTTTGCTCATAGATTATTTACCGAAGAAAACTACAATGAATGCTGATTATTACTCAAACTTACTATACCAACTAAGAGAGACAATAAAAGAAAAACGGCGAGGTAAACTAAACAAAGGTATTCTGATTTTGCACGATAACGCACCAGTGCATACCGCCCGCACAACGAAGCTAGCAATTAAAGACAATGGCTTCGAAACCATTGACCACCCCCCTTATAGTCCAGATTTAGCCCCCTGTGACTATTTTCTGTTTAGACTTCTCAAGAAAGACCTCAGGGGACGAAGGTTTATGACCGATGACGAAATGAAGGCTGCGGTTACTGACTTTTTTGACGACAAACCGAAAGATTTTTTTTTTAATGGTTTAAATTCAATATTTGAAAAATTTAATAAGTGCATTTTACTAGCAGGGGACTATATAGAAAAATAAAAAAAAATTAGCCACGACAGTCTTTTGTTTCATTGTTAGGTAGATTACTTTTCAGCCGCCCCTCGTAGCATTCTCGGGATGGCTCCCAGAATCTATAATAAAGTACCGAACGAGATAATAAATGTAGACACTTTAGCAGAATTTAAACACAAATTGTATAATTTTCTAGCCATAAAAGCTTATTACACAGTAAATGAGTACTTGAGCGACTACAATTAGTTGCGAAGTCTGAGCATGTGCATGCCAAAACTTCGATAACTGCATTTTCAATTTGTATGCCTCGCGGCACAACGTGCTGATACTTCCTAATATTTAAGACCTATTGTACCTACCTATGTTATACAAATAAACGATCTTTATCTTTATCTTTACTAATGTCCGTTCTGTTCGATTAAAAATCATAATCTCTATCCTCCCGGTAACACTTGAAGCGCAACTGCTTACGTATAGCTATCTGTCTTACTCTAGTGTTTTCTGTATCTGTCTATCGTTCATTAGTGAAACAAGTGAACATATTGTAGTTTGTATAGCTGTCTATATGCAACTGCGACCATTTTTAAACGCGATTTACTAAGAACGTAACATATCTATACTCTGTAATATCATTGACAAACATATTATATTATTATTATTTATTTATTTTAATGGCATCTACAAGTTATGTAATTTTGCCAATGTCAAGTATATATAAGCAATTTTACGGAGAATCGTCGTTGTCGTCGGCGTCTTCCAGTCCTAGTCGGCACACAATTGAAGACGGTGGGCATCCACTTCAATGGCTTGGAGTGTTCTTGACCGCTTGCTCATTCAGAATCAACTTTTCACTGTTATTTTATTTGATGCATATTCTTCGTCAGTGTTGGAGGTTACTTCACAAAGTTGCCCTAGATTTTCGAACCAAAATCAACGATAAAGTAATTTACAAAAAATGAAATAAACAGACAGATGTTTTCAAAATGACAGCTAGATAAGAACCCCATATTCTATTTACCTACTCTAAGATGGATTCAGAAGCCAAAAGGCAAATGACCAGCATTACCTGTGGTAGTAGGTGACACCGATGACAGTTGTCTGCAACGTAATTTCATTACGTTATCGAATATTGTAAGGTACCTACCTAATAAGATCAGATGGAACATCTTCCAAAATTAACAGTTATCATCGCAGTCACCTACTACTACAGGTAATGCTGGTCATTGCCTACGGCTTCTGAACTCATAATAGAGGACTCATTATATGTGTGACGTAGATAAATACTCATACCTATAGAGAAATACAAACTTAAATACTAATAAACGTTGAGGGGGTTAGAAAAATCAATTTAAAATCTGAAAAATATCTTAAGGGGCTACCATGCCCATAACAGACGTTTTTGATGAAGTTTAAGTTCTTATAAGTCAGTCAAAACTGAATGTAAATTTATGAACAAATATATTATAATTATCCATATATTAATTTTTGATTCTACCGAACAGAATTTCAAAATAACGAATGGTTATTTTTTTATAAATTTTTAAAGACATGATTATAAAAACAAAAAGTTGGATATAACTTCCTCTCAATTGATATGGAAACTACATTTAAATATTCTTCATTAATACAGTGTGTGACATCCATACGAACATATATTTTGACAATAGTTAATATGCATCCTAATTAACATAAAAACATGTGTATTATTAACATAAGTTGTACTTTTTTTTCATACTAACTAATTCGCCACACAATCTATCAAAAATAGCTCAATTAACTCGCAATTAACTTGCAATTAACTTAGACTTAATGTTATATACATTGCTGCTCAATGGAACTTTTAAAAATGAATTACACTAAATTGATTGGAGCTATTAACTTAATTCCTTCTTTAAAGGGTTCACAACACTTAAAGCTATCGTTACTTAAAATTTATGTTCTTATGGATGTCACACACTGTATATCTAATAAATCATCAAAGGTTTTAATTCTAAAGTGAAAAAAAGCCAAAAAACTGCTTTTTTGGAGTAAAATTTGATAGCCAGTCACTTGTCAAAGAACAATTGAGATGGCAGCTAGTTTAGAACAGCAGTGTTAATGCAAAAAGGTTTTAACAACAACTGAAACTTTAGAGCTTCAGATCGAAGGTCATCTGCCCATGGTAGCCCCTTAAATAAAACCAAATATGACGAATTTTAAAGAAAAACTATCACGACTAAGAAGACGATTGGATTCTGAGTATTCCTGAGATTACAGGCGACTAAAGAGTTGTTTGAGATGGTTTTTGAGTAGTAACGGCTTCGGGACCCTACACTGAGCACGGTCAGACATGCCTGTTGCCGGTTTTTAACCAACTCCAAAAAAGGAGGAGGTTATACGTTCCACTGTATGTATTTTTTTTTCACCGGTTACTCCGTCAATTGTTGACCGATTTCAAGTTTTTTTTTTGATTTGATAGAATATACTTTCGAGGTGGTCCCATTGTCACCAAGTCTGAATCTGATAAGAGGATCCGTGAGGAATTGAGGGAACTCTTCAAATATTGTAGGCAAACATATAGCGATTTTAGTATTTTTAGTAACAAGTCTAGCATTTGCATTCAGAAAGTATCATTTGGTGAAGTGGAACTGATGATGAAGACCACAGATGGCCACCGGAACTCCTTAACGGTACCGATTTCAAGGGTGGCGATAAGATATCTCGATTAAGATAGTTGAGCGACTACAACGAAGAATATTTACTTGTTAACCGACTTCAAAAAAAGAGGTTATTGAAATATGACTATGACTTTCCCGCGGCGTTGCTTGCGGCGCGCTTGAAATAACTTAAATTTTCATTTCAACTAAGAAGTGGGACTACGTAACAGCGTATTATGATCACTAAAAAGTATAAAATAAAATAAATGTTTTAAAAAACAAAAAACCGCCTTCAAAATCGCAAAAAATAACTAAATGAAGTCGGCGACCACAACATTTTCAACAAAAAGCCGACATCAGTTGGACTAACCTATTAGGTGCCTACAATTTTAAAGAAGTTATTTTTTGCGATTTTGAAGGCGGTTTTTTGTTTTTTAAAACATTTATTTTATATTTTATCAAATTATTCACTGAGTGAAATAACGAAGTGCTTCACTTTTAGGTAAAATGCGGAATCGTTATTTTACGGTTTCACAATGTTGATTGTCATTCTACTGCACACAATTAAAAGTCGGACATTAGACCCAATGTATAATTGCGAGAATTGATCATTAATAAGAGTTTATAAACATTTTTTCATTCCTCAAAGTTCTTGGTATACTTAATTAGTATATTGTACGTAATGTTGACAGAATCAAGCGCTTACTAAACAGTTTACAAAACATCTGTTACCAGTGTTAATGCAGGGCCTTTACGCTGAGCACTCTTGTTGATTGGAGGTAACCTTGGCCAGATAACTCGAAGATAACGAGCTACCTCCGAGGACAAAATCTTCACAGGTAACCAGTTATCTGGCCACGGTTACCTCCAAGGAACAAGGGGCTGAGCTGAGCATCGGGCAATGAAACCAGCTGGGCGCATTTCTCGAAACTCACTAGAACAATAATATTAGTTCACTCAATACAATTTTCTTCACAACGTTTAAGTCCCAGATAGACATGCGAGTAAGTTTGTACGCCGTACTTATGGCTCGGCGATCTTACGAACTCGCCCGTGTGTCACCGCACGCGAACTTCTAAAGGTAAACACAGGCGAAAAAGGTCGTCGAGCTAAATTTGTAAGAAAACTGAGTAATGGCGCTTTTGTTACTTGACTAAACATGTGTGACATTTTTGTTTGAACCACCCTAATGCCCTTACTTATAAACGTGGAGTAACCGCGGAGTAGCTAAATCATGCTTCTGTCATTGTGACATTTGAATTTGACAGATAAGGACAAAGCATGATCTAGCTACTCCACGGGTACTCCACGTTTATAAGTAACGGCGTGAATCTTTTTCAAACTGCTTGCACGGTGATATTATGTTTTTTCCATTCCATGCAATGAATGTTTCAGACCTATCCTGCATAATAAAATTACCCCAATCCCCTAAAACATATATTTTTATGATTTAAAACTAAAGAGATAGAGAAGAGAGAAGGGAGAGAAAAGAGAGAAGCCCACAAGCCCACTTCAACTCGAAAAGTGTAATTTTCGCTAGAGATAAGTACCTACTTATAGGTGACCCTTGGGCTAATCAGAAAATTATTGTAGGCGGTGCAATATTGTATCACATGTTTCATTCCTACGATAAAATATAACTTATAAGTGAACTTTTTAGTAATGTTTTATTTTATAAAAAAAGATTTTCGTTTCATAATTGTACACAAACAAATTTATAACTCAGGAAGTATATCTTTCATATCTTTGGCAATCGTCATCATGCTGGACGTTTAAGCCGAATTCTTTTTCTCTTCACAAGTTTCAACGGGAAGTTTTTTTGGTGTTCTGAAAATAATCATGCTTATAGAAGCTACCATACGCTCCAAAACCCAATAGCTAATGTAGCCTTAACAGCTGCCACCCTCAAGTGGAACTGGGCCGGACATGTCTGCATGCCTGATGACCTTTGGGCAAAAAATACCACAGATTGGATACCGCAAGATCGGATACGACGACGTGGAAAACCCCGGCGCAGAAGGCGAGATTAGCCTGAAGCCTTTCAGCGTGATTGGCGGGAGATTACCCATAACTGAAATACGTGGAGGAGGCCTTTTGCCCAAAAGTGGGACACATTCCGGGCTAACAAAATAAAATGCAAATTCATTATACGGGTGTAACAAACACTGATTATTATTATTTATTATTTAAGAGCCTATAATGTCCCAGTGCTGGGCAAAGGCCTCCCTCCCTTTTTTCCACGTAGCCCTATCTTGGGCAATCTTCCACCAGTCCCGATGGAAGGCATCAAGCTTATCTCGCCAACGTCGCCTTGGTCACTCACACTGATAACATTCAATATTTTTTTTCAGTAAATAATGGAAAAAAATTGCTTTTGAGACAAACCTCAATGAATATTATTTTCTTTTTAATCTTTAAGCATGTTTTTTGTGAACACCTTTTCAAAATAATCTCTAAAAAACTAACAACGAACGATTTATTGAAAAAAATACGGTTATTTCAGTGAACCATCATAAATAACATCACTAATTTTGTTAAAATATATTTTTTGTAAGTTTTCTGGAAAACTAACAACGAACGAATTATTGAAAAAAAATCGGCTATTATAATTAATAAACTGCCATAAATCACTAATTTTGTTTAAATATTTGATTCGGTGCGTGAATCCGACTCGCACTTGGCGAGTTCATTGTTACTTCCCATGTTATAGGGCTGGTACAGACGGACTGTAAAATGGCCGCTCGAGTTCAGTTCTGATGCAGTCGACGTAGCTGTATTCGAACGTACGTCATCAACTGCACTCGGACTGCCATTTTGCAGCTGGGTTGCAGTTCAAATGCTGTCCGGCTGTACCGGCCCTAGCACTCGTATAGCAGCACGTGGACATTACGGTGAGTCCTAATATCCTAAGCTAACTCTTCGGGTTAGCTTTCGTGACTTTGTGGTATACAGGGTGGAAAAAACGAACGCCTTAAATATTGGAAATAGCCAATAAAATGCCTTAACCGGGTATCGAACTGGTCGAATATGATAAAACAATTAAGTCGTGTTCTTTTTACGGTCTTTTTTATTTTAAAGGTGTATGTGTAATAGATATAAATGATCACTATCAATGACCCTTTCAATGACCCTTTCAATGACCCTTTCGATTTGTATTATAAAACACGACTCTATTGTTTTGTCATATTCGACCGCAGTTCGATTCCTGGTTAAGCCAGAAAAAAATTAAAAAATCCATAAACGCAGGATTTATTTTTCAAAAATAAAAGTACCTAAGTCTCCTTAGCGTAGAATTTACTATTCCCAATATTTAAGGTAGTTGCCGTCCATGTGGCGTTGGTTTTTTCCACCCTGTATATGCGTCGCAACTGTTCCCGGGCTCTATGGTTAAGTTAGTTCAGTAAATTAATTAATTAACTGATTGGAACGTTATGCTAGCAAGGGTAAACTGTAAAGAAGTGCGTCTGTGGCAAGTTCACACCCTGGGGCCCAAGCCAAGATGCACACGCTATTCACGTTTTTCTTTTCTATCGCTCATAATCAGAGATCGGAATAGGTAGAGCTAATTTGCCTAAACTTGACGCATATTCATTCATGCGTGAGAGAGATGGGAATACATTATTGAATGAACATTCATCAAGTTTAGGCAAATTAGCTCTACCTATTCCGATCTCTGCTCATAATGTATGGGATGACAGTTGGCCACGTGGTTTATCGTAACGCACGAGAAGTTTATTTTGTCACGCGATAAACGCAACTATACTAGGCTAGCAAAGTTGTGTAAACAGGCGGCATCGGGATAACATGAACGAGTTACTTACGTCACAACTTGGAGGTATATTAGTAACGACGGCTTGCGGCGCCGTCACAATTCATGCAGCGTTCTGATCGTTCAGACGGGAACAAGTGCACATTTAAACAAAATATTTTTTATCACGTAATGGAAAAAACGGACACTAGTATTGTAGTTCTGCTGATAGTGGCATTGCTCCCTGCTGGTGAGTCCCTTAATCTAAAACTTGTTAGCTATTACGATTAAAGAACTTTTTAATTCACTAGGGTAAATTAACAATCTACATATTTCTCACAACAGGTTGAGATTGGGCAGCTAAAAAGAAATAAGTGTCTGTTATTTTAAACTACTCTCTAACATATATCAAAATAAACCAAATCGGAGCCGGACAGTTGGGTACCTTTCCTTGTAAGAAGGAATTTTTGGAAATTCATCCTCTAAGGGGTTAAAATAGGGGGTGGAAATTTGTATGGTAATTTTTGTACTTGGAAACATGGTAATTGGTATTTTTGAGCTACTGTTTATTATTATTATAATAGATATTTATTAAATTTTCTGTACATTAGGTTTTTTATAACAAATATTCAAATATAAAAGTAAAATAACAATACCTACTAATACAAAAATAGACATTATAAAAAACCTAACCTACGAGTGCCGCCGACAGCGGGGCAGGGCTCAAGCTACCGATGGTTAGGGCTGTAGAGAGAGGAACCTCCTCACAAAACGTGCCGTGTCGAGGAGTACTGCCTTATTATTATTATTATTATTATGAGCCCGTAATGTCCCACTGCTGGGCAAAGGCCTCTCTCCATAAAAATAAAAATTACCATTTTCAAAGTGGGTTTTAGTTTGTTACTATTTCACGCTGCAATGCATGGCTGGACGGATTCCGTTCCGTTCCCGAGAGCATAACGATAATTGTGTTTGATGTTTTGTGTCGTTTTCTTAGATTTCGGGGACGCTGATTTCGAAAATAATTTCAAATTTTGAATTCAGGATAGCGGCCATGATGTTTTTTTAAAAAGTCGTCGTGAGTGTCATTTCTTAGATATTATGGGGCGCAGATTTCGAAAATAATGTCTAGTTTGGAATTTAAGACAAAAATCGAATCTGTTCGACCGTGTCGGCTTTCACTAGTAAATTAAATATGAAGTATTATATAAGTTTTCCTTTTACCTAATTACTATTTAATTTTTTTCATAGATTTTTTTTTGTAAATGTATTAAAAATCCTCGTCTGATACACGTGCAGAATGGTCATTTTCACTCGTCCCGAGTCCTGTGCCTCGCGTGATCAGGACTCGTTTAAAATGACATACATTCCGCACTTGAATCACAATTTTTTGAAGTTGATAATTATTGTGTTGTTAATAGTACCAACCCTCCGAGGAAAATGTAGGCACTTCCGTGCCTCGTCACAATAAACTGATTGAGCCAGTAAAAACGAAACGTTTTCATTATGAAAAGTACGATTTAAAAATGTAATAATATTGACTTACTAACAATAAAAAACAATAACAAGGATTAAACAAGCTCCTCATTTTTACTGGCTCACTGTACAGGTATTGACAAGTATAAACCCATTCATTACTGATGACGCCAATCGCTGTCATTTTTTACCCTAACCGTTAGGGCCTAACGCAATACCGTGTACTTAGCACAAAATAAAGCCAGCGATTTACTAGGGGACAAACGTCCCGCAACACGTGTCAGCGATAGCAGCGACGTCAGGCGAAGTCGAGGAACTACGCAAAACTTCGCCTGAAATACACATGTGACATGTGTCGCGCGATGTTGCCAGACAGGTCAAGCAAAGTTTCGCAAAGTCCCGCAATTTAACCTGTCTGTATGATCGACATTTTATCAAGCGTGCCATTGCCCCGGCGAGTCCCTCAGACATATAATTTCATGTTGTTCGCATTTGGCCAATGGCGAGTACTTACACAGACATAACCTCGTAGCCGTGATCATCCATCAACAACTTGCTCTTCAATACCGTCTTACTATAAGTACACACCGGCGCCAGTTCTCGAAAGGGTTGTGCTACGATCTATTGGGATCAATTTGTCATCACGGACAGGACTATTGTCTCCAAGAAGCCTGATATCGTGTTGACTTATCGTTCTCAACGCCGGGCAGTGGTCCTCGACGTTACCATCATGCATGACGAGAACCTCGTGAAGACTGAGAAGGACAAGCTTGACTTGGCTCACGAGGTGACCGCCATGTGGGATAATGACTCGACGATAGATACTAGACGAGCAATACTCTCGACATGGCACGCATTGTAAAGAGGTCCCTCTCTCTGCGGCCCTTACCACCGGCAGCTTGAGCCCTGCCCTATTCCTGGCAGCACCCGCAGGTTAGGTTTTTTATAATGTTAATTTTTTGTATTGATATGAACCTATTGTCATAACTTATCTGTGTTCGTTGTCATTCTCTTATTATGCAAAGTTTAATGTAGATTAAAACCTTGCTTTCTAAGGTTTTGTCTTATTTATGTCAATTTAATCTACATTATGGACAAAGAAAATAAATCGCAGTGCTCCGGTGCTGTGTCAAGCCACAACATCCCCTTATCGCGCTACTTACGGCCTGAGCGATTCGATGTTGAACCGAACACAACAGCCGCGGATGCAAAATGGCTGCACTAGTGAGCTACATTCAAAAAATTTCTAGAAGAAGATCCATCTACTACCGATTCGATGCGACTGAAGATTCTTATCAATCATCTCTCACCGACGGTTTACTCGTTTGTTCGTGAATGTGCTACTTATTGTCAAGCAATATCGCAGCTTGAAAAGGTTTATGTAAAACCGAAAAATATAAATTTAGCTCGTCACCTACTCAAAACTAGGAAACAACGGTCGGACGAATCAATTTTCGATTACGCTCGTGCTCTAAATCTTCTCGTCCACGAGTGCAAATTTGAGCAGGTCTCAGCCCAAGAACATGAGAATCAAAGCGTAAGAGGAGCGTTTATAGCGGGAATTACATCTCAGAAAATAAGAGAGCGTCTCTTAGAGAACCTAAGTCTCACCTTAGAACAAGCGCTTAATCAAGCTATATCATTCGAAGCGGCTGAGCAAATTTCTAAAATTATTGCGAGCAATTCTGAACCAGTACTTACGCGCTTCCAGAAATTGGGGAGTCAAGTGTTAAGCCTAATCTAGCTGTGACTACTCCACAACAGCGAAAGAGCTGTTTCTTTTGTGGAGGAAATATACATCAGCAAATAAAAACCATGTAAGCAAACAATAACACTAGCCTCCCTCAATCACGTGTCTTTTGTAGAAGGAATGTGCTATGCAACAATTAAGCTGAATCAACATACTTATAAACAAAGGCCTCTCCTAATTGTAAACAACTTATGTGCAGACATCATAGTCGGCCACGATATTCGTAAAGATCACTCATCTTTAGAATAACGTTTTGGTGGAGATAAAGAACCTCTGCAGATCTGTAACGTCATGGAAGCTTCTCTTCCACAAGCATCCGTTTTTACAAACCTATCGCCGGAAATTAAACCGGTGGCTATTAAGTCGAGGCATTATTCTGACAAGGATAGAGATTTTATTGATCAAGTAATTTTAAAGCTTTTAGAGGACGGAGTGATCAAGCCGTGTGTGTCTCCATGGCGCGCGCAAGCGCTGGTTGCAGGAGGCGGAGCGCACACCGTAAGCGTCTCGTAATAGACTACTCACAAACAGTCAATAAATATATTCAGATTCAGATTCAGATTTTATTACTCGATATAACACAGTATAAATTACATGACATGTCAAATTATATGCAGTTACATTGAGGTCGTCAGAAATATAGAATTAAATAATAATAGTAAAAGTAAAAGTCAACACAAATACAAAGTACATTAAAAAATAATTAAAAAATACATTGCTAGATGCCTATCCATCCATTACCTAATATTGAAAGTATTGTCTCCCAAGTGGCTCAATTTAATTACTTCAGCCAGATCAATCTCAAAAGCGCCTATCATCAAGTTCCCATTTTAGAAAGAGAAAAACCTTATACTGCATTTGAAGCTGGTGGCAACCTATTTCAATTTACAAGAATTCCCTTTGGCGTTACAAATAGCGTAGCAGAATTTTCAAAGAACTCTCGACTTTATAATCATGACAGAGAAACTAGAAGGCACTTACGCCTATTTAGATGACGTCACTGTATGTGGCAAAGACAAGGAAACCCACGACAATAATTTGAAAAAGTTCATGTCATCTGTCAAAAAATACAGATTGACTTTAAACGAACAAAAATGTACTTTTGGAACGGAGTTCTTGTCTAGCTGTCATTTTGAAAACATCTGTCTATTTATTTCATTTTTTGTAAATTACTTTATCGTTGATTTTGGTTCGCAAATCCAGGGCAACTTTGTGAAGTAACCTCCAACACTGACGAAGAATATGCATCAAAGAAAATATCAGTGAAAAGTTGATTCTGAATGAGCAAGCGGTCAAGAGCACTCCAAGCCAATAAGCCATTGAAGTGGATGCCCGCCATCTTCAATGGTGTGCCGACTGGGACTGGAAGACGCCGACGACAACGACGATTCACCGTACAATTGCTTATATATACTTGACATTGGCAAAATTACATAACTTGTAGACGCCATTAAAATAAATAAATAATAATAATAATACTTTTGGAACAAATTCTATAAATCTCCTGGGTTTCAGCGAACTCAAGCGAGCTCTGGGTATGTTTGCTCACTATGCCAAGTGGATTAAACGGTTTTCCGAAAAATTACAACCTTTAATTGGGATTTCAACGTTTCCCTTGAACGAAACTGCAGAAACTTGTTTCAAGGAACTAAAAGCAGACATTGCTAAAGCGTGTCTTGTAGCTATTGATCCTATCGAAACATTTACCGTCGAGACTGACACGCCGGAGTTCGCGGTAGCTGCTACCCTTTCTCAAGTGGGCCGCCCTGTCGCTTTTTTTTCACGTACTCTTTCAGAATCTGAGCGAAACAATCATCGGTAGAAAAGGAAGCTTGCGCGATTGTTGAGAGTCTACGCAAATGGAGGCATTATCTTATCGGTAGACATTTCTTGCTTGTAACTGATCAACAATCAGGGCCCGTATTATGGTCACCTTTATCGCGGTGGATAAAGCTTCCATCACTCTCGCACTTACATACTGGTCAGAGAGTGACAGATGTTTTATCTACGCTTATCTACGTCGATAAACACGACCATAATCGGCCCGCAGTTGGATTTAAATGTTCAATCAAAAACATAACAACAAAATCAAGAACGAAAAAATGTAACGATGGCGACTCGAATTATCATGTTACAAATATGACATTATTTACCGCCCGGGAAAAGAAAACATTGTGGCTGATGCACTTTCAAGAGTTTGCTCGTATCTTAATCATAACAAATTAAAGGAGCTGCATGAAACTCTATGTTACCCGGGTATAGTCAGAACTCAGAATGGCTCACTGGGTTAGAATGAAGAACTTACCTTATTATATCAATGATATTAAAACAACGACTGCATCGTGCCCAGTTTGCGCTGAGGTAAAACCTCGCTTTATGAAAACTATAGGTCAACTAATAAAAGAAACTGCACCTTTTGAAATATTAAATATAGATTTTTAAGGACCTTTACCATCGAATAGTGTCAATAAGTATATTTTGTCAATAATTGATGAGTATAGTCGATTTCCTTTACGCCTGTAAGGATATGACATCCACTACTGTAATTAATTGCTTAAAAGATTTATTTTATACTTATGGCACACCGCTATATATACAAACCGATAGAGGTACCTCTTTTATGTCCGAACAATTGCGACAATTTCTGTCATCTCTTGGCATAGCGTGCAGCCGTACGACACCGTATAATCCGCAGGGTAATGGTCAGGTAGAACGACTCAACGGAGCCTTATGGCGAACCATTCAATTATGCTTGCGTTCAAGGGGCCTGCCTACTGAAAATTGGGAGCAAGTTCTACCAATGTCTTTACATGGGATACGTTCTCTCCTTTGCACATCTATCAACGCTACGCCACATGAAAGGTTATTCCTACATCTGCGACGGTCTTCAAATGGAGAGTCCTTACCAACATGGCTAGTACCAGGCCATAGGTTTTAATAAAAAGAAATGTGCGAAATAAAACTGATCCCTACGTCTTGGAAGCAGAACTTTTGCAGAGCAATCCTAATTATTCTTTTGTCAAAACACAAGAAGGACGGGAAAGTACTATCTCCAATAGACAACTGGCACCACTCCCCGTAACTGAACCTCCTACATTTGTTGACGATGAACTCGAAATGTACGATGCCGAGTCAATGCCATCCGATGACCCACAGGAGCCCTCGGCGGAGCCAGCTGGGGAAGCGCCGCGCAGGTCTGCGCGGGTGCGCCGCCCGCCGCAGTACCTGCAGGACTACGAGCTGTAGTTACCAGATAGGAGGGGGTGAATGATATGTACCTATTGTCATAACTTATCTGTGTTCGTTGTCATTCTCTTATTATGCAAAGTTTAATGTAGATTAAAGCCTTGCTTTCTAAGGTTTTGTCTTATTTATGTCCAGTATTGTGTTACTTTTATGTTTGAATATCTAGTATAAAAACCAAATTTACAGAAAATTTATTAATATGTAGTAGGTAATAAATAAGTATTAATACACTTACACACCTACTACATATTCGTACTACGAGTATGTCGTGCAAGTCTGGCAATATTGCGATACTTCACCCAACGTCGCTAGCGACACGTGTTGCAGGACATTTGTCCCCTAGAGACATCGTTGTCCAATCGGTACCCAGAGTGTTCGTTCGGTACTAGGTCAGTTATGTTCAATGCTCAAAGTTGTTCTTACTGGTCGCAGGTAGCACGCGCTCGGCGTTGCGTTTTATAGAAGATTACAAGAATTACGGTGGAGCGAATTGGGCGAAATTAATCGAACGAGGCGCGACTTGGGGCGAGGCCTACTATATCTGCAGGCTCGAAGGTACTAGCTAATAAGTATCTTGACTTTTTACGAAGTATTTGAAAATGGACACTTAGAGATTAGTACGTATAGATTGAAAACTTGTTATAAATCATTTGAGAATAAACACTTAGTAATGAGAAAGGAGTTGTGGTAATGCCGACGTAATATCTTAGTGTTTAATTAGTTTTTTAGTTTTTGTAAATGTTTTTTTTGCTAGGTAGACTTAAATTAGAATTTGTAAAGAAAATGTTTGATAGACTTTTTGCGATATAAAAAGTACTGTGAGAAAAATAACAATTTGAAAATTAAAAAATTGGGAATATTCGGCGGTTTTGAATAGGAGTTAGCCAGGGCACGATCTTTTTCTTTGTAAGCTAGTTAGGCTTTTACAGATTTTTAATCTAAACGATATAAGGAATCGTGCATGTGACAAATGTACCTACCCAATTCAGGAGGAATCTTAGTCCGAAAGGTAAAATCCAACTGAAATTGGTGAGTGTTTCCTAGGCCCCTTCACTATTATACATTAGGAAATCAATTATTATACAATAGCTACGCGACTGCGACTTCATTTGTATCTAGATCTACGGTCTACGTCTTCAGATGTGTCTACATATAGGTAGGTAAATTCTATTAACTAGGAGCTGCCGACAGAAAAAATATTTCTTTTTCCCGAGCAGAATTGTAAATAATGTGTTTGGTGTCGCTCATTCCGAAACACATACATACATACCTTCACGCCCAGTCTTCCAATGGGGTGGGGAGAGACTATGGAACGCCAAGTGCACCGGTCTAAAAATCAACTTTCGCTTCCTCTATCAACCTCTTCATGCACTTACGTCGGTTTCTGGTGCTTTTAATTTGGCCCTTATAAGTACATCTTGCATCTTGCATCTTATTAAGAGCAAATCTTCAAGTAAAGCTTCATGAGTTGGCACAACCAGTTCCTGTGGGAAGAGGGGTTAGACAAGGTGACACGATTTCCCCCAAACTGTTCACTTCTTGTTTGGAAGATACGTTTAAGCTTCTCGACTCAGCCTGGTCTAATAGATGCATAAACATAAACGGAAAACGCCTACGGGTGAATCAACTTTTAAGGTACTCCCCATTTTTCGACATGTTTCACAAATTATATGTTTTTAGAAAAACTATATATATCTTAATGACGTGGCTTACACGCTTATTAAATCAGACACACGCATAACGGGCTAATATTTGAAATTATTCGGCTTAAAATAGTACAGTTTTAAATAATAATATAGTTCGTAACGCATGGGACAATGTTGTCCCTAGGTTTTGTATGGAAAATCTGCATTTTCACCTGAGTTACCATGTTTTTTCGAGGATAAAAAAATATTTGAGGTGTTTAACGTGTAAGAACTGTAAATTTGGTGGATTAATTTTAATATTCATACATTATTAATAACCATAAGTCACCAGGAAAGTTTTAATACCGCAAAAGAAAAGGAGCACCTTAAAAGTTGATTCACCCTTAACCCATCTCTGGTTTGCGGACGAGGCACAGTGGGGCAACGGCGGAATTAATTCAATTTTGGGATGGTCAGCAGTAGACACATTTTTTATCTGATATGTATATAAGACATTCCAAATACCTATGATCTAATAAAATATTGCGTATATATATTATTTTTCGTACAATATATATTATTACTCGTACAAATGAACTCGCATGAAATAAACGTTAACATACACCTTGCATTTGCAAAGGGAGTATTCCTCTCAAGTTATTGATTTTGTTTAAGATGTTTTATTTATACACAATTCCTGCTATTGTAAATGAAATAATGTTTATGGTTTCTCTTAAATTATGTGTAATTTTAGGGCTGTAAGTAGTTGATAGTATTTCTCGACTAAATATTACATTTCATTGGCTATAATTTTTTAGCTCTCGAGCTCTATTATAACAATATTTACACATTTTTTAATCTAGATCATTATTTAATTGGTTCTAGCTGCAATTATTTGCAAACTTTTTATTACTACCCCATTAAGTTAATGAGCTTATTTTTCACATTTACTTTGTAAATTCAACTCCTAATTGTATATTTTATTTTAAGTACAATCAATGCAGGTATTATTTTAAATATTAGTAGGAATGGTTTTAAACATAAAACTTCCGTGAGACTCAGACATATCAAGGAGATCACACCGGGTTACTCACGTAAAAATTGTCAAAAAACGCTCGACATGAATAGGGACTCCGGACGAGCCCGAAACAATGTCGAGCGCTTTTCGACAATTTTTACGTGAGTAACCCGGTGTGATCTCCTTAATAGGAATGATTTTATTATACTTATTAAATATATTTAAAAGGTGTTTTTTATCCATTAACCTAAAAAAACAATTAATTCCGCGTCTTCATACAACGTGCACCACTGTGCGACGTTATCATTTTCTCAGAAAGTAATGAGGAGCTACAGGCCATGATCGAAGGACTCTACCGTATTTCAGTAGTGGTTGGACTAAAAATTAAATCCTTAATAAAATTAAGACTTTTTTGATACTAAAGCTTACCTGTTGGAGACTGTTTGAAGTAACCTGATGGTACAACGCTGACCTGGTAAGCTTTATTAAGACGGAGTTTCTATGTTAGTCTGTTAAAAAGTGGGATAAATAAGCCTAAGCGTATATTTATTTTGTATTTAAAAAGAAACGGTAAAAGTTGGTCTTTTTATAGGTTTAATTTTGTGTTTTGAAGTTAGCGGCATCCATAATATACTCACTAACTCAAGTACTACCTAATTATTTTAATAATAATAAAAATATTTTATGGAATCAAAAGAGCATCTCCACCAACTTAATTAACTTAAACATAAGAAACCCAACATAACATAAGCATTGGTGGTGCTGCATCCTGACGCCAAAAGGGGTCCACTCAGCATGTGTTGCAGCACGAGTGCTGCAACGCTGATTTTCAGTGGATTCCGATTTTACATGCTATAATAGACAAATATCGTACCTAATTTTAAACCCACTATCAAACGTGGATTTTCATAGCTACTCACGAGAGAGTATGTATGTATGCCAATACTTTGTTGTAAGAAACCCAAAAACAAAATAATAAGAAATTAGTATCGAGTAGACATACGTACAAAGTTTACAGACATGACATGAATTAACGGTAACATGACAACAATGTAAAAAAACAAAATGTTAAATATTCAATGTACGGAACCAAAAATAATTAATCCTCTACCCTCGGTAATAGGAACCTCCTCCGCGGTAATAGGGTCAAAGCCCGTCCAATACCTCGGTAATAGGAGAAACCGACTTTTTGGATTTAACCCATGTATGCCCAGAACTATTTTTGGTCTCAAAGGGTACTAATGAGGGTTACCTATCTGAAACACTAAAAAACGTGTGCCAGCTGTTTCATTTGCCATAATTTACATTTTTCCGAAAGTCATTTTTCTCTGAAACCTTTTAACTTTCCTGAATTGTTATAAAATAAATCTAACCTAACCTACAGGTTCTGTAAGTATATCTCATTAAACATTTTGAAAAGTTATTGGGTTCAGAATAAAATGAATATTATGGCAAATAAAAATTATGGCAAATGAAACAGCTGGCAAGCGTTTTTAGTGTTTGCGATAGGATACCACTAATGAGTCTCTAATTGAAGATATGGAGTGTGAGGGGGGAAGGGTGTTTTTTTAATGGGTCGAAAACGACCCACTTGGCACATATGGGTTAATATTTATTTCATCCCATATAATCACCTAAAATGAGCTCAAAAGGGTACAAGTTACTAAGTTCAATCAAAACACTTTTTAAAAAAAATCTTTTCAGTCCTTAGGGTGTCTTGATATCCTTAACTTTTGACTCTTATTCGAAAACTACCCTAACTCCCACGGTAATAGGTGCCCTTACCTCATATTAGAACGCCTGCTTTATATACAGCAGGCAGTTTATATACTTTGAACGAACATATGTACATTCTTTTTATGATTATTATGGTAATGACCTATTAACAGAAATAAATTGATTGATTGATTGATTGATGCTACTACAAAAATTGTCTCTACTGGTTCCAGGCCGCATGTTAGCGTCGCCATACTTCGGCGGTTATAATAAAAAATTGCATGCAACATGGCAGGCAAAGTACCCTGGCGGGATATGGACCGACTGGAAGGCCGAGGCTGGCAATGATTATTACTACTCTCCAGCTTTTAGTAAGTAGTAACTTTTGGCTGAAAGTATTTTTTGTCGTCGATAGAGGTGGATTCGGGGCAGCCTTCCAGCAGCGAGTACGACGCCAGTTTTGAAAAAACAGGACCATGCTGTTTCGTTAAGCATAAAGATAGTTCTCTAAGTTTTATTTTATTATGCGTGTTAGCTTGTACGTCGTTACCTGAAATAAACGCTTCGATTGTATTAAACTTTCCATCAAAGCGACCGGCCATAACGGTAAATGCCATAATTTCAGTTGGCATAATATTATGTGCCATAAATTTTACATGCCATGATAGACAAATATCGTACCTAATACAATACAATACAAAACACTTTATTGAACACCACATACATCAAGGAACGGATATACAAGAAAATAAAATAAAGATTACATACTGAGTCAACAGGCGGTCCTATCGCTAAATAGCGAACTCTTTCAGACAACTTTAAAAAGAAAAGATTGTTAAAAATACACAATAGAGATAGGCAGGCGGTGCAAACTGAATTAAACAATTTAATAATAATATCGACAGTGGAAAGGTAAAAATGCTTAAGCGCCACTTTAGCCGAAAATGAGTTATATATACAGTTTAATTTCTTTTTTTTTCTGCGTCGATCTGTCTAGGACCCACGTCGATCGGAGCACTTTTTTGGCGCTTAAGCAGGCTAATTTTTCACGTTTTTTTGAGAACGTGACAACTAAAGCGACGTTTATTTTGATGTTTTTCGTGTTGAAGCATGTTAGTCATTTAACTTTAGGGAAAATTTTGGGATGCAAACGTATTAGATTTTTTTTATTCTTATCTTTAGTCGAGTTATTACTGTTAGCAATTTCCAATTATTGTGATACATATCAGTGGCGAAGCGTCACGTAAATAATTAGACAAGCCGGAGCAAAAAAAGGTGTATGGCGTGAGTACGTGTTTGCCCCTTCCATTAATTAAAAAAACATACCTACCTTAATAAATCTTTTAGTTCCCAAAAAGCAGTGCTGAAGTAAGTGCGGTAACTGTTTCTACGTGCGATCCTTGCAGTTAGTGTTCACCACCTTCGCCATACATGACATCACTGGTATTACATGAACAGTGTATGTCAAGTATGACAAAAGTGGCTTTGAAAAAAGCCGTTAGTTGCGTACGCACACGTTAAACACACAGACAATATATATAGTTAATTTACGTTAGAAATCAAAACACAGTAAAAATTAGCTTGCCTTATACCTATCATGCAAAATAAAAAGTTGTCCTTTGTTAAAAACAAAACAAAAATAAACCAAATTAAGAACATGCACTGCAGGTCTGCACACAGAAACCAATTAATTACAAATTATTTACAAATTCGTGCAACAAAATCAACCGAATAAAGAAAACCCACAGCCCGCGGCATGCGCCGTCCGTACCCGCCTTCTGTACCTGTTAAGAAAACCATGACACGCATATAGCGCCAAACAATCCAACTAAACCTAAACTAAGTTCATGCAAATAAATATAGAAACCGATTGAAAACTCAATATATAATTATATACAATTGAAATACGCTAGGTACAGTTCGATACTTATTTATATTCAAGAATAATTCTGCGGGGTTTTTTAACAAAATGAGCTAAAACGTTATCATGGAAATTGCTTTTCTTTTGAATTTTAAGAAGTAAATGTTTTTCAATGGAAATTACCCCCAGATTAGACAGTCTTGTTTCATTTTGACTATTCCGTGTGTACGTATGAATTCGCTTCAAGGCCGAAAACGACCTTTCAGCGGAAGCTACGGACACAGGCAGAGTCAAAAAGATCTGACTTAAAGTCAAAATCTGAGGGAAAGTCCCATTCAAAGCAGAATTACTTAAATATAAGTAAAGATCGTATGCGTCCAAAGTGTAATACTAGAAGAACTGTACAAAACTTTTAATTCGTTTTTCAAAGCAGTTGGATCAAACAAATTTGGAAATTCCGTCATTAAGGCGGTTATTTTGGCCTCGGGGAAACATGTCATGTACTGAGCGTATTTCGATTTATTTATCAAATCCAAGAAAGTTAAGTTGCTAAATGATGCATAGCGAGAATTAATTTGACTAATAACGTTATCAATTATTTCAACAAACACACGTCTATGTTGAGTTTTCAAGTCGATGTCCGTATTTAGTCGCCGGCGACGTCGCGGTGGCTCGCAATACTCCTGAATACTGTCGTAAATAGAATCAAATTGATTCAAAAACTCTTCAGAAAGCCAAGATCGAAATGAATCGATTTCCCTGATTGCGACTTCTAAGTCGACTTGTTTGCTTTGCAATAAAGCAAAAAGAATATCAGTCCTGGCAAAAATATCGGAAAAAACATGCAAGAGAAAACAAAACTGCATGTCTTCTAACTTACTCACAAAGGATTCGGATAATGAAATTGAATCGACATCCCATGATTGCGGATCCTCTAAAATATGATTGAATGTCTCAATCATTTCTAACCTGCAATTAAATATCACATTAATAATACGCGAGTGATAATGCCACCGCGTTTCTGCCACTCCGGGCATGCGACGATCGGAAATCTGTTTTAATAAATTTGATCGCTTTGATGACTTGTTAAAAAATCGAACAAGCCCATTAATATGGCCGAAAAACGATTTTAATTCAGAAACATGCTCTAACGATCTGCTTAAAACCAAATTGAGAACATGTGCATAACACGGAACGAAATGCGCCCGGGGGCACTCATTACGAACGAGCGCCTGAACCCCGCCGTGCTCGCCCGACATGACTGCAGCACCGTCATATGATTGACCTATAAGTTTATCTTTGCACCGATATTGGTCAAGAATATCTAGCAATTTTGAAGCTAAAACGTTCGCGGTACGCCTCTCGCTAACGTCGAAAAATCCAATAAATCTCTCCTCGAGCCCTGACTCTGTCAAATATCGAAATATAACACTCAACTGCTCTCTGCGACTAACATCGGGAGTTTCGTCAATCATGACGGACACGAATTTCGCCTTGTTGATCTCACTCTTAATCTCATCTAAAACCACCGACGCAACGCAGTTTATGAGATCGTTTTGAATGTCACTTGATAGACCAGAAAAAACTGGATGCGAAGTAGATGAACTCTGTTCAAAATGAGATTCCATGACGGAGTCGTATTTACTCAAATACAACAATGTCTCAATATAATTACCACGATTATCCGAATCGTGTTTCTCATCATGGCCGCGGAAAGGCAATTCTTGCTTTCCAAGTAGTACGACCGTATCAATAAAACGTTTCATTAAATTTCGGTTACGTTCAACTTTACGATTGTGGGCCTCAAAATTATTACCAAAAAAAGTTTCTATTCTACTGTTACCGAACTCATGTAATAATATACAACTCCGTATATGTTTCTCGCTTTGAACATGTTTCTTAGCTGAATTATATATATTGTTGATATCTGCAAAACCGGTTCGATTCCAAACACTGCTAGAATCGGAAAACAGCAAACACGAATAGCAAAACAATTTGTTTAATTTGCAGCTGCCAGTCAGCCAATTGTATTTATCATATAATTCACTATGGAAGTGTTTGAAGAATCCATCTCTACGCTTATAATCAATTTTTAGGTCCGGGCGAGCGCGTCCTAACTTAATGACATGTTTTTTATTTTCAAAGGATAACCTTGAAAAACATGTTAGCTCATTAAGTAGGTAATCTGTAAGACAACACTCAATTTGAACCAATGCGGCCATATTTAGTTCTTTGAGTACCTACAGACAAAAATATTTAAAAACCACGAATATAACCTAAATAAGATTTGGGTAAAACCTATAGGTACCTAACGTACGTAAAATAGAATAGAAACACCAACCTCCGTCGTCGTGAACAATAACAAATAATCCAAACAGTAGGTAACTACAAACAAATCATCACAGCACATGAACACCGAACGAACCGAACACTTAGCGAGCTAAATTTTACTAGTTATTTGAATCATAAAACACTAAATAAATAGGTAATTCAAAAAAACTATCACAAGAATTTCACTGTGTGTCTTTGCGCGACAAGACGCTAACTAAAGAAAGTAATGGCGTCGCGTATTGCGTAATTGCGTAATGAAAAAAGGATACAAAATATGATTAAAGTTTGAAGGTCGTAGGTGGCGGTGGCGGCGTCCTCGGGAAAAGAAAGTGAACGCGTGCTATACACTTAAAGTTTAAAATTGGATGAAATAAGCCGCTCGGTGAGCGCGGACTAATGCACCATCTCGCTCTGATTTTTAATACGTTATACGGGCCGCCGTGTCTGTGTGTGGGTTCGAAGCGCTAGCAAAATGTTTCAATGTGTTAAGTTCGAGTCCGGCGAAAAGCGACCGCAGGACCTGAATTATTTTGTGATTGTAATAAGTTCGCGCGCAGTGAAATGTAACTGCGCGTGTGTACGAATATATTGTTATTGTTTCTTTCTTGTAGGTAAGTGAATACGTGCGAGCGAGTACTGCGATAGATTTCGGCTTAGTAGTAAATAAATTGCGTTTTGGTTATGCATCGTATTATGAAGGCAAGGTAAAGCTATAGTATACCGGGTTATTTTCGGTTTTACGTTTTGTTTGTATGTATACCTACTCTATGCATAGGAATTTTTGGTAAAGCCGTAAATAATCGGCTTGTATGAACGCCTCGCGACTGATACATATTTTTTTTTCGTATTAGAATTTTTATCTTCATGCAATAATTTACTATTTGGCGCTTAAGCAAAAATGCTATTCCACGTTTTTAAAGAAAAATGTGTTTAAGCACAATCTAGGTCATCTCAATCTGTAGAATTAGGATGTTAGTAGAATATAAAAAAAAAAAAAAAACTATTTACTTTGATTTAGTGAAAGTAGACATATTTCATTTTAGACTTTTACACTGCTTAAGTCTTATTTCGGATTCAATTTCTTATAAAAATATGGGTGTTCATTACTAGTAAGAAAAAACTCGAAAAACATTTAAGAGAATACAAACTTCGCTCGAGTGTAAGCTCCCGTTTATCGCATAAAACCTGTTGAATCGGGTCACTCAGTCCATGGTGACGACGAGCGCGACAGTGATGATGTATATAATAAGTAAGTGCATATCTTGTGAACTTTGCGATGTCAAGCATCTTGTGTGATAATAATAATACGTCACGCTACAGCAGCAGCTAGTAGCGAGCTTTTGGTTCCGAGGGAAGGTCCTGTTCCTCACCTCACGCTTGCCTTCACCGGCCCGCTGGAGTGTACGATGACGAGGAATAGACTCACCTCTGGCTATCTTTTATTAGCCGGTCAGATTGGAGTCGCAAGAGCTATATATGCTCGAAGGGCGGATGTTGCATAAGTGGTGAGTGGGCAACTTATCGTCGTTTAAAGTCCAGATGCACCTTTTCGACCTTATCAACCCCTCTGGAACTATTGCCTGTCTGGTACTACGTATTAAGGCTATTTTAGGAGACCCATTCCATTGACTTGGCGAGTCACTGTCTGTCATTTCAACCAAAGTAATTAGCATTGGCGTCATAGGTTTATCAATAGCCTAGTTCACCGGTCCATCTCATTTAGTCTTACACTAACCGGTGTCTGCCCGTGGGAGCATACATCTATAGTGTGAACTCAGGGACAAATGCCAGTTACTGTCCCATCACTTTACTAAATTAATGTTGACTAAAGGGCCTCTGCATGTTGGCTTCCGCTCCATGTACGCCTTGCAAAGTTTTCCATCCAGTACATACCTACGTATGTAATTTTTAAATTTTATTATGTTAAATTAAAAAAACGGAATTCAGTTCCTATCTTTCGAAGTAAATACAAGTAGAATGTTGGCTAGTGGGTATATAATCAACTTTTTTGTGAACGTATTCCCTTATTTGCTATAAAATCAAACACTACAATTACATTTCCTCTTTATTAATTTGCTGTAAATTCAAATGTTATAAAAGTTTATTTCTAAATTCTTCGCTTAGCATAAATTTTATATCAAAGTCATTTCGTCTACTAATCATCAGCCATAAGATTTATTTAGTACCTTTATTACATTCAAATCTGGAATTTTTACTTGCTATAATGGAACCAACATAGCGAGTGGTTGTGGAAGGCGGAGGGCAATCCCCGCATTGAAACGGAGATAGGAGGGCAAGGAGCAATGAACCTTACCAAAATTTTTTGTGAGGTAGGTAGGTTTTTTAATATTATTTTATTCTTCAGAGCACGAAATAGGAGCCGAAAGCCAAAAGGGCCTCGTCAAACACAAATATATAAAGAAAATAATAAATATATGAGTGAGGTTTCATATTATCACTTTTAACCGTATTCATTATAGTGTGAAAATTGGCATTTGTTTGAGTTTTTGGTTTAAATTGCACACACATATTGCATAAACATTGTGAATATTATAAAAAATAATGATAAAAGTTGTAATTGTATTGTATTATGAATATTAGACATATTAAAATTATAATTTCTAAAAGTTTTAGAACATGGCTTTTGTAACCAAAATGCAAGTGATTTAAAAACATATGACTATTTAGAATATAATTCTATGTCATTTGAATTTATAGCAAATATGTTAGATCCTATTTTGAATGGTTCCAGGTAGACTGGTAATTCAGGCTGGTATAACTTAGATACCTAGTGAACTGTTAATAATTATTCTTATAGTTAGCAGAAGGAATTCTATCGATTCAATAGATTTTTGATGATGTTTTAATTGCAATCTGCAAAAAAAAAATGAAAAGGTTATTTTTCAACCGACTCCAAAAATTCGACACGTATCTGGGTCAATCAACTATTCTTTCTCACTAAAATTTTGCAAGTATCTAAAACTTCTACCAATAATAATGGTTTTATTTATGCAGCTATAAACTTTTCAGGATTCTTTAAAATGTCATTGTATAGAACCCATTATGTTAGGTTAGGTTTATGTTATAACAATCCCGAAAAGGTTACGATTTCAGATAAAACACCATTTTATATTATGAACCATTATGTATCCCATTATTATTAAACTTTATATATTATACGTACCCGTTAAAAGACATTTTGGTACTTCTCTTTCTTAAATGACGTCAAAGTCACTAAGTATTCATGTATTAGTTAGAATTTAAGCTTTTAGTAGTCCGTGTAGAAACAAAAATGCTTGCTTTAAACCATTTTAAATTTGAATAATGAGTAAAATTAGGCAGTTAAGTGATATATAATTTATAAATAATAAATAATTAGTGACTTTAAGTAAATTCACCATCCAAGATAACAGTAATTATCATTCGTTAGATTTTTTACTTTACCAGTTTCTAGAAAGATGAAGTAATATAAGTAAATTTTGTATTTTCTAGACATAAAAAATATGTACCGTTAGTCATTTTGGTTTATAGTTAGTTGCGATTTAAGCATTTTTTACCTGACTGACATTTTTGGAACTAGCTACACAATTATTGCTTAAGCGACATCTATATCTGTAACTAGAAGGACTAGGTCAGAACTTGTTTCATAAATAAATAGCTGGCATATTCTAACTTATACATTTTGATTTTCATGGAAATAGTCGTAAAACTGTTTGAGATAGGATTTTTTTTCTCAAAAAAAAAACTTTAAACCTCATTTCTGTAAAGTTTCCAATATGGCGCTTAAGCATTTTTACCTTTCCACTGTCGATATGTACATATTAACAATATTTTAAATATATATATGTGCGTAAATAAGAAATTACGTATACATATCGATACCTTTAGACTCAATTGGCGTAAACGCCATTTCGGCCAAAATGAGTTTTTAATGCAGTTATACTCAATTTTTCATTCTCTATCGATCTGTGTAGTTAAAGTTGAGAAATTCCCAAAAAAACGTCGAATACGACCCAGAATATTAGGCCCAAAAAACATGATTTTTGTAATTGTTTGGGCGTATTTGCTGTATTTTTTTATTTTCTACATTTCAAGGTCGTAAATGATATTGTTTTTACAGTAAAAGGATGTATGATGATATATGTAAGTCTAACGTGGCTTATACGACCCTATTGTTTCTGCAAAAAATAATAGGTGGCTTTTACGACCCAATATAAAAGAGCCACAAATAATTAAATTGAAGGTCGTACTTTATAATAGTCGTATAAAGTGGATATATTTTTGCCTTTTATAACCTGATCAGAAATAGAAAACATTAAATCTCAATTGGCGTAAATGCCAAAACTCAACTTTTCAGGAGAGCTAACATTAAAAAAAAAGTAATATTTAAAGTAAACCCAGTATTTAAGAAAACGGAAGGCTTATACGCCGTGGAAAAATACTAAAAATGTTACTTACGCCCCAAAAAAATACTGTTTCTGTGATAGGTTTGGGGTGTAAAAGCCAGGTGGACTATTTTTTAACTGTAATAGGGTGTATAAGAGAGACACTCATCTGTTACCTCTGTCGATATAAGAATAAGAATAAATAATAACTACACGTAGGTGCGAATCTCCTTGGACCAGGCCCCAAATGCCGTGCTTTAAATACCTAGTTCTCCCTTCACCCCGCTACGCCCGTCTGTCTTCCGCGCCCAAAGTTAGGGCTGTCACTTGCGAAATATTTTAATCGGTTTATGAATGCGGTATACAAGTTTAGTCACGAAATGTTATTTATGTTTTACTTCAACGTGGAAACATTGTTGCAAAATATGTTTTTTACATATACGTTAAATTAGGTAATAATACTTTTTGATGATATTAAGATTATCTCCAGAAAATTACATGGCTTATGTGGCTATTAATCATCTCTATAACACGGAAACGAGTCTATAAACAACCTTTAAAATATTAACTAAACACCTCAGGTGCCGGCGGTAGGTATCTAACGCGCCGAGTGCGCTTCCGGAGACGCCAGGAGTTTCGCTTCTACGTCTAGGTATTATTTATTCTTATGATATAAGATTGAAGGTGCCAACAACTGTTGTAGCACTATCAAACACTGGGACCCTTACCAGAGGGATTGCACTAGGCGTGTCGCGCCGCCTTAGTAACCTTCCCGCTGGTCCATTCTGAGAATGGATATCAGTCCGGGGCCGGTACCGACCGAGCGAGCACGCGTGCGCCACGATATGCCTTCCGCCGTCTTGAACGATCGATCTCGGGGCGTGCCGTAATACGTAATGAAGTTAGTTTTGTGAATAACCTTAAACTTTTTATTATTTTCTTGTTATGTGGTGTTGATTGATAGTAAAACACACGATGAAATGAAACGCACTCGGAAAAGCTGTTACATTGTACTGTTGTGTATGTAAGTGGTTGTTTGAATTAACAAAAGGACGTAAAATTTTGTGACAATGAAATTACAACACCTACTTAGTATAACCACGATTTGGGCTTTTGATGTCCCGCCCGATATTTCGACGATGTTACAATCGTTTATACTATATTTATATATAGGTACTGTTATTATATTAAACACGTTGTTAACGGAACATACATATAGAAATAATCCGACGAATGGAGAACGTCCTTTATTTTGAAGTCTGTTAAAAACACGTCGATACGACCTTATAACGATCGCCACAAGCGAGCGAGCGACATCTGGTGATCTAAAACATTTTAGCCCTCATTGATGTATTCTAGGCGTGTGACAACCCTAGGCAATACACGTGCCGCGTGCGAATAAATACAAGTTATACGATAGTAAGAGAGGCATACATGTGATTATAAATACAAGTGCTTAACTAATTATTAAATAAATGAAGATTAGCTGACTATAATGTCATTGGAATAAAGATTTTCGGTACCTAACTCATATTTCGTGTGTTTATTTCACCATCCTATTTATTTAAATGAATAATTATATTCCGAAAAGATTATAATATATGTATTTATAAACACTTAAGTTAAATGTAAAGTATGGGTTACTTTGTACAAAATATTAGTATTATGGCCCGCTAGAAAGAAGATGGCCACCGTAGCCTATGAAAGTTTACATCATTGAACCATCATTTCTAGGTCTCCGACCTACCAAAAACCTTTTACTAATTCCTTTTTGAAGAAACCCATATTGTAAACTCTTCGAAAAACAACCGCTGGGAGCTCAATCCACAACCTAAGCGTTCGCGGAATTACATAAAATTTCTCTTATACACCCTATTACAGTTAAAAAATAATCCTCCTGGCTTTTACACCCTAAACCTATCACGGAAACGGTATTTTTTTGGGGCGTAAGTAACATTTTTAGTATTTTTCTAGGGCGTATAAGCCTTCCATTTTCTTAAATACTGGGTTTACTTTAAATATTACTTAATCATATACTTTATCCTGAAACTATATTTATTATGTCCAAAACTGAGCTTTATAACTCAAAAAACAAAAATGAAATGATAAAAGTAATTTAGAAAAGAAAGTTTTTTTGCTCTCCTGAAAAGTTGAGTTTTGGCGTTTACGCCAATTGAGTCTAAAGGTATCGATATACATACGCAACATTAAATTACGCCTGTTTCCCAGAGCAGGCAGATAAATGCATAGGTACATATTTAATAATGTAACGTATTTATAAATATATACCAAGATAAAAGGTAAGGAAAACAACTAAGGAAGTGATAAAAGGTGTTCTTTTAAAATATTCTTAAAAATAGGAAGTGATTTATTTAGCCTGTCTATTCCAAAGTAAGAGAGTTCTACAACCTAACCCTAACAGCCTGCAATATAAAGTTTTTATTGTAAACTTAAGAAGACGAAGAGGGGGAGTTAAGATGTTTTTCGGAGCAACAACTCCTTGAGATAGTGGGAGTTGCCGAAATGAAAATGATTTAAAAAAAACTACCCCTAAGGAATAGGAGGGGGTGTAGAATTTTGTTTAAATTTCGTAATTTTTATGGTTAAAAAGTGAAAATTGGTATTTAGGCTACTACGCATAAATAATAGTAGATTATTCACCGAGGGGATAAAGCACTGTTTTATGTCACGGGCGCGATATTGAATCCTAAACGTAACGAAGGACTCCAGATTTAACTCTCGAGCGCAGCGAGGGTGTTATGAGTTATTAAGACGAGTCCTGAGCGCAGTGAGGGGTTCAAGCGCGCCCAAGACAAAAACAGCTTTATCCCCGAGGAGTGTACTCTACTTTTCTCACCTTTTACGAGACAATAAAAAAGCAAGGCTACTAAAAACAGCGTTTTATTATAGTAAATTAAAATTAAAAGTGAAAATTGATGTTTGAGACATTAGTCCAGTTATAAAAAGACAAAGTTATATTTTTATTTGGTACGTTTATCGAAGTTCAGGTAGAGTTTATTTGAGTATTGTTCACAGCTTCAGAAACCTGCGTCTGAGGGTTGTTTTGTACTGTAAAGGTTGGTGAAGGTGGTCCTTAAGGCAGTGGGCTTGATGTGATGTGTTTTGAGGTGGATGGCTGTGGTGGTAAAGGTGTCCAAGGATCATCATTATCAGACGAAGTTTTTACATTTATACGACACCAATACGACAGCTTATTCTATTTTTGTTCTGTATAGAATTTTCTATGTAGCCCTCCGCTACTGCATCGGATTTCCAGCCACCGTGTCTTACCTTCACCACAAAAGTACCAGGGCATCGTAAACCCAAAGCAGTTCTCGTTCAGAGCAGACATCGCGCGATTTCTCTCTATTTACAAGAACGTCACACGCACCATGTCCGTTTTATGCGCGCCTAGTACATCGCGACCGGTCTAACATATAGTGAATCGTTTAATGAAGGGCATTAAACATGAGTGTGGGTTTATGAAACGAGCCGAAGGCGAGTAATAATACACAAGTATTTTAATGCCTAATTATGTACAGTTACATACACTACTTTATCTACCCACATAATAATATTATAAGCCTCCATGATGCATTCAGGAGTCGCATATTACATTTTAACCGGTAATGGCGGTAATGAAAAGATTGAAAAGTTTTCTGGCAGCTGTCATAGTTTTTTTTAAATTCAGAGACAAATTCAAAGAACAAGGACTAAAGGCATAGAAACCGTACTAAATAAGCAAAAAATACATTATGGTTCACTTCTTTTTACTTATGGTTTTCATAGTGAGTTGGAAAGAGATGAATCTATAGCTGTTCTTTCGTTATTTGGTAGGTACATCGTCACAAGTAAGGTGTGATTTGGACCTATAAGCACCTATAGTATTTGGACATCTAGACAAGGAAAGACAAATCCTTCCTATCGGAAGGACGAAAAGTCCCTTTGTAAAACCTTGTGACAATGACAGTTAAAGAAGACAAAACAGCCTACTTTTTGTTTAGTTTTTTCTCATGTAATACGTAATCTAAAAAGTAGAGAAAGATAGCTGACGCAATATACGTCTTATAGTCCGGTTTCTATGCTTTATGTCCTTATCAATTTAAAAAGACCAGTATCAATTGCAACGGTAACTTGTTATATTTTAGTAGGTACAATATCGTAAGACATTTTATTTCGAACGACATGAGAATAGGGACTTCATTAGATTGTCTATGATTAAAAAAAAAAATTTTTTATTCGTGACACTGACACAGCACAAGTTTTGTGTTATTACGCCTACGTCTTGTCAATTCCATGTCAATTCTTCGTTATGGTTTAATTCTATGGGGTAACTCCATTGACGTAGAGCGTGTTTTTAAAGCACAGAAAAAATGTATTCGAACCTTATGTGACGCTGGATACAGAGATTCATGCAGGCCATTGTTTAAAAAACTGAACATTCTACCTCTTCCTTGTCTTTATATATGTATATAAAGTGTGTATATTTGCCAAGAAGCACCTTCACCTGTTTAAAATCAATTCTGAAGTCTACAGGTACATTCACTAAAGTTGGCACGAATGGAATGAACAAAAGTAATGTCACCTATCACTGTGTGAGTGCCGTCCTTTGAACCGATGTTCGAATTTCAAACCGATAATCTGTTATTATTTTACACACTTGTATACTTTCGTTCACTCATTCAATCCATTCGTGCCAACTCTCGTGAATAGACCTGTACAGGCCTAACTCTAGAAGGGCGAATAAGTCATTTGTTCCAAGAGTACACCTGGCAATAATAAAAAAAACGCATTCTACTCTACGGTAAAGATCTTTAACAAATTGCCAGAAAGTGTTAAAGAAAACAATAGTATGTATGTGTTTAGAGGCAAACTTCAAATATATTTATTGGAGCATTGCTTTTATACTGTTGGCGAATTCTTGGCAAAAGAATAGTTCTTAGATTTTAGTAGTAATTATGTAATTTTTTAAATTATAGTTGAATATGTAATGCGATAACATATTAATGTATGTAGGGAAATTAAATATTATGAACAATTCAATTGCTATTGTGTTCAATTCAATTATTAGTTTTCAATTTACTTTGTATTTTTTAAGAATAGAATTTAGTAGGGTTATTTCCATTAAAATTTACACGTTGCATAATTATGCGACAGAATATGAGAGCACTGTTTTGTTTTTAAGACCTGTTATATTACTGTACCATGTTCTTTGTAAATAAATACATAAATACTTACTTACTTTGTCGTCAAGTCGTCGGCTTCTGAACCCACCTTACGGCCGAACTCTAAGTATATTCAAACCGCGGACAAATAGGCCTTCGGATTAAAAATTGACACATCTTGTATGGGCATTATGACACATTTTAACCCGAAGTAAGCCTTATTTATCCGCGGTTTGAATATAGGGTTCGGTCGTTAGAAGACTTATAATACATACATACAAACATTAAATCACGCCTGTTTCCCAGTGGGGTAGGCGGAGGATCACTTCTTTCCACATGCTACTAATAATATGTGTGTAGATAAAGTAAATGTATGCAACTGTTCAACATAATTAAGCCTTAAAACACTCGTGTGATCTTATTATGAAACTCACCTTAGGCTCGTTTCATAAAACCACACTCGTGTTTTAATGTCTCTCATTATTATTTTTTGGAACAATCTCACACAAATTGACCTAGTCACTTTTTTAACTTTTTTTGTTGAGAAATGCGATTTAAAAAATCCATGCATATTTCCTATTAAAGTAATTCATGTAATAAAGAAAACCAAACTGATATATTTATCTGGTGGCAAATCCCATCGACATGAACGATCTAGTGTTCAGGATCTCATACATCGATTGATGAGTCGAAGTTCAGAAGGAGATCAAGGTCTCGCTGAACGCTGTCCCTGAGAGACTGACATAAGCAATACCACTCAAGTCTACGGACTGATGAAGAGAATTTTAAACTTCTTACGAGATTACAAAAGAGGCAAAAGTAATGCCCAAAGCTTGAATTAATTGCTTGATGTATCTGTTATTCAAAGGTTTATACTACTTAAGCTACCTTTTCCACCTTTCATTCATTCATATATTAAGTCCTTCATTATATTTCCCTTTGGCTATTTAAAATTATTGCCCTAACAGAGTGCTCGTTTCAAAAGAGTTTTATAAGAGAATTATAACAAACTACGCACTCTATTTGAGGGTTCCCCTTGTTCCCTAGCTTGGCAGAGATTACAGATCGACAGACTTACAATAAATAGGGAATTCCTTTAGTAAAATCCTAGCTTCAAGTTCTTTAAGAATGCTCTAGAGGGATACCCAGTCTGGTGTCGAGTCCCATAGGTCTGGCGTTAGCCAGCGGGTACTACCAGCTCCAGAGCGGGTGTGGGGCTCTGCCGTAAGCGCAAACCGTTTTGGGGTATGACGTAGGTTGCTAGTTTCGGGTTATTCGGGTATTTCTATTTCTTTTATCCCTAGACAGATCACTTGGCCATTACAATACCGTATTTACTATAAACTAGATTAATTCTAAAAGTTTTTCTTAGGGAATAGCGCGGCAGAGTAGGTAAAGACGTCGGGTTTTAGGTGCTTATTCTTAGTTAGGTAGCTTGGAAGGGTACCATACTAGGCAACGATAAACTTACTTATATAGATAAATACATACTTACATAAATACATATAAAACACCCGAGACTCAGGAACAAATACTCGCGCTCATCACACAAATATTTGCCCGTACCGGGGATCGAACCCGGCACCGCTAGCTTCGTAGGCAGGGTCACTACCGACTAGGCTACCGCATCGTCAATAGACTAGTTGATTTTTATTATTGTTTCTTTGTGATTATTATATATAATGCTCTTTCTTTATTAACCTGTTTTTTTACTTCCAATAAAGCAAAAAATTTTAGATTTTTCAACAAGGGACTAAAACAAGCCATAATGACAAGAGATGTTTAGCTACCCAAAAAAAAAGTTTAGTTCGAGTGTCATTGTGGTTTACTTGCTATTTAGTCTCGCGGTCAACACTCTACTTTTCACTTTGAATGCGAGGAAAAAAACGACGTTCTATACAAAATTACAATATTGATTATAACAAAGTTCCTCACAATTTTTTTTTTTGTAAAATTAAGCTTTAAATGCTTAATATTAATTGGACCATGCATAATAAAATGAATTCATCCTTAGTATAATTAAATAGATTCATATTCGTAATCATTAATCGTGTTTCACGAAATTAAATCGTTTTTAGGGTTCCGTATAAAAAAAAACGGAACCCTTATAGTATCACTCGTGCGTCTGTCTGTCCGTCTGTCTGTCACAGCCAATTTGCTCCGAAACTACTGGTCCGATTGAGTTGAAATTTGGTACACACTTATGTAAATTGATGACCAAAATACAGATGTGCAGAGTAAATTTTTTTTTTAAATTAGGATCATTTTCGGGGGACAAATAAGGAAATAAAAAAAGTTTTGCAAACTGGGTCATATATCACATGAAAGGGCTCATTCTGAGGATATAAAATATGATTTTTTTGAAAATAAAATTGGTCGTTTTGATTTTATTCATGAAAGAAGACGAAAATTTGCCATTCCCCCTGATCTCCAAAACTACTGAGCCTAAAATTTTGAAAAAAATACAAAATATAGTTCATTGCTGGCAGATTACAGGAAAACCTATAAGAATTCTATCAACAAAAAAAACGTATGTACGGAACCCTCTCCACGCGAGTTCAACTCGCACTTGGCCGGTTTTTTATATCATTGCGCAGTTGTCACTTTGAGGTTATTTCCACGCCTTAATAATTGTCCATACACAATCACTGAAAATGGCGATAATCCTCCATTCACAAAAAAAGTGATCGGCTGTTTAGGGGTTTCCAAAGTAAATTAAAAAAAAAACTTTAATCCCTAGAGATTAATAAGGAGCTTTAGTCCCGATGTGTATAACTAAAGTAACATTTTAAGAGCATGAAAAGTGAAAAGATTATTTACGTGTTTTTATCAAACGACGTCGTATTTGGTCGGAGAAGTAGGTACGTATTTTTCTTGCCTTCTCAATTACCGAGCCAAAGAAGTTATCTCGAAAAGCAACCTACTTGTAAATACGTCCGTATTGCTTCATTATTCAGGAATTGATTAATCATAAATCCGGGGGCTGTCTTATACTCGGGGCTAAACCTTCGACATGTTATCGTATTGTTATTTATTTGTTATTCACTCGGCTGCCGTACCTAATGGACTATTTTCTGTGAAGTAAATAAAAGTTATTATACTCGTAAAGTTGACAATACGATAACATTTTAAAAGCCATAAGATTTAGTACAAGTTGAATAGAACCCATGTACTGATGTCAATATGTATGAACAGATCTGAAAAGAAAAAACACGAACTGGGAGTGGTCTGGTCCTCATATGGCGAGCTCCCGTCTTCGCTGCCTGGCGTCAATGCCATATGAAAAAATGAGGGACAGCAATTGCATGGAAGATTTACCCTTCATTTGCATCCGGTCGGGAGAGATTAAGCGTCATGGCCACACCACTGCATGCAACTCATATGACCAAGGTAAGGGCCCTTTTCGATTTATGGCCGAACCCTATTGTAGTGTATGGACACTTATACAGTGTCCGGGATATAGTGGACTACGTTACAGGGCTGGATAGCTCAGCTCAGGAGTGTTGAAATTATGATAAATCATGTTCAGTAAATGGCGCACAAAAAACCAGATATCTCAACTTTTCAAAATTTAGGAAATACTGTTCGTAATTTCACCATTTTGGATGCCACAACCACAGTTGTTAGAATTTTTGCATTTTTGTGTGCTGTGAAAGAAACCTGATTAAATTTGCTTTAAGATTCCAATAACGAATTTAATAAATAAAAAGTAGTGTTTTTTAATTTTCAAATCAAATTTAAAGTTTAGAAATGTGATATTTTCTTCTGGCAAGTTTGACATCGCACGGTGGCATCGCACAAATGTAACTCAATACAACAACACTTCTTATTTCACTATATAAACAAAAAACCAAAAAACGGGACCGTCTTTGTGCACCAAAGTGCTCACCTCCGAGGGGTGGGAACTTTTAGTATGTTTATCTCCAAATTAGTCCAAACAAAGTTCCGAAGTCAAACTTTCTGCTTTCAACTTTTCCATCCACAATCATTCGTTGCCTGAGGCCCGTTTCACGAAGCTACAAATTACAAATTACAAGCGGAAGGCTCTTTCTAACTCCTTTTGCTAGAAAAAGAGTTCCGCTTGTAATTTGCAACTTGTAGTTTCGTGTAACGGGCCACTGGACTATACCTAATAAATAATTATCCGTTCGATATTTCCACTTTCGATTTTTTGGACCTCGATATTTTAACTTGAGATATATTAACTTTCGATATTCAAATACGAACCCGGTATGTAACGCACCTTCATGATCAATATTTATTTACTTACATACACTACAGTGACGACAATGATGTCAAGCATCGTGTGTCCACAGAATATCGGTTGCATCCAACGGGAGGGTGCCACAAGTTGCACCGAAATAGGTTGGAGTGGCCGGCTGCCATGATCAAGTGCAGGTCAGAGGGAGGAGAGCTAGCCATCGCCGATAGCAATGCAGAGGGCGATTTCTTTACTCGATTGTTAGGAGAGTCCCGGAATGAAACGATGGAATCTGAGTACGACTATGGTGTGGCGTATGTCGGCATCTACTACTATCACACACATAATATTGGAACCTGGAGGACTATACACGGTGAGTGTACAGCAAGAAAGCCCCTTCTATACCGGTCCAGAACATAATAGGTCATTTAGCGATGTATGAATGTGGAAGATTTGTCAGGAGCGTAGCAGGTGGAAAGAAGTGATCTCTGCCAACCCTTCTCGGAAACAGGCTTGATTTAATGTATGTATGTATTTATAGTCCGACAATCCCGTTTTTTTTTCTGGTCTCTACATAAACGTAATATTTTTGTGCAGGGGATTATTTGACTGACGCTGGGTATTCAAAAATGCTATGGTATAGTGGTGAGCCTAATCAAACCTGCGGAGGATGGAGCGTTAGTGGCAACTATGTTCCTCTAAACTGCGGATTACCCCACCGGTTCATCTGTGAAAAGAATCCCCGTACCCCACTGTGAAATACTTTGAAAGACAAGCAGTGATGTTTGTCTTGGTTCTGTGTTAAGTTAAATACTCAAAATATATGATATACGTACATGTAAATAATAAATAATAATTTTGGAAACAGATTACAAGCTTTTATTACGGATATTAGGCCGTAAAATGGGGTTAGTTTGATTAATTTTAAAAATAAATCTTCTGTTACTCCCGCATTTAATCGTAAAATAAATTATTAAAAATATTGTATTGGCGACTACTCATTGGAGTAACTTAAAGCAGCAACTTAGAGGCAGACTACGGTAGACGGCTTAGTAGGAAAAAATAAAAACGTAGCTTAAAATCCCGATTCATAAAATGGGGCTACTTTGATTATCCCTGTTTTTACATCACAATATCAAAGTCACCCCTGAAGCATGTCTAGAAATAGTGTTTTTTTTGTTTCGAAGGTTTTAAATCCAATTTGTCTGAAAATACTTGAAGTACTAATATTTTGCGCTCGCATATGAAATAATTTCGCGAAAGAGCTTAATAATAACGCAGACATTGCACAAAATCAATGACTCAAAAAAATATCAAAGTCGCCTCGCGTTTCCAAAGTCACCCCATTTTACGGTACTCATACAAACAAAACATATCTAGGTAGATGAGTTAACTTGAAGACTAATGTCATTTAGAATGAGATTGACTAGGTTCAATTACACTGTATGTTATATTACAGGTAAAAAAATAGTAGTACCAGATGCTTTGTCTCGGAATCCCTTATCAAATAATGTCAAGGATACATTGGGGGCCAGTTCAGATTTGATAATAAATTCTGTGTTGCAAAATGTTCCTCCCAATAATCAGCTTTTACCTGATATCAAACAAGAACAAATAGTAGGGGATCCGAATAGGAGACGACCTTCACCGGGCTGTTTATCAAATTTAATATGCTACATAATGTATGGCGAATAGGTTGAATGAAAAATTTCAGTCCAGTCCTTATATGATTAAAAACAAAAGTTGAATGTGTTTTTTTCTTAAATTGCTATTGTTTGTTAGATAGACAAATTACATACTAATCGAAAGCATGAAGCTTATAGAATATAGTTTTGATTTAAGTGTGATAAATGATCTTCTTTTATGTACCAGCCAGCCATACCAGCAGCATTACAGTAGGTACCCTTACCATGAGCTACAATTACCGTACTCGTTAGCTTGTCGCTCGCGCACTTTATAAGAATACTGTAAGGGACCCGCGTTGCTATTGCCTAACGCACTCGCAATCGCAATCGGCTTCAAAGTGAAACAATTGGTTTCATTTTGTATGCAAACTCACCTTTGGACTTTCAAAATGAAAATGATTCCAATTGCGAGTGCATTAGCCAATAAGCCCTCTGGGGTGTGATTATCTTAAGCCCCCTATACATGTACAGGCCGATCGGTTCAGGCCAAACTGCGTCAGTTCCGCCTGATCGGATCGAGTGGCCATACATGTAAAGACCGATGTGTTCAGGCCAAACTGCGTCAGTTCCGCCTGACCTGATTGAGTGGACATACATGTAGAGGCCGATCGGTTCAGGCCGAACTGCGTCAGTTACCTACATGATCAGTTTTTCCAACGGCCAATCGTTCAGGCGGACGGATGCGATTTGCCTTCAGGCCAAATTACACATACACGATACTATTTTGCATCCGGTGAGTTAGACCTGAAGGTAAAACTGATTATGTATGGAGGTCTGTCCGGTCAGACAATCATTCAGACGGACGGATGCGATTTGCCTTCAGGCCAAATTACACATACACGATGCTTTTTTGCATCCGGTCATGGAGTTCTGTCCGATCAGGAATACCGTTCAGGCGGACGGATGCGATTTGCCTTCAGGCCAAATCACACATACACGATGCTATTTTGCATCCGGTCAATTAGACCTGAAGGCAAAACGGATCATGTATGGAGGCCTTTAAAAACGGCGTTCGGTCGGTCGAACGAGTGAACGAGTGAACGAGTGAACGCGTCGCAGCGGCGAGTTTAAGTAGTCCCGTCAGAGCGTACTAAACGCATTTTAGCGAGTGTATTCTCAATTAGGCAGCCTTATACGGTCGATGTTATCGACGCGCTAAAATGTTTATTAATTTACAGAATCATACCTTTAGATTTTTGTTATAATCCGGCAGTTTAAACCAAAGTTGCGAGATAATTTACCTAGATTTGCAAAAAACAGTCCACTCAAGATTAGAATTTAAAAAGAAGGAAAATGAGAAAATTAAAAAAAATGTATTAGGTACAATAAAAGAAATGGGACCTGGAGCACGTTTTATAAAATTACAAGTAATAAAAATTTACAGGTCTAAACTGGCAATATTGCTCAAAACTTTTCGTCATTGGTCGAGGTTGTGTCAAATGGAAACTTGTAAATTGTAATTGGTAGCTTTATAAAATATGCCCGTGGATTTTAAGAGATTTAAATAACGGAGAAAAGGTATGGATAATTGATTTAAAAGAATATGGAACAGAGAAAGGAAATCACCAGAACCTAGGTCATATGTATAAGTAATTAGTACAGGGAGAGGATTTTTTCGTCGTAATAGATGCATTTAATCCTATCTAAACATGTAAAAGATTTAAGCCTTCATATTGCTAGATAAATAGTTTGCCCAAGTTTTGAAATAACAAGGTCAGGGATAGTAATGGAATTGTAAATGATAGCAATGATAGTAACAATGATTCTAGTAAATAAAGGATAAACAAAGTCCAGAGAAAATACATTTGGCATTTCGGATACAGTCATGGCTCCCAACGATAATGTATCAACTACCTAGTCCATCATGTAACTTTGATTTAAGTACTGAAAATAATTGTAATGTTCAGATAGATGATAAAGGATTAAACCGCAGAATTTATGAAAAATATTACCACCTGAGTGGTTAAAAGGTTATGTTTCTGTGGATATAAGTTATTAAAGATTATGTTATGTTGAATGGTTTACTTAAAATAAAAAAGGGAGTATTATGTATTGAAACAATAATGATTGAAATACACTTTTGTTATCTTATTACTTACAATTAATCTTAACAGTCTTAACACGTGGTTATCCCTCCAAAATCTCTTCTAAAATTCTACTATCAAAATGACCGCCTTTTAAAGGGAACGAAACGCCCATAGAAATTTTAAGTAATATCCTAACTAATATCTAATTATAAATTTAATCGCTGTGGAGCCTTTTTAACCCTCATCGACCTTCTCTGAGGTCGTAATCGGTGATGCTGGTATGGTATGGTTTTCAGGAACCGCTTCTGGCAACGGCGATGCCTCCTCCAAAATTTCTCTATTTTCTATCTCACTCTCAGCACCCTGACTGACCTCAACACAATCCGCGTCTCGGTCCATATACATCTCCCTTGGAGGTCTAGGTGTGACAACAACAGGCGTCGGTGTCACTGCTGGTATATTTGATTGAGTTTGATCCATACATTATCTAAGATCAGAAACTTGATAATATTTTTGAATCCCATTTGTCTCAATTATATCGCTAACTGGACTCAAAGATTTGACAATAATAGCTTTGGTCCATCCATTTCCTTCTTTTAAATTTTTACACCACTCTTTATCCCCTGCTTTAAAACTCACAACTTGTTTTTCTAATTTGTTATCTGTTACACAATTTCAATTACACAATTTCTTGGACAATGCATGGGGCTTTATTAATTTAAAACGGGTTCTCGGTTTATATTTAAATAACATTTCATTTGGAGACATGCCTTTGGACTGTTTCGATATGTAAACATTTTTTTTTGTAATAAAAGTTCTTTAGTACATGCAGACTGTTGTTCTAGTATTCTACCCAATGCTTGCTTAACCGTCTGAACAGTCCTCTTAGCCATTCCATTGGATTCTGGATGATACTCGTATGGAGGACGCTTTAAAGGGGCATATCCATTACTTTTTAAAAATCTTGTAATCTCCCCTGAGGAAAAGGGTGGACCATTGTCACTAACTAAATATACAGGCATACCTATAAAAGACATGATTTTACATAATATTGCAATAACTTGTAGGGATGAAGTGCCTTGCATTATGTGCACATCAAGCCACTTGAATTTTGAGTCAACTATTAACAAATAAGTGATAGAGTTCTTTACAAAAAAAACTACATGAACTCTCTCAAAAACATTTATACATTTTCCCCAGTTTATTGTATGATTTGTATTTGTAAAATTCCTGGATGACTGACATATATGGCAACTAGCAACTACTATCTCTATATCCTCATGTATGTTAAGCCACCAGCAATAGCCTCGCATTAACATTTTTGATTGTAGTATGCCTTGGTGAGATTCATGGAATAACCCCAACACTTAAGTTCTTAGTTGTTCTGGAATAATAACTCTATTTCCCCACAATACACATTTCTGCTCAGTTCCTAGTTCAGCCCTTTTATTAAAATATGATCTTATGCTTTCATTACTTATAGAATTTGGCCATCCAGACGAGACATAGTCATAAACTTTGCTAAGCACAATATCTTTTTGTGTAAATTTAGCTATTTCCTGAAAATCTATTGGTACATCTTCCTTGAAATTAAAATAATTGATACAGTCACTCACATTAGCCTTTTCCGGTAAAGGTAATCTTGACAGAGCATCAGCATTCCCCAATAATGTTCCTTTTCTATAATTAATTTAATTCCTATGGCCTGATAATATCGAAGCCCATCTTTTGTTTTTGAGGATCAACTATAAAGTTTAATGGCTGATGCTCCGTCAAGAGTATGAACTTCCTTCAATATAAAAATGTGTGCAACTACTGTATTGCAAAAATTATTGCCAAGGCCTCTTTTTCCAGTTGGGAATAATTTTTTGTTCATCATTTAAGGTAGCTGATGCAAAGCATATAGGTTCACTATTTATTTGGTGGCTCAAAACAGCACTAACACCATACTTGCTTGCATCAGTCATAACATACAAGTCTTCATAAATAAATCATAATGTACTCATAATCCATATTCACAAACCAATTTCGTACTTATAAGAAATGCCTCATTACATTATTTGGTCCAATTAAAAGCAACACTCTTTCTTAACAAGGCAAGTAAAGGTGCTAAGTGATCTGAAAGTCTAGGCAGGAATTTACCATAGTAATTTAAAAGGCCTAAATATGCTTGTAATTGTGTCTCCGTTGTTGGAGCAGGTGCCTTTGTAATGGCTTCAACTTTTTCTGGCAGTGGTTTTATTCCATTCTCGCATACTAGATGACTTAGAAATTTGATTTTAGTACAGAAGAACTGGCACTTATCCAAATTAACTTTTACTTTGTACTTACTTAATTTCCCCAATACATTTTCTAAATTTTTAAAACAATCCTGCAACTAGAGCCCGTTATGATCAAATCGTCAATATATGCTTTAACATTGTTAACTCCCTGCAATATTTGATCCATAACACTTTGGAATACTGATGGGCCTGATGATGATACACCAAACTCTAAATAACCCTAAGTGAGTATTTATTGTCATATATTCTTGCGACTTTTCCTCTAATAAAAGCTGTTGATATGCACCACTGATATCTAGTACACAAAACACCTTAGTGTAGTGTATAGCTACTTGTCTCGTATAACATTTGTATCTGTGAAAACCTGTAATTGGCTTTATGTGTCTTATGTTATGTTTAAGGTAATTTATCAGCTGTTGGTTTTCCTATACTAAATATATATAAAAAAAACGTCACCGGCGCTCGGTGGTGGGGGCATTCATCGCCCGACCGGCGAGCGGTGTGGTTGTGCGTGTGGCAAGTACTTATCGAGCCGTTTGCAGCTATACCTAGCTGGACCTGTCTGGATCATAAGCTAGTGTACACTGACACTACATGTGGCTACGAGGACAAAAGTAAGTGTTAATACTCGTATTTCATTGTTGTTATTCAACTTGAGATATTATGTTCAGTTATCTTTCCTTGTTTCGGAAGGGATGGATAAACAAACAAGATAGTAAATATGTATTTTATAAAATGGAACGGACCAACGGCTGGACTTAAACACCATCTACCTAATATTATTAACCGAAAAGACAATAAATGGCGGCAACTCGTTGTTCATTTAATTTGCAAGTTATTTACGCGTAAACAACATGTGATTTCGACTAGGAATGGTTTGATCGGTGAGTCATAATTAGCGCCGGCGCTCAGCTTGCCGGCTCGATTACGTAAACAAGAATCATTACTTATGCACGGTATGGTGCATTTATTTTCGCTGGATGCAATTTTGGTTTATTTCTATAAGCAATTATTGTAATTCACGAAAAACACACATAAAAGGATATTATTTGAGTCCGGTAATTTTCTAGTATTAAACAAATACATTACAGTTAGGTTAATACAAAATTGAGCTATCTAAATATCTGAGCTAAGTATCTAAATATCTGGAAAAAGGGGTTTGTGTTTAAAGAAGCGGTTAAGTATATAGCCAACAGTACTTAGTTGTTACCGCGTCCGCATCTGCATAGGTACTCTAAAAGGGTTGAGTACTTTATGTATTGTATAAGCTAGCTATTGAAACTCGTCTAGTGACGAGTGTATAGAGGGATATTGATAATAAAACACATTTAATTGTGGTACAGATTATGAAAACAAAAGGAAAATCCGTGAGAGATTTTGTTGCATGAATCCTTAAAGAGTGTTTATTGTTAAAGTACACTATCATTCAATTGATTTACGATTGTTGAGTAATGGATTCCAAACAGATATATTCTGTACATTAAATGGTTGCGTGGACTGACATCATTAAATTGATAGTCCTATTATTGGACCGACTATAAAATATTCAATTGGAAAGTTAGAAATGGCAACCAAACAGAAAATAGTCTGCACAAAAAAAAACACAGTGAGATGTGACTGAGGTTGATATCTACAGATTACTAATCTGTATCATTAAATTGATTTTCAGGACGCCCCAGAATGAACCACGAAAACATGAGTTTTAATTTGAGAGTGGAGCAGTTCGACTGTGGCGGCGACTTGAGCTCGGTGAGCGTGATGGGAGAGATGGAAACGTGCCTTTAAAGTATACTTGCAGGTGTCTGGGACCGACCAGAGCGAAAAGAAAAAAACTGTAGCAATATTTTGGTGGGCAAGATCTACAGGAGGTATTTTTTAACTTACCAGGCGCTGACGCGAGTTATGTTGACGTGTATGATATTGCACTCAATAAATTGGACGCATACTTTGCACCTAAGCAGTGCACATTATAAGAATAAGAATAAGAATATCTTTATTTTTGCTTAAAATGTGGTACACAAGATGGTATACATTTACAGCGCATTTTCACCAGCATCTGGCATGCAAAAAAATAACAGTTGGTACTTATCGACAATTACTAACATATATGAGTACATGAATGTTAAGTCACATTTTATACTTATAATAATCAAAGTATTCCCCCACAGAATAGAAGGTCTCTTGTACAAGCCATTTTTCAAGTGCTATCTTAAATATATTTATTGGTAAATCTTTAATATCATTATGTAGTCTGTTATAAATACTAATCGCCATACAAAATGTGTTTCTGCTCGACAATTTGGTCCTTCTTTGTGGTATTCAGGATATCTAGTTTTGAAATTACAAGTATCTGTACATGTTCTGAACAGAATTGGCTGCGTTTTTACAAATAGACAGATTTCGTAAAGGTACACGCATGGGACTGTCAGCAGCTTCAATTTCCTATACAGAGGCCGACAGGATGTCAAGACGTTAACATTGCAAAGTGCCCTAATGCATTGTCTTTGTGCTATTAATGCTCTATGTGCATGATAAGAATTACCCCACAAAATAATGCAATACCTAAGTAAGGAGCCCAAATATCCATGGTATGCCTGTGTTGCAACATGTTTTGTGCTGATTTTTGTAAGTCGCCAGAGAGCATAAGCAAAGGAATTGATTTTATTACAAATTTTATTAATATGTTCCATCCAAGAGCACTTGTCATCTAATATGATGCCGAGAAACGTTGTTTGACGAGATTCATCTATAATTTGATCTCCATATTTTACAATCAGAGGGAGTTTGTTCCCGTTTTTGTTAACAAATTGTATAAATGTCGATTTGTTTATATTGATATTTAAGTCATTGTCATTTAGCCAAATTATAATTTTACAAATTGCATCATTTATTACCTAATTATATTTCAAAACATCATAACAACAGATAAATCATCAGCAAAAAGTGTACAATCCAGTTCCGTAACATTTGGGAGATCATGTACAATAGAAACAATATGGGTCCCAAAATGCTCCCTTGTGGTACTCCAACTACATTTGTTTTTATGGAAGACCTATGCGTAGTCAGTACATTGTTGGAATCCAACCTTTTTACTTCGACAAACTGGGTTCTTCTCTGAAGATAGCTTTTAAGCCATTCATGTACAAGGCCTCTTAAACCATAGAGCTCGCATTTATCTAGAAGTTTTTGGTAACCGACATAATCAAAAGCCTTGCTCATGTCTAAAAATACCGCCGCAACTGGCTTGTTCTTATCTAGACTCGTAAAGAAATTGTTTATCAAATGAAATGCAGTTAAAGAGGTCGATTTTCCCTTCTGGAAACCAAATTGCTCCGTTTTAATTATTTTATGCTCACTGAGAAAATTTACTATGCGCTCATGCATCGCTTTTTCAAAATATTTAAGAAATAACAGGCACGAGGGCAACGGGTCTAAAATTTCCTATATTTTCTTTGTTTCCCTTTTTATGTAGTGGTTTAATAAGGGATTGTTATAGAGGTGCCGGGAAAATACCAGTTGTGAATGATAGATTCACCAAATGACAAAATACCGGTGCAATTATTATTTTTCACTTCTCATGCTCAAAAAGTGTGTCATATTAGACTTATCAAGCGAGACTCAAGTAGTACATGTAAAGCCTAGAGAAAACATTATATTCATATTTCCCCTAGGGAAAATATGAAATGGAAAATATAATGATTTATTTGTACAAAACATTTTAATTTGACCAATCAAAATACTTCACCAAATTAAATCCACCAATCAAAATACTTCACGAAATTAAATCAACCTATCACAATACACATCGACTGTCAATCGGAACGTAAGGTTCTTTTTGGTACGCATACTCTTTAACTATATTAACTCTTTAAAAAAAACTTTGTATTTGGTATGAACCAACCAGAATACAGCTATATTAAAATCGACCAATCAGGGAACAGAATTAATTTCTCAAAACATTAGGTGTTTTTTAGTCCCTATTTTACTATCGTTAAAACATGATTAAATCGATTGTGTGCAACGCTTTGAAGCGCTAAATACTCACACGGTCAGTGGCGTTTATTTGCGGTATCTATATATTTTGTATCTGTGTTAAAGAACTTTTGAAAAAAAAACATGCCGCCATTCATTAGAGCGGTTTCTTTGATAACGTCCCATGACGCTTTGCCTATATTTTTGGATTGTGTTAAATATTTACAGTTGGCTATATGAACGTCATATATTTCGGCTGATTAAGCAAGAACCCGATGAAAAATTTGAAAAGTTTGTCCTGCGATTAAGACGACATGCGGATAAATGCGAATTCAAAGACAAAGACGAACATATCGTCGATCAGGTTATAGAGAAGTGTTGTTCAAATGGATTGAGAAGAAAGATTCTTAAATCAGGAGACATGATGACCTTAGACAATATCTTAGCAGAATCAAACGCCCTGGAGGCAGTGAACAGACAGATGGAAGATTTTGGAAAAGATAAGCATGCTGAACCATCAGTAAATACAATTAATACAAGAGAGGATAAGACATGGACAAATCAGAGAGGTCAGTGTGGCAGATGCAGAAATTCTAGACACTCTTCTAATTCGGAGAGATGCCCAGCTAGGAACAAGTATTGTTTGAAATGCGGGCTCCGTGGGCATTACAGAAACAGGTGTAAAACTAAAACAAATTTAAAAAGAAAAGTAGAAGGATAATGATAAAAATAAATGGAAAAGGACTAAAAATGAAACAAAACATACGATGGAAGTAAACCAGATAGCTGGAGAGACGGAAAAGGACGAAGAAAAAGAAATGAATTATGTGTTTCATATAGATGATGAATTAGGAGTAGAGTGCTTGGTCGGGGGAGTCAAAATTAAAATGATTATAGACTCAGGCTGCAAGCATAATCTGATAACGGGAGAAACATGGGAGATTATGAAGAAGCAGCAGGTGGTGGCTTACAACCAAAACGCTAAACCTGACGTGAAGTTTACAGCTTACGGTAGTAACAAGCCCTTAAAAGTTAGAGGATTTTTGATGCTTCTCTAAGGGTGCGGGTCCACTGAGGCGGAGACGAGCGGAGCGGGGCGGAGCTGTGCCAATATTAACCAATAGAATATAAACTAACGTGCGCAAGGCGCGCTCGACGTGACCGCATGCGCCTTCTATTGGTTAATATTGGCACAGCTCCGCTCCGCTGCTTTCGTCTCCGCCTCAGTGGACCCGCACTCTTAAGGTAGGAGGTAAACAAGAACAAGCTACTTTTTATGTTATTAGTGACGGAACGAGAAACCTCTTAGGAAAACAAACAGCAATTGCAAACAAAGCATATAAAATCTTTCTTGAAGCATCTATCAGTGAAATGTGCACCTCCACAACATCTGCAGTCCAATGTTCCCATTTTGTTGCCCTGTCCTTGTATAGCGGTGGTGCCTGATTCTTGTTCTGCCAAAAATTTGCTGGCTTCTTTTGTTGATTTACCACTTGAACATTGACATCAATCTCTGGTTGGAAATTCTTTGTGTCTTTTGCTGCACTCTCCATAGAAGTGGCCAGCTTTACAGCCTTTTCAAATGATAAACTGCCATCGTCGGATAACAGTTTCCCAATTATTTGTTCATCCTTTAGTCCACAAACTAATTTATCCCTCAACGCCTCATTTAAAAATGTCTTAAATTCACAAGTAGCCGACACCTTTTTTTATTTCTACTACAAAGTCGGTTATACTTTGATTTTCTTTTTGTTTACATTTAAAGAAGTCGTATCTGGCAGCGATTATAGATTTTCTTTCCACATTTGAGTGTTGCTACCACTCATCATAGGTCTTCTTGTGGGGCAACGTGGGGGACAGCAAGCTCTTTAGAACTTCATAACTCTCCGGGTCTATCAAAGTTATGAATAAAGCCGCCCTCTTTTTGTCCTCAACGACACCATTCACTATAAAAAATTGATCCATTCTCTCCGTGTACGCCGTGAAGTCCTGTCCATACCGATAGTTTTCTATAGATCCTATCATCATCGCCAATATATGTATTGAAACCATAATGATTGAAATACACTTTTATTATCTTTTTACTTACAATTCATCTTAACAGTCTTAACACGTGGTTATCCCTCCATCTCCAAAATCTCTTCTAAAATTCTACTGTCAAAATGACACATTGAACGTTGAGTTGGGAATGTTTAAGCTACATTGATATACGACAGGGAGATGTTGTAAGAATGTGATAAGTATCTGAACGAGTGAGCACGTGTGACAGCAATGTCGGTTGTAAAACTTGGGGCACTACTTTGAAATTCGACGCTCGCAACGAATCCCGCAACGCAGATCGATCGAACATTGAAGGTGAATGATACCATGAAGTAACTTCGATTTGTTTACTTACGTTTCGGAGCCATAGACCAACGATCGATTCTAGAGGAATTGAGCAACTTGAATGGAAAGAACGAATGGATAAAAAGTATGCGTTACACACATAGCGGTTAAAAACCGGTAATCAGATTTTTGTCCTAAATCGCCGTTTAACAATTTATAGCTAGCTAGTGCTATAACACACAAAGTAACAAGGATAGTTTAATAAAATAAAAACTCCAAATATGCTTGTAATTTATTATTTTTAAAATATTCTGACGTATCATTAAGTGTAAAAAATAATCTATCCGTCATATCCATGTGTCAAGTAACGAAATTTGTCTTGTAAGTTTTATTTTTATTTTTAAATTAATTTTTAATAACATCCCAATATTTGATTATTATATTATAAAACAGTTTAACTCGAGTCAAGACTTGGTGGTTTTAAATGTGTATTGTACCTATTCTTTAGTTAACTGATATATTTTTTAGTTCTCTTGCTCACTTACTTTAGTAGTTTACCGAAAGATTTGAATGAAAACATTGTACTTATGGATTGCAGCAACCATAATCTTCATCCCCTGTTACCCACGAGCGACATGAAATGCTGATATTTTGCTCGTGGTTTTGCCGGGAGCGTGTTTTGGAAGGGTACGCTCACGCATCCTGTGGGAGCAAATTACTGTTAAGTTACGTTAAACAGTCTCGGTATGTCATTAGGGTTGTGCGCGTTCGTTCACTGAGCGGATCGCTCCAAACTAGTCTTCTCTCCTTCTTCTTCTTCAGCCTGTTGCCACCCAATGCTGAGTGTAGGCCTCTTCCATTGCACTCCATTCTTTACGGTCTTGGGTCTTCCTCATCCAGTTTCTACCGGCTATTTTGACTAGATCGTCGGTCCATCTCATTGGCTGCCTGCCCACATTTCGGCGTCCAGAACGGGGCAAACTAGTACAATCGCTCTAATGTACTAATTCAGTCTTTTAGTTCTTTTAGTACACTAGTACAGTGAAAGAAACTGGTCTGTTCATGTTCCTTTGACCTAATGAATGGCCGGCTTTGCTGTCACTCACTGCTCAGCCTGTTCTGTTCGGTTCTTGCTCCGCGTGTACTAAATGAACTAAGAGCAGAAACTTCATGGAATAGTTCGTTCTAGTACAGTGACGGGAATTAATTATTTTTGGCTCTTAGTACATTGTACTACACAACCCTAGTGTCAGTTTCACTCTTGGACCGTGACCAATCATCCATACCCTAGGAACCTTACAGCTCCTGTCATTTCAGCACCCATCAAGTAAGCATACCTTTTTACTACTTGACAGAAATGCTTGACAGTATTGTTACCAAACAAAAAATAATGATTACAAATATTACAAGTTTAATGAAGTAGCATAAAAGGACACCACACGGAAAGTATGGAAAAAAAAACTTCGGCGAATTTTGATAAAAATAATATGTTACGTGGCATGATGAATATATAAAAATACTTGGAGGGCAATAAAATCCTATGACTAGTTTTTGAGAAAAAAAATATTTAGTGAAAAATTATGTGGATATTGGTTCCATAGAAAACTGTCCATAGAATATGTTTGAATTTGAATCATTTATGTTAACAATAAAACAAGTACCTAATGAAATATACAAAATCCACAACTTTTCACCGACTAATTAAAAAAAAAACATGAATAACTAAGTATTTTTCGTTAAAAATCATTTCTAATCTAAATACTGAAGAAAAGGGAGCTGTGACATCAAACTTGTGTTGATAAAAACATGCACAAAGTATTTCTTTAGTTATTTTTACTATTGCAGCAAACGGAAATATCACAATTATATAAAAAAAAAAAAAATGCGGTCCATTTTTACTTATTTTTATGAAACAGTACAACTTAAAATCTAAACACTTGTAACAGCTAAAGCTGCTACCTCACCGGCATCACCAGCGGTGGCAATCGAGACTCTTTGAAAGAAATACTTATTGTAAAAAAATGCTCAGAGGGCCCTGCAAAGATGCACTACGCTAACTAACGTTTCTATTCGATTCGTTTTTAAACCAATCGCGTCACTGGGAGATGACGTGATACGAAAAGTCACGTGATCTACCAGTGACGCGATTGGTTTAAAAACGAAACGAATAGAAACGTTAGTTAGCGTAGTGCATCTTGGCAGAGGGCTCAGGGCGCCTGTCGCTAGATGACATAAAGAAAACCACTTAATTTGGACACAGATGAATACTGTACCGTTTAATTCTTTTCTTCAGCTCATCACACTGGTTATATGAATTAAGTCTTAGCACACTTTTGACTGACCTTCGGGTAACACCCTTACTAAAAATTAACAGCAGGTGCGGATGAGCTCAGGAAGGTGCTTCCGGCAAGCTTGTGTCAGATTCGGAGCTACTCCTGGCCATCAGTCCTCCATGTGCCGCTCCCGTGATCGAGCAGTGTGGTTCCAAGGCCTAGCGTCTACGTGAGCTGTATAACCCTAACTAGGGACCCCTATAACCAATTAACTAAATCAGTTCCTATCCAAAAAACGTGGATCCATGAGGAGCCATCAGAATTAACAGTTTAAGATACAAAACGTAAACTACTTACATGAATGGGATTTTTAAGTGTTAAGTCGTCATCTGGTGTCCTTTGGCTGGTGTAAGCCTAGGTATATCTCCATATTTATTTAGTTGCACATTTCGCAACACCTTAAAAATGGCTGCCGCGCCGTCCAGGATCGACGAAGAGGTGCGTGCGCTCAGTCACAGATTCCCGATCAAAAGAAGGGTGGTAGCTGGCGCTTTACTGAAGAGACCAGCGCCACGCGGTCATTGAAAGAAATAAATACTCTCGGACCTGGCTTTCTTTAATTAGAGGTGTCGGAGCGGTCTCCTCGACTAATAGCCTTTGCCGGTGTCCGATAGGTGGCGTGCAGATAAGAAAAACTATGTTACACACTTTTTTATATCAGTTACTTTGATGGATAAAGTTCATTAAAAACATTATTTTTTTTGTTCAAAACCGGCCACTTTTTTTTTTCTTTCATACAATTTTCTATGGGACCAATATCGATGTGATTTTTTACTAGAATTTTTTTTTCTCAAAAACTAGTCATAGGATTTTATTGAACACAGATTATTTTTATATATTGACCAAGACACGTAACATATTAGTTTTTTATCAAAATTAACCGAAGTTTTTTTTTTCATACTTTCACACTTTCAAACAGTATGTTTAAACTACTTGCAGAATTTTAAGTGCTCCGTTATCTTTGCAACGGGGTTTCTATATCATTTTAGGTACATTATACTATTTCATGGATTATCTGACTGTCATTATTTTGTGTGCTGTGTTTATTTCTAGGTAAATATATTTGATCCCAATACATTTTTTATAACATTGTAATTATCTGTTCACATGAGGCACCAGACAGTGGTATGTCTGGCCTTCGCTGCTCAAACAGGCCAGTCAGCAAGGGCAGCTGCTGGAGATGGAAGTTTCCAAAATCACCAAGTCAACCATTTGTCCAGAACTAACAAAATCAAGACAAGCGGTGCACATCGACTGCAACACAAAGAAAATAAAATTAAAATCGAATAAGATTAAAAGTTATTTTACTACATAACATAAAACAAAATTTAATTACCCTCCTACTAGGTAGGTACTGCTCATTTTACAGTACTCGGTAAAAATCATTACAACTTCCTCTTAAGTCTAGCATTTCCTATATACTTGGAATCATGAGAGATAGTCTTATTAATAGAACTAGCGTCAGGCCCTAGCTTTGTTCAGGTTTCAACATAATAAAAAATAGCCTACATTCATCTGGAATAATGTACTGTACAAATAGTGAAATAATTTTACAAATAGGTGCAGTGATTACCTTCCACTTGTAAACAAAATTACAAATCCACCCTCTCAAATATATAAGAAAAAAAGTACGACATAAAACTATGAAAAATACTATAACAAATGGTATGAGGACTACTACAATATTTTGTCTCTAGTTAAGCCTAAAAATGTACCTTAGTATAACATTATTTATATATATTTCATAACTAGCATTACTTTTTGGCAGACATTATGATGACCGTGATTAGATTTCTCATCATGAAGTCAATAAATAATTGACTATCTAGTGCCTACACTGAGACAGAGTCAGGAGCGACAATCAATGGAAATTGAAACAATTTAAGTGATTTCTCTACATCCCTGTCCAGGGTTAGGCTTGTGAGGACTACACTCTGTTTGATCTAAGATGAGTCCTGTGACAGCCGTATTTCGTAATTTCGACCACTTACTATGCTCGCGAGGTACTTAAAAATAGGCGATTAATTATTTAAGTTCCTGAATCCGTATCGCTAGGTGTGTACCAATGTAGTATTTATGTAAAGTTAAAGAAACAAGTAAGTAATACGAGTACGTAAGTAATAACAAGTAACACGTAAGTAATACGTGTTTATATGAGCTGTCACAGGTCTCATCTTAAATGAAAAAGAGTGGAGATTGCAAAACGAATATGTAAACAAAACGACTTAGTTACATAAGATCTTGGTTGCAAAATGTCTAATTGTGAAAATCGCAATGACTTATAGCGTAATCATTGGTAAATCGTCTTAATAGTAGAATACCTTGATTGAAGATTAGACTTAGTTCTATAACGTTTTGTTTGTATAACGCCCAAAATGTCCCAGTTGCAAAACGCCAACGTATACAGAACGTCCTGATAGTAAAACGACTAGGTAGGCATATCGTCAAAAATTCATAACGTCTAAGTGGCAAAATGACTTGATGGTTGAATGACAAGGAAATCAAAAATTGTAGTTTGTGAAGGAACTCTTTGTACTATTCATAGTTAGTTAATTAGTTACTTTACTTTACATAGTTACTTAAACATTTTTAGGGTTCCGTACCTCAAAAGCAAAAAACGGAACCCTTATAGGATCACTTTGTTGTCCGTCTGACTGTCAAGACCCATTATCACGAGAAGTCGAACGTTGGGACGGGAATTGAAATTAAACCCATATACTCAAGTCTACAGTCTCTTGAAGCTATGAAACAATCATTATACTTCTAAGTTAACGAAAAAAAAATGGAATGTCCACTTGACCGGTTTTTAATATAAATATGGATATACTCGTATATTTATTAGTAAAATTAATAAATAGTAAATTAGTAACTAGTATGGAGTCCTAGACCATAAACACTCGTTCCTAGTTCCTACATAAAATTCATCTAATATAATCTAATCGTTATGCAATCACGACGTTTTGCTACCTAGACGATTTAAAACCTTGCTAAAAAAGGTTCAAACTCGATTCCAAGTACGATAGCTCTGTATCATCTAATGAGGCTGAAGTTTGTGATGTTTTCTCGGTACTTCAGCTCAGTTTTTGAGAAGCCATGTATCTCTATGTCAAGTTCTTACTCAGCAAACATACCTAGCCACAGTTATAACCTAATAGTAATTAAAACTTATATATAGGTACTAAAACTATACTGATAAAATTAATGCCCTCTAACGTTATTTAACAAACATAAATGTATATCTTAGGCCGCATTTCACCAAACTGGAAAAAGACTTACTTCGAGATTAGTCTATACAAATTCGGCGTTTAATCTAGGTATAATATCTTATTCCAGTTTCGTGAAATGCGGCCTTAGTGTGCACACATAGTTTAGAGTTATAGTCCAGACCTTAAAACTCTGTCTTTTAGCATTATGTAACAAAGACTGTAACTTGTTTTGTGAGCCTTAAATAAATAAATAAATAAAATAAAACAAACATGTTGTTATGCCTAATTATGCATTCCTTCCAACCTAGACATTTTGCATCCTATAGCAGGGCATTGTAAAAAAAACACGTTTTGTTTAGTTGGTCGCTATTCAACAACGACGTTTTGCTTACATAGGCGCCTTAGCCTAACCTAAGCCTGATTAAGAACCCCAACAAGTACTCTGAAAATTGAAGTTCATCATTAAAATTGTCTCAGTGAATCATAAAGCAGTAATTTTAAAATTAAGTTAAACGGTATACTTTTTCTCAAAGGATAAACATGTTGAAAAATTCGCTTCATATGGTGTGATGTCTCGGATGACATACTATTATTACTCGTATATATTTATTAAAACTAAGATTAATCTATTTTGCGGCGGAGAAGACGCGGAAGTCAGCGACAGCACCGGTCTGCATGTTGCTCTCGCTCGTGATGTTGTCGGCTGCAGCTGGAATCCAGATATTATACAGAATACTGCATTTAGTGGTGATCCTGCAGATCCTGCTGGCCATCTCGGGGCTGTAGTGCAGAGTGCGTGCGGCCAAAAGGCATCTCCACCCCCCTGTGACAAAAAAAATATATAATTAATTATAATTTCTGATTATGCTGTGCCTATGGAAATATTGGTGTTTTAGTGGTGGTAGAGCTTTTGTGCAGGATTCATCCAGATGGCTACCCAACATCTTATCCATCAACCCACCAGTGCAGCAGCAGTGTTCGCATTTTTGTATTCCGGTAAGGGGATAAGGAAAAACCGGTGAAATTACTAGCATCAAGGCATTCCTTATTCCACCTTAGTCCTCAGGGTTGGCAACGCATTTGAAGTCTTAGCATTGTAGTCTTGGGAATTCAAATATCTATAGGTCTCAGATACCATTTACCATCAGGAGGCCTGAGTACTCGTGTGCCTTCTCCTTGTTATAAAAAATAATGTTAATACATATATGTATTTAAACCTTTAAAAATGCTGAATGTTCTCTCAATGGTTGAGCTTACCCTCTTTTGTATGGCATTATAGTAACCCTCAGAGGATTCGTCTATGGCGCCATCCTCAGTGGTCATCATGTACTCTACAAGGGGTCATAAATTATACTCAGTATTTCATAAGAGAAGTATTCAAATTTTAGGAAAAAATAATAATCTTGTTTCCTTACCCAGCAAGTGCAAAACAGCAGGCTCTCTCTTGGCACAGAGGCTTTCAAAATGTTCCCAGATATTGCCACAAAGATTCATGAGTCGCTCCAGCATGTTAAGCAGCAACATTTAAAATGGCATATTTGTCGTCTGAAACAATATCAGTGAAGTTTTATTTTTGAAGTGATAACTTCTTTACGGATGGTCTATGATCCGAATAGGAGACGATTTGCTCCGGGCTGTTTATTCGATAAAAACTATTTAATATGGTAAGTAATATATGGTGTATAGGTTGACTGAAAAATTTCAGTCCAGTATATAATTAATGAAAAATTGAAAAAGGATTTTTTTTTTAAATTGCACCGGCTTGTTTATTAGATAAATTACATACCAATCGAAAGTATGAAGCCTATAGAATATGCAAACGTAAGGTTGACTATTGTTTTCCCGTCATAACCATTGGGTGGGCAGGTACAAACAGGAAGTCGGTACTAATAAATTGCACCGGTCTGTTTATTGAATAAAATTTATACCAAAATGAAGATCATTTCATTGCGAACACGGTGATATAGGGTTGACTGCGAAAAATCAGCCTCGATTCCGGGTTGCCGAGTTTAAAAAAACGAAATATTGATGCGAATGAATACGTGCGACGGAGAGATCCCAGTGCGATAGAAGAGATCCCAGTGCGATAGAAGAGGACGCAGCATTGCAGCTGCTATTTGTCAATATCAAATAATGTCAATGTGTTTAAAAGTACTAATCAGTCAAATACTGACCGGATGCCTAATCAGTCAAATACTACTGAACTGTTTGCAATCCATGAAAGTGCGCCACGCTCGTCAGCTTTAGGTACTTTGCATTGTTGCGCGTCAATGTACGAAAAATTAAGCAGTTGGACGGGACTTCCTACATTGAAATCACTTTTTTTTTATGGCATGGAGAAGGCAAACGAGCACACAGGCCACCTGATGGTAAGCAGGGTCTGTGACTCATAGACTTTTACAATCCTCTGAGACCGCAAAAAAAACCTTGAGGATTAAGATGGAATGCCTCTATGCTAGTAATTTCACCGATAGTGTTATCCCCGCACCGGAAGGTTAAAGGATGAGATGGTGGTAGCGATCCGGATGTGTTTTTTTATTCCAATCGGGGGACAGATACAAAACCTGTATTCAAAACAAGGCTTATCTTTAGCCCTGTGTATATTTTTAGGTGCGCGGTAGAGGCCGGTTTTCCCTTCACGGAGAGAGGCGAGCCCTCGGAAGAGGAGTTGCTCGCCATGAGGCGTTGTTCACCGCTCGTGCACGCACACGGTTTATTGCGTGTCACATTACGTTACAACAGGGGCCTGTTTTATAAAGCTACAAATTACAATTTACAGGTTACAAGTTTCCATTTGACACAACCTCGACCAATAGCGACCAGCCATTTGAGCAGTGTTGCCAGTTTAGACCTGTAAAATTGTTACTTGTAGCTTTATAAAACGTGCCCCAGGTGGAACAACAATTACAGGTATACATGTGACGCCCTGCGAGGGCACAGCAACATGAGAGGGCTACTATCCGTTTAATTATGCTTATTCTAAGTTATACTTATTCAATATCGCACTTTAACACTATCTTGGCACAAATCGTGAAAAGTATTGCAGGTTTGTGAACATAATATGAAGATTTTTGTTAGAGTCAAGTGTCCCCCCCCCCATAACAGCCAAACATACAAATACTAAAAATCTGAAAAATATCTTAAGGGGCTACCATGCCCATAAAGGCCCATTTACATTATACAACCTTCTTGCACATTCCATACAATAAAATTGTGGAAATAAAAAATTGCTCAGTCTAAACCTTACGTTTGGTAATAGTACATTACTACAGAGGCCGGGACAAAATGAACAACCCATATTTCCCGCCGAGGTATGTATAGTGCTTTTCTCAAACATCAAATATAACAATAATTCATTAAAAAATTAAAACAAATATTACAAAGTCAAATTACTAGGAGTGCATACACATTTAAAGTAACCTACAATGCTCAGTCATCCGCGCTGTGTCGTGTGCGCCCGCTGCGTGTGCCCCGCAGCGCACCGCCTGTGATCTAAGTTGCGATACGCACCCTTAATTACCTTTGTTCTCCTAGTACTTTAGAGAAACATGCAAACGCTTTGGTTGGATGCACGGCTTAGTATATTTAAAAATAAACAGCTATCTAGCCTATAAATACAGCCGCCATGTTTACACTAAAATTAAAATAAAATCGTTTATTGTTTTTTTTAATATGCATTGTGGCAGAATGTCATGATGCCTGTGCCACAAATATATGTGGAATGGAAATTAAAAAAGAGGACTTTGCCGGCCTAGGCCTGGACGATTTGAATGAAATTCTATAAACGACCTCTTATCCTAGCCGCACCTGAAACGTCATACTTGGCGGCCTATTATAAGGAACATAACATCAATTTCATGGCATGTTTGAGAAAAATTCTTAAACACTATTATTGCAACAAAATAATTGCATACAATTATTGCCGATTCTTGTACAAGAAACTTGCATAATCTAAATGGGCCTTAACAGACGTTTTTGATGAAGCTTAAGTTCTTATAACTCAGTTAAAACTGAATGTAAATTTATGAACCTTTGATTCTATCGAACAGAATTTCAAAATAACGAATGGTTTTTTTTATAATTTTTTATCTACATCCATATCATAACTTCCCTACAATATATTCAGAAGCGATAAGCAAATCGCCTATATTAAGAAACCTGTATTTGTGGTTGCATCGTAATGTTTACATTAAAGTATCGGTAATAATGTACCACTAACTTGAAAATGCAAGCCATATCTGTACATTATAAATAAAGTTTTTTTATTTTTTTTATTTAATCTTTGGTACCACAAACAAGTTAACAGTAACACTAACTTAATAAAAATACAGGCCATATCTGAACATATTATAGAAAACTTATGATATGCATGTAGATAAAGTTATGTATGCGGCTATACATAATTAGGCATTAAAACACTCGTGTGATCTTATTATACACCAGCCACGTAAACTACTATTTCCTACTCCTGTACTTTTATCTGTCATTTATATAGTCACGAACACTAATATAAGAATATAGATAATATGTCCGCAGAACATTCCGTAGAAAAGTCTATCTAGTCTATTCCCCTTAACAGCACTTGTGCTTTTTTGAGCCAAAACGATATGCCTAGCTGCCAAAGCTTACACCTAGGTTAATTTGACCAATCAAAATACTTCACCAAATTGAACCACCAATCACAATACACATTGACTGTCAATCGGAACTTTAGGTTCTTTTTGGTATGTAAACTCTTTTACTAATTTAACTCTTTAAAAAAAACATTTTATTTGGTATCAACCAACCAGAACGCAGCTATATTAAAATCGACCAATCAGGTAAAAGAATTCATTTCTCAAATCATTAGGTGTTTTTTAGTCCCTATTTCACAAGTTAAATCGATTGTGCAACTTTAAAAAAAAATATGATACCTGGCAAGTGCACATCAATTTAAAAACAAAGTTAACCATAGACACATATTTTATTGTTTTCGAATGTTTCTCGCTCGTTTGTTGTTCTGTGCTTCGTTCGTTCGTATTCTAACCTAGGTATATTAATACAATTTTGTTAATTTAATTTTGCATTTTATTTGAAACCTAGTCGTAGAAAAAGTATTGTACGCAACGGTGTATAACTAAGTCAAAAAATACTCGTGGCGTCTTGCTTTACGATGTTCGCCTGCGGCTCACATCGGAACCACACCACTCGTCTTTTTTGACCTCTCTTATACAACTGTTGCATAAACTACTATTACAGACGAGACTATAACAACACAGAGTTGGATATAACTTTTTCATCTTGGCGTCAATTGATATGGAAACTACATCCAAATATTCTTCATTAATACAGTGTGTGACATCCATACGAACATATATTTTGACAATAGTTAATATGCATCCTAATTAACATAAAAACATGTGTATTGTTTACATATAAGTTGTACTTTTTTTTTTCATACTAACTAATTCGCCACGCAATGGGTCTATACCGGATGGCATACAATTATTAGTTCTATCGTTGTGTCGCATAACGTCTTTTGTCCTAATAACGTATGGCATACACTTTGTTCCGCATATTTTTGATTGTCCGAAATTGTTTCTCCTATTATCGTTTGTCCTAAATATTATTTGTTCTATCGTTTGATGTGGCTAAGATTCAACTGTCGAAAGATTGATGTGCATAATTGTAATATTCCTAATATTTAATGTGCTAAAATTGTTTTCGTTCGTAAACAAATTCGGAAATTGATTTCGGGAATTGTCGTTAGAAAATTGGTTTCGCTCGTTAGGGTCACAGTTTTACCTAACACTCCTCCTCGCTTCGCTCGTCATCGTACCTAACCTAACCGAAATCTGACCTGCCTGAAGGTAGAAAACGTAGCGATTCTGACTTCACGCCTGCCATAGTTTAGTTTAGGTGCTGTAATTGTAGCCAATTTAATAATAGACAAAATATTTTTTAGGATAATTCATGTTAGGAATATTGTGCTTTAGGTAATTAGATTTTAGAGTTATCAATACTAGAACAAACTTGCTTTAGGACTTTAAATGAGTATGCGCAAAAAATATTAGGACAAACGAGTAGTAGACCATTCAACAGTATGCCAAACATTCTCGGTCAAACATTTTTAGGAGAAAAAACGTTATGCGATACGACAGGCACCTCATGGTAATAGTTGATTACTACTCAAGATACAAAGAAGTAAAAGCCTGCCGGGATACGAGGGGCGGCTGATAAGTAATCTCCTTGGTCAGAAATATATACAAAAATAATGCTGGCTGGTATGGATTTATATTCGTTTGTTATTCTATTTTCAAAATGTATTACATTCATTTGTTTATTGCATCACGTTTATTTGTCTCCTACAATTGTTTCAAACATGTCGGTAGAAAAAGTGAAAATGGATAAAATCGACCAGCGTGCGGTGATTAAGTTTTTGACTAAAGAAGGGAATACGCCTTCGGAGATCAGACAGCGTATGTTACGTGTGTTTGGCAGTTTGTGTTCTTCCGAATTTGTTATAAAGTTTTGGTCAAAGCAGTTTAAGTTAGGTCGTGAGAGTCTGGAAGATGATCCTCGTAGCGGAAGACCAGTTTCGGCCGCCACCGATGAAAATGTAGCCAGGGTGAAAAAAAATATATTAGAGGACCGACGAGTGAAGCAGTGGGAGATAGCTAGAGATGTGGGCGTCAGTAAAGAGCGAGTCAATGAAATAATTCATGAGCATTTGAACATGTCCAAGGTTAGTGCACGTTGGGTCCCCAGAATGTTGACTGCATTTGACATGGAGAGGCGTGTCAAATGTTGCGAAGAGTTTTTGGAGATGAGTCGAGGGAAAGAGGAAGAAATAATTTCTAGAATTGTAACATGTGATGAGACTTGGATTCGACAATGGGACCCGGAAAGTAAGCAAGAGTCGTTACAGTGGAAATTTAAGGATGAGAAGCCGCCTCGGAAATTCAAGGTCTGTCCATCGGCAGGTAAACTTATGGCTACAATCTTTTGGGACACAGAAGGGATTTTGCTCATAGATTATTTACCGAAGAAAACTACAATGAATGCTGATTATTACTCAAACTTACTATACCAACTAAGAGAGACAATAAAAGAAAAACGGCGAGGTAAACTAAACAAAGGTATTCTGATTTTGCACGATAACGCACCAGTGCATACCGCCCGCACAACGAAGCTAGCAATTAAAGACAATGGCTTCGAAACCATTGACCACCCCCCTTATAGTCCAGATTTAGCCCCCTGTGACTATTTTCTGTTTAGACTTCTCAAGAAAGACCTCAGGGGACGAAGGTTTATGACCGATGACGAAATGAAGGCTGCGGTTACTGACTTTTTTGACGACAAACCGAAAGATTTTTTTTTTAATGGTTTAAATTCAATATTTGAAAAATTTAATAAGTGCATTTTACTAGCAGGGGACTATATAGAAAAATAAAAAAAAATTAGCCACGACAGTCTTTTGTTTCATTGTTAGGTAGATTACTTTTCAGCCGCCCCTCGTATATCTAGTAAAGCCATTATAGCAATATTAAAAGAAGTGTTCAGTCGTTTAGGGAATCCAGTCACGATAACTGCAGACAATGGCAAACAATTTGTCAGCCAAGAATGCAAAAGATTTTTGCCGAAATAATGATATACATTTATTTAACTCTATACCCTATTGGCCCCAGCAGACCGGGGAAGTGGAGAGACAGAGCAGGGATATCATTAAACGCCTAAAGATAAGTTAAATTGAGAAAAAAAAACCTTGGGAAGAATCGCTCCTAGACTACCCAACCATGTATAATAGTACTCGTTCTGCCGGTGTTTCACCTGTGGTCGTATGTGGAGTACCAGAACTGTTTTTTCATTGGAAATTAAGAGACAAAACTTCAATGATAGATTATGGAAAACACATATACTGAACAAGATGATGTAAGGGACAGGGATAGACAACATAAGGAAAAAGGTTAAGAATACGCGGATAGGAAGAGAAGGGTACAGGAAGGAATTTAAAAAACCGGGGATAAGGTATACATTAATAATACTTCCAAGACAAATAAACTCAGCTCAAATTTTGAACCAAGACCTCACACAGTGAAATCTTGTAAAGGCGGAGATATTGAAATTCAGAATAGCAAAACTGGACAACGGTTACGGAGAAATGCGGTACATTTAAAAAAGGTTGAAGGTGAATGGCAGGTCGCGTATGAGCCATAGTCGGGAGAGATGAATAAGGAAGATAACAAAAATGGAGGTCTAGAATAAGAAGAAAAACAAAGTTAAAACAACAAAGAAGGGAAGTCATAACGTAAGAGGAAAAGGAAGGAAGTTAACGCTAAAGTAAAAAAGGAAGTTAGTTTTAAAACAAAAATAAAAGTACAAAGGAAGCTATAGAAGTGGTATTATAGGAAGTTAATGAAGCGGTCAAAGGACTGGTTGGTGTAAGAGCCATGATGATGACAATGAAACATGATGAAAAATAAAAATACCAAGGTAGATGATTATAATGAATATGTGAAAATAAAACTGTTGATTATATTCGTTGTTTTATTTATATCTAATAATAAACAAATAATACAATAAGGAAGGGATTTAGTGTATGTGCCAAAGAGAAGTAGCATCTATCGTCTCCTGCACACACGGCACACGGGAGTGAAGCGCGTAGAGAGTCTGTGACAGTTGACAGTTGGCAACAGAGACGCTGTGGGTTATAATAATAATTATGTAACCGGTGCGGGCACAGAGCCGATATTTCAGTGCTTGCTTTCTAAGGGCCGGTTTTATAAAGGCCCGTAAGTAAAAATGTCAGATCAAATTTTAGTAACTTCATACAAGTTTTGACATTCCTGACCGAAATTTGATCTGACAGATCTTTATAAAACCCAGCCTAAGTGGTAAAGAAAATACTACACACACTGTACAGGTATCTTATAAATCATCAAAGGTTTTAATTCTACAGTGAAAATAAATCCAAAAAACTGTTTTTTTGGAGTAAAATGGCAAACTTTGATAGCCAGTGACTTGTCAAAGAACAATTGAGATGGCAGCTAGTTTAGAACAGCAGTGTTAATGCAAATAGGTTTTAACAACAACTGAAAGTTTAGAGCTTCAGATCGAAGGTCATCTGCCCATGGTAGCCCCTTAAATAAAACCAAATATGACGAATTTTAAAGAAAAACTATCACGACTAAGAAGACTTGATTGGATTCTGAGTATTCCTGAGATTACAGGCGACTAAAGAGTTGTTTGAGATGGTTTTTGAGTAGTAACGGCTTCGGGACCCTACACTGAGCACGGTCAGACATGCCTGTTGCCGGTTTTATTTTATCAAATCGTTCACTGAGTGAAATAACGAAGTGCTTCACTTTTAGGTAAAATGCGGAATCGTTATTTTACGGTTTCACAATGTTGATTGTCATTCTACTGCACACAATTAAAAGTCAGACATTAGACCCTAGGTATAATTGCAAGAATTGATCATTAATAAGAGTTTATAAACATTTTTTCATTCCTCAAAGTTCTTGGTATACTTAATTAGTATATTGTACGTAATGTTGACAGAATCACACGCTTACTAAAAAGTTTACAAAACATCTCCCTGTTACCAGTGAGGGCCATTACGCTAAGCACTCTTGTTCCTTGGAGGAAACTGTGACCAGATAACTCGAAGATAACAAGCTACCTCCGAGAAAAAAATCTTCACAGGTAACCAGTTATCTGGCCACGGTTACCTCCAAGGAACAAGGGGCTGAGCTGAGCATCGGGCAACTAAACAAGCTGGGCGCAATTCTTGAAACTCACTAGACCAATAATATTAGTTCACTAAATACAATTTACTTCACAACGTTTAAGTCCCAGATAGAAATGCGAGTAAGGCTCGGCGACCTTACGAACTCGCCCGTGTGTCAGCCTAAGTACGCGAACTTCTAAAGGTAAACACGGGCGAAAAAGGTCGTCGAGCTAAATTTGTAAGAAAACTGAGTAATGGCGCTTTTGTTACTTGACTAAACATGTGTGACATTTTTGTTTGAACCACCCTTATGCTCTTAATTATAAACGTGGAGTAACCGTGGAGTAGCTAAATCATGCTTGGTCTTGGAAAATCTGTCATTGTGACATTTGAATTTGACAGATAAGGACAAAGCATGGTTTAGCTACTCCACGGTTACTCCACGTAATAAATAATCGGCGTTAATCTTTTTCAAAGTGCTTGGGTACGGTTTTTCCGGGATGAAAAGTAGATATTAGAAGGATTAGTAGGATGCTCGTATTAGTAGGATTAGTGGATAATAGCTTCTGAACGCGTCTTCGTCCGCTTAGAGTTCGATTATAGTTATTTCCTCGGGAACTTTTAAATTTTCCGGGATGGAAAGTAGATATTGGTAGGATACTCGTATTAGTAGGATTAGTGGATAATAGCTTCTGAACACGTCTTCGTCCGCTTAGATTTAGACTATAGTTATTCCCACGGGAACTTTTAAATTTTCCAGGATAAAAAGTAAATATTAGTAGGATACTCGTATTAGTAGGAGTTGTATTATAAAACACGACTCTACTGTTTCGTCATATTCAACCGCAGTTCGATTCCCGATTAAGACAGAAAAAAATTAAAAAATCCATAAATGCAGGATTAATTTTTTTCAAAATTAAGAGTACCTGAGTCTCCTGAGCGTAGAATTTGCTATTCCCAATATTTAAGGTAGTTGCCGTCCATGTGGCATTGGTTTTTCCACCTTGTATACCTATGCGTCGCAACTGCGAGAGTGCGTCCGTGGCAAGTTCACACCCTGGGGCCCAAGCCAAGATGCAAACGCTATTCAAGATTTTCTTTTCTACCGCTCAAAATGTATGGGATGACAGTTGACCACGTGGCTTATATAGTAACGCACTAGACTGTCATTCCATACATTTTGATCGATAGAAAAGAAAAACGTTAGCAGCGTTTGCATCTTGGCTATAGATGAAAAACTTAAGTAAATGACCTCTTGCATGTAGTAGTAACACATCTGTATAGACCGTTCGATATTCTATATTTGAATTTTGACGTAAATTCCATATAAATTTTGTAAACAAGTTACATGCAATGCAAGAGGTAATTTACTTAAGTTTTTCACCTTTACACCAGGGGCCTAATATGACTGCGTTTATCGTGTGACAAAATGCTGGTAAAACATCCGTCACTATTTGACAGATATAAGTACGAGACTGATGGATGCTTTATCCACATTTTGTCACGGGATAAACGCGACTAAGTATACTAGGCCAGCAAAGCTGTGTAAACAGGCGGCATCGGGATAACATAAGCGAGTTACTTACGTCACAACTTGGAGGTATATTAGTAACGACGGCTTGCGGCGCCGTCACAATTCATGCAGCGTTCTGATCGTTCAGACGGGAACAAGTGCACATTTAAACAAAATATTTTTTATCACGTAATGGAAAAAACGGACACTAGTATTGTAGTTCTGCTGCTAGTGGCATTGCTCCCTGCTGGTGAGTCCCTTAATCTAAAAGTTGTTAGCTATTACGATTAAAGAACTTTTTAATTCACTAGGGTAAATTAACAATCTAAATATTTCTCACAACAGGTTGAGATTGGGCAGCTAGAAAAAATTAAGTGTCTGTTATTTTAAACAACTCTCTAACATATATCAAAATAATCCAAATCGGAGCCGGACAGTTAGTACCTTTCCTTGTAAGAAGGGATTTTTGGAAATTCATCCTCTAAAATAGGGGGTGGAAATTTGTATGGTCATTATTGTGGTTGGAAACATGGTAATTGGTATTTTTGAGCTACTGTTTAGTATTATTATAATATATATTTATTTAATTTTCTGTACATTAGGTTTTTTATAAAAAATATCAAATATAAAAGTAAAAAACAATACTAATATAAAAAAATAAAAATTACCATTTTCAAAGGGAGTTTTAGTTTGTTAATCTTTCACGCTGCAATGCATGGCTGGACGGATTCCGTTCCGTTCCCGAGAGAATAACGATAATTATGTTTGACGTTTTGTGTCATTTTCTTAGTTACGGTGGCGCAGATTACGAAAATGATATCACATTTGGAATACAAAATGGCGGCCAAGACATTTTTTTAAATCGTCATGGGTGTAATTTTCTTAGATTTCGGGGACGCAGATTTTGAAAATAATGTCAAATTTTGAATTCAAGATAGCGGCCATGATGTTTTTTTAAAAAGTCGTCGTGGGTGTCATTTCTTAGATATTAGACATAGACAAAATTTTTAACTGATCGACCGTGTCGGCTTTCACTAGTAAATCAAATATAAAGTATTATATAAGTATTCCTTTTACCTAATTACTATTTTATTTTTGTTTCATAGATATTTTTTCGTAAATGTATTAAAAATCCTCGTGGGATACACGTGCAGCATGGTCATTTTCACTCGTCCCGAGTCCTGTGCCTCGATTTATCAGGACTCGTTTAAAATGACATACATTCCGCACTTGGTTCACAATTTTTTGAAGTTGATAAGTATTGTGTTGTTAATAGTACCAACCCTCCGAGGAAAATGTAGAGCACTTCCGTGCCTCGTCACAATAAACTGATTAAACCAGTGAAAACGGAACGTTTTCATTATGAAAAGTTTGATTAAAATATTGGGGTCCATATTGGTTCACCTAATTATTTTTACTCATAACGTAATTTGTAAGACCTAAACATCGCAACTCCTAACGTGTTTTTTTTTGCAACTGTTACTTTTTCAGGATTTATATAAATCAAACCTAACCTAACCTAGTCTTATCTACTGATTAAATATTTCAGAACTTCTGAAAAGTTTACGGTTCCAGCGGTATAAAAAATTCATTTTCGGAGTTCCGATAATAGGAGTTGCAATTTTAGTTGAACTTTGGCGCTCCCAAAATATTGACTTACTAACTATAAAAACAATGACAAGGATTAAAAAAGCTTTACATTTTTACTGGCTGACTTTACTGGTATTGACAAGTATTAACCCATTCATTACTGATGACGCCAATCGCTATCATTTTTTACCATTTTTTACCCTAACCGTTCGGGGGTAACGCAATACCGTGGACTCAGCACAAAATAAAGCCAGCGATTTACTAGGAGACAAACGTCCCGCAACACGTGTCAGCGATAGCAGCGACGTCGGTCGAAGTCGAGGGACTTCGCAAAACTTCGCCTGAAATACCTATCTGGCGACATCGCGCGACAGGTGTCGAGTGCGTCACATCACGGAGACATGTGTCGCGCGATGTTGCCAGTCAGGCCAAGCAAAGTTTCGCAAAGTCCCTAGAATTCACCTCAGGTCGCTGCCAACACCTGTGGCGGAATGTCGCCAGATATAATAATATTAATAACGGAGCACTGAAGACCGCAAGAACGTATGAAAGATTGAAAGAGAGAGAAGCTGCACGGAGGCTTAGTTCTACCGGGCTGTGACGGGAAACCGAAGGTTTTGTCCGTGCAATTGCTGACGAGGTCATAATGACGAACAACTTGCGGAAATATGTTCTAAATGAGGGTATGTCTGTATGGTCGACATTTTATCAAGCGTGCCATTGCCCCGCGAGTCCCTCAGACGTATAATTTCATGTTGTTCGCATTTGGCCAACGGCGAGTACTTGCACAGACATAACCTCGTAGCTGTGATCATCCATCAATAACTTTCTCTTCAATACAGTCTTACTATAAGTACACACCGGTGCCAGCTCTCGAAAGGGTCGTGCTACGCTCTATTGGGATCAATCTGTCATCACGGACAGGACTATTGTCTCTAATAAGCCTGATATCGTGTTGACTTATTGTTCTCAACGCCGGGCAGTGGTCCTCGACGTCACCATCCTGCAAGACGAGAACCTCGTGAAGGCTGAGAAGGACAAGCTTGACTTGGCTCACGAGGTGTCCGCCATGTGGGATGATGACTCGACGATCATAGTCTCGATAGTTGTTTTGGCAACAGGTCTCATATCGAAGTCTCGACCAATACCTCAAGAGACTCTCGCTAGATGGCTGGATCAAGAGCCAGATACGAGTACAGAAAGCAATACTCTCGACACGGCACGCATTGTAAAGAGGTTCCTCTCTCTGCAGCCCTTACCACCGGCAGCTTGAGCCCTGCCCAGCTCCTGGCGGCGCCTTAGGTTAAGTTTTTTATCATGTTAATTTTTTGATTTTTTGTATTAGTATTGTGTTACTTTTATGTTTGAATATTTAGTATAAAAAACCTAATTTACAGAAAATTTAATAAATATGTATGAGTAAGTAATAAATAAGTATATTAATATACGAGTATATCGTGCAAGTCTGGCAATATTGCGATACTTCACCCAACGTCGCTAGCGACACGTGTTGCGGGACATTTGTCCCCTAGAGACATTGTGGTCCAATCGGTGCCCAGAGTGTTCGTTCGGTACTAGGTCAGTTAATGTTCAATGCTCAAGAAGTTGTTCTTACTGATCGCAGGTAGCACGCGCTCGGCGTTGCGTTTTATAGAAGATTACAAGCCATACTATGGGATGTCTTGGGTGAAATTAATCGAACGACGCGCGACTTGGCGCGAGGCCTGGTATATCTGCAGGCTCGAAGGTACTAGCTAATAAGTATCTAGACTTGTTACGAAGTTTTTGAGAATGGACACTCAGAGATTAGTACGTATAGAGTGGAAACTTGTTATGAAGCATTTGAGAATAAACATTTAGTGATGAGAAAGGAGTTGTGGTAATGCCGACGTAATATCTTAGTGTTTAATTAGGTTTTAACCGACTTCAGAAAAAAGGAGGTCCTCAGTTTGACCTGTATGTATGTATGTATGTTTGTCCACGATTATCTCGCGTTTGGCTTAACCAATTTTGATGCGGTTTTCAGAAAAGTATTTGTGACACTTAGGAGAAGGTTTTAGTATATTAACCGAGATAAAAAAGGAGGTTCTCAGTTTGAACTTTGTACAGAGAAGTACGATTTCAAAAAATCTTTTTTGGTTTGATAGAGTATACTTCCGAGGTGGTCCCATCGTCACCAAATATAAATCTGATGAGGGGATCAGTGAGGAATTGAGGGAACTCCTCAAATATTACAGCAATTTTAGCATTTTTAGTAACAAGTCCAGTATTTGCATTCAGAAAATATCATATTTGGTCAAGTGGAACTGATAATGATGACCACAAATGGCTACCGGAACTCCTCAACGGTACCTATTTCAAGGGTGGCGATAAGATATCTCGATTAAGATAGTTGAGCAATTGTAACGAAGAACATTTAATTGTTCAAATATGACTATGACTTTCCCGAGGTGTTGCTTGCGGCGAGCTTAAAATGTCTTAAAGTTTTATATCAACTAAGAAGTGGAACCACATACCTAACAGCTTATTATGATCACAAAAAAGTTTAAAATAAAATAAATGTTTTAAAAAACAAAAAACCGCCTTTCAAAACGCAAAAAATAAGTTATTACACAATATTTTTACCCAAAAGCCGACTTCAGTTGGACTGACCTATACCTACCATTTTAAATAAGTTATTTCTTGCGTTTTTGAAGGCCGTTTTTTGTTTTTTTTTAAATATTTTTGTAAATGTTTTTTTGCTAGGCAGACTTAAATTAGAATTTGTAAAGAAATGTTTTGCTAGACTTTTTGCGATATAAAAAGTACTGTGAGAAAAATAACAACTTGAAAATTCAAAAATTGGGAATATTCGGCGGTTTTGAATAGGAGTTAGCCAGGGCACGATCTTTTTCTTTGTAAGCTAGTTAGGTTTTTACAGATTTTTAATCTAAACGATATAAGGAATCGTGCAAGTGACAAATGTACCTACCCAATTCAGGAGGAATCTCAGTCCGAAAGGTAAAATCCAACTGAAATTGGTGAGTGTTTCCTAGGCCCGTTCACTATTATACATTAGGAAATCAATATTTCATCTCCAGAGCTACGCGACTGCGACTTCATTTGTATCTAGATCAACGGTCTACGTCTTCAGATGTGTCTTCATATGGGTAGGTAAATTCTATTAACTAAAAGCTGCCGACAGAAATAGTACATTGTTGCCTAGGCGCGGAAAGTAAGGGATTTCCTGACGAGGTGGTTAGCAAGCCGAGCGAGGCCTGCTAAAATACGAGTCAGGAAATCCTCGTTTCCGCCGAGGCATACATAATGCTTTTCTCAAAAAATGCGAGGAAATGATACAAACAAATACATGATTATAAGTATTTTTAAAAACCTTTGACAAATTCACAGAGAATGTTTGTTTGCGTCATACGAGTAGGTATTAGTTAAGATAGTTTCACGCACAACGAGCCGCCGCCCGCCGCCGCCGCTCCGCAGAGCCCCGCCGCGCCGCCGCCCCTCACTACCTATCGAAATACCGTTATTTCCGAGCATGTTTGAGAAAAATCATTTCTTTTTCCCGAACAGTATTGTAACTAATGTGTTTGGTGTCGCTCATTCCGAAACACATACATACATACCTTCACGCCCAGTCTCCCAATGGGGTAGACGGAGAATCTGGAACGCCAAGTGCACCGGTCTAAAAATCTACTTTCGCTTCCTCTTTCAACGTCTTCATGCACTTCCGTCGGTTTCTGGTGCTTTTGATTTGGGCCTTATAGGTATATCTTTGCATTTTGCATCTTAATAAGAGCAAATCTTCAAGTAAAGCTTCATGAGTTGTCACAACCAGTTCCTGTGGGAAGAGGGGTTAGACAAGGTGATACGATTTCCCCCAAACTGTTCACTTCTTGTTTGGAAGATACGTTTAAGCTTCTCGACTCAGCCTGATCTAATAGATGCATAAACATAAACGCAAAACGCCTAAGGGTGAATCAACTTTTAAGGTACTCCTCATTTTTCGACATGTTTCCCAAATTATATGTTTTTAGAAAAACTATATATTTCTTAATGACGTGGCTTACACGCTTATTAAATCAGAAAAACGCATAACGGGCTAATATTTGAAATTATTCGACTTAAAATAGTACAGTTTTAAATAATAATATAGTTGGTAACGCATGGGACAATGTTGTCCCTAGGTTTTGTATGGAAAATCTGCATTTTCACCTGAGTTACCATGTTTTTTCGAGGATAAAATAATATTTGAGGTGTTTAACGTATAAGGACTGTAAATTTGGTGGATTAATTTTAATATTCATACATTATTAATAACCATAAGTCACCAGGAAAGTTTTAATACCGCAAAAGAAAAGGAGCACCTTAATGTTGATTCACCCTTAACCCATCTCTGGTTTGCGGACGAGGCACAGTGGGGCAACGGCGGAATTAATTCAATTTTGGGATGGTCAGTCAGCAGTAGTCCATTTTTTATCTGATTTGTATATAAGACATTCTAAATACCTATGATCTAATAAAATATTGCGTATATATATTTCTTTATAAAGAAACTAGCTTTCCGCCCGCGACTTCGTCTGCGGACAGTCCGAACTTATGTTTATAGTAGACATAGTTTATATCACCTTCAAAGAGTTTTTTATGAAAAAAGTCCAGAACGTGAATTTTGAGTAAGCGGCCTACAAACACCTTTCATTTTATGACTCTTAAACAACAAAATTGCGATACAAAATAAATTCACTGCACCACCATTACATTTTTTTTAATCGACCCTAGATTAAATAGATTGATAATTTAGTCATCTCATCTATTTACATTTTAGCAGAATATTTTCGAAAAACACCAAATCTGGATATTTTCTTTATGTTACAGCACTTAGTCGCAATACCCGTTTTCATATCTTGTAGGTATATACGTTTGAAAGTAACTTAATTTCCACACAAACTTTGTAAAGTTCAGTCAGTATCAGTAGCCTAAGATTCCAAGTTTTCCCCTGTAGTTTTTTTTATTGATGATGGGTTTTTCTTGACTATTTGTTTCATAAAGGGGCAAGTGTTTTAAAAACACTGAAGCTTGCACTTTTTTAGATGTTTACATTCATGTACCTGGAAAAAAAAAACTTAAATACAAACTTTCACCCCGCTTTTCACACTGTTAAGGGCTTAAGTATTTTAAAACATGTTTTTTTATTAAATTAATAATCGTGTTGATACCGAGTTTCATGTATCTAACTTGTTCAGTCATAATTCTTATTTATAGGTAAACAGTAACCTTAATACCAATAATGTCTACATTTCTCACATCAAAAATGACCAAATTCTTACACAAACTTCTACCCCCATTTTACCCCCTTTTCCGATATTGACGTTTTTTTTTTCGTTTATATCGTGAACTACGACGTTCACTATTCTCATTTTAAAAATGGGCAGACTCTCTGTTATTTTACCACCTTTGGGGTAGTTTTTCAAAACCACCCAACGCCCTTTTAGGGTTCCGTAGCAAAAATGGCAAAAACTTACTTATAGTTTCGTCATGTCCGTCCGTCCGTCCGTATGTCACACGCATTTTACTCGAAAACGACAGAGGTACATTGATGAAATTTGGAGTAGGAATAGGTGTCTTGTAGAAGCCGCTACTTAGTTTGGTAGTCAGATAACAAAAATAAATAATTCTAGGCTGGGCATTCCTTACAACATGTGAAAGTAGATAAAAAAAAATCGCCATTAATCACCGTGCGCAATATATTTCGGCAAAAAAAAATCTCTTCTACCGCCATTTACAGGGATAGTTTTTCCATAATCTCCGAAAGCAATTTAGTAGCCCTTACACCTATTTACACGTTTCTGACTTAAAAAATTACCGTACTCGCTTATTTACTAAATTCGTTAGACGCTAAAATCGCAAGCAGTTTTATTTTCTATTAAAAAACAGTAGCCTAATACTAATTTTCACATTTCTTACTTCAAAAATGACCAAAGTCCGAAACTTCTAACCCCCCATTTTACCAACTTTGGGATAGTTTTTCCTAAATCACCGAAAGCAAATTTTTTTCTTTCTCCCTTTCTCGTTTCTCCCTTCAAAAATGTGATACAAACTTCTACCGCCAATTTATCCCTAATTTTTTCCAATATCGCTTAAAGCCATATATTTAATTTATACGTATACATTTTCCACACAAATTTTCCATGTTTCTCACTTCAAACATATATACCTACCACACTATTTTCTAACCCCCCCCATTTTACCACCTTAGAGGTTGTTTTTTCTAAATCGCCGAAAATAATATTATTTATATGTCTATGCAGCTCCTTTCCATTCCCCCAGGGGTTTAATTTTAGTAGTCGCTGAAATAAGTATGTCATTATTTTTATGTTACAGCAAATTTTGCTTATACTTTTTTGTTCATACTTTTTTAAGTCATACCATAACTATCGCAACTCATAATGCATTTTTTTAAGAAACTGTTACTTTTTGCGGATTGTTATAAATCTAACCCAACCTAACCTAATTTTATCTACACGTAAGATATTTAAGAAATTCTGAAAAGTGTACGGTTCCATGAATATTGGCGTTATAAGTTCAGATGAGTATAAGTTCCGATCATTAGTATTAAAAAATATTATGAAGATTATGAAGAGTGATCATAATGATGTAAAATGGTATGAGAAAAAAATTCGTAGTTCCAATAATCGGAGTTGCAATTTTATATGAACTTTGGCGCACCCGTCTCATTATTTTCATTAAAAAGCATGTCTACCAAGTTTCAAGTAAATTTACTATTAAAAGGTGTTTTTTATCCATTAACCTAAAAAAAAACAATTATTTCCGCGGCTCCATACAACGTGCACCACTGTGCGACGTTATCATTTTCTCCGAAAGTATTGAGGAGCTACAGGCCATGATCGAAGGACTCTACCGTATTTCAGTAGTGGTTGGACTAAAAATGAAATCCTTAATAAAATTAAGACTTTTTTTGATAGTAAAACTTACCTGTTAGAAACTTTTGTAAGTACTACCTGATGGTACAGTCAACAGCATAAATAAGTGATCATTTATGTACCTTGTCACTTTAACGTCGTGTTTGAAATGTCATACAAAATTGTGAAACGATTGAAAGCGACAAGGTACATAAATGATCACTTATTTATGCTGTTGACTGTACCACGCTTACCTGGTAAGCTTTATTAAGACAGGGTTTTTATGTTAGTCTGTTAAAAAGTGGGATAAATAAGACTAAGCGTATATTTATTTTGTATTTAAAAAAATAAATGTTTTAAAAAACAAGAAACCGCCTTCAAAAACGCAAAAAGTAACTTCTTTTAAAATGGTAGTCGGCTTTTGGGTAAAATATTGTGAGTCGCCGACTTCAATAGGACTGACCTATAGGTACCTACCATTTTTCTTAGTTCTTAGTTGATATGAAATTTTAAGACATTTTAAGCTCGCCGCAAGCGACGCCGCGGCAAAGTCATAGTCATATTTTTTTAAACAATTAAAAGCTCTTCGGTACAATTGCTCAACTATCTTAATCGAGATATCTTATCGCCACCCTTTAAATAGGTACCGTTGAGGAGTTCCGGTAGCCATTTGTGGTTTTCATCATCAGTTCCACTTCACCAAATGATACTTTCTGAATTCAAATGCGGACTTGTTACTAAAAAAAAATACTAAAATCGCTGTATGTATGCCTATAATATTTGAGGAGTTCCCTTAATTTCTCATAGATCCCTTCATCAGATTCAGATTTGGTGACAATGGGACCACCTCGGAAGTATACTCTATCAAACCAAAAAAGATTTTTTAAAATTGGACAGCTCTGTAAATAGTTATGCGTGGTCATTACTAAAATACATATAGGTCAAACTAAGAACCTCCTTTTTTTGAAGTCGGTTAAAAAAATCGGTAAAAGTTGTTCTTTTTATAGGTTTAATTTTGTGTTTTGAAGTATTATAGTCACTAACTCAAGTAGGTACTACCTAATTATTTTAAACCCACTATCAAACGTGGATTTCCAAAGCTACGCACGAGAGAATATGTATGTATGCCAATACTTTATTGTAAGAAACGCAAAAACAAAATAATAAGAAAGTAGTATCGAGTAGACATACATAGGTACAAAGTTCACAGACATGACATGAATTAATGGTAACATGAGAACAATGTAAAAAAACAAAATGTTTAATATTAAATGTACGGAACCAAAAATACATTAATCCTCTACCCTCGGTAATAGGAACCTCGTCCGCGGTAATAGGGTCAAAGCCCGTCCAATACCTCGGTAATAGGAGAAACCGACTTTTTGGGTTTAACCCATGTATGCCCAGAACTATCTTTAGTCTCAAAGGTACTAATGAGTCTCTAACTGAAGATATGGGGTGTAAGGGGCGGAAGGGTGATTTTTTAATGGGTCGCAAACGACCCACTTGGCACATATGGGTTAATATTTATTTTATCCCATGTAATCACCTAAAATGAGCTCAAAAGGGTACAACTTACTAAGTTCAATCAAAACACTTTTATAAACTTCCTTAACTTTTGACTCTTATTTGAAAACTACCCTAACTCCCACGGTAATAGGTGCCATCACCTCCTATTAGTACGCCTGCTGGCAGTTTATATACGTTGAACGAACATATATACATCCTTTTTATAATTATTATGGTAATGACCTATTAACAGAAATAAATAGATTGATTGGTTGATTGATGCCACTACAGAAATTTCCTCTACTGGTTCCAGGCCGCATATTAGCGTCGCCATTCGAGAAAGGTTATAATAAACAGATGTATGAAAAATGGCATACAATGTACCCTGGCGGGATATGGACCGACCTTAAGGCCGACCCTGGCAAGGATTACCACTCTGATTATTATCGTAAGTAGTAATTCTGGCTGAAAGTTTTTTTTGTCGTCAATAGATTTATTTTGTTATGCGTGTTAGCCTGTACGTCGTTACCTGAAATAAACGCTTCGATTGTATTAAACTTTCCATCAAAGCGACCGGCCATAATGGTAAATGCCATAATTTCAGTTTGCATAATATTATATGTCATAAATTTTACATGCCATAATACTTAGACAAATATCGCACCTAATTCAATACAAAACACTTTATTGAACACCACATACACCAAGGAACGGATATACAAGAAAATAAAATAAAGATTACATACTGAGTCAACAGGGGGTCTTATCGCTAAATAGCGATCTCTTCCAGACAACTTTAAGAAGAAAAGATTGTTAAAAATACACAGGCGGTGCAAACTGAATTAAACAATTTAATAATATGTACATATTAACAATATGTTAAATATATATATAGGTGCGTAAATAAGGAATTACGTATACATATACATAAATGCATATACATACATACATTAAATCACGCCTGTTTCCCAGAGGGGTAGGCAGATAAATGCATAGGTACATATTGAATAATGTAACGTAGGTATTTATAAATATATACCAAGATAAAAGGTAAGGAAAACATAACATTTTTAATTGTATTAATGTTGAATTCTGTACTTAGTTGGATGTAAATAATATAAAATATCATTGAGTAAATGTAAATTCATACAAAAAAGGAAAACAACTAAACAAGTGATAAAAGGTGTTATTTTAAAAGATTCTTAAAAATAGGAAGTGATTTAGCCTGTCTATTCCAAAGTACAGGTCTATTCACGAGAGTTGGCACGAATGGATTGAATGAGTGAACGAAAGTATACAAGTGTGTAAAATAATAACAGATTATCGGTTTGAAATTCGAACATCGGTTCAAAGGACGGCACTCACACAGTGATAGGTGACATTACTTTTGTTCATTCCATTCGTGCCAACTTTAGTGAATGTACCTGTAAGAGAGTTCCACAACCTAACCCTAACAGCCTGCAATATAAAGGAGTTATTGTAAACTTATGAAGACGAAGAGTGAGTTAAGATATGTTTTTCGGAGCAACAACTCCTTGAGATAGTGGGAGTTGCCGAAATGAAAATGATTTTAGAAAAAGTACCCCTAAGGGATAGGAGGGGGTGTAGAATTTTGTATGAATTTCGTCATTTTTATGGTTAAAAAGTGAAAATTGGTATTTAGGCTACTACGCGTAAATAAAAAATATTGCTTTTGACGATTCTGAAAAAATATACCTAAGGGGGTGGAATGGAGGGGGGGGTAGAAGTAGTATATCGAAGTTAAATAAACTATGCCATAAATGCCATAATGAGCTATGACAATAGCTGTGATGTACTTACTGCGAGTAAGGGCAGTTGGTTAGGTTAAGTTTTATTTTGACCGAAGTAAAATACACTACTTAGGTATTCTTTATTCTTTAAAAACTAATTGGGCACTTACACCTACTATAATACTTTACGCACTAACATCTAAATCATATAATTCGTTCAGTGTGAAATTGTGCGACTTTACCTAGTTTATACATGAAAGTACAGCGACAAAGTTCTTCGCAGCGTCGCGGACGCCGGGAGTACCCTTAATTTGGCAGTGTATGACATACCATACATACCATAAGGTTCACATTTTTTGTTTGATTTGTGTTTTTTTTTTTCTGATTCAAAATCAAAAAGGGTTTGAATTCCCGACTTTTTTTATTTTTGCCAAATTAAGGGTTAAACAGGAGCGGCAAGCCCGCTCGCGCTCAATGCGCTCATTCATCGAAGAACTTCGTCCTTATTGCTTTGTTTGGGATATTGTCAGTTTGTATTATTCAAATACAAAATTGTTATAAAAAAATCTGCAAACCATTTTATTGTAAAAACGATAAAACACACATGGTTCAAAATTTACAAATATATAGTACCTACAAATCCGAAAAAAACTACAAATACTGAAAACCGGTCAAGTGCGAGTCGGACTCATATACCGAGGGTATCTTTATCGACTATGATTTCGGTCTGAGTGATTCTGTGCGCTGGACGTACGTCTATTTACATCCTATATATATCCTATTGTAGCTGATCGGGCACTGGGACATTAATTAAAACACCAAAATACGAGTAAAGAGTGGCGGCAGCGTTAGCACACGCGCCGTTCCGTTGCTGCGACCATGGAAAACTAACACTACCCTCATCTGTCATATAATGAGAAGCCACAAACTTAAAACTACCTTAAAATTAAACATGTATGTGTTTGAGTGTGTGGGTACGCGTCGTCTACATTCTCCCCCGCGTGTCGTTTCGGCGACACTCATCATCCAGTGGTAACCGTGCGACGCGTGCGGCGGGCCTACGATAAACGGCTGTACGCGTTTGAACATCCACGACCCTCACTCTACCATCGCGCCCAGGATGTGTTTGAACAATTCGCCCCATTGGCCAACAATTTCGTGATGAATTGGGGTCTATTATCAACACTAGATCTCCTTGGCGCAAATCTTGATTTTCCTCTGTCCACTTTGATCGGACCAGAAGAGTTGGAAGTATCTCTTTCATCCACCTACTCCAAAATAAATCAGCGAGGCGCTGAGCTATGCGCCATTGACGTCGTAGATATAAGTCTCCCTCGCAAAATTCACCTGGTATTGGAAGTCCCGATGACGAGCCAATCAAAAAATGATTTGGAGTTAAGGTCTCTTGGGCATCGTGGTCTACAGAGACGTGAGTCAAAGGCCGGCTATTAACCATTGCTTCCACTTCCAATAGCAACGTCATGAGTGTCTCGTCGCGGGGTGCCCTTTCTTTAAGCACGACCTTTAGCGCGGTTTTAACACAGCGAATCATACGCTCCCAGGCGCCTCCCATGTGAGGACTAGCTGGAGATATAAAGTGCCAGTCAACACCATAATTAGAGGCATACTCCAACAAGTACTCGTGGTTCAGCTCTTCAAAAGATTTCTTTAACTCGATTTCGGCTCCCCGTAGGTTGGTCCCGTTATCTGAGTAAATCTTCGCAGGCCAGCCACGCCGAGCAGCCATGCGGCGTAACGCCATGATCAGCGAATCGGACGTCAGCGTAGTAACAACTTCAATATGTACGGCGCGTACGGTCAAGCACGTGAAAAGGACGCCATATCGCTTTTCGCGCCGACGACCCACCGTCACTTCCATGGGTCCAAAAAGGTCCACGCCACAGTGAGTAAATGGCCTCTGATGGTGAGATAAACGAGCGTCTGGCAGGTCACCCATTCGTGGTGGTTGAGGGTTTACTTTACGCAACCTACAGAAAAGACAACGAGATGCTATGGTTCGAACTGTAGGGCGTAACTTTAACAACCAGTATCTTTGTCTTAGCTCATTTACCACCATTTCATTGGAGGCATGTGCGGCACGCTCATGGAAGTGTTTCACGATTAGTCTAGCGACATAATCGCGTCCATCCAGAATTACGGGCCTTTTCACGTGCATGCCAACTTCCTTGACGGCATCGATGCGTCCCCCGACTCTAAGGAGGCCGTCCTCCCCAAGAACTGGGGTCAAGGTGCGTAGTCGACTGTTGGGCTCGATATTTTTATTTTGTCTCAATTGATTAAGTTCAGTTTTAAAATAAAGTTCCTGTGAATATTGTAATAGCAATAACTCAGCCCTTTCCATTAAATTGTTGTTAATCGTGGATTTGCGGCTCACTTTGCATTTTTTTATAAACAACAAAACGGTAGCCGTCGCGCGACGCAATTTGAGCCAAGACGAAAAACGCATAGGATCCGGCACAGGTAAGTTTGATTTGTAAATATTATTTATCACGGTATTTATATTTTTAACTTCTAATTGTTCCCTATTAATATTTTGTATGTTTACAGGTTCGCGCGGCCATTGCTCAGCGGGTGAGCGAAGAAAATCCGGACCTTTAAACCATTCGCAGCTATCCGTTAGACGGTAATTATTGTTCTTTGTCGCAACGTCCGCTATGTTCAATTCAGATGGAACGTAATGCCATTCGTTGACGCTGCTCGTCGCGTCTAGTTCACCGAGTCGGTTTGCAACAAACGTGTTATAATTGCGATGGTCATTACGTATCCATAACAATACAGTAGTGGAGTCGGTCCAATAAAAGGTTCTGTCGATCACTAATCTATGCTCACTTTTCAGCGTATTTGCGAGACGGCATGCAAGAACAGCTGATTGCAGTTCTAAGCGAGGAATAGAAACGCACTTCACCGGGGCCAAACGACTTTTACTCATGACAAAGGACAAGCTAATGTCGGCCTTATGTTCTTCGCAATAGGATCGCCAATAGGCTACAGCGACATAAGCGGCCGGTGACGCGTCGCAAAATATATGTAGATCAATTTTACGTGTGTGTGCATAGTTACTATGATTAAAATACCATCTTGGAATGCGAAGCTCATTTATAAAACCTATTTGGTCCATCCATTCCTTAAACACAAAAAACATTTCATCAGTCAACACCTGATCCCAATCAATTTTCTGTCTCCAGGTAGACTGTAAAAGTATTTTTGCTTTCATAGTGAAGGGTGCCAACAAACCGTAAATATCGAATATACTCATAACTATGCGCAAGAGCTCCCTTTTAGTTGGTTTTTGTTGACCTTTTAGTACGCGCTCATTAACGTTTTTGAACGATAGGTTAAACCCTAGGCAATCTGTACTCGTGTACCACAATAACCCAAGTGTTCGTTCAAACAATTCGTTTCCTTGGAAATCCAGCCTTACGCAAGCTGCGCTTAAGGTATTTTTTGGAGCGACCTCACAAACAGCGGGGCTATTAGATGTCCAGTTCGTAATGTCGAAACCACCTTGTGAATGTATGTACGTTATTTCTTTCATCGACTTAATGGCCGCGTCTTCGGTAGTGAAAGAGTCAACGTAATCATCACAATAGTGATTAGTGATTATCGCATGTACCGAATCGGGCATTGTTTGTTTAAAACGTTCGGTGTTTATGTTTTTTACATACTGAGCTATGAAAGGTGAACAGTTAGCGCCAAAAATTAAAGATGTCATAGCAAAATGTTTTATTTGGCCGTCTATTTTCCACAGAAAACGAAGCGCATGTTGATCAGCGGATTTTATATTTACACGTAAAAACATATCACGTATATCTGCAGAAATTCCTATTTTATTCTCACGAAATCTAAGCATGATACCTATAAGAGGTTCAAGCAAATCTGGGCCTTGCAACAAGTACCTATTGAGACTAAAACCATTAGTGGTGGCCGCGGCGTCGAAAACTAGTCTAAGTTTTTTCTTATTTGGGTTATCGACGCCGAAGTGGGGTAAGTACCAGACTCGCGGTCCTGACTGATGTGGATCGATTTCGCGAGCGTAATTGTTTACAAATAAGTGTTCGATTCTTTCTTTGTACCGTTGAGCGAATCCTGGGTCACGTGACATCTTACGTTCGATAGATCTTAGGCGCGAGAGTGCCGTTGGAAGCGAGTCGGGCATAATGGTACTACTTTTCCACGGGAGACCTACTTCCCAGTGGCCATCAACTAAGTGTGCAGTACTATTCAATATCTCAATCGCCTTGCTTTCGTGACGATTTGGCCGCGGTGGCTCCGCGGAGACCCCTAGTGCATCTAACTCAAAAGATTTACGCACGAGTTCATGCAAGCCACGATCATCGACGTTGTCGGTCGCGAGCGAATTGGATGTCACGTGGCATACAGTTTGTGTAAACACGCGAGCGGCGCCCGCGCCCGCGCCTGACCGGTTATCACTGGGAGAATATGGGGATGATAACGTAGACATAAAGCCGTGTACACACCAACCCAAAGGAGTTAATGTACCGAAAGGTTCATTTTTGCTACCAGTTAATAATTGTAATGGCTTTATTAAATCGTAATTATCCTGACCAATTAATACCTTTGGTTTATAATTAACATTTTGAACAAAATCTGACGAAATATTATGTAAATGCGCATACTTAGCAATATTAACTTTTAACATGTTTTGCTCAGGCAAATTTAGTTCTTTAATCTTTTGAGCGTGAAAATCAAACAAGTTATTATCCGAGCCACTTATGCTACAACTTACAGTCTCTGATGTACAAACTATTTCGTTGTTCTCCCAAGCACCGCACATACGCAATTGTTTCTTCTGCCCTTTTAGACCTATCGAGTCCGCAATATCACTCGCGATAAGAGAAACTGTTGCGCCGTCGTCTAGCAGCGCGTGCGCTGTGACCGCGCCCTTAGGGCCGCGCAAAACAACCGGCACGATCTTTAACATTACGATTGAATTAGACACTGAGATCGTGTTGTTTACACTTTCGCTATGAACCTCCGCACACTCGCGCGCGACACTATCATTTTCGGACACGGTGTTCACTTGGTCGGACGACACTTCGGACGTCGTCGACTGCGCTGGCGCTGTGGGAGCGGGCCAGTGAAGTAGCTCGTGATGCGGGAGCCCACACTGGTCGATCTCGCAGTTAGAAGCGGGGCATTCCTCCCTCTTATGTTTATCTATGAGGCATTTATGGCATAAATGTCTTCCCCTAATGAAACGCCAGCGGTCCTTTCGCATTGCTTTTCTAAACTTAGTGCAGTTAGGTAGGGTGTGATAGCTCTCACGGCAAAATGCACACCTTTTATCAGCTTTTGTTTCGTAAGATGCTTTTTTAAACGACGACTGCGATTGTGCCAATATAAAATGTCTATTGTCTTGGGGTTTTCGCTCTTCCGGTTTCTTATAGGTACTGCTATGTATATGAATATGACTAATACCTGCCATTGACGCCTTCGTGGCTTCTTCGGTTAAAAAATCCGAGAACAGTTCGAGTTTAGGTTTGTCCTTTTCTTGGTGCGTATACGCATAATCGGCCCACTTAGTAATTAGCACCGTGGGGCACTTAGTAATAACGGAATTCATTAGCTCGGGGCTACGTAAATAATCTATTTGTTGTGTAGCACGAGCTGCCGCTACGTAATTTTTTACTTTTATAGAAAAGTTAACTATCTCGTTGTGATAGGCTGGCGGTAATAGTGGTAACTTTCTCAGCTGTACAGTTATCCTTTGTATGATAGTTTCGGGCCTTCCGTAACGAAGTTCTAAGGCGTTTATAATGCTTACAGCTGATGTGTTGCCGATGAGAAGTGAAGACACGGTTTCTTTCGCTTCGCCACGTAAACACTTACGTAATCGGCAGATGTTCTCTGTGTCACTGAATTTACACACTGTGCAGGACTCGGTGTACGCGTTCTTGAATGATAACCACTCTAGAGGATCACCATGAAATTGTGGCAGCTCCTTATTCGTGTTCAAGCGTGACAGAATTTGTCTGTCGTCAGCTGTGGCGGTTGTAATGGCCGTCTTAAGTGCGTTAGCAAGTTGTTGGATGTCGCTCGGCGCGGCCGCGGCGGCGGGCGGCGCCTCGTGCTGCAGCTCGTGCGGCGGCTGCTCCATGACATCCTCGAGGCTACTACGCCTTATCCATTCGTCCACTTTGTGCTTGATGCTGGATCTGGAAATTGAACTGCCGGCATGGGAACGTTGTACCTCTAATTCGGCAATATCTGCGGCTAGCCTCTTCTCATTGAGCTCGAGTTGTATGCGAGCATTGGCTTCCGCTGCTTCCAATTCCAGGCGTTTCTTGCGAGCTTCAAATTGGAGCTCACTACTATGTGAATGTTTGCTGCTGGTCGATGTCGGCGGTTCAGGTAGGTGGTGAGGTGTTTCGACCTTGACGCTGTTTTCAGACCTCGTTCCTCGTTCCCGAAAATCCGTAATCTTTATAGACGATATAGGTTTATCCGAGTAGGCATGACCGTCAAGCATCTTTCTTGTGCCTTCATGGATTAAATTTTACATAATATCGCGCTTCACCGTGGGAATAATTTTACGTTTCGCCCCCGCCGCCGGTGGCGTGTTAAACATGGCGGCCGACCGGTATTATCTCACTACGTATTTAACTTGGGTGTCAAGGAATGCAATTAATTATCATCGATCAGGTTCGTAGGACCACTTTGTAGCTGATCGGGCACTGGGACATTAATTAAAACACCAAAATACGAGTAAAGAGTGGCGGCAGCGTTAGCACACGCGCCGTTCCGTTGCTGCGACCATGGAAAACTAACACTACCCTCATCTGTCATATAATGAGAAGCCACAAACTTAAAACTACCTTAAAATTAAACATGTATGTGTTTGAGTGTGTGGGTACGCGTCGTCTACACCTATATATCCTTTATATATTATATATGCGAAAGGTTATGCGTGCGCGAGTTTGTTACTTCTTTGCTAAAAAGGATGGACGAATTTTGTTACATACAATTAGGAATAGAGTTTGCTTGTAGGTACACTGTATTAACACACAGGGCGACCTTGAATCCCGAAATAAATCACTGTTCCCGTGGAATGGCAAAATTATTAATTCTACGCGGACGAAGTCGTGGGCAGAAGCTAGTAAAATTATAAAGTTGTGAGTTTCATATTTGGAACATCTTCCAAACCAACACAATTTATATAGGCCAGTATCAATTGAAACGGTAACTTGGCACTGTGTATTATGGCAGCAAATTTGCGGTCGTCTGGCTCAGTTATACATACTCGTAAAACAGGTACAACTAAGCATTTAAAACTATAGACTCGAACTCCCGTGTGCCAAATATGCCTAGATACCTACTGAGAAAAATTGTTTTGAAATTTGTAATATTTTTAGCCGGATAAAGTTAAAAGATACACTTTTAACTTAGATCGTTGTACATAATACAAAACGTGCCTGGGAACATTTGTTGATTTTCCCGTATGCTGTACTTAAGTAGTTCTCGAAAAAGGTAACACAAAGTCTTTAACATCGAGAGTAAAGCAGAATTGTGTGAAGTACACCACACTGGAAGATCCCACATCCGTTTCCGGTAATATCTCGATCGAAAATCCTAAATTTACTGTTAAACCGGTCACTGAGTCTGCTTCCTACAGAATAGTAGAAAGTAAACTCAGTGATGGCGATATAAGAGGGGCTGCGCGAATTCTATTTTCTACTGACACGATAGCACCCACTTCCCCTGAAACCCTCTCGGCTTTAAAAGGCAAGCATCCATCTCCAGCAGCTGATGCGCAATTCCCTGAAGCACCGAGGGAGACTGATGCGGGTGTCGAGGTTATCGCCCTGGACGTATCTGCAGCCGTCGCGTCCTTCCATAGTGACTCCACTGGTGGTTTAGATGCTCTCACACCACAGCATTTAAAAGATTTGCTTTGTGGCGGTAGTGGGAAAACTGGCGAGTCACTTTTGAGGGATCTGACGGCTCTAGTCAACCTTCTGCTCTCTGGGCGAGTAAATGCAGAGATCACCGAGGTACTTTACGGTGCCAACCTTTGTGTCCTTAAAAAAAAGGACGGTGGTATCAGACCAATTGCGGTTGGAACCACCTATCGTCGCCTCGCAGCTAAAATTTGCTGTAAAAAAACAGCGCCCATGTTAACGGGTCTATTTCAGCCAGTACAGCTAGGGTTTGGTTTGCGAGGTGGCTGTGAAGCCACACTTGGCAATGTTATGGCTCCCCATCAAAATTAACGTATTGTAGCAACGAAATTTCTTCGGCAGTAGGTTGTCAACATGGGGATCCTCTTGGACCTGTTGTGTTTAGTCTCGCAATCCACCCCATCATCCAACGTCTTCAATCGAAGTTCAACATATGGTACTTGGATGATGGGACTCTTGGCGGTGATGTAAATACAGTGTTCAATGATCTCGCTTTTTTAATAGAAGAGTTTAATGCAATGGGTCTGGAACTAAATTTTTCTAAATGTGAACTTTTTATTTCGGACGGAATTCTTGCAAAAGACTTCATATTAAAAATGGTAGACAAATCTTCACTTCGTTTGCTGGGCTCTCTCCTATCCTCGATGAATCTTTATCCCCTTTTTTTGAAGAAAAAATTCAAAATTTCTTATAATGTTCGGACCGCTTATCAAAAATTAATACACACATGGCTTTTACAATTATTCGATTTTGTCTTTTCGTCCCGAAATTTACGTATTATACTCGTTGCTGTCAACTTTGGAAGCATACAGAGCTATTACAGAGAATTGACAACATAATAAAACACTTTGGCTTCGATTTTAAACATAAATTTAGATGAGCGAGAGTGGTTACAGCCCTCACTTCCAGTGCGATTCGGTGGTTTAGGCATCAGGTCCGTCTCTGGTGTCGCTCTGCCAGCGTTTCTGTCCTCAGTACATAGCACTCAAAATTTAATTCAGAAAATTCTTTCGGCCTCAATTTACAATTTTAACATCCCTCATTTTGAACAGGCCATTGATGCATGGCTTGTAGCCTGCCCGAATACCGAGCTCCCCAAAACTCCTTCTTCTCAGAGGTTGTGGGACGGACCGATCTGCGAGCAAGTACGGAAACAACTCTTAGAAACATGCAATAGCTACGCAGATCGTGCCCGTCTCCTAGCGGTTGGAGTATGGGAATCGGGTTTATGGCTACAGGCGCTCCCATCATCGAACACTGGAACTCTTTTAGATTCATCTACTTTCAGAATTGCAACTTGTGAACTCCGCTTGGGTGCGCAATGTTGTGCTCCTCACCGTTGCCAGTGTGGAGCTAGCGTCGACCGGCTTGGTCACCACGGCTTGTCCTGCGCGAGAAGCGCTGGCAGATTCTCCCGTCACTCCAGCCTTAATGACATTATCCGCCGGGCTTTTACCAGCGCCAACTGTGCGGCCATTTTGGAACCAAATGGTCTCATGCGTGACGATGGTAAAAGACCTGATGGGATGACCCTTATTCCGTGGAAGTTGGGACGGCCATTGGTGTGGGATGCTACTTGCGTGGACACCCTTGCGCCGTCACACCTTCCCGGATCGAGAATTAAGGCTGGATCCGCGGCAGAATCAGCGGAGACCCTGAAAAGGCGCAAGTACAGTCAGCTCGATAGAAGCTACGTATTTGAGCCTTTTGGGGTCGAAACTTTAGGACCGTGGGGACCAGGAGCTCATAATTTTTTTTTAAATCTTTCCAAGTGCCTGGTCGACACATCTCGTGACCAAAATACTGGCCTTTATTTGGCACAAAGATTAAGCATTGCCATTCAACGTGGCAATGCTGCCAGCATTTTGGGAACGATGCCCACTGGCAGCGGTTTATTAGATTAGTGTAGTTTTAAGTTAATTTTAGGTATATTTTATTGTATATATTTTTAACAGTCCTAAATAATTTGATTGCGTTGTGTAATTGTGTATATGAATAAAGTATATATTTAAATTGTTTTCAAATATAATAACAAATAAAATAAAATATATTTGAACTAAAAGCAATATAAATTGGTCACATTAATACTTCAGAGTCCAAACGAATCTCAAAACATACTAAAAACCAGAGAAATTAATGTTTTTTTGATTTTTCGTTATAATTATTTTTCTCGAAAAATCCGACATTTTGGGAAAAGATATTTATGTGAAAATTAAGGCCTTTCCTTCTTCTATTCACCAGAAAAAAACCACATCCAAATCTCGTGGATTATAGAAGTTGTGGCCAATTATTTGTTTCTTCTCTAGGTTGTCACTTTAATATCCGGATTTATACAAGCAGTGTAAAAGGATTATTAATGTGATTCTTCATCAACACTGAGTAATAAACATTCTTCCAAATCATAGTTTCCTGGGTCGATTGTGCTATGGTAGTATTCTAGTAAGTCCGGGTTATAAACAGGTTTTAGTAATCATATTGCTGGAGCAGATAACGGTGTCTTAAGCTGATTCTTTTGTCTTTCGTGTATTCGTGCATTTGATATCAAAGGATCGAACGTTTCTAAAGCTCTATGAAACAAATCTGTCATTGTTTTTGTGCGGTCCATTTTTCTGCAACGACGCTCGCTGTCACTTCTCCAGTATTTACATACATACATAATCTCACGCCTTCGTTCCCAGAGTGGGGTAGGCAGAGCTACAGAATTACAAACATGTAATATTAATATTCAACTTCTCCAGTATTTGTTTCTAGATTCCGAGGCTGGCTCGGAAAGGATACCAATACGCAGTGTTGTGGACTTAATCATGTCACCGCCGTGTACTAATTTAGTCGGGGTCCTATTGAGCATCGTTGTATGGAGACCTTTACAAATTTTACGTCGAGCAATGCCACTTGGCATGGACGTTATATTTTATGGACCTAGCTGACGCGGTTTCAAGAGGATATTCAAAAGTACATTGGCTAGAACCGTAGACACAGATGTAGTAGTTTTAGTACAACATCATCGTTTAACGGGGCAACTTTTCGAAGGATTGTTCTGTTTGAAGGACGAAAATGATTTTGAATCCACCCTATATAGGGCTGCCTTTTAAGTCTTGTCGTTTACAAATCTCCCGCAATTATAATCGTAAATATAGTAATTTAAACTTCTTGAACTTAGACGTCAAAAAAAAAAGAATGCTTTTTGACTGATCGAACAGTTTATCTGTAGCGTCGTGTATAAAAACCATTTTCAAAACATACCAATTTCGTAATATTTAAAAATTATAAAAAAATACTAAATGTAATTATTTTCAAAATTGCTTTCTTGTGGTTGGAAATGAGGCTATTACGTATCATTTTAGGTATATTTTACAAATAATTATTCAACCGTATCACATCTGGAGGAGCCCAAACTTGGTATGTTTTGAAAATGGTTTTTATTTAAATTTAAAACAAGTGACTGAAATATAATAGGTGATATATTTTTAGAATCGGCTTATTAACCCCTTCATTAAATACCACACACGATAGGTTTCAGAACAAAAAAAAATCCCACTTAAAATAAAGATGACGTCATAACTCGTCTCCTTCTTAGTTTTTTTTCCCGAGCTACGGGTCAAATTGATTCTTATGGCCTAAAGATCAATCGTTCCAATTTTCATGCTTTTAACACCATTTGCAGCATTTTTTGGCGTACCGCTAGGACTATACGTATTTATATTATTATGCGACCTGTTTACAAAACTCAAGGCAGACCACTCGAAATGACAGTTAAAATCAAGTAGTAATGAAGTAAGTCATCTAGTAGCCATTTTTGGATATCTTAAATTTCTGAAAATATTTGGCGGTTCTTGTCTGACATGGCTATTCGCACGGTGTTCCCACCATTCGTCGTACCGGAATTAGGACGAACTACATATTGAAATAAAAGGCACTTGGAAGTGGGATGAGTCGATTTATTCGATAGGTAATTTAGAAAAGGCTAAGATTAAATAAAGAAATCTGCGTGCGCATTCGGCGCCGGTGAAGATTGAAAAGGGAAGAGACAATAGCACAGATTGTTAGCCTCCCAATTCCATAGAGTATAAAATATAGAATGGCGTTGTAGGAGAACAGATATTCAAAACTTCCACTCTGTTTTTCAAAACAATGCCAGTAGTGCTTTTTAACAAGCTCATTAACACAAATCCAAGCAACGCGAAAGAAATATTTCATGACTCTACATGACACAATATCAAGAACCAATATATATTTCAACTTTTCCATCTACACCCCCCTTTCGAGCACTCGTTTACCACAGTAAGTCCCAAACTAAGCTCTAGGCTTGTACTATGGGGTGCTATGGGTACTGTGACACAACGACTTTGCCATAGTCGTCTGTCCCTTTCACAAATATATAATTTTATTGAGATAGAGCATAAAGAAGTAGACTCTCAGTTATAGATAATGTTACGCCTCCAAAATATCTAAGTTTTTAATTAGGTTTTGGTTGAAGGAGGATTTTATCTTGGATAGCAAGCAAAACCTTTGCAATAGGTTTTTATTGTTTTGGACAGAGAAAAAAAGTAGGATCGACGGAGAAAGAAAACGAATGAGCAACGGGAAATGAAAAAAAGCACCGTAAAACTAGCCAACTATGGTCCTGACCTACAACAAATAGTCCACTTTTACTTATCACATTGTTCTAAAAATATGATAGGTTTAGCTATAGTTTAGAGCAATCAATTTTAGACCAAACAGTACATATACCTAGTAATAATAGCAGTAAGTTAATCATATTTTAGAATAATGTAATGAGGAAAATTGGACTATTGTTGCAGGCTAGGACCATAGTTGGGTAGTTTTACGGCATGAAAAATTAATGAAAATAATTAGAAAATAAAAACTAGCGGCAGAGGCAGAAATCCTTATGGATAAAAAGGGATAGGATGTGTTACTGAATGTGCTTCAGGGAAGTATCTATCTGTTTCAGTTTTTGTTGTACCAGTATAAATAGATTATTGCCTTGCGGATACCGCTAATTTGGTTTATGTCATTAATCATTTATTCTCCGTTTTTTTCTTATAGTATAGTGCTCCTTTTCAACTTCTGGAGCTGTTCATCTTGCAATTAAGTAATTCATGTAATAAAGAAAACCAAACTGATATATTTATCTGGCGGAAAATCCCATCGACATGAACGATCTAGTGTTCAGGATCTCATACATCGATTGATGAGTCGAAGTTCAGAAGGAGATCAAGGTCTCGCTGAACGCTGTCCCTGAGAGACTGACATAAGAATACGTACCACTCAAGTCTACGGACTGATGAAGAGAATTTTAAACTTCCTACGAGAATACAAAAGAGGCAAAAGTAATGCCCAAAGCTTGAATTAATTGCTTGATGTATCTGTTATTCAAAGGTTTATACTACTTAAGCTACCTTTTCCACCTTTCATTCATTCGTATATTAAGTCCTTCATTATATTTTCTCTTTGGCTATTTAAAATTATTGCCCTAACAGAGGTCTACCAGCTCCAGAGCGGGTGTGGGGCTCTGCCGTTAGCGCAAACCTTTAATGTTTTCCGAACATGTACTTAGTTTTAGGTAATATTCACTCTCATAATGTCATTCCACAATCAGCTCGATAGTTTCCTAAAAACCTCAGTGTTCATTAGATTTCCAATTTGTTTTGTTTGTCTTTTCCTCATATATTAGGTTGATTCAGGATATCCTAATTTGTTTTTTTTTTACTTTTGTAGGATTGTTCCACTCAGTAGCCATTTCTCAAAAGTATTAGTATGTAAGTATTATGACATGATTGGGTTATGACGTAGGTTTCTAGTTTCGGGTTATGACGTAGGTTTCTAGTTTCGGGTTATGACGTAGGTTTCTATTTCTTTTATCCCTATTATTTATATTACCATAAACCAGATCAATTCTCAAAGTTTTTCTTAGGGAATAGCGCGGCAGAGTAGGAAAAGACGTCAGGTTTCAGGTGCTTATTCTTAGTTAGGTAGCTTGGAAGGGTACCATACTAGGCAACGATAAACTTACTTATATAGATAAATACATACTTACATAAATACATATAAAACACCCGAGACTCAGGAACAAATACTCGCGCTCATCACACAAGTATTTGCCCGTACCGGGGATCGAACCCGGCACCGCTAGCTTCGTAGGCAGGGTCACTACCGACTAGGCTACCGCATCGTCAATAGACTAGTTGATTTTTATTATTGTTTCTCTGTGATTATTATATATAATGCTCTTTCTTTATTAACCTTTTTTTTTACTTCCAATAAAGCAAAAAATAGTAGATTTTTCAACAAGGGCCTAAAACAAGCCATGTTTAGCCGCCCAATTTTATAGTTCGAGTGTCATTATGGTTTAATTGTTATTTAGTCTCGCCTTAAACACTCTACTATTCACTTCGAATGCGAGGAAAAAACGACGTTCTATACAAAATTACAATATTGATTATAACAAAGTTCCTTACAATTTTTTCTATTTTTTTTGCAAAATTACGCTTTAAATGCTTGCAAATTTAGCCAACAGGAGCAAACTTGAAACTATTTTAATATTAATTAATTGGACCATGCATAGTTTTTAGGGTTCCGTACAAAACTAAAAAAAACGGGACCCCTATAAGTATAATATACTCGTGCGTCTGTCTGTCCGTCTGTCTGTCACAGCCAATTTGCTCCGAAACTACTGGTCCGATTGAGTTAAAATATGGTACACACATATGTAAATTGGTGACCCAAACACAGATGTGCAAAGTAAATATTTTTTAAATTAGGATAATTTTCGGGGGACAAATAAGGAAAAAAAAAATGTTTTGCAAACTGTGTCATATATTAAATGAAAGGGCTTGTTATGAGGATCTAAAATTTATAAATAAATAAATCGTTTTGATTTTATTCATGAAAGAAGACGAAAATTTGCCATTCCCCCCTGATCTCCGAAACTACTGAGCCTAAAATTTTGAAAAAAATACAAAATATAGTTCATTGCTCGTAGATTACAGGAAAACCTATAAGAATTTTATCAACAAAAAAAACGTATGTACGGAACCCTCTCCACGCGAGTTCAACTCGCACTTGGCCGGTTTTTTTATATCATTGCGCAGTTGTCACTTTGAGGTTATTTCCACGCCCTAAAAATTGTCCATACACAATCACTGAAAATGGCGATAATCCTCCATTCACAAAAAACGTGATTGGCTGTTTAGGGGTTTCCAAAGTAAATTAAAAAAAACTTTAATCCCTAGAGATTAATAAGGAGCTTTAGTCCCGATGTGCAGGACTAAAGTAACATTTTAAGAGCATGAAAAGTGAAAAGATTATTTACGTGTTTTTATCAAACGACGTCGTAACTATTTGGTCGGAGAAGTAGGTACGTATTTTTCTTGCCTTCTCAATTACCGAGCCAAAGAAGTTATCTCGAAAAGCAACCTACTTGTAAATACGTCCGTATTGCTTCATTATTCAGGAATTGATTAATCATAAATCCGGGGGCTGTCTTATACTCGGGGCTAAACGTTTGACATGTTATCGTATTGTTATTTATTTGTTATTCACTCGGCTGCCGTACCTAATGGTCTATTACTGTCAAGTAAATAAAAGTTATTATACTCGTAAAGTTGACAATACGATAACATTTTAAAAGCCATAAGATTTAGTCCAAGTTGAATAGAACCCCTGTACTGATGTCAATATGTCTGTACAGCTGGAAATGCTCAAGATACTGTCAATAACTTCCTCCAACAAGGGGCTAAAAAAAAAATGGCGCGCTCCCGTCTTCGCTGCCTGGTGTCAATGCCATATTACGTATGGAGGGAAAATAATTGCATGGAAGATTTACCCTTCGTTTGCTCCCGGTGGGGGGAGTATTGGCGTTTTGGCAACACTAATTGCAACTCATATGACAAAGGTAAGGGCCCTTTTCGATTTATGGCCGAACCCTATTGTAGTGTATGGACACTTAAGGTCACAGCACACATATCAACTCGGAAAGGGATCGACACCGGATCAACTCAAAGTTAAACATTGAAAAGGGAACTTTGACCTGTGTTAATACGATACATTTTTCAGTGGACGACTGCTAGCTCGTGCCGAGGTGAGGCGTTGCCGTTCCGATGCCGATAAGTGTGCGTTGCAGTAGGGAGTTTCATACAAATGATACTGAACGGCTCGAGTTGATAGGGTGACGATCCCTTTCCGAGTTGATATGTGTGCTGTGACCTTAAGTGTCCATACACTACAATAGGGTTCGGCCATAAATTGACAAAATTGTGGCAAGTGCTTCCAGATCGTTGGGCTTTATAATGCGTAATTCTAAAAACTTTACGCAAATTAAAACCATTAAGGTTCTCTATTGCTCATACGTTAGGAGTAAACTCGAATACGCATCGCAAATTTGGAATCCTTGTTATCAGACATATGTTGACAGAATTGAAAGAGTTCAAAGGAAATTCATTCGGTATTTATGTTTTAAGTTAAGAATCCCTTATAAATCATCAGATTATGTCAACATGTGTCGGGCGCATCACCTTCTTCCACTATTCAAACGTCGGGAAATTGCCGACATCATGTATATCCTTAATATTACTAATGGAAATGTGGATTGCGATGAGCTTCTCTCTAACCTATCTTTCACTGTTCCTACCAAGACCAAAAGGCATCTTCCTCCAATTTCTGTTCCTTACTGTCCGCGTAAATATAGACGTAACACTTTTCTCAGGTGTGCAAGTATTAATTTAAACAAGTTGTCTAAAAAAATGAATTTAGATATTTTCAATAGCAAAATTCCCCGTGTAAGACGTGACTTAACGTGTGACTATTTTAAATAATGTTAATTGGCGGTAACAATCCATAAAATCTAGTTTGGATTAATTTTGTAACTCTTTTGTCCTTTTTCCTTTTTGCTGCCATTTAGACTTTGTTTTTACTGTGCAGTTTCTGCTTGAGTGATTTCGCGCATGTAATGCTTTCTTTAAGGAAGTGTTTCTCTTTGTTCCTTTCATTATATTCTATTTCTATCTGTGAAAACCTGTAATTGGCTTTATGTGTCTTATGTTATGTTTAAGGTAATTTATCAGCTGTTGGTTTTCCTATAATAAATAAATAAATAAATAAAATAAATAAATAAATAAATAAATCGTGTCCGTGACCTTTATAGTGTCCGGGATATAGTGGACTACGTTACGTAACAGGGATGGATAGCTCAGCTCAGTGCCGTATCACACAAAACTTACAATTACAATTTTACAAGTGTCAAGTTCAAGTTTGTAATAATACAAGTGTGCGTACCACAAAATATACAACTAACAAAGTGGTGGAAAATTCTTACAAAAATGTAAATTGTATCGACAAGTCTACAATTTATTGTATAACAAAACTTTACATACGATACATATATTTTCCGGAAAACGTACAAATTTGTAGCTGACAATTGTTTTGTGCTACATTCAATTGTACTTAGTAATAATTATACATATATGTAGAATTGTACCTACAAGTTAACAGTTCTCTAAACGTGTGTCACACCCTCTTGCTACTATACGAATACTCGTAATTGCAGTATATTTTATCATATTTAGCGATTACAACCCTTTCTACCAAGAAATGTTTTTTTCAAGTCTGTTCAAGTAGCGGTGATAGTGACTAATAATTATCTATTTAATTGTAAGACGTCCTAGGACATATAGAGAACGTATAAATGTAACCTTGACCATAACGGATTTTACATTTAATCAGAGGTTCAGAGTGAGTAAATCTACCGTCGAATATCTAATACATACTCATAGCGGCCTTTACACGTAAAGTAAGGACCGCGGAAAACGCCACGCGCCATTCCAATCTTCGCTCCGAACCGTACATTTTTTACGATTTTACTATTACAGTTGCATTTACACGTACACTGCAAACTTGTAACGAATACATATTTGTAATTATTGTGGTACATTTTTTTGTTCACAATTTAACAATTTTGTCGAATTGTACACTTGTAAAGTTTTGTGGGATAGGGCACAGGAGTGTTGAGTGATAAATCATGTTTAGTTAAATGCCGCACGAAAAACCAGATATCTCAACTTTACAAAATTTAGGAAATACTGTTCGCTATTTCACCATTTTGGATGCCACAACCACAGTTGTTAGAATTTTTGCAGTTTCGTGTGCTGTGAAAGAAAGCTGATTAAATTTGCTTTAAGATTCCAATAACGAATTTAATAAATAATAAGAAGTTTTTTTTAATTTTCATGTCGAATTTAAAGTTTAGAAATCTGATATTTTCTTCTGGCAAGTTTGACATCACACGGTGTAAAAAATGTACCTATTTCATTACAACAACACTTCTTATTTCAATATGTAAACAAAAAACCAAAAAACGGGACCGTCTTTGTGCACCAAAGTGCTCACCTCCGAGGGGTGGGAACTTTTAGTATGTTTATCTCCAAATTAGTCCAAACAAAGTTCCGAAGTCAAACTTTCTGCTTTCAACTTTTCCATCCACAGTCATTCGTTGCCTGGACTATACCTAATAAATAACCGTTCGATATTTCTACATTCGATATTTTGGACCTCGTTATTTTAACTTTAGATATACATTAGTAGCATTGTGTATTCAATGATATTTTATATTTAGATACGTTATGCCCATACTAAACGCACATAAAATCCGTCGCCAATTACTGACAGTGGCTACGTTGCCAGATTTGTACAGACAAAACGGCAGTCCGTAGCGAACGCTATTGTTAGAAAGAGATAAATAGTTGTTTCAAATTGCTTACCCGAATGACGTGGCGTGCCCGCCATGGCCGCGTGATGGCCGCCACAAAATATGGCGATGTAAACAAAAAATGTAAAAAATATTTACGGTAGTCACGAATGAAATGAGACATCCTTTCGTCGTTACAGTATAATTTCGGCAGCCTCTAATAACATAAGAGGGCATTTTTTATGACTTATATTTGTTGCATTTCGGTAATAAAACTTTACTGTTTTTGACGAGTGCGTGTTAGCGGCGGCGCGACTGAACGATAGTAAGGTAATTACCTTCCTTTTCGAGGAACACTTTTGCGCGCAGATGACGTATCTTAATATAGTAGGAGATCCGAATAGGAGACGATTTGCACCGGGCTGTTTATTCGATAAAAAGTATTTTATACCAAATTTAATATGCTAAGTAATATATGGCGAATATGTAGGCTGAAAAATTTCAGTCCAGTACATAATTAAATAAAAATTAAAAAAATTACATTGTTTTAAAAAATTGCTATAGCTTGTTTAATCGAAAGTATGAAGCCTATAGAATATGCAAACGTTAGGTTGACTATTTTTTTCCCGTCAAACTATTGGGTAGGCAGGTATAAACAGGTAAGTCGGTACTGATAATTTGCACTAAACCTAACGTTTGCATATTCTATAGACTTCGTACTTTCGATTAGTATGTAATTTGTCTATTAAACAAACATTTGCAATTTAAAAAAAAAGGACATTTTTAATATTTTTTTTAATGATATATCTATTGGACTGAAATTTTTCAGCCTACCTATTCGCCACATAATATTTAGCGTATTAAATTTGATATAAAATACTTTCCATCAAATAAACAGCCCGGTGCAAATAGTCTCCTATTCGGATCTTAGACCAATATAAAATAACTTTCGATATTCAAATACAAACCCGGTATGTAACGCACCTTCATGATCAATGATTTACTTACTTACATACACTACAGTGACGACAATGATGTGCATCGTGTGTCCACAGAATATCGGTTGCATTCAACGGGGCGGTGCTACAAGTTGCACCGAAATGGGTTGGAGTGGCCGGCTGCCATGATCAAGTGCAGGGCAGAGGGAGGAGAGCTAGCCATCGCGGATACCTATGCAGAGGCCGATTTCTTTACTCGATTATTAGGAGAAGCCCAGAATGACACGATAAAATCTGGGTACGGCTCTGGTGTGGCGTATGTCGGCATCTACTACTATCACACACATAATATTGGAACCTGGATGACTACTCACGGTGAGTGTACAGCAAGAAATCCCCTTCTATACCGGTCCAGAACATAATAGGTCATTTAGCGATGTATGAATGTGGAAGATTTGTCAGGAGCGTAGCAGGTGGAAAGAAGTGATCCGACAATCCCGTTTTTTTCGGGTCTCTACATAAACGTAATATTTTTGTGCAGGGAAATATTTGACTGACGCTGGGTACTCAAGAATGCTAGGGTATAGTGGTGAGCCTAAGCAAACCTGCGGAGGATGGAGCGTTAGTGGCAACTATGTTCCTCTAAACTGCGGAATACCCCACCGGTTCATCTGTGAAAAGAATCCCCGTACCCCACTGTGAAATATTTTGAAAGACAAGCAGTGATGTTTGTCTTGGTTCTGTGTTAAGTTAAATACTCAAAGTATATGATATACGTAGGTACATGTAAATAATAAATTATAATTTTAGAAACAGATCACAAGCCTTTATTACGGATATTAGGTATTCATACAAACAAAACATTTATAGGTAGATGAGAAAGCCATGAATTATTTATATACGTGTGTTTTTGTTAAATAAATATATTTCATTTCATTTCATTTCAGTTAACTCCAAGACTAATGTCATTTAGAATGAGATTACACTGTATATTATATTCCAGGTAAAAAAATAGTAGTACCAGGTGCTTTGTCTCGGAATCCCTTATCAAATAATGTCAAGGATACATTGGGGGCCAGTTCAGATTTGATAATAAATTCTGTGTTGCAAAATGTTCCTCCCAATAATCAGCTTTTACCTGATATCAAACAAGAACAAATAGTAGGGGATCCGAATAGGAGACGACCTTCACCGGGCTGTTTATTCGATAAAAAGTATATCAAATTATGCTAAGTAATGTATGGCGAATAGGTAGACTGAAAAATTTCAGTCCAGTCCTTATATGATAAAAAAAAGCTTTTTTTTTTTATTGCTATTGCTTGTTAAATAACCAATTACATACTAATCGAAAGCATGAAGCCTATAGAATATAGTTTTGATTCAAGTGTGATAAATGATCTTCTTTTATATACCTATAAATCTCGCATAGTCATACCAGCAGCATTACAGTACCCTTACCATGAGCTACAATTACCGTACTCGCTAGCTAGTCGAATGCTCTGTCTCGCGCACTCTTTAAGAATACTGTGAGGGACCCGCGTTGCTATTGCCTAACGCACTCGCAATCGCAATCGGCTTCAAAGTGAAACAATTGGTTTCATTTTGTATGCAAACTCGCCTTCGGACTGTCAAAATGAAAATGATTCCAATTGCGAGTGCATAAGCCAATAAGCCCTCTGGGGTGTGATTATCTTAAAAACGGCGTTCAGTCGGTCGAACGAGTGAACGAGTGAACGCGTCGCAGCGGCGAGTTTAAGTAGTACCGTCAGAGCGTACTAAACACATTTTAGCGCGTGCAGTGCATTCTCAATTAGCTAGCCTTATACATTCGATGTTATCCACGCGCTAAAATGTGTATTAATTTACAGAATCACACCTTTAGATTTTGGTTAAAGTCCGGCCGAGACTTACTTAATGTTTAAACGAAAGTTGCGAGATAATTTACCTAGATTTGTAAAAAACAGTCCACACAAAATCAGAATTTAAAAAGAAAGAAAATGAGAAAATTAAAAAAAAAAATACAATAAAAGAAATTGATCCTGGAATTTAAGATATTTTATTAACGGACAGAAATAATGGACATTTGATTTAAAATAATATGGAACAGAAGAAAGAAAATCACCAGAACCTACTAGGTCATATGTATAATAGGTAATTAGTACAGGGAGAGGTTTGTTTCGTCGTAATAGATGGCATTTAATCCCATCTAAACATGTAAAAGATGTAAGTTTGCCTTCATATTGCTAGACAAATAGTTTGCCCAAGTTTTCAAATAACAAGGTCAGGATAGTAATGGAATTGTAAATGATAGCAATAATAGTAACAATGATTCTAGTAAAGGATTACCAAAGCCCAGAGAAAATGAAGGCATTTCGGATACAGTCATGGCGCCCAACGATAATGTATCAACTATCTAATCCATCTTGTAATTTTGATTTAAGTACTGAAAATAATTGTAATGTTCAGGAAGATGATGAAGGATTAAACCGCAGAAATCGCAGAATTAAGGAAAAATATTACCACCTAAGTGGTCAAAAGATTATGTTTCTGGGGATACTGGTAGTAGAATTAAAGATTATGTTATGATAATTTTGAGTTTTGACAAATGAGTATTGTGATTAAGATATTGACATTCTGTAAATAATTCATAAAATTACTAATTTATTGTATAGATTAAATTTATAATTGTATTGCCTTTAATTTTTTGCATGCCATCTACTGGCGAAATGTGTAGAACTCTGTAATTATTTACGAACTGATGTACCACATTTTTTGCATAAATAACTCTTTTACTTACTTACTTACTTACTTACTATGTTGAATTGACAACAATTCATATCTGCTAAAGTAGTAAAATAAAATACCGTTTGTAGATTTTATACTGCTGATTACAGTAAAAATATTTTTGTTTCTTTTTATGTAGTAGTTTTTTTTTATATTTGGGAAAAACAGTAAACAAGTTGGATTGTGAATGTTAGGAATACACTTATAGTGCCCTTAGTCCATTTATTACCATAGGAATTGAAAAAAATATACTACTGTCATGTCCATTTTTCATCTGTCTGACGGATTACTTGATTCTAACGACACGCTTTCGATTCTCGTAATACTATTGTTTTGATATACGCTATTAAAAATGAAAGTGACTAACGGATTTGTAGAAGCGGATAGCCGCAATCTGCCCAAAGTCGACGAATTCATGTTGTTACAGTTGTTATGGTTGACAAGTGACATGACATGACAGTTCCTGTTGAAAGTTAGGTACCTTTTATATCATGCTAAGATCACGACATCAGTATTCGTAACTTTGTATATACGGTCTTTTTAATGATTATTTCTTTAATAAATTATTAACGACGTATTTAAGTTAAATAAAGAAAAACCGAGAAACTCGTGTAGTCTAATTTTAAACCAGCTATAATAAACGCGAAAAAACCATAATGCTTTTTTTTTAAATGTTGTCAATTGTTTACTTATGTCGGAACCCAATATTCAAACCGCGGATAGATAGGCTTACTTCGGATTGAAATTTGACACATTTTGTATGGGCAAATGTCAAATTTTAACCCGTAGTAAGGCTTATCTATCCGCGGTTTGAATATAGGGTTTGGCCGTTAGAAGTAAAAAAGGGAGATGTAAGAATGTAATGCAAGTGTGACAGCAATGTCGGTTGTAAAACTGGGTTGAAGGGCATTATACATAATCAGGGGTCGGAATAGGTAGTGCCAATTAACCTAAACTTGATGCATCTTCATTCAATAACGTATTCCCATCTCACTCATTCATGAATGAACATGCGTCAAGTTTAGGTTAATAAGCACTACCTATTCCGACCTCTGTACATAATAGCAGCGTTTTACCTACCAATAAAACGGGAATTTAGTTAAGTCACTTATCGTGGTAAGATAATTACCGGGTAGGTCAAGAAAATGTTTGTTTATAGTGTTTGGATCATTCAGATGACTTGGCAACTCTTTTACACTGTAACTGTTAACAAGGACATTTTTTTAAAGGTTTTTCCACAAAGCTCTCGAGTCATTAATATTGCGATTTATTTTCTGTCTAAAGGAAGCACGTTTCTCAGTAAACAAAGCGCTAGTAACAACATTCTTTAATTCTTTATAATATACCTAGTTTATGAACTAGAGATTTAGAGTTCCTATACCCTGCGTGGGCGTCATTTCGCAAACACATCATTTGTTTAACTGTGTAGGTGATCCAGGGGCTGTCGTGAGACTTAATACAAACTGTTTTAGTAGGAGCATACACGTCAAAAAATTAAATAAGTTTTTTTATTCAGATCATCCACCATGTCATTGACGTAAGGTATATTACATTTTTGCTCGAAGTCAATGCTACTCAGATCTCGCTCAAAGTCGTTTAAATCAATTTCTTTTAGGGGTTTAAATGATATTAGTTTAGGTTCCGGTTTAGCTAGTTTTATGTTTAGTTTGCAAGTGATGAAGGCGTGTGCGCTGAAGTCAGGAGTGTAGTTAACGCGTGTAAACAAAGCAGACGCATCACTACAAACGAGATCTATCAACATGCCACTGTGGTCCGTAAAATGTGTTGGTTCGCTTACATACTGTGTTAGGTTAAAACACTGCAGAAAGCTGGTCAGTTTCCTACAATTTACGTCTTCTTTAACCAACATGTTAACATTAAAATCACCTAGTAAAATTATGTAATCAAATCTAGCGAACGAGCTCACAGAGGCCGTAAGAGCGTCTATAAATGTGTCCACGTCCAGCCACGGCGGGCGGTACGCTGTACCTATAGCAACCCTCGTACCCTTAACGGTAAGGTTCAGCCACATCTGCTCGACGAGCTGCGTGACGGGGTGCGGAGAGACTCGCACATTGACGCCGCGCTTGACGTAGAAACCCACTCCGCCACCCCGAGAACGAACTCCCGCCGCGCCGGCCGAGCCACGTAGCGTAGGCTGTACCCTGGTACATTCGGAGCATGCGAATCTTGTCCCTCCTTTAGTCATGTTTCGTTGATGGCCATCATGTCAACAAAATGAGACTGCATTGCTACTACAAATTCTTCATGCTTAGTCCCCAGTGAACACGGATTTAAAAGGCAAACTAGAAGTTTATTACTTTTATTCAAAGAATATATAGGGTACGAGCAACAAAAGATGAACGATTAAGCGACTACACCAACTTTAGACAGTTTATTCTCAGTGAAATTAACAAATTTCACCCTATTTTATTTTTTTATATATACAGTATATGGTCTAGATTGAAAATGACTATTATAAAGCCTGTTATTATATGACCGTATTTTTCTAAAAATCGTATAAACCAAAAATGGACCGATTTGCCCAAAAGATGAACAGCGTGCCCTAATTCTGAACAGTTTGGGCCCAAAAGTTGAACTAACAAAATAAAAAACCTATATCATTGTAATTCTAAGGCACTTTTAGAAATAAAAGTTAACGATTTTTTTTTATTGTTTACATTTATTTAATATTACTTACGTACATGAGGTTCCTATTTTTTATGCTTAGATGTGTAATAAAAACATCGAATTAGTATTTTAATCAATAATCATTAGCAAAACTACTTACTTATCTTTTGACAAACAAATAAACCGACAAAAAGAGTTACTTTCACATTTATAATATTAGTAAACATTTCCATAAATACTAGTAGTGTTCATATTATAAAACTATGCCTAAAAGTTGAACAACTGAATTTACTCAGTTCAACTTTAGGACACACAATTTATGAAATGAACGAACCAAATCAATTAAGTGTTCACATATTGGAATAGAATCCAAAACATGAACTAGTAAATTTAATTCGTTCAAGTATTAGGCACACATTTTTTATTGAACAGTGATAGTTTTCATAGTAATTGAAACTCCAAAATCATTGGCTTAGACATCAAAAGCTATGTTTATCTTTTGGTTTAAAAATACAAGAGCATTTAACGATCATTTTAAGTTCTAAACTTTCCATTTGTCATTTCAGTACGATTTATTAAGAAGCTTTAAAAAAAGTACGCCTTGCCTAGTAGCTGAACACCGTTCAAGTATTGGCTTAGGTATACATTTTTGAAACCGTTACTTGAACGGCTTATTCTCGTTAACTAACAAAAAAAAAGAAATATCGTATAACTCCAATAAAAGAGTAATTAATCAAGAATACATACCTAACAAATTCGTCTAAGACTATCAATTATTGAATTTTATACATAATTAAAAGCTTAAATTTGGAGAGCACTATCCTTATGTATTTTCCCATACTATCGACGTTTTCGGCGGGTAGCTCAACGACGAACGATCACGGCCAAAAAGAATATAATACTATGTTAAGATTTAATTGGGGGTTAAGCAAAGAGTTACTGTTTAAGAAAAATAAATTCCGAACTATGTAACATTTGTCACGATTTAATTATATGATTATTTCGATCGAGTGTTCACCTTTTGGGTGTAGTTCATCTTTTGGTGCCCCTACCCTATTTTAAATTACTCAATAAACGTTTAAACACGAACGAATACAATAAATAATAATGTTGCGCATTAAAATTATAGATTACAAACAAATAATAATAATATGAATAGTGTAAGTGTATATGGAAGTACATAATAAATATTATTATAAAAAAGGACAGTACAGATAACAATAGTGTGAGTAGTAAAAACTCAGGTACGGCGCATGACACGACAGTTTCGCTGAGGTATGCTGAGAGTATGACGAGTGATGGTTGTATTAGGTTGCTACTACTATACAAATGGACATTCCAATATAGCGTAGAGCACAGCAATGAGTGGATTACAGGGACAACATGAACGACTAGGACACGACACACAATGCAATTTAACAGTAATATTTTATAGTTGGCACTAAGTAACATAAACAGGTATACATAACAACATAACATACAAGTTTGCCCTAAGACGACTCGCTGCCAAAAACCTGCGTGAGATCACTCGGCGACCGGACCCGACGCGCAGGCGCGGTGCACGTACACGCGCCCCTCTCTTGTCCAGGGGCTGCGCCATCCCAACCGCCTGCACTCCTGCCGCGCGCTATAGAACAGCGACCGATTCAGCCTAGTCAGCCGCTCGTTCACGTAGAAACGGCTAGGCGGCCCGGGCAGTCCGAAGTCTGACGTGTCGGCCCCGCAGCGCACCCTCGCGGCACGCAGCAGGTCGGCGCGCGGCGCGCGGCGGGCGAGGCGCTCCACCAGGGGCCGCACGCGCGCGCCCGCCCCTCTCACAGCGCCCTCCTGCAGGCGCGCGCCCTCGCGCTCAGCGAAGACAATATCGCAATCATCCAGGGCCACGCCGAGCTTGTGCGCGACCATACATACGAGATGTGACCGACTCTCGTTGGGCAATTCGGGTATCCCCGCGATCTCGAGGTCGTTCAGGAGCAGGTCGTGGTCGCGGTCGTTCAACTCAGACTTGAGGTCCGCGACGGCGTTAGCGAGGTCGCTGTTTCCGTTGTCGGCTGCGCGCTGCTCTGAGCGCTCCTCGAGACGGGCGGTGCATATAGGTTGCGGCATGACGACGACGGACAACACCTGTACTATTATTACAGTTAGTGCAGCGCTTGTCTAATAGATGCCGCTGTGAACGGTATCGCCTAAAGCAGACTATAATTCAGTTATTATTCCTATAATTTCCGCAAGTGCGAAGAGTGCGATGTAATTAAATACTAAACTCGTCACAAAAACAACTCAGTAGTCCTGTTTATATTGTTGCCGACACTCACTATTTAAAACGTTTAGTGGTGGGTATATTACTTAAGAAATTGTATGTTACTCACTAACACTAATTGAACTTCATTGTACTGTAAACTGTCTTATTTTATTAAATTTTTTGTAAATCAAGTGTTTGTTTACTTTTAAAAACTGTAACGTTCCGAGACACTCTTGTCGCCAACGTTCGTGACGTCACTCAAGACTCAAGACTCGACAGCCAAGCGAAGCGAACGTTTTTTTGTAAGTATGTCAAGTCCATATGTTTACTTTGGGCCTGTTGTTTGATCAGAGGCCCGTTTCACGAAGCTACAAGTTACAAATTACAAGCGGAAGCCTATGTGTCAAATTTTCGATTCCTTTTTCGAATTTTAACAGTTAGTTGAGTAAACCTCGTATCAAACCGGACCGCCAGGCCCGTTTGTGCTGTACGCACTATCGTGCAAAGTATCCATCATTGACCATCATGCTGTCACAGACATGAAGTTATAGATAAAGATGGAGGTAACACTCTCTAGACCCAAATGAAGCGTCTTGAATGTACTTTGACGTCATTCTATCTCAAACACTTAGGACCCCCTCCTCTCTTTCTAAGGTAGTTACCTAAGTGTTTGAGATAGAATGACTTCAAGGACGCTTCATTCGGCTTCAGAGAGTGTTGCCTCCACTTTTATCTATAGGGCCCTACGCATTATCCTTCCGTGCCATCCCTCCGGGCACGATGCACGACGCAAAACGATAGTGCGTAGGCTTGCTGGACGTCAATAATTATTATTATTACCGTGAAGGACTTGTACGACCGAATTTGCGCCCCACCAGCCCCCCACTACTTCTCGCACGACGTGCGGCTGGATGGTGCGTAGCCCTGACGTACGTCAATTCAATTGTGCATCGTGCTTGCATGGTAATGCGTAGACTTGACGTCCATCAATATATTTTTTTTTATAATTTTTCTTGATTGCTATTCGTGGAGTAAAAACTAGAGCAGTAGATACACCCCAAAAACATTAGTAGCTCCCCTATAAAAACAGGAGATCTGGCAACACTGCGAAGATTTGACGGCCGTCGACTGAAAGACCTAGCATCCACGGTCAAGAATAATTATTAAAAAAATATTGACGGCCGTCAAGTCTACGCATTACCATGCAAGCACGATGCACGATTGAACTGACGTACGTCAGGGCTACGCACTATCCAGCCGCCCGTCGTGCGAGAAGTAGTGGAGGGCTCGTTGGACACAAATTCGGTCGTGCAAGTCCTTCACGGTAATAATAAAGTCCCCTACGCATTATCCTTCCGTGCCATCCCTCCGGGCACGATGCACGACGCAAAACGATAGTGCGTAGGCTTGCTGGACGTCAATAATCACGGTATTAATAATAATAATTGACGTCCAGCAAGCCTACGCACTATCGTTTTGCGTCGTGCATCGTGCCCGGAAGGATAATGCGCTGGGGGCTTAACTTTAATTGTTGTAACTTTCGACATTCAAAAACATACCCAACAAAATACTTTTGACATTTAAAACATTGACTTTTTAACTGTTCGGCATCGCTATTTTAACTCAAAATGTATTCAATTTTTGATATTTAAACACATACCCACAGACATAATTGACTCATGTAGGTACTCAAACAAAATATCGAAAGTTTACTTATCGATATTAATTAAAGGTGTTTACTTCCAAAAGAAAATAAAAAAATGCACATTTGCTGCACATAGTGCCTTTGTATTCATCACAAGATGTAATACCATAATAATGTTTCTAGTTATACTTGCAAAGCGGCCGCATTATGGCCAAAAATCAACAGATTTATTGTAAAACACCAGTGAAAGCTTATATTTTGAGCATCATTTTCTTTGTTTCCCATTCGGGATTTGCATCCACGAAACACACAGGCCATTGTACTTAAACTATATTTTAATATTAAACTGTTAACTAGTTCAATTCATATATTTTCTACGTATTATTTTGAAATTCTGACCGATGGGCGAACAGACAGCGAACAACAACAGTAATCCGACTAAATTAAGTGACACATTTTCTTAATTCTTTATCTGACTAGCCGCTTATTCTATCCATTCATCTTAATTTAGTAGGGTTGAATGTAACAAACCCACTAGATATCAAACCATTATGAAACCAAAATCAACAAAATCAATCAGGTCCAATCTGTGGTTTGAGGTTTGACAAGTGATAAAGTGAGTGACAAGACTGACAAGTGACAACTTACTTATCACAACTTGCGGGTCTTGCGGCCGACTGCGATTGATTACAAAGCAGTATTTATATAAATAAAACTCTGGTTACTCAAATAAAATTAAATAATTCATTGATAAATTTGTAATGTTGAAGATGTCTTCCCAGGTAAGCAGAATTTATTATTAGCCATTGGACATTGTTTGTTACCGGTATTAATGTCGGAACTTATTATTTTCAAAATATTAAACATGTTTCATTTTGCTATTATTCAACATTTCACATTACTAGGTACTTGACAGGTACCTTATCATCACCCGGTTGATATTTTACACAAAATTTTTAAACAATGTAGTTATATTCTCTCTTTATAATTATTCTAAGTATTTAGTTTATTTAGTGTATAGTATATTCTATTTATTTTATCTTCTTTCTTTACATAGTATAAAATGAATTCGCTTCCGCTGTCTGTTCGCTTAGATCTTTTAAACTACTCAACGGATTTTAATGCAGGTTTCAGCAATAGATAGAGTGATTCAGGAGGAAGGTTCGCTGCGCGTTCGTTTTCCACTGCGTTGTATAGTGACATGTCGTAATGAGAATTCATACTATACAATGCAGTGGAAAGCGAACGCGTACGTGCACGTGCACGTCACGCAAGCGGTGTGGCTGGGCCTTAAGAGTAACCCAGCCTAACCTAATTATTGACATCCGAGGCACAGATTAAATAAGAGTTAGTACATAGCAGATATCTGGAGAAATACTCCGGTCCGAGATACCAGTTATTGGCACTTAGTGATTATATCGCCTGGCAATGAAGTTTGTGGTGTCAATAATTGGTAGGATGCGAACAATATGTTACTTTCCATAACATAAATTTAAACCAATCTTCTATTTACAGATAGAAACCATAGTGAATGCATACAAAACTCTATCAAAGGTGCCTACCATTGTTGGAGGAAGGCTGAATAACACAGCCACCAAGGTTACTACCAAGCAGTCCGTGCGGAGCATCGACAAGGGGAAGAACACTAAATATGTGTATAACTACGACTTGGATGACAATCTCAATGTTACTCACAGGAGTGAATTCGGAATTGATGTTTCAAGTGTGTAAGTGGGGTTTGATTTCGATTTGATGACGTTGTTAGACTGGTTGGTAGCGACTCTCCAAAAGAAGCTTGTGGTCCAAGGTTGAACTCCCGTTATGTGTTAATATTTCCAATCCAATTTTGTTTTTAATGGCAATTGGTCACAGACTAAGCGACCACAAGATGATCATGACCAGAGCTTGGAATAGGTAGTGCCTAAGCCTTTAGAGTAATACAGTCAATCCCGGAAAATCCCGCATTCAATAATAAGAAATAATTATTTTTTATGGTTGTAACCACTCTTAGTTACGTCCTCCCGCGAAGTTTAGGTAAATAGGCATTACCTATTCCGAGCTCTGATCATGACTATTTGTTCCAAAGTCACAGATATTTGAAAGTTAGAAATCTAAAATGGTATTTACGCAATGAATTATAAAATGAAGTAAGAAATTACAATTACAATGAGGTATAGTATGTATGCATTGATTGGCTTGTCTGGATGTTTCACTCTAAACTATTAAACTGATTAAAAAAGAGTGCTTCATAGAATTTGTCAAGAATGTGAGAGTGTTATTAAAATAATTAGACCAGTAGGTCGCCAGTCTAGTTTTAGTTTTTATTTATCAGTTTGTTATTCACAGTAATTGTAGTGTGTTCAATTCATAATGTCTCGCCCACTACTTAATTTTTCGTAAATTGATGCAACTGTGCAATGTAAATATGACAGTTTAATTTAATAAATACATATGTATTAGAGGTCAATGATCTAACAATAAAGTAAAGTAAATTACATCCATTAAAAATTGCTCATAGATTTGACAGTCCTTTGATGTGGAAACTTATTAAAATGAGTACCGCTTGCACATAAATGCTAAGGTAAAGTAAAAATTGACAGTTCTCATATGAATCTGACATTTGTGAATAAATTTAACAATGGGTTAACCCACAGTAAATCTACGTGCAAGCGAGCCTAAGTCTGCGCGAGTTAATAAATATTAACCTAGCTTAAGTTTTACTAACAATACAATGTGTTACAAAAATATCATTTCATCATGCATGTCTGTTCCTCCGTCCGTATGTCACAGGCATTTTACTCTAAAAGTACAATACGAACACTGATCAAATTTGGAGTATAGGTGTCTTGTAGATTCCGCTACTTAGTTTGGTAGTTAAATTACAAAAATAATTATTTCTAATCATCATGTGGTACATATTTCGACAGTTCTTTGAAAAAACACTAAGGTTTTTAAGCAGTTTTTTGATGAAGTCAATATTTTCGGAAATAATCGCTCCGAAATTTGCGCAAATAATGTGTCCCCCCCTTAATCTTTTAAACTATATGTCGAAAAAAATATGAAAAAAATCAGTAAGGTAACGCTTAATAAATACTTTTAGTCCTGGCAACAAAAGATTGTGAATGGATAAGTTGAAAGCAGAAAGTTTGACTTCGGATTTTTGTTGTTAGGAGATAAACATACTAAAAGTCCCCACCCCTCGTAGGTGAGCCCTAGGGGGGGGTTGTTTTGATGTTTTCGTTTACATCTTGGAAACGATGCGTCATAGGAAATGTTGTTGTATCCCATTATTAAAGCTGATAAAATTTCTCTACAACTTTGATTCTATACATTTTTCACGTATTTTCAATTTGTCTGTTGTCTAGATATGAGCTCCGAAAAACGCACGATTTCCCTAAAAGGGTTTTTAGCTATGGTATTACTGCGCGATACCTAGCACTTGGGACTATGCGCTGAAACTTGGCACAGTTGACTGTAAGCTGGTCTTGAATAGATTCAGATCAGAAGCCATCGAGAGCCACTGCGCATTTAGTGAGGGGAAGGGGAGGAAGTTCGCCGCTGCCGCGCTTTAAATGAAGCAAAATTTCTCTAAAACTATTAATATTAGGGCATGCAATATATCATTTTCGGATAAATTAAGGACGAGGAATCTATTTTTCGAAAACAATGCACTTTGTAACAAAAAAATGAATAAAGTAGGAAAGACTAAATACTACCCAGGGAGAATGTGTATTCGATTTCAAGATTGTGCCTCCCCCATGGCTCACCTCCGAGGGGTGGGGACTTTTAATATGTTTATCTCCTAACTAGCCTAAACAAAGTTCCGAAGTCAAACTTTCTGCTTTCGGCCATTCCATCCGAACCCCCTTTTTGAGCATCCATTTACCAAGTTATTTAAAGGTAGGTAAGTAGGTAAAGTAAGGTAGGTAGGTAAATAAATACTTTAAAGGAAAATTATTATTACAACATGATCGGATATATCGTTCTTGAGGTGTTGCCGAAAAACTGCGCTTCTCTACAAAACGACGTACTTAAGTGCCATGAAGATACTCTCTTTTTCTAGAGCACCTTTCCACGTCGTACTCTTTGAGATAGATTTTTGTGTTTGTAGTGACGGCTTCGGAACCCTACACTGAGCATGGTCCGATATGGTCTTGCCCGGTTTTTGAAACTTACTCTTGTCAATTAATTATTACATGAAGTCATTAGGTGACAACTGTTCAAATATAATAAAACAGATAAGTTTGTGTCTGGCTCTACACAAATAAGCACTATTTACACAAGACATTTGTACATTATACATGTGCCTCTATCTAAAGCCTAGGTTTATTATCATTTCACTCGGATAATTGAAGATGCCAAAATTGGTTAATTATAAAATAATTCCTCAAGATTGATTTTACGACAGAAGTGTCTATGAGAAGTATGTTTAAACCTAATCAAAACAAAATTACGCACAGTTTGTGCATTCATGACTTCCCGATAAAAAAAATACAAGCGGCGATAATAGTACATTGTGTATTAAGGGTGGTAAAGACAGAATTACAAACGAGAGTCTGTTAGAATCACACAGTTTACAATCAGTATTTATAAATTAGCGGCAGACTACATCATTGTCTATGACTTACCACAGATAATGTCAAACGTGTTCAGGAGTCCGATTCTAGTGACAGTCGATATCAATAGTGTATATGCGAGATTTTAGAAAATTGTATGCAACTGACATTTTATCTCGAACGAAACTTCATAATCGAGTGGCTCAAGAATTGGGGTCCTGACGTATTATGATAGTTTGAGTCCACGTATTATATTTAAAAAAAAAGCTATTACGCACGATAAGGCGTAATGGTAAAAAAAGGCCCGCGGGTATTATTTCAGATTTACGGTCGATTTTTCTAGCATATTAGGACACTATTTACGAGAAAGTGTGATGAAAAAAATTAAAGGCAATTCAATAATGCCAATTTCGTTTACTTTGCGTTTCGTAGTTATTTTTAAAATCATTTACTTTTCTAGTATTTATGGGTAACGACATTTTCTTTTTTTATGACAAGTAGAAGCCAAATGAGCACACAAGGTACCTGATTAATAAATAATAAATAAATAAATGTACGGGAATGTCACACCAATTGACCTAGTCCCAAAATAAGCTCTAGGCTTGTACTATGGGTACTAGACAACGATATAAATACTTATATAGAGAAATATATACTTAATTATATACAAACATGACTCAGAAACAAATATTCGCGCTCACTGCTATTTCATACCGTCACCGTATTTTGAGCAGCGGTGTGGTCGCTCCTTAAAGCGTAATTATTAAATTTAATGAGAAGATAGACATATATGATATATTATAACCTACCTACTAGCGACCCGCTCCGGCTTCACACGGGTAGCATATTATAACAGATCCGATCGCTACCAAACTTCACAGAATCGCCCGCTGAGCTTGAGCTTGAGATTCTAACGATAGTACACACATCTAAATCGGCTTAGGCGTTTAGAAGTTATGGTGGAATAAAGCATCGAACCCTGAAAAAATTACACTCCTTTTTTGGGCAGGCGTGTAAATCAAGTCCAACCCAATTCAGAACCCCCTTGGCCTATTTCTTAGTTTGTTTTCTCTTTGCAATGAAGAATGGGGTATTTACTATTTAAAGCGTTACAAAGGTGTAATGCATGTGGAAGAACCGAAAGAGATTGGTCAGGATCGTAGCAGGTGGAAAGAAGTGCTCTCTGCCTACCCCTCTGGGAAACAGGCGTGATTTAATGTATGTATGTAAAAGTTCCGAAAGTAAATCAAGGTGAAATATCAATTTCAGGTTACTTTCAACAGTATCACCTAGCGAGACCTTCAAAGCGGTGATTCGAGAGGAAAAGGATAGCAAAGATGTCAAGAAGCAATACTTAGAAATTTGGAAGAACAACGCGGGATTGAGCGGCTGTGTCGATCTCACTGCGCTAGATATTCATGGAGATGTCTATGCTGACTGTAAGGAAATGTTTATGTATAAATCAATAAAGCGGGTAATTAATATGTCGATACATCATCGGGAAACTCGTCAGGATCTTCCATAATAACACTTTTAAAATGAGGCTCGAATGTAACCTTATAGTTTAATCAAATTGATTATAGATTTAAATTAACAGAAACCGTTTAGTACTGAGCGATAGAAATCGACTGATTTAATAAGTTTTAAGGCATAAGCCTTCAGGAAACGTGGCGTTTTCAGTACGAGGTTGGAACGTCCGTTCTCGGTTCAAGTCGATTTCAGAATGCTTTGGCGGGCGAGTCTTCCCTCGCGCCAAGTTTACGGTTGGCTAATCTGTCAGCCAGGACTACCAAAGTTGCCAGCCAAGTTAACCACTTGACGTTTCCCAGCTAGTTTATTTGTCTCCCGCGTGGCGCTAGTAGCGCGGCGGCGCTAGTGTTGCCACGACAATTAATTTCCTAGTCTTCCACCGGCGGCGCTAGTAGCGCGACGCGACGACAAATAATATATTTCCATCATTGGGCGCAAAAATATCTGACACGTCTTGTCGACAAGAGCATGTCAGGTATTTTGGCGCCCAATGTTGGATAATATATTATTGCTCAAAATCAAATCAAAATCAAAATATTTATTCAGTAAATTGGCCACATACGGGCTCTTTTACACGTCGGTAATATACAGTGAATCTACTAGCGCTTCGGACAAGACCATCATTGCGGAGAAGAAGCGCCGCAAGAAACTCCAGCAGAAGGTCATTTTTTCAAACATAAAATACAATAATACTTAAAAGTAAGTTACATTACAAGGTAATAAAGCAACAAATATAAATTATTAGAACTATTACATATAAAAAAAAATACAAATTCAAAATTAAAAACATTACAAATAAATGTAAAAATTATCAAGATTACATGTCAAATACATGAAACTAAAAATAATGACTAGGAGAACAACACGACGAGGTCTCTACGTCAAAAGCCATAACTGGAATCATTAACTGAGCAAAAAGTCCTTGCAGACGTGAACAGACCGGACCCCACAAACAGCACCCGTTCACGAGTATGACGCATATCTCAGCCATCGCCTCCCTCAACCATGTGTTCGGGAAGGTGGCGACCCGATCAACGACGCCGCCGTAAGCAAAGACCTTTGAGCGAGCATGACGTGCTCATGCTGCCGGACAACATAAAAGTAATATTGTGTGATATAGCTGTCCGGCTGGTGACAGTACAAAGAAATGGAATCTGTTTCTTAAGTCTTTCCAAACTAGGCTGAGTCTGCATCTTGGGCACCCCAGGAGTGACATCAACATGTAAACTTACCGTCGTACTTGAGACAATGCTAGCTTGCAAAATTCGTTCGTGACACTCCCATGGCGCGGGGGACGTTACTAGTCGATGACGAGTTCCAAAACTCTACATATGATATGACTTACGTTACGGATATATCTGCCAATAGGTATCCCTAACAATATTCTATATAGAATATTGTGTAGACGTGATATCGATGTTTGTATTAGATATATTTATCAGCATACTAACAAAGACATCAACAAAACTAAATTAAATAATTCACTGTGACATTCCATAACATTAACATTACCTATCCTTATCATTTTGATGTTCCGTTAAAGTTGGATCTTCATGCGTTTTGATTTAAATTTACAAACCATTTGTTTGGCTTGACATCCACTAACTTTGCCTATCGGCGGACTCATCTTTGCGTAGCAATCTCGTGTGCGTTTTGTTTTGTGTGGCCGCGCTTATGACCATACGTTACCGCCAACAGCGACGGCGGCCGACTGACGCTCCCGCCAGACGGCCCCCGCCGCGCGCACACTTCATAGCGCCCCCGCTGTCGCCCGTCCCCCGTCGCCCGCGGACCATGGGAGTGTCACGAACGAATTTGCCAAGCTAGAGAGTAGTCATATAATGTCAAAAAAAGAACCGGACCCCCGTTGCCACAATCTAACGTAAAATATGCTTTACTGTGAGTAAATTAACGTGCAAATAGCATCACGCCTAATATCAGAAAATGCGGTATTGTGCAAAAAATCAACTTGTGTTTAACAAATTAACTGTTTTCACTTTGTAGCTGAGTTTGGCAGCTTGGATTGGTCCCCTGATGAAACTGCGGTAGTTTACATCGCCGAAAAGAAGTTGAAGAAATCGGAACCTTATATCAAAAGGAACAAAGTTGAAGATGCATCAATATCTGGGGGAGGAGAAACCTTACCCAAAAAAGTAATTATTTAGCTGTCATACTTCTTTACATAGTATAAGGGCGTTTTCTAAAAAAAATACACATAGTTAGGGACGAAAATTAACAATGGTAACTATTACCCGATGTACTCGTGTACTCGTGATCGTAACGTACCGAGTTCGAACCCCCGCGGTCACCATGTACCAATGAGTTTTTCTAACTTAAGTCATGGGGGCATAACACGTACAAATTATAATTCGTGCTTATTATTTGTACTAGATGGCACCACCGGTATCATCAGGAATATTATTTTCTTCATTTCCGTTAATCAAGGAAAAGTTAAGCTTTTATTAATCAGATATACCTTAATTTAAATGCAAACATCATTCTTTACATAAATTTAAGGCTTTATTTTAGAAACGAAGAATGGCATTTTTTTGCGGTACACTGAACGGCCATCATTAGCTATTGAACTTGCTACGTGATATTCATTAGATCCGCTAGATGGTGCTATACGAAGACGTTAGCGCCGACTTGTGTCGTCGCGGTCACTCCCGGTATAGATATTCAATGGAACAACGTTTAATTAAAGCGTTTGTTATTTCTTATCCCAAAAATACGAAAGTTTATTTATTTCAACACCACAATAAATAACTTCCCAAGTATTTTTCACTATGCGTTTGACACAAACAAAACTTAAAGTTATCTTTCTTACTCTCGTCACAGATTACTATACTCTATCATTAATTAGTGAAACAAGTGAACATAATTGTAGTTTGTAGTTTGTAACTGCGACTATTTATAACCGACTTCAAAAAAAAAGGAGGTTCCCATCTCAATTTATCCTGTATGTATGTATGTTCGCGATTATCTCGCGTTTGGCTGAACCGATTTTGATGTGGTTTTCATAAAAGTATTTGTTACACTAAGGAGGTTTTAGTTATTAAACCGACTTGAAAAAATAAGTTTCTCAGTTTGAACTTTTTACAGAGTTGTCGGAGTTAAAAAAATATTTTTTGGTTTGATAGAGTATACTTCCGAGGTAATCCCATCGTCACCAATCATGAGTCTAAATCTGAATCTGATGAAGCGATCCGTGAGGAATTGAGGGAACTACTCAAATATCATAGGCATAGGTACATACAGCGATTTTAGTATTTTTAGTAACAAGTCCAGCATTTGCATTCAGCAAGTATCATTTGGTGAAGTGGAACTGATGATGAAGACCACAAATGGCCTCCTGAACTCCTCAACGGTAGGTACCTATTTCAAGGGTGGCGATAAGATACCTCGATTAAGATACTTCAGCAATTGTAACATGAATGTTTAATTGTTTAAATATGACTATGACTTTCCCGAGGCGTTGCTTGTTTAATCAAAGGCCAGCCACACCGGATGCGTGCGCGTAGACGTGACGTGCGCTTGCGATTTACACTGCGTTGTATAGTGACATAGGTAGTCACATTTGCCTACAAATACCTAACTATGACTTCGATTTAGACAGTCAAAAGTCCTTAAACATTTTTATTGTTAGTTACCTACATTTATTGTTACCTACCTACTTAAAAGTAAGATATAAATTAAGGACAATTTTATTGACTATTTTAGATGAGTATAAATAAAATATATTTAGTGCACGGACCTAAAAAAAAGGACGTAACGTTGCCCTACACAGGAATGAAGGTCCTAGCCACGCCTAGCCAGCCTATGATATGTAATAACCGTTTTTTCGGCATATTTTTATTTTTGTTGTATCATAAAAACGGTAAAATATACAAGTGTCAAATTTAGTATGATTATACTGCAAACCCTAAAGAAAAACAACAAATACTAAATAATGGTCAAGTGTGAGTTGGGCTCGCGCTGATTCGAAATCGAATTCCAATTGGAACATACTGTGCGTCGGTACGGAACCCTCGGTGCGCGAGTCCGACTTGCAATTGATCGGTTTCTTTTTAAATTTGTCGCCAGGGTGAAGAGTACGTGTATAGGCAAGACTGGGGCGAGCAGCTGGTGGGCAAGCACCTGTCCGTCATAGTGGTGTGCAAGATTCAGACGGAGGTTTTCTCGGTGCTCGAGGGGATCCCAGAGAGCTGCTGCCCCGGCCAGGTGAATGACATTTCATAGGATTTAAAGTATTGTTTCCAGGTTTATAGGGCAGATAACGGAAAACAGGTCCAGTCAAAATGTGACCGTTTTCGATATATTCCATATTATTATGTTATGAACTTTAGTTTTTGAAGTGATACTTCTTACGTTACGTAACGCGTTATAAGGCGGTTAAATACGGCAGCGGAGCGGGGCGGTATAGTTCAACTTAGATTAGTTTAAGGCTAGGTCACAGATCACCCCCAATAGATACCGCTTACGAGACAGCCGATGGTCACCACTCATATGCGAAATTTAGTATATGTACGGTATAGCGCCGATGACCGCTGTCAGTGTCAACCATGTTTGAGACCTATGCGTACGCCTCCAGTTTGAGTTTGAAAAATGTCATAAAAAATATACAGAATTCGAGAAATTACTCAAAATGCCTTCACGTTCCGTGAAATGGTGAGACCCGCGCCGCGCGTTCATGTAAACGACAACATTGAGGGACTGCCCCACGGCACTACTAAACCGCACTACTGACCAAAACTAGTATCATAAATATGAGGTAGGTTTAGGTCACGTTAGTTGTGCAGCAGGCCCAAAGGGCCAAACCCCCCCAGAAAAGGAGCTCCGCGACAGCAGAGCTCCGTCGACTTCGGTAAATTTGAATTATAAATAGAAATCATTGGTCAGTAGTGCGGCTTAGTAGTGCCGTGGGAAAGGAGGGCAACATTGATTTGTTATAATCAAAAACCGCAAGGCAAACCAACCGCGCGTTGACGCGCGTTCATGTGAACCTAGCCTAAGTTATCAGTTCTTGATTAAATGCTCTTATAAGTTGTGTATCACAATTTTGCAAAACCGTAATCATTTTCTCAGTTGTAATTTTGAGTTGTATGAAGCAGAATCGTTCATTATCATTGATAAAAAAATATGTTTATTCAATAAGTAAGCCGCACGGGCACTTCTTACACGTCAAATATCTACCAGCTTTTCGCAAGACACCACGACTGAGAAGACACGCCGCTAGAAACTCAACAGTCAGTCTTTTTTTTAAACTTATCTACGTCTTATCTGAATTCAGCGCTCATTCCCGAAATACCAGTATTTTAAAATACCAAACTAATCTTTTCACCAGGTTCTCAAAAAACCAGAATCTAATTATTGGGTGAAGATAATAAACAATACTGTAATTTGAATGTTTAGTTTTGGGATTCCGTTATATTGAGAACCTGGTATTTTAAAATACTGGTATTTCGGGAATGAGCGGAATTCAGAATCAGAAAAGTTAACTCATTTATTATAGTGGTTTTTTTTTATTGCTAATTAAGTGCGAGGGGGAATTAAATTATTTTTTAAAAACCGGATACAGTATAAGGATTAAAATTTAGTCAAATAAACCTAAAAGGTGAAAAAACATTATTTTTCTATTTTTTTATGAGGTGTTCCAAATGGCTGCCTCGCCTGCCTCCTGTTCTGACACATGCACACCATCTCCTAATACTCCTTCTCATTCGTGTACTTCGGACGACGTGCAACGGATTTACATACACCCAATTAGCATTCGATTTTTAACCGTTTTACAGCTTCAAGGTTAAATTGTGTTGATCAGGTACGCTTTGCCCCTGACGGCAAGAGCGTGGTGGGCGTGGCGTGGCACACGGAGCCGCGCAGACTTGGCCTTATATTCTGCACCAACCGGCCGGGGTTCATCTTTGACTTGACGCTCGCCGGGCAACTGAGTGAGTGACTCTGCCGCCTTGCAATAGGGAGCTATCCTACTAATATTATACAGCCTTGGCCAAAGGTGTTGAGCGCCCCGCGTTTTCCTTTGTAACTTATGAATAAAGTATAATTTTGCAATTTAAAAATTACACAAATATGTAAGACTTTGACTCGTATATGAAAGACGCATGGGTGCTTAACGCCTTTGGTCCAGGCTGCAAATGCGAAAGTTTATGTGTGTGTATTAGTTTGTTACTCTTTCACACTGCTACGGCTGGACGGATTTGGAATGGAAATAGCTTATACACTGGCTTAACACATAGGCTACTTTTATCCAGGAAGATTTAAAGCGACGAACGGATCAAGTCTCGGGCAGAAGCTAGTTAATGGTATACCTGCCGCAAACTCTTCTAGCACACGGGTTAAAAATTGTTGGAGCAAGAAAGCGCATATTTCTTGGCCGTTTGCTGCCTTATACTTTGGTCTCTTGGATGAAGGTTGCTGTGCGATTATTGATGTAGATAACTTTTTAATATGATCTATACGATTCTCTGCCTTTTGGCAAAAATATGTTTGGCTGACTTCTTTTTTCATCGACTATCGGAAACTACAAGAATTTTTGATTAACAAATCGTTCGACACTCGTAATTTATCCGATACGTTCGATTAACGCCCATGCGATCGGGACGCCAGTAACAGCGCTAGGACCATCATTTTCCTTTTCTTCATTACGTAATTAGACCCCTGAAGGGTCGCCATACTTGGTACAAATGACCGGAAATTTTGTGTCACTATCTCCCGGTCTATAATACCAAATTAGACGCTTGTTTGTTGACCGTTTTTACGATAGGTACAACAAAAATAAAAATACGTTAAAACAAAGTTTCATGTATTGGGGACCTTTATTATTTCACTTTCTATATTTTTTATATTTGACAGTAAATCCGCCGTAAGAACACATTCTGAAAAAATAAAAAAACCCGCTATCTGTTACGATTCAAAAGATACAGCTCTTTAAAGTTAGGACGGACGGACGGACGGCATAGGCATAATCATAATAATAGGGTCCCGTTGGGCTCCCTTCGGGTACGAAACCCTAAAAAATAAACCTTATGTAGGTAGGTACTTACTTCATCGATACGAGGGATAGTATGGGCACCACTCTAACATTTTTGGCCCGCGCTGTAAGGTCGGATTTTTATTTCCACAGAAAAAATGTAAACAAAGTTACGTCACTGTCAAAGTGACATTTCAGGGGATCTCAAAGTTTGGGCTAGCAAGAAATATAATATTCAGTTATAATTTCGCTCGTGCCGTGATATAAAAATAAATTTGAGAAATAATTAAAATTAAAATCGCACAAATGAGTCACAGGAAAGCGATTACGACGGGAGCACGAATTGTGAAGCGAATCGAGTGAAGTGACGTCTCACATCAATGAAGCGGCCCTCAACTTGTTGACACAGGTGCATCGAGTCAATGATACCACTACAACAAATAAATTATGCATATAAAACAGTTTTCTCGTTTTAAATTAATACAACAAAGAATTTATATCAAAATAAAGTTTTCCATCAACAAATTAAATTCTTCAATCTCAACTACGTTTCGGCCCTCTATATGACTCGTCCAAAAATCGCGTACATTCTATCCTCTGCAACAATGTACTAATTCGTGGCGTCAGTACCAATAGAGTGTTTTTTGTCTTGATAAATTCCTTGCGTTTCCAGCTAAGCTGTCAGCCGAAGGAGTGGCAGTACGCTCGCCTCGCTTCGCACCGAACGGTGACCTGTTATGGTTGCAACGGCCGGCGGACGGGCCGCACCACGCCTGCCATGCGCTCGTCATCAAGAAAAAGGACTCGGTAAGCTGCTACCGACACTAACGACGAAAAGATATGGCAGATTTTCACTGATTTCCAAAAGTTTGTATTTTTAAAACTCACCGGTGACTAATTTTCACCCCTATGATATCGAATACGAGTGCCCCCGCTCGGCTCGTAAATGAAATCACCCGTAACTATTTAAATAATTTCTTGCCACTGACAGCTGACAGTTTGTGGCGTTCTAGAAACTAAACGCGTGGACCGAGGACTAGACAGAAGCGCGTGGAGCTAACCCCATGTGCTTCTGTTTAGTCCACCAGAGTAAATCTCTATAACCGAACAATTGTCCTCGCGTATGATATCCATGGACTTGTTTCTCTAAGTCCATGGTGATTGTCTAAAACTCGATACTGGCGAAATACACCTTATTAAACACAAGGAGTGAAAGCCATTAATTAAGAAAAAAAAAAAACGCGTGGACCGATTTTGATGATTCTTATGTCAATCGATTTGTCTTAACCTCGTGAGTGTCACTAAAGATATGACAGTAATTTAAATTCAATTTTGCAGCAACTAGACGCCATATTGTAAAAAAGAAAAAAATAAGGTCGAGGAGCTAACAAATGGGGTATAATTGAATAGGTATTTAAAAATGATCTTTAGGTTTCTTTAATAATTTTTCATTTTGAATGATAATTTAGGATTCAAACGATTTGAACTTGGTTAGCACGATTTAAAGCTTGCTTTTTGTTGTTATTATTATAAGTAACAGTCGTAACATGACATTGATAGATACGTTTTTTATACGGTCAACTCCAGTGACTACTAATAAATAGCGATTGCATATGATAAAAAAAACGGTAATTTGGAAAAATCTACATTGGACGGCACTCAACTAGATGCTCGTGTCTATGACAGAAACGGCAAAATACGAATTTCGAAAAATAGTGATTATAATGTCATCGGTGAGAATATTTTCACTAGTGATTTCAAGATCAGTGGGATTGAAAAATCGATCCCCAGGGGTCTAACATTTGGTGTAGGATGATTAAAAATGAAAAACTAGGTAGTAGCAAAAGGTTGAAATTTGGTCCGGTCATCACGGAACCGGTTCTGCATAAACTATTATTAAACTTCCTGTTTTCATCGATACTATGACATTGAAATGAACAGTATCAAAAGTCATTATCATTTAAAAAAAACTATATCACAGCAACAATTTGTACAATTAAATAGTTCTGGCATTATAATTTTGAACAATACTCGCTGAATTGACAGTCATAAGAGAATATTGACTGAATTTGTCATTTCAAATTCAAATTCAAATTCAAATCCATTTATTTGTCAGAATACAGTAATACACGGTCTTAGTTATAAAATTAAAGCACTTGTATTCAGCATGCAAGCAAGCGTACAAATATTGTAAATAATCTACAAATTTTCATAATACTTTCCCAATTTCATAAATTCTAGTCAATGATAATACAAATTTAAACCCCTAAATATTCCTTGACACTATAAAAACATTTCTCCATCAGCCATTTTGTCAAGTTACGTTTAAACATTTTTCCCGACAACATTCTTAATTCATCCGATAAGTGATTAAAAACTACAATGCTCATATTAAATATATTTCTTTTGTACATATCCTTGCGACAGAGAGGTTTGTACAAAAGAGACATAATACGTGCTCTTGTCTGCCTTTTAATGACTTGACTCCGTTTCATAAAATATTCTGGGTGGGAGTTGACAAACACACATACGTCTCTTATGTACACACACGGTAGTGGTAAAATATTCAGTTTTCTAAAGAATCTATTAAACAATGCTGAAAAAAGATATGCTGCTGCTGAAATCCGTATTATTTTATTATTATTTTTTATTTAGAAACAAAACAGACTTACATAACAAATCTGTACATTCGCTGAATAGACTACAAAATCCTAATTATACACCTATAGTTTCCTATATTAATTGTAATAATGAACTATAATAACAACTAACTATAATGACCTATAATAATGAACTTTTAATTATGACCATAATTATGCTTCGCTTACGTTACGTGTCTGTAACTGACGTTATATTTAGATATTTGCAAGAAGGACTATCTTAAAACTTATAAGTACATATTTAATTATCTATCTTTAAGCTATATTTACCAACTTATATATGATAAAATCACACCATAGTACTCAATAAAAAAAAAACTTTTACTACCAACGAACTGTCAAACAAATCCACGTCCATACACCTTTCGTTGTACAGTTTGCAAGCGCGCTTAAAATATGAATGCTGTGTCTATTCTAGGCGGTAAAAACCATATCGTCTTTGACCTGTTATGGTATAGCTTTTAACTCGGCCGCCATCACTGTCAAGTAACAAGAGCTATCAAAACGCTGACAATACAATATATAACAGGTCAAAGACGATATGGTTGTTACCGCCTAGAATCTCACCCTAGTAATTTTAATAGAAATAGTAATGCGGCTAATTTGAAAAGGATCGGCCATATACACTTTTAAAAGCATATTTTGTAAGATGAGGTGCGAGCACTTCTCAGATTTCGTAAAAATCTTGCCTTATTATGTTAACAAAGCTCTTGGATCATCCAAACAACGACAACATTCGAAGCATATGGTTTTTACCTCCTAGAGGCACTGGTCCCACCAAGGGCGGGGAAGTGATTAGCTATCGGCGAAACGAACAAAAGATAAAGATTCTCTGTCAGTAAAAGAGGCACGTATATTCACACTGCCGGCGAGAACTCTTTCCACTAGTTTGTCGAAACAAAAAATATAGATCCCGTGTCAAAAAAAGAGACACAAATATTAATAGTTGATCGCTGGCTGTACTCGCTTCCCATACATCGTCGGCGGTGGGACCAGTACCAGAATAGAGACCCTGTGCGTGTTTAGTTTTGCTTCTCGCAATACTGAACAGCGCCTCAGCGCGGCAACTACGTTGTGTTTTACGAGGGAAAAAATTACCTGATTATTAATGGTTTTAAACAAGAAAATAAAATCAGTACACGACCGTTAGAGTCAAAGAGGCTGAATGTTGTGTCTTGCAGCTTGCGGAAGCGTAATCTGTATAGTTTCCACCCGTGCGGAATTCAAGTGCTTTAATGAATAAAATCTTTTAATACTATCTTAATGCACTTAATAAATCGGGTTCCAGACTACAGAGGCACATTCTAATCGACTTCGAACATAACTATTATAAAACAACTTATAAGTTAGGAGCTTTCGAAAGGGTTTTCCAACACGAAGAATGAAACCGAGCTGTTTGTAAACTTTATTACCTACTAGCTTCTTCCTGAGACTTCGTCCGCGTAGATTTACATTATCGTTGTTCCCTCGGGAACTTTAATATTTTCTGAGATTAAATGTATGTTTTAATCAAGGGTATGAGCTATCTCCACTTTCATCAAATCCGTCCAGCTGTTGCAGCGTGAAGGCGTGAAGGAGTAACAAACTATCACACACTCACGCACAAACTTTCGCAATTCTAATATTAGTAGGATAGGATAGTTCAAGCCTAGTGTTTAGTTAGGGAAAGAAGGAAGGACGGTCTCGATATTAAACATTTAATTCCAGAGTGAAGTGTCAACCGTCATAGATATAGTTCAAACTAGCATCCCGACTGCAGAAGGGGAGCCGTTTTACGGCATTTACAACACGGGACTCAGCAGGAACTGCTTCAGCAAAGACGGATCCAGGCTGGTCTTCAGTACTCCCGGCCAGTACCAAATAAAGACCTATACTGTGAATATTGGTAAGATGGTTTCATATATTTTTCGTTCGTGAGAGTGATCTAAACGAAGGGATGACGGGTTTATATTTCTAATAATAAAGCCTTATGCTTGATACCCTAAGCAATTTTACTTAATTCTTAGTCTGATAAAAATTTCACTGGTCCCATTTGGACAATTAAAGTTGTCGCAGACATAACCGATCGGCAACGGACCGACACCGCCTCATTTATATAAGGCGAGGCGATGCTGTTACGGTGCTGATGAGTGTGCGTAGCAGTTGAGTTTCATACGAAGAATACTGAACGGCTCGAGTTGAGGCGATGCCGATCCGGTGCCGAGCGGATATGTCTGCGCCAACCTTTAGGGTAAAAAGTGGAAAAGTAAAAAACACTAGTGCGAAAAATCCAACTTTTCGCACGATATGCAGCTGCACAATGTAAAAAGCACTAGTTCGAAAAATACCACTTTCAGCTTGATATACAGCTACAAAAAGAGCCACTTTAAAAAAAAAATACACTTATTAACTGAAACTTATTTCTTAGGAACCGGGAAAATCTCTGAGCTGCCGCCTCCTGGCCTGGGCTCTCTGTCCGTGCTGGACGTCAAAAACGACGTCGTTCTCGCGACGTGGACGAACATGACCACTCCTGGGCAGGTAATCAATAATAGTCAAAAATCGATAGAATCAAGGTGTTTTAAACTGTCGTCCGAAATTGAATTTAGTCTGATGTTAATTTAAAAAGTTTCTGTCAAAAATTTCATTTTTGGGTCTAGCTTTTGTTGCCGGCTGTACCAAACTATTGAGTTCTAACTCGGAGGGTCTACGTTAAAAATAGTGGATATCCTGTCGCCACCTTCTGACTCTATCATGAGATCACCTCTTAGATAAAATAATATTGCATTGTCATCCGGTTTAGATAAATAGTCCAAATTTCAGCCCATTCCGTTAACGGGAAGTGGGTCAAATTTAACTTGCAAGATTTGACCCGTACATACATACTTACATACATACATACATTGCAAGTTAAATAAAAGCTTAATAATAATGTCGTTTTTCGTCTATTGGTCTATAAAAATTATACATACATACATACATAATCTCACGCCTTCGTTCCCAGAGTGGGGTAGGCAGAGCTACAGAATTACAAACATCTCTAAAAACTTGTTGATAATTCTATAACCACAATTTGCACAATTAGGCTAAGATGTTTACCAGCGTATTAGTGACAGGTTGCAAGCCCATCGCCTAACAGTACTACAAGCCTTTATTCCCTTAGTCGTCTCTTACGACATCCGCGGGAAGACATGGAGTGGCACTATTCTAACTCGGCAACCACACGAGGTAAAAATTAAAAATATTAATTGTTAATTATTATAAAAATTATTACTTTAAATATTACCGTAACTCGGTTTAGCCCGAATAATCTTCAGCCAGGCCTGCCTCTTTGCTTTTAAATATTATTAAAGAAGGTACTTACAAGTTTTCACGGTGCCTCAAACACCCAAAAATGCTTAAAAGCTCTTGGACTATATTAAAATTACCAGATACGTCGCTATTTAAAAAATAAATGTTTTAGTAAATAAAGCTTTTTATTCCATACGACGTGTGTGAACGATTCGATGTATGAATGTGGAAGAAGCGAAAGAGATTTGTCAGGATCGTAGCAGGTGGAAAGAAGTGGTTTCTGCCTACCCCTCTGGGAAACAGGCGTGATTTAATGTATGTATGTATTGTATTGTATGTATTTCATACAAGAAAATATTAAATGATTAAATGTAAAAATATTATGTAAATTAGAATGTTGAAATGTATATTTAGTCTGTAAGAATGTATGCTATACGCTAATTTTGGCTAGTTGCATAGTTATGCCAATTAACCCGACGTTACACGTATGTTTTACAAATAGATTATTTGAATTTCATTTGGTAGTTTCGAAGGTCCAGTCACCAGCAATAATATATGATCCAATATTGGATTCAAAAAAATATCTGAGACGTCCTTATTACTGGAGGCATAAGAGCGTGTCGCTGGACTGTACCAACAAAACTAAACTAGCCCTGCTTTTCCTACTTTTTGAAATAAACTATTGCCAGTATAATAATGCATAAATAAATAAACACAGTAAAACAGAAAAAACACACAAATAATTACAAGGTTGTTTTATTTAATTTAGTTTTAATAAGTGTTAACCAACCGACATCCGTATCTGATCGGGCATTAGATTACTAATGATTACTTTTGAAGATGCAATGTTCTGCTGCACTACCAACCTGGTTTTGACCTGTCGGTGTTGTTGGAACCGGCAGGTGTTCTGCGGCAAGTTGCCGGCGGGCGGGAGCGAGGCGGAGATGCGCTGGGGCGGCGTGGGCGCGCCCGCCGCCGCGCCGCCCGCGCTGGCCGCCGCCACCGTTCGGCGCACCACGCACGTGCACGCGCACACCGACGAAGCCGTCAGTCAGTACAACCACACTAGCACACATTATAATAGTACATTGTTCAACTAGGGACTAAAACAAGCCATAATGACACTAGATGTTTAGCCACGCGAGCGAGCGAGAGTGGCTATAGTTCGAGTGTCATTATGGTTGTTTAGTCTCGCGTTAAACACTCTACTTTTCACTTTGAATGCGAGGGAAAAAAACGACGTTCTACACAAAATTACAATATTTAACAAATATGTAACAGAGTTTCTGACAAATTTGTTTCGCGGTCGTTAGTTTTTTGTAAAGTGACACTTTAAATGCTTGCATATTTAGTCAATGGATACAAACTTGAAAACTATTTGGACCATGCCTAATGGATTATTCCCACCTGTTACGACCAATTTGTTACCACTGGTAACAACTGGGTTTTTTTTTCCTATTTGTTACCACTATAATATTCCGTGATAACTACTGCGAAAAAAAATCCTAGTAGTTAGTGGTAACAGCTGAGAATTTTTATTTCCAGTAGTTACCAGTGATAACAAGTGGGAATAACCCTGCCTAATAAAGTAAAATTATCCTTAATATATTTAGATTTTGAAATTATCCGTAATCATTAACCGTGTTTCACGAAATTAAATAGTTTTGTTTTTAATTTTGCACAGTTGTCATTTTGAGGTTATTTCCACGGCCTAAAAATAGTCTTTGTACTTTAGTCCCTAGGGAGTAAAGTGTCGTTTTAATCCCTAGGGATTAAATTCATCACTTTAGTCCGCCTATACATGGCTATTATGAGTCATTTTAGAACCTCAGGAGTGAAAATGAGAAAGAAGTCCAAAAAAAAACAGCTCGCTTTCTATTACAATTCAAATTATACAGCTCTTTAAAGTAAAGACGGACGGACGGACGGATTATGAACGGAAACGCTGGCCATTGTTTGGGTACGGAACCCAAAAATGGCCAGCGTTTGTAATTAACCGACACTGTTAGGTATGGATAACTTGATTGCGCAGAGAACTTCACGTCGCTCTGCTTGCTCCCGGCGGGAAACAACAAGGTGCCGCTGGTGGTGTGGCCGCACGGAGGCCCGCACTCGGCCTTCGTCGACGCCTACAGCTTGGAAGCAGCGCTCTTTACTTTACTCGGTAAGCCACACAATATCATAAATGATAAACTTATTTATTTCATAAGGACGTCAACAGAACATTACAATGAAGAGGCCACATATGATAAAGTCGGTAGTGTTCCGCGATCTGAATCTCAATAACCATAACGCCTGTGTCTGTTCTTTGGACAAACACATGTGTTGGTTCTTCAAACTTGATCATATTTTCTTGAGACTCTTTAAGGTCTGTACCCACTACACCGTATCATACCATGACCGTAATAAGAACGTGTCAGACAAAAAATATTCTTTGTATTGAAAAGTATGAGACTACGAGTATGCCCACTAGAACGTTCCGTCACCGACCAACATCTTAATATTAATTACCTTCCGGGCCTGATACGTTCATAGTGTTACGCCGATGGCATAAGGCGTCTCATTTTTTATCGTTAATTTTGGTGCTTTAGAAGCGTTTTCAGCAGGCTGAAATATCGTGTCAGTCCATTTCAGAGGTAGCTCTATCACATACCAGATTATCAAAATTTCGACCAACTTGCCGTTGTTTTCAGGCCGCTGAAACATGTTTTCGGTCCATTTCAGGCCACCCTCTATCAGATTACGCCATAACCTGAAAACCCATTTTCAGGGGTTTTCAGGACCCCTTATGGGCCTTTGAAGTACATTTCAGTATATGGCAATTTTTCCACTAAGAGTGAAAGAGATAGCATGATTAGAAAGAGACAGCAATAGTGAGAACCTTCGAGAAATGTGTGAGAGAGAAAACACGACTAGAAAGAGACAGCAATACTGAGAACCTTCGAGAAGTGTGTGAAAGAGAACAAGATTAGAAAGAGACGGCGATACTGAGAACCTTCCAGATGCGTGTGAAAGAGATGACACTAAATGAGACGGCAATACGCGGAACATTCCAGACTCATCCAGACCCGTGAGTCAAGGACATCAGAACAAGGTAGCAAGGCGTAGAACATTCCAGCAACGAATAGTCTCGATCGTCCTTGGCGGGGCGAAGTACATCGAACATTCCGGAAGGCATTCTGGAAAGATCGGACACGGGAAGTATAAAAGGCGGACCTACCGGCAACCGAGATTCAGTCTTTACTTGGAAAGCGATCAGTTCGAATAAGAGCGACCCGAGCGATCATCTGAGTATTCGAAGTTTATTGTGCGATAATTGTTTTGTAACGGTTTAAGTGAGTGCGTAATTAAAGTCTACTTTTGATCATCGGTGTATTCGTGCATTTCTATCAGTTAACTATCCCCATGTACGTAACAGTCATTTGGTGTCAGAAGTGGGATAGAAAATGCCAGTAACTCCGCGAGATCAAGAGCCGAAAGTTGAAGACCATGAAAATCGTCTACAGACTATCAAAAACAACATGGAAAAGCTTGAAATTAAAGTGGCCAATGGTTCCCCTGGGTGTGAAACCTCTATCACGGTTGCTGGAAGATTTAAGGTGCCACCGTTTGATGGGACATCGTCATGGGCAGTCTATGAACTCCAATTTGAGTCAGTGTCCCAGGCGAATGGCTGGAACAAAGACCGGGCAAAAACGGCTCTAACTTAGGCACTTCGAGATGAAGCCCTTATCGTGTTGGAAGCTCTGAGAAAAGACAGGACATACGACAGCCTTCTTGAAGCCTTGGAGGCTCGTTATGGTGACAGCCATTTCGAGCACGTCTTTAGAGCTTAGCTTAAGGATCGAGCCCAGGGACGTAATGAGTCATTACAACAGTGGGGTCTGGAAATAGAAAAGTTGGTTAGAAAATGATTCGTGCATTTCTATCAGTTACGTACCCCCACGTACATAACAATAGTATGGTACGGTGTAGTGAGCAGAAACCTTAAACGTGAAGATATGATTAAAACAAAGTCCGCGATAGTTTTATTTTTCAAACATGACACCTTTTTCGCATGTTTTTGGTTGAATCTTTGAAACCCTACGATCTTTAACGTTGATTTTCGATTCAATAGTTGAGTACTCATAACTTCTTCATTGTGTTAAACATTTTTTTTTAATAAATGTACCTAGCGGTCTTAAAGTAAACGTCAATTAATGAAAGGGTATCATGTAATCGATCAGCAAAATATTGTTATATTGGTGAACAGAAATATGTATTTGGTCAGCCAAAATAGCTAGTTGGTAAGCAACTTATGGTTAGCAAACATTTATAAATCTGTCTGCAGTTAATGATATACTGAACTGCTCTAAATTATTTTGGTCAGCAAATTAAATATTTGAGCTGCACTGAGCGACCCACGGTTAATCAAATTTTGGGTAAGCAATCAGTAGGTAAGCAAAAAATTTCATTTTTTCCATCAAAAAAAAGGGGGCAAATTTACTGCCGTACCGGCAACGCACATATGCCAAACCCACCATCAAATATACAAATTTAACATAGTCGACGGAGCTCCGCTTGCGCAGAGCTCCTATTACTGGGTTGTTCTGGCCCTACGGGCCTGATATAAAAACGAACCTAACCTAACCTACCTTATATTTATGATACAAATTTTGCTTATTTTAGGGTGTGATTGTGATTACTAAATTTGTGTGACAAAACTTAACTTTTAATTACTACTAGCCTCAAAATTACCAACGCTTGGGTGCTCGCGTCACGCGGTCAGATTTTGCTCCGCCCACAATAACGAACACTGCTGATATTTCCAACTACACCGAGGAGCAAAATTAGCGGAACAGAGTGCGTTTTTCATACAAACGAGGTTATTTTGAAGCTTTGGTGCTATGCCTGCGGATGGTTTTTAGTGAAATCTGATGATGGATACCCCTTGCATCGAAACAGGACGTCCAGAGTACCTAAGATACCCAATCGATTGAATCTGCGGCTAACGCCGGATTTTTACATGTTCAGAAAAACATCTAAAGGGGTAATAAAATGTAAGGAGTTCCAAACGCTGACACAAACTCTCTCACCGTGGTGTTAACTGCCTGTTCGATCAATTAAGTATCTTACGAAGTTTTGACCTCCTCTATTGAACCTCAAAGTATCCACTATTAAACCTCACTCTAAGCAACCCCAGGCATAGAACCAAAGCTTCAAAATAACCTCGTTTGTATGAATAACGCACTCTGTTCCGCTAATTTTGCCCCGGAGTGTAAACGCAATCCACTTATTTATATAGATAACCATTATTTTAATATGCACACTTCTCAATTGAACTGCTTACAGACATGTTTTCTCTGCTGACCAATTGTTAAATCTTGCTGCCCAAGTAATTATTTTACAGCTCGACTGTTTATTAGGCAGAAAAAATATAATAAAAACAGATTATATTGGTTTAAATGTTAACCGTATGTAGGGCTTGAATTCCGAGATCTCGGAATCTCGAAATCTCGGAATCTCGGACCAATTTTTCAGATATTATAATTCCGAGATTAGACGGAGCAATACCGGAACACTTTCAATATCGAAATTGAATTCCGATATTGGGCCTATCAATATCGTAAATCCGATATTCATTACCTTTTAATTCCGATATTGTAATATCGAAAAAAACGTAGTATTTCAAAGTTATCTGTGGAGTTGCCTTCTATGCATTATGCAGTACCGGACGATTTCTAGTATCGAAATTGAAAATCGGTATTGAATATTGAATAGAAAGTGTGTTTTTCTAATAGATCCCTAATTCCGATACTAGTATCGGAATTCCGATGTTGAGACACAATACCGAATTTCAATTCCGGTATTGGAAATAGTCGATATTGTACGCCCTGCGTAATTCCGAGATTCCGATATTGAGGTTCAATACCGATTTTCAATTCCGATACTGGAAATCTTCCGATACTGCATGCCCTAACCGTATGTAAATTGTTTGCTGAACAAGAGTTGTAGCCCGATTTTTTTTTATTGCCTGCCAAATCTTTGTATGCTGCCCAAATGAGTTAATTGCTTATTTTTTTTGCGAATCAAGTTTAATAACGGCTGACCATTTAATTACTTCCCTTAATGAAATCTGACGCTGTCATTAAGGCGCGCGCAAACTATCTCCATCTCACGTTCTTGGCGCGGAATCATATAAAGCCATCCCTTTTCATTCTGTGTGGTCTTGGCAGCATATGTGGCCTCTTAAGGGCATGAGTGGATGAAAACGCGAATGTATTAAAGACGTTGCGCCTAAATTGTGGTAAATCATGAGTTAACACCTTAATTTATGCAAAAAAATAGATCGTAAACGTGACATACCTTTCATTCACTCAAGTCTTTAATTAATTATTTTGGTGTTTAAGTTTATCCGCTGGAAGCCTTGTGAAGGTTGATCTTAGCCGGAGGCCTATGGCTGCGTTTATTGCGTGACAAAATGTGGATAAAACATCCGTCACTTTTTGACACGTATATAGGTACGAGAGTGACGGATGCTTTATCCACATTTTGTCACGCGATAAACGCAACCAGACTAGGCCCGCTGTATACATTGTAAACATTTGCTATTCGGCAATAAAAGCCTACGGAACTACTTCAACTCAATCCGTAAATATTATCACTAGCTGTACCTTTCTGACTTTGTTTGCAATTCGGGTACCGTTAACTGGATACAAGAAGTAACGAATTAGTTTCAATATTCAATACATCTTCACTGTTTTTTATTTGCCGTCTATATTTTTAGAAACAAACCATGTAGGCTCCCCTATAGATCTAAGGTCCTGTTTGGTCCAATGGTCTTTCGAAATTTCAGGTTTCGCCTCACTACAAGTGAATTACCGCGGTTCTATCGGCGCGGGGGAGCAGTCTGTCTCTTTCTTGCTTAAACGTGTCGGTTCTGCCGACGTCAAAGACTGCAAACTGGCCACCGAAGATGCCATTAATCAGTTCAATGTCGATGAAAATAAAATATGCCTCGCCGGAGGTTCCCATGGAGGGTTTTTGATAGCACATCTTAGTGGCCAGTATCCAGATACTTATCGTGCTGTGGCCAATAGGAACCCAGTGATAGACGTCGCTAGCATGTACAATTCGAGCGATATACCTGATTGGTGAGTTTGTATTCTTTTGTTGTTGCATGTTGTATTTAAGTAGTGAATAAACGCCTTGGTGGAGTATTCCGGAGCACTAAATAATGAGCTAGATTTAGTTTTAAACCATTTCGGTTGTAGCGCACTGATCGTATAGCTTTGGGTTTTTTTTAAGTTTAAGGTTTGTCTCGATGCCTGAACCACAGTATAGCGTAAAATATACATACCAAACGTTTCAATATCAAGTTACAACTGATACCTCTGCAGTAAATTCACAGACACAACTACCAAGTATCTATTTCACCATCTTGACAATGACATCACTGACAAATAGGGGGCAGGTCGGTCTCGTCGGTCAGACGAGGTATAACTTATTAATAAGATTTTTTGACTTTGCTGAATATTTGACAAATACATTAGTATCCTTTGAATAAAGCATTCCGAGAAAAAATCCGTGAATTGCCTGATTTTACTAGCTTCCTTCGTTTATGACATTTTGATAACCAGCGACCAGCCCTCACTTCGCTTCGGTTTATGTGAGTTTTCTGTAACACTCGTACATAAACCCTAACCCTAAAACTTTACCCTTAAATCACTCAATCTATTGGTAAAAACCCTACTAAAATCCGTGGCGTATTGAAATATCTAAGCGAAGGTACATACGGAGGAACAGACGGCGAGAAGCGACTTTGTATTATACTATGTAGATATTATTACTATATAGATTTTATGTTTCAGTCCTAAAGAAAAAATTGTAGGTTACAATCTTAATATCTAGATAAGTCAAAGAGTACCTAATTTAATAATGCATAATCACTTATTTTGTCACATAAGATTGTATTCGTCTATCTTTCTCAATTAGCTTATGGATAAGTAGGTACTAAAGCTGATCGAGAAAGCAAGATAATTTTTGAAACCGCAGGGACAAGCCGATTACCTAAACATGGTACAAAATCACGTCGATTTTTTTCATGACAAAAAAAAATGCAGACGGACTCGTAAAGGGGCCAAACTCATACCTCTCTATCTTGGTCGGATGTTTTATATAGGGTACAGGTACTGCCAATTTTGTTTTTTAAAAAGCCCTCGGGACTGATTGAGCCCTAGGTCTGTTGCTGGCGTGAAGATACCTCTACTGCTATACCGTTCATCCTGTGCTTGCTGGAGTCTCCGGATACAATATTTTTTATCGCGGTAAATAGGACAGTTCCCGAGGGAATGATGATAAACTTCTACGTAGGAACGCCTATAACATAAACAGCGTCAGGAGGGGACAGCTAGTAAATATTTTAGATTTCTTATAATATTACATGTGCCATTGGTACAACACAATTTTTAAGTGATGACGGGCATACGTTTAATATTTATTACTCATACTTCCTAAATTGATCCCATTTTATTTCATTCCTTTGTAATGCGCCGTGTATCCAGTACGGCCCGCCGGCCCCGCGCCCCGCAAACCGTGGGACGATCGTCGTTATATCAGTCAAGCTATAAAGTCAATGCCTACATTATCCCGTAGGTTTCGCGTCGCTCAAAATAAACTTCCGCGGCTCAACCGGGTACGGAAACGCGAACGTTCGCTGCCTTCTATCCAATGCGGGTCGATACGAAACCCAAGACTGCCTTCTCGCTCTCTCCGACGTGCTAGAAGGAGACACCGACGTGTGTTTGTACGGGGCCAGCTACGGCGGTTTCGTGGCTGCTCACTTGGCTGGGCATAGTCCGGAGAAGTTTTGCAGTGTTGTTTTAAAGAACCCTTTAATAGATATGGCTACGAAAGGGCATTATGCTGATAATTCTGATGGGTGAGTTTGCTATCGCTGTTGCTTTTAAGCTTATGGGAGTGTCTAAGTAACAAGCAACACAAAACGGTTGTATAGCAGCCGTTGAACGGTTTTCGATTAAACCTAAAGCTGTATAATATGGCTGTATAACAGAACTATATCCGGATATAGTTCTGTTATAATGCTTAAATGGGCACAAATTATTCAGCTTTAAGTTCACATGCCTGTAAAATAGCATCTTAATAGCGTTATATTAGCATTATAACGGGTAACAGTTGTTAAAAGAGCTGAATATCAGTGTTATAAGAGGGCATTGGTGGAATAATCTACAGACTTAATGGGTCAATCAACTTTTTTACTTATATAAAATTTTCAACAAACATGTTTGTTTTTAAATATGATATCACTGCTTATTTTCGTTTTTAATGATGTAGTCGTTTTACTAGTTTATCAATCTATCTTTTTCAAATACCTACCCATACCTTAATTTCTAAAATGTGTGAAAATTGGGTAATTACGTGTCTACTGAGTTACTGTCCGCGAATTTGTGTGATAAATAGTGAATTGTCAACTGAGTTACCACATTTTTATTACATACATTTTTAAACAATACATTATAATTTGATTTATGAAAGGAGTTAATGATATTACTACAATTTAAAAATAATTTCACTTAAAATAAGTCCCCAGATTTTATTTTATTTATTAATATCTGAACGGTGGGCAACAGACAGAAATGTGTGGGTAAAAAAGTTGATTGACCCTAATACTTAGAAGAGGTTAGTTTAATCATTTTAAGCATCATTTTCACCAGCAATTATATTGAGTTAATATTATGCGCTACGACTAAATTCACCAAGGACATTTATAATCTTAGTGATCCGATAAACGTAGTGGAAGTTCAAAATATTCTTGGGAGGACATATTGATTATTATTTTCTAAGCCTAAGTACCGTTTTTTATGTACCTATTGTGAAAAAAAAATGTGGTAAGGAAATACTGTCATTATGTATACATATTTTATGCAAATAAATGAAGCGCCACGGGAATAGTGTGGTTTTTATTATAAATATGAAGGAAAAAATAGCAGTGACCAAAAATATAACGTCAATTTATATATGTTTACAACATAAAATTACTATGTAAGGTGTACATGGACTTTATATCGTTGTATTTGGCCTAGATTATCTTCATGTATTCATAGTTTAATTTCTAAAAACTCAAAACGAATGAAACAAATTGACGACGCGCTAGCCTAGTTGGTAGTGACCCTGCCTATGAAGCTAGCGGTCCTGGGTTCAAATCCCAGTAAGGGCAGATACTTGTGTGATGAGCACGAGTATTTGTTCCTGAGTCTTGGATGTTTTCTTTGTATTTAAGTATTTATTTCTCTATATAAGTATTTATATCGTTGTCTAGTACCCACAGTACAAGCCTAGAGCTTAGTTTGAGACTAGGTCAATTTGTGTGAGATTGTCCCTTGATATTTATTTATATATTTATTTAAATACAAGTTTTAAGAAGGAAACATGGAGACTGATCGTATACAGCGATGTGAACCAATTTAATTCCAAATTAATTCTAATGGCCGTACTACGGTTCACCTGGGGTTTATTATTCAGCCAAAATCGGTAAAGTGTATTTTGTGTGAACTAATATGCAGCTCAACTCAAGGCCGTTATTTACCCACATGAGAACTTAAAGCATTATAACATTCTTTACGTAAACCTTTATAAATCAATTGGGTGCATGAATGTTCATTGTAATTCTCTTATAAGGTTCAATAAAAAAAGCTGAATAAGGGGATATAGCTTGCTCACATTAGAACTTAATGCATTATAACACTCTAAACTGATGGACCGATTTCGGTGCGTTTTTTTTAAAGCCGGTTGTCTAGTGGCCGCCGGTGGTTCATAGCTAGGTTTCATTAAATCGGGCGGGCCTGTAAGGGATATCAGCTCTGAAAGGGCTACCATTGTATCGGGGGTTTTTATCTATGTAATAGTTATAATCAGAAGGCGGAATTTTCATGGCAAAAATCAAACGTCAATATAGTTGGAACGTTGAATTTTATCGACTATCGATAAGTCATATTTACGAAGCGTATCTTTATTTATTTATTAACAAAAATAGACCTCAAATGATGATGAACAGGAACAACATATATATTTTGAAAAAAAACGGAATTATGGATTGTTAATTATTTTCCACGGGATGTTGCAAGAAACTAGAAATATAATCAAATCTAGATAAAAACTAATAGCGTTCTTTACCGCTTTAATCTCACATGAATCTGTTTAACTCGTTATGTGAGTTTCAACGCAATATTTTTTAAGTTGCTTTCAATGAACCTTACATGTAGAGCAGTATATTGTTGAATTATTTTCGTTGTAAGTAAAGAAAGAATACTTCTTTATCCAATTGTTTATTATTTTTTGTTCGTTTGTATTTCATGAATTAGTTGCAAAAAGACTAGTGGCAGAAATGCCAGTGAACTGTCATGTGATTTACTATTAATGGCTATGCAACTCGCTAATCAAAGAGGTTAATGTTAAAGGTCAGCAATATAGAAGGAGATTAAACTTATCGATAGCTGGAAAAGTCGATAAAATTTAACATTCCAACTCTATTGACGTTTGATTTTTGCCATGAAAATTCCGCCCTCTTGTTATAATAATTCTGTTAAAAATACAAGGAATCATTACTAGTGTTAGTATTTTGGTGGCATATCGTGGTTCTAGAATCCATGGAGTCGCTATTTCCTAATTATTATAATACATGACACTTTGATTTTGACCTTCAGTATGGTCATATTTCACTCGACTCCAAAACAATAGTTGTACTGGGCTGGTTCTTAGCTATAATAGATCAAAATCGGTTGTGTTGTCAGTCTCTGGATGTGGGGGTCTCAATAGGGATCATGCATGGATTTTTTAAATCACAATTCTTAACAAAATATGACAATACCGTAGAAGAGATCACCATAAGTGAAATTTAAATAAAAATCGGCCAAGAAATATTGATAATAAGGTAAGTTGTCATAAATAGTAAAAAAATAGCACATCGATAATCTAATAGCACTTAGGTAACAATTGACAATACAATCACATTAGTGATTTGACCATGTTGTTTCTACATGAGTTGAGAAAGGAAGGAAAGTTAAGGAAACACATTTGAAAAAGCGGCCATCGCGGATTGAACGCTCAATTTTCCATTCCATTTCTACTTATGAAGTCACATTTTAAGTGTTTTTATTGTGGTGATGGTTCGACGATTAATTTTATTTATCACCTTTATATTAATTTAAAAAAGCTTTAGTATATTACTATTTTTGAGTTGAGTTTTTTTCAGTCTGTTTTTTTTTGTACAGTTGTTATCATGACCTATCTGTAGGTCATGATAACAATGTCCTATTTGTGTTCCTTATCATGACCTATCTCATGCGCTCAAACTCGGTGGGTCTGGGTTTAAATGTATGTTTGTTTGCTTGATTATTTGATCCACCATTTTAAATCTATTGGCTCAGGCATCGAGACAAACCCCTCTGTGGTTTAAAGGTGCTATTTAATATAAAATTAAATTGTGTTTAAGAAAAAAAATGCTTATGTCGCTTTCGAAATGCATGGTATTAACAGAATCATTGTCATCCCGGGTGCCTAATCAGTCAAATGCTACTGAACTGTTTGCAATCCATGAAAGTGCGCCACGCTCGTCAGCTTTACTTTGCATTGTTGCGCGTCAATGTACGAAAAATTAAGCAGTGGGACGGGACTTCCTACATTGAAATCACTTTTTTTTTATGGCATGGAGAAGGCAAACGAGCACACATGCCACCTGATGGTAAGCAGGGTCTGTGACTCATAGACTTTTACAATCTCAAGACGGCAATCCTGAGACCGCAAAAAAAACCTTGAGGATTAAGATGGAATGCCTCTATGCTAGTAATTTCACCGATAGTGTTATCCCGGCACCGGAAGGTTAAAGGATAAGATGGTGGTAGCGATCCGGATGTGTTTTTTATTCCAATCGGAGGACAGATACAATACCTGTATTCAAAACAAGACTTATCTTTAGCCCTGGGTATATTTTTAGGTGCGCGGTAGAGGCCGGTTTTCCCTTCACGGAGAGAGGCGAGCCCTCGGAAGAGGAGTTGCTCGCCATGAGGCGTTGCTCACCGCTCGTGCACGCACACAAGGTCAAGGCACCCACGGTCCTCATGCTGGGGAAGATCGACAAACGGGTGCCATACTATCAGGGGCTGGAGTATGCTCGCCGGCTCAAGGCCAACGGGGTCAAGACCAGGTGAGAAAGCTGTTCTCGAAGAGTCTTCATTTGTCCGGTTTTTTAGCATTCTGTGGCTCAAACGGAAAAAAATTAACCACGGATCATTTCGTTCTTCGTCTGTCTGTCTGTCAAGACCCTTTTTCTTATGAACGCGTGGAGGTACAGCACGACACAATTAAGGCGCACGTCGAAGCGCTTACACCGTTGACCGAGAGTCTATTATTGCTTAATCCGCGCGCAATATTAGTTGTGTCCTGCTGTATCAAGCTGAATTTCGGACTTGACAGAAGCGCGTGGAGCTAACCCCATGTGCTTCTGTTTAGTCCACCAGAGTAAATCTCTTTAACCGAACAATTGTCCTCGCGTGTGATATCCATGGACTTGTTTCTCTAATAAGTCCATGGTGATCGTCTAAAACTCGATACTGGCGAAATACACCTTGTTAAACGGAAGGAGTGAAAGTCATTAATTAAGAAAAAAAAAGTTGAATTTCGTATCAAATACTCAAGTCTGCCTTGGAGTTGTTAATAAATCAAACTTCTAAGGGCCTGTTGTTTGATCAGTAGTTAAACAAAATAATAGTATTTTTTTTTAAAATCGATTCCTTTTTAAAAATGTTACTATTTTAAATTTGACACATTTCCTTGAGATTTTAACCATTAGTAACGTTTTTTGACCATTCGTTAGTTTAACTACCGATCAAACAACAGGCCATAAGTCAATGTAATCAAAAGATACGGCCGTTTATGCTGCATATTTTCCTAGCTTTCCGTCCGCGCTTTATCGTAATTCGGGAGCTGTAATCAGCACGAAGTGAAACTCAACATTGACTTGTGTTCCTTCACAGAGTCTATATGTACGACGATAACCACTCGCTGTCGTCGCTGCCCAACGAAATGGACAGCGTCATCAACGCCGCTGCCTGGTTCCTCGAGCACATACAATAGACCCCATACATTTAACCCAAAATATAAGTTCGATTCAACTGCTTCCGTTTACAAGCGAAAGCGAAAACCAAGCCGACACTAGCCGAACAAGTACACATTACTAAACATGTTTTGTAAATAACTAGCAACCCGCCCTCGCTTCGCTTCGGGTAGTGTGAGTTTTCTGTAACACCCGTACATAATCAAGAATTTATTAACAAGGACCGGAATTCTTCATAGCAAAAATCAAAGTGTCATAGGGTTTGACCAAAGTGTTTTATCGACTATCGATAAATAAATTTCACTTAATGAGTCATTAACATGACATCGGTAGATGTAGATCGATCATTTTCCACTCATAAATGGATCTTCAATAAATTAAGAAAACGATTTACTCCGAAAAATCAGGAACAAGTGGCCATAGTCCATTCATTTTATAACATGGATACGCACTTAACTCAAGACAGTGACGAGGACCTCGAACACTTAATTCCAGTCACCAATAATTCAAGGGATTTTAAATATAATATATACACACTCTTTTGAGTAGGTTGTGTAACCGGCAAATAAGTGAACAAATGTGAAAAAAAAAATTGGAACCAAATATATTACGATTGGTTGACGTATCCAGAAATCTCGTTTTCATATTAAAAATGGGTGGAAATCATTTTAGTAACATGGCACGGAAATTACTTATGACCATCAAGCGACGTAAATGACATATGTGACGTGGGCACGATTTATTTTAATATGGAGATGCAGGTTGCTTATCAAAGAGGTCAAATGTTACAGAATAATCGTATAAGTCGATATGCGATAATATTCCGTAACATCGATAAGTGGAATTGTCGATAAAACAATTTGGTCAAACCCTATGACAGTTTGATTTTTGCTATGACGAATTCCGGTCCTTGTTTATTAAACATAAAAACCTTCTTCTTGAATCACTATCTAGTGATGTAAACCGCATTTAAATCCGTTGCGTAGTTTGAAATATCTCAGCGTACATACAGAGGGACAGACATTGGCAGAGACTGTTTTATGCTATGTAAATATGTCAACTGCCGTGTTTATAATTGAATAATTTATTGTAAATATAGATGAAATGAAAAAGGATAAACATGATACCACAACTGAAGATCTTCATTTTCCCGTAGGCACGTCATAAATCAACTCTATTGGGAGTAACCAGGTTTGGCATCGAAAATTTCCTTTGTGATTATTCAGCGTCGGCGACGAACAGTCTGTAGCGACCTCTAGCGAATAGAGATTACGCCACTAAACCTTGGATTATATTTTATCAAATAGCAACCGAAATTCGAGAAACTGTGCTACGAGCGGTGAATTTTCCACCTTACCTTCCACTCTTAATCTTCTGTTGATTTTCATAACCAGTCCATACCGGTTCAAACTATTCCAGTTATTCATTCGTCGAAACATGAATTCATTTAAATATTTCAGAAAAAAAAGTCGGGTTACAAAGATAATCGTTGGAGATCAAAAAATGCAAAGTGATGCAATTGTTTTGCTCGTAAGTGTAAAGCCATCCCTTTTCATTCTTTCTTTGGGGGCACCATAGGTGACCTCTTAATCTTAATTTCCCGCCGTTGAACCAAAGTTAATAGGTCCAATATGAGGATAGGTATTGGTCATTATACTGATGGGTAATTTCACATACAGCTTTTTTATCTCATAGCCATTCATTAATGATTTACTTGGCGGTTATCAAGGCATGTATCTCTGATTACCAAAGTTGAAATAACAGTGATCTTACCGCCTTAATACATCATACGGTATGGCATGTTATGAGGAGGAATGAAAGTCAGGTGACGAGAAGAGGTTTCAATACGAATGTGGAAGATTATAGTGGAAGGGAGACACCTAAGAAGAGATGGATGAAATGTGTGAAGAGTGTTATGAAAAACAGGGGAGTGAATACTGAAATGACGGCCGATAGGGATGTTTGGAAGAAATACACTTACGCCGACCCCGAATGATTGGGGTAAGGGCGAGATGGTGTTAATGATCATTTTTTTAAATTGACCCTGGTTGCGGTCGTTTCTCCGCGCATTTTTAAGGACTTATATAGGTAAAATTATATAGTTTACTTTCTGCTGATTGCTCTGGTGACGAACAGTCTCACGACTTCTCGAAGTTATAACCAAGACATTTGCTATTATTTAACTAGTTTTCTTTATTGTGGAATTTTTCTACATCTTTTTGGCTCTTATCTTGAAATTGACCAAGTAGCGACAGAATTGTATCAGAAATTTGGTATTTTATACATTAAATAACAGGGTAAAGATCCGCGTAATGTGCACTTTACTTAAAGCAGCGGATTAGTTTAAGCATTTTAAAGTCAAAATGTATTTAGAATTTTGTAATGATTTATTTTTATAAGTGTAAAATATCAGATTTTTTATCTATTTATAAATACATGGTTCTATCATTGTACGTTTTGTTTTATTTTGACCTTGCATCCCTATTACACTACTTCCATTTTCTTATAGCGATCGGCAATCTTCGTTTTTCTATGACACGAGTGACAAATATACTGTCAGTTGCGAGTGCAAGCGTGATGGCGATAGCCAGCCGAAAGCTATTAAGAACCTGGGAATACTGTACAGTTTGTTCTTCTCCCTCACTCAATCTCTTCAAGTCTTTAAGAATACTATTTTTCTCCCACATGCTCGGAAATGTTAACCTTACAGAGGGCCCTGCAAAGATGCACTACGCTAACTAACGTTTCTATTCGATTCGTTTTTAAACCAATCGCGTCGCTGGGAGATGACGTGATGCGAAAAGTCACGTGGTCTACCAGTGACGCGATTGGTTTAAAAACGAATCGAATAGAAACGTAGTGCATCTTTGCAGGGCCCTCTGTTGTCAAATCAGCCCGCGAAGTTCTAAGTTCCAGGCCCAGGCAAAATTAAAAAAAACCAAAGTTATTATTTACCAACGGCAGCGGCCGCGAAAAATGTATATTTGATTACGTACCTGGTGATTTACTTTTTAAAACCATGTTTGGGCTAGGATAACTATCTCCAAACAGCCAAACACTCGTGCAATCAAAATTCTTCCTTGTATATTTTACTTTTTAAATGTCATAGACTAAAAAGTTAAGCCTTTTCAAACAGCATTTACAACGTATTTAAAAGTATGTCAAATAGTGTGGCATTTTTTTAATAGAAATTGCGTTCATAAACAAAATAAATTGCGGAAATAACACAAACGCGTAATAAATGTTATAGTTTAAACTATATTTTATTCAAATTGAATTTATTACGTTTAAATAATTTGTGATTTTATTTAATGCTTTATTTCAGTGTCATACTAAACGTGCGTTTCTGTTCTTTTTTTCAAGGAAATGTTGGGACAGTGTTTAATATTATTAACAATTGTGTTAAATTTCCTCACATCTTGGAGAAAAGCACTATACAAGCCTCGACCGGGAAGGGCGGTTGCTGGACTCGTATATCGTCTCGGACGCGGGACGAGTAATCGTATAACTCTACTCGTCCCGCAACGGCCTATTTCCCGGTCTGTGCAGTAATGTACTATTATCGCATAGAACATTTGAATCGCAATTGGGCCGTTAGTTGATATGGATCAACTAACGGCCGAAACCTATATTCAAACCGCGGACAGAAAAGGCTAACTTCGGGTAAAAATTTGACATTTGCCCATACAAAATGTGTCAAATTTTAATCCGAAGTAAGCCTATCTCGCCTATCTATCCGCGGTTTGAATATAGGGTTCGGCCATAAAAGGCTATCTGGGGGCCTAATATGGCTGCGTTTATCGCGTGACAAAGTTTAGATAAGGCATCCGTCATCTTTTGCCACGTAAATAGGAACGAGAGTGACGGATGCTTTATCCACATTTGACACGCGATATAGCCGCAGCCATGCTGCTAGGCCTGAGGCCCGTTTCACGAAGCTACAAGTTACAAACTCTTAGAAGGTGCTTCGGTTTGTATTTGTCTCTCACTCGCTCTCATGCGCTTTTACTAAGAGCGAGTGAGAGAGAAGTACAAACCTGAAGCACTTTCTAAGTGCTCACAGACTGTAATTTCAGTTGTCTTATCCCGACTCCGGAGACTGTTGCACAGATACTGCTGCTTGGCGGTAGGTTCAAGGATATGGTGGTGGTGGTGTCTGTGACTCACGGATAAAAGATGAATTTGGATAAAACTTCACACGGGATGTTTGTGGCTGAAAATTTCATGATAATTAATCAGACCTTCATTTAATTGCAAGAGAATGTTGAGGTAAATCCGTGTTTTTTTTATCAATTTTCAGATTTGATAAAGCAAAAAATACGTGTTCAATATTTTTTGATAATGTTACTGACGGACTAATAGATATATATTTTTCCCAGGACGCATGTTGTTGTTGCAAAACGGTCCCAACGCTTTTATGCTTTTATGGCATAGAGAACGTAAACAAGCGATGCCACCTGACTCCGAAGCTCATGGACATTGCAATCTTAAGATTGCAATCTTACGATGATAATATGGCAAATGCGTTGCCAACTCTGAGAACTTACCCTTATGAACGCCACAGACGGCACTGTCCGTCAACTGAAATTCGTGCCACTGACGCCACGACGGCTACAGCCGTCACAAGACAATATAGACCCAACTTTTACGCATACCACAATTTGTGAGAGTTGAGCAAAATGTATTCGAATGACGAATAACGAATAAGAATAACCAAATTATTGTCGAATAATTTATTTGCGAATAATTTACCTATTCGCGAATAATTTATTCGTTGAATGAATTGTCACGAATAATTATTATGTACTGTAATACATGCTCCATTTTTCTCTAATAATTAATTAATTAAATTATTCGTTATTTGAAAAGTAGTCGAATAACTCATTCGTGGATAATTTATTCGCGAATAAATCATTCGCAAATAAATAGTTTGACGAATAAATTATTCGCGAATAAAAATATTACGAATATTTTTTATTCGAATAATTACTCGAATAAATAATTATTCGAATAATGCCTATCTCTTATTTTTTATCGTATGCGTGTATAATTTACTAACAGACCCTTTCAAACTGAGCCAATACAAACAATTCAAATTGCTTCCCCAATCATTCCCCCCCTGACAGGTGCCGCGTCATGTGTTCGGCCTTATAACGCCACCAATTTAATATCCCAAAGGACTAATAACAGTATGGTCACCCTTAAATATACCGGACTTGAAAAACAAGTAACATACGCTAGTGCCGAGGCTAGGTTTTTGATAAAGACAGATATACAGTGTGTGATTTCCATAAGAACATAAAATATACAAAAAAAACAAATTTATTTTTTCATATAAACTAATTTGGCACGCAATGTATCTGATTGCTTTCAAAATTCACTCTTAGTGACACCTTGACACCTTGTTAATTACCTACAAATGTGTTGACAAGACCGCCAAAAATGTTGACTAAGAAACTGCCTATTTGCGTTACATTGCTGCTCGAGAAAATTTAAAAATTAGAGATTCACCATTAGAAAAGGTAAATCTTATATTTTTTCGATAAAACGGTTCACAGCACTTAAAGCTATCGTTACTTCAAATGTATGATCTTATGGATGACACACACTGTAGATGGGGGCCTTACCCACTCACAGTCTTGCCATTATAAGCTCGTAAGCCCCACCATACTGCAAACAGGGAGTTTTTTGTGAGTGGGACTCTGAATCTACCATCGAGGCAATAAAGTTCATTTACGACTGTCACAGTGAGGAACAGGAGAGCCTGAGGATAATTGGTCCATAGTTTATGAACATAGGAAAATAAACCTTTTCTTATTGCATCACACACATTTGCACAGGTGGATGTCTTGTATTTCGACTTCCAAAAAGCTTTCGATCGAGTCGATAACGACGTGCTACTTGACAAATTATATACCTAATATTGGCTTTTCACCAAAGCTTCTTAAGTTGTTTTCCAGCTACATGCGTGATAGAGTGCAATTTGTGAGGCATGGTTGTTTTGTCTCGGAACCCTACCACACTCGATCTGGCGTAAGTCAAGGCTCAATATTAGGACCACTTTTGTTTGGTATTATGATTAATGACCTGGATACAGTTGTTAAACATTCGGAGAGTATTCTGTATGCGGATGACCTGAAACTTGTACTGGGCATTGGACGACTGACAGAGTGTGGGAAATTACAGGAAGACATTAAGTCTGTATTTGAGTGGAGCATTAAGAACAAACTCCATTTTAATGTCGCTAAGTTCTCAGTCATGACCTTTAGTCGTGCTCAGACGCCGATACTATAGATTAGGTACCGAAATTATTCCCCGCGTTTTTACTGTCAAAGACCTTAGCATTATTTTTGATACACGTCTTACATTTCATGACCATATTAAGGCGCTTGCCGTAGAGTGTTACAAAAGATTGGGCTTTGTAATCCGGAATGCACGAGATTTTGACGACCCAACTGCCATTAAATTACTGTACACGACCTTGGTCAGAAGCAAGCTCGAAGCGGCTGCGATCGTCTGGCACCCGTACGAGTCTACTTACGCTATCCTTCTAGAAAAAGTACAAAAAGCCATGCTGCGATTTATATATAGAAAGTTTTATGGTTATTACCCGTTTCTATATCCTACTAAGTTCTTGCTGGGTTCGCTTGGTTTCAACTCTCTGGAAGTAAGGCGTAATTATGCTCTTCTGATGACAGCTTGTAATATACTCCGGGGTAACGCGGACTGTCCCGACCTTGTGACGCAACTTGTAAGGCTGTCGATCCCGTTTGTCCCTAAAAATCTTCTAAGACCACGCACCCCTAATATTCTTGCAGTCCCAAAAGCAAGAACAGTGTCACATAGGAATTCTCCAAATGTTCGGGCACTGCGAATGCTTAATGCACTTTTGTCAGCACCGGAGTGTGATGTGTTTGACAGTCGGTGGGTGGTTATATCTCGTGAATGTCTCGGATTCTGTGAGGAAATAGATAACTCATGAAGGGATAGATTATTTAAGTGCACTATTATTGTTTTTATTATCTTGTTGTTTTATTTGTGTGTTGCAAATTTATCGGTGTGGTTAATTGTATCTCTCAGCGCATTAGTGTTAACTGTAATGCTGTGTAGATTATACTTGATTATAAATAAATAATAAATAAATCACAGTTCAAATTAAATTGCCTTGATTATGTAACTACTTAGACACATGTTGGGTCAGAGTTCCATTCGGCTTTCTGTTCTCACCTATTTAAAAGGATTTTATTAGATTGCTTTCTACTGAACTTGTTACTTGTCAAGTTTTCAAGGCCAACGTTTCAACAGTTACGAAAACAACTTGCAATGAAGGGTACTTGATACATTATTGCAGTGGGAAAAGCCGCTTACGACAAGCTAGTCCATTATAATAATGTAAACATGGACAACCTACACAAGTGGAACGCGAGTGACGGCAAATTGTTTTAATAGCCAATCCTAATAAATGAAGCCCCTCGGTAATTGGGCATGGTTTTAATGGTGTGGAAAATTGCTACGGAGTAATCCTGCGTCAATGTGTAGGTAAGTAGGTACAGAAAAGTAATTCAACTGCGACCCCTTAAGGTACACCTAGGGCTCGGTGGGATCGGACTGCTTGGCAAATCTACAGGAGTTGTCACGTTAAATGTGGACAGTGAAAATCATGCGCTCGGGATGGGTCACATCGCGACAGTAGGTACGTCATACCATGACCAATAAATAAATATCAGCATGGGACAATCTCACACAACTTTACCTAGACCCAAACTAAACTACAACGATAAAAATACTAATATAGAGAAATAGTTAAATAGGTACATAAAAGTAAGCTCATACGGGAAATCAAACCCAGGACCAGAACACCTTTTAAAAAGTTCCTATTGTCAAATATTGACAAAAAACCGCAACGAAACCGATCTACCGATGTCAACCCCATAGAGCCGTGAACAACGCAATGTCCCGCGCATTTCAACCCCTCGCGTGCCCGAGCGTGACGGTACCGGGCGCGACCACGGCTCCCGGTGCCTGCATCCCTCTCCGTACGGGGCATTGCAGTGTTAATTCTGTACTTACAAACGGTAAAGTACTTACGTATTATTAAAGGCTTATTCGATTTGGTCTCGGAAAAGAATAGCATATTCTGTGGTAAAATAGGGATGGGTATAAGTCTTCAGAAACTGAAAATCATAGGTACAAGATGTATTACTTTTTATTTAAGAAAGAAAGAGAGAAAAAGCATTTATTTACAACAACGGACATTTATGAAGTAAAAAAATAATGAATAAAATTACGGAAAGTTGGACAGTTGTTGTAAAATGGTCCCAACTCAGCTGTATTACAGCTAAGTCGGCCTTTGGTTCCACAAATTCCGATGCTGTATAGTCCATTCGCTTAGATAGTGTCGATACATGCACGTACTTGTGGTTATTGTAATCAAATACGAATATAATTCGAAGTAAATTGCCAAAATCACTTGCGGCGTAACACCAGCACGTGAATTTGGCAGTTTACATCGAAAACTATTTGTATTTTATTAAAATAACCATAAGTACGTGCGAGTGTAGCGACACTATTTAAGCGAATGAACTATAGAGTTACCGCTAACCTAAAATCACGCCGTTAAAATTTTGTTAATTTTAGTTAAATGCTGAATAAATTAATACCAACCTAGCTCCAACGAAACTCAGAGGCCATACCCAAGATACAAAGCTCTACTTACGTTTTTCTTTTCTATCACTCAAAATGTATCTATGCGATGACATTCTTGTGTGTTACGATCACCACGTGGTCAACTGTCATCACATAGGTAAATTTTGAGTGATAGGCTTAGCCCCAGGCTTGTTTAAACTAAGGTTACTGTACAGCGACAAACATAGGTACTTATGGATAAATAAATACCTACTTAATTAAATACATAATAAACATTCAAGATTCATCAACAACCTTACCTTATCCCTGGATCGATCCGGATCCTAGATTCGGTCAGTACCAATTGACAACAATTCATATGTGCTAAAGTGGTAAAATAAAATACCGTTTGTAGATTTTATACTGCTGATTACAGTAAAAATATTTTTGTTTTTTTTTATGCTGTAGTTTTTTTATATTTAGGAAAAACACTAAAAAAAGTTGGATTGTGAATGTTAGGAATACACTTATTAGTCCATTTATTTCCAGAGGAATTGAAAAAAATATACAACTGTCATGTCAATTTTTCATCTGTCTGACGGATTAACTGATTCTAACGACACGCTTTCGATTCTCGTAATACTATTGTTTTGATGTACGCTATTTAATATAAAAGTGACTAACGGATTTGTAAAAGCGGATAGCCGCAATCTGCCAAAAGTCGACGAATTTATGTTGTTACAGTTGTTATGGTTGACAAGTGACATGACATGACAGACAGTTCTATTTTTGATTGAAGTTACTTTTTTTTATTTTATATATCATGCTAAGATCACGACATGAGTATTCCTAACTTTGTATACACGGTCTTTTTAATGACTATTTCTTTAGTAAATTATTAACGAGGAATTTAAGTTAAATAAAGAAAAACCGAGAAACACGGGTAGTCTTATTTTTTACCAGCTATTATAAACGCGAAAAAACAATGTTTTTTTTGTTGAAATGTTGTCAATTCCAACTACGCCACCATGTCGTCAATATATCCAACAAAAAAATTGTCTACTTTAAAGTTCCAAGACATGTCAATAAAGTCCGAATATTACACAGGCAGTCAGGTTTTTCAGAACTTGCTTTTTAGGGTTACGTACCAGATAATGAGAGACTGAAGAAACCACCTTATAATGCTGAATTATATCTCCGAATTTGTTTTTTTCCAAAAATGTATGTTTTGCTGGACTTGTATTATAATCGATTCTATACTGAGTTTTGATTACAAGTATGAGTAATATTAAAACATAATAAGTCTCCAATAAATACGTAATTATAACTACTTATAAGGGTACAAGACTACTTTGTATTTCATCTGTCCTTTGTCGGCCCTTTATTTTTCTAAAACGACTGAGCTATCGGGCCCAAATTTGAAATGGTTCGTTGGGATAGGTGATCCGCCCAGCACAAGGTGTTACTATCAAAAATTCGTTACTAATCATTACCTATATTTTTCGTATAGGTACTTACTATTTCAATTCAACTCTACACTAACAAAGAAAACTTAACCTTGAAGTCTGTAGTTAAAGTACCTACCTACCTGCTGTAAGTAACCATGCTTACATCTCTATTATTTATATAGTAGCTATGCTCATGAAAAATACCGCCAAATACGAAGTTACACCTGTAAATTTATGCAAAAAAATTATTTCATCGAAAGGAATTTCTTGCCACATTAGTTATTTTTTTAGTCGCAAGTCTAACCTAACCTAACCTACGTAATTAATGTTTAAGATATCCTGAAAACATCATGGTTTCAGCAGAAAATAGCGTTCGATGAAATGATGATGGGTTAAATATAACTAATGTAATCGTATCAAATATTAATTTGACCGCTGGGTACCTACAAGTATGTGCTTCCACTAGCTAAACCTATTTTGGAGAATGAAGACAAAGAAAATTTACATTCATTTGGTATTTGGTACATATAATGTAGGTGAATAAATTGGTGGTGGTTACTAGATTGCCGACGCGGGGGGGTGGTTAACCCCGTTTCTACGAGTAGGTATAATTTGAAAGTGCAATGAACCCTTGAATCAGCCTTGTTTACCTCTAGACACCACTTTTGTGTTGAAGTATAATGTGGTACGTACTTAGGTTCACCCTACGTTCACCCCACGTTATAGTACTTATATTAAGTATACTTACATATACTTACCCCCTTATACAGAATGCAAAGAACGAACGCCACATGGACGGCAGCTACCTAGGTACTCTAAATATTGGAAATAGCAAAATCTACGCAAAGGAGACTTACGATTACTTTTATTTTTGAATACCTTACCTAAATAGGTACTGCATTTGTTAGTTTTTTAATTAGTCCACCTTAACTGGGAATCGAACGGTCGAATATGACAAATCAAAGTCGCCTTTAATGATACACATCGAAAGGGTCATTGACAGTGATCATTTATATCTATGACAAGTACCTACTTACTAAAAAAAAAAACACGACTTTATTGTTTAGTCATATTTTCGACCTGTTCGGTTCGCAGTTAAGACAGGGTCATTTACAAAAATCCATATAATATGCAGGTTATCTCTCACACCTCTACCATGGGTTTCGGTAAAGCCTTGAATGCATACGACAAAAAAATACCTACTTGTAAGTCACATATTACGATTTTTTTCAACGCGGTAATAATATAGCAAAGTTCGAGGAAGCTACCCGCATTAACTCAGTGATAAGACGACAGGCGTGACTAATTGCAGAATATGCGGGTGCCTGGCCATATCTACTCCCATGCTGGAACCAAGACTACCCCTACCACTCGACATCGCAGTGGGCATACATACAGTTCAGTCGTACAAGAGCGCATTGTTATTAACTAGCAAGCTTCAACTAAGTGTGTAGAGCCACCCGCGTGTTCGAAGCGGAAAAATATCGATTCCCTAACACCTGTTCGAGGCACGACGGAGCGCGCACCTGCCTCGGCCACACAAGCCAACGCGCCGCCGGCCCGCGCGGTAACGCTGACCGTCGCAACGTCACGACGGCTATCGATCGACCACCATTGACCACCATCTAGCACGTAAGCAGCCAAAGCTACTTTTCCAAGTCTAGGCGTAAAAACTTTTGAATTTCAACGGGCGTTAGTTCGTTTTACGAAGCGACTTAGTTTTTTTGTTGTTTTCTTATGCAAACGTTTTATAATCTTTTGTTAATCGTAGCCTTTAATACTCGTAGGCAATAAGTTTGTACAGAGCTATAATTTCCTCTCGGCTTAGAGTCAAACGTATCCATGATATACAACTCTGGCGGACTTAACCTCAGTACATCAAACACGAATTACTTATTAACTTGCTGATTCATCGCTGCCGCCAATGACTCATCGCTGTTTGTCGCAGTTCCAGTGATGTGAAGACGCCATGCACATAACATCGGGCCTGTCACCGGCATCTGGCGAGATGCTGGACACATCTGGACTCCAACTCTACGGAGACGCCGGGGACCAGTGCGGGTACTTCTCAATCGACCACACAGTCCCAGAATCCTCACACACTGTCGAAATAGAGTACGTGTACGAACAACCAGAGACCTACGCCCAAGTGGAAGAACCGAGACCGAAGCCTGAGAAGACCGTGATTGAGGAAGACCAGGAAACAGACTTGACGAATCTAACATGGCTGCAGAATATAACGAATATAATGGCGATTCCGCAGTTCCCGATTCCTCCGGTCTCACCGAACCCCCCAGTGAAGACGCAGCCACAGAACACGAGGCTACACAAGTTCAATCAAACCATAGCGAAGTGTCAGAAGGATTTCATGGAGAACAGAGAGGAGTATCAGAGCAACAGTGAGAAGAAACCGCCGTACTCCTATAGCACTTTAATCTGCATGGCAATGAGGTACAACGACGACAAGATGACGCTCTCGGCCATCTATTCGTGGATAAAGGAGAATTTTAAGTATTATAGGAACGCGGACCCTACTTGGCAGGTGAGACAGTAGTCATTACAATATTATATAAGTGCGATATTAACTTTGGCATTGTGTTACGGGTGGGAGTCAACCCGCGACCAACGGCTGCTAATAAAAGGTACCTACTACCGTATGCGATAATTATTACCTATCTAATAATGCAATATCTATTAGGTACGGAGATCGAACTTATGATTCATAAATAGATTGCGTATCCAATGCGGTTGATGATGGAATGAACTTTTATTCACAATATTAACGGTAATCTTGGGTTTAAGTAGTCTTGATACTTTAAGTAATATTTTTTCCAAGAGCTTAAAACGTAGTTTCATAAAGATGCCATATCGATGTTGCTTCAAATTTGCGATATGGGGCTGTACACGTGATGACCTGACCCCTGATGTATAAATGGGATGTTATTTTTAATTTTAACGTAGTTGTACACGTAACTTGCCTGCCCGCATCTTTTTTAGATTTTTTTAAATATTTGAATAGGGGTCTAAGATGGTAGGTTAAAAAATTAAAGTGGTTTGATTAAGGCAAACGGTGTATTATTTAGTTAAAAGGCCTCAATCTGCACATTTCAAAATATTTCTTTTTATAATTTTCCGTAACGTACTTTATGATTTATAGATAAAAATGTACCAAAAATGACCGTTGCCCCCTTTACCCCCGAAGTTTATTAATTTATTTAAACTTTATTGCACAAAGTAAGTAGGTACAAATGGCGACCTTAATGCCTTAAGTCATTCTCTACCATTGTTGGGCCAAACAGAGACAAAGTTTATGGACCCCAAAATCTGAAAAATTGCTGACTTCTAGATTAATTATATTTTACAAGAAAATAAAATGAAGTTGTTAAATATTACAGTTTTGGAAAACTTAACAAAAAACTTTATAAAGCTGTATTAAAATTTAGGCTAGTCAAAATTAACCTTATTGTATAGAAAATACAGTTCAAACCAAAATGATTAATTCTCTTCTGATTTCCAACCATATTATCTTAAATACGGAACCCTCGGAACCCTCATGACCTGATTTTTTTAATCGTTCACGCAAAATATTCTACGTTAATAATCTGTCAAACGAATGGTCCAAAGGGTTATCTATCTATCAGTTCGGGAGCCCCACATTTAATAAACGTTAAATCGGTAGATAAGATTAGATCTAATTGGTAATACGTAGAGAATAGATTCATATTGTGAAGTGGTTTACGAGAGCGCATCGATAGTGCGGTGGGATGTACTGGGAACCGCCGCCGAATAGAATCAGGAGCGGTTGGAAAATCATCCAGTTGATCCAGACCCTCTATTCAACACAGTAAAAACCATATCATTTTTGACCTGATATCGCATTGTCAACGATTTGATAGCTCTTATTTACTTGACAGTAATGCCGGCCAAGTTAAAAAATAATACCATAACCGGTCAAATACGATTTGAATTTTACCATTCGCGAGCGGTATGATCGATGGGATTAATCTGTTTTTTTTGGACTTGGTTGGCGTTGCGTAGCCAATTATCGACTATGGTGTTTTAAAATGATAAGGCCTATTTGAATTCGAGCCGAGAAAATGAAAATGCAACTAAAAAGCACGAGTATAAGGGAAACACGAGAAAACGGTGGTGGTGCGAACAAATTACTGAGCGAAATTAACCGTTATTTCGAATAGGAACAGTTTATTTTGCTCTTTGATCAAAACTGAAATGATAACGATTCTGTTCGAGCGGAATCGAAATGAAAATAAAATGCTCTTTTTGAAATATATGAAAATTGTGACGAGATTTTTATGAAATTTGAAATGGAAAATTTAAAAGTTCCCGAGGGTATAACGGTAATCGACATCTACGCGGTCAGAAGCTAGTTATAAATAAAGAACCTTGAAAAAATATTTAACTAAAGTGAAAATCCGTTCGGTGGTTTTGGAGTTAGTGAATATACATAGATAGACAGACAGACCGACAGACAGACGCGGAAAGCGACTTTCTTTTATAAATACTCATGGTTCCCCTAAAAATAATTATTGTATGACCGTTTTTAGCGGAGCGGTTTAGCCGAGTTGGTGCCAAAATAGGTAGGTCTCTAAAAACAATTGAAACGGCATTTTTTGGGATTTTAAGTCCAAGACCCTGACTTTATTAAACTGATCTAATATACCTACGGTTAAAACATTACAAAAAAAACCTAATAGCAAAATCCAAAATCACACGGTTTCAAAAAATACGTTGCAAAAATTATACCTAGTATTGAAAAACCCTAAATCATAATTTTCCTTTCCAGAATTCCATAAGGCACAATCTGTCTCTCAACAAGGTGTTTGTGAAAGTGGCGCGATCGAAACAGGAGCCTGGAAAAGGAGGGTTCTGGAAATTAGACCTGGCCCATCTAAAGGGGACCCAACGCATCTCCAACCGACCCCACAAGAAGAAGAAAGGGGACAAGATGGAGGCGAAAATAACGGAGGAACAGGCAGCTGTTGCCAATATTTTGGAGACGCCTGTTATTGAAGGTGGGTTCTGTTTAGGGTTCCGTACCAAAATAGTAAAAAGGAACCGTTATGGTGACTTCGATGTCTGTCTGTATGTTACAGCACTTTTCCCCACGCAACTAGGTAAGTACTGAACCTATCAAATTGAAATTTGGCATAAATCAAAATCAAAATATTTATTCAGTAAATTGGCCACATACGGGCTCTTTTACACGTCGGTAATATACAGTGAATCTACTAGCACTTCAGACAAGACCATCATTGCGGAGAAGAAGCGCCGCAAGAAACTCCAGCAGAAGGTCATTATTTCAAACATAAAATACAATAATACTTAAAAGTAAGTTAGCATAGGTTTATTGCTTGCTTGCCCGGATCTATTTATGTATGTACCTATGTAAACACATTGACAACAGTTCATAATGTGCTAAGGTAGTAAATTAAAATACCATTTGTAGATTTAACACTGCTGATTAATAATAATATTTTGGATTTTTATATGCAGTAGTTTTTTTATACTTATTTAGGAAAATCAGTAAAAAAGTTGGATTGTAGATGTTAGGAATACCCCTTAATCCACCTATTACCATAGGAATTGAAAAAAATATACAACTGTCATGACAATTTTTTATTTGTTTGACGGATTACTTGATTCTAACGACACGCTTTCGATTCTCATAATACTATTGTTTTGATATACGCTATTTAAAATGAAATTGACTAACGGATTTGTAAAAGCGGATAGCCGCAATCTGCCCAAAGTCGACGAATTTATGTTGTTACAGTTGTTATTGTTGACAAGTGACATGACATGACAGTCAGTTCTGTTTATGTTTAAAGTTACTTTTTTTATTTTATGTCATGCTAAGATTACGACATCAGTATTCCTAACTTTGTATATATATAGGTACGGTCTTTTTAATGACTATTTCTTTAATAAATTATTATTGACGAATTTAAGTTAAATAAAGAAAAACCGAGAAACACGGGTAGTCTAATTTTTAACCAGCTATTATAAACGCGAAAAAACTAAAATGCTTTTTTTTAATGCTGTCATTTACATTAAACAAATGTCTAGACATGCGGGAACGTGTTAAGTAAAACTAACACAAACAAAAACATTACAAATGTAAGGTCACACCCACGACGCCCCCAGTGTACGTCATATAAACATATGACAACCTATCAACTTGACAAGATCCTCCAAATATTTATTTCTTTATTTTTCGTACCTCGGTGATTTTACCAGGTGATCTCAGTGGATGTAGATACCCTCGAACCTCCCTGTCCATAGCAACTGCTAATAAAGATATTTTTTATCTTACAGCGATAGCCAGCGACGTTGGCCACACAGTCAGTCTCCATCTTCCAGAATTCAACCTGCAATCTTTGTCAGCCATCGAGCTGGATCACCACGTGGGGGCCAACGTGATCGTGGAGCCCGTCGCCCCCCCTCCCCTCATCCCTGAAGACGACCTGAGCTCCCTGCTGCTCAACCCTACAGATTGGGACGATCTGCAACTGGATATGCTTGACAACTATCTGGATTCCTGCTTTAAATAAGGTTGCAATGGTTTTCAACGTCTTTACAACTATACTTCGTTTGAGTAGGTAATTGACTACCTATATTTAAACAAACAAAATCACGTGACTCATTTTTTCAGCTGATCACGACAGCCACATTGTACTAAAGTTTTTTTTATTAGTCTATTCAATATATTCTGCACTAACTGCCGCTTGCGACTTCGTGGCTTTGACAGGTGGAAATCCACTACCGTGCGTTTTTCGAGGGCCTTCTTGCCACGCACCTTATCTATGTGGAATCAGCTTTCGGCGTCTGTATTACCGAACCAAAACGACTTGGGGGCCTTCAAAAAACGAGCCTACTCTTTTCTCAAAGGCCGGCAGGGCACCTGCGGTTCCTCTGGTGTTGCGGGTGTTTATGGTCGCGATGATCACTTACTTACCATAATAATTATGGTGGTTCGCATGCTCGTCTGCCTCTATTTTCACATAAAAAAATGACGCAGTTTTCTAAACGAATAGTTTTTGACCATGATTAGAAACATTGTTTATAAAGAACAATTGTTTATTTACATTTCGTTGTGACACATGCTATGACTGAAGTAGTTAAGATGGGGCACGATCCAAATGATCCATCGTACTGTTCAAAAATATTAAAAGGTTTAACCTGTATGATGGGGCGAAGTTAACGAAGTCTGCGTGGAAAAGCGCAGCAAGTAGTATTTCTAAGCATCTGTTTTATATTATTTACCGTATTGCAAGGGTAATAATTTTGATTACTTACAAGTCAATTTCCCTTGTGACATGCCGTTTTTTTTTCACCTCGATCGGTACAGATTTTTTTTAAATTAGGAACAGACTGTGTTACGAATTAATATTACAATTAAGTTTATGCTTAGATTTTTTTTAAATCCCCTATAGTTTTAGTGATACAGTAATATTTTGTGGAAAGATAAGTAGATATGTGCCTTTGGAAATTAAGTATTAGATGTAGCTCTCAATTGAGTAATAAATGTGTTTGTTATAGGCTTTGGTCTTCTAGTCAAAAGGAAAAAATCCCTAAAAGTTAACTAAAATGTTTGTTAAAGATAAAAATGTCTGTTTACGCTTCTATAAATATGCAATAATGCACAAATTGTACCTAGTGTAAGAAAAATTTAGCCGTAGGTTTAAAAATAAGCTCAAAAATGCATAATGCCGTCCAATGGTAACATAGTTGTGTCAATCGGGTTAGTGGTTTAAAATATTCAAGAATTAACAAATGATTGATTGTGTAGGTACAACAAAGCTTATGCTAAAAGGGTCCTACTTCTTTTATCTTGTCGCATATGAACTCTAGTCAGAAAAACGGAATGCCTTACAGCGATACCAGACGAGCGTTGCTTAGCAACGCTGTGATTTTAGCATAGAGCGACGCACGTACGTATTTCCACGCATCGTGTGGCATGCAATGATATTTTATCATTGGTGGCATGTCGTTCTAATTTATATGTATAAAAATTAACGCAGCGGCGACGGGGAACGCCCGTGAGGCACCTCTTTTATTGCAAAATTGTAAACATGAGACAAATATTGTGTAACATACCAGTGCTCAAAAGATCGAAGATCTACTCGCTCAATATCGTACAATGCATATAAGTACCTATTTATTTTTAGTGTTTACTTACTATTTATGCTTGTAATAAGTTTTTTTAAATATGTATAATCAAGACAAGCTGCGCCGATCCCAGATGGGGTAAGGGCAAGAATGATGATGATGAATCAATACAAGCAATAATAAAACTAGTGGGTACGTAACTAATTTTAACTGCGCATATCGATTAAGTGTCAATAAACGGTCAACTTAAATAGAACTCGGAACGGCTGGCATAATATCTTGCCTGTGGCTTATTTGTCCATCCCTTTACCCAGTCAATAACGAAAGAGACCGCGCACTGAGGGTCAAGTGGGAAAACACAATTTTCACATCTCCTTTTAAGAAAGTAAGGTTTTTCTAAAAATATTTCGAAAAAGGATTTGATCAAACACTGAACGGTTTTGACTTGTAACTAGACCATGGAAGAATCTTATACAGCCATGGAATAACTCTTTAAACTCGTTTTTAAATAGTGTCAATAATAAAATGACTCGTTAATTCTGGGGACCTCGTGAAAAGGGGGTTCAGTCTTCTCAGGTTCAAGTCAAAGAGGGTATATATGTCTAGTAGTCTCCGCATATGACTTACACACTTTTTTATTATGAGCAAAGTTGACTTAAGCCCTTTTGAACTAGGACCCCAGAATTATGTATGACAATAATTTAGACAAAGTCAATTCGTGAAAATAACATTATTTAACTTGGGTCAAAGTATTAATTGTCCCTTCGAATATGCTGGAAAAATTAAATTTAGGCTCTTAATCCTCAGGCTTGCAAATTAAGCGTGCGTATTTTTTCCGCTGCGTAATAGGTACGACTACGCCGTAGATGCTCCGACGACGACGTGGCGTTCGTAACCTTCACAGAGCGCCACGAATAGGTGATTGTCAAATTGGAATCATACTCTCAAGTTGCCCATATTCGGTCACGAGTTTGTCTAATCGTCAATAAATTATTATTATTTTATATTAAATGTATTTGTAATAAAAGCAATAAGATAAAAGAAAGAATAAATATTTATGTTAACGAGTCTTAAAAATTCATTTGATTAAATTAAAATAAAAACTAAATTGAATACTAACATAGACTTTATATTATTGCTGTATCGATTCAACTAAAAAATTGCAGTTAATACCTATAAGTACATTTCCATAGCTCAGAAATAATAGTATTTTCATATACAGGTGGATTTAAATGGCTCATGTTAATAAGGTCTTAAACGACCGGCATAGCCGCTAAAGATTTTAATAACTTAATTGGGTTTAAATAAGGACAATTTACCGATCAGTATTATGACGTACAATGTATTTAGAATAGTAATTAAGTGTATTAGGTAAGTACTTTCACCTTAAAGTCTACCAAGTGACATTTTTAAATGTTTTAAAACTAAACACCTTATTACCACTTAAATTGGTAAGTGTATAATTTATTATAATTTACATATTTGTTCCTGGGTATGCACTGGTACTTTCTAAGTTATGAGGTACTTTCTAAGTTATGAGGTACTTTCTAAGTTATGACATTGAAGTAACATGTTTTTCTTCTGAGTATTTTTCTATTCTGGGTAGTCTGAAGAAGATTGCTACGGAGCAATAACGTCAGTCTTTATATCTATTTTTTAAGGTGATCAAAGAGTAGGTATTTGTATTTCATTATTGACGCAGAATGCTCTTGGTAGAGATTATTTAAGGGGTGATTTATTAAGCCTTTTGTATCAGATATCCGTCCAGTATTATAATCACGCAGTAACTGCGTTGCCGTAAAGTTTGCTCAGCACAACCTGTATAAAATATCACAAATATATTTACACGTATATATCGGAGTTTTAAAATAGCATCAATATTTTTATTTGTAAGTATATTATACTTAGTTACTATTTTTGAAATTAAATTAGGAATGTTTTTATAACGTTTTGTGATTGTGTCGTGCTCAAAATTTGCTGATTTGTTAATGTATGTCGCTTATACTTTTTGCTTCAAAGGTTTTAATACCTATTAAATTAAAATTGAAGTTAGTGGTTAATTCGACAAATTTAAACATTTTCCAAGATTAATTGTAAATATGTATGGAAATTATTTTGCAAAAACTTCAAAACTACCGTTTGGTAGCCAACTAAAAAAAAAAGAATTATAGACCTTCATGTGTGGTTACCAATCTTTCGTCAATGTAATTTTTTTTATAACTTGGTTACTTTATACAAGAGGTAAAAAAAAAAAATCTTTCTGCGGCGGCACTTAGATACTTATTTGAATAAAAAGTTATAGAAAACTGTTATACTTAGGTACATGTCAAATATTTTGTCCGAAATTTAGAAAGGTATTTGTATTTCGTGCCATACCTTAAACAAAATGTATGACATCAAGTTTCATTCACCTCGGCGTTTCGATCGCGTTGCAACGACCGTGGTCACGAGTGGGACATGTATTAATATTACAAATTTGGCGCAATTCTAAATCTCGTTTTAAAGTAATAGTAAAATATTAGATTAATTTACTAATGTCAATCTGTCAACTAACAACTTTTTCTTAACTCATCTTCTTGAGAGAAACGAACTATCTACATCGTTTGCATACTTAAGAGACTGCCGAGGACAAATACAGACCTAATTTAAAAAGTGACGTTACAGATATAACGAATAGTGTTATATTAAACATTATAAAAAAAAAACATTGTACATAAATAAAGCACTGTGTTTGTATTTTGAATAGAGAATCTCCGTCCCTGTGTATTTTGCACTAAAATTGTAGAAATTTCGTGCCTATTAAGTAGTTAAATTTTATGTATACTTAGAATAATTAAGTACTAAGTAGAGTTGTGTATTTTACTGGAAATACGAATAAGTAAGGTACTAAATTAAACAGCTCTAGATAATTATCTGATTAAGGTTCCCAAAGGCTGAGAGAGACGCAGTTATCTGTTAGAGCGAGAGACATATTTATCTTTTCGTTCTAACAAATGGCTGCGTTTCTCTCAGCTCGTTAGTGCGACTGTATCGATTTTGGTATTGATTGGATAAGCTTTTTAAAAACGTATTATTCTCAACTAAGTTTCAGAACTTCGCAAAATACTCATTGTTTTGAGGAATACATACCGCATAAGGTGTAGATGAAAAATATAATTGCGAAAGTTGCTTTGTCTGTCTGTTGGTTACGTCCGGCTTAACTGCTAAATAATTAAATTTTGATAAAGCTTGGTGTAGGTAGAGTAGCTTAGGCCCTTGGCAATCATAATTATACACCGACAAATTTAATAGATCCTGAAGGATAAAGAACTTTGACACGGACAGATTCGCATACAAAATGTAGATAGGTACCTATCTTTGTCAATATTTCACTAATGGCTCAGGTATTTGAATGTAATCTGCAAAATGTAGGTTTAGCATTTGCAACTTTTATATATGTATTGAAAATAACTAAAGTATAATTATCTAGTCATTGCAATATTTGTATATTTTTATTTCGAATGGAAATAAGTATTTTTAGTAAATTGATTAAAAATACATTTAAGTAAACATGTAAATGATATTTCGTGTTTTGACATGGCTTACCAAGAACTGGGGTTTAATATAGCATGGCTGGCCATTCAGTTAATTTTAAGTACAGACAGACAGAGCTATAGCAGTAATATACTGCCCTCCTAAACAAAAAGGACGCATGCGCAATTTGATAGTGAAAGCAAATTGAACCGTGCTTTAAGAATTAAGGTCACCAATACATACGCGGCTATTAGAAATACGCCCTTTTTTCTAAGGAGGGCAGTATAGTTCTGTCCTTTTCTCTCAGTGTAAACTGAACTGCATAGCCATGTCATAATAAACCCCCTGATCTAATCAATGACTCGATTTTAGAGCTAGCCACACTGACATTCCAAGATTTAGTGAAACGTTGGCCATTTCTGGCTTTAATAATTATAAACTTTTGTAGTTTGATATCTTAAATAAATTGTGGTTTTGAAATCATGGATCATTGTCATGTAATATCTAATATTTCATGTTAGAAGTGTCCTTAAATACTTCAAATAAAGCATTAAAATAAAACCATTGTATTTATTTAATATCACAGTTTCTTTGTACACATACATTGTAAATATATTCATACATTGTTGGGTCATCATAACAGACATACTTATCTTTGTGTAAACTTATATTAGTGTCAAAAAACACACTGGCCATCATGGCGATGGCAGCATTGATGTTGCCACTTGGAAGTGTTGGCAACACAGAGCCATCTGCCACATACAACCTATTTAAACCAAAGACTCTGAATGAAGTGTCAATTACTGAGTCTGTATGTAACAAACCCATGGAACAGGTTCCTACAGGGTGATAACTAGTTAATGTTAAATGTCTTATATAACAATTCCAATAAACATCAGAAAATATTTCATATTTATCACATCCAGGAAAAGGCATCCTGTTAATTTCCCCCCCTATTTGGCTTATAGCTTTGGTTGAAACTAATTTAAAAACTAACTTTAAACCATTTCTTAGCACATCTAAATCTTCTTCCTTTGATAAATATTTTGGATCAATCAATGGAGGTATTAGAGGATCATTGCTGGCAATATAGACAGTACCTCTACTTTTAGGGTGCAAAACAATTGGCATAATAGTTGCAGCATGCTTGTCAAATATTCTTTTGAAGTAGCCATCCCAAACAACGTCCTGTAAATTTAAAGATTTTTTTAAATGGCTACCCCGGTCAGAGGATATTCCTACTGGCAACACCATGAACTGTATGTCTGGAGTATTTTCATTCATGGTTGATAGAAAACCAACTGCCTCACAACCTGGGGATGTGAAGGCACCTTGACCATTGAAAAAGTATTGCCATATGTTTAATAAGTTCAGGACGTTTAAAGCATTAACCTTCAATGATTCATTAAACAAAACCAAATCCAAACCGGTAGCCACATGCTCTTGCAAATTTTCTCCAACTGGCAAATCTTTCACTGTTGGTATTTTTAATGATTCCAACAATTTTTTTGGCCCTATGCCAGACAATTGTAGTAATTTAGGTGTATTATAAGTCCCAGCAGATATGATCACTCCTTTTCTAGCGTAGCATCTGATCTTTTTGGATGATTTTAACACCTCTACACCATAGGCTGTGTTAGCATTTAATAAAATTTTAGTAGCTAAAGCATTGGAGACAATATGTTTGTTTCTTAGATTATCAGACATTGACCATCTTTTACCATTTCTTTGACTTAATCTACTTTTCATAAAACTAATTCCATCTTCACCAATTTTATATCCAAGCTCACTGGCAGCATGCAACACACTATCAGCTAACTCACTTTGGTATAACAACTCATCTATATGTAAAAAGTCTTTTTCTATTAACTCAAACTGTTTTCTAATATATTCTTCACCATGTTTACCATGAAACCAGTTGATGTAATGTGAAATGTTTCCTCTAACGTGAACCATGTTGTTGACCTTTGATGAGCCTCCTATAATTTTTCCTTGAGTGAGTTTACATTTCTAAAACAATTATGAGAAATTACTGTTTTTGTACATATAAGTTTGTGGTTAAGATACAATTTTGTGACAATCTCAGCATGAAACGGCACATTGAATTTTAAAAATTCTAAGATAAAAACTTTTCTTTGGATATTTTTGTCTTATTCATTTTATCTTACTGCCCTTGACACTGAAATTATGTAATAAAATTTAAAACTTTATTTATACTGAAAAAAGTTTACCTACTTTATTTTTCATGCTAAAACAGGAATGGTCCTGTGGTACCGTTTCATACAGCCAATCATAAACGGATCCGTGTAATAAAGGACCGAGAACCGGAATATCAAACAGCGCATTGCCCTTGCCTCCAGCCTCTAGGACGACGAACGTAAAGTTGGTCTCTGTTGCTATTCTGTGTGCAATCAATGAGCCAGCAGTCCCCGATCCAACTAGAATTTAATAAAATGACACACCTGTAATCAAATTTTATTACTTCACTAATCTAAGGCGTCAATGCAACCAAATTTTATGAGAAACTTACCTATAACATAGTCGTATTCTCGGTGCAGTTTGTCTTTATACGAAAACAACAAATCTCCATGATAAACGATGTTAATAAATAAGTAAAATGAATTAATGCAAACACAAAATATTATAAATTGCAAATAATGTATCGGCGACATTATTTATTGACTTCATTTGGATAAATTCCAGTATGAATACCGTTTGTTTGTTCAATTTTTCAATGTTTGTTTATATTGTGTATAACCAGTATGACCTCTAAACTGTAATGTCAATGTCAACTTGGCAAAGGTGCTTTTTTAATTTACCTCTTTTGGGAAAACAAAGGAAATAACGCCATATTCTTTAAATTGTTTTCATGTCACAATGTTCATTTCTTATTTTTTTATATTTTAAAGTAAAAAGAAACAAATACATTATAACAATATAATTACAATATATTTTTTCAATCATAACAGTAACTAGTAGATAGGTGAAAAGAAAGAAGTAGTATTTCTTTATTTCTCACTTTTGCTACATTGTTTCCATTAATGGCACATTAGTTATTATCAGTGATCGGAATAGGTAGAGCTAATTTGCCTAAACTTGACGCATATTCATTCATGCGTGAGAGAGATGGGAATACATTATCCAAAGATGAAGGAAAACACTAGATCCCGTGTAGCCAACTGTCAAGCGTACCACCTTTTTCTTCTGTGTACAACCACAGACCTTAATCTAACTTAGATTAAGGTCTGTGTGTACAACACAGTTTTGTAGCCAATTTTTATTGGTCAATACCCGACATGTGAACCCTACTCAATTAAGACGACTGGGATAGAATAAGCGGCTAGTCGGATAAAGACCTAAGAAAAAGTGTCACTTAATTTAGTCGGATTACTGTTGTTGTTCGCGATCTGTGCGCCCATCCGTCTGAATTGTAAAATAACTCTCCGAAAATATATTTCTTCGACAAGTTATCAATGAAGTATTTAAGTATAGGTTCAGTGGAATGGCGTGTGTATTTCGTGGGTGTAAATCCCGAATGGGAAATAAAGAAAATGATCCATAAAATATAAGCTTTCACAGGTGAGTGATGTTTTACAATAAAACTGTTGATTTTCGGCCATAATCCGGCCGTTTTGCAAGTATAACTAGAAACATTATCATGGTATTACGTCTTGTTATTAATACAAAGGCACTATGTGCAGTAAATGTGCAATTTTAACTCATATTTAGAGTTTCTTTCGGAAGTAAACATTAGTGCTTCCAAAATTAATATCGATAAGTAAACTTTCGATATTTTCATAGAGTAACTGAGTAGGTAAATATATCCATGAGTATGTGTTTAAATATCAAAAAGTGAATACATTTTGGGTTAAAATAGCGATGCCGAACAGTTAAAAGGCCAATGTTTTAAATGTCGAAACTTACAACGTTTAATGGTACAGGCGTGTGCCTTTTATAGACATAGGCATAAAATACTTATTGTAGATATTTGGATCATTCATGATTTTAACATCGGCATTTTAATTTAATATGTATTTTTTACGTACAGTAAAGGAAATTGATTCCTAGACCATTTTGGACTATGTCGTAGTGACATAATCAATCAAAACGTAAGAGACTTCTTATGATTTTATTTACAGTGTCACTTTGACATAGTCCAAAATGGTCAAGGAATCAATTTCCTTGACTGTACGTACATATCTATCGATCGGTAAAAGAGCCAATATGTGATATTAATTAATTGTATTGTTTCAGATTTGCAGTATAGCTCGGATTTTAATAAGAAACATATATATATATATATTCAGTAATCACATCCATTCATACGCAACCCAAACAAATTAACCTTGATGCTCTAAACAGGAATGGTTGGAGATGCTCTGACAGAAATGGTTCGTCGATGTTGCAGAAGTTGCAATGCAATCCGGCATCAAAAAAGGGTCACAAACTGTCTTCCAATTACTGTCTTACAATTACAAGGCTTATTCATCATTATTAAAGATAAATGTTTTATTTCTAAATAAAAACTGTAAAAACTGTCTTTAGTTTTATTACACGATAAAAAAGTTAATTTCTCAGTTTACTTTTTCGAAATAAGGCCACTTTTCAATTGGAAATCAATCACAATTATTATTGAAAATAGGCTTATCCTTTGCCTTTTAATTATGGTTAAACCTAATATTTCGATAAACCGCACATCACTGACTGCAAACTTACGCACACTAATGCAGAGTGACACACACGAACACACCTAAAAAGTGGTACGCTTTTGAAATCCAATCGAAGCGGTCATATATTATATATAGACGACTCTTTTTAACGAAGGGCATTTGTAACAGGTGCGAAGAGTACTATTCTATTAGCCGTTTTTACACTCTCTCTATGTTTTACTACCTCTATGACATTATCGAATGAACATGCATCAAGTTTAGGCAAATTAGCTCACCTATTTCCGATCACAAGGGTTATTATACACATCAAAATTATCCCTTACTTTAGATATTTTTGGCGTGACGGCCGTGTGCGAGCCTAATCTACCGCAACGTAGTGCATTTCAAAATATGAAAATAATTTAGGGATAGGTATACCTATCTGATCCCTAGACATTTTTGATTATTTTTAGTCATTGCGTCGGATCGCATCACTTCGCGTTTGCGCGCGAATTACTGACGCAGGACACTGAGTTATATTGATTTATTTTAAGTAATGGCGCTTTTTATTGGGATATTAAATGCCAAAATGTCCTCAATTCTCGAGTCATTCGAAATGCATCTTCATAAGAGATGAAACGTCACCTGCATTCCAATTAAGGGTTAACCCCTTGTATGCTTAGGCATGGCATAGATCCATGCTCAAAATTTGGATACCTACCTTTTTGTATGCTTTTAGCTTAATTTTTTGGACTATGTAAGAGACTAGATCTTGGTATTTTGTCACCTCGCATTCGATGGTTGATACACAATGTCATTATCAGCCTGCTTTAGGAACATAATAACATAACGGGTCCAGAAAAAAATGTTTAAAAAAACAAAAAACCGCCTTCAAAAAGCTTTTTGAACGCGGGTCTTTGTTTATTTAAACATTTATTTTATTTTGTACTTTTTAGTGATCCTATTTATCCTGTTACGTAGCTCCACTTCTAAATATTAATAAGAAACTATAGAACATTTCAAGCTCGCCGCAGACAACGCCGCGGGAATGTCATAGTCATATTTAAACCTAAATGTGCTTCGTCATAGTCGCTCAACTTCCTTTATCGAAATATCTTATCGCCACCCTTGAAATAGATACCGTTAAGGAGTTCCGGTGGCCATCTGTGGTCTTCATCATCAGTTCCACTTCACCATATAACTAGTACTTTTCAAAAGCAAATGCATGAGTTACAGTGAAAAATACCAAAATCGCTATAGGTGTGCCTATAATATTTGAGGAGTTCTCTTGATTTCTCCATGATCCCATCATCAGATCCTGACGTGGTGACAATGGGACCAACTAGAAAGTATACCCATTCGAACAACGAAAAAATTTTTCAAATCGGTCCAGTGGTCTTCGAGTAATCGGGGAACATACATAAAAAAATAAAAAAAAAATCCCGACGAATTGAGAACCTCCTCCTTTTTGTGAAGTCGGTTAAAAAACAACTCTTAAAACAAAATGATTTATTAATTTCAGTCCAACAAAAAATTGTGCATAAATAATTATGTTATTTCCACTTAAGCTTAAATGTGTAATACTTGAGGATCTAGCCTTAGCCTGTCTATTGTTTCTTGAGGTAGGCAATATGTTGGGTTGACAGGTTTTATGCTAGTGTTGCCAAGTAACGAGAGTCCTGCCAGACCAAACAGGGTGTGGAAAGGATCTGTGATGTTGCCAGGTCTATCACTGAATCCACCAGTCTCCGCGTCCTGGCAGGCAAGGATGAATTGCTCTAGTGATTTCTTGTCAACCCAGTGTATTCTGTTAAGCATTGTTAGGGATGACATTACCCACCTGAAAATATAAATAATTTACATCATCATTCATCAACAACATATCTCAATAGCAGGATAAAAATGGGATTTCCAATTTCCAAGTGCGAGTCCAAACTCAACTAGTGAGTCGCGGCCGAGTAGCAGAGGTCAGCCAGCTTGTCCGTCACCAGCAGTAGTAGTCAGGCCTGCACGAACATGTAGCACTCACCACGAGTAGCAGAGGTCGGGCAGCTTCTCGGGGCGGCCGTTGAGCCCGCCGCTGGGCTGCTGCCGCTCGCACAGCCACCACGCCAGCTCATCCGCGCGTAGCGCCTCCAACCGGCGGCAGATCGACAGCGTGCCCACGCAGCAGTAGATCAAGCCTGCAAAGACATGTAACAGTAACGCATGAGTAGCGCTCCTGGTGTTTCTAATCCAAAGGCGGCTATAGCTACTTTCAATCAGGACATCAGGTGGGCTGTCTGCTAGAAGCTGTAAATATGTCAGGATTTATTTCAGGGCCATCTTGTAGAACCCTACAGGTTAGGTTAGTTTAGTAAAAAACCTGACATATTAAGTTTCGGAAAAGAAACCGTTTTGCGAATTGATGTTTGTGAAATGAATCAGTTTGTGTTCGAAAACCGGTAACCCCAAGACAAACCGTAATCGATTCAGGTTTGGGATCAAAGACCGAAACCGGTTCAAATAATACCCGGTTTCCGAGCCCTGTCAATAACCATATTTTGCATTTTTGCTGCAGTTTTCCAAGCACATGAAAGTTTGTAAATAGCTTTGCCAAACACACTTTTGGTAAAGTTTACGGATATCTCACCAGCGTGACTCTCCGAGCCGGGCTTGGACCCGAACCCGCCGTCGAAGTTCATGCAGGTCAGCACGAACTCCACCGCCTGGCTCACGTTCACGGCGTCCAGCCGGCGCAGCAGCGACAGGCACATAACAGCACAGAATGTGAACCGAGTGTCGACTTCCCCCCATTTGTCTCCTACAAAATGGTAATTAGTTTCATTTAAATTCGTTTTACAAGCTTTTACAGGTCGACACACGTAAAAAGAGCTCCGAGCGGCTAGTAGAGGGGATAAGTTTGCGCATGTTGTCTACTGACAAACCAATCATAGATAAGAGTGTATTACTGGGAACCAATAGCGTGGCAGCAAAGCAAAGCGGGTTACGCTCCCCCCGCCGCGCCCATCAATTTGGTCCGTAATTTGCTCACTGCGCAGGTAGGTCGGTCAGGGCTCTTTCTACGTGTCGACTTGTATTTAACTTCACTTGTATGCCTTGGAATTTTGCAAGTCAATTTTAAACTAGTTCGCGTCAATGGAATGGGCTGAAATTTGGAATACATGTGTAAACCTGATGACAATGCAATATGGTACCATCGAGCTGATCTGATGATATAATCAGAAGGTGGCGAAGGGATCTTGGCTCTACTTAATATGCACCGAGTTGTGGCTCGTTAGTTTCGTCTTGATAAGCAGCACGGCTAGCACATGTTGTCCGCGACATGTTTGTCGCTCGGATCTCGCTTTCTATCTAGTATGTCACGATAGAGATGCACTGAGCGACAAGCGAGAACATACAACTTGTGCTACCCGTGCAGATGATGTCTGCGGGTCTAGTATGGTTGCGTTTATCGCGTGACAAAATGTGGATAAAGCATCCATCACTCTCGTCCTTATACGTGTCAGAAAGTGACGGATGTTTTATCCACATTTTGTCACGCGATAAACGCAGTCATATTATAGGCCCTCAGGAGCGGAAAAAAGGATAGTCGGTAACAAAAGCTTGGGGCATTTTTTTTTGACAGGACCTTATTGCACCGAGCGTACAGAGAAGCCGTGATTAATATAATTGTGTTTTCTAATAAATTAAATTGTTTTGAAATTGAAGGATGGTTTTTTGATGTACACAATTTATAGGGTATATGACGTAACTTGATAACAATTGAACTATGAGTGAGTAACGTAACGGAAATAATGGCCTCCTTTACCGACTAAACGAAGGTTAAAAGTTACTTATTACACTTTGCCATATATGCTATAATATTGTGGAAGTACCCATTTGAGAGTAGCCAAGTTTTGTCGAAATTTAAGTTTGGTAATGAGTTATAAAACAGGGATCTCTATTGGATCATATTTTTTTTACAATAGAAACGGAATTATTTTAATTATTATAAAAACTAACCTAACCTAATCTACAAAATAGACGTTTACTAAATTCTGCAATGTCAGCCTAAAAGGGAGTTATGCGAAAAAAAATTATGCGAAAAGAAAATATGCGTAAAAAAATTATGCGTTCCAAGGGGATCCCATAAAACAGAGTATTACTTTGGACTTGCTATGCATTAAAAGGTAAAAGTAAAAAATAGTTTACCGAAGAAGCTACCATCATCTTGTTGCAAGGATTTAACGTATCTAACAACTCCTTCGACATCGATTGCATCCAGTCTGTCATATAAGGCAACTATCTGAAACATGACATTAAATAAATTATAACTGTTATTTCCAGTGATCGGAATAGGTAGAGTATATTTACCTAAAGTTCGCAAAAGGACATAATATAGAGTGGTTACAACCAGGTGAAACATTAATTTATTTTTATTGAATTCCGGATTTCCGGTATCATTCTGGTACTAGTAAATGTAGTCGCAAGGAAGTCTCCAGTTTATGTCCCGGTTCTACGAAGTTTAGGTAAATATACTCCATGTATTACATAATTAGATATAAGGAATGAGTTACAGGCCCTTTTTATTACAAACTAACATAAAATAACCCATACCGTGAGTAAATATTACGTATATTTAGCATTAAAAATACCGGAAAACCGGAATTCACTAAAAATAAATAAAATTTCACCCGGTTGTAACCACTCTATATTATGTCCTTTTGCGAACTTTAGGTAAATATACTCTGCCTATTCCGATCACTGGTTATTTCTTTGCAACACTGAAATGCATATTGCCGGTCAGTATGAATTTTACTTAATTACTATTTAGTTGTTTTAATGCAATAGTACTTCTTGTATCAAATGTTATGTAATTTAATCATTTGCTTTGATGTTACCACCAAAACAAGTAGGATGCAGTATCGCATTTATACCAAGTCGGTTCATAAGTTCTGTTACTGAGACATATTACATTTAAAAAAAATTACTTAAGGAGTTTTTCATAAATCAGTATTTGTAGAACTTTTTTTAAGACTTCTCGTAGAGACTCCAAACTTGTGTAACATATTGAACAGACTTTTATCTTTAAATTCTGACAAATTTATTCTAAGCAACTAACTGAAGATTCGCTTGTACACCTGTCAATCTTCACGTCTAATTAAATCGACTTTACGATTTCACATTAATTTGCAGCAATTTGAAAATACACCAAATTTCTTGTTCCATACTCTGGAATTGAGTGTGGTTGAGAAATATAATATTGGTCTTTAAACATGCACAGAGATGAGAGGCTTTACAATAAAAACAAAAAAGTTTTAAGCGTTTTCAAAAAGTGAAATTTGCACAAAATACTTTTTTGTATACACACATACTTACATACACTCACACCTTCATTCCCAGAGTGGGGTAAGCAGAGCTACAGAATAACCAAAAACTCTTAAAACTTGTATACCACATTTTGTAAAATCAGGCTACAATGTGTAAATTAGCAATAAATCACATTATTTTGAGTTGCAATATACCTGCACTGCACTCAGTGTGTACAGTATGTGTGGGTCGTGTCCTATGCTTGCAGAGAAGCCCCCACTCTCACTATCCTGGCACGATGTGATGAACTCTATTATCTCGTCCTTTGGCATCCTGGAAAAGTAATTCAAACTATTAATAAGTATAAATATTGACTCAATTTTAGCAGTGTTTATTTTTAACCAGGAATTTAGTCAGGAAAATATCTAAACATTGTAGGTATAATTATTGTCTAGGGGACACGGTTTCTGTAGGAGAATGTATCAAAACTATGTGGTTGTTTTGCACCGTCATGGGTAAGTATATGTATACTATTATTATTACAATTTAAGAGTTCATCTGAACATACTGAGTTTTGACACATTTTCCTGCTCAACTACGCATGATATATATATTTTAATGTTAAATTCATTGTTTTATATAATGCTAGGTTAAGTTCTATAATTGTATAAGTAATTTTTAAAAAAAACGACTGACTGTTGAGTTTCTTGCGGCGTTTCTTCTCAGCAGTGGTCTCTTGCGAAGCGCTGGTAGATTTTTGACGTGTAAAAGTGCCCGTGCGGCCTACTTACTGAATAAACATCTTTTATCTTTTTTTTTTTTTTTTAATTTGAAACACAAAAAGCTTTATAATGTTTAACGGTGTATCTGAGAATTTCAATCTTGAAATCGTAGCTCCCAAACCGGTGGACTGATTTGGAAGTGTGTTTTTTTTTAGAGGAAGTTACTTTAATCAGGTTTAAGAAAATTAGTTAAAGAGCTGTTAACTCCTGGAGTATCAGCAATTTTAGATTTTCATACATTTAGTATGGAACATGCAGCAATGACGCCGTTGCCACTGATGTCCTAGGGGTTAAAGAGATCTTTTTGAGGATTTTATCGCTGAATGTTCTGCGTAATGGTATTTGTGATGTGTAATAACCTGTTTTTAGTCTTGTTTTTCATTTTATATTGTATTATCTTATTTTATTGAATGAAATGACACACATAAAATATTGTGATAATTCCTATAGGAAAAAATGATAATTCTGACAATGTGTATAGTTTAATGTTCTTGAAATGTATTTATGTATGTAAATAATTTATTGTACAAACAAAATAGATAACAATTATTAAAAAAATATAAAATAAAAAAATATTTTCAAAGAAAAATTTTGTACCTAAAAATTGTTATATTTTATTGGCACAAATTGCTATGTGTCTACCTAAGTTGTTTGTTTCAAACACAATGTATATTTTGTTAATTGAATAAACAACTGAACTAAGCTAAACTAAACTCTCAGCTCTGAAAGTCCGGGTCGCCGTTATACCACAAGTTAATATTTATTTAATATTTATTTTGTTGCAGCTGCAACACTATAGAAATAACTCAATCATCATTTTTATTTCAGGAACTATCAAATTATTTAACACAAAAAATTTGCTGATCTGGGATGTGAACTATCTGAATGCAGAAATTTCCTCTAAATCCTTTTGGTGCGGTTCTCTGCCTTTTGGCCGAAGAACGTTTGGTCGAATGTATCGCTTCCCAACCGTTTCATTTGCCCACCCGCTTTTATTTCTGTATCTGTAAATATTTCAGGATTTTTATAAAAACTAACCTAACCTAACCTATAGGGTCTACACAAAGTTACAGAAATAAATCCTGAAATATTTACAGTTACAGAAATAAAAGTGGGTTGGCAAATGACACAGTTGGGAAACGATACATTCGACCAAACGTTTTTCGGCCAAAAGGCAGGATACCTTTTGGTGCTCATGCAGGATTGAAAGACAAACATCCAAATCAATTTTACATCTATTAATCTATTTTTTTTAACAAAGTTTGAAATTTATATAAAGATAATAAATTAGTAAGAAGTACGATGTTGCTATATTATTGTAGAATGTAACACCAGTGTCCTTTTAAAGGAACATTTATTATATTATTTTTGATTTTCATAAGTACAGTCAACCAATTTGATTTCTAGGCCACTTTGGACTATATTCAAGTGACGTTAACCACCAAAACGTAAGACACTTCCTATGATTTGGTTTACAACGTCACATTCACAAAGTTCATGGTGGCCTAGGCATCAAATTAGTTGACTGTACAATAAAGTGTTTACATACGCATTCTTGAAGTATTCTGATACAAAAGACGTTGATGAAGAGCCTTTATCTATTGTAAATATTGAGCTACATGAATACTAAACATGATTTATTTGAAATAAAATCTTTGCAAGAGCTTGACAGTATTAAATGTTTTTCGTCCGACGACGACGATGATAATATACTTTGTTCAAACCATGGCTATGATAGTACCTGGAGGATTGTCCCATGAGTTCCATGGCAGTTACGCCCCAGTAGATTCCAGACATCCGCAGGTATTCCGTCATGCAATATTCATAGTCATCCTTGTTCATCCCAAAACCTGCTAAGTAGTCGGAATGCTTTTCTAAAAGCAGCGTTTTCGGGCGGTCATCCGAAAGCACAACGTCTTTAGTATTAACAGACATTGTTTTATAATTATAAAATGATAAAATACCATATAATTCTTCTTAACAATCAATTCATTTTTTTTTTTTAGTAAGTTGACAATGACTGACACTGACACTTGCCTGACAGATAGGAAAGAGTAGCCAGATGAAAATATTGTTATGAGGCTTACACAAAACAATTTCACGCACAAATCGAAATTTTTTGATTTGTTAAGTCGAATGATCATTCGATTTGACCTTTATTTCATGATGATGATGTATGTGTGTATTAAACTGAACTCCCAAGTCAATATTATTATGGATAATATAATAATTATGGGCAATAAGACAGTTTCGTGCACAGAAGAAAGACTAAAGGCATAGAAACCGTACTAAATAAGCAGAAAATACATTATGGTTCATTTCTTTTTACTTATGGTTTTCATAGTGAGTTGGAAAGGGATGAATCTGTATTTGTTCTTTCGTTATTTGGCACATCGTCACAAGTAAGGCGTGATTTGGACCTATAAGCACCTTCTACAGTATTTGGACCTATAGACAAGGCAAGACAAATCCTTCCTATAGGAAGGACAAAGAAGTCCCTGTGTAAAACCTTGTGACAATGACAGTTAAATAATAAAAAACAGCCTACTTTTTGATTCATTTTTTCTCATGTGTGTCGTAATCTAAAAAGTAGAGAAAGATAGCTGACGCAAAGTACACCTTATAGTCCGGTTTCAATGCTATATGTTCTTATTCTGTGGTTTCGTGTGTCACTTTACAGACGACTGTTAACAGCAGAGCTGTCAGAATATATCTCCTAAATTGGAGTAGGTACTTATTTTGGGTTGACAGGATAAAGAGCGCCAAATATGTCGGTGTGCCTGCGCACAGTGGTTACGTGGTATCTACAGGCATAAATGGCGTCTAAAAAACTATATATCATTCCTAATGTAAATGGCTGAATATTATAAAACGTTACAATTAGTTGCACTCACGGCGAATATGTAAAGACCGACATCCGTATTTGGCACCAGGGAGTCGATCTTTATAATTTGCTGTAATACATTTTATGTGCCATGGTTAATTATGATTTTAGATAGGTACCTATTACTACCATGATTGTTACTACACAGTATCAGCGGGCATGTTTGTTCAGCCCGACATTATCAGAGATCAACCCGGAGGGCAATAAACAATAAACCGCGTGTTGATAAAACTATTAAGGAGCAGTCACTTTTTTTCTGGAGCCGCGCAAATGATTTGCCCCCAGTCTAGTAGGTCAGTATAGGTACTTGGGTTTTTATTAAATAAAGTACTTAATCATTTTTTCAGTAAAATAATAATGAAATTACAGTAAACTCTTAACTTAAGACTAGCTTAAGCCTAAAAGCTAGTAGGTACATGTAACACAATTTCAAACCAAGAAAAGTTTTATGTACTTACGCAATTTAGCTTAGGTACTTAATTAAGCAATTTTACCGTTCGCAAAATTCGAAGTGATAATGTCTTCGCCCACGTGTAAAGAATCTTAATGATTTACTTAGTAGGAAGGCAATAAGCAATAAATAATTCACAAAATAGCGTGATACTGCTTATTTCCGTCTCGTTTCATTTCCAGACCATACAAAATGTTCAATACACTAGTTTGACAAACAAGAGGTTGGAAAAATAATGAGGGTGGTGATCGGAGTGAAATTGGCAACATGATCCAATTATCCAATAACTGATTCTTGAGGGCGGTGGCGCCCCACTTAAGAATTATAGTTCCACCCGTAGACAGAGTATACTTATATTACCTAGACCAGCTGTTCGCATATACCCTTTGAGATAGCAATACATATAACCCAACCAAGTCACATATTACCTTTAGCAGACAAAGCTTGTATCATTGAGTGCCTACCTTATTAAGGCTTATTATCATAAGAAATTATTACCGATGAAAGGTTATATTTTCATCTTTTTGAGCGCTGTGGTTTTTGCAGCCTCAACCTCAGTAATATCATTAGCATCATATCAGCCAAAGGTCCACGGCTGGACATAGGCCTTCTCCAAAGATCTCCACGACGGCCGGCTACTCGCATCCATCGGATTCCCGCGATCTTTACCAGAGGCCCGTTTCACGAAGCTACAAGTTACAAATTACAAGCGGAAGTCTCTTTCTAACTCCTTTTGCTAGATAAAATAAATGTTTTAAAAAACAAAAAACCGCCTTCAAAAACGCAAAAAATAACTTCTTTAAAATTGTAGGCACCTAATAGGTTAGTCCAACTGATGTCGGCTTTTTGTTGAAAATGTTGTGGTCGCCGACTTCAGTTGGACTAACCTACAATTTTAAAGAAGTTATTTTTTGCGTTTTTGAAGGCGGTTTTTTGTTTTTTAAAACATTTATTTTATTTTATACTTTTTAGTGATCATAATACGCTGTTACGTAGTCCCACTTCTTAGTTGAAATGAAACTTTAACTTATATCAAGCGCGCCGCAAGCAACGCCGCGGGAAAATCACAGTCATATTTTAACAAGTAAATATTATTCGTAGTAGGTAGTCGCTCAACTATCTTAATCGAGATATCTTATCGCCACTCTTGAAATCGGTACCATTGAGGAGTTCCGGTGGCCATCTGTGGTCTTCATTATCAGTTCCACTACACCAAAGGATACTTTCTGAATGCAAATGCTGGACTTGTTACTAAAAATACTAAAATCGCTATATGTTTGCCTACAATATTTGAGGAGTTCCCTCAATTCCTCACTGATCCCCTCATCAGATACAGATTTGGTGACAATGGTGGTCCCATTGTCACCAAGTATACTCTATCAAACCAAAAAAAAAATTTTGAAATCGGTCGACAATTGACGGAGTAATCGGTGAACATACATAAAAAAAAAAAACATATAGTGGAACGTATAACCTCCTCCTTTTTTGAAGTCGGTTAAAAAAGAGTTCCGTTTGTAATTTGTAACTTGTAGCCTCGTAAACGGGCTACAGATCGTCGGTCCAACTTGTGGAAGGCCTGCTGACACTTCGCTTACCGGTCCGCGGCCGCCACTGAAGAAAATTCGAGGTTATGTGTCAAATTAACTCACTTGTTTACATCCTTTCGCATTTAATTGACACTTGTTTTTTTATTTATACTCTGTTGTTCAAAGACGATTCACGAGAATGAAACCCATCAATAACTATTTACACGACCTACTCTACTTATTTGTGTGCTCACTCACACACACACTCGATCCGTTCCACTCACTAATAAAACAACCAGGAAAATTGTTTATTCACACACACATCCCCTTAACGCTCATTCATTAGATTACTTGTTTCATCGAAACAGTCTTGCTCGTATGACCGGCAGTGCAAGTGTACGGACTACTTTTGTGAACACGTTGTATTGGATTTATACATTAAAAAGTAAGTATTGTGAATTAATTACTGGTTATTAAATAATATTAAGAGGAAAAAATACACGGTGTGGTTTGAAATAGAACTAATCCTTACTAGTAATTAGTACCTACATAGTTTCTTGTTATTGCTCGCGTGAAGTCGGCACCATCTACTGTGTAAAATATTTTTCATGTCTCATACTCTGAAAGTAGGCCTTTGTTTATCTTAGAAGCGGGTTGAAAGTGATACATGCCCACCCTAGGGAAGAAAAGTAATTTGAAAAAAGAACTATGTCTATAGACCTGTGTGCAGTAGCAGATACCTATACAGCCTCTCTGTAGTAATATAAAAAAAGACTAAGTTTGTACTGAGCCATGGTAAAATCTTATACAGCCACTCTTTGGTAAAACTCGAGTTCTGTCGTTTGGCCAAATTATTTTTCGTCAAATGTATAATTTAATCAAACGCTTTTTTTTCCAAAACCGTAAATATTTCAGGATTGATTTCAGAACCATCGTGTAGAACCCTATATGTTAGGTTAGGTTAGATTTATAAGAATCCTGAAATATTTACAGTTTTGGAAAAAAAGCGTTTGACCAAATGAAACATTTGACGAAAAATAATTTGGCCAAACGGCAGAGATCCGGTAAAACTACCGAATCTTACTTTTATAAGCTTTATTATCAAGTTTCAGAATAAAGCACCAGTTATATACCTATTTTAATATTTTTTTATTTTCATAATTAACTTTATTTTTATAAATCACTTTTTATTTAGTTTCTATTTCATTGCTTGCGGTTTGTAATAAAATAACCGCCTCAAAACCGCACCTAATAAATAACCCTTCATGGCAGTCGGTAAAAAAGGCTGGCACACTGGTGCTCTAAAAAAAGTTTGTGTCAAAAACAAGATACGATCTTCAGTACATATCTAGTTGTACTACGTAATATACTGTGTTCGCTATATTTTTCATAAGTTATTAGTGTTATTACAATGAGTTCCTCGTCTGATTCGGAAATAGATTTAATGCCAATCTGGCATGATTGATCTGGGATGATTTTAGGGAATAGGCTCAAGCAGTGATGGAAAATCTTCTACCACCAAAATCAACGGAAAGATATTTTCCGTAACTAACTTTTTTTAATTTCCTCATATTCGAAATGAAAAGTGTGTTTAACTCAGGTGAAAGTCACCATTTATTTCACACTCGAAATATTAGCGCTCTCGCTTTGCTCGAGCGCCAAAATATCTCGTGTGATATAGATGCCTTTCATCCCTTGGTGAACAATCTACTATTCTCGAAGATGAAAACTTGACAGGTCGATTTTTCGCCCCCGTTAACCCCTAATGATCACTATATTACACTATATAACGAAATCGTTAGAGAACGTGATACAAATATAAATATACCTTATATGTATATACAAAATTACAAATTTTGCTCGTTTACATAACAGTATGTTCGTTTGTTCCGTCTTCGTGGTTTAACGCTATTGGTGAAATTTTGTTTTATGCACGGATTATTGTTTAGACTTTAGAGCACGGAGACAGACATTCGGTGTTGTTTCCCGAAATTTAGACAGCTCCCGATACCGAGAGAACAGCGAGAAACGACTTCCGCGATCGGTTCGCGGGAAAAAGTTAGTTTGACATCTGTAATTTTTACGTACAAGTAGATGGTGATGCCGTAGTCAGGCTCCTTTTTCACAAACCTGACAATAACAGATGACGATTTTGTAAAACTATCAACAGCATTCAAATTATAATTTCTCGTTTAAAATTGATTGTTATCGAAAACATCATAAATTGTATACAGGGACATCACTATCATCACTACTACAAAATTGAAGTGATGCGTGAAGGTATTCGATATTCATTCCATATGCAAACGGCAAGCAACATCTACCGCGTGAAGTAAAAGCCGTGATGTAGGGCGCGCATTCTCGATTAAGAAGATTAAGGGCCGTATTTATAAACTCGTCTTGCGTGATGCCCATCTCGAGAGACGTCAAAGTAAACGTCAACCCATAGAAAGCTGTCATTTTTGACGTGTCTTGTGACTGACATCTGAACCAAGATGAGTTTATCTTGGTTCAGATGTCAGTCACAAGACACGTCAAAAATGACAGCTTTCTATGGGTTGACGTTTACTTTGACGTCTCTCGAGATGGGCATCACGCAAGACGAGTTTATAAATACGGCCATTTAACTGGCTCGTATAAGTTCGCACGCCAGATCGACCTTTCGACAAGAAATCGTTTTTATGAGATTCTTATTCTGATTTCAATTAATAGCTTTCACTCCTGTTAAGGTATATTTCGCCAGTGTTGAGTTATTTATGGACATTCCGCTGGACTTATTAGAGAAATAAGTCCATGACTATCACACCTGAGGACAATTTGTTCAGCTCCACGCGATTCTGTCAAGTCCCCGTTTTTATGAGAATTACACCGTTGATTAATGATTACCTAACTCCGCTGACAAACAAATAAGACTACCAGATGATAATATAATAATTAATCAAGTCATTAATGGGGGAACACGAAATGGCGATGCTGCAATACCAAAAACCTGGCTGCCTGGAGGGCGACCTTCAATTGCTGCAGCAACCACTTTCTCCATTGTTTAGAAAATGCAGCAGTAGTTTTTCCTACACAGAAATTGATGAGCTTTGGTTTTAAGAGGAGATTGATAATAGATACTTAAGTACGAGGCGTCGCTTATCATGCTGTTGCCACTGATGAGGCCAATCAGGGGGCTTGCAGTACTGCATTCTCGTATAGTCCTACCCCTCCAATGATCCGATGAACAAACGAAACTTGGGAGTCTTATCATACTAGACATCGGACTTAAAATTTAAAAAAACTTTCACGGCTAAACAGCTGTACCGGTTTCGATAAAATTTGGTACCTATGGAGATAGCTTGAACGAGAACCGACATAGGGTAGGTACTTTTTACCGCGAGTAGCGATAAACTTCTACGCGGGCGGAGTCGCAGGCAACATCTAGTCGTCTGTTTATAGAGGAAAACTCACTAACCGCAGTTCTGAGTCAGTTAATGACAATTAACTCATTCCCTTTTTACCCGACTGCCGAAGGAGGAGGGTATTGTGTTTATCAGCCTATTTATGTATATTTGTTCCTTTGTGGCGCTCTAGAAATTAAACGTGTGGACCGATTTTGATGATTCTTATGCAATCGATTTGTCTTAATCTCGTGAGTGTCACTAAATGTATGACCACAGGGCGGCAACTAGACGCCAGGTTATAAAAAAAGTCCACGAACTATGACAAATGGTATGATTGAATAGGTATTTAAAAAATATCTTTAGGTTTCTTTAATCATTTTTCAGTTTGAACGATCATTTAGGATTTATAGCGATTTAAAATTGGTTAGCAACAGCTGTCGGGTTTTTTAAATCTTGCTTTTTTTAACTCTGTACCATTTACTGTAAAGGTAATAAGAGCTGCACCAATGTTTAAAAATACGATATAAATAGGGAAAAATAATATAGAATAACGCCCTTACCCGGCACACTTTTTAAAACCTTTCACTGTACCTCTGTAATATTTAATGATATCAGGCACTCGCAATTACCGTTATTATCAGAGGAACAGAGAGGAAGAATCTAATTAAATAATTACATTTTGTCGTTCCCAAATTATGACGTTGATAACGGGAAAACCAGTTGTTTCTTATTAAAACTTCCTTTTCAAAATGGCTGAGAAATTCCGCAGTGTCAACATCGAAATATACCAAGGTCTTTTCCGCATTTCAGTCGTGTCAAAGGTGTTAATCGTGTCAATCACTTAGTGCACTCCCTCGTTTAGATGTCTGATGCCGAGCCTAGTTGGTAGTACTCTGGTCTGCTAAGCTAGTGGTCCCAGGGACGATACATTTCCGTTTAAATATTGCTGACATAATAATCATGTGCGGTCCGTTTCTTCAGAGTAAGCCAGCCCTTTGGGGAGCTGGTGGAAATCCTCAACGCTAAATGTTTCTAACAATACCTGTCTTTCGTATGTGTTCGAAACCAAAATGAAAAAATATATAAATATGCCAGTAAGACTTAAGATGCAGCCTGTACACTAGAAGCAGCGAACCTTCATAGAGCTTAGTTCGAGACTAGGTCAATTTGTGTGACCTGGAGCCTGTTTTATAAAGCTACAAATTACAATTTACCGCAGGCCTTTCGCGTAACTCACTCACAATCGCGATCGGCTTCAAAACAAAACAATTGGTTTAATTTTGTATGCAGACAAGCCTTCGATTTTCAAAATGAAAACGATTGTGATTGCGAGTGTGTTACGCGAAAGGCCTGCGGGTTACAAGTTTCCATTTGACACAACCTCGACCAATGACGAAAAGCCATTTGAGCAGTGTTGCCAGTTTAGACCTGTAAAATTGTTACTTGTAGCTTTATAAAACGTGCCCCTGATTGCCTACCAGCAGACACAGTTGTACTATGGGAAATAGAGAAAAGTGACTTGTAAAAAGGTTTATCTGCCTAGGCGAAACCTGGCATGTCGTGTTTTTTAAATTACTTCGAGAAGTATCACATTGCTCTTTGTTTGTACCAGGGGTAGGCAAACTTTTTCAACGGGGGGGTCAGAAAAATGCAATTATTTTTATGAGGGGCCAAAATAACGATAAAAAATGTCGGGGTTGGCTCGCATGCCGTGCTTTGTCCACTGCTGGTTTATAAATGAAGGCTAGTAAGTATAACTAGAAAACATGTTTAAAAAAATGAAAAACCGACTCCAATATTTTTTAGAGTAATCGTCGTCAATGTATAAAAATATAGAATCGGGTGGTTTTAAAACCGAGTTATGGACCGGCAGACCAATTAATTGCAAATTATATATCTACTAGCTTCTGTCCGACGAGCGACTTCAGAATTTGATCTTACAACGATAAATAATATAAGTTTGTCCTATCTAAACCGAAAACGAAATATAGCGCTGTATAGAAAAAATCGCTTAACCAACCAGTGATTTTGACCACACCAAGGCAACATACGACACAGAGTTTTGAGCTCTGATTTATCAGAGCCATCTAGTTCGTATATAGAGAACTAAAAGTGTGTTTCTTTAGTAACTTTTGTGTCCACACACATCAATGAATACAAACTGAAAGGATTACAGGATGCCAAACGTAAACAGAAATAAAAGCACACTACCCACACATGGCTAGATGAGATTTCACCTTTATAATTTTGTTCCTCGCCCATACAGTGGCGCCGCCTTGTGAGCAAATTCACGGTTTTTGACGATTAATTGGATTTCCCATAGGAATGCAAAGTTTTTTTCGGAATAAACCAGGACCTAAGCTATTATGTGTGCTAAGCTATTTTTTTTCTTTTCTTTTTCGTCTGTGCTAATGGCCCTACTGAAAATAAGCGCCGCGGCTTGCCCCGGCATCGTACCCAGTGGGTCCCATTAACGCAACGGCACAGATGAAAATTCTGCCTGAATTCTCGGTTTATTGTAATCCGTATCATTTTTGGGTCAATAGAAGTATTTTCTGTTTCTTTTTTCGAAGAAACATTAGGTACGTCTTAGAAATAAAAACACCCATAAAATCGAAAATGAACATAATTAAATCGTCAATGTACGGGGGACTCATAGGTACTGCGAATTACAATCTTTAGCACACTGTTGCAAATTGTTACCTAAAGAATTCACAGTTTATTATATTCTCGCATTTCATTAAATTAAGTGATGAACTTTTTTTACAGGCGTTTTTCACGCTCCTAGGTCCTGTATTAAGGCGTGGAAGAGCGCTGAAAAACGCCTGTAAAAAAAGGTCACCAACCAACTGAACACTCACTCCGGATAATAGCTCCAAAGAATTCAGGAACCCGAAGTTAGACCGTGGCTTGCTCCATGCCTGTGGCCTTGAGGACCGGGAGATTTTAAATACTTGCACCTTTACCTATGCCCGGCCCGGTTGAGCTCAAACGTCTACAAGTTTCATCCAACCCTGACGTCCACGCTAAACTGCGGCCAGTTTTCTTGAACGTACTTTTTACGTGCGAATAGGTAGGCTGAAAATTTTCAGTCCAGTACCAGTCATTACTAGCTATATTACTATCCATACTAGCTGAAAAACAAACATGGGGTACAATTAGTATGGAGAAAGTAACTATGTGTGATTACACAAAAAGTCATCATGAAAAAAAAGCTGGCATGTAGTTTTAAAAACATCCTAAGTTCATAATTATCCTATCAATGTAAGAAACCAATGAAAAACTATTAAAATAATACATGAACTCAAGGGTTTTTCATAACATGGACATAAGGAAAAATTACACAAATTCTGATTAAAATGATCGATATCTCTGAAAATACTAAAAATCGCGGAACATACATGGGGGTGATTCAGATGCCCCTTGAGGTGCACTACCTCTGGACTTCCGCTTGACACTACTTCCTGGGACACCCTGTATAATATAGGTGTCTGTCATTAAGCAAGCGTCACGTAAAGTACTATTACCTGACTCTTTAATAAACGTGTAAATGTCGATCTAATTGCCGAGCAAACTGAAATGTATAAATGTCTCGTGTATGAAAATGTATTGTGTAAATGTCTCAACAATGATCGCAAAAACTTAATAACAAAATCAAACTATTTCTTGCATGTGCAATTTTTTGTAATTTTTAATCAAAATAAAGGTTTTCTATACCTTTATTGGCTCTAAGTACAAATTTTCTAATGAAATTCCATTCCATTATTAAAGCCAAAAATCAAATCTTTTGTAATTACTACTAATATTTGGGAAGAGGGGGGGAGGGGTGAGAAAGGGATCACAAAACTGATTGGCAACATCTGTTTATTGTGTTTCTGGGATCTATATATGTATATCAGAAGTCAGAATGCGGTCCGCAATTTTTGCCACCAGGACTCCCCTGAGCGCCCGCTCTATAAGCATACTACTGTACCTTCTTTTATCAAATAAATATTCTTATTCTTCTTTAACATCGTATCTAACTGAGTAGCTGAAGCCGTTGCATAAAAAGATTTTTAATGTTTCAAGTCTATCGTTAAGAATTTGTTATATTCGAGTTTTAAAGATTTGTATGCGATATTGTGAATTATTACATGGTGCTGATAACACGTAGGTTTGTTGTTTTACGTTTGTGTTTATGTTTCCTTATCAGCGACTCTTGGCGGGTTCAGGGATACACACGTTATACACACTTTATCTTACTTATATAATAACCTTTATCTCAGTGTGTTAAGGTACAGTCAAGTGTAAAAATATGGGAGAACCCAACCTCTCAAAAACATCTCTTCCTTTTATTATATATTAAATAATTATATTGATATTAACCTAGGTCTTTTACAATTTATCGCATATTTTTGATCCCTGAACATTTTTCACGTGTTTAGCATTAAGCTAATCAACTCCATGCGCTGTCAATCTAGGCATAGAAGAGTATTTTATATATATGTTACTTTAGTCTCTTCATATCGGGACTAAAGATCCTTATTAATCTCTAGGGATTAAAGTATTTTTTTAAAATTTACTTTGGGAACCCCTAAACATCCAATCACGGTGTTTGTGAATGGATGATTATCGCTATTTCCAGCGATTGTGTATAGACAATTTTTAGGGCATGGAAATAACCTCAAAATGATATCTGTGCAAAAATATAAATAAAAATGATTTAATTTCATGAAACACGATTAATGATTACGAATATAAATCTTTTTAATTATAGTAGGAGAAGATTTGGACCGGGCTGTTTATTCGATGAAAAGTATTTTATATCAAATTTAATACGCTAAATAATATGTGGCGAATAGGTAGGCTGAAAAATTTCAGTCCAGTATATAATTAAATAAAAATTTAAAAATTAACTTTGTTTTAAAAAAATACAATAGCGGGCGGGCTCTTTTGCGTGGGGGTTTGTTTTAATTTATTTCGCTGGAGAATATCGACTGGATTATTCATCCTATCGTCAACCCTGATGGATATGAGTACACGCATACTGATTTAAGTATCAAACAGTGCCGGATTAGCCATTAAGCAAAGTAAGCAGCTGCTTCAGGGGGCACCAAAATCTCAGATCAAAAATCAGAACATGAAATTTTTTTGCTTCAAAAATACTTGATAATCTCGAATCTCAATGTAGCTTAAGACAAAATACAGTGTGTGGCAAGCTTCATAAAATTGCAATCGCTTTATGGACTCCTAAACGAAACGCTTTCGGTTTCAAAACGAGACGTTCAATTTCGGATTTCCCGCGAAAATCATATAATGTCGAATCGACATGTTAGATTCCTTAGAGACCAATTTAAAGTTACCAAATTCTGTAAATTATCTATGAATGATACAGTAAGTATAATTGATAGATTATATACCTGTATAATCAGGTATATAATCTAAGATTTTTAAAAGAGGAGAACATTGTCAACAAATAGCAAGCTGGTTTTCCTTTTTAAAATTTAATCCGTGATCCTGGCAAAATTATGTGTCCCGATCAGACCATAGAATACCAAAAACATAGTCGGTACAAAATTAGTAAACTTATATCCACAGGACCTCAACACTAAATAATCCACGAAAATTCCACAGTTTCACTCATTTATGTCGCCCATAAAACTAATTTCAGCGATGTGTCTGAAAAAGTTTTGCCACACGCTGCGCACGCACAAATTTGTCAAATCATTCACGAAGACCCCCATACTTATACGTTTAATAATGTGGACACAGTGTTACGGATATTTCTAAGTTTAATAACTAATTCGGCAGAGAAATCTTTTTCGAACATGAAAATAAACGTTTTAAAATATACCCACACAGTTTTTGGTTTTTAACCGACTTCAAAAAAGGTGGTGGTTCTATGTTCCACTGTCAATTGTAGACCGATTTAAAAAATATTTTTTTGGGTTGTTAGAGTATACTTTTGAAATCTAAATCTGATGAGGGGTTCCGTGAGGAATCGAGGGAACTCCTAAAATATTAGAGGTATAGGCATACATATAGCGATTCAAGTATTTTTAGTAACAAGTCCAGCATTTGCATTCAGATAGTATCATTTGATGAATTGAAACTGATGATGAAAACCACAGATAGCCACCGTAACTCCTCAACGGTACGTATTTCAAGGGTGGCAATAAAATATCTCGATTAAGATAGTTGTCGTCATAGTCGCTCAACTGCACTGAATCCTTCAGAAAGTATCATTTGATGGATTGAAACTGATGATGAAAATCACAGATGGCCACCGTAACTCCTCAACGGTACCTATTTCAAGAGTGGCAATCAAATATCTCGATGAAGATAGTTGTCGTCATAGTCGCTCAACTGCACTGAATGCAAATGCTGGATTTGTTACTGAAAATAACAAAATCGCTAGATGTATTAGGCATACAGGCAATATTTGAGAAATTCCCTAAATTCTTCATGGATCCCCTCATCAGATTCAGATTTGGTGACTGTGGGATCACCTCGGAAGTATGCCCTATCAAGCAAAAATTTGCGAACCACAAAAGTGGCAAATTAGATTTTTTAAAGATAAGTTTAAGATTAATTTCTTTGATTTTTCTTCTTCTTGTCCTTTTCTTAAAGAAAAGTAATTGAAAAGGTATCAATCAATATGAATAATCATGTGTAGTGTAGATATTTTTCCTTGGGTTGAAGAACGGCAAACGAAAGTATAGTTTAACTACGAAATCTTAAGGAAGGCCATATAGCCATAGGTATAGCTAGGGTCACAAGGGGCACCACACACGAAAGTGCTTAGGGCACCACGGAGGGTTAATCCGGCACCTGATCAAAACAGGAGAATGTCTACCAGACTAGCATTTTAGAGGTTAAACGTGGGTGCGCGGGGCCACCCAATGCGCGGGGCTCGTAGCATTTGCTACTCTTGCTAACGTGGCTAATCCGACACTGAACGTCGTTTTTTTTTCCTCGCATTCAAAGTGAAAAGTAGAGTGTTTAACGCGGGACTAAACAACCATAAAGACACTCGAACTATAGCCACCCGCGCTTCGCTTGGGTGGCTAAACATCTCGTATTATTATGGCTTGTTTTAGTCCCTTATGTCCCCTATGTTGAACAATCTACTATTGTAAAATATTTTTTACTACCCAATATTGTTTTACAATTGATACAATAAAACAGTATTGTAAAAAGTATGTCGGCTTAACAAGTATATCTTAAAAGGAATTAAGAAGAGATTAACTGATAGGTTTATCATTTCACTCTGAAGTGGTATTTATATTATATAGGTATTAATTCTCGTGTAGTGGAGAATATAGTGTGTCGGTATTTTAGAAATAAATGTCAAGTGACCAATAAATTGCGATTGTAAATTGATCAAAATAATAAATGGCATTGGCATTATTTCAACTGACCAGAGGCCCTAGCCAAGATGCATAACGCTAACTAGCGTTTCTATTCGTTTCGTTTTTAAACCAATCGCGTCACAGGTAGAGCACGTGATACGAATAGTCACGTGATATACCAGTGACGCGATTGGTTGGCTAGGGCAACAGGGCCTCTATTCTAGGCGGTAAAAACCATATCGTCTTTGACCTGTTATGGTATTGTTCTTAACTTGGCTGCCATTAATTTACTGTCAAGTAAATAAGGGCTATCAAAATGTCGAAGGAGTTCCTCTAAAGTTATTAGGGTTCCGTACCCGAATGGAGCCCCAATGGATCTTACCTAAACCTACGCTGTTCGTCCGTCCTCCTAACTTTAAAGACCTGTAACTTTTGAACCGTAGGAGATAGCGGATTGGTTTTTGTCAGAATATATAGGATTACGGCACATTCCTAACATTTTTTATTAAAGTTATTTTTAAAATAAATAAATAAATATCAAGGGACAATCTCACACAAATTGACCTAGTCTCAAACTAAGCTCTAGGCTTGTACTACAACGATATAAATACTTATATAGAGAAATAAATACTTAAATACAAAGAAAACATCCAAGACTCAGGAACAAATACTCGTGCTCATCACACAAGCATCTGCCCTTACTGGGATTTGAACCCAGGACCGCTAGCTTCATAGGCAGGGTCACTACCAACTAGGCTAGCGCGTCGTCAAAATAGGGTCCCCATACAATAAAATTGAATAAGTAAATCATAAAAACCTTTTTAGGGTTCCGTAGTCAAATTAGGAACCCTTATAGTTTCGCCATGTCCGTCCGTCCGTCTATCCGTCCGCAGCCTAGGTCAGAGACTCTTAGTCACGCCAACAAAGTGGTGTTTTTTTTTTGTGTACCTCCCCTGCAAGCAATGTGGCCATGTATTATTTTTTCTCGTTTACCCTATAGTGTGATAATGTCGTTGGATAGGTCTCTCAAAAATATTATGGGTTTATGAAGACAATTTTTCGATTAAGGGATCCGTTTATGAAATATTAAGCTTTAAAGCTTTTTTATTAGAGTCCATTGTCCACCCCCCCCCCCTACAGCCAAAACTACAAAAAAAATTTAAAAATATGTTAAATGAAAGCACATATAACGAATTTTAAAGGAAAACTATGACGACTAAGTACCTAGACTTGATTGGTTCCTGAGATACAGGCGACTAAAGTGTTTATACCTACTGAAATGACCTAAGACAGCACCAAATAACTTTAAATAGAGAATTACTTCATACTTGTGTTTTTTTGAGATTGTTTTTGTGTATTAACGGCTTCGGAACCCTAGACTGAGCATGGTCAGACATGCTCTTGCCCGGTTTTTTTTGTATCATAAAAACAGTCAGTAAAACATAGAAGCGTCAAATTTGCTACGAGTAAGCACAAACCTTAATGAGAAACAACCAATATCTACTTAGGACCAGTCAAGTGTTGGTTAGGCTCGCGCTAACGATTGTAAGTTCTAAACCAGAGGTCCCCAAACTTTTTTGGCTCGTAGACCACTTGGCAATTTTTTGGCTTTGGATGGACCCCCTGCCTACCTAATATTTCGATGGGTCCTACGTAAGTTATCGTAACCCACAAAATGGCAAAATTCGGTTTATAGCAAAAATGCATTGCATTATTCCATTACTATTAGTATCTAAAACAAAAAAAACGAATTCGTAGTTTAAACCAGTTTTTAGAAACGTAAACTGTGGTATGTTTCAAACGGCTCCGACGGTTTCTATCGTAAGTACCTTGGCGACAAAGTACGCGGGACGGCGCGGGGAGCGCCGCGCGCGCTTACGCATCGCATGTGTCAGTTGCGACCGGCTACGCGGGGCGGCGACTGTGTTCATGTTTTAGTTGGGTATTAACAAAATTTGTGGTTTAGATGCCCCATACGAAACGTAATATTAACAAAAAGTCTGTTTATGCTAATAAAGTACCAAATGTTTCGTCGAGAACGAAATTATTATGCGAAAAAGCCATAGCCCAGAAACGAAAAACAGTTGTAATTCAAACGATGACGCGGTGGGAGGAGAAAGTCTCAATAAAAAAAGACGTAGAAATGACACTGCATCGGATATATCTACGAAATCAGGAAAGTGCATTCAGATTTCTATTTTTTTATTCTATATTTATTTAATTGTAGGTTCCAGCGTACAATATGGTAACTATTACTAACGGTCATTTACGTTGGAGCCTATCATCTAAAAGCTATTGTATGTATGACTTACGATTATTTACGATGGGGTTTTTGTAAAAAAAACATGTGGTACAATTACTTACAATAGTATACTTCGGATTGTGATTAATTTTATTTGTTGTAAGTCTTACTTGCTATAGTTTACTCCGGATGAGAAATAAACATACGATATTATACCGATTACCAGTTACAAATTTTGCCTTCATTTTTATTTTTCTTACAGAATCCCCACTTCCATTTGGACCTGATAACCGGTCAATGCATAGCTACCTAATTGGAAAATTGTATTCAGCGAAAGTGACAAGGAAATCAGTGACGATCCTCAAGACAAGGATGATGAGGCTTTGCTTTACAACGCACCGCATGCGCAAGAGCATGACATGTTATTATGTTCTAATGATACTAACTTAGCGCAGAGTAAGCTTATCGGTTTAATTAGCATCGGTGATTTGGGTATGGTTTTGGGTTGTTAGAGGCACGATTTTTTCTTTAAGTACACCTCTATATTGAAACCCCCTTACTAATGAACGTTGAGTAACCACGGTGGTATATTTATACAATGTTTTGTCCTTATCTGTCATTATGACATTTTAATAACATTTGACAGATAAGTACAAAAAATTGTACAACTATACCACCGTTACTCAACGTTTACTAGTAAGGGGAGTGTTTAGCCTTTTATCGCATTGCGCTACGATATGTCTAATAGTGGCATGCTCGTAACCAGGCCGTTACTAGTAACAATTTGCTACTCAATGCTAAGAAAATTAATTATATTAGGTTTGCTTTCCCTAATGTTAGACCGGTAGAATCTAGAGGTAGGAGTAGGAATATTTCTAAATGGTTGGAAATAGTAGATAAGGCACTTTTGTTAGGGATAACTATAGACAAAAACTTGCAATGGAGTGGAGTATTGCAGTACCACCAGGTAAATTAAGTTCGGCAGCTTATGCTGTTAGTAAAATCAAAACATATTTTCATAGTGTTATGTCGTATGGTATTCTGGTTTGGGAAAAGCTGTTGAGATACAGACTATATTTATGGAAAATAAATCAGGTGCACTCCGTTTTATTCAAATCGGTTGTCTATTTCGAAAGCAAACATTGATGATTTCTAATTTCAATTTATGGCCTTCACTCCTGTTAGAATGTATTTTGCCAATGTCCAGTTACTTATAGACACTCCCATGGACTTATTAGAGAAATAAGTCCATGGATATCACATGCGAAGACAATCTTTCGGTAAAAGAGTATTTTCTCTAGTGGACTAAACAGAAGCACATGAGGTTAGCTCCACGCGCTTCTGTCAACTCCAAATGATGATTTATTAAGTTCATGCAGTAACAGGGTTGTGATTCTCTCAACAAGCAAAGGTGATCGTTCGCTCGAGTGAAGGTCCAAGCGGCGAGTTTAAGTAGTCCCGACAGAGCGAACAAAACACATTTTAGCGCGTGTATTCAATTTGGCAGCATGACTTCTCGAACGTATAAGGCTCCCTAATTGACAATGCACGCGCTAAAATGTGTTTTGTTCGGTCGGACGGGACTACTTAAACTCGCCGCTTTTATTCGCTCGTCCGTCCGACCGGCCGCCGTTTTTTGAGAGAATAACACACGATCAATCTTAAGGACTCAAAGTGTTTTTTTGAGATTTTTATAAATTAAACATAAATTAGTACAAATACATAAGTCCTAACGCTTACCAGTGTTTATCGCCAAATTAGATTAATGTACAAATTAAGACTCATTTATTTTGTATAGAATTGTTTAGAAGATTTGTTTTTTCTTATGATTATTGTTGTTTTATTATTGTTCTTATATCCGTTTGACCTCAAAATAAGTGCGGATTTTGTTTTGGTATTAAACTGAACTCATTAAATTTATGGTGATATTATGATTTAAGAGCTGGGGGTTTCCATGACATACTAATGCAGTTCAGTTTAGGTTGAGAGAAAGGGACAGAGCTGTATAACTGCTACAGCTCTTTCACTTTCTTTCATCCTAATTTGAACTGCTTTAGTACGTCATGGTAACCCCTCAGGATATAAAGTCGAGGTCAATAGAAATGACAAAAACAAAACAAAACCAAACGGGTCTGTTTACCATTATTACACCATAATCACGTACGTTTGAACATCGCGTGAGGTATATGATGTACAAGCTTGATTGTTACTTTTACATTCTGTTTAAGATTGAATAAATATTAACTATACTTTTTTTTAATCATAACTTATTTGCAGAAATATTGAGGTTATGTGTCAAACAATACTAATTTGTTTACATCTGTTATCGTGTTGTGTTGACGACGCGCTAGCCTAGTTGGTAGTGATCCTGCCTATGAAGCTAGCTGTCCTGGGTTCAAATCCCAGTAAGGGCAGATACTTGTGTGATGAGCATGAGTATTTTTTTCTAAGTCTTGCATGTTTTCTATGTATTTAAGTATATATTTCTCTATGTAAGTATTTATATCGTCGTCTAGTACCCATAGTACAAGCCTAGAGCTTAGTTTGGGACTAGGTCAATTTGTGTGAGATTGACCCTTGATATTTATTTATTTATTTCTCATCCAACCCCGACTGCAAAGGTATTATATTGTCCTATTCGTTTGGCATCAAAATAAGTGACGATTTTGTTATGGTATTTAAATGGTCTCATTAAAACTTAGGTTAAGCGCATTTAGTACATAATTCGGTGCTTATCAACATTTAAAACCATCTCAAAAAATACTATTAGTACCTAGGTACTTTAGCAAAAAGAGATAATGTATTCACCGAAGAATACAAAATATTTTGTCAATATAAATAAACTTTTTTGAACTGAAGTAATGTGTTGATAAGTATATCAATCTTAAAATAACAATCAAAGTTTTTTTTCAAAGATTCTATACATTTTTGGTTTAACTTCCCGTAGTACATTGTAGTATGTCTTACATTCGTATAGCACTATTCCCACGTAAGTTATGGTTTGTTGTACTTACGATATTTTATGCGCAAGCTATTCCGACGTACAACATGGTTAGTATCACAAACAATACTTATCGAAACCTTTAATCCACTTAAAAGTATCGTAAGAACAATTGCAGCCAAACCAAGGGCTTTTTTAAAATATTAGTAAGATAAGTTTAAACACTAAATTATTGTTGACATTCGTACCAAATTTTAACAGGATCCATTAAAAAATGGATCTACGGCATCAATTTTCAACTTTAAACTGCTCTGCTGTAAAGTTGCGTATTTCAAGTTACCATAACTTACGTAGGACCCATCGATTTACGTTGTCCCGTAAAAATTAAGCAAGAATCTTCGGGATTTTTGCACGGATAACGATGGAGGTGTAGTCGGGTAAAAATTGATAAGGGCTACAATTAAAATAAAAACTTTCACGCAGAGAAAATTAAACCATAATTTATATAGATAGAAAGTATTACGTAAGTAAATATGTGCCTACTATCTGTGTATGAATATGGATTATTCCATTAATGGGAAGCCAATGTTTAAACGGGATCCACTATCGTGGACCTCCATTTTCCTCTCATGGACCTCCATTTATTTTTTCCGCTCACATGAACCCCTTGCATGTCGTCGTCGACCCCTGGGGGTCGATATATACCACTTTGGGGATCACTGCTCTAAACTCTACGGTACGGAATCCTCGATGCTCGAGTCCGATTCGCACTTAACCTGTTTTTAGTATTTGATCTTTTTCTGGATTCTGTTTCCATAGGATAAATCATTAATCATTACTTTGTAATTGTTTATGTGCAACAAAGAGTTTACATACATGCAAACATATTTATAAATTAATATTATTTCTAATTAGTTGTGTTATAAAATGTGTATCACAATGTTTAACATACATTTTTTAGTTCTCTCTTAGATCAACGTTGAAGTTCTTGGAACCTTGCAATTGCAATCTTGGACTTCGAATCGAACTGTATTAGAGCACACTGTGGTGAAAAAAAAACGCATAGTAACCTCGTGGCCCGCTTGCTTGAAAACTTTTACATTTAATTCAAAATAACATACAAAAAGGAAGGTGAAAGTAAATTCATTTGATTGATTAAAAGTTACCTATACGGATAATTTTATAGCGAACGGGTTCTTGTAAAAAATACTAAGTGATCTTAATTTTTTTTGTCTCGGCGTAATCGTCAGATAAATAATAATTTTAACGAATTAGTTCTCAATTACAATTGTTCCTAAGTTCAATCTGAAACAAGATGCGTATTAAGACACTTATTGGGTCAGGATGGAAGACAGGGGTTTTGACGAATACAAAATTCAGCTCGTTCCACACCGTATATTTTAACGTATTTGGACAGCGTTACAACAGCAAGCCAGAATCAGTAAGAACGTTTTAAAACGACCCGCCACTCTTTTTATATTAATCTTATACAATAGCAATAGGCCTGATCGAGTCAAAGTACCATCCACTTATAATACAATGCATCAAATAATCGATAACGTATAATAAATCAGTCTATAAATTTAACATTAAATAATTTATATATAATCGAACAGTTATTAATAAATAATTGTATGAGTACGAATATCTATCGGTGCGCGGGAGCATTGCCGGGCCTGGTGGCGCCCCCGGTGACAGGAAACGGTAACACTCGGCCATCCTGGAGCGGCCGTGACCCACGGCTTGAAGACTCTCGGACATCTTTCAAGGCAGCTCCCTAAAAAGAATAATTGAATCGCAGTAATAATGTTCTAGACAGTTGGCAGTGTGTCAGAGTGAGACCTTCAACACTTTTGATAAGCTGGAGTCACACAGTCTAAGTGACGTTACTATGTGATTATTCACCCAATTATTCACTTAGTAAATCATTCACCAACCAAATCATTCACTAAGCGAACCATTCACTGAGCAAATTATTCACTCAGTCAATTATTCACACAGTAAATTATTCACGTAGTAAATTCTTCACACAGTAAATTATTCACACAGTTTATTATTCACACAGTTTATTGTTCACACAGTTTATTATTCACACAGTTTATTATTCACACAGTTTATTATTCACACAGTTAATTATTCACACAGATAATTATTCACACAGATAATTATTCACACAGTTAATTATTCACACAGTACATTGTTCACGCAGTGCATTATTCTCAGTGCATTGGTCACACAGTGCATTGGTCACACAGTGCATTGGTCACACAGTGCATCGGTCACACAATGCATCGGTCACACAGTGCATTGGTCACACAGTGCATTTAGTCACACAGTGCATTTAGTCACACAGTAGACACGAGTACATTATTCACACAGTAGGTACATTAACCACACAGTTTTTTTTTAGGTACCTATTCACACAGTTCTACAGTTCAGTTAAGTTGTTACTGATCAGTTCACGTAGTCAGATTGTTTTTATACTTTGTTAAACAGTGAAATTAAAGTAAATACCTACAATCCAGTTCCATTGAATTCTTTTATTTCCCAATTTATGACAATATAGAATCTATAACTGGTAGAAAATGCCTTACGGCATTAAGTTCGCCTTTTGTCTATAAAGTGAATTATTTTGTGCAATAAAGATTAAATAAATAAATAAATAATAATTATCTCAACATCATCATTGATTAATTGCCTATTTTTAATTGTTCGCATTTCATATCTTAATTTATTACGAACAACAAAAATATAAAAATGGATACAGAAATTTATATTACAATATAGTCAGTCAATTATTCTCGTTTGGAACTACTTAGCTTTCCAAAAGGTCTATCAGGTCGTCTCTGTCTACCTGGTGATGCTGCCTGAACTATCGTCATCTGAAATGTTAGTTTTATAAGGTCGTAACGTTTCGGCACGTATATAGCACTAAACCGCCTGTAACCCTTTATAACTTTAATAATAACTATGGTGCAACGATCCAGCGACTGATCTGCTTTACAAACTTTATACGGAGCCTTATAACGACCGTCAAGTTTATTTGTAACATTGGCAGATTGATCTTAAGAAGTCGACCTTTCAACATAACTAATTGCCCTACTTTATACTTAAGGCACTTATTGTGTTTTCGATCAAACCTACTTTTCATAAGTGTCATGTTCCTATCAATGCGCAACTTAGCAGTTTCCCTTCTAGCCGGTAAGGACTTTTGTGGGGACTCGTGGTCTTTAGGAGCAGTTGACGGGTACGAAGGAAACGAGAGTTATTATGACCGAACATCAATTGAAACGGGCCAACAGCAGTGGTTGAATGTGGACTGTGTTGATGCCCCACATGACGCCGGCAAGCTTGTGGTCTCACTACACTTGGTCTCCGACATACCTAGTGTTTAAACTGTTTAACAGTGTACGGTTAACTCGCTCGACCTCGTCGTTTGAACGCGGACATATATAATATGTGTTTAAATTGCATTTCTTAAAGTAACGACTGGTAAAAGCTTTAACCCAATCCGTAATTACTCGTACGGGATCTCCAAACTGAGCAATTATTTCTACATACATACACATACATAATCTCACGCCTTCGTTCCCAGAGTGGGGTAGGCAGAGCTACAGAATTACAAACATCTCTAAAAACTTGTTGATAATTCTATAACCACAATTTGCACAAATTAGGCTAAGATGTTTACCAGCGTATTAGTGACAGGTTGCAAGCCCATCGCCTAACAGTACTACAAGCCTTTATTCCCTTAGTCGTCTCTTACGACATCCACGGGAAGACATGGAGTGGCACAGTGGTGGAGTGATTATTTCTTTTAATAATTTAAAACTTTCTACCGAGCGAGCAGGTTTTACAAAGGCAAATTGTGTTAATGAATCTATAACAACTAAAATGTAGGCATTCTCTTTGCGAGTTTTTACGAACGGCCCTGAATGGTCGGCATGTGAAGTATGCATGGGCACCGCGGTATATACCTATAGGGTGCAACTCGCCTTTTGACATGCCATAATTACCTTTACCGAATGCACAGTGTAAACAGAATTGATATAATTACTTACGTATAAATCTTGTCGTTTTTGGGAACCAAAATTGCGCCTTAGGTAAATCTCTTCTATGCCATGAAAATTTAATTAATTAATTGAACGTATTTGACATTATTTTTAGTTTAGATTTAAGTACATAAGTGCAGTGCCCTTGCATTGTGGTGCCCTTGGAGGGTATCGCATGGGCTAACCTATTCTTAAGTTTAAAAGATACTAACAATAATCTGTACAACTTCTGTGCCATGTGATGACAATGAATAAATGAATATGAATATGAATAAATGTTCTGTTCACACTTTCAAACCCTAAGTGACCCGCTTTATCGTGCAGTTTTTGCATTAAGCAGTATTTTGCTAATTTAGGTACTTATCACGAAACGTTCTCGCAACCGTTTTCCTATAAAGTACACCGTCTTTTGCGGTGTTGTTTTGCACAATATCCGGGTTATCGGTATTTTCGCTAAGCTGACATAAGGTATTTGGAATACCCTCATCCTGCATTTGGAGAGACAACAATCAGAACTGTCGATCATAAGCACAGCGCATGACACGGGGTTCCTACTTAGTACGTCTGCATATTTCATTCGATCTCCGGATCTGTACTCGATTTCTAAATCAAAATCTTGAATGGTGAGCCACCAACGTGCAATACGAGGACGTCTGTACTGTGCTACGCAATATACTTTAGCCTGTCCTGGTTGTAGTTCCTGCAGTAATCTCATGGCAGTTCAGCTTTAAATTGGCTTCTGTCAAAAACTGTAAAACCAGTTCTAACAAATAGAGTCCCTTTTCAACAGATACGGTAGGAATCATGACGTCATCTAATAAAGAGCAATATCCTGGCTAACGTTACACAAAGTCATTTGAATTAGCCGTGAGAATGCTGCCGGGGCGTTAGATAAACCTGCGCTAGGTCAAGGCTCGTAAAGAATGACTTTCCAGACAGTTTCGTAACATGATCTTCGACGTGAGGTAGTGGGTAACGGTCTTTAACAGTTCGCATATTCAATGCCCTATAATCTACGCAAAGCCTATAGTCACCCCCCTTTTTTTTAAAACTAGCACCACAGGGCTAGCGAAGTCTTAATACTCATCGAAATCAGGCTCGTGCAGCCAAGGTCTTTAGTGCTCCTAGCAAATGATTTGGAATATACATTGAGCATTGTTATCAACCGATCACATTCTATTTCACTAAGTTGGCCTACGTCGATATCACACAACCTTATTATATCGTCACCAGAGTAATTTTCCACATACCGAGTAAATTACACTTTTCTACCGTTATAAATTGAACCCTAGCAAAGTAACTTATCGGCTTTCCAACAAATATCTTCACTGCCAACCTTAAAACCTTCAAATAGCAATGATCCTTGTTTATTATCGCATCCGGAATGTTATACCGTACGAAGTACCCCCAAATTGAACGGACACTGCTCGCGGTAAAAATGCATGTTGTATAAGTATTCCCATCACAATGAGGGTAGTCTACGTTTACCTCGACGTAAACATAACTTTGTTTCGGTATTACACAGTCACGTTTTAAACAAACGGGAAATTTTGTAACAACATCGCGCCTGTCTAACTGGATGTCCGCTAGTACTTTACTTAATGCACAAGACTCAACGAAGCTCGCTGAAGTTGCTGTAGTAATCAAACTAATATTTGGCTTGTTAATCATTGTTTAACCAAATTAAATATCTATGTCGACTAATTTGTACCCTGTAATTTCCATAGCACCTTTTAGCGTAGGCACACAGCAATCACACAGGAAGCACACAGCAAGCACACAGCAGTGGTGTATACACACAGTTATATCACATGAACCGAGAGAGCGTGAATGGTTACCTCCGAAACCTCTCATAACCACAGACGATGAGTTTATAACGAGATTTAGATCTTGAGTTTCTAATAATAGTATCGATATACGCTAACAGAGGTTTTTCAATTCACACAGACTTTTCTTTTGTAAATATCATAGTAAATATTATAGGTAATAGAACAGACATTACTGACCTGATTATTTTTAAATCCGTTTTGTTGAGGAGCGTTCCCCGCGAACCAGCGTAGCCGCCGTGTGCCCGGAGTGCCGCAGCAGTCGGCAATCCCGCGCCTCGTGCCCGGGGCTCCGGCAGGTGTAACAGATCTTCAGTAGTAGTTGTTGGGTCCCGACTGTGCTTGATGCGCCGGCTTCTTTCTTCCATGTAGACTTTCTAGCATTGTACGCTGCTTCTACGCGTGTTGAAATTTTCTAATGATGACGGATAGCCATAGTGGAACTGGTCCGGTGTATCGCAGTTGCAAGCATTAGCGATTGCCCGAAACTCGTGCGGCAATCCTTTTATGATGCATGATATGGCGTTTTTTTTTCCTTAAATGTTGCATTTCTTGACCAAGGACAATTTTTCGTGGTAATAGGTACTTGGTCATAGTCTCCAAATCTGTTTACTCCGTGACAACATTTGCTCGAGGCGTTCCACATAATTGGTTGAATGTGGAAAAGCAGTTTTTAGTGCTTTCTTCCACTTGTCCTACGTGAGCTTCTCGTCTTTCAGATTTTCATACCTTTGGCGAATCCGCGAAGGCAGATTTGCATAACGAACTTGCGATCCTTGTGATCCCATGCGTAAACGTCGCCGAGACGATCGATCTTATGAAGTCAACCAACAACATTGCTTGTCTGGTCATCTGGACGAAACTTCGGAATTACATCAGCTTTAGTCGGAGAAATGCGGCGCTTCTTGTATGGTGGGAGGCCGCAGGCGTGTACGGAGGATGGAAAAAAATTTTTTTTTTTTCAAGTTGGCGTCTTCAGATGTTGCCGAGTCGATTCGCGTTCTTTTTCGGCAGCCCAACCCGCTGATATAATTATGGGCCGAACATGTTTCATCCCACTTCTGACGTATTAAGACACTTATTGGGTCAGGATGGAAGACAGGGGTTTTGACGAATACAAAATTCAGCTCGTTCCACACCGTATATTTTAACGTATTTGGACAGCGTTACAACAGCAAGCCAGAATCAGTAAGAACGTTTTAAAACGACCCGCCACTCTTTTTATATTAATCTTATACAATAGCAATAGGCCTGATCGAGTCAAAGTACCATCCACTTATAATACAATGCATCAAATAATCGATAACGTATAATAAATCAGTCTATAAATTTAACATTAAATAATTTATATATAATCGAACAGTTATTAATAAATAATTGTATGAGTACGAATATCTATCGGTGCGCGGGAGCATTGCCGGGCCTGGTGGCGCCCCCGGTGACAGGAAACGGTAACATGCGACATATCGAAATTTTTGTAAGTTGCGATTTATTCAAAAACTGTAATGGCCTGTTGTTTGATCGGTAGTTAAACTAATGGTCAAAAATGTTACTATGGTTAAAATCTCAAGGAAATGTGTCAAATTTTCCATTCCTTTTTCGAATTTTAACTACTTAGTTAGTTTAACTACTGATCAAACAACAGGCCCTAAGACTTTTACTAGATCTACGTCATGTTGTTTAGATAAAGTAAAGGCTCGTCTATACACAGGTTGATTTTGGACCTCTAAATACAATATAAACTGTATATCTGTTGTACGCGCATAGAATGAAAACAAATAATAATTACAATATTTATTTACCATTGCAAATGGTTGTCTTTCTCTAGTACTTAATATAAAAGGTAAGTTAAGTTTGGACACGCAACGTGCGGTGAGTTTGGTGGTTTGAGACTTTGAGCAGAAGAGAGCGATGGCGGTGGTCGGCGGCAGCTGCGGCAGTCTTCCCCGAGGCTCCACGCTATTGGTCCGCGGCGCGGCTCAAGTGATTGGTTAGCGCCTCGCGCATGCGCGAATCCTGACATACGTGTTAATCGGCGAGTCGTCTCATGTGTCATGATGGAATTGACATTAGATTTTTGCTGTTGTTACCATTCGCGGCATGCAACTTGCATTTTCTTACTGACAGATCTAGGTGTCATAATTTAGCAAAGTTTTCCCCTAGATGGCAGCATCGACGGAGTCGCTGCCGTGCGGCGAGGCGGCACTCCTGCGCAGGGCGCGCGACGTGTTCGCGAGCAGGTTCGGCCGCGCGCCGACCGCCGCGGCCGCCGCGCCGGGCCGCGTCAACCTCATCGGCGACCATGTCGACTACTGCGAGGGATACGTGCTGCCTATGGTATGTCATCAGTGCCGTCATACATGACCAACACAGGGCTGGTACAGACTAACTGCAAAATGGCAGTTCGAGTGCAGTTGTAATGCAGTTGACGTAACTGCATCAAAACGCACGTACGTCAACTGCTCTCGAACTGCACTCAAACTGCCATTTTGCAGCTGGGTTGCAGTTCAAATGCTGTCCGTCTGTACCGGCCCTTACACCTATGATTAAAATATCATCAAAATCTCATACAATTTGACCTATTAGTCCGAAAGCTCATAGTAGACTATAACAACAATAATAAATAAATAATAAAGAGTTATAGAGAAAAACATAGCTCAAGACACATTAAAATATTTGTCCTGTGAACCGAACCAAAGTACCGCTAACTTCCTAGGCAGGGTCATCCTTCATCAGGGCACCTTCGACACGGCGTTTATCGCATGGCAACTTGTCGATAAAGCATCCGTCACTCTCGTATTGTTGATGTGTCAAAGAGTGACGGATGTTTTATCCACATTTTGTTACGCGATAAACGCAGCCATATTAGGCCAGGGGGGACCTGGAGCTATTTAAAATGAAACGCATAATTACGAGTAATTAAGGGGCCGCCCTAGGCGTACTTTTTCGGATCAAATCGAAGAAATACTGGAAAAGGGCCGGATCTTAAGTACCCGAAACCGACGTGCATGCATGACTCGATGTATGAATGTGGAGGAAGCGAAAGAGATTTGTCAGGATCGTAGCGGGTGGAAAGAAGTGGTCTCTACCTACCCCTCTGGGAAACAGGCGTGATTTAATGTATGTATGTATGTATTTTATTGCTATACGTAAGTAAGTACTATATGTAAGGTTAAGTTGGATTGATCAAAAAATGAAGTTAAGTTTTCTATCAAAACATTGCATTCGGAATTATGACACTTCGGAGTTATGTAGTGTACCAGCTAGGATTTCTTTTTATGGCTAGGAGAAGGCACGCGGGCCCTCAGGCCACCCGTTGGTAAGTGGGATCTGAGACCCATAGACATTTGAAATCTCAAGACTACAATTTCAAAACTGCAATCCTAAGGCTTCAAATGCGTTGCCAACCCTGAGAACTAAGATGGAATGCCTCTATGCTAGTAATTTCACCGATTGTCGTATCCCCACACTGGAACACAGCAATGCGAACACTACTGCTTGGCGGTGGGTTAATGGATAAGATGGTGGTAGCGATCCGGACGGACCCTGCACAAGGCCCTACCAATACTAGCATACACTCGGTAGGTTTGTTTGCATTTTATTTTTATTGAAAGCCAGCTGGCGCCAGCGCCATTCCATTAGTTATGGTCCTAAGCAAATATCTTTGCAACATTGCCTGTAAACTGCAATGTTATTCTCTACTTTATACGCAGTAACCAAATTTCCATTTTGTTTGCTTGAAACACCCCCGACGGTGTTGTTTCAAAACTTTCCAACAAATTGAAGTAAACAAGATTGATCAATGTGCTCAGCTCCCAGCTGTGATTTTCCGATCCAATTGGACTTGGGATCGACTCTGATTATCCTTTCATTCATCAAAGAAATGTCGTTAAAAATGGTCGCGTCCACACTAACCTACAGTGTGATAATGCCCTGCAGTGGCAATCACAACCTTATCACCAACAAGAGAGGACTGAATTTACTTTGGCAATAGAGTCTGCGATACTGTTTATTGGTTTACGAGGGCAGGATAGCTCTTAGAAGGTGCTTCAGGTTTGAACTTGTCTCTTACTCGCTCTCATACGCTCTTATTAAGAGCGAGTGAGAGAGAAGTACAAACCCGAATCACCTTCTACAGTCAAGGACTTTAATTGTTATGCCACTATTGAACCCTGTCGCATAACGTTAATCATTAATTTAAGCGTAATTTCCGTTATGTGGTTTGACGCTGTCATTATGACAGGGTTCCATAGTGGTATAACAATTAAAGTTCTTGACTGTCTGTGCTCATAGACTTTACAGTCACCAGGAGCCCGTTTTATAAAGCTACAAGTAACAATTTTACAGTTCTAAACTGGCAACACTGCTCAAATGGCTGCTCGTCATTGGTCGAGGTTGTGTCAAATGGAACCTGTAAATTGTAATTTGTAGCTTTATAAAACCGGCCCCAGCAATAATACCTATATTATCCAAAATTGGGGGCAAAAATATCTCACACGTCTTTATTACTGAGAGCGGTTCCGCACTACGTCCGATCCGAATCCGATCCGAACCCGTGAAAATACGGATCTATAGAGAAATTGGATGACGGAAGCCATCTGAATCCGATTTCTCTATAGATCCGTATTTTCACGGGTTCGGATCGGATTCGAATCGGACGTAGTGCGGAACCGCTCTAAAGGTATAAGACCGAGCCCGTTATTTTTGCGCCCAATGTTGGATAATAAATATAATTGCTGGTGACTGTACTTTCTGTTATGACGATCAAATTCACCGGCAATAGGCGTAAGGCTGGTGGACTGTTCTGGGACTTATTAACTTATGTAATTACTAGAGGAAAACCGCGACTTCGTATGTATAAAATAATTAATAAAAAAGCTCAAAATTTGAAGTCAACCTATGCAATAGAGAATATTCATGAGCTTCAATAAAAGCTGATTTATGTAACAAACAGTTGAGAAAAATCATATTTTGAATAGCTCTTAAAATAACCAACATATAAGCGATAGAAACAAAGATTTGTTCCTATCTCTTTATAGCAAAACAGAATTTAACATGGACTTTATATGGCCGACCTGTAACATGACGTCACAGTGCATAGTCTAATCGTGGTCTAATTAGCAGTTTAAAATGCTTGTACCATCCGTTTTTCTTGGCTAATTTTATTTGTAATGTCATTTTGGTGATCTCTTTTACGGTATTGACATGTTTTGTTAAGAAATGCGATTTAGTAATCCATATATAATTATGTAGTTATAGAAGTTACTTGGAAATACCATACATAGGTGACGAAGTATCGTCTATAACCGTTGGCGGAGACTCCTTATTTTGAGATTCCGACATGGCGGATACTTGAAATAATAATCACAACGTGTAATTGAACAATGTATTCGACGATCACAATAAATTAACACTTAATTACTACTTAGATTAGGCCGAGGATAATAGTTTACTTTTGAAAACGCGGCAAGTTCGATACAGCGTGGCGCACTATTCGCTCCCGCCAAAAGAATGACCCAGAAACCCATTACCGTTCAATCTCTAGCGCATCCGCCCCCTCCCTTTCGCGGCCATTGCCAATACTGTATCGACCTCACCCAAGCAAGTTGCTTGACGTTTTCAAATAGTTCAATCGAAGGTCACTAGATGGCATACTAATTTACAATCAACTACTAACTTAAACTAAGTTCCTACGTTACTACTGCCAGGTGGCGCCATGGTGACACCACTCTGACAGGTACAGCCGTAATCCGATAGATGGCGCAACAATTCAAACTGCTTGCAGAAAATCACATAACCTCGTGGCGTCACTGTGTCACCACTCCGACATAGGTATATCTCATATTAATTCAGCTACCAAATACAGCAAATAATACGTAATCTTTTACTACGTTATCGACTTCATGTTCAAATTACTCTTTTTGTTTTAAACTTTTTTACTGTACTATTTTTGCTATATTATCTAGTTACCTGTAGGACACGATAAGTTGCAAACAATTTGTTAAGAAGTTTTTATCGATATTTGGGTACATCGTCGATAAATGAGAAGTCACTATGACCAAAGTTGCGACGAAAATTCCCGTCTCTGTGATGATTGTTCTATAAAGTCTTTGATATACAAATGACTAAAGTTTATATAAAGTTTAAGTCTTAGGGTGAAATAGGACGAAAGACAAATGTCCTTAAATAACTTTTCATAATAATGAAAGTCAATTTCAGCGTTGGAGGGCGGAATCTCTATTGAAAGAAAATTTCGTAGAAACTACGACTACCACGTATCTAGGCAGATATTTAATTAGTCAGAGTTTGCGTAACTCTAAAGGAATTAAGTTCAATTCAGAACTCTGATTACTAAATGAAATCAATTATTTATACCACTTTGTTTGCCGCATGAATTATTGATTACTAGCTTTTGCCCGCGACACCGTCCGCGTAGATGTCGTGTATCGGATCGTTCCTGATTCGTCATATTCCTAACTCGTCATATTCCTGATTCGTCATATTCCTAATTGGTCATATTCCTGATTCGTCATATTCCTAACTCGTCATACCATGTGCATATGACTGCACAAATTTATTATAGAAATCCTCTGTGGTAAATAATAAGAATCTCCTTAGATGATTAATAGATGAGTGTTACTTGTCTATCATGAAGTTAATGTCATTGTCACTGTGTCATACAGAAACATTTTAATCGGAAAAGATGGCCTTTCAGACTTGCAATAATGTTACTTGTGTGAAGTCATACAAGTTTGTTTACATTATTTGCCATGTCTTTTGGACTCCGCCTTAAGTAAATTATTGTCTAATTAACCGTACTGCAAAGTATAACTACTTAGGGCCGAGTTCATCAACAATTAAACGGACGATTAGCGGTTTAACGGGTGTCAAATGTATTGATTAACAGCTGATTAAGACTTAATCGTCCATTTAATTGTTGGTGAACTCGGCCTTTAGTAGAATATGTCCTAATACTTATTTAATCCCATAAGCACGTGTTCGCAATTTCATTTGACTGTACAATGACAAGTTAGGAATATGACCACTTAGGAAAATTACCAGTTAGGAATATAACGAATTAGGAACAAATCGTTTATCGCTGCTCCCTCAGAAACTGTCTGTCACTGTGTTTTCTTTCCTCCTTTAAATACGACTATTAGGATTACTGTCTTGAAATTGTAGTGTTGAGAATGCAAATGTTTATGGGTCTGAGATCCCGCTTAGCTTTAGGGGTTAGGGGTTATGAGGTGGCTTGTATACATGTATGTCTTCTCCATGCCATAAAAAAAATATTGTAAGTTGGTTTACGTTAGCGTTAAAAATCTTATCTAGGGCCCAATAATGTTATTCCTTAAGGTCTTAGGTCCTAGGCGTCTATTCTAATCGGTAAAACCATATTGCCTTTGACATGTTTTCCTACAAGGTAGTCGATGTTATGATAGCTCTTATTTACTTGACAGTAATGGCGGCCGAGTTAAAAACTGGGCCTCCATTCTAGGCGGTAAAAACCATATAGTCTTTGACCAGGGGCCCGTTTCTCAAAGAGTATTAGTCTAATAATATTAGCGTTTTGTCTCACTTTGTGGTTTTATTTATGAGACAAAACACTAATATTATAAGACTAATACTCTTTGAGAAATGGGCCCCAGCTGGTCTATTGCCTAACGCATTCGAAATCGCAATCGACTTCAAAGTGGAACAATTGTGTTCATTTTGTATGCAGACTCGCCTTCGGACTGTCAAAATGAAAACGATTGTGATCGCGAGTGCGTTAGGCAATAAGGCTGCCGTTATCGTATTGTCAACGTTTTGATAACTCTTATTAATTGTCAGTAATAGCAGCCGAGTTAATAACAATACCATAACACATCAAAGACAATATTGTTTTTTACCGCCTAGAATATGTAGAGGCCCAGTTTTTAACTTGGCCGTCATTACTGTCAAGTAAATAAGAGCTAAGTATTGTAACATTGACCAATACAATAAAACGTTTGAGGCAATATGGTTTAATCCAGAAGAATAGGCGCCCTGTGTGGTTGGTGCGTCCGCGTCCCCGCTGTAAGCAGTGGTTTACCAGCAATTTTGTAATTAATTAAATTTGTAACAATAATTATTGGAAAATACTTGGGATGTCACTTCAAGTTTACACCGGAGAAAGGATTGGTTATGTCCAATCCATAATGGACGGGTTGATCAAGTTATACTTTTGCCGCGAGTTAAATAATAAACCCAACAAAAATAGCTGTAACAAATAAGCAAAGTTCTCACGTGCCACCAAAAGTATCTGAAAATATTTAAAGGATCAAAAAACTGCCTTCCAAAAGACAAAAATTACTTCTTTTCAAGCGATTTACAAGAAAGGAGTTTTTTTTTCATATTTATTACGCGATTACTCGTGTGTGTGTGTGTGTGTGTGTGTGTGTGTGTGTGTGTGTGTGTGTGTGTGTGTGTGTGTGTGTGTGTTGTGTGTTAGTGTCTGTGTGTATGTGTGTGTCTATCTTTGGCACCGTGGCTCTTAAACGGGTGAACCGATTTGGATGCGGTATTTTTTATTTGAAAGCAGGATCTTAGCTAGGTCTCATAAAAATCGCTTGGGCCCTGTAAGAGATACCAGCTCTGAGTGAAGGGATCACCTTTATATCCGGGGTTTTTATCTAAATAAATAAATAAATAAATAAATATCAAGGGACATTCTCACACAAATTGACCCAGTCCCAAACTAAGCTCTATGCTTGTACTATGGGTACTAGACAACGATATAAATACTTACATAGAGAAATATATACTTAAATACAAAGAAAACATCCAAGACTCAGAAACAAATACTCGTTGCTCATCACACAAGTATCTGCCCTTACCGGGATTTGAACCCAGGACCGCTAGCTTCGTAGGCAGGGTCACTACCAACTAGGCTAGCGCGTCGTCAAAATCTATCTATCCAATAGTTATATATTATTCTCCTAAGGCCCAGTGTGCATTAGGATGTACATTATCAAAGCAATTGCATTTGAACTGTGTTTCAATGAGGATAAGGTTTATTTTCCTATCTTCATAAACTCAAAATGGCATTATCGAACAAACGTAATTGAGCTTTATTGCTTTGATGGTAGATTCTAAGTCTCACTTACTAAAAGTACCTGTTTGTAGCATGGTAGTACGAGGTTTATAATGGACCAATGTTGTCCTCAGGCTCTCTCGTTCCTCACTGTGACAGTCGTAAATGAAGTTTATTGCCTCGATGGTAGATTCTAAGTCTCACTTACAAAAAGTACCTGTTTGTAGCATGTTAGTACGAGGTTTATAATGGACCAATGTTGTCCTCAGGCTCTCTCGTTCCTCACTGTGACAGTCGTAAATGAACTTTATTACCTCGATGGTAGATTCTAAGTCTCACTTACAAAAAGTACCTACCTGTTTGTAGTATGCTGGTACGAGGTTATAATGGACCAATGTTGTCCTCAGGCTCTTCCGTTCCTAACTGTGATAGTCGGTGCCCTAAACGGCTCGGACACGTGTCGCATCGTGTCCGCCGTGGAGGCGGGCCAGCTGGAAGCCAGCTTCTCGACCCCGTCGGCCAGCCCGTTGACACCTGGAGAGCCGGCTTGGGCCAACTATGTCAAGGGCGTCGTGGCTAACTTTCCTGGTAGGTATAGAAGCTGATATTTTTTAGTTTATTTATCTCACTATTTAGATATTTATACTTCTATAAGTATAAGTATAATTATGTGTGCTAAAGCTATTAATTATAACAATATAAAACCGGGTAAGAGCATATCGGACCATGCTCAGTGCAGGGTTCCGAAGTCATTACAATACCGTGGACAGACGGATATGGAGAAAATATAAGGGTTCCTATTTTGACTTCAGAACACTAAAAACAAGGATTTTTAAAATGTTCTTTTCTTCCTTAAATGACCGGAAGCTGAACGGAATTGCATGAAATTTGGCACACTGAACTGGTAATCCACTCAGGTGTTTAGTGGTGGTATGACCTTGGGCATGGTCCGTCCGAATCGCTACCGTCCGGATATTATCCATTATGGCTGATTTTCATTGGTCCAGCAAAGCATGCCAGTAGAAGTACATTGCGTCGTTACAATAACTCTCGCCTCAAACGTGAAAACCAACTCGTCAATATATGTACTTCTACAATGTAAATCAGCTATTAAACCGTAGACGCGCCGAAAGCGGAAATGGCGCGGGGCGGTGCGCTCTCATAGTTACTAATTAAGAGCGTGCCCAAAGCGTAGCGGAGGCGATTTTAGTATGAAAACGCGACGCACCGCAACCTGTGAAGAAAAGATAAATTGGTGAATTTGCTAGCATGCGGGTTCCATCTTGGTTTAACCCTTAGGTTGACAATGTATTTGCAGTCTTAGGATGTTTTAGTGTTGAGATTGGAGTCTGTCTTTGACTCTGTACACCTCAAATGTCTATGGGCCTGAGATCCTACTTACCTTACCGAATACCGACCCTATTTAATATACCTCCGCTGTCCGTCCGTCCGTCGTAACTTTAAGCTGTATCTTTTGAACCGTGGATACTGATGTGCAAGTTGCGGAAAGTTTCCAAAAAGTTGGAAAAATTCTTTCTGGAAACATTCACTAGAAAGATAGGAAATTTAAATTTAAGAAACGGAAAGTTTCAATCCCCATACGAAATTGTGAGAAGTTTCCGAAATTTTCCTACATTAAATGTTCCGTAATTTTGGAAAGTTTCCTTTGGCACATCAGTAACCGTGGATAGCGGGTTGATTTTTATTTCAGCATATGTGTTATCGGTGGAACTATAGAAAAAAAGTGAGACATGAAGGGGTATTTTTGTTCTATCGTAAAAACGGCAAAACTTACAAGTGTCAAAATTGGTATGTAATATAATCATATTACAAACCCTGTAGAAAAACAACAAATACTAAAAAATAGTCAAGATATGAGTTGGGCTCGCTGATTCGATACGAAATCGAATTCAAATCGGAATATAACCTACTGTCAGACGGTACGGATCACTCCGTGCACGAGTCCGACTCGCACTTGACCGGTTTTTTTATTTTGATAAGTGTGATGGCCTGATGAACCTGTTACAACCAGGCCTGGTGCGGGGCTTCGACGCCGCGGTGGTGTCTGACCTTCCCATGGGCGCCGGACTCTCCAGCAGCGCCTCCGTCGAGGTGGCCACCTTCACCCTCCTGGAGGAACTCAACGGCTCAAGGACTGAGTAAGTCTAGAGTTTTTTTTTTAGTGACCGTTGTTGCTAGACTTTTTTTATACCTATTAATATTCTAAATGTGAAAGTAACGTTGTCCGTCTGTTCGTTACCTAGTATTGGTGACTGTACAGTGTGTGGCCTAGAATGGGGATAATATTCAAAACGGAGGCTCCATAGGTCACTAATAATTGAATCATTATGGTCCCAACTAATTATAGTAGTTTATGCAACAGTTGTATAAGAGAGGTCAAAAAATACGAGTGGTGTGGTTACGATGTGAGCCGCAGGCGAACATCGTAAAGCAAGACGCCACGAGTATTTTTTGACTTAGTTATACACCGTTGCATACAATACTTTTTCTACGACTAGGTTTCAAATAAAATGCAAAATTAAATTAACAAAATTTTATTAATGTACCTAGGTTAGAATACGAACGAACGAAGCACAGAACAACAAACGAGCGAGAAACATTCGAAAACAATAAAATATGTGTCTATGGTTAACTTTGTTTTTAAATTGATGTGCACTTGCCAGGTTTCATATTTTAAAAAAAGTTGCACAATCGATTTAACTTGTGAAATAGGGACTAAAAAACACCTAATGATTTGAGAAATGAATTCTTTTACCTGATTGGTCGATTTCAATATAGCTGCGTTCTGGTTGGTTGATACCAAATAAAATGTTTTTTTTAAAGAGTTAAATTAGTAAAAGAGTTTACATACCAAAAAGAACCTAACGTTCCGATTGACAGTCAATGTGTATTGTGATTGGTGGTTTAATTTGGTGAAGTATTTTGATTGGTCAAATTAACCTAGGTGTACACTTTGGTAGGTAGGCATATCGTTTTGGCTCAAAAAAGCACAAGTGCTGTTAAGGGGAATAGACTAGATAGACTTTTCTACGGAATTTTCTGCGGACATATTATCTATATTCTTATATTAGTGTTCGTGACTATATAAATGACAGATAAAAGTACAGGAGTAGGAAAAAATCAAAACTTTAATTTTGGATTTTTTCGAACAAACATACTCGTAAATTCAATGTAATAAGTAAAAAAAAAAGTTTTATTTCAGACCGGGTATGATCGATACAGTGTTAGTACAATGAAGCTTTACCCTATCATAGTAACACACGGCAAAAGTAAAAAATGAAAATGAGAATTACAAGTAAGAGTTGACATCGCAGGAGCAAGCACAACAGATGGTGTATTTTTATTTTTTAACCGACTTCAAAAAAAGGAGGAGGTTCTCAATTCGTCGGGATATTTTTTTTTGTTTTTTTTTTTTTTTTTTTATGTATGTTCCCCGATTACTCGAAGACCACTGGACCGATTTGAAAAATTTTTTCGTTGTTCGAATGGGTATACTTTCTAGTTGGTCCCATTGTCACCACGTCAGGATCTGATGATGGGATCATGGAGAAATCAAGAGAACTCTTCAAATATTATAGGCACACCTATAGCGATTTTGGTATTTTTCACTGTAACTCATGCATTTGCTTTTGAAAAGTACTATATGGTGAAGTGGAACTGATGATGAAGACCACAGATGGCCACCGGAACTCCTTAACGGTACCTATTTCAAGGGTGGCGATAAGATATTTCGATAAAGGAAGTTGAGCGACTATGACGAAGCACATTTAGGTTTAAATATGACTATGACATTCCCGCGGCGTTGTCTGCGGCGAGCTTGAAATGTTCTATAGTTTCTTATTAATATTTAGAAGTGGAGCTACGTAACAGCATAAATAGGATCACTCAAAAGTATAAAATAAAATAAATGTTTAAAAAAACAAAAAAACCGCCTTCAAAAAGCAAAAAATAACTTCTTTAAAATGGTAGGTAAATAGGTCAGTCCATCTGAAGTCGGCGTCCAACAATATTTTAACCAAAAGCAGACTTCAGTTGGACTGACCTATTTACCTACCATTTTAAAGAAGTTATTTTTTGCTTTTTGAAGGCGGTTTTTTTGATTTTTTAAACATTTTTTTATTGCTCCTCCCGATGACAACTCGGGCCCAGTAATTGTTAGGCGGGCAGTCCAGTCGCTCGGCCCAGACCCTCAGGAGGCTGTTGCTGCTGCCGCGCACCCGACTCATCAGTGACGCTATCCTTTTTCTCCTGATGGCAAAAAAAATATTCAGTAATGCAAACAATGCAATAGTTCTGCTCAAACGTACTTATTCGGAGCTACTCGGAACGTGTCTTTGACAATTCCCCTGTACATGCCTGTACCACGACATTGACAACGTTAGCGATAATATCGTTTTACAATAATACACTGATTATGAATCGTAACTTTAACTTTTGGTCAACTGGGATATTTTCAGAAAAAATACTGATACTATAACCTCGTAAGGCACACAATACTTCAAACAGGGAGTTTTTTGTGAGTGGGACTTTGAATCTACCATCAAGGCAATAAAGTTCAGTTACGTTTGTTCGATAACGCCATTTTCAGTTCATGAACATAGGAAAATAAACCTTATTCTTATTGCGACACAGTTCAAATTAAATTGATTTGATTATTTACATCCTTTTGCACACTGGGCCTTACGAGGCTAGAGAGTAGAGTCTGTGTTTTCAATATTATCCCCTATTCTAGGCCACACACTGTATAAAATAAATATCCATGTATTCGTATAATAAATATTAATACATTTCTAGGGCCAATCTCACTCAAATTGACCTAGTCTCAAACTAAGCTCTATTCTTGTACTATGAGAATTAGACTACGTTAAATAGTTTGTTAAATGCAATTGAAGAGAGTTTTAGGAAATTAATTGAATAATGAATAATCAACCGCTTTCAAGGCAGTTAAAATTAAGAGTAAAGTTTTGAATTATTTATAATTTCTATTTAAAGGTCATGATACACACACACACATACACACACACACACACACACACACACACAATATAAAAAGATTTGATGAGAAGAAGCGTACAACAATATTAGTAGGATATCGGTCATGGTCATGGTGGTTTAAAGTTTAAACAATCTTGTGAGTGGTTTATGAATATAAAGTGGGTATCCGCGGCGCTAACGGACGGCGTCTGCCCAATGACCGATGACGACGGCGCTGCAGTCGGTAAAAGTACAGCCGGATGTCGCCATGGAGGGGAAAACTTTGTTTTATTGACACTATACAATTATATGAATAAATAGGGGAAAGTCTCACAAAAATGAATGAGTCCCAAACTAAATCTAGGCTTGTACACAGATATAAATACACATAGATAACGTAAACACCTCAGTCTATATGAAAACCAACCGTGTCACTTTTTGCTACCAACTGGGACACACCAAGAGAAGAGAATTTTCTGTTTTCGGCGCAAAATTGATTCAAAGTCGTCGCTTTTTTGGGCTATTGCAGTTTATTATCACGCAACCAGGTATTTTCTGAATTTTCACGGCCGACCGGCTGCTATGCTATGCAACAACAGGCGCGCAGAACGTCAGTAGCGACGGCCAACCCCGCGCGACGCTTGGTCGGGGTTTAAGTCCGGATTCGGACACGCGAAGTAGATGCATTTGCATTATCTATGTGTATTTGTATCTGTGGCTTGTACCAATGGCACTAGGCAACAAACAAATACTCGTGGTCATCATCAAGCAATCTTTGATCTGTCAGGGAATTGGGTAAGTAAAGTTTTTTGAAGACGAGTATTTTTTTCTAATAGCCTTTGGTCTTTAAATTAAGAATTTACGGTTATTTATTTTATACTTCATACCACCTTGATTTTAGCCTTTTAAGGAGAAGAACTAAACTGTAAAGTCTCTTTACAAACAGCTTGTCTTTTTCTCATTAAGAAAATCGATGTTTTTATAATTTTAGGCTGTTCCGAATTAGGACCTCAATGTTGTGAAGGGTTACCCATAATTTTTATCGACTTTCACTTCATTGATTGTATATCTGGTCATCAAACACTAATTTCTGCGGAAACCGTGTTTTTTTCAGGATATCTTAAACATTTATTATTATTACGTAGGTTAGGTAAGGTTAGGCTTGTGACTACCAGTACCCTTACCATGGATTACAATTATCGTACTCGCTAGCGAGTCAAATGTTCTGTCCCTCGCAGATCTTGCAGTATTCTTATAGAGTGCGAGGGACAGAGCATTCGACATTATGGTAAGGGTACAGAAAAAGTTTGCTCATGCGGCGAGAAATGCCTTTCGATGAAATGAGAATTCTGCGTAATGATGTGTTTGTTGATAGGTGTTTTTATAAAATAATAGTTATCCGTACCCACTCGCAGCGGTTTTTTTCTGTTTTTATTGCAATACACACGAACCTACTAAAAATGTTTCTGCTGTGGTTGACCTTCAATCTTGCTTCATTCGTCAGGTGTCCAAAAGCAAGGAAAAGGCGGGAAAATCTCGATACACGTGGCTATTTCACAACTAGCCGTTTCTCACAACAGCTCAGGGTCTCTATTCTAGGCGATGAAAACCATATTGTCTTTGATCTGTTATCGTATTGTCAACGTTTTGATAGCTCTTATTTACTTGACAGTAATGGCGGCCAAGTTAACAACAATACCATAACAGGTCCAAGATGTTATTGTGTTTACCACCAAGAATGGACGCCCAGCACGGGTAGCACAAGTGGTATTTTCTCGCTAGTCGCTCAGTGTGTCTTTATCGTTACTGAATAGATGGAAAGGGAGAGGCGACAACCAACTCACGGAAAACTTGTGCAATCCGCACTGTTGAAATACTCATTGAGAAACTAATTGATAAAGCAAGACAAACGCGACCTTAGTCAACGTCCTAAGGTTATGATTATTAACTACATGGTCATAATATCTTTACCGATATGGATAAAAATCCATCATTTGTCACTTTCTGACCAGTATGTAAGTGTGAGTGTGACAGATGCCTTATCCACCGCGATATGCCACAACTCAGCTACGGTGATGAAATACCTCGTTATATTGCGAAAAAGGTATGAATTATCGTCTGCATCGCAACTCACGTAACAGAATAAATCATCGCATCATATTTCAGGTTTCTGGATGCTTTACAAGGTTTGATGTATTCAGATTAACGAGGTGTGGGTTATTCCGGTACCATGTCTGATCTACGGGGGGATTAATTTCATTTTTAATTATTTTTTATTGCGATTGGCTCCCTGCAGATCATGACCTTGGCTTGTATTCTCCTAGGTACTGAGGGATTCAATCGGAATAGAAAATTGTGAAGTGGAAGAGACAAGAATTAGGGGATATGTCCGGAATAAACCGTTTGTTGTTTGTTCTTTGTATTTTGTAGTAGGTATAGGCCTTTATAACAATATCAATATTTAACTACTAACTGACAAGTTTTTAATATTATTATTTCTATTTCATTGGCATTTACTACAGAGCAGAATAGTCTTTGAAAAAGTGTCCCCAAAGTCCAAAATTATGACCAAACGATGTTTTATGTAGAGATAACACTTTGTAACAAAGTTTCATCCCTCTAATAGCCCCTAGGGGGCTACGCCGCAATATTAACCCTAACACTGTTTTAGTTTTTCTCCAAATCCATGTTACTGACGGATTTCATATTTTACTTGTTAGAAAGCTCTTTTATTTGACAAAACGTTAGCCTAGCTTTAATAAATCACTACATAGTATAAAACAAAGTCGCTTCCCGCGGTCTGTCTGTCCCTATGTATGCTTAGATCTTTAAAGTTACGCAACGGATTTTGAAGCCTTTTTTTTTTCATAGATAGAGTGATTCAAGAGGAAGGTTTTTAAGTATAATAACTTTTGGATTATGTACGGGTATTACAGAAAACTGGCATAAACCGAAGCGAAGCGAGGGCGGGTCACTAGTAAATAAATAAATAAATAAATTGTCAGAGCTGATATGATGATGGAGTCGGAAGGTGGCGACAGGATCTCCGCTATACTTAACGTAGACCTACTTTGTAACTCATTAGGTTGGTCTTGATAAGCAGATAATGACTGTGCAAAAAAAAGTACAGTCGGCAGCAAAAATTAGTCCCAAAAATGTTTTGTTCTGACAAAAACTTATTTTATCCAGGCCAGTGCAGAAGGCGCAGCTGTGCCAGAAGGCCGAGCACGAGTTCCCGGGGATGCCCTGCGGGATCATGGACCAGTACGTTGTCACCATGGCCAAGAAGGACCACGCCTTGCTCATTGATTGCAGGTAGGGTTTCTTTTTAACCACCCGTGGTAGTCAGCGGGCTGCGCGGCGGCGGGGGGTGCCTTTGCTCGCGCGCCGCTCCCCGCGCCGCTGCCCTCGTGGCCGGTTTCATATAAATCTAAGCGTTAGAACGCGCCGCACCCCGCGCCGCCTGACTTCGTGTCCGCGGCCTTAAACTCACGCGCCTATTAACCGGTAAGTTATATTGGTCCTGTCCTGTCCTTAACAGCTTTACGTTTTGAAGAGGCGAGTCTCCAGTTTCCACGTCACTTTTTTTAAATGTCGAAATGGCTACGTCGCAGTTTTCATTTTTAAGGTTGAGTACTGGGACCCTATTCTAAGCCTACGCTACCCTTTCGTGCGTGTGCGCGTCTGTCCTACCAATAAAGAGCTGTATCTTTTGAACCGTAATAGGTAAACGGTTGAGTTTTTACGTGGTATTCGACGACGCGTTAGCGTAGTTGGTAGTTGGTAGTGACCCTTCCTACGAAGCTAGGGTCCCGGAATGGGAATTCGGAATGGGCCAATATTTGTGTGATGGGCCCGAGTATTTGTTTCCGAGTCTTGCATGTTTTATATGTATTAAAAAAAATATTTCTTCCCAGAGGGCAGGCAATGTCTATAAGTACTTCGTTTTTTTACTATAACAATTCGCACAAGTTTTTTTTAATCACTTAGATAATTGTATTTTGTATCGTTTTCCACTCGACCCCCATACTATCAAGTTAATAAGATTCTCATAATGTCAACAATAATACGATAATATAAGGCGTATCCCAATATAAAATAAAGGCCCAGTTTTACTATTAAAAAAAATCGTAAAACAAACATTACATTTAACGAATAAAACCATGTAAGTACGGTTTGATAGCGATGCAATCCACATGGAAATAAAATCATAATATACATTTCTCGAGAATCTCTGAGCAAATAAAAATATTTTTACAAGGAGGTAGTTTGCGTCGGGCTCGGGCTGCCTATGAAGTGACGTAGCTTTATAGTCTTCACCCTAAAACGGAAGTAAAGTCTCTCATAAAATTAGGAAAGGTTGATAAAAAGGATCCCGATGTAATAAGACAAAATTCTCATAGTAATAGACTTCGTACAAATCAAATATTGTCGTAAGGGATAAGTTTGCTTCTAGGAAAATAATTTTGCGTCATAGAATTATTTTCCGAGATGTCTTCTTTTTTTCAAAATTGCGCGTTTCTAGATGATAATGAAATATACCTTAAATACATTTTCTGTTCAATCCTCAAATAATTTGAATGTAACGTTGTTTTTCAGCTCTTGTTTGACTTTACCTTATGTTTAGTATTTGGGGTTAATTATTATTACTTGATAAGACAATAAAATAAAATAACCTAAATATCGCATATACAATCGTATTATGTAATGAAAATGGGATACAATTTGGTACTTAACGCAGGCAGCATTCAGTACTGGAAAAATGGACGATCTTAAAAAGATTCTGATTGTTGTGCATAAACGTCTTGATTACATACTAGCCTAACAAGACATTAGATATATCAACTAAGATATTAGTTGCATCAGTAAAGAACTGGCTGTTTTTTCTCTGAGCTTTAGTGGATGTACCTAATATCATCAATTAAGTGAAAGTTTTCCTTGATTGGATCCTTTTTTATTAAATCATAGTGCCTGCACGGTTTGCAAAGTATTTGACTGCCGATGTCCATTTTTCGGGCTCTGAATCCACTAACCATCTCCTGCGTCGCTATTGCCTAACGCACTCGCAATCGCAATCGGCTTCAAAGTGGAACAATTGTTTACATTTTGTATGCGGACTCGCCCTCGGATTGCGAGTGCGTTAGGCAATAAGCCTAAGGTCTAGGTTTCCTTTACCTTCTCCATTCCATGAATAAATATATATTTTGTGCGTTGCGCTGACGTGTTATATATTTCATATTGCTGTACTATTTTCACACATGGTCGGAGCCCTGGGTAATTCAATCCCCGGCATCATTATTTGCTGCCAGAGGGAATGAAGTTATACTGACGAGCGCTTTTCCTTATTTAAAATACGCGCTATCAGTGTTGTTCTGCGTTTAAGGTTTTTTTATTTTCACCTATATTATCTTCGTAAACAATTGTAAACCTATTTTTTATATATAGGTAACTTTGTCGGTTGGAGTGGATAAAGACGGAAGCTTTTCTCATTGTTGTACCGAAAACCATGTCATCCTTATACTAGACGAATTATATTTACTGAATGAGACCTTCGGTGCGCGAGTGCTGCGCTCTTGACTCACTTAAACTAGTATAAAAAAACCGGCCAAGTGCGAGTTCGACTCGCGGGGAGAGGGTTCCGTCTCCACACCATATGCCTGTCTGTCTATCTGTCCATCTGTCACAGCAGATTTGCTCCAAAACTACTGGACCGATCGAGTTGGAATTTGGTACAAATATGTAAGTCGGTGACTCAAAGACGGATGCGTAACGTAAATGAATGAATTTTGAACATTTGAGAGATAACTTAGAGAGATAACTTTTGAGAGATAAATTAGGAAATTAAAAAAAAAAGTTTGTCATCCTTATTGTGTTAAAGTTTTGTTTATGTTAAAGTTGTAAAACCAATATATTTGAGATGCTCACAACAGGCCCTTTCATATGACTAGTCACACAATAAGGTTTGCAAATCTTTTTTTTTTAATTTCCTAATTTACCCCCCAAAAGTGGCCCCTTGTCCAAAATTCATTTATTTACGTTACGCATCCGTCTTTGTGTCACCGACTTACATATTTAACATATTTATACCTTTCAACGGCTGTGACAGACGGACATACAGACAGACGCACGAGTGGTCCTATAAGGGTTCATTTTTTCTTTTGAGGTACGGAACCCTAAAAAACTACAAAACTATTTCAATAATAATCCTCGGTAAGTAATTGATAAGATAAGAATAGACGACTTCATCTCCATTTTAGAAATTGACATTATCAGCATTTTATAAATTATGATTATGCTTATCAGCAAACTCTCCTTGCTCCGTGAACACTATTGAGGCAATATTTGGCAGCATCACTCGTACAATGTATTTACGTTACGCATTATGCCTCTTAATCAGTTTTATATCTGTAATTACTTGCGAAACTAGAGTAGCAGTAGTCCATTTGACCACTGAAAGTATATCTGGGAGTATTTTGTTTACGGAGACCGAAACTGGCATACATGTCACTGGTAGCATCACGGGGCTACCAGTGGGCGAGTATGGGTTCCACGTGCATGAATTAGGAGACACCAGCCACTGTGACAACGCTGGAGCCCACTTCAACCCTGACGCCACTAACCACGGAGGCAGGGACCATGAAGAAAGACATGTCGGAGACCTTGGGAACGTGAAGTTTGAAAGGAGCGGTGATAGCATCGTGGCGACAGTAGACTTTGTGGATAGTGTGGTGGCGTTGCGTGGTAGGAACAGTGTGCTAGGGCGTGCTCTGGTATTGCACGCGGAGGTAGATGACCTGGGTCTTGGTGGGCATGAGGCGTCTCTGACTACTGGGAACGCAGGAGCGCGCGTCGCCTGTGGGGTCATCGGCGTTCACTCCCCCTCCAGCTCCTGGGATTAGGTTCCACTCTGATCTGCTGATGGTGGGAGCTTTCACGTTGTTTTTCAAATTCTAACACTATTTAAATAAAAGTGTCTTGTTAAACTTCTATCGTTTTATTCATGGATTTGTTTTCCAATTCAAAACCTGTTTATTTATTTATATCATGACTGCCTAAAGGCTCAGTTTAATTTGTCGATAGGATTCGTTATACATTGCGTCGCTGCAATAGCTCTCAGCTAAATTATGTCAAAACAACTCGTTATTGGATTGCTACAAGCAAGCGGGCTACTAGCCAATGAAACTAAGCCTTTAAGGTTTCTGCCTACTACACCGGACCATACCATGATCGTACTATGAAGGTATCAGGCCCGGAAGGTAATTAGTATTAAAATGTTGGTCGGTGACGGAACGGTCTAGTGGGCATAGTCTCATACTTTTCAATACAAAGAATATTGTTTTGTCTTACACGTTTCTATTACGGTTAGGGTATGATACAGTGTAGTGTGACAGCATAGTAAACTCAGTTGTCACCTAGAATACTATGCAAATTTTATAACATTAACTATTTACCACAAAACGTAAATATATACTCTAACTAGGTGTTGCCCGCGACTCTGTCCATGTACCTAGAAGTTGTTTATCGATATTACCTTAGAAACTGTTAAATTTTCCAGAATAAATTATTCTATGTGCTATTCCAGACTAAAATGTATCTCTGTGGCGAATTGTATCCAAATCCGTTTAGCCATTGGCGTGATTGATTAACAAACATCCAAATTTTCGTATTTATAATATTAGTAAGATTGTAATAAGCAGTACAGATGTAGTGAATAATCCTTTGCCGTCGTTTTTAGTCGGGCAAGTTCGTATTTATCTTGTTTTCTCAATTAGCTTCAGTACCCATCAATAAGCCAACTGAGATAGCAAGATAAATACGAACTTATTCGATAAAAACGATGGCAAAGGATTATTCACTCTACATCTGTAACTATTTCTCTGCACAGCACGTATTGTAGCGACCGGTAGCTTGTGCCCTGCCTCGCTGCTGCAGGCACCCGTAGAATAGGTTTTTATAATGTTTTTCAGTATTGCTATATGAAAAATAATTAAATATCTGCATATTAATCGTAATAATAATTACCATAATGTGACTCGACAGTGTTTTCACCAAATAAATAAATAAATATCAAGAAACAATCTCACACAACCTAGTCCCAAACTAAGCTCTAGGCTTGTACTTCGATAAACTTACTTATATGTATAAAGAAATACATAGTTTCGTAGGCAAAGGTACCAAAGGCTAACGTATCAAATCTAACCAAAATTGCCTCAGATCCTTAGATTCCACCCAAGTGCCTATAACGAGCGGCGACAACGTGGTCCTGGTGGTCAACTCGAACGTGAAGCACCAGCTGACTGGCAGCGAGTACCCTATGCGCCGGGCCCAGTGCCAGGAGGCCGCGGACGCTCTGGGCTTGCCCTCGCTGAGGGGAGCTACAAGAAACCAGCTGGCTGGTAAGAAACTTTTCTCAAAAATGCGATATAATCTTGCCATAACAAGCAGGCCCGTTTCTCAAAATGTGTTAGTCTAATAATATTAGTGTTTTGTCTCTTTTTTTTATTTATGTGACAAGTATATTGATATTTTAGTCTAACACTTTTTGAGGAACGGGCCCGAGAAGGTAGGCAGTAGGTTGAAGTTCCTGGACCACTACGAAAGTCCAGTAAAGTCGAGTGATTTTGTATTTGGAATCAACAAGTGTCCAGCGCCTCTATTCTAGGCGGTATAAACGATATCGTAGTTTTCCTGTTATGGTATTGTTATGACGTCAGCCGCCATTACTGTCAAGAAAATAAGAGCTATCAAAACGTTGATAATTCGATAACAGATCAAATACGATATTGTTTTTACCGTCTTGAATAGAGCCGCTGTAAGTAAGTATTGAAAGTCAATAACATATCGTATTATTTAAATTCGGAACTATCTGTACAGACCGGTGACAGCCTTTGAAAAGGCCTAAGAGTACGAGAAGATCACATGAATATAAAAAAAATATACAAATAACTTTATAACTGAAATACTCATATTTTTGTTAAATTTTTAATTTACATCAAAAACTGAACATGTAGCTCCAAAGAGATTGGCAGTTTGTTCAACGCGGTCCTTTTAATAAAGAAAACCGGGCAAAAGCATGTCGGACCATGCTCAGTGTAGGGTTCCGTTTCTTTTTGTTTTATGCTAGAGGGGGAAACGATGGAAAGTAATTATTACTGTCACCCGTGGACATCCGTAACATGATGAGACGAAACGCAGATGCGTTGCCAGCCTTTGAGAAAGGAGTACCTATGCTCGCTACTTGAATATTTCTGAAAACGAATATAAAGTAACGGTCATTTATCCTAATTAAAAAGAAGAAGTGTAAGACGTTCATTGTGCACAATCAAAAGTACCCGAAACCGAAGTAAGTGCATGAAGAGGTTGATGAATATAGAAGAAGCGAAAGTTGTATGTTTATACCGGTGCACCTGGTGTTCCATAGTCTCTACCTTATTGGGAGACAGGCAGGCGTGAAGGTATGTACGATGGTATGTCTGTACATGTCTCTTGAACAATAGGTAGATACGTGAAATTTTCAAAAACTTAGTAATACTATAGCCGCTGTACGACGCGCTGGCCTAGTTGGTAGTGGCCCTGCTTACGAAGCTAGCGGTCCTGGGTTCAAATCCCGGTAAGGGCAAATATTTGTATGATAAATGTGAATATTTGTTTCTGAGTCATGGATGGTTTTCTAAATATTTAAGTATATATTTCTATGTAAGTATTTATATCGTTGTCTAAATAGTACCCGTACTACAACCCTAGAGCTTAGATTGGGACTAGCTCAATTTGTGTGACATTGTCCCCTGATATTATTTATTGTTTATAATAACAAATAATACAAATTTAAACGGGCCCCCATTCAAGAATGGAACGGAACCCTTCGAGTGAGAGTCCAAATCAAAATAAGAATAAATATGGACTTTAATCCCGATCTCGCAGAGTAAACTAGTAGGATGTTTAATTAACGGGCCCAATGCAAATGTAATATCAGACAAACTTTATTTGCGCCATTTGCGGCTGATATTGGGAAATGGGATAATCAATCATGCAAAATGGATTTTCGTTAAATAAATATTTATTTTCAGTTTTATATTAAAAGTCGGTTTGGTTGATAAATTATTAAGTTTCGATTATGGGAACTGAGTTAAGTATGTTGACGGTATTAATGTAATTTGGTATTTTTTGAAATGCTATACAATTTATATTGTAGGTAATGTTACATTGATGAATAAACGAAATTACTTAAACATTGATGATATTTATTTAGAGTGGTTTTTATCAATATCATATGTCAACATTGCCTTACGCCTATCAATTCAAAATTCACCGCTTGTTGTTTGTCATTGTTTTTTATTTTGCCTCAAATATTATTATAGCGTTATTCATTCATTGGCAAGGGCCTGTTCTAAAACCCGTGCGATCTGCAAATTTTACGACCTACCGTAAAATTTGCGAGGAGGAAGACGTAAATAAACACAATCTTTGTTGTCTGGCAAATGAAGTTAAAGATAATTGATATTTTAAATTCCGTTGTACATTTGCATTGCAGGAATGTTACTTAAATATCATTCCATTTTGCTTTTAGAACCAAAGTCCATTTAAAACCTTATTTAATGAGCTGCTGTTTAATTCCAGGATTATCTAATGCTATCACGCGGTGAATCGTGGCTGTGCGGCACAGTCTAAATGATGTTTTTATGATGAAAAGAAAAAAGAAATAGCTAACATCCCCTCAGAATACGAGATTGATTTACTTACGATAAAATTGCATACTTTTTATCGTCGCTTAGCTCTGCTAACAATACCGCGTAAGTCAACGATTGAACGCGAGTTAAGAATTAAATTATACACAAGTTTTAAATTATATTACCAATTTTAACCCTTGCGGTATTGTTAAGAGAGTTTTAGAAGTAATTTTTAATTAAAACCTAATAAACATACATAATTATTTTAATTTAACTTAAATACTTGCAAATAATAGGAAATGCAAGTCCAAAGCTAGTTTTAAGGGTTATATAGGTATAATCGTTTATAATATTACTAGCTTCTGCCCGCGACTTCGTCTGCGTGGACTTCAGAATTTGATCTTACAAGGATGAATAATAATATGAGTTTGTCCTAACCGAACCGAAAACGAAATATAGCGCTGTATAGAGAAAATCGCTTAATCGCTTAACCACCCAGTGATTTTGACCGCACCGAGGCAACACTACGACACAGAGTTTTAAATCAGAGCTAGCGCCATCTAGTTCGTATATAGAGAGCTAAAAGTGTGTTTCTTTAGTAACTTTTGTGAACGCACACATCAATGAATACAAACTCAAAGGATTACAGGATGCCAAACGTAAATAGAAATAAAAACACACCACACATGGCTAGATGAGATTTCACCTTTATAATTTTGTTTCTCGCCCATACAGTGGCGCCGCCTTGTGAGCAAATTCACGGGTTTTAACGATTAACTTGATTTCCCGCAGGAATGAAATGATTTATCGGAATAAAAACTACCCTGTCCTATTCCAGGACCTAAGCTATTATGTGTGCTAAGCTATTTTTTTTCTTTTAATTTTCGTCTGTGCTAATGGCCCTACTGAAAATAAGCGCCCGCCACCTTGAATGCCAAACACAGTATTTCGGAAAACATGAAACTGAGTCACGAGGACCTTTTTTTACAGGCGTTTTTCAAGCTGCCACCTTCTGTATCAAATTGATTCAGGGGTTTTCAACTTTAAGTTGCTTAGTATTAAAAGGACTCAAGTCACACAAAATACACTTTTATTTTAAACCTTACACGTTTACGTTTTCTCACATTTTATTACCCCGGAGTTGCAAGCTTTGATTTTGAACTTCCCTTTATTTTATGAGATTTTGGAAGACCTCTCTTGTACACAGAGTCGCGTACAATACTTTATCTACACACATAATATTATAAGTATTCTAAAATGTTTTCAGAAGCCGAAAGGCCAATTACCAGCATCTGTGGTAGTAGGTGACAGCGATGACAGCTGTAACGTAATTTTGAAATAGGTAATGACATCCAAAGGGCATTGGGTAAATTTGTTTGAAGAATATTGACATTTTTTTTTTCAGCGGCCACGGATGATTTTTACATAGTTATAGAGGACCCCTAAATACACATAGATATATATAATTTATGGCGTTAAATAATCTCGGAGCGGAGATTTTAAAGATTTAAGTATTCAGTTTTTAGTACAAAAGTACGCCCAAGTATGAATATTTAAATATCTCGGCTCCGATGCACTTAAGAGTATTACATTACATAACAAAATATGTTTATTTTAAATAATTCTATCATAATTTACCACTTTTACGAATGGCCGCTCACCTTGAAAATGTATGAATTTTACAAATGACAACACTTTTACCCAAACCCCTTTGGAACATCTTTGAAAATTAACAACTGTCATCGCTGTCACCTACTACCACAGGTAATTAAATTAAAATCATTTATTTCGGACATAGAATCCATAGGTATTAGTTACTTATATAAAAAATCTTATAATCTATTGTTAGTTTTAGAATAGGAATAAGTGTGGAGCTGTGTCCACCGCTGGAGCAGTGGGGAGCCCCACCTATCAACTAACGCCATCAAGACGCTGTTGGTGCTGGCGCGCCATCTACTTAGCAGAGAGGCACTCCGCTTACGCATGTTAGCGGCAAAACCGTCAGTCTGTGCCTCGGCGGCGTTATTATATGCTGGTCATTTCCTACGGGTTTTGAACGCATAAAAGAGGACTTATGATATGTGTGTAGATAAACCATTTTTCTCAAAAATGTCTGGAAATGTTGACATTACTATCTACATATTGAGACGCGAAGGACATAGTTTACTGACAGACCTCAAATTAAAAAAAAAACATTGCGTGCTCGCTAGACAAGCCCGCAATGTTGCATACAAATTCCATTAGCTTGTAACTTTTTAAAAAGTGAAAAAGCCCATAATAAAATGAGGCCACAAGTCTTATACATCCAAATTTTATTCGAAACATAACTTTTTTATCTGTGTCTGGAATAGATTATGTTTTTTAAAAAAACAAAGTTTGCGATTCTCCTTGTCATAAACAAAAAGGCGGTAAAGAGTGATAGTTTTTTCACATGAAGTTTGTTTGTTGTTTGTTTGTTTGTTTGTTTGTTTGTTTGTTTGTTTGTATATAAAAAAAAAAAAAAATGAGTTCAAGCGATGAAGATTTTACTCCAACACAAAAAAAAACTTGTTATTTTTGAGAAAAGCTCTTTATTTGCCTCGGCAGGAATTTAAAATAATACTCTGCCTGCAATTGCCTACTTCCATGCCTAGGCAATAATGTACTATTGTTTGACACTTCTTACGACTTCAATCATAACTTCACTGTGATACAGTTCTATGGTGGGTCGGGGTTCCATTGGGCTTACAGTACATTCCTATTTATCTTGCTTTCTCAATAGGTTATCGATGGTTACTGAAGTTGAGAAAGCAAGATTCACTAACTTTTCCGACTAAATACGATGTATGATTATTCAGTACTGCCTTTGAAGTGTTACCGTTTCGACAACGTTTTGATAGCTCTATCTCACTTAGAAATGACGGCATTATTACAAAGTCCTATAGAGTATACTTTCCTTTGACAGATCTTAAACTAAGCAACTGTGAAGCGGAGGTGTTGAAGCGAGCTGAACACGTCATTGAGGAGATACGTCGCACTGAAGAGGTCGCCAAGTGCTTAAAGACGCGAGACTTGGAGCGTGTAAGTGAGCTTTAAAGCGATGTACCGTGCAAGCATTCCGTGTGGGTTACCCACGGCATCCCTTTGAAACGCATGAAATTGTTCGTCTTAATGTGTATCTAGGTCTTTTTTTGCCCAACATCCGATCCTCACGAAGAGAAGCAGATTAGATTGCGTAATGCGTGCCTCCGTCATATCACATGATCTTTTACTTTTTAACAGATTATATATAATCGACGACGTGCTAGCCTAGTTGGTAGTGACCCTGCCTACGAAGCTAGCGGTCCTGGGTTCAAATCCCGGTAAGGGCAATTATTTGTGTGATGAGCACGAGTATTTGTTCCCGAGTCGTGGATGTTTTCTATGTATTTAAGTATATATTTCTCTATATAAGTATTTATATCGTTGTCTAGTACCCATAGTACAAGCCTAGAGCTTAGTTTGGGACTAGGTCAATTTGTGTGAGATCGTCCCTTGATATTTATTATTTTATTATTTATTTAGTTTGTTTCGCAAAAACACCGCCGTCATCGCATTTTATATGGAAATTTTCAGCTTCACAATCCTCATAAGAACAGAAATCAGTTATACAGTGTACGTGTTAGTGTGGATCAAATCGAACAGGGACGTAGAGGCGGTCATTTCCAATCATTTCAACTGATTAAAAATTAATCACTCCTCGATAGTTAACAATAATACCACAAACTAGTATGTTGTTAGAATCAGTTTTAAATGGACAGGTTTTTACAATATGTGGTTAACTTTAGATAGTGTTATTTTTTCACGAGAATTTCTACATAATTGAGTAAAGGTTCTGTTAGACAGAAGTCTTTGTAGGAAACCATTTAATTTTCTGTCACAGTGAATTTTTTTTCAGCTGAATGTTAGAAGAGTTACAAAAAAGTTTTTTGTTCTGAGAGGTAGCAATTTTTTTTTTAAATCATAACCTTGTAACCGTCAAGAATCGAATTAGCAATCGGTTAAAATGATTGGAAAAGACCACCTCTATGTCTTTGTTCGATTTGATCCCTACTTCCAAGGACACCCTGTTTAATCAGGTATAAGTCCAAGAACTTCGTTTGACTACCATAAAAACATATATTCTATGTAGATTGGTTCCAGGGAAGTTTTTCGCACGTGCGATAAAAGTACAAGTACACTGAAAAAAATTATTGTTCGCTTGTAACAAGATTGTGATTGTTGTGCATAAGCGTCTTGGTCCCATACGAGCCTAACAAGACGACAGATACATCAACTAACACGATATATACATCAACTATGATGTTAGTTTTTTTTTTTTTTTTTTCTTTTTTTTTTTGGAGCTTGGTCGGTACACGATCATGCCGCTCCATACGTTTTCTTAAAATTAAGCAATATTGTTACCTGGTTGCACACACATTTTATATAACGTTAACAGTAACTTTGTTTGATTTGACTGTGGGTCGGACAACAAAGAATTACAGTAACCCACATTGTTTTGTGTTAAACCATAGCGCTGCCCTCGAATACACTCCATCAAAACATGGTACGCATCCTCTACAACTCCACAATCGCTGCAAAATGGAGTGTCAGTTTTTCCCATCAAATATTTAAATTTATTTGTAGGTACATGCCCAGAACGCAGTCTCATAGCTATTATAAGGTCTTGTCTTGTTAAGGAACAGTGATTGATCCAAGGAGACTGTAACGGTTCAGGTTGGATGGTTCTATACCAGATGCCTTTCTCTTGGGACCGTTTGTCAAAAAACTCCTTCCATAAGTCTTTGCACATCACTCTAACTTTACCCAGAACCTCGGTATAAAAAGGAATTGAATGAACTAGCGTACCCTCTGAGGACGCTTCTCTTGCTAGTCGGTCCGCAATCTCATTACCATCAATACCTATGTGAGAGGGGATCCACTGAAGTTTTATGTTTTTGTTTTCGGATCTGAAATTCGCCATGAGATCTAAGATTAAATATGCTGACGGTGTTCCTCGAAAAATCGAGGTACATCGAGCAATATGTTGTAAAGAGCTCTTTGAATCCGTTAATATAACGATGTTAGTTGCGTCTGTGGATTTCAAATAAGCCAAAGCTTCAACAATGGCCTGTAGCTCAACTGACATTATAGACAACTTAGCATCAAGCGTAAAGCGCATTCCTACTTCCAATTGGGCGTCATAAAAGGCCGCTCCTGAACTTTTTTTATCTTTGGATCCGTCCGTGTATATTTGGTAAAACTCGGAATATTTATCATTAAGGTACCGGGTGCAAATTTGTCTTAAATTATGTCCGATGTAACTTTTTTTTCTTTCTTTAAGGATATCTATTCCTGGAAAAATATCAGATGTGTCTATATAATTTACCCAAAAATCAAATGCGAACGTTTCTAGTTTTTCACTACAGAATACTGGTTCATTTTTAAATGACTTATGTATCGACCATAGTAAGGGCTCTTTTTTCCTTTTCCAGGTCGATACATAAGCACACACTTCGTCTAACAGCATTAACATTTTGTTATTAAATTTTATCGATTTACATTTAAACCAAAATTTGCCAGCTAAGTACCGTCTTCGAATAGTTAAAGGTTGTAAACACAGTTCACTCTGCATAACGTGTATTGGGGTCGTTTTAATGAAGCCACCGATAACTCTCATGGCTTGATTTTGAATTTTGTCTAGTTTATTTGTATGACAATCAGCACTGTCATCGAACAAGAAGCTAGCGTAATCTAGCCGACTCCTAATCACTGCCATATAAATCCGTCTTAAATGTTTTGGATGCACTCCCCAATTAGGCCCGGCAAGTACTTTAAGAATATTTAAAAACTTTTGAGCTTTATCGGTGGCTTCATTAATCTGTTTTGACCATCTCAGAGACTTATCTAGCCAGAGGCCCAGATATTTTACGTTAGGTACTACTTGCAGTACCTTATTATTGATTTGCAGCTCCACTGACAACATTTTGTGTCCTTTTTGAAAGATGCACACTTTACTTTTATCTGCCGAAATTTCTAATCCCATTTCACATAACATATCTCTTAGCCTGATTAAGGAATCCTGTAAATGTGTCTCAGTAACATGAATATCCTCACTAGATAAATATAATACAAAATCATCAGCATATTGTGTAATGTGGATTTCCCTTAACTGACTACAAATATCCATCGTTGTCACGTTAAATAGTAGAGGTGAGAGCGGGTCACCCTGGGCTAGGCCACGACTACAGTATCGCACCAATTGGGCATTATCAACGTTTATTTTCAAGCACCTTTCCCTAAGATATTCCCACAGATAGTTACATATCTTCGTACCTACTCCCGATCGGTCCAATATAGAAACTAATCCCGTAACCTCAACATTGTTGTATGCGTTGTCAATATCGATAAAGCATCGAACAGTGGCTTGGTTTCTCTGAAATCCTTTATGAATGTTAGTGACCAACTGGCTTAAATTATCAAAACATGATCTACAACTATGATGTTAGTTGATTCACTAAAGAAATTGCTGTCGTTAACTATCAGCTTTGGTTGATATAGGTAACTAATATCTTAACTATTGTATTCATTTTTTGGCAACTAAGTGAAAATCTCTCTTTGTTGGCTCTCATTTTTTTGAGTGTACGAGTATAACCATTTTTCTAACCCTTCTCGGAGCAAAGGCATTATCGTGGAAAAGCCAATTTAAGTTGGCTTGGAGTTACAAATGTCTGCAGCCCTCACAGCATGCCCCATCAGGACGTTTATTCTCTTATACAATTCGTTCGTGTTATCGTGGAAGGATTATTAAGGGGCGGGCTTAAAATGTTCCGTGTGCTAGTTAAGGTAAAGTTATGACCAGTTAAGTACAGTCGAGTTCATAAATATGTATACATTTTAGTATGTACCTCGTCATTTTAATCGCTGTGATAATTCGTATATGGCAGTTTGAATATGACATTAAATAGACAAGGTACTAAAGTGTATATATTTATAAATCGACTGTACCTCCTGACTTTCTGCCGTAATACCAAAGATAGCGGCTAACTACATAGCATAGTATAAGCATTTAAAATTTATTGTGGTTGCCGATAAAGTATAGAATGCTTCGACAACTGCACCTTCTTAGCTATTAGGTATGGCAGCTTTGGCCGATTTATTTTGACGAGAAACTTGCAACCAAAGATGATAAATAAATGAGCAATAATAATAATAAGCCCCTTATTTCACCATCTGGACAATGACACGTGACAGGTGACAATTCGGTATTCATTGCAAAGTTAATAGGCTGATACATCACTGGGTTTCGTATAAGCTGCGGCATGTACACTGAGATGTCACCACAACCTCACTTAAATTAACCTCGACCCACTACTTCTTGTACAGTCGACTTCATAAATATGTATACACTTTAGTACCTTGTCACTTTAATCGCTGTGATAATTCTTATATGGTTGTTTGAACATCACATTAAATAGACAAGGTATTAAAGTGTATACATGTTTATGAACTCCACTGTTTTATGGGTACTAGGCAACGATAAAGGACAATGCCAAAAAAAACCCAGCGTCGATTAAAATCAATCATATATGGTTAGGTAGAGCATATCCAATAGGTCACAAATGTGTAATTGGTTTTCGAGAAAACAATCACCAAGTATTAAAAAACTATATGAAAAGCAAGCTTTAAAAACCCGACTGCATTTTTCATATTGTCGTCGATATACCTACATATGTTAATAATAGTCATTTTGCCATTGTTGTTACTTCAATTTTAACAGTTTATGTATCCTATGTCACCCGGGATGACGTAAGGATTCTAACGACACCTCACACATCGAAATCGGTCAAGGGATTGAGAAGTTATAGTGGAATAAAGAAACTCACATACATACATACAAACATGAACCCTGAAAACATTACACTCCTTTTTTGGGGCAGTCGTGTCAATTAACCTTTTAGTAAGCAACTTAACAAAAAAAGTGAACACCTTTTCTGATAAGTTGATTACACGAAGGAGAAAAGTTATAATATAAAGTTATCTAATGTATAATCTCATTAATTGAGTATTCATTTGTACCTCAAATAAACTTTGATTTCAAGAAAATACTTTAGATATTACGAAACACGATAATAGTTCCTAACGAGGACGACGCGTTTCCCTAGTTGGTAGTGACCCTGCCTACGAAGCTAGCGGTCCCGGGTTCGATTCCCGGTAGTGGAAAATATTTCTGGGTCTTGGATGGTTTCTATGTATTTCACTACATATTATAAAACAAAGTCGCTTGCCGCTGTCTGTCTGTACTTATGTATGCTTGGATCTTCACAAGTACGCAACGGATTTTGATGCGGGTTTTTTTAATATATAGAGTGATTCAAGAGGAAGGTTTATATGTATAATACATGCATACTATAGTAGAGGAACACTGATAATTTTAGAGGTTTCTAATGTGATGTCGTAAATAAACAATTTTTTTTTCGTTTACATTGCAAACGCTGGCTAAACCTTAAGAGATATATCAAAATAATGTACTGAAGAATTGTAGTTCTTCAAAAAACCTAAAGAAAAGTCCGCGATGCCATATGTTTATCTCCTAAGTCCACCTTAGGAGATAAACATACCACAGTAACCATTTTTATCTTTAAAATTTTATTAAAAAATATTAGGTTATTTGCGAAGCTATTTTCTCCAATTCAGTATTTAGGTAGTTAGATTGAGTTTAGGTTTTGATTAAAAGTTATTTTTATGTTGTTTTTCATATTTTTGAATACAAAGTAAATTCATAAAGGTAATAGGTAAATGAAATAAGTTTTTTCCCTAAGTGTTTTTATCAACGAGAGGTAGTGTTTATTATTAAATTTTGTGGACTTAAAGCGCAATTCACACAGCGGGCGCGAGCGGGTCGTGCGCCGGGCGGGTCGGGAGTTCGGCGGGTGCTTTAACATGGAGTTATATGGAATCATTCACACACGCGGCGGGACGGATCAGGCACGGGCCGGGACCGCCGCACCCGCCACTATCAGCGCGCGGGTGCGGCGGGTCCGTCGAGGGCCCGTCGCGGGCGTCCTTGATCGTAATAACACGCATTCTCCGATAGGCATTCTCACAGAGCACGTTGTAAATTCTACTAACATCCGATCCCGAATGCCCGCCTGCGATCACCCGCGCGGGGCCCGCCACGTTTCGGCGACGCGGCGGTGCCCGCGCGGGGCCGGCCGCGGTTCGGCGCTCTGTGTGAATAGGACGACCTGCGCGGGTCCCGCGATGAAAACGACATGCTCGGCGCCCGACCCGCTCCCGCACGCTGTGTGAATTGCGCTTAAGGGATAAAACTCCATTTTTCTTATTTTAAGATTGTTTTGTAAATATTTAGAATATTTAAGTACCTACATATTTCCTTCCTATTTGGTTATCAATGAGAAAGTGTGTTGATTTGTTAATGTATTTTTTTTCTTATTTTAAGGTTGTTTGTGTTGTAAATATTTCGAATATAGGTACTTGCGTATTTCCTGTTGTAAATTTAAAAATCAATGTTAACTTTTATGCTTTTAGCACATTACCTTAGCCTGGCTGGTGTTAGTGTAGTATTTGTCCCATCAATGAAGCAGGTAGTTAATTTTGTGAATTGGCGTTAATAGGTATTTTTTTATGGAAAAAAAAATGAATTACCTATGACGCGAAGAAGTCGTTTTAATATAGATCGTAGAATTAGGGACAATAATAGAAACAATTTACGTCTTGAAGATGAAATCAAAGAAGAAAGGGAAATCAGGCTGTGTAATAGAAGAGAAAGTAATTATTTGCAAAGAAATAGGGAATCGTCTATTGAACGTGACGTTCGTCTTATAGTTGATAGGTATAGACATAGATCTTAGCGAGCCAGGGAATCTTCTACTGAACGTGACGTTCGGCTTATAGGCGACAGGGATGAATATAGATCTCAGAGAGCCAGAGGATCTGCTACTGAACATGAACGTGGGTCCACAAGTACTTCAAATTTATGGCCAAATAAAGTGAATTCTGCATTTCTCTGCAAACCTCTATGCAAATGCACCTATCTAAAAAATATTTCACCATTTGAAAAGTATATTATTCGAGATGAACTTGGGTTATTTCTACTTATATTTACCGAAGCGAAGCGAGGGCGGGTCGCTAGTAAGTATATATTTCTCTAAGTATATCAATCTTTTTATCATAGCCTAGTACCCACAGTACAAGCCTTGAGGTTAGTTTGGGACTAGGTCAAATTTTCCCCTGGTATTTATTTATTTATTACTGGATAGTCGGTGTTTGCTCGTTGTAGTCCCTAACGTATAAGCTAAGCTAGTCAGCTAAAGTAAACAATGATTTTAATGAACCTACGGCATTAATGATTTACGGAAAAGTAGTCTAACAAACGTCGATTATATATTTTAGTAAATGGAAAAACGCTTAAAACTTTGGAAAGTCGCGTTCGGATACAAAAAAAATGGTTTATTTTATATCCCGCTATGATATAATCTCTTATCGCAAATCATTCCCTTCTGGCGAGGTAGGTCACTTTCTTGGGATGTCAATTTAGAAGAACGACATGTTCGTTTAAGTCCATTTCGATAGACGACATATTCTGACTTAGTCAACTTCTTAATAGGTCCAGTAAGAGGGTCGTCATTTTCTGACTTAGTCATCTTCTCAGTAGGTCTATTTCGAGGGACGTCGCTTTCGGAGTTAGTCATCTTCTGAGCAGGTCTGTTACGAGGGACGTCAATTTCTGAGTTAGTCATCTTCTGAGTAGGTCTGTTACGAGGAACGTCGCTTTCGGAGTTAGTCATCTTCTCAGTAGGTCTATTTCGAGGGACGTCATATTCTGGGTTAGTCATCTTCTGAGTTGGTCTATTTCGAGGGACGTCATATTCTGGGTTAGTCATCTTCTGAGTTGGTCTGTTTCGAGGGACGTCATATTCTGGGTTTGTCATCTTCTGAGTTGGTCTATTTCGAGGGACGTTATTTTCTAACTTAGTCATCTTCTGAGCTGATGATACTCATTTTGTTACAAACAATTCTATGCAATAAGGTCCTAAATTTTAATACAGAAACAGCCAAGGCGTTTTTTTGGTAAAACGCTCATTTCGATTTGGACATTTAATTCAACACCTAAGGTAGATTGAAATAGGAGCTACTCTAAATTAAATAAAAATAATAGCCATGTATTGGATGAAATGAAAGAAAAAATCGGTAATTTGACTATCATTGCCAAAACGAAACGGAGATAAAAAACTTATTAGCTGAGAATTATACGTTAAGAAAAAAGATTGCAGAGTAACAGATGAAAATTAAAAAAATCCTGACGTATAGCTAATCAATTATATTTTATTGGAAATATTAAATGGAGTGTTCAAAAGTACCAGTTTTTGAGAAACAACATAAAAAAAATATTGAAAAACTGTATTAGAATTTAGGACCTTATTGCATAGAATTGTTTATAACAAAATGAGTATCATCAGCTCAGAAGATGACTAAGTTAGAAAATAACGTCCCTCGAAATAGACCAACTCAGAAGATGACAAACCCAGAATATGACGTCCCTCGAAACAGACCAACTCAGAAAATGACTAACCCAGAATATGACGTCCCTCGAAATAGACCAACTGAGAAGATGACTAAGTCAGAAAATGACGTCCCTCGAAACAGACCAACTCAGAAGATGACTTACCCAGAATATGACGTCCCTCGAAATAGACCTACTGAGAAGATGACTAACTCCGAAAGCGACGTTCCTCGTAACAGACCTACTCAGAAGATGACTAACTCAGAAATTGACGTCCCTCGTAACAGACCTGCTCAGAAGATGAGTAACTCCGAAAGTGACGTCCCTCGAAATAGACCTACTGAGAAGATGACTAAGTCAGAAAATGACGACCCGCTTACTGGACCTATTAAGAAGTTGACTAAGTCAGAATATGTCGTCTATCGAAATGGACTTAAAACGAACATGTCGTTCTTCTAAATTGACATCCCAAGAAAGTGACCTACCTCGCCAGAAGGGAATGATCTTTAGAGCCATTCTGTTAGAGCCATCTATTGAGTTACTTTGTAAATAAAACATCTTGCGAATAACGTGTTGTTACGATTATTTCTTAATAACTTTTTTAGAGAAGTACTTCAGAAGAACGAACACCACAGCATTGTCTAAAATATTCTACTACATCAAATAAACCTAATTATATAAGGTCCTAACAAATTAGATACCAATATTTTAAGAGACGGTTCCTTACATCAAAACAATTAACTTTAAATAGAAATTAAGACAACTTATTATATGTTTTTTGTTTTCATTTACCGAACAAAATAAAGAAATACAAATTCTGTCTTAACATAATCACCTGTGCAATAAACTGACAAGATGTTGCATTTAGCACTTTGTCATGTAAACAGTTGTCATTAATGTCATTATGATTATCTTCAGATCCGCGGGAAAACTGAGGTTATTGACTATTTATTTTTATTATTTATTTTTATTAAGTAGCGGTTTAAAAACAAACACGAAAGAAATAAAACTTTTATTAATATTGTTGAAAATGGCAGCCACGTCTTTCAATGCACAACAATTGCTCGCTTTTGGATGGTTCCGTTAACACGCATAACAAATCTCTTTCGCTTTTCATAAGTCCAAAGGCGTTGGTAACACGTGTCCGTAATTCTTCAGACGTTTTGATTGTGTGACCATCGTCTCCATTAACCAAATCTTTTGCTCGGCCCCGTACGTGAAAATAGTGTGCGGGCCGGCCAGTTCACTCCACCTGCCTCAGCACCACGGCGGCCTATCCATCGACATTGGAATTGTTCCGTCAAGTATCTTCGAACAATACGATCATAATGGGCCGTGTGCTCCGAGGATAGTGCGAGAATTCACATGTGTACCGTCTCTTCCTGCGTAAAGCCATGCACCTCTCGCCGCACTGTAGTTTGCTTCGCGATAACATGTTATCATGTTTAATTGTCGTTTTTTGTGTAGCGGTAAGGCATTTCTGAGTAAATTTATTAGCAACAGACACAACAAATATCATGACATTGACATTTAAGTATTTCATTTATCAACGTGAAGTGGCCAGTCAAGGGATTGTTAAGAGATGCTAGAAGATATTCAAAGAGGTTTCAATCAGTGACTATTAATTATGTAATTAACAGGGTGTGTTTTCGTAACAAAGTTGTTTCCCTGTTTTTTTCCAAAAACCATTATAAACCCCTAAATGTTTTATACTTAACTCTACTCCTAGAGACGAGTACTATCAGCTGTAAAATATCGGTATCTAATTTGTTAGCACCTTATATAATTATCCGTCACAAAACAAGCACATCATCTACATAGGTATTATTTTCTGACTACGCAAAGTTTTCACTTTTTTTAATACTTGGGGATTGTTTCCTCGAAAACAAATTATACATTTGTGACCTATTTAATATGCTCTACCTAACCCTATATGATTGATTTTAATCGACGCTGGGTTTTTGGTCCATATATTTTTTGTCATTGTCCTTTACTTATATAGAGAAATACCTGTAATACATCATTAAATCCATATTAAACACCCATGACTCAGGAACAAAAAACATTTGGCGCTACCGAGCATCAAACCCGGGATCGCTAGAGTCGTAGGCAGGGTCACTACCAACTAGGCCAACGTGTCGTCAACCTACCTCTCTCTTCCTTACTAAACACGCTTGACAAATTAAACTGGCTGGATTATAATTCGCGGACTATTGAATCAACGGTCAGTCGGCTCAGTTGGAAGCTTAGACTGTCCAACGTTAGCGATTTTCGATAACTGACAATATCTATGGAATTGACATAGGCGGCCGACGCGAGCTCACTTTTTATTACACGACTGCCCCAAAAAAAGGAGTGTAATGTTTTCAGGGTTCAGGTTCGTATGTATGTATGTATGTGAGTTTCTTTATTCCACTATAACTTCTAAATCCCTTGACCGATTTAGATGTGTGAGGTATCGTTAGAATCTTTACATCATCCCGGGTGAAACAGGATACCTAAACTGTTAAAATTGAAATAACAACAATGGCAAAATGACAATTATTAACATATGTAGGTATATCGCCGACAGTATAAAAAATGCAGTCGTTTTTAAAGCTTGCTTTTCATAATTATAGTTATTTAAATGTAGAGTTATTATTAGTTGTCTTAGATGATTTTAATAGGTGTAAACATTTAGTAGCTTGTATCTCAGGAACTAATCAAGTCTACTAAGTCGTGATAGTTTTCCTTTAAAATTTGTTCTATGTTATTTTATTAACGTTTCACTCTGAGGCTGAGGCGATGCTGATCTGGTGCCGGGGCGTTGTAGTATGAGCATTAAACTCCTAAAGGACAGGAGATGACCTACTTTTCTATTTATACTAGGCTCGTGTACAATGTCAGTGCACGCGCACTGTCAATTTTGAAATGAATAATTTAAAGTTTGATTGGTATAAAAACTTTTCGTATTTTCAACTACGTTCGAAGCGTGTTGTAAATACTTTGTATTGCGATAGACCATAACCCTAGTAAGCAGCCATATCAGTCATAGAAGTTGTAGGGGAGACCGGGGTAAAGCCGTATAGCTAAGTTCTTCAGGCTGTAAAATATTCATTTTAAAGCACAAATATGTAAAACAAACCTCTATAATCAATATATTTAATGAGGAAAACAATGTCATCATCAAATTTTGGATAGTTTTAATAGAATATTAAAAAACAAAACTCTTGTCCTTTCCGATTTTGCCCCGGGGCGTGTACAAAACCGTATACTGTGTACGACATTGCCCCGGAAGGGTGTTCGTTACGGTTAGATTGGGCCTATTTGCCTGGCCAGCTGGGCCTCTGTAAAACCTTATTATTTCTAACTAGGCCGTACCTATTCAACTTTGTAAAATCTTACTGTGTGGCTGCCATTACTGTCAAGTAAATAAGAGCTATCAAAACGTTGACAATACAGAATCACATCAAAAACAGTATGGTTTTACCGTGTAGAATTTCAGCTCAGCCTTTATTATTACTTAAGAAGTATACAGAGGTGTTTTACTTCTTACTTCCATGCTTGCATATTGGAAAGTTAAAACTTTGTCCCGGACTGGCATACAGAGGGCTTATATGTATATGCCGTAACCATCGTTGTTAACAGTTTAGAGTCTAAACTTTAGACGGACTGAATAATTGAATGCGACCCCCCCCCGAGATAATATTAATTTGTAGACACATTAGCCTAGTTGGTAGTGACCCTGCTGGGGGTCAAATCCCGGTAAGGGCAGATATTTATGTGACGAGCGCGAGTATGTCTTCCTTAGATGACTTCTATAAAATTAAGGATGTATTTCTCTATACTTGTGCCGTGCAAGAAAAAAAAAACGCGAAATCAGCTAAACGTCCAGTGCAATGTATAAGTTAAAACATTTTTATGTCTAAACTGCTCATGAGTATTGTGTAATGTTCTCTGGGCATTGATTTCAAATTTTTGTTTTTTTAGGTCTGGGCGGTTATGCTAAGTGTCACTTTGTACAATGTGATGTACATTGCGCGGCCCGAGGCTATACAGGGTGTTAGGTAGCAGGTTGGACAAAATTCAGGGACTAACTCTGTAGGTCACACTCATCAACTTTTATTATGGGAGCAACATCCAAATCGCGAAAAAAAACAGCTGTTCCATACATTTCGGCTGTTTAGCTCTCAAAGTTTGTATTGAACAGCTGTTTTTTTTATCGCGATTGGGATGTTGGTCCCATACTAAAAGTTGATGAGTATGACCTACAGAGTTAGTCCCTGAAGTTTATCCAACCTTCTGCCTAACACCCTGTATAAGATTATCTTGGTCTAGTACCCATAGTAAAAGTCTAGAGCTTAGTTTGGGACTAGGTCAATTGGCGTGACAGTGTCCCCTGATATTTATTATTTAATTCTCCAGGTGGGTAAGCTGCTGTACGAGTCCCACGACTCCCTGAGGGATCTGATGGAGGTTTCCTGCCCTGAGCTGGACCAGCTGGTGTCTATGGCCAGGTCTACTCCAGGGGTTGTCGGCGCGCGCATGACCGGCGGCGGCTTCGGGGGCTCGATGGTGGTCATTGTAAGTATTCCTTCATGATATCAGCTGAAAGACGTCCACTGCTGGACATAGGCCTCCCCCAATGTTTGCCCCAAGGACCGGTTCTGCGCCGCTTGAATCCAACTGTTTCCCGCAACCTTAACAACGTCGTCGGTTCACCTTGTTGGAAGCCTACGAGTACCTACGCTGCGTCTTCCGATACCCGGACGCTATATTCGAGAAGTATTCGACCACATCGGCCATCAGTTATGTGAACGATGTCTAACAATTCTTAGGGCTATGTCGATGACTTTGGTCTCCTTACCTCTTATCTATCTCTATATAGCCTATTTAGTGTCCCACTTCTGGGCAAAGCCTCTCCCTCTTCTCACAAGTCATCTCTTGTTCTGGCTTATCCTTTCCAGTCTGGATTGAATTTATCGAAATCGTCCCGCCGTCTTCTTTTTGGTCTGCCCAGCACTATTCTAAGCCAGCAACCACACTATCTTAAATAGAGAAATACATACTTCGAAATCATCCAGGGCTCGGGAGCAAATATTCACGCTCAACACAATAATATCTATCCTTACCAGGATTTGAACCCAAGACCGCTAGCTACTACCAACTAGGCTAACATTTCGTTTAAATCAGCGGTCGGCATCCTTTTGGCAGGCAAGGGCCACAAAGTGGCAAAATAGACTAAAGGCGGGCCGCAGTTTTGATATTAACCCTAGAAGCCCAATATACCTATAATTATACAATTATTTAACAAAACATTCACGGGCCGCAAGTAAGACGTCCGCTAGCCGCATACGGCCGCGTGTTGCCGATCGCTGGTTTAAATCATACAGCAATTCTAGCGAAGCAATGATTTTGTCTACCTTAAAACACAATGAGGTTTGGTAAGCCATGAGCTTTGTACGTCAACTTGTGGCCAGCAACTATTGCTGTTTCATTCTTACTTCATACGTTACACCGGAACACAATGATGCAAACTCTGCTGTTTGGCAGCAGAGTACGATGTTGATAACTGATAACAATCCGACCGGACTCTGCTCAAGGCCTTACTTTCTCACCACTTTTGGTTTATCCCACCATCTCTATTGTAATATTTCATAATAATATAAAAAGCTGCAGGAGTATTCTACCCTCCTAAGCCAATAAACAGTATCTCAAATTCAATGGCCAAAGTAGATTCAATCCTCCCGTCTTAGTAATGAGGTTGTGATTGCTACAGGAGTTTTATTTAAGTTGCAGCTATTTGGCTTGGCAGGGCAGCATTATAGGCGCGTTTATCGCGGTAAATCTGGATGAAGAACATGCTTGTCAGAAAGTGATGGATGTTTTATTTACAGCTAAAAAGGCAAAAGGCTGTATTCAAATGTTCGCATTGACGTCTAAATGGAGCTTTGAATATTTTAAAAAGAAGAATGATCTATCTGTATTCGCACTTTTTAACCGACTTCAAAAAAAGGAGGAGGTTTTCAATTCGTCGGGTTTTTTTTTCATTTTTTATTTTTTAATGTATTTTCCCCGATTACTCGAAGACCACTGGACGGATTTGAAAAATTTTTTCGTTGTTCGAATGGTTATACTTTCTAGTTGGTCCCATTGTCACCACGTCGGGATCTGATGATGGGATCATGGAGAAATCAAGAGAACTCCTCAAATATTATAGTCACACCTATAGCGATTTTGGTATTTTTCACTGTAACTCATGCATTTGCTTTTGAAAACTACTATATGGTGAAGTGGAACTGATGATGAAGACCACAGATGGCCACCGGAACTCCTTAACGGTAGGTACCTATTTTAAGGGTGGCGATAAGATATTTCGATTAAGGTAGTTGAGCGACTATGACGAAGCACATTTAGGTTTAAATATGACTATGACATTCCCGCGGCGTTGTCTGCGGCGAGCTTGAAATGTTCTATAGTTTCTCATTAATATTTAGAAGTGGAGCTACGTAACAGCATAAATAGGATCACTAAAAAGTATAAAATAAAATAAATGTTTAAAAAAACAAAAACCCGCCTTCAAAAAGCAAAAAATTACTTCTTTAAAATGGTAGGTAAATAGGTCAGTCCAACTGAAGTCGGCGTCCAACAATATTTTAACCAAAAGCAGACTTCAGTTGGACTGACCTATTTACCTACCATTTTAAAGAAGTTATTTTTTGCTTTTTGAAGGCGGGTTTTTGTATATTTAGAGGTGTATGAACTCTTTTAATATTGTGACAGATTTTTTTTTGCGAAAAAATTATTAAGAAAATTACCATTATTTTACTGGCATAATTCTGTGAAAAAAGCCTTTGTTCTTAAATTTGTTGAAGATTAGACCGGATTAAAAATGTAATTATAATTAACCAGCGACAAGTCAGGGAATGGCGCAGGAATAACTCGTTAAATCCTTATTAATTGTACAGTCAAAGACGCAATTGTAACAATTGGTAAACAGGCTTTTTTAAACATTGACTTTTAGTATTAAGTCACTGGGAGAACACCTTAAAATCTGAATATTTATTAGTCCGAATTTTATTTTTCCGAAAGCTATGTTATGCTGGTGCTATTTTAGAAAATTTTATTAATCAAGGTACAAGTGAAACATAAACAATAAAAACAAATGAACTATCTTTGATATTATGCATCATTTAATTCCTATATGTAAGGTTTGATTCAAGCGATATCAAAAAGTAGGTACCTAAAGTTTTCCATATAAATACATCGCATTCGGAATTATGTAAATTTGGATTGGAACTATAACTCTTTGGAACTATGTGATGTACCCGGCCATTGGATCATAGTTTCAATGGGGCAATTAGAAACCTAGGTTTATGTGAGTTGAAGGTTTTGTTTAAGTATTACTACGCGGGAACCAAGCTATTTACACCCTATAGTATTCCTTTAGGCGTTTGCTCAAGTTATCAACCATATTGTAACTAATGAACATCTTTACAGGTAAAAAAGAACGCGCTAGAAGATCTAAAGAAGAGAATCGTGAGTCAGTACAGAGGAAACCCGACCTTCTTAGTGGCTGTACCGAGCGACGGAGCTAGAGCATTGCGCCTTTAAACTCATGACTGACACACATCTGCAGTTGCACAAACGTTCATGAATACTAATGCCCCGTTAGAACGCCTGTCACTTTCTAATTATTTACCACGCTACAAAGTGTCAGGATGCGCTTATAAGGGCCACTTGCACCAAAAATTTAACACTGGGTTAAGACACTAACTCGAGTTAGTAAACGTCAGATTCATAAGAAAACTGTCATTTTAACTCGAGTTAGTGTCTAAACCCAGGGTTATTTTTTTGGTGCAAGTGGCCCTAAGACGACATTAAATTATTATGAACGCTTGTACCACTGGGCAGAAGGGGCGTGTTTGTAAATACATATAATCTTGAGTAAGATGCCAATGTTGCATCTTGAGGCGGCCTTCTTACTGGAGACGGCCTTATTCTTACTTAAGACGGCTTTCTTACTTGAGGCGGCCGTCTTACTTGAGATGGCTTTCTTACTTGAGACGGCTTTCTTACTTGAGATGGCCTTTTTAGTTGAGATGGCCCTCTTACTTGACGTCCGTTTATTGATACGGGCCTAACCATCGCCATAGGTAGATGTAATTTCGGTGTCAATTTTGAGCTAATATGTAAAAAAATTAGTAAGTACCTACTGTTTGACACATAACCTTAAATTATCACCGGGCGTAAATTTGAAAAGTTATTTAATCTTTGACTTTACATCAATGTAATGTTCAATTGTATAAATCATACAAAACTACCTCACTTGATCTTCAAAAGTACGTCATTATGGAGTTATTATAGTAAATAGGTTCGTTTGGTTTTGTTTACGTTTTTGCCCATTGCAGTTGACACCGACTTTAACAAGGTTAAGATACAGGGGCTCAACGTCCTTGTGGCATATCTTTTGATTGCGAGGTTAGAGGGATGCCACACGAGCGTTACCTGTGCGTTATCGTCGCCGCTGCCTTGTCCCACATACTGGGTGTCCCTAAAACCAACGTCAAAACTGAAAGCGCTGATAGAGCAGCTAAAAAGCTATCGATTTAACCCCTATGTATGTTCAGCGATTGTTACTAGTTTCGGAGATACTGATCATTTTAATCGGATTTTTTGTAATTTTCACTTATGTCCATGTCACGAATAATCATTAATTTCATGTTTTATTTCATAAGTTTTTCCGTGTTATCTTACATAAGTAGAATCATTACGAATCAGCGAAGTTTTTAAACCTATTTTCCCGTTAGCGTACGAATATATCGCAAATCTGCCGCGGACGTCAGCGTCGGCGTGCGGTATCCCATAGAACATGATTTATATTCGTACGCTCGACCGACGTCAGCGACCGATGCCATCGTAGGAGGAAATCAAGCCTTAGAGCTACTGTGGTTCGTGTTTTTTTTATGATAGAAAACAGAACGTAATTGTAATTGTAGTTGTCATTGTAAGTAATTGTCTAAACTCATCGTTTTAATTACAGATTAAGCCTTTTGCTGACGTTTTGTGAGTGGGAACGCTGCTTGATGTTATTTAAAGGTCAAATGCAAAAATTGTTTCGATTGTTGTTTATAGGATTTTTTATAAAATAGATAATCACTTCTCAACGTTATTTTTTACACATTCCTTGTATTTTATTAAGATGGTAAGATGAAAGTGTGCTGTGAAACGAAATATATATTTTTTACATTTTTCTAAACTTTTTTTTAATTGTGATCGTTGGTACCCACATTGTTAATGCATTAAGATTGTATTTATCAGCAGAATTACATAATTAAACAAATACCAATTTCATTTTTTTATGGCAAGGAGAAGGCACGTGAGCACCTGATGGTAAGTGGGTTTTGAGACTCATAGACATTTGAAACCTCAAGACTACAATCTCAAAACTGCAATCCTAAGACTCCAAAGGCGTTGCTTATTTAACTTTACCTATAATATATTCTATTCTATTCTATAAGGGTTCCTTGTTGACTACGGAACCCTAAAAAGACACTTTTCCAAGCATATAAGTTTAATAAATTATGCAAAATTTATTTGTTTTATTTGAGCAACTATTTTTACAGGTTCACCCTTATACAACACATAAAAGATTAATAAATAACTAATAACATTACACAGACAATACATACAAAGTTACATTTAAAATTCATTAATATGACAAAAATATACATCGGTCATATCGGCAACCAGAATCAGCGGAGCGGGACGAGTAATGGACAAGACCCAATGATCGACACTTGATTCTTATTTTACAGAAGATAAGCGTTATTCATTTGTTTTGCAACAATCAATTTACGGCCGCATGTTTGAATTAAGAGTGAAGTGTACATTACTGGTGCCTGTCAGCTAAAAGTGTCCATCATTGGTACCGTCACCGTACGTATTATACGTCCGCCGCCGCCACCGCCCCGCGTACTCTGGACTGTTTTAAGCTTAATACGTGATATTTATTAAGTTTAAAGCAGTATTTTGCATAATATATTCATAGACCGTGATCACTGTCACATCGAGTTACAATCTGAAGCAGGGGTCGACGACCTCTCAGGCTTAGAGCGATATTATCCACCAGACGATAGTACAGTCAACAGCATAAATAAGTGATCATTTATGTACCTTGTCAATTTAACGTCGTGTTTGAAATGTCATACAAAATTGTGAAACGATTGAAAGCGACAAGGTACATAAATGATCACTTATTTATGCTGTTGACTGTACCTAAATACATCAGTCATTATTCTATAAACGAGAAATATTTGTTTGTATATATTCCGTGGAACATGACGTCATATACATATGTATTGCAATATCTAATTAATTACCTCTAAATAATTATACCGAATAAATATTTTGATTTTTTTAATTTTGAATTTTCAATCTTAGTTCGAACGACTGTAAGTTCCAAATTCAAATATTCTTATGGTAACGTCTGTCCACAGGACGCGCCACTAGATATACAGGTCGCCACATCGACGACAACTACCTTAAATATTGACAATAGCAAATTCCTACTTTTATTTTTGAAAACAACAAATTTGGATTTTTGAAAATTCTTCTGCTTTGACCAGAATTGAACTGGTCGAATATGACAATACAATAAAGTCAACAAAACTAAAATACAACAAAAATTAAAATATGGGGAGCCGCTTTATTATTTCACGTTCTTTCTTTTGTTCTGCCGTCCTATCAAAGAAGGTGGCTAACAGCATAGTAATAGTATAAGCATTTTAAATTTAATGTGGTTGGTATAGAGTATATAATGCTTTGTATACTACATCGCAGTTAGCCGCCTACTTTGGTAGGACGGCAGTGTTAGTGAATTCGCCGTCATAACACATATTCTGAAAAAAAAAACTATACGTTATATATTACGATTCATAAGATACCAGCTGTTCAAAGTTCGTACGGACGGACGGACGGATAGCGTAGGCATATATAGGGTCCCGTTGGGTTCCATTCGGGCACGGAAACCCACAAAAAAAATCGTTCAAAATTAATGGGTGTCCCCACACACGAAAAGTGTTCTTATCAGCGTTTTTTGCTTGATTTTAATATTATACGGTAGTATGGAACACTTCACATGTAAATCCGACTCGCAACTGCCCGGTATTTTATTTATTAACCGACTTCAAAAAAGGAGGAGGTTATACGTTCCACTACCCCGCCGATTACTCCGTCAATTGTCGACCGATTTCAAATTTTTTTTTTTGGTTTGATAGCCAAATCTGTATCTGATGAGGGAATCAGTGAGGAATTGAGGGAACTCCTCAAATATTGTAGGCAAACATATAGCGATTTTAGTATTTTTAGTAACAAATTTAGCATTTGCATTCAGAAAGTATCATTTGGTGTAGTGGAACTGATGATGAAGACCACAGATGGCCACCGGAACTCCTCAATGGTACCGATTTCAAGGGTGGCGATAAGATATCTCGATTAAGATAGTTGAGCGACTACCTACAACGAATAATATTTACTTGTTGAAATATGACTATGACTTTCCTGCGGCGTTGCTTGCGGCGCGCTTGATATAAGTTAAAGTTTCATTTTAACTAAGAAGTGGGGCTACGTAACAGCGTATTATAATTACTAAAAAGTATAAAATAAAATAAATGTTTTAAAAAACAAAAAACCGCCTTCAAAAACGCAAAAAATAACTTCTTTAAAATTGTTGGCACCTAATAGGTTAGTCCAACTGAAGTCGGCGACCACAACATTTTCAACAAAAAGCCGACATCAGTTGGACTAACCTATTAGGTGCCTAAAATTTTATTTAAAACTCAACTCTGAAAAAAAAAACAATGTGAAGTTTTGTCCCTTTCCCCCGCTATGCTTACTGTAGGGTGAAAGAACTGCAGAAGATACTTCACAGGTCACCTTTGTGGAAATAAATCAAGAAAACATCCAGCGGATTACTCCGGTCCTTAATTTGATTCGCTAGGCCTGCGGCTACGGCGTAGGCTTCGTAGCTCCTGCTACGCACTTTCGAAATGTTCTATTATTAATGGACGTAACTTCAGTGGTTGGTTGTTATTTAATATTGAATCTTATACTGGTAATAACAAAGCTTTATTTTGAATAGCGAAATTCTTGAACATAATTATGTAGAAGGTGCAATTAGGATGAGTTAGTTATCCTAATTATAATTCTATTATGGTTAACTCAATATCATGTTCATTATTTTTTACCTAATATTTCTTACAGACTTACAAAAAGGTTTTAAATAGCCTATGATTTCTCACAACATGATAATAGAAAACGTGCCTTGAATAACACGTGAAACTACAAAAAAAAGCGTTAGGTACGAATCGTCGAATTTTTCAAAAATAACCCCACAAAAAGAGATTGCCTATTCTTGAACGGAGCTCGGGACAAATGCCAATGATTAGGTAAGGTTATTCAAAGGTAATCAAAATACTATGGCTTACTTTGGAAAATAAATATCATTCATTCATTCATTAAGGACGCGACGCTCAAATCGCGTAGCTCCGGGCGAGTTTCTCACCTCCGAAATCAAGTCCAATTTCTACGATGATTTTTGAATATTATGTTGTAGTTATTATGGAAAACATATTTAAAAATATAATAATATAATATGGAAAAATGCAGGTCCACAATCCTCGTAAGAATTAAGATATTCAAGATTGAATTGAATAGAAATTCACAAAAATAACTTTAATTTTGAGGTTTGTTTTGACTGAATAGGCATTATTCTCGAATAAGTAGAACGTAAGGTTACATACGTATAATTATTCGAACATAAAACATCTAAACTAATATTATAAGGGGGATTTGATTGAATAGGCTCCGAAACTACTGGACCGATTTGAAAAAATATTTCACCATTCGAATCCTACGTTATTCTTGATGAACATAGGCTGTTTTTTTTTCTGCGTGGATGGAGTCGCGGGCAAAAGCTAGAAAATTATAAAAAGAAAAATACCTACAATTCAGAAATTCGCAAGCAGTTTTCCATATCCTTCTTTATTCCGATTCCAAATAAAAAAGATTCAAAGAATACCGTTTATTAATTATCATTATCAACAAATTATCCTCATTATGTTCATCAAAGGACAGACGATATTTATTCGTAACCATTATGCGTTTTGTCGTCTTTGCGGTTCTTTGATGATTATTGACCCATTATAGATCCCTGTAGAACATTGTCTTACCAATATAGCGTGTGGTCTCTTTTTACCTGATGTCGTCAGAAGAAGGGTTATGTTTTTCGTGTGTATGTAACGACTTGTTGGATTAACATTATGAGGGTGTCATTAGATTCGTCTTGGTTGTGGGAGTTACATAATATGAGGGGGGGTTAATTGATAAAGTAATTAGAGGGGGGGTACACAATGTTGTTCTAGACAGAATGCTGACGATGGGCTGGGATAAAATGCAGCCCAAGTATGTATTCAGGAGGAACTTCAATATCCACATTCCGACAAGGGATGAATGGAAGGATGGGTTGCATCTATCAGAGGACGATAACGCGATATGGTACACGGATGGTTCAAAAATGAGCTCCGGTACGGGGGCGGGTATTCACGCCAAAGACGATAACAGTAGCATAAGTATGGGTAACCACGCAACGGTCTTCGAGGCGGAGTTGTATGCGATAATTACCTGTACGCAAGTGAATATAGACAGGCCTCCACAGGAGAGAACTATCTATATTCTAAGTGACAGCCAAGCAGCACTTAAGGCGCTGACAGCGCCCAAAGTAGACTCGAGACTAGTCTACAATGGAATCCAAGCTTTAAACAAGCTTGGTAGGCACAACAAAGTGAAACTGATGTGGATTCCAGGACACGAAGGCTTTCCCGGAAATGAAGCCGTGGACGAGCTGGCAAGGGAAGGGTCCAAGGACGTATATGTCGGCGCGGAGCTGCCCGGCCGGGGCGACTCCGCGTCGGGAGAGTTAGACATCACAGGATTTCAAATAAAATAGCACTTCAGCACACACAACACTCTATAATGCCACTTAATCAATATAGAATTACAATAGCTTTGAACAAAACACTATAATTCAACACCTTTAACACTCGCGTAAAATGTATTTTAATTAAAAGCAATTCAGAGTAACTTTCGGTACAAGTTACAGGACCGTAATGGCGGCGGCAGTGAAAAACCATAACAAATTTCCCGCCATCGCAAGGTCAACCTCTGATTTGCAGAAAGTCAAAACAAAGTCCCATTAATTATTGCTCTATAGATTAAAGAACATAAAATTCACACAAAAATATTTTATAACGAAAAAATATTAAAATTGATTAATTATAACGTTCTATTACAAATAATGTCAATGGCTTATCTCTAATTTGTTGATTAAAATGCAAGATGATAACAATTCTTATGAAAAGTTTCCTAAAGGAATTAGCTGTCAAATATCTGATTTTAAAAGAGCTTTACTAACAACATTGATATTAAATAAACTCAAAGGTTATTTACTTATAATTAAAGTAAATATGAATTTTAATGTCTTTATAGGCAACATTTTTTAAAGTTTTAAATAAACATAACATGTAATGAAACAATTGTTTCGTTAGATTTAGTTTTAATTTAAGCTGCGTGGTGGCGCCAGTGCGCGCGCCCATATATACGTCGGACCTGAATCATTTGTGGCACCCTCACCGGGCACCTTAAGAACAGTCCTAAACAACAACGCCCTAGAAAACCACCAAAAAGAGTGGAAAACTGCGGTAGGCTTAGGGCATGCAAAGCTCTTCCTAGAAAGAGTTGACCAGAGCTGGACCAAAAAAAACTTTGGAAACTAAGCAGAAGACAACTCCGATGCGTTATCGGAGTGTTTACGGGGCACTTTGGGGTTAAACATCTCCTAGCAAAGATGGGCCTTTATGACAATACAGATTGTAGAATGTGCGGCAAAGAGGTGGAGACAATGAAACACTTACTGTGTGAATGTGATGCCCTCGCCGGAGTAAGAATGAAAATCCTCGGTTGTGGCTACCCAGAACCGAACGATTTCAAGGCACTGCCATTGCACTCCACTATCCGCTTTTTGGAAGGGGTGGAGGCTGCATTGGACTAAGCGCTAAAAGAGTGGTAATTACACAAAAGATCCCATAGGGTCGAAGAATGTAAGGACCCCACCAACTAAGATAAGATAAGATAAGGGGGGGTTAATTTTATCACACGATATCGAAGACAATATTAAAAAATTAAGTTGAGTTTTTAAAGTTTGCTTTTGATTCTTATTGTTATTTATTAAACCTACCGACTATGTAGTTAATAATAATTAATAGTAGTTTTATAATAATTTGACTATTTCGTACCTTCCCCGAGTAAACCAAACGTTACATTACAATAACATTAAATTAAAAAAATTGGCTTTAAATAGTTTTTTTTTGTAAATAATTGATACTTACGTATGAAAATCATTTAAAACAAAGGACACAACATTATTTAATATTTACTGCGTAGTTACGCAAATATTTGAAACAATTGTATCTTAATATTATCTAATATATTCACTATTAAATAATTTTCGCAAGATGTTTTGAACAGTAAATAACACCCACCTAAATTAGATGAGGCATTAATTTATTTGCTCTTCCCACGAAGCCTTCGCCGCGGCCTTTTAGTAACTCGCGAGCCTCCGACCCGAGAGCACGACGTGAAACTGAAACACACTGTAACGTTTCCCCGTTGGAACAAAGTTTGAGTTTGAATTTTTGAACCGAGAACGTTTCGTTTGTTGTAGTTTTAAAAAGTTTGCAATACTTTACGGCCAGTGTTAGTGAGTGGTGAAAGTTAGTTTGTTTAATTCTGGATAAAAAGAGTGTTTTGTTTTTGTGGCTTTTATAGTGACGTGTTTAAAAAATTTTGAACGTGCTTCAGGATAATAACTATTAAAAGGTAATTTTGTTTTATGCAGTTTTTTCTTAGTTAGTTTGGAAATTGAACAAAATAATAACTCAATTTATTATTTGAGGAGGTTTTTTATCGAAATCTATTTTTAAATAGATATTCGTACCAAGTCCTTGTTATTAAAAATAAACATACATATTGATTGGTATAATCTGATACACAATAACTAAATTAATTAATCAGAAAAAATAAGGCCCAGTGGTTTAGTTTAAGAGGTCTTTTTTTTAATAAAACAATCACAAAACAAATCCAAAATTACAAATAAGTGATGATCATCATCATGTCGTTATTGAAGTGCAAATGGAAACCATACCAACCAAACCAAGAACCAAAAATCACGGACATATATTTTCATCGAAAACAGTTAACGATGCGATCATTTGCGCGTCATGTTCAGAGGGCCCTGCCAAGATGCATTGCGCTAACTAACGTTTCTATTCGATTCGTTTTTAAACCAATCGCGTCACTGGTAGATGACGTGATACGAAAAGTCACGTGATCTATCAGTGACGAGATTGGTTTAAAAATGAAACGAATAGAAACGTTAGTTAGCGCAATGCATCTTGGCAGGGCCCTCTGGATGTCTCTGAATTAGCTAAGGCGACAGACTTGTAAAAAAATATGGGGTAAAGTTGTTTGTCCAGTAATGAGGTCACGGGCATTGTTAGTACTGTAACGTAAATGGAGGGTTTTTTTTGATTTACGAGATGTCTTTGTTAGTAACTAACTACTACTGTACACAAATATTGTGAGGAGTTGGAACACACCTTAAAAAAATAATCGTCAAAGGCAATACTGATAGTTGCACCGCGTCTTAAGTTAAAGCGGCGTGTGTGCGGTCCCTTTACTTATAGTTTTTTTTTATTAATGTTTGTAAGTGTGCATTTTGCCTTGGTTTTTGAGGTAAAAATACTTCAAATATGTTAAGCAAAAACGTATGTGATTTTTATAGTGTCTTATGTTAAGTAGACTTGATTGGTGATATCAAAAAAGAATAACATCTACTCCACATGTTTTTGTTTTTATGTGTTTTTCAGCGGGTTTGATTTAGATATTTATTAAATTATTTTGCGGTTTTAAATTTCTTGGTTTCATTTTGATCGTATATTTTTTTTAATCGGAAACTACAATCTGGTCTTATTTTTTTCCCATTTATTAAGTCAAGAAAACAATTAGAAAGAAACGCAGCAAGGCCTGCGAGAAACTCGACCAACCGTCAGTAATTTTGTAATCATACATATCTTTATTGCTTGGTGTTTTTGTCAGTTTAAAAGTGATCGTATTTTTTTCTAGTTATCATTGATAAAAGATCATGTTTGGTAACAAGGCTATTTGTGAATAATAAGTTACGAGCGGCTACACTGACCTTCATGGAAATAAAAAGAAACCTTTTTCAGTACAACATTTTATTTATTCTAAGAACGATGTCGTGTTATAAAACGCTTCATAACGTTATGTTGCGTTACATAAGGACACAATAAAAATAGTCGATGTACAAGTATTTAACTATAATTACTTCTTTACAATGATGAATCATTTGTTTTCGATTAATTTTTATTATACCACCTTTCTGTAACCTCTCCTGACATTTCCCTGCATTCTATCTATCTTCCCGTGTTGCTAGCCCAACCCTCTCATCTCTCATCTACCCAAAAGTTAGTTAAAATAAAGTATATCTACTTACCTACATTATATTTATACAAACCGCAGTGAGTCAACATCAAGGCATTTTTTTATTAGAAAAAGAAAAAGTAACTGTACTTGACTCAAGTCGTCCTTTTCTGGCAAGTTTTTTATTTATTTATTTATTTTATTTATTTGTTTACCAGACAAAGTAAACAAAACTTGTTTTATTAACCTTTGTTAAACTTATAGTCCCCTCTATAAGTACGTAAGTAAGGGACGAATCTAAAATCGAATCAAAGTCGAATACCTACTCTTATTTTAGGAAGATTCGTGCCCTCACCCTGGAGTACAACATTTGCTTTTTAAAGAAGATTGTGAACTGATGCTTAAGTCCCATAACTGTCAAAAAAACATACAAATATAGCTCCGGACGATAACGTTTCTCACCCCCTAAATCAAGTCCTATTTTCACGAATTTTGAACATGTTGTTGTTGTAATTCATTGATTTTATTTATTAAGAAAATTCACCTGCTTAGCTATTTTTGTACATTTACAAAATACCTACCTAATTTCAGTAGTAGCTATGTCGCTTATAAAACATGACTGAAACTAAATACTAAAATGAATTAACTTATAGTTGTTGTGAAAAACTACGTTTGTACTTTTTTATTTGAACTTACGTTAAAAGAAATGCAGATGTTGTTTTTCATAATACCTACAACATATTCCAAAATCGTAAACATCGGACTAGGTTGACGAGAAGAGGCGTTATCGCATATTTTGTGGATTTTTTTCTCTTCACAGTCTTAATTAATTAAAACAGCTATGGTTGAAATAAGCTATTTATAAACTTCAGTTTTTTTTTTTTTTTTTTTTTAAAGGAAGGTGAGGTCGCAAACGGTCATGCGGTATCCCTGTCGGGAAGTATTCACCACCGCCTATAAACACCAGCGCTGCCGGCCAATTAGGGAAATGTAATCTCTTTTCTTGAAGGGACCCGTGTCATAACTAATCCATGTCATAATGTTAGTCTAACGCGTATCGACTAATACTCTTAGTTAAATTTTGAATAGATATACTTAAAATAACGATTGCTAAAGTCTGCAATAGACGTCGGTGGTTGTATTGAACTTTGTGTGGGTTGTGTTTGTAAAGAAACTCCTGATAAAGAACCTATCACTTACCAAACGTCAAATTTCCTTTCGGGAGACTGTTGTTTCCCATAATTGATTGATCTTACTTTATTTTACGCACAAAATTCTTTAGCTAAATTAGGTTTATAGTGCGTTTATGTGTAAGAAAGAAAGGAAAAATATTTATTCGTGACAAATAGACAAACAAAACGCGACAAGGTACTGACATCGACAAAAGGCCCGTGGTCAGGAAATGGTTGCAACTCAAAGTTAATACGGGGGCTATCTTTTAAATTTACCGGTACTTAGCAGTTTTTACCAGCCCATAATACGGCATCAGAGCCTCTATTCGAGGTGGCAAAAACCATATGGTATTGTTTTCAACTCGGCCGCTTTTATTTTACCTAATTAGTTCGTTTGTTGAGTAAATATATTTTCTTTCTTTCTTTTCTTTCTTGCTATCACCAAATTGATAATTACGCTCTTACATAGATGACATTGTCTGTTTTGCCTGTCTAGACATATGATTGCCGAGCTCTTACAAGATTTCTCGTCTCAGCGGTAAATATGTGAAGTCTGTGTCAACACAATTTAAAAAAACAAACCAATTTTATTACTATACTGACACAACCTGTCACTAAGTAGTACAAGCCTCAAATTGATAATAAATAAATATATTTGGTATGATTATAAAATTACAAGCCGGCAAGAAAATCAACAAAAAATGGTCAAGTGTGAGTTGGGCTTGCGCTGATTCTACTCGAAATCGAATTCAAATCAGAATATAATAATAGCTACTGTCGGCGGTACAGAACCCTCGGTGCGCGAGTCCTACTCGCACTTGACCGGTTTTATTTAAATAAGCAAGTATTTGAACGTTTATACCATTTTGTTAATGAAAGTTAAAGTTAATAAAACTGGGCGGACCACTGAATGAGCAAATAAACTTTTTCTTTTGAACAGTTTTATTTTTAATTTGATTGACCGCGAAATTTAATAAAAATAACGCGTCCTTTTTTCATCAATTTAGGTAGCCGATGGAACAAGAAGTGTAAAATCAATCAACCACCACCAATTTTATTTTAAGTTTTCGTACAAGCCAGCCTATGTCAAAATGAATAGACGAAAGGGGAATTTTAGAGTAATTTAGTTTGACTAAAAGTGAGGTTTATGTAAAAAATATATTGGAGATTTACGTAGGTAGGAAAATGTTTTCCTTACGATGGTATAGGTAATTTTCATACAAACGATACACCAACACACAGATATATATTTTTTACTTAGAACACCCATTTACGTCAGGTGTTAAAAATATGAATAACGTAAATGAGCACAACAAAATTCATACAACCATAGTCATTTCCATTGTCATCCATCTTGCTCGTCCGCCTGACAGACAATAAATCCTGCTCGGGTTTATTTGACTGGAGCACCTGCATTAACCGGAACCGGAACAGCGTCGTTGTTCTGTAAAGGCTGGCGTCCACTAGGCTCGCCGAGGCGAGTCAAATCGAATCGAAATAATTCGCCTTCATACATTAACTATGAAAGTGCGCCGATTGACGCAGAGCCGCGGTGCGCCGAATCGAATCGACTCAATCGACGCACTTTCATAGTTAGGTATGAAGGCGAATTATTTCGATTCGATTCGGCGCTCTGCGGCTTAGTGGATGCCAGCCTTAAAGGGCTGTAAACTGTTCACTTTGAATGATTACAAAACAATACCTCTATTATACAACGACAAACGATATTCTAGGCTCTAGGCGGTAAAAACACTCAATATCGAATATTTTTTCCGAATATTTTAATTGTCCGTTTTTTTCCGAAAGGTGTACTATGCCTAGAGTTACTTTAGATTAAATTTTATAATATAATTACTTAGGTTACCTCTATAGAGTTAATTTGTTTGAAATATTAAACATTATTTAACTTTTCAAAGAACTTAATTCATCAATCCGAGTTTTACAAACAAAATCAATTTACGACAAGGAAGCAAGTTAGTTGAGATACTACAATTAAATTTGTTTCTAATTTATCACAAATTCGGCAATTGTATAAACAACAATGAACAGTCAAATTTCTAGTAACTGCCTTTAATATAGTCAATTACGTTCTTACTCTTAAACATAAGAAAATGACATGTATTCGTTCGTTTATTTTTACTGACTGCTGAAGATATTTATATTAGATATTTGACCTGTATTGATGATATATGTATGAGTGTATGTAGATATTATATGGTTCCTTGTTCTCTTTTACAGGCTGAACGAATTTTGACACGCGAGGTAAAGACACCTCGCAAGGTTTGTCTTAGCATCGCGAGTGTCGGTAATTTAATTAAATACATACATACCTTCACGCCTGTAATCCCAGAGTAGTGTAGGCAGAGCTACAGAATTACCCATAACTCTAAAAACTTGTTGACACTTCTGTAACAACATTTTGCACAATAAGGCTAAGATGTTGACCAGCTTATTAATGACAGGTTGCAAGCCCATCGCCTAACAGTACTACAAGCCTTTATTCCCTTAGTCGCCTCTTACGACTTCCACGGGAAGACATGGAGTTGTACTATTCTGAGCCGGCAAACACACAGCTAATTAAATAAATATGGAAATATGGTGGATCTAGAACTATATAAGTAAACATTAATAAACATACCTGATATAGACGAAAGGCAAGCTCCTTGCACCACCTGTATCGTGGTCTTCCGCGTCGTGGTATACGATCTTGCGGCAGAAGAAAATCTTGCTTGCGGAAGTTGCGCAGGAGATTGCCCATTACCGAGATACGTGGAAAGGTAGGAAGGAGGCATTTGCCTAGCAGTGGGACATTATGAGGTAAAAAAATAATATAACAATATTTTAATATTGTTATATTATTTTATAACCGATTACGGATTCGGAGCCGGAACTACATACGCAATAAAACTGTCTCAAAAAATCACACGTATTTTACGGAAACGGAAAGCACTTTTCGTGTTCAATATTTCCTAATTATTAAAAACTAAAATATGCGGATGTTCGCTCCGTACACCCATGTATGTTTTAAGCCGGAGCCCCACTGCTGCGCACGCTACGCACAGACACGCTATACACGTCGCCCACGTGGGTCCATTGCTCTGGATACGTGTGTCAACATTTTCACAGCAACCAATGCACGCACACGTAAAACGTGTGGGCCACGTGGCTACGTTGGTCAGCTGCGTGTGTCTACATTACCTACTGCGGGCCACGCACATCCATGCGTGCGCGGGGGGTGCGACGTCCTTGAAGCCACCTTTCCACTGCAACACACGGGCAGCGTGGGTCGCGGTGGGGCTTTGCCTGCCACGCGCGCTAGCGTTTGCGTGGCAGGCACTTCGGAACCGACCACGCGTGTATCAGTGACGTCATTTAGTGCGCAGCGTGCTCATGGACTTCTGTAGAAGTATCTACCTACATTTTCATACAAAGCGTTTTTGTACCCTCGTGTGTAGCTTGACCGTGCGCAGCAGTAAGTAAGGGCTCCGGCCTTAGCGTAGACCTTTAGGATGTCATCGGGCAACTAACTACTCTATTACACACTCAGCTGCTCGAACGTGCAGGTTTCCTCACGATGATTTTCCTTCACCATAAGAGCATCAGGTACTTGACTTAATAAAACTCGATCATTGATGACCGCGGGGGTTCGAACTCAGTACCTTACGCTCACAAGTCGGCTCCACAAGCCACTAGGCCACCGGCGCTTTCCAAATGATAAATGACCTCTACGAGTTGCTAGTTGAAATAAAACGAGTCGTTACTTTTAAAGGCCCGTCATTTATTACTAAACCCACCACCTGGGGCACGTTTTATAAAGCTACAAGTTACAATTTTACAGGTCTAAACTGGCAACATTGCTCAAATGGCTGGTCGTCATTGGTCGAGGTTGTGTCAAATGGAAACTTGTAACCTGTAAATAGTAATTTGTAGCTTTATAAAACAGGCCCCTGTGCATCTATTCAACTCGGTAAAACCATATATTATTTAACGTGTTATAATATTGGTTAACCATTATTTACGTCAAGTAAATACGAGCTCTCAAAACGTTGACAATACGGAAACACGTCAAAAACAATAGACGGTAAAATCCGACTAATATTTGACCTGTTATGATATAGTTTTTAACTCGGCCGCCATTACTGTCAAGTAAATAAGAGCTATCAAATTATGATGTTCCAACGATTAAGTAGTTTTGTCGATAATTCGGGCCCTACCTACATTGTATGCCTTTGCGCATATCTAACAGTTTACCAGGAAGTTCATCCTGTTTATTATAAACTTTGTACCGTGAACTTAGGTAACACCTATGTTCTTGAGTTACTATCATCCTTGAGTGTACTCAAACTTTCCTCATACACTAACAGTTAGTGCGGCTTGCTAAGCTGAAATACGGTCCCAACTGACAGAACTTGACTAGATGATAGTTTAAATTTTAATAAGTGGCTTGAATCCTTGTACTTGCCCCAATAAATTTTGAGAACAATAGGTCCTATCAATGTACATCCAAAGAATGTTTTGTAGATAATTTTATAATAAACATTTAATATTTTTGTCTGTTTTCTCCTAGCTTTAACCGTTTTCAATAAATTGAAACAAAACTATGATTGGCAGAATTGTTCTTGCTTCAATATTGAAGCACATATATAAAAGCTACATGCATTCCAAGTTTCGTGCGTTCTGCCGGTTGGGACCGATATTAACATATATTTTTACTTCTCATGCTCTTGAAATTTTACTTTAGTCTCTGCACATCGGGACTAAAGCTTCCTTATTAGTCTCTAGGGACTAAAGTTTTTTTTTTTAATTTACTTGGAAACCCCGTAAACAACCAATCATGGTGTATGTGAAAAGAGGATTATCGCCATTTTCAGGTCGTTATAATACGAGTACCTAGGTAATATGTGTTTATAGTTAGTCGTTAGTGAAGTATGTGACTTTTTTAAATAAAAATAACCGTGTCACAATAGTTATCTGTGGCTATTTTGAGGGCTTAAGTTTCTAAATTAGTTTCATTTTTCAGTGTTGATCTTAAAACTGAGCGTAGCGATGGGAGTTTTTTTTAATGGCTGACAGGCCACCTGACGGTAATTGTGGGATCTGTGACCCATACACATTTGCATTTTCAAGACTACTATATTAAGACTGCCATCTTAAGTACCCATGATCCTTATACGTAACCAGTTTTAAACAATAAATTATTCTTATTCTTTCTTGTTCTTAAGACCACAAATGCGTTGCCAACCCTGAGCACCAGGATGAAAGGCCTCTCGTCATCGGCCTAACGTCGTCGGCGGATCATGGGCCAGCGTAAGGCACGGAGAAATACGTAAGAGTGAGATGTAAATGCGTCCCTTACGTTGGCCCATGATCCGCCGACGTGTAGAGGGGCCATTAGTTATTCCTCCGATTATCTTATCCCCACACCGGACACAACAATGATCATAGATAAAAACGAATTCTAGGAACGTTATCATCATCTAAATTGTATTTGTTTGAATAAGGGGGCTAGTTTACAAATAAAATTTAATTATAATAGCACTCGGATTAGTCCTGTAATCATTATAAAAGAACTGTTATTACCATGACAACGTTCATTATAGGACTCGTCACGCATCGGTAACGTTATGGTATACTGATAGTGTTAACTATCAATATTAGCGATTTACAGTACCTACAATGTGAGTTGACGCCAGCCAGCCAGCCAGCCAGCCAGCCAGCGTACGACTCTTATATACTCATTTGCGTACGACCTTCGAGTTAGATTCCTTGATTCCCAAACCACGCCATCAGCATTCGAGACACATCTAATAACAATGAATTGAAATACGTATATACGAGGACAGAAGAAAAATAATAGATACTAGTTTCTTTGGGACCCGTGTCCATTATGTTCTTTTCCGTCCGTTTGTCCAGCCTCACTTTCTTAAGCTGTATTTTTGAACCGTAAAAGGTAACCCGTTGATTATAATTATGTATTAACTTATTAGTTAATAAGCTCCACATAATAGTGCCACTCCATGTCTTCCCGTGGAAGTCGTAAGGGAATAAAAGCTTGTAGTATTGTTAGGCGTAGGGCTTGCAACCTGTCACTAATGTTGGTACACTAGTAAACATCTTAGCCTGATTGTGCAAAATGTGGTTACAGAGTTATCAACAAGTTTCTAGAGTTGTTGGTAATCCTGTAGCTCTGTCTACCCCACTCTGGGAATGAAGGCGTGAGTCTATGTATTTAATAACGGCAGATTTTCTAATAAGTAAATCTAAAAAAAACAAAAGTAAAATAACACAAAGAAGGTTATGTAACGCGTTTTTGATTTGAGTTTGGTGTGTTTATAAAAAAACACAAATACCCTCGCCTCGGTGCGAGAGACCGAGTCGCACTTTTTCGGTTGTTTGCTGTTTATTGACGGAGGCCGTATATATGAGCTGTGAAAAACTGTCAAGCTTCAGGCAATGAAAGGGACAGAATTATAGCATTCACATAGCTCTGTCCCTTTTAGCCCAGAACTTTTTAAATGATTATAATACGAGCCTAGACATTGCGGTTCTAACTTAAGAATATACTCGCGTATCTGCTGAATATGTTTTCACTTAACAATTTCTAATTACTTAATTAAAGCAAGGGCAAAGTAAGGCAAGAAAATTTACAATAAATTAGTCAATGTTTACATGCTCCAGGCGCTTTGTTAACATAATAAGACGAGTTTGTTTACGAAATCTGAGAAGTTCTCGCGCCTGGTCTTAGAAAATATGCTTTTAAAGTTGTATATAGCCGATCGTATTCAAATTAGCCGCATTACTATTTATATTTGCTATTTCTATTCTAGTCGGCCACAACCATAATTCGATGCTGGAAAGGTAAATTCACTAACGCCATAAAAAAAAAAAAACCATAGATTGTATCGAAATGGTTACCTAATGATTCGCCGACCATTATTACGCAGAATTTTCATTTAATAGGAAGCTAATTTCTGCTGAAACCTTATTGCTAGGTTAGAAAATAATCTGAAAACAATAAGATTTCAGCAGAAATTAGCTTCCTATGAAATGGAAATTCTGCCAAGTGATACAATCTGCGTAATAATCAGAGATCGGAAAATTTGGCGTCATTACTCTCAATAATGTGGACATGACTCCCAAAGGTGTTAATTATAATAATTAAATTAATTGATTTCTGAGCCTCGTGTGGTTGCTGAGTTAGAATAGTGCCACTCCATGTCTTCCCGTGGATGTCGTAAGAGACGACTAAGGGAATAAAGGCTTGTATTACTGTTAGGCGATGGGCTTGCAACCTGTCACTAATACGCTGGTAAAAATCTTAGCCTAATTGTGCAAATTGTGGTTATAGAATTATCAACAAGTTTTTAGAGATGTTTGTAATTCTGTAGCTCTGCCTACCCCACTCTGGGAACGAGGGCGTGAGATTATGTATGTATGTAATTGATTTCTTACCTGAACTTTAATTTTGATATTTTGCAGGACAGTAATAAATAGATAATACAAAGACGTGAGGAGTGGCCATTACTATTAATCTACTTAAGTTTGCTCCATTAACATCCGTGGTTTGCGAAAGGAGTTTTTCACCTCATAAGTAACTAACCACAGAAAATTTATAAAAATTACTGTTTATTTGCTTTAATAAATATACACAATAACAAGTCATTGTATTATTTATTTATTACTGTCCTGCAAAGGATCAAAATTATTTTACGGGTAAGTAATCAATTAATGTAATTTAATTTGTTGTCATGTCCACATTATTGCGAGTATAATGACACCCACTTGTCCGATCTCTGATAAATTACAAGGGTGAAAAAGGGTATAAGTCTTCTCAAGATCAAGTGAAAAATATTTTAAGTCTAGTATACTCCGTTGATGTATGTATATACCCTTTTTTATTACGAGTTAACTCGACGTTTACCCTTTTTCACTAGGACTTGTTGAACTACAAACTTAGTCATAATTTTATTTGAATGGTTTCCATTGTTAAACTTGAATATGCTTGATGACTAGCTTCTGCCCGCGACTTCGTCCGCGTACATTTTGATTATTGTTATTCCCTCGGGAACTTATAAAAAAAGTAGCCTGTGTGTTATTGAGATGTATAATAAAGCTTAATTAAAATCTATTCAGTAGTTTTTGCATGAAAGAGTAACAAACATCCACACATCTATACGTACAAACTTTCACGTTTATTATAATTATATAGGTAGAGGACGCCCGCGCTTTCATACGCGTAGATTTTGTTTCCCGCTACTCCCCCTATTTCTTCCCATTGGGGGTCGATTTTCGGCAAATCCTTAGTGCACACTTACATCATGAAAGGAACCCCTGTACCAAATTTCAAGTTTCTAGGTGCAGTAGTTTTGGCTGTGCGTTGATATATAAGTCAGTCAGGTTTGCCTTTTATATATATAATTATATAGATTAGTTTTATTAATGTTATGTTTGAACACAGTCATACAGCGGACAGAATAGAACTAAGTACATACATTTTAATAATGATCTTTAGACAGTCATCGGTCCAAACTGCTGACCTTTACCATACAAATAAAAATTTCACTTAAAACCCTAAAGTGAAATAGATCACCGAGCCTATATAAATAACCAAATCCAATTCCACTTAAAGGTATATTGGTTACTTTGGTTATTTACGTGTCCTTACGTTGAGGTCATAAGGTTACAATACGGTCACGCGCCTTTATTGCTTATATTGTAAAGGACGGGTTAGGAGATATTACGTCCCGAGGGAGTAAAGATAATTTTGACCGAGTCGCAAATACTATTACGTGCGGGCCGGTACATATTTATGTGTCACCTAAACTATGTAAGTAATATGTTATGTAATGTCACCGTCACCTATCGATGTCTCGTTCGTTAAATAGGCGCTAGGTGGCCAATTTGAACACTTTTTTCATGTCATGGATAATAAACGAGCACACAAGACACCTGATGGTAAGTTGGATCTGTGACACATCAGATATTTGCATTGTCAAGACTGCAATCCTACGTTGCCAACCCTGAGGACTGAGACGGAATGCCTCAATGCTAGTTATTTTACCGATTGTCATATCCCCACACCGGTACACAACAATGCGAACACTGCTGCTTCGCGGTACGATATAAATAAATGTGGTCAAACCAAAGAACAAGGACTAAAGGCATAGAAACCGTACTAAATAAGCAGAAAATACATTATGGTTCACTTCTTTTTACTTATGGTTATCATAGTGAGTTGGAAAGAGATGAATCTATAGCTGTTCTTTCGTTATTTGGTACATCGTCACAAGTAAGGTGTGATTTGGACCTATAAGCACCTATAGTATTTGGACATCTAGACAAAGAAAGACAAATCCTTACTATAGGAAGGACAAAGAAGTCCCTGTGTAAAACCTTGTGACAATGACAGTTAAAGAAGAAAAAACAGCCTACTTTTTGTTTCGTTTTTTCTCATGTAATACGTAATCTAAAAAGTAGAGAAAGTCTTATAGTCCGGTTTCTATGCTTTATGTCCTCATTCTTAGGGTCAAACACATGGGTTAGTTGATACTTAGGGTTCCGTAGTCATGACGGCTTCTACAAATGCTGAGAACAGTTGTGATACACAGACAGATGGTCACCAAACTTGACATAAGGCTGTCATAAACAAAAGGATGTTATAATTTTGTTTTTTTTTTGCCATTATGTTAAATGTTCGAAATTACACTTCGTATAGCATATATCGCAGAGACGCTCTTAGTCGAATGATATTCAACGTCATTTCCATTTTTATAAACATCTGGTATTTCATTAAAGATTTTTGTGCACATTGCAAACGGGCCTGTGTTCATTTACCATTATAGGTATATTAAAAAAAAAACTTTAATTATATAATGTAAGATACATAATATACACGTACCTAATTATTTATCAATAGTATTGATGTTTTATCAACATTCAAACAAGTGATACGTGATTTTGGTAAAGTTAGAAAATATTAAGGAAATGTTTTACATTGGTTTTAGGGACTGTAGGACTTTAAGAGATTACTGTTGGTCAAAAAAAACCTTTTTGGGGTAAAAATATTATACTAAGTGATCCTACGAAAATATTTAAAAGCAATTTATAACGTGAAAATGTTTGTAGCTCTTGTAGAGTACTTTACTAATTATGTTTTTTTTTATGAAAGATAAAAAATTCAACATAGATAAATTATACATACATTTAAACCTTAGTCAACGTTTAGTGCAGGAAACTAAAAATAAAATTGGTAAAGAACTTTTTGATTCGTTGTCAAATTGAAGACGATTTCGATGAAATTTGCGATACCTATAAGTGTTTATGGGGCGAAAAATCGATCTGACCAGCTATATAGCTCTGTCCTTTTCTCTCAGCGTTAACTGAACTGCATAGCTATATCATAATAACCCTCCAGTGGTCACCTTTGGTAAAATTCGTTTTCAACCCGAGCGACGCTCGGTCTTCTAGGTACTTTAATGACTAATGTGCCTAATGTTAAAAACTGTTTTCATTAAGATCGTCAAAAGTACAATTTACACCACATTACGTTAATTAATTATTTAAATTTGACGTTACAAAGTTTTACTTTATCAAAATTATTAACTAACTTAAGGGCTTGGAAATTTACATAGTGTTCAATGTTCATGCCTTTACCTAACGGAATTAGGAACTTTTGTAAGGTCCCCCGGATACCTGACTAGGCCTTTACATTTATGGTTGAATTTAAATCAGATACGAACGTAATTCACAATTTACAAGGTACCTAATAAATTGGCTTGGTATCAATTTATAATCCAGGGTAATTGGGATAGGCCAAGGAACCAATAAGCCCTCTGTTTAGCCATAATATAATAATAAATAGCTTCTCCCCGCGACATCTTCCGCGTAGAATTAACTATTCGGCCATTCCATGTTGCGGGGAATTTCTATTATAGTTATTCCCTCAGAAACTTTTAAAATTTCCGTGATGAAAAGTAGCCTATGTTTTAATCCAGGGTATAAGCAATCTCTGTTCCAAATTTCATCCAAATCCGTCAAGCCGTTGCAGCGTGAAGGAGTTACAAACTAAACACACACAAACTTTCGCATTTATAATATAAGAGGTATATATACAGACAAAATATCAGGGGACAATATCACACAAAAAAAAAAAAAAAAAAAAAACTTTTTATTTCAGACCGGGTATGATCCATAGAGTGTTAGTACAATGAAGCTTTAACCTATATTAGTAACACATGATAAAAGTAAAAGTAAATAAAAAATAACGAATTACTAGTACGAGTTGACATCGCGGGAGCAAGCACAACAGCTGGTGAAGGTATTTTAAAATTTTAATTGCTCCGCCCGATGGCAACTCGGACCCAGTAATTGTTAAGCGGGCAGTCCAGTCGCTCGGCCCAGACCCTCAGGAGGCTGTTGCTGCTGCCGCGCACCCGACGCATCAGTGACACTATCCTTTTTCTCCTGATGGCAAAAAAGTCATCAGTGTGCGCCTCCGCGAACATTCCTGATGCACTACAGTGCTTCGGCAGCCGCAACAGCAGCCTGAGTATGTTGTTATACTGGACCCTTAACGCATTATAGGTTTTTTGCGTAAATCTTACCCACAGACTGCACGTGTAGAATGTTTGACAAAAGGCTTTGAATAGTGTCAACTTTACTTGTTTATTACAACGTGCAAATCTGCGGGCAAGCATATTGCCACGCACGGCCATCGCTCTCCTCTCCCTCTCCAAATCCAAATCATCGTTCAGGTCCTCGCTGACCACATGTCCCAAGTACTTGAACCTATCAACTCGTTTGAGAGGCACGCCGCACAGCATGATCACAGGTACAACAGTCGAGTTGTATTTTGGCGCTTTAAATATTAATACCTCGCTCTTTGTTGTATTGTACCTGAGACCATGCCGCTCCGCGTATTCCTCACACACAGCCAGTAATTGTCGTATCGAGTCACTCGATGGACCCAGCAGCACCATGTCGTCCGCGTAACTTATATTATTAAAACACGTACCTCCTACATGGCAACCTACATGTGTGCTGCTGAGCCCCTCGATCAACCCGTTTACGTACAAGTTAAATAGGATAGGAGATGACAAACCCCCCTGTCTAACCCCGCACTGGAGCCTGTATTGTTCAGAGTCAACCCCCGCCCATCTCACGCAGTTGACCTGGTTGTTGTACCAATACCTCAGGAGATTGACACATTCCTTAGGAAGACCCGCATTCTCCAGCTTGTCCCACAGTATGTCATAAACAACCAGGTCAAAAGCCTTGGACAGGTCCAAGAAGCACGCATATATTGGCGTGTTTCGATCCTTATAGTACCTGACAGTCTGCTTAAGGCACAAAATTGCACTCTCAGTTGACAGGCCCGGTCTAAAGCCGAACTGCGCATCGTGCAACTTAATATGTTTACAAAGTTGTGCATTAAGCAGACTATCGAGTACCTTTGCCAGAACAGTTGCCAGCGAGATGGGCCTATAATTTCCCATGTCAGACAGGTCACCCGTCTTATTCTTGACTAGAGGAACTACCACCGTCCTGGTAAGCTGTTCTGGAAGGTAGCCGTGCCTCATACAAAAGGTATAGAACATCGACAAGACACGCGGCAAGTGAGCTCCCGCGTACCTGAGGTGCTCTACACTGAGACCATCGTGTCCTGGTGACTTTCCCCTCTGCATGTTCTTAATAATGCTCTCCACATCCTTGGCAGTAAATCTCACGGTACTATCACCAACGATGGCCCCAGTACAGCTCACCTCTTCCGTTTTCGGTTGCAGGATGGGACTGACTGCGAACATGCGTTTAAAATTATTAGCAATAGCTTTTCTGTCGCTCGTACCTCCAATGCTCACAGGGACACCCGCCCGGATATTTGACTTATTTGTGTTTTTCCAGAAGGCTTTAAAATCATTCGCAGCCCGATTTGCCGCAAGGATATCATTTCTAATTTGTTCTTGCCTATCTTGGCACCACTTAAGTTTTGATTTGAAAAGCCTTCTGGTTTCGCACATTTCATCATACACCGGGCCTTGAGTCGGTTTGTTCGCTGAAGCCCAGACAAGAAACTTCTCTCTAGCAGCCCCGTGAGCACTAGCCACATATTTGTTCCAACCTACAATGACCTTACCCTTACGGTGCCCTGTCCTGCTGGACTGTCTGGCGGCCTCCGTCAGTGTTTTGATTATGTAATCGTACATTTCATCTATGACTACTTTATGATCACGTACGCTACATAGCTTATCAGCACAGGACGTTAACGCAGCTGGAAAGTCAAGCAGCTTCAGTTTTTCACAACATAATGAGCGATACATATCAACTTGGGAAGCCTGCCTCTCACCCCACAAAATCCCCTCCTTGTTTGACTTAACAGGACTACATTTAATTTGCGTTTTCATAAGATTACACTCAACGATAAGCGGAAGATGATCGGACCAGTACATGTCACATTTAACTTTAACATTGCAAACCGTTGCCCTTGCAGCTTCCGTGACAATGCAGTGGTCCAACCATCTGTTACAACCATGTGCTTCACTGGTGAACGTAAAGGTATTCTTATCTAGCCTGTCCAAGTCTACGCAACTCCACTTTAGCGTCTCACAAAACTGCAACAACTCGCAACAAAACAGTTCATTAGGATGAGCGTTAAAGTCTCCTAAAATGTAAGTTAGCTCCACGTCCGAGTTTTCCTCACAAATGGCACTGATTTCACCCATACATTCAGAGAACAACGGGAGGTTCTCGTGTGCATTTACCGGCATGTAAACACTGAACACTAACACTGAGGCACCACCCACTCTTAATCTGATAGCGGCCAGTCTCACACTGTTACACTTCACGATAGACACCTCTGGAAACGCAGACTTCCTCCACAATATTGCCACGCCCCCGTACGGACGTCCTGTGAGTATTCCCGCACCGGTATCAACCGCCGACGTTCCCGTATAAGCAAAATCGCTGTGTAAAGTTCCGAGCAGCGGTAAATCGTGTGATAACAGCCACGTCTCCTGCAGGGCTAAAATATCGCCTAAATCACATAATGCCCTTACTCCGTCAATGGACCTCTTTATAGACTTGCAATTAAAACTAATTAATTTAGTTATAAATGTATCTATCTTTTATCAGCAGCTAAAATATCTCCTTTCTCAGTTGTTTTCTCGCGTACTTTCAGCTGCCTCTCTCTTGTTGAGATAAAGCGTCTATAATAAACGCCTTTCGGCCACAAATCATCATCTAAAAATATATTTAACTTATCGCTCGGGACATATAGTTTGTACGAATGATAGTCTTTCTCTTTTCTCATTTTTACCCTAACTATAGACACCCTTTCCTTAGTTTTCTGGTAAATATAATCACGGATGTTATCCTCTGATACCTCCTTATGTACGTTGTAGATAAACAACGGCACCTTATTCTCCGCAGCTATGAATTTAATATCGGAACTTGGCTCTGCGTTGCCCTTACATCCAATAAACTTATTCCTTAATTTTCTTCTCTGCACCAAAGTATAATCATCATCCACTTTCGGCTGTTTCCACTCTGTTCCATTCTTAATTATCTCCGCAAAAGATAAATTTTTAACTGGTACATCTCCGTGCGATGATTCATTTGCGACGACTTGGCGCTCGGTCGTATTACTATTAGTTTGTGACATCCGATTATCAGCCTTATTACCGTTAATCTCGGTCGTTAGGCACATTTCTTTGTTTACTTGTGCCCTTTCAACTGCCTCCCTACCCGGCTCTGCTAAAAACAAAAAAACTAACCCAGTACCCTTTAAGCACTATTTCCACCAAACGGCCCGCAACGGATCAGAACGGAAAGAATTGTATGGTCTTTAAACGATATTAAATCATGTTCACAGTATTTAAAGTCTATATTACCAAGCCGCGCGCAGCGACTTGACCGCGGGCGTCTTCCGCGACACGTTTGTAGCCGAAAGTTGCTGCAACGCGCGATCCGCTCCATCATAAATAGACAATAATATTTTTCATCACACTTGCTCGTAAATGGTGTTATTCCATGCCTGTATACAGAAGGACAATGGCCTAAATTGTTCCCGCGGGAATTATGGCGAGTTTGTCATCCCTAGGGAGTAATGACTTTCTTTTTAAAATTTGCAACTCTTTCGTACATCATTTCTTACTAAGGAGGATTAATTTTCAGCCAAAAATTAAATCGGTTTCTAATTTCATCTTTAAAAATTAGCTATAGACTAACTTACATTACACAAAACCTATACGCTTCATTAAACTTCATTATTTTTATACCTATTTCAAGTTTATATCAACATTTATCATTAATTTTAGTAATTATACATTTTTATCAAATTGGCTAAATCTGGCTCGAATCCAGATCGAAACTAAACGCAGTTATTATCTGTGGTAGAGGTCACAAAAAAAATATCGTTTCCATTTACGTTCCCGTTCGTCAAAAGTTATTTCTTTATACTTTGCAGAGTTAAAGTGTTTTCTCTTTGTTTTTTTTCCTCGCAAATGTGATGAAAACCATTGTGTGTATCACAGGCAGTAAGGGGATTACTAACTCGAGTCATTAAAAGCCCTCCGCCTTCGGCGTCGGGCTTCTAACACTCTCGTTAGTAATTTCCTTCATACTACCCTTGATGCACAATGTACTATTAATAGACGCGATCAGCTGTCGCCGCATCCGTTCGTATCCTTTCCGATCCGATGCGATACGAGCCGTTTGGTGGAAATCATCCTTTACCATGCATTACAATTACCATACTCGCTAGTAAGTCGAATGCTCTGTCTTTCACACTCTATAAGAATACTGTTAGTTAGTTACTCGCTGGCGAGTAAGGTAATTGTAACTCATGGTAAGGGTACCGTTTCAAGAGCTGTAGTCTTGTACTATGGGTACTAGACAACGATAAACATACGACAATACTCGCTCATAAATATTTTCCCATATCGGGAAGCGAACCCAGAACCGCTAGTATTATACTTAGGTGAGTCGCGCAATGCGTCAATGTCATATCGACATATCGATGACAAATTGCAAGAACTTTACGAAAGATGATAAGTGTAGCTTTGAGAAACCGAATCTTAAGTCATATCAGTTACTCAAAAGTCACTTAGGGGGTAAGCACAGTACGATTATTTCACTTTGACACTCGGGACATCTCAGTTTTAATCGTAAAGGTTCGTGTTTTTACACAGAGTATATACATACATACATACATAATCTCACGCCCTCGTTCCCAGAGTGGGGTAGGCAGAGCTACAGAATTACAAACATCTCCAAAAACCCGTTGATAATTCTATAACCACAACTTGCACAATTAGGCTAAGATGTTTACAAGCGTATTAGTGACAGGTTGCAAGCCCATCGCCTAACAGTACTACAAGCCTTTATTCCCTTAGTCGTCTCTTACGACATCCACGGGAAGACATGGAGTGGCACTATTCTAACTCGGCAACCACACGAGGCACAGAGTATATAAAATCCTAGAATTTACTCACTTAAACTTATTATTGTCTAGGGGACACGGTTTCTGTGGGAGAATGTATCAAAACTATGTGGTTGTTTTGCACCGTCATGGGTAAGTATATGTATATATATATATATATTTAATTATTATTATTATTACTATTTATGAGGTCATCTGAACATACTGAGTTTTGACACATTTTCCTGCTCAACTACGCATGATATATATATATTTTAATGTTAAATTCATTGTTTTATATAATGCTAGGTTAAGTTCTATAATTGTATAAGTAATATTTAAAAAACGACTGACTGTTGAGTTTCTTGCGGCGTTTCTTCTCAGCAGTGGTCTCTTGCGAAGCGCTGGTAAATTTTTGACGTGTAAAAGTGCCCGTACGGCCTACTTACTGAATAAACATCTTTTATCTTCTTTTTTTTTAATATTCAAGCCTATTTTTAATAATAAAGTAAAAATCATTTATTTCGGACTCTAGTTCCATATTTTGTTAGTTATAATAATCTTAAAAAACTAGTGTTCATCATTTGCACTTCCGATCTCTCCGATGAATGTCGAGAATTGCCGAGTGTTGAATCGTGCTGTAATAGTCTTGTGGGGCAATACGATGTAAACTTGTTTAGGTCACAAAAACGTTGTATTTGAATAATACTTGAAAGAAAGAAAGAAATAATAAAAAAGTTTATTCATAAAGAATGCTGTAGTAGGTATTAAGTCCGCCTTTTGTACACTATTTTAATTTTGTGCAATAATGTACTTTAATAAATAAATATGAGTTTACATACAATAATGTATGCAACTGTATATAATTAGGCCTTATAGCACTCGTGTGATCATATTATGAAACTCTCCTTCGGCCGGTTTCATAAAACCACACTCGTGTTTAAAGACCCTCTCATTATGTATCAGTTACATAAAGAACTAATTTGGTTCGTTCCTAGAGCAAGCTTTTATTTAAATTGCACTGTTCGTATGTAGGTATATTTCGCACGTTTAATCAAACAAAGGATTAACTCAAAACCAAAGTCAGTTTTAGATAAAACTCTATTATCAAAAGTTAGGGTTAAAACTCGAATGTATTTCTATTTAGAGATATTTCTTTGTTTGATAAAACGTGCGATTTGTAGGTTGTCAAAAGGAGGGTGGGCTAATTGGCCTATATGACCAATAAGGACAAGCGATATGTCACCGGATAGGTAATTCCAAGTTGTAAAACTATTACTATGGTGGGTCGTTCAAAATCTGTGTAAAAAAAGTTATCGCCATGCAAAGACAGCGGTATTTCAAAGTTCAAAGTATTTAAGCTAACGTCATCTATGTAGTCGTCCCGATGTTCCAGATTTTTTTAAATAATTTTTTCACTGTTTTTTGAGGTCGAAAACCGTTGTAGAATTAAAAACGATATCCGATGATATAGTGCTTATTGCTATTGAATTCTAGGCCAGTGTTTTTTAACCAGTTTCCTTTAATGGAATTGGCTGAAATTTGGACTAAATTATGTATTCCCGATGAGTATGCAATATTATGTTATCAAAGAGCTGATCTGATGATGGAGTCGGAAGGTGGCAACAGGATCTCCGCTATACTTTACGTAGACCCACCGTGTTTGGACTCGTTAGTCATTAGTTTGGTCTTGATAATCAGATAATGACAAAGCAAAAAAAAAGTACTCAGGTACAAAAACTTGATTCAAAAAAAAATTGACATAATGTTTAAATTTAATGATTATAAATGTGTTACTGGGTTAGGTCTCCATTTTATAATAGCTTAATTTTATTATAAATGGTTCAAGATTTTATGTATCGTACAATAATGATTTAAATGAAGGATCGCTAGTGACAATCTATCAAAGGCTTTTAAGTTTGAAAGTGATTTATGAGCCCACGGGCATAAATCGATTGGAATATTGTACATACACCGCGCCACCTGACTACCTTCAGTTTTAACCTCGTAAGGCCCAGTGTGCAATTGGATGTACATTATCAAGCCAATTCAATTTGAACTGTATCGCAATGGGAATAAAGTTTATTTTCCTATCTTTATGATTTGAAAATGCCACTATCGAACAAACGTAATTGAACTTTTCTCCCACGTGCTCGGAAATGTTAACATTATAGTTGTAAAATCAGCGAAGTTCTGAGTTCCAGGTGCAGGCAAAATGTAAAAAAACAAAGTTGTTATTTACCAACGGCAGCGGCCGCGAAAATGTATGAAATTTCATTACGTACCTGGTGTTTTACTTTTAAAAACCATGTTTGGACTAGGATAACTAGCTCCAAACAGCCAAACACTCGTGCATGATTGCAATTCTTCCTTGTATATTTTACTTCATAGACTAAAAAGTTAAGCCTTTTTTTCAAACAGCATTTACAACGTATTTAAAAGTGTGTCAAATAGTTTGACTTTTTTAACTAGAAATTGCGTTCATAAACAAAATAAATTGCCGAAATAACATAAACGCGTAATAAATGTTATAGTTTAAACTTAATTTTATTCAAATTGAATTTATTACGTTTAAATTTGTGATTTTATTTAATGCTTTATTTCAGTGTCATACTAAATCGTACGTTTCTGTTCTTTTTCAAGGAAATGTTGGGACTGTGTATAATATTATTAACAATTGTGTTAAATTTCCTCACATCTTGGAGAAAAGCACTATACAAGCCTCGACCGGGAAGGGCGGTTGCTGGACTCATATATAACTCTACTCGTCCCGCAACGGCCTATTTCCCGGTCTGTGCAGTAATGTACTATTATTGCCTTGAAGGTAGATTCAAAATCCCACTCACAAAAAAGTTCCTGTGTGTGTATTGTGCGCCTTATTTATTTTTCCTATCTTTGTGATTTGAAAATGGCATTATCGAACAAACGTAACTGAACTTTATTGCCTTGACGGTAGATTCAAAATTCATTCACAAAAAACTTCCTGTTTTTAGTTTTGTGAGCCTTAGTTATGAAGCCTAATCAAGCCAATTTAATTTGAAAAGATAAAAAAATACCCCTGCGATAGACAAACTGGTAGATAGGTTCATGGAAGTGATTGTTCTCATTGAAATATTTTATAGTGTAATAACATTTTTCAGTTAATACTCTTAAGTGCTGCATTAAAAATGATCTTATTTCTAAATATTATATTATATGTAATTTACTGTTGAATTCCTGAAATAAATTTATGTTGTTTATTAAGAATGATTTATTAGTGTTATCTTTGGAACATCCTAATCATGTTTTCTAAAAAAAAACTAGTAAACGCGCTTTTTGTTATAACAAAATCATGTGAAACATCCATTGGCAACGTATCTTCATTCCTTTAAGCCAATCTGGTGGGTCTAAATTCCTGATTTACCTCACACAGGAAAATATTTGCCCTTTGATCCTCTGAGGAATCCTCAGATTTTATTATTTTATAAGAATACAAGCGACCCGCCTTCTGTGAGTTTTTGTAACACCCGTACATACTCTATTGTATTATACATAAAAACCTTACTCTTGAATCACTAATATCACTATATCTATTGAAGAAAACCGCGTTGTGGACGAAGCGAAGCTCTGCAACTGAAACATAAAAAAACCTAAAAGTGTTAGTAAAAATAATAGTACATTATTGCCTAGGCATGGAAGTAGGCAATTGCGGGACGAGTATTGGATTAAACGGACGAGCTTGCGAGTCCGTTTAAAAATACGAAGCCCGCAATTGCTGTTTCTGCCGAGGCAAATATAGTGCTTTTCTCAAAAATCGCAAGAATTTTTTTTGTGTTCGAGTCAAATCTTCATCGCTTGAACTCATTTTTTGAATTGTATACAAACAGAAACTTCATGTGAAAAAACCATCACTCCTTACCGCCTTTTTGTTTATGACAAGGAGAAACGCAATTGTTGTTTTAAAAAAAAACATAAGCTATTCCAGGCACAAATAAAAAAGTTATGTTTCGAGTAAAATTTGGATGTATTAGCTTGTAACTTTTTAAAAAGTGAAAAGGGCCATAATAAAATGAGGGCACAAGTCTTGCCCTCATTTTATTATGGCCCTTTTCACTTTTTAAAAAGTTACAAGCTAGATAGTAATGGAATTTGTATGCAACATTGCGGGCTTGTGTAGCGAGCACGCAATGTTTTTTTTTTTTTAATTTGAGAACTGTCAGTAAACTATGTACTTCGCGTCTCAATATGTAGATAGGAATGTCAACATTTCCTGATATTTTTGAGAAATAATTATTTATAATATTAGAAATTAAGGTACTTACCTTTGCTGTTTGCATTTGTGTTAATAAACGTATGCGAGGCCTTGTGTGCGTGTGTGGGCATAGCAGCGGGTGCGCCGTACGTCAGTCGTCTCTCGAGCGCCACACGGAGCACACACGTACAAGTCCTTTAACACTTTACTTACGATCCTTGATGTTTTACTTCGCCTCCCACCAGTCCAGCATCTATCAGCTACACGCTTTATAATCCGTTACGTAGTTTGAAATATCTAAGCGTACATACCGGGGGACAGACGGCGGGGAGCGACTTTGTTTTATACCACCTATTTAAAGAAACAAATATTCCCTCTTCCTTTTTTATCTCGGTTAAAATGACACGAGATTTTTGTTATAAAATGGGATAAATTTTCCCCTGTCTACCTTTTTCCTGTCACTGTCCGCAAGTTTGATATGCCACTGATTTCATTGAAGTGAAGCAATTTTCCGGCAAGGATATGTGGGCCATGTCCAATCCCAAATTATCCACAGTTCTGTTCATAATATTCAATTTCTTGCCTCGTTTTGACGTGCGGTGACAAATATTGCCTTATATAAAAAAGTTCATTATTATTTACGTAAAATAACGAAGATTCACTCTTGAGAGTGATCTATTGATTTCTGGAAGTTACTACTGACCATCTTACTCGTACCATCATTTATACTTGTGTTGGACTTATTTGTCTATTCATTGTCATTAATTATTTCTCAATCGCTCAAAGGTTAACTGGAAGAGATCCCATAAGGGAATAAATTAGCTTTTGTTCTTACCTATTATATTTTTGTCTATTTTATAATTGTTATCTCTTTTGTTTGTATAATAAGGTGTTTACATACAGACAATTTTTTTTCATTATGTAATCATGAAAACGTTTTCACAACTGTTTCACACATTTACGCAACTCCTACCACAATAACAATTTGCCGTCGCTCAGACTAAATTACATTTTTTTTTTTGCAGATCTCAAATGATGTTGGAGCGGAATTAATAATGGCCACCGAAATTTGCATCATGATACTACTATTCACAACGGCCCAGTGCACATACAAACTAGATTACGAAACAAATGAGACATTTACAAATGAAACCACAGACTATAATGCTACAGAGTATGAAACAAAGGAAAAAGACAGTCTGCAAACGAAGAGTACCTGTGAAAATTTAACTTTATCCCATGGGGATGATCGCGTTACGCAATCGAAGCTCAGTTCGGTGTACTTGAATAACATTTACACGGGAATGACGAGTTTGTTGAGCGTTTCTGGGAAGATAGAGGTGAATGGAGTGAGTTTGTATGACCTGGTGAACAGCGAGTGTGGGGGCACGAAGGTGTGTCCCAGCTTCAGCCACAGCTGGGCATCGGACAGGACGATTACGATTGGATTCTTGGGTGCTTACGGATGGAGTCAGGTGGGTGGTATTGTCGACGTTGATCTTTTTACCCACGACGGTACAGAGACGGTATACGAGTATGCGTTTGGGGTGAGAGGAAGTTTGTTTGTTTGTGCAAACCAATGTTGCCAATTATCTCCAAAACTACTAGTCCGATTTTGATGCGGCTTTCAGTGATAGGTTCGGGATTGATTGGTGCATGTTCTTAGATTCGTGTTACGGTGACAACTCGCCAGGGGGCGCTGCAGTAAACATTTGTGTGTGAAAACCAATGTTGCCATTTACCTCCAAAACGACTAGTCCGATTTTGATGCGGTTTGCAGTTATGGGTTTGGGTTTAATTGGTGCATGTTCTTGGTAAACTTAGATACCTAACCAGAAACGAAAACGAAATCTGCACTCACTTCTACAAAAATGTGACCACGAAAGTGATTCGGAACAAACGCCCAAATAATGACCCAAGTGCAGTACTTAGTTGTGCGTGGCCTGTTTGCGTAGACTAATGATTTAACATAGCCCCACAAAAGATAATCTAATGGCGTTAAATCACAAGATCTTGGCGGCCACTCGATGTCTCCAAATCTGCTGATTACACGTCCATTAATATGCCCCTTCCATCGAACCATGGCACGAAACGTTTTTCTTATCGAACTGTCGCTTTGATAACTTTTGTTATTTCTAAACGTTGGTGATCTTTATATCGCTCCATATTGAAATGGCAGATACCGGCGTTTAATTTTTTCCCAAAACGGCGGCAAACAAATGACCCTGTATAACCGCCCTATCGCCTGTAGTGCCGTGAAGTTTGTGGACAGTAACGGCCCTACTTAATACATAAGAATAAACAATAACTACACGTAGAAGCGAATCTCCTTTACCCAGGCCCCAAATGCCGCGCTTTTAATACCTACTTCCCCCTTCACCCCGTTACGCCCCTCTGTCTTCCGCGCCCAAAGTCAGGGCTGTCACTTTTGAAATATTTTAATCGGCCTATGGATATGTTATACAAGTTTAGTCACGAAATGTTATTTATGTTTTCCTTCAACGTGGAAACATTGTTGCAAAATGAGTTTTTTACATTTACGTTAAATTAGGTAATTATATTTTGAATGGCTTATGTGGCGATTAATCATCTATAAAACACAGAAACGAGTCTATAAATAAACAACCTTTTAAGTTCAATAAGTTTTAAGTACAGTCTGGGATCTTTTTACGTTCCTTTCCGGACCATTAATTTCAATTTTTATAGTTGAAAAAGCTTTATTCAAAATACTATTCTTATCTATTAATTCGTTTCTAATGTTTCCGCTTTTTTATCTTCCACATCTAGGGGATGTACTATTTAACAAATAAAACTCCTTCATTCAATCAATTACCTATTTCTAATTATGTTGCCGTAAATAGTCGTTCACTTTTTAAAACGCTATCTTAGTTCAACCATAAACACTAAAATCAAAATAAATACGAAAACCAACTCAAGACACAATAACAATATCTTGGTTAATACATATGTATTCCGTCTGTGACGCCCCTGACTGACTAAACACCTCAGGTGTCGCCAGGCGGTAGGTATTTAACGCGCCGAGCGCGCGTCCGGAGCCGGGAGTTTCGCTTCTACGTGTAGTTATTGTTTATTCTTATGCTTAATATGAGTGAAGTCATCACTCCTTCTATTTTTACCCACGACGGTACGGAGACGGTATATGCGTTTGGGTTTAGAGGATGTTTGTTCCAAAACCTTTATTCCCTTGAAGAGCTACTCGTTGGAGGTCTACCCAACCATCTTCATCCTGACGACCTTTAATGACTGTTGTAGAACTGCGGCTCAATGTTTTCTACATCATATCATCTTATTAATTTTAATTCTACGTAATGATATCGAGTTGAGTTAAAACAAAGCCCCGTGCAATGTTTAGTTGTAAATACTTAAATATTATTACTATTAAATCAACTATATCGATATACAATACAATGTACCTACATAATACGTCTATGCACTCTAAAAAGTTTGAAACAAAAAGGCAAAATTAAAAATTTTGAAAGAACCCACTACTGTTAAACCGTTATTGAAAAAGGATAAAATAATTAAAAACCCCCGACTTAAAGAATTTATGCAACGAGAGATAATAAACGTAAAAATCTTTTATAAGTAGAGTTCGTCTCTCGCGGAGTCGGTCATATTAACTATAGAGTATCAGTTTTCATAGCACTTCCCTACGTACCTATTTGGTTTTCGAAGATATAGATGTGGCAATAACATATTCAACTACCTATGAACTTAATAAAAAACCCCATAATATCCGTCGGGGGCTGCCACTATTTTAAATTTCAACATAAGTATAGCAATAAAATATCTCATATTTTTCATGTTACTATAAAACTGCAAAAAAAACTAGCTCATTTAATGGCAACGGATATTCTTGAGTTTTTTATTAAGTTCATAGGTAGTTGAATATGTTATTGCCACATCTATATCTTCGAAAACCGAATAGGTACGTAGGGAAGTGCTATGACCTAGGTAATGTGGTGAGCTATAAGCCTTGTGATTAGGACTGATCAATTTAGTCGCGATTCGCTCGTCGCGAGTCCATTATTCGTCCCTAATGCGATCAGCTGATTAATGCCCGGTTATTTGGTTACTGGTTCTAATCAACGAAAACTGTATCTATCTATATCTATACGTATCATTAAGGTGGAACCACATTTGTTAGATTTCATCGTAAAGGTGGAGCCACATTTGTGACATTTCTTTGTAAAATGTTTCCATGACCTAGGCAGTAACGCGTGTCAGCATCAGTTATGAGGACGGTACGGTATCCTGCTTTATGGCCGAATTACGTTTGGTCGAATGTATCGTTTTCCAACTGTTTCATTTGCCAAACCACTTTTATTTCTGTAACTGTAAATATTTCAGGATTTATTTCTGTACCTTCGTGTAGACCCTATAGGTTAGGTTAGGTTAGTTTTTATAAAAATCCTGAAATGGTGGCGTGTTGTTTTTATGATAGTGTGAGTATTGGCGACAACATACCTGATAATAAGCGAAGCTCATGGCACTTCCACTGTTTTTTCTATTCCGTGATTTACGCTGTCCACATTTAGCGTAACAAGTGCTGTAGATTTGCCACGCAGCCCGGTCCGATGGAGCCTTATAGTCTGCACCCACCTTAAGATTTATGTCCTAAAAGTAGAACTTATTTGTATCGCAGAAATTGCTATACAATGCCCCCACAAGAATGAAAAGGGATGGCTTTATGTGCTTCCGCGCGAAGAATGTGAGATGGAGATAGTTCGCGCGCCTTGATGGCAGCGTCAAATTCAATTAATTGCTGTTTACTTTAAAACTACAACATGTATTGAAAAATTATCGTTAAAGATATGATTTCGAAGATTCAACCAAAAACATGCAAAAAAGGTGTCATATTTGAAAAATAAAACTATCGAGGATTTTATTTCTAATCGTGTTTTCACGTTTGCCAGTCTCAAGCAACTATGATCAAGTTTAATAATAATGTTTTAATAAAAAAGTTATTCTTTTTGCTTGCATTCTACGCAATAAACAATGTTTTTTTAATTTCACAAACCCAAAATGCAATTCAATTATTTTAACAAGCATATCCAGTAACCAATCAACGTTGCGCCGACAAAATAATTTAAATTGGAGTGATTTATCATTTCACTCCATCCTTTACTGAGCTGAGCCTGTCTACCGACCATTTTTACCCGATACGTACAAAATGAGTGCCAATCGACCGCATAAAGGGTCTACTTTGTGTGAAACTCACGGAGTTGGGCTGAAGATGAAAATGACCCGATCGTTTTCGTATTTCATTCACGAATGTTCTCGAACGCTGTTCTATGTCAATTTATAACCTGTCGACGCAGGAAACAGTTCATTATTTTGATTTAATAACTACCTTACTTTCTTGTTAAACGATTTCTTCCGAAGATGACAACTTGACAGATCGACTTTTCACCCTCGTAAACCCCTACATTGCAAATTTCATCGCAATCGTTGAAGCCATATTCGAGAATGTGATTAAAAAGATATATATTTACAAATATTACTCGTTTAATATATTCTAGGCGATAAAAACCGTATCGTTTTTGACCTGTTATCGTATTATCAACGTTTTGATAGCTCTTATTTACTTGACAGTAATGGCGGCCGAGTTAAAAACAATAGTTACCATAATAGGGTCAAAGACGATATTGTTTTTACCGCCGTGAATAGAGGCCAAAGTACTATGGGTATTTAATATACATAGACGACAGAAATAAACGTGGAGTCTGCAGGCCTTTCGCGTAACTCTCTCGCAATCGCGATCGGCTTCAAAACAAAACAATTGGTTTCATTTTGTATGCAGACAAGCCTTCGATTTTAAAAATGAAAAGGATTGTGATTGCGAGTGTGTAACGCGAAAGGCCTGCGGGTTTTTAAAACTTGCTTTTAATTAAACTGAAACCTAAGATTTCGTACATATTCAATTGATGTTTCTCGTTAAGGTCATCCAGTGAACGGGTACAAACAAACCCGATGGGACCGGGTAACAGCATTAATTTGGTGTCGGGCGAGTGAACCTGTTCGCAGAATAACCTCCTTTCAATTTGTTAACGAGGTGACTTCAAATGAAAATGGCCGACTCATTCCCGTTTGTATTTTTTATTCATTACGTGACGTTTAAGGAGTGTTTAAAGTTAGCTCTTTGCGTTACCTACCAAATGACGTACATTTAATTATCAAGGGTCATAATTCTGGAGTTCTAGTGAAAAAGGGTATAAGTCTTCTGAAGATCAAGTGAAAAAGGGTGTAAGTCTAGTATTTTAATTACGAGTTAAGTCGACTTTGTACCCTTTTTCACTATGTCCCCAAAATTATCTGTCTACGTAATAAGTTTCTAACATTGTTACCAGACAGCCTATTTAATATGCAAAATATTAATAACACTTTGTCCTTATCTGACATTGTGATATTTGAAATCGACAAATAAAGACAAAGCATGGCATATAGATAACGTTTTTCGAAAATCGAAATATTGTATAAGATTGCCGTAAGCGTAAGCGATGCCAGATTGGGTCACTGCTTACAACTCCATACATTTCGAGTTGATAGAAAACAGAAACGTTAATAGTGTTTGCATCTGAGGGCCCTGCCAAGATTCATTACGCTAACTAGCGTTTCTATTCGATTCGTTTTTAAACCAATCAATTCACTGGTAGATGACGTGATACGAAAAGTCACTTGATCTACCTGTGACGCGATTGGTTCAAAAACGAAACGAATACAAACGCTAGTTAGCTTAATGAATCTTGGCAGGGCCCTCTGAGTATCTGAGTGTCGTCTTGTCTAGGCGTACTGGGGCCGGGGCCTGAAGTCGTTTTCCCTATTGTTATCCTGTTGTCCACGTTATGTTAGCTCTTACTTAATGGTAATGGCCGAGTTAAAAACAATACTATGTTAATACGTACACAGACAACTATCTTACTAGTATTATAATTTATATATATTTTAATTTATTTAGAACACATACAGTCATATTCGAATGCGTCAGAAGTACACTGTACTACACAATATAAGTATCAAAAAAACCCGCCTTCAAAAAGCAAAAAATAACATCTTTGAAATGGTAGGTCAGACCAACTGAAGTCTGCTTTTGGTTAAAATATTGTAGGTCGCCGACTTCAGTTGGTCTGACCTACCATTTTAAAGATGTTATTTTTTGCTTTTTGAAGTCGGGTTTTTGTTTTTTTATACTTTTTAGTGATCGTAATTATGCTGTTATTCTCCCTATTCTCATTTAATAAGAAACTATAGAACATTTCAATCTCACCGCAAGCAACGCCGTGGGAAAGTCATAGTCATATATTTAAACCTAAATATGCTACGTCATAGTCGCTCAACTATCTTAATCGAAATATCTTGTCGCCACCCTTGAAATATATACCGTTTAGGAGTTCCGGTGGCCATCTGTGGTCTTCATCATCAGTTCCACTTCACCAAATAGTGCTTTCCAAGAGCAAATACACGAGTTACAATGAAAAATACAAAAATCGCTATAGGTGTGCCTATAAATCTTGAAGAGTTCCTTCGATTCCTCATAGATTCTATCGTCAGATCTTCATTTTGATAAAAATGGGACCAAACAGAAAGCACCAAATTTCAAATAAAAAAGTATCATCAAAATCGGTTCACCCAGTCGAAAGTTCTGAGGTAACAAACATTTAAAAAAAACCAGACGAATTGAGAAGTTTAACTCCTCTTTTTTTGAAGTCGGTTAAAAAGACCTGGAGGTTCATTAATGAATAGGTACAAGTGATAAAAAATGCGCAAGTTTAAACTGACACTGGAAATGAAGTGAAGAATCACTAGAGATGACATTATAAGATACTGTTAAAACAATATATATATATATATATAAGACACAAAACATTACATAACATCTTAATATACTAACTATAAATAAAATAACCCTGGCAATTCACCTGCTCGTGGCATGTTCCCTAAAATGCTGGCCGCGTTCCCCCTTCGCACAGCAGACTGAGCCGCTGCGCAAAGAACCAGCCCGCTCTGGGATCACCCGCCGCCAAATTAAGTCTTTCCGACACCTGTTTCACAAACTTCTTGGTTTCGGAAGACCACGGACCCAAAGTTTCCATAGCAAGTATCGTATAATAGTAGATTGTTCAACAAGGGACTAAAACAAGCCATAATGACAAGAGATATTTAGCCACGCGAGCGAGCGAGCGAGCGAGAGTGGCTATAGTTCGAGTGTCATTCTGGTTGTTTAGTCTCGCGTTAAACACTCTACTTTTCACTTTGAATGCGAGGAAAAAAAACAACGTTCAGTGCCGGATTAGCCACGTAGCAAGAGTAGCAAATGCTACGGGCCCCGCGCATTGGGTGGCCCCGCGCACCCACATCTAACCTCTAAAAGAGCGGCCTGTACACGTAGAGTTCGGACCGCGGGAAACGCCAAGCGCCATTCCAATGTTCTTGCCGAACCGTACGTGTAAATGCAACTGTAATAGAAAATAGTAAAAATGTACGGTTTTGAGCGAAGATTGGAATGGCGCGTGGCGTTTCCCGCGGTTCGATCTTTACGTGTAAAGGCCGCTATTCACCTGTTTTGGAACTTACATCAGTATGCGTGTACTCATATCCATCAGGATTGACGATATAATGAATAATCCAGTGGATATTCTCCAGCAGAATAACCTAAAACAAACCCCCACACGAAATAGGCGCATATCTAAGTCGCCCAGTTGCAGAAAAGAGCCCGCCACAACCTGTAACCTAAAGCGAACGGGGGTCTCTTTATAGAATTTGCCACGGACCCCGTGCTTGCTCAATCCGGCACTGACGACGTTCTATACAAAACTACAATATTTATTATAAGAAAGTTTCTTACTAATTCGTTTCGCGGTTTTTTCTTTTCTTTTGTTATTTTTTTGTACAGTGCCGCTTTAAATGCTTGCATATTTAGCCAACAGGTTCAAACATGAAAACTATTTTAATACTAATTGTACCATGCATAATAAAATGAATTCATCGTTAATATAATAATTAAATAGATTCATATTCGTAATTATTATTCGTGTTTCACGAAATTAAATCGCTTTGTTAAATATTTTTGCACAGTTGTCATTTTGAGGTTATTTCCATGGCCTAAAAATGGTCCATACACAATCACTGAAAATAGGAATAAAAGCAATAATCCTCCATTCACAAACACTGTGATTGGCTGTTTAGGGGTTTCCAAAGTAAATTAAAACAAAATTACTTTAATCCCTAGAGATTAATAAGGAGCTTTAGTCCCGATGTGCAGAGACTAAAGTAATATTTTAAGAGCATGAGAAGTGAAAAAGTAATTTTCATTTAGGAAAGCGTATTTGCGGCAGTTGTCTTCTTTACATAGTATAAAACAAAATCGCTCCGGCTGTCTGTTCGCTTAGATCTTTTGAACTAGGCAACGGATATTAAAGAGGTAAGTATGTATATTTTAAAAGCACAAGACCGGTCTGAGTGGAGAGCCTTGGGGGAGGCCTATGTCCAGCAGTGGACGTCTTTCGGCTGACATGATGATGATGATGATGATATTTTAAAGTATAATAAATTCTGGATTGTAAACGGGTGTTACAGAAAACTCACATAAACCGAAGCGAAGCGAGGGCGGGTCGCTAGTACATTATAAATGAGAAAGTTTTGAAGTTTTGATGTTTTGTTACTCAATCACGCTTTAACCATTATAAGGATCGGGATGAAACTTGGCACACATGGCTAGGTCCTACAATAGAGCATAGGATATTCTCGGAAAATTTAAAAGTACCCGAGGAAATAACGATGATCAAAATCTTCGCGGACAAAATCGCGGGCAGAAGCTAGTACTAATTAGAATAAGGCGCTTGTTGTTACGCGTTAAATTATTTCGGCCGTATTACTAAATTTATCGTTGAAATTAAGGTCAAGCGGGGCTACTACGTCCGTGGGGCAATTACGTCAAGTGGCTTTAACTCCGGGCCCGTTCTAAAGTTCGCATCGAAAAGTGAAGTGAGTGAGTGAAGTAGAGAAAAAGAAAACTACTACCTATAGTCCAGAGATGCAAATTTTCAATACGAACTTTAAAACGGGAGATAAAGTCACTTGAAGTACCTAATTGTCCCACTGACGTAATAGCCCCGCTTGACCTTACTAGCATACAACGCGAGATAAAGTCACTTGACGTAATTGTCCCACTGATATAGCCTCACTCGACCTTACTAGCATACAATACAAGCATCCAGGTTTATTAAATAAATAAAAAAAAACTCATGGTTGGCAACGCATTTTGCAGTCTTAGGATTACAGTTTTGAGAATTAAGTCTTGAGAATGCAAATTACTGTCAATGGATCTCAGATCTCACTTACAATCAGGTGGCCTTCTACTTGAGAAAAAAAAAGGTCTTTGTATCTATACAATCCTATTATCTGCTTTTGTTCTTGAAACCGCCAGCAAGTTACTTTACGAAACAGTTTAGAAGCATTGCATGAATGTTGAATTTTCAACCTTATTCCTTGTTGAGTAGGTTTAAAATGACCTACAAGGGAAATAGCGCATGGTATCCTGTAGTCTTTATCTACAGAGTAAGTTCTTGTCGAGTGCCGGGCGGTTGTAAAATGCAACAAAAATGCTTGCCATTATTCTTTTACTGTATTTTGTAGTCTGTTGTGTAAAGAAATAGAGTCGATAATCCATGTTTACCTTCGAAGGCGGTTATAATCTGCTTTTACTGCGAGCTCGTTATCCTAATTTAACACAGAACAGAAAAAACAGTAGAAGTGTGATGTGGGCGTGTGACGTGTGGCATGGTTATGGTCACGCTTGTGCGTAAAATTTGTGCAAATAATATTTTTAAAATAGAAAATAAATCCAGAAGCATGCCTTATTGTGTTATTTTGGAATGTAAAAATGAAAGCCGCGCCAAAAACATTTTCCATGGTGGCGTGTTATTTTTAAGATAGTGTGAGTATTGGCGACAACAGGGGCCCGTTCCAGAAAGCCACTCTGCAACTCTGCACTCCACAAATCCCACTCTTCAAATGTATTTCTGTCCCACAAAGCTATTGCAGAGTTGAAGAGGTAGAGTCAAATGCAGAGTGTGGATTTGTGGATTTGCAAAGTATTCCTGTTCCACAAGACAAATGCAAAGTTGAAGAGGCAGAGTCAAATACAAAGTGTGGATTTGTGGATTTGCAAAGTATCTTTTAGGAACAGAATCTTTGCAGAGTTTGCAAATTACGCAGTGTTTTCTGGAACACGTTTACTCTGCACTTTGCATTATCGTGGATTTGCAAAGCGAAGCTCATGGCACTTCCACTGTTTTTTCTATTCCGTGTTGGTTAACTACACAATGGCTTTGTATTCTTAAATGGATAGGTAAGCTCAGTTGAAAAAGTTTACACTATACCAAGGCCCGATTCCACTTGAGACGGTCATGAGGCGATAACAATAGGATTAGTGATAACAATAAATACCTGCAGAGACCTTTTCCTGCCGCGGTGTTTTATACACCAACAACTAGTCTTGATCTTTTCTTCTTATATCTAATGTAATATTATTTTTAACCGACTTCAAAAAAAGGAGGAGGTTCTCAATTCGTCGGTTTTTTTTAAAAAGTACTATATGGTAAAGTGGAACTGATGATGAAGACCACAGATGGCCACCGGAACTCCTTAACGGTACCTATTTCAAGGCTGGCGATAAGATATTTCGATAAAGGTAGTTGAGCGACTATGACGAAGCACATTTAGGTTTAAATATGACTATGACATTCCCGCGGCGTTGTCTGCGGCGAGCTTGAAATGTTCTATAGTTTCTCATTAATATTTAGAAGTGGAGCTACGTAACAGCATAAATAGGATCACTTAAAAGTATAAAATAAAATAAATGTTTAAAAAAACAAAAACCCGCCTTCAAAAAGCATAAAATAACTTCTTTAAAATGGTAGGTAAATAGGTCAGTCCAACTGAAGTCGGCGTCCAACAATATTTTAACCAAAAGCAGACTTCAGTTGGACTGACCTATTTACCTACCATTTTAAAGAAGTTATTTTATGCTTTTTGAAGGCGCGTTTTTGTTTTTTTAAACATTTATTTTTAACGTCAGTTGTCATATGCTTCGCTTTTGGATACAACTTATTTAAACAAATCATGTTTCGGCCTTGGGAAACCTCCACGGATAACATTTGCAATCTTCTTATTAAATATTTCATTTTTATAACTATAATATTCTCTTTAGTAGTTTAAAGTTTATTTTTATTTAAGTAAATTATATTTTGTGTACTGTTTATAAATAAAGATTCGCATTATAATAATTATTTTCACAGTTTTAATATTATTTTTATTTTCAAATACCAAGTTGTTTCATGCACTCTCTAGTTTAGTGCAGCCAGTGCCAAGTTGAAGTGCTCAGCTAGTTAAGCAATTAGTCAACAACAGCTAACATTAACCTCTCATTGTTAAGTCTCAAGTGGAATCGGGCCTTGGTATCTGAAATGAACTATATTAGTCTATAGATATTTCAGTCGTTTTAAACGTCTAGACGGGCATTTCACCCAACATTAGTTTAAGCAAAAAGGCCAGTTGAAAAATTGGTTCATTAAACATTAATGGGTTATCTATTAGTCACCGAAGTTTACCCAAAATTAATGAAGTAAGCTTTTAAAAAGGGTCTAATTCTAAATATATTATGTAATTGTTTTAGCTAAAATTCGAATACCGCAGGCATAATGACATAATATTAGGGTCAACTTCTCACAAAATGACCTAGGGGGGCTATCGCCTAACGCACTCTCATCGCAATTGTTTTCATTTTAAAAGTCGAAGGCGAGTCTGCATAAAACATGAAAACACCGATTGAGATTGCGAAAGCGTTAGGCAATAGCGACGCTAGTCCTAAACTTAGCATTAGGCTTGTACTATGGGTACGCAGACAACGATCATCATGATCATGTCAGCTGAAGATGTCCACAGCTGGACAATGGCCTCCCCCAGGTTTGCTGAAGATCCAGTCCGACGCAGTTTGCATCCATGGGTTATCCGCAACCATAGCCAAGTCGTCGGTCCACCTGGTTGGACACCGTGTTTTCTAGCTCGCTGGCACCATTCGAGAACTCTTCGACCCTATTGGCCATCTGTTCTGCGAGCGACTTGCGTTGTGTGTGTAGGCATGATTAACTTGTTTACAAAAGGGGTGAGGGGTATAATCGTTAAGTGTAGCCAGGTGATTATTCCGTAAATCTAACAGATGTCAGAAAACTTTAAACTGATATCGAAAGTACGTTACCCAAAGAGTAATATCACTTTTTTTTAATAGAAGCAGAAATATCCCAAATATTAACTTCAAACCCTCCCATACATAGAGAGACTTTTACGCCGTTCGTTGAGAGACTTGAGCGGTTTTAGTTTAAAAGGCCTTGTCATTTCACCATTATCGTAATTATAATTCATGAATTGTTCTATTTATTACAGATTATTCGTGTAAATTTTGAATATTAAACAGTTTTATCTCTTACGGTAGGGAAATTACAGCCTGAAGGAACGGCGTTATATGGGTATGAGAGCGTTTAAATTTAATAATTTTTATATTACTACTCTTATTTAAAAAAGTTATTAATGTCATTTTACTCATTGGGTAACGTACTTTCAATATCAGTTAAAAGTTTTCTGATATATGTTATATTAAGGGAATAAAGGCCTGGACACACTTAGGTAACAATTACACCCTGTATACGAGTGATAACTTGATAATCTGTAAAATAATACTAATTAACTACTATAAATCTATTAACTACGTGGTTTGACCTGGAGAATAAGTTGACCTACAAGATCAGAGTGTATTTGCTGTCTGGGTTGAATTTTGAAGTCTTTTGATCTGTTTATATGTGTGATTTGACTGATTTGTTTCATTGTGTAATTAATTACCGTTGCCACACAATCTTATTCTAATAATTAATGATGTAAAATTACACGTTAAATTTAAAGCAGTCACTGTAAAAAATTAAGAATGACACGTTTTTTATTCATTAACATTTTCTGTATTTTTCTTGACATATTTTAAAGCAAAGTAGTTTTCCGCGTCTACCTGTCTTTCTGTATTTCTGTCTGTCTGTATAAATGATAACTCCTCGTAAACTTCTTTTTAATATGGTTTTCACCATCAGGAAAATTTTCACGGAAAGTTTTCATGTTTAATAAATTTTGGTTTATTCAGGTACTGGTGTTAACTGTACTGTACAGTCAAGGACTTTAATTGTTATGCCACTATGGAACCCTGTCATAATTACAGCGTCAAACTACATGACTGAAATTACGCTTAAATGAATGATTAACGTTATGCGACAGGGTTCTATCGTGGCATAGCAATTAAAGTCCTTGACTGTACTGGTAACGTCAGGATTTAGTGCAGTGATTTAGTCAACATTACGTTAATGATATAGCCAACTAAGGCGATAAGGCCAACTCTCGTACTAGGAGAGGTGGGATACGAAGAGATGGGCGGGCGCGGCGCACAGCTGTCTTCTTCCCAACCCCCGATTCCTCAAAGCTCGAGTGCTGATTATAAAATACAAAGGAACTGGTTAAAATGAAATTCACAGAATTTAAACCAAACGGATAAACGTTAAGTTTAAAGCTTATAAAAAACCTTGGAGGGTTTCGTACCATTGATTGTTGTATAGGGGCCCCTAGACAGACAGACGGACAGCGGAAGCTTAGTGATACAGCCCGTTGACACCCTTTGGACACGGAACCCTAAAACATAGGTATAGTCACGGTAAGAAAAGGATGGTCACTTTTCGACTCTATTTCAACGCTATTAAGGTCCACAAGTGACGAACCTTTTCTTACCGTGACCAATCGATTGAAAATTCTTTTTCTTCTATCATTATTATAAGGCATTCACTTAGAGTAAGCCTTTGGGCGAAGCAGAGATCGTATTATATTATGTAACCTGTTACTTTTCGTGTGGCAAATGTAACTGTTCAAAATTGCTTAATTATTCCATCTCAATATTCCTAAATTGCGGCCTTTCAACATTCAGATACTGACGTAATTATACTGAATATTTTGATTACGATATCAAACGTTTTCCTCCTACACGAATATTTTGACTGTGAACGGCTGTAACAGTATAAGAAATTATTTTCATGACAGCTGAATCCCATAAAAGACGTTTGTTACGTTCCGAGGTTTATGAGAGATATTCACAACAAATTCTAAGGGGATTTACTCGGAACACAAGAATCTTATTGTTGTGTTTGGTAAATAAAATAGCGGGGGCCAATTCTCGTGACTTCGGTTGGATTTCGAGATATCTCGAAAAATGGCAAATCTCGATTAGAAGTCAGTTTTTGCATTCTCGTTATCTCAATATAGAGATTTTTTTGTTAGCACTTGACATGCAACGTGTGATCTTTAGTAGTTAAGACTGTATTTCACTGTATCTGAGCCATATAACTTCTTTCATGTCCTCCATACCGTGTCCGGTTACGGCAAATCCTGCAATAGGTCTTGTCCGGGGGATGTACTCTAATGTGACTGGCAAGGCCGAATTTTGCTTTAAAAGTGCGGTTACAGGGTGCACAGAAGAGTCGGCCAGCCGAGTTATAGATGTAGTTATAGGAGGGCTTAGTGTCAGTCTTCCGTACATGGATTCCTCATTTTATTATTTAAACACAGTAATAATTAATCCTAACTTTGACATTCCGTTGGAAATAATTTGTCAAAACCAGAATGTTTCGAAACAAGAAGATGACGGACGGAATTACGACGTTACGAACATGGTACTACTTAAAACTCTTCTGCGAAGTAATAAATATTTCCACTTGCGTTACTCACAGACGACAATAAAATCTTTTTGTTACGTTAAATGTCTGGTTATGACGTATAAATCTGGAAAACGAAATAACCAAATAAATAACGAAATAACCTTTTAACGACAGGCTATATTCTTAAAACAGTCAGACTAAAGCTTAAATTTTCCAGCAAGCAGTTGAATACTTCCTTTTTTCATTCATCATCATCATCATCATTTCAGCCGAAAGACGTCCACTGCTGGACATAGGCCTCCCCCAAGGCTCTCCACTCAGACCGATCTTGTGCTTTTCGCATCCACCGCGTTCCCGCGATCCTTACAAGGTCGTCACTCCATCTTGTTGGAGGCCTACCTACAGCTCGTCTCCCGGTCCGCGGAACATTATTACTCATTCGTTAACAATCAAAATATTAGCGTAGGACGTACACGTGCTCAAGCTTACTCAGATAACACAAAGGGGTGTCTGTTTGGCATAATATTAACTGTCCAAAACGTATTTGGCATACCTTACTTGGCATGAAAAGTTGTTCGACAAATTTTCACGTTGGAGAGAGCACATTTTGTTATTTGTAAATTACTCGTATCCGAATAATTTGTTTTTTTGTTCGAATTTTAAACAGTGTACAGTCAACAGCATAAATAAGTGATCATTTATGTACCTTGTCGCTTTCAATCGTTTCACAATTTTGTATTACATTTCAAACACGACGTTTAAGTGACAAGGTACATAAATGATCACTTATTTATGCTGTTGACTGTACTAAGAGTGTTTGACAAGGACGACTTGTTTTGTTTTGGTGATAGTTTAATGCTTTATAGGGTTCCGTACCCGAAGGGTGCCCAACGGGACCCTATTAATATGCCTACGCTGTCTGTCCGTCCGTCCGTCGTCCGTCCTAAATTGCTGTTGTATCTTTTGAACCCTAATAGTTAGCGGATTGTTTTTTTCTCTGAATATGTGCTGTAACGGCGGATTTACTAACATCTTTTTCAACTTATTTTTATTTTTGTTGTATCTTAAAAAAGGCAAAACACGAAAGCGTCAATATTGGTATAATTATTCTAATTCAATATATTTATTTCGGACTATACAATCCATAGTGTTAGTAACAAAGACTTATTCTAGTAAATTATAAATTAAAACAACAAACCCCGAAGAAAAACCAAAAAATACTAAAAAAAAATATGTTGAATTGGGCTTCGATTTGAAATCGGATTCAAATCGGAATATAATAATGCCTACTGTGCGGCGCTACGGAACCCTCGGTGCGTGAGTCTGACTCACACTTGACCGGTTTTTGTACGAGGACTCCAGATCTTTGGCGTGCTCCTATTTCTAACCAATAAACGTCCTCACAAACCTCATTTATCAATTCAACGAAACCGGTTTTAATCCCAAACGACGCGGCGCATTTACCGGAACATTCCAACCAATCACGATGATTAATCTAACTCAAGCCATAAAGCCGCAAACACATGTAGGTGTCGTGGCGCGTCGTAACGCGTCCTGTCATGACGGTGAGCGTGTTCACTGATGTGTTGTGTCAGAGCAAGTCACGACACGATACTGGTCGATAGTGTAGTAGTTTCTTTTGGTTAAAATATTGTTGGACGCCGACTTCAGTTGGACTGACCTATTTACCTACCATTTTAAAGAAGTTATTTATTGCTTTTTGAAGGCGGGTTTTTGTTTTTTTAATTTTTAATTTTTATTTTATACTTTTTAGTGATCATAATTATGTTGTTATTCTCCCACTTCTCAATTATTAAGAAACAATGGAACATTTCAATCTAGCCGCAAGAAACGCCGTGGGAAAGTTATAGTCATATATCTAAACCTAATTATGCTTCGTCATAGTCGCTCAACTATCTTAATCGAAATATCTTGTCGGCACCCTCGAAATATATACCGTTTAGGAGTTCCGTTAGCCATCTGTGGTCTTCATCATCAGTTCCACTTCACCAAATAGTGCTTTCCAAGACCAAATACACGAGTTACAATGAAATATACCAAAATCGCTATAGGTATGCTCATAAATTTTGAAGAGTTCCGTCGATTCCTCATGGATTCCACCATCAGATCTTCATTTTGATAAGAATAGGACCAATCGGGAAGCACCAGCTTTCAAATAAAAAAAGAATCATCAAAATCGGTTCACCCAGTGGAAAGTTCTGAGGTAACAAACATTTAAAAAAAAAACAGACGAATTGAGAACCTCCTCCTTTTTTGAAGTCGTTTAAAAACACAGTCCTCCGCCGCCTCTAAATTTAATAAATTATTTAATAAAAAAATTAATAAATTTTCCTTATTGAAGAAGTGTGTAAGAGGGGTACCTAATAAAATTATAAAAGAATTCCTATAGGGTAAAAGTAATTCTAAAGGGCCCGTCTTTATGAAGATAAGATAATTCGTCATAAATAGGCCGCGCTACTGCTCTCTGTTTTTTTTCTCTCTCTGTCTGCACAAAAATGGTTTTCTGCACGTACTTACCTAATTCAACGATTTGCTTTTGCCACGTCACGACTCACGACACGCCCCGACACGACCGTGTCATACCGACCGTGTGTTCCCACCTTAACTAACTAATGTTGGTGGTTGGTTATTAAGTAATTACATCTCTAGTGTTAACTGGCGTGTAAAACGTTAGCAACAGATTAACGTTTTGAGTTAACTGTAGATGGAGACGGGTACTCTACGTCATAAGTGTAATCACTTTCGTGCTTTCTCCCTTATTTTACTCGTTAAAGAAAGAAAGAAATTTTTTCTCAGGCACCAATCAAGTCTTCCTAGCGGTGACCTATCGCAATCGCGATTTTTTTTTGACCGAATTTCATTTGACCAAAAACGTTTCGTTTTTTAACGTTTCTCCGATGGCACGATTCGTCAATTTTTTATTTCACTATTTGACATTAAGTAAACATATCTTTAGTCCGAGCAACTTTCCTCCTTGTAGTCACTTGCCCTATGTATTGTTACGTATGTATTTCATTTCAAAGCCTATTTTTCATTTCACCGATGCTACAACTAGCCTAGGGTTAATTTCGTATTTTGTTTATTAATCCATTTTTCACTTCATCAATGCTACATATTTACAGATTTCGCTACGTTACGTCAAATATTCATTTCAGTCCAGAAAATCTTGCTTGCGTGTTGTACGAGGTTGTTTTTTTTATCTGTCAACAGAACAAAGTCGATTTAAAAATAGGTATACTCTTAACCCGAGCCGTTAAATTGGGCAAATGATACTAGGGTAAAATCAGAAATGGAAAATAGATAAATTGACAAACCATTACATTGGACAACTGTTTGTACGCCGAAACCAGTAATAAGGAATAGATAATTTGTCAAATCGGTAAAAAACTACAACAAGTAATGAGTAAATGAAAATATTCGTAGTGAACTTTCAGGTAAACAAAAAAAAATCCAAACCACAATTGTCGAATAATATTTGTCTAACCGAAGCCTATGTCCAGCAGTGGACGCCTTTCGGCTGACATGATGATGATGATGATGATTAGTCGCACCAAAATTCGGTCAAACATTTTTCGGAGTTCAGATAGGTAACCCTTCTTAGCCGTGATATCACTGAAAAAAAACATTTGCTAACAGTAGCAAATTTTTTAGCTGCTTGTAACATAACTTGAGTGACTACAAAACTAAGGCACTAAATAACAAAACTAGTTCGTGATGTCTTCCAAATCAGTTTGGCAATATTAAAATAGTTTTGGTTCCATAGTATTAAAGTTTGGCTAAACGTCAAGTAGCCGAACTAGTTTAGTTTTTTTTTTTTCAGAGTAGTTTTCCTTTTAAATTCTACGGTAATATAGTCTCACAGATATAGACTCACTCCCTAAAATATTTGAGTACTTATTTCTTGAAAGCTTTTATATAATACCTATGGTTTTAAGTACAAATCTAGCAAAGAATGCGTAACATTTGCATCAATGGAACTCATGGAAGGTATTTGTAATAAACAAATCTCAAATGTGAATCTTCGACACAACAAAACAATCAGCGAATCTTAATTATTCAGAACAAAGACCAAACGTTCCGGCGTTTGATAGCCGGAATGTCACACGGAATTGGACAATGCTATCTATTTGTACACATTACATACACTCGTACAATAAGGGAACTGAAAGACAGTATGTGGAGTAAATAAGTTTTTAAAGGGTCGGCAACGCGCATGCTACGGTAACCGCTTAACATCAGGCGGGCCGTACGTCAGTGATACTGCAATACCACGTAAGTAACAAATTCTATAAGTTGCAAAATGTACCTTATTGACTAGCATGCTAGGGTGTATGTTGCATCTCATTAAATTTATTAGTTACGCGGTATTACAGTATCACCGACGCGTACGCTTCTTTGCCACCATCGTCGTATAAAAAAAAACATAGGGTAGAAGTACCGGTTTTGGCCATCTTTACACCGTTTTTGGACACTCTAAATTTTAACTAATATTTAATGCATTATGAAATTACAAACATATTTTTATATTTTACTTATGTTTATGTTAATCTTCAGTCTTAACTATTAATGAATATTATTTTTAGTTTTACAGTATTTGGGATACTCATTTCAACCTTAAATGGCCAAAAAGGGTACAGTGTCCACAAACGGTACTTCTGCCCTACGACGTTTTACTCATTGCAAAATTGTTTCGTACCTATCTCGTCTACGGGCCCAACTAACCGCTCCGTCATTAATGCATTAAAATATATTCATTTATCTATTTAAAAAAAGTCGTTTCTAATTAAAACGTCGTATCATAAATATTCAAACACATGCAAAGTTGTCCTTAAATATCCCGAGGTAAAGGACCTAGATAAAAGATAAGACAATTGGATGATCCAAGGGATTTTCCCGTTGAGATGTTTTATATCTCCGTAACCTCATGCGACGTAGGTGGGAACGGATGATTAATGTTATTGTCTATTGTTTCGTGGGGTTATCCACCGGGATAAACTGTGTCGTGGGGTTATAACAATACATTTACCTACGAATGTATTAAAAAATCTCTTTAACGCCGGCGCCCCGAGTAAGTTACGAGTAATGACGAATAAGTCGTTAATAGTGACGATTTTTAATAAATATAATTATATTGTGTTTTCTAATAAACGAATCATATACAACAAAAATCGAAGAATGATTTTTGTTGCACAAGTGACAGACAGATACACAATGTATAGGGTACTAGCGACCCGCCCTCGCTTCGTTTCGAGTTATGTGAGTTTTCTGTAACACTCGTACATAAACTAAAATATATTATACATAAAAACCTTCCTCTTGAACCACTCTATCTATTAAAAAAAAACTGCATCAAAATCCGTTGCGTAGTTTTAAAGATCTAAGCATACATAGGGACAGCGGGCAGCGACTTTGTTTTATACTATGTAGTGATATGATATGACATAACTCAATAACAACTGAATAAGTAGCTTAGATAAAAATATACAGTCGAATTGAGAAACCTCCTCCTTTTTTGAAGTCGGTTAAAAAGTGGCCACCTTTTTCCGTTAAGGCCGCATTCACCAAACTGGAATAAGATTTACTCCGAGATTAGTCTATATAAATTCGGTGTTTAATCTAGGTATAAGACCTTGTTTAGTCGAAAGCAACCTTAGTTGACTACACGAAGGTTATTAAACTTTGTCTTATCTTATATGCTACACAATATGGCATCGTAACTCCCAAACGGATGGATTGTCGTCGCGTTTGTTTTTAAGAAATCTATTTCAATCGGGATCAGTTCTAAAAGAAGGGGTTGCAATTATGTCGGGCTTTTTAAAATATTTTAAATAGATATAGTTTTAAATAATATATATATCACTCTACTTACGAGCTGAAGTAATGTTACGTTGTTTTGGAATTTTACAAGTTTACTCTTATTTTTGGTCGCTAGTGTATGTGGCTAGGGTGACTTCAAATTGGTTATTCAAAACACTTGATTGTGGTTCAGTTAATGCTGAATGGTGTATTACATTTACTCAGTTGTTTAAATTAGCCTTCTTTAATTATTGTTAATTGTGTAATTAGAATAATACAATCCTTAATTGTGGTTACCCTACAGACAATATCTGTCATACCTGTCAATCGATGATATCAATCTAATTTAATCATAGAGGTAGGGTAACCGCATGAAGCCAAAAACATAATAGATAAATGAAAACTTAGAAAAAATAAAGTTTTAATCAATTTAGCAGCTTAAACTCAGGAGACGGGTTTAGTTTAGGTGAGATGTGTGTAAAACATTGATTTTGCATTATCAAGTTGAAGTCACCCAGTATAAACAGCACGGGTAGCACAAGTTGTATTTTCTCGCTTGTCGCTCAGCGCGTCTCTATCGTTACGGACTAGATAGGAAGGGAGATCCGAGCGACAAACAAGTCGCGGGCAACTTGTGCTAGCCGTGCAGATTAATGTTCGGTCGGAAGGCAAGCAAAAGTTTCCTACCACTTTGTAAACGTAAACAATCAAACTTTGCCACTTCATAATTTATTTAATTTGCCAAGCGCTAAAAATAAGTGGAATACTGTGTTTTATAACACAAAAGAAACTTTACGAGTTTTATGACCGCGTGCCTAAAATTATATTTTAGATGATAGTGTGGAAAGTTTCGCTATTATACACGCCTCTAATGTTCTAAGTTAAAAATGCTTGCTGGTTTATTACTTATCTCATTTTAGTAACGTCTTATTTTTAAGTTGTTCTGCTTTAATGGCCATTAAAGTGATTCAATAAAAATTTTGAGAAACCATAAATATTTTTAGACTGTCATTTTCATATTTGTAAATGTCATATACTTTAAGTATTGTAATAATTTGCAATACAACAATGTGAATATAGCAGTTGTGTTCGTATTACTGTGTTTTGGTGTGAGGCATAGCATAAAGGCATTCCATTTTGGTTCTTCTTTAGTCTTAAATGTGGACAAAAGATCCTTTACGTTACTGTGATAAGCTACTAAAATGTGGGTATAGCTACTTCTGAGTTCGCCTGTACCATTGTATATTCTGTGGTTACAGTAACTTGCAAAGTCCTCACTGTATTCCGACAGAGCGGGTGTGATGAGTGGTGTGTTTGTCAAGTACTCGCACATTGTTTGAGTAAAGTAAATGAAACTGTTCCGCTATTTGGTGCATCCGCGCTTTCACTGTACAAGATTAATTTATTCGCTTAACTTCAAACTCTGATACGAATTTAAAACTTAAGTAATTTGTTTGAAAAAAGACGCAAATAGCTAAGGTCCAAAAAGTTGGGCACGCTAACTCACTCAATTAAATTTTCTATGAAAGTTTTCCGTTGTGACACGAACATTAGCCATAAAATTGTAGGGATACTTTTCGTCGCACAACGGAACTTTTTTCGACTTCGTTGTTTGTATGGTTAACTACGCTTAAATATGGTCCAACTTTTTGGTCCTCAAACAAATTCTGTTGTTCTTTTGCATGGACTTATCCGAGTTTGAAGTTAAGCGACTGAATTAAGATTTCACTTCTCACGTGAAATGAGTCATAAATAGCCATGTTAGGAGGTCTAAACTCCCTAGGGACTAAAGTGACACTTTACTTACTAGGGACTATATACAACCTCCACCGCCTCAGTCTTCGCTTCGGAAAGGTTGTCTATTGAGTATGTGTTGTGTTCTAACCCCAAAAACAACCTTGTTGCCTCTTTCTGCATTACGCGTTGAGAGTAAATATGATATTTAGCTCTATTACGTTGTATTTATATATATATGTTTAAATTATTATTATTTAAGATTTATTTGCTTTGTGGTGCTGTCAACCGCTTAATGTTTTTGTATGTTCTATTTCTCCCGCCAGAGGAAGACGACCCGCGTACAGCACAACCGTGACACGATTCTGTTTTAAATCTTTTAATTAATACAACTTCTATTGACTATTCATTATTTATATTATTTCCGAGTATATTTAGGCCCTCGTAATACAATATTGACTTTATGATAGCTGTTACAATGTGGAATTTAGACTCTGGCCGTTAGTCCTTTAGTAAGGGCGTATTCTGAGCACGATTTTTTTCCGTCCATCGGGAAAATGTATGGCGATTGGAATCAGTGCCAAAATAGTCAGCGTAGTGTCAGTATCCGTATTTAGTACTAAAATTTGATAACACGTTGACATTGATATCGAGACGTAAAGGAGAAATAAACGCTAAATAATATATAACGAACTGGGTCGTAAAAAAAAGTGCACCTGTTTAAGGACTAAAATTAAGAAACGGTAACTAACTATTCTGCTATAAGTAAAATTGTGATAAATCTCAGACAAAACTCCTGTAGTAAGTGCGACCATATTACTAACGGGTGAGGATTGAATCTACTTCGTTTATTGAATTTGAGATAGCGCCTATGAGCCGTATGAGGGCAGTATATAAATGTATGAGAAATTTTCGTTACTCACATGACTAAAGTTACCGTTTGTCTTGTCTTGTCCTTAATTATAATTAAATAAATATCTGGGGCTAATTTCATGCGAAATTGACTTAGTTCCAAGACTTCCAAACCAAGATCTAAGGTTGTATAGGTGAAAAACTTAAATAAATGACCTCTTGCATGTAGTTGTAACATCTGTATCACAAAACATCATCTGTATTAAAGTTTTGTACACAACTACATGCAAGAGGTCGTTTACTTAAGTTTTTCAACTATACTATTGGTACTAGACAACGACACATACTCGCACTAGAAAACATGAGAATCGGAAATAAATACTCGCGTTCAGTACACAAATATTAGCTCACATCGAACCGCTTCGCAAGGATCTAGGCTAAACGCATCGTCAATTAGCATAACTCGGTAATTTCAGTAATTAATGTTTACACACATTATGTGTGTGTGTGTGTGTGTGTGTGTGTGTGTGTGTGTGTGTGTGTGTGTGTGTGTGTGTGTGTGTGTGTGTGTGTGTGTGTGTGTGTGTGTGTGTGTGTGTGCGTGTGTGTGTGTATATGTGTGTTAAGATATCGCGCGGCTTGCACGACCTTTCTTTTTGCCGCATCGTTATTATAACTATAGTTGCTTGCCGCAGACGATCCTGGGAGCGTTGCCGGTGGCGGTGGCGGCGGTGAACCGAGAACCGAGCCTGCTGCCGGGGCTGCAACTTCGCTTCGTGGCTGCGGACATCGGCCGCTCACGTCGGCCCATGCCGAAGGACAAGGACAGCCTATCGTTGAGGTACGTGTGGAAAATGGTTCACTATTGTTTTACTATTCATCATTTTTAGTGTTCCTTACCAATATGGTAAAATAGGAAAACTTATGGTATGGTTTGGTATGGTTGCAAAGTTCAGTACCCTTGCCATGAGTACCAATTAACGTACTCACTCTGTCCCTCGCAGACTTCGCAAGTATTCTTATAGAGTGCAAGGGACAGAGCATTCGACTCGCTAGCGAGTACAGTAATTGTAACTCCCGTTCTGCCCTCCTAAGCAAAAATGCAACAACTAAATACAAAAGCCAAAGCAGATTCAACTCTCTTCTGTTTGTAACTAGGTTTCAATTTCTACAGATGTTTTGTCTGAGATATCGCCATTATGCTTAGTAGGGCAGCGTTAAGGGTACTGAGTATTGAATGGGAAAAAGTTATAGTGAGCAGTCAATCGCCACCTGGAACTTTTTAGGTTTCAGCTCATAAATGCGGCTGTTTTTTAAACATACTTGATTTTCACACATACTTAAACTATAAATCGGGACTCTCGCGTAATTATCCCGATATATCGTTTAACTATACATAAGGGTTCTATTCTAGTTGTAGATACGCAACTAAATATCCAATACCCTGTTATAGCGCTTCGAACCACACTCGACACGATGCATTAGCACTTACGAGACAAATCGTTATTCGATAACGGCTTCCTTAATGTAATCGATTAGTGATACATAAAAGGGAGACAGTTTTGTGATGGCATTTAGATTACGAAATAAACTATAGTTTGGCCGCGACTTTGTACGTGTACAATTCGTTTCTTGCAATAAAAGTATCTTTTTCACCAGTTAGGGTTTTCATTTCGAAAAACCCTTCCTTAATGTAAAATAATGTTGTTTTTTCAATGTAGATTTAAGTGACAATGGAAAGAGCTATTCTTGGAATTTTCCTGCGGGGTAGAGAAAATGAGGGGATTCGTAGAACTAAAGTTAAACTGGGTCTCCATTACTCTCGAGTCGAACATTGGCTCGTGCGGCAGCCGCGCGTAATTTATACAACTCTTTACAGTTCCGCGAGGTGCAAACTTTATTTTTAGATGATTTTCGTACTTTAATTAAACCGGAATTTGATTACTTGTCCAAGTGTTTTTAATATTGATATTATTGAGTAGGCTTATAAACGTATTATATACATGTAAAAGGTGGTAACTGTTTAAAAATACAGTAAGTAGGGGGTAGGAAGTCAAACCGGTAACCCATAATTTTATCGAATTCCACTTAATCGATTGTTTCATTTCATCGAATTTAATTTCATCAAACGCTATTTTCTGGTGAAACCATGATGCTTTTAGGATATCTTAAACATTAATTAACGTAAGTTACGTTAAGCTAGACATGCGAATAACAAAAAAAAAAACTTGTGGCGAGAAATGCCTTTCGATTAAATTAAAATTCTGCGTATTAATACGTTCGTTAGGTCTTTATTACTATAGGTATAAGAACGTGTCAGATATTTTAACGCCCAATGTTGGATAATATTATTATTGCGGGTGACTGTACCCAGTCAAACCATTCTATACTCTATGGGTAACCACATTAAATTTAAAAATGATTGTCTATTACTGAACAAGCTGCTTTCTTTACCACGGCAGTTAGGCACTTTTACACGTCAAAAATGTACCAGTGTTTCCCAAGAAAAGACCGCTGCTGAGAAGAAGCACGGCAAGAAACTTAGCAGTCAGGCATTCTCTAATATAATACTTTGACGGTAAAAACCCGTGACATACAAGATGACATCGAAGACGTGATCAGAAACCAGTTTTTGAGACTCGGTAATTGATGGCCATTTCCAAGCAATATTAGTTACAAGAGAAACAAAAGCTATTTCGTTTTTGTTAATTTTCCCTTTAATGAAATCACCGATTAAGTAAATCATGGTTACCTGTAGCTGCTGAAACCAGACCGCTGAAGAGGAGGTTTTGAAGGCTTTGCTAATTTAATTAAAAACTTCGATTTGATACTGTAGATTTATTATCGGTTACTGGTATACAGAAATAGTGCCAAAATTATGCGCAGCTGAGTGGAAGTTAAGAAAGCTAGTGACTTGCCATTTTTGACTCGTTTAAGCTCAACGGATTGTTTGAGTGGGGATAAACGTTTTGGTATTGCTTGAAGAGTAGAATTGATTATTAATATGAATGATTTTAGTATTTATGTAATTTGGAAACAATTAAAAATAGGGGAGAATTAAGTAAAATGAATTAAAATTTATACAATAAAAAATGTTGCATAGGTACGCCACATTACCCTATTTTTAGAATTATAACTATGGATCATGTTCAGACTATTTCACTTTAATGACACTTCGGTTACAATGACAATTCAAGCCAGTCATTGTCGATTATTCGTTTTGTTGTTTCGTGGAAATTAGAAAATCTCTTTCTGTCAAGGAGGGTCCACATTGTTTAAAATAAATTATTTATTTTGATCATTGCGTAATTAAGTCTGAGTACTACATCTAACACATACATACCTGTATTATTAGGATCCCAATTGAATCCTTAATTAAGTCATATCACTTTTGATCGCGTCTTCGATTTCACCCTGTATAAAGGAGAACCCAACTTTCATAGCTGAGATCTCAAAAACGGCCCAACCGATTCTCATCCAACCTGGCTGAGAATCACTCCAATTAAACTATTCTATAAATAAATCTATGAAAGATGTATTTAAAAGCACCATGCCAACTAAAATTAAAACAAAAGTACTGAACTCTTGCCTTATACCGTGCCTAACGTATGCCTGCCAAACGTGGAAGTTCAACAAAAAAACAAGAGACAAAATAATTACATGCCAACGCGGAATAGAGCGCAGTATGTTAAACATTAAAAAAATAGAAAAAATTAGACACACAAAAATAAGAAAAATCACAAAGGCAATAGACGGATTAACTCACGCTCAATCATTCAAATGGAAGTGGGCCGGACACGTAGAGCGCCTACAAGACCAGAGATGGACCAAAAGGGTGACCACATGGTTAGGCCCTCAAGGCAAAAGGAAGAGAGGTAGACCTTTAGCTAGATGGGAAGATGAGCTCAAGAAAACAGCTGGACCTGACTGGATTCAAATAGCTCAATCTAGAGAAGACTGGCTATCTTTGGAGGAGGCCTTTACCTGTAGAGGGGTTCTTGCAGATAACTAAATGAACAATAATAGTATATAAGTTAAACTTCTGTAATAACACTTAAACCAATTACTAACAAAATATAAATAGATACTAACATAGACTATGAAAACTTTATTTGTCAATTCACTGCAAAGAAATAAAAGGCTTTTTTATTTTATTTTATTTATTTATAAATAAATCAGTTCATCAGGTACGATGCCATAGACAAATACACACACACGTTAAACTTACAACACCCCAGAGCAGAGTAAAGTCGAACCAAATAAAATAAGACCAGTTTTTAGTCTTTCAAAGATGTCAGATAAAATTGAAACAGTAATAAGACACTAGACATGGTCATGAATTTTTACATCATTTCCCTTCCTGACCCCCGTATAAAGCTGGGCATTCACGACCGGTCCAACAAGCCGAATAGAGCGGCGCCGCGCCAAAAACGACCCGTGAATGTCAAAACTGTAGCGTTAAAAAGTACTTGGCGTGGTCCGTTGGTTTTCCAAATGAACGGAAAGCCGGCTTGACGCCATCACGCCATCTGAATGGACTATCGTGAATGTCGAAATTCAACGTTTGAACACGCCACGCCACCGCACGAAGCCAAATGGCATCGTTGTGAATGTGTTCTCTGGCTGCTATTTTCTAATCAGTCTGGCGCGCCCGTGAATGTGGTCACAATATTACGCCCTCGATCTGTTGCCGAGACAAAGGGCACGTCCGTGAATGCCCAGATTTATGGAGTATTCAAAGCCTGCAAAGTTCTTCGCAGTAAAAGAGACAGCAATATAGTAGTTAGATATCTCCGTCCCGTTCACTGCCTTGAACTTGGCAAGGGTTGCAACTTTATAATACGTTTTCCGTTCTCTGTAAAAGAATTCAAATTTGACTGTCAGATATCCGGAGTCCTTTTATTTTGGCGAAGTACGTTTTGCAATTGCGTTTGTCGTAAAGAATTTCAATTTAGTCGAATGCAATTTCCTCTGTACGCCGTTTGATCTTCAGAATATCTTTTACCTTTATTACATACCTAGGGTAGAGTCAGGGGTTGTCCCTTATTACATCTCAAAACATTAACTTAACTGTCATGTCATAAGTTAGCATAACAGACTTTGCGAAACGTACTTGTGCATTACAATTACAAATTTATTTATTTGCCAGTAAACACAACAACCAAAACATGATCAGTACAATATGTATGTAACTTATATATTTAATTACTTATGTATTGTGTTACTATATAACGTGAGTGTGATAAGACAATGCTCCTTACCCCCGTACTAGTAAAAAACTGTATCACGGTGAAGTAAGATCCGTCTTCCTATTGATTCACTCTTAACTCTTAACTTAGGTTATATTAAGTTAGTCAATGTTGCAAAGTAATATAAAAATAAAGATATGTAAGTTACTAAGGTACTTGTGCATAACATTTCGCTTGCGTAGTAATCGTAGTATAGGGCCCTTCCAAGATGCACTACGCTAACTAACGTTTCTATTCGATTCGTTTTTGAAACATACGCGTCACTTGTAGATGACGTGATACGAAAAGTCACGTGATCTACCAGTGACGCGATTGGTTTAAAAAGGAATCGAATAGAAACGCTAGTTAACGTAGTGCATCTTGGCAGGGCCCTCAGTTTTAACTTACGACTTCACCCGCGTTTTTTGTTATTACAGTCAGTTTTTAGTGCAATATAGTTTGTTTTTTTTGTTAATAATTATTTAAAGGACTACAGAGAACTGATTAAATTATACATATTTTTTTACATTTAGAACATACTACCGACCCGCCGCGCTTCGCTTTGGTTTATGTGAGTTTTCTTTTTTAATATAATAAACCAGCATTTATTGTGCATAAAAACCTTCCGTAAAAAAAAAAATGTTTAAAAAAACAAAAACCCGCCTTCAAAAATGCAAAAAATAACTTCTTTTAAATTGGTAGGTCAGTCCAACTGCATTCGGCTTTTGGTTTAAAATATTGTGGGACGCCGACTTCAGTTGGACTGACCTACTATTTTAAAAGAAGTTATTTTTTGCATTTTTGAAGGCGGGTTTTTGTTTTTTTAAACATTTATTTTATTTTATACTTTTTAGTGGTCCTATTTATGCTGTTACGTAGTTCCACTTCTAAATATTAATGAGAAACTATAAAACATTTCAAGCTCGCCGCAGACAACGTCGCGGGAATGTCATAGTCATATTTAAACCTAAATGTGCTTCGTCATAGTCGCTCAACTACCTTTATCGAAATATCTTATCGCCACCCTTGAAATAGGTACCGTTGAGGAGTTCCAGTGGCCATCTGTGGTCTTCATCATCAGTTCCACTTCACCATATAGTACTTTTCAAAAGCAAATGCATGAGTTACAGTGAAAAATACCAAAATCGCTATAGGTGTGCCTATAATATTTGAGGAGTTCTCTTGATTTCTCCATGATCCCATCACCAGATCCTGACGTGGTGACAATGGAACCAACTAGAAAGTATACCCATTCGAACAACGAAAAAATTTTTCAAATCGGTCCAGTGGTCTTCGAGTAATCGGGGAACATACATAAAAAAAAAACCCGACGAATTGAGAACCTCCTCCTTTTTTTGAAGTCGGTTAAAAATATCTAAGTATTGGTGAAAACCGCATCGAAATCGGTGCGTGGTTTTGGAGGGGTTAGCGCATATTATTAACAGATAGAGAGACTCGGAAAGCTACTTAGTTTTATACTAAGTATGTAAGTTCCGAAGCTGTTACTAGACACAAAATCTATCTAACCAAATCTATCCGCATTAGTGATCTTGCGATAAATAGATACTGTACTTGTGTGTACTGCCCCCCATCCCAACCCCCATTCCTATCCCCCCTTTTTGGAAAAACTCCGCGGTTTAAGTAAACGGAGGAAGGACTTTCTCCTCCGGCCTTTCAGCACTGGCTGGGGTAGTACTAGTATCCGCGGGAGTCTAAATTCTAGTTGGTAATAGGGGCATTGGTGTTTTTAGCCGGTGCCAGCCCGGCAGTACCTGGGCCCTCCATTCCCAGGTCTCCGGAAGGGATTTTCACCTCTGCCCTTTTTTCTTAAAGTAATTAAAGCAAAAAGCAAACAAAAGCAAGGACTTTTGTCTTTGGCCCTTCAGGCGATTACCAAAAAAAAAGATACTGTATGTTTTTTTTCTTTTCTTGCTTAACTTCAAAAGGGATATACATTGTGATATATAGGATCCCACCGTGTGCAATATCACTTAAGTAATATCGATTATTGGGTGATAAAGGCCAGTTGGAAGACAAATCTATCTAAGCTACTGGTAAACAAACTCATTTACGAACCCACAAACAGTAATAAACACCCACACTAACCCATTAGGATCTGTAAAAATAGGAGTGTGTACTGTAAATTCCGAAAATCGTTTTTTCCATGTGGCGATTAATACCATTCGCATATTTTAGGACTTTATTTTTTCTCATTAGCTACTATTATTTTATCGTAACACCTTACACCTAACGTTATCATTACCAGAGATTGGACAAATGGGCGTCATTACACGCAATAATGTGGACATGACTCGAAATATTTTAATTAAACATATTAAATTACATTAATTGATTACTTACCTGAACTTTAATCTTGATCCTTTGCAGGACAGTAATAAATAAATAATACAAAGACGTGAGGAGTGGCCATCAATATTAATGTACTTAAGTCCATTAAAATCCATGGATTGCCAAAGGAGCTTTTCACCTCATAAGTTTATTTTAGCCGTGAAACGGAAAAACTAACCACGGAAAAAGTATAAAAAATGCGGTTTATTTACTTTAATAAATGTACACAATAAAAGAACTTTGTATTATTTAATTATTACTGACTTGCAAAGGATCAATATTATTGTAAGTAATCAATTAATGTAATTTAATTTGTTTAATTAAAATCTTTGGAGTCATGTCCACGTTACTGCGTATTTGTCCGATCTCTGATCATTACGCAGAATTTTCATCTTCAGAAAGGTATTTCTTGCCGCATGGGTTGTTTTTGTTAGCCACAAGTCTAACCTAACTTACGTAATTAATGTTTAATATATCCAGAAAACAGTTTTAGTAGAAAATAGCGTTCTATGAACTTATACAATTCTAGGGTCCTAGTGAAAAAGGGTGAAAGTCTCCTGAAGATCAAGTGAAAAAGGGTTTAAGTTTAGTTACTCCGTTTATGTACCTATACCCTTCTTCACAATGTAACCAGAATTGATGAAGTGAAATTCGATAAATTGATGAGGTACCGTAAAAATAGCTTTTTATCTTAGATATTCCCAAATTTCGTATCCATGTTATGATAATAAATTGATCAATGCCGTCTCGGCATCTCGCCCATTTCGAGAAACGTGACTTACAATTACAATTAGTCCCAAACTAAGCTCTAGGCTTGTGCTATGGGCACTAGACAACGATAACCTTATTTATATAGAGAAATACATACTTAAATACATAGAAAACATCCAAGACGCAGGAACAAATATTTGCGCTCATCACGCAAATATCTGCCCTTACCGGGATTTGAACCCAGGACCGCTAGCTTCATAGGCAGGGTCACTACCAACTAGGCCAACGCGTCAAAACGTTGACAATACGATAACAGGTTAAGTACCAATTTATTACCATGCTAACCACTTAACAGACGATTAGAGCGTTAACAGCTGTCAAATGTATGAAAACTGTCGTTTAACATTGATTAAATTTAACATCGTATGGTGAAATCGGTACTAAAACCGATATTGTTTTTACCGTATTGAATAGAGGCCCCAGGGCACTCTTGAGTTTGCTTCTTTTTAGACTTATTTTCCTTCCTTATTTTTATTTTTCTTGGTTGGTGGTGGTTCGTTGGTGGCAAAAAACTTGACTACTTAGCGAAGTACATTAGTACTACAAATTGGTCAAGATGGCGATCAAATTGCAAGTAGAACTATTACGCTCTGAAGTTGTGCTAACAGCACTGGGAACGAATAAATTGCGTTCTACGACATCAAAACTTGTAGAAACCGGACCATGCCCCGTGTAAGGTTCCGTTGCCGTGTTGCCGTTATTACAAAGACGAAAACTCTTCTTGAGTTGCTAGTGTTTTTGAGCGGTGGTGATTATTGTCCACCAGGTAACCCGTATGCTCTTTTGCCTACCTCTCATATAATAAAAAAACCGGCCAAGTGCGAGTCGGATTCGCACACGAAGGGTTCCGTACCATTATCTATACAACATTAGCAAAAAAAGTTAGTTGTATGGGAGCCGCCCTTAAATATTTATTTTATTTTAATTTAATTATTTATTTTTAAAGTGAATATACAATTTAATATTCTGTTCAAAATATATTTCAAGCGTCTACCTGTGGCCGTTTTAAATATCAAGCAAAAAACGGCAAAAAAATCACGTTTGTTGTATGGGATAAATATTAATTTGATTCAGATTTTAGTATTGTTGCAGCGGCAACAGAAATACATCTGTAAAAATTGCAACTGTCTAGCTATCACGGTTCATGAGATACAGCCTGGTGACAGACAGACGGACAGCGGAGTCTTAGTAATAGGGTCCCGTTTTTACCCTTTGGGTACGGAACCCTAACAAAGTCGCTTCCCGCCCTCTGTCCCTCTGTATGCTTAGATCTTTCAAACTACGCAACGGAGTTAAATGTGGTATTCACCAATAGATAGAGTGATTCAAGATGAAGGTTTTATGTATTAAAAAAAACTGGATTATCTACGGGCGTTATAAAACTCACATAAAACGAAACGGTCGCTAGTTAACATATACATTTGAAAGAGAGGCGATTACGACGGAGTGATTTTTCTTTAAGTGTGTCAAGAATTCGTATAATATACTTTACAAATTATAATTTTGTCTATTTCAAAGTAAGCCGGAATTAAAATCTCCAATGTGGTTCTATTTCAAGTTTCAGGATTTGGTTGAATGTATGAATGTTATTTGTTGGTAAATGCTGTTTAATTTCGAAGAACATGATATTATAATATTAAGATGCAATTTTATTTTTATTTTATGGCCTTGTAGTATGCGCTGAAACTCAACCGTAATAACACTGATATTAACCTCCCGAAGCCAAAAGAGGGGTGTTATGAGTTTGACCGCTATGTGTCTGGCTGTCTGTGGCACCGTAGCTCTTAAACGGGTGAACCGATTTGGATGCGATATTTGAAATTAGATTGCCTAGTAGTGGTTCTTAGCTAGGTTTTATTAAAATTGGTCGGGTCGTTTAATAGATATCAGCTCTGAAAGAAGGGGGGGCGATAATATCGGGGGTTTTTATCTACCTAATAGTTATATGGCTAAACTTTAGGCTTAAAGCATTCTTTACCAGTCAACCATTAGGTCGAGTAGAGCATGTTAAGATACGGATGCTGTTCAGACATAATCTTCTATACTCGAAAATCTAATTTAAGACCAAAATCCTAACCTCAACCGGCGCACATTTGCTGTGATTAATGCATTTTGGTTTAAGGGTAGTTATTTTTATCAATAAGAAAAAAAGTTTAAAAAAACAAAAACCCGCCTTCAAAAAGCAAAAAATAACTTCTTTAAAATGGGAGGTAAAGAGGTTAATAGGTCAGTCCAACTGAAGTCTGCTTTTGGTTAAAATATTGTTGGACGCCGATTTCAGTTTGACTGACCTATTTACCTACCATTTTAAAGAAGTTATTTTTTGCTTTTTGTAGGCGGGTTTTTGTTCCTTTAAACTTTTTTTTTATTTTATACTTTTTAGTGATCATAATTATGCTGTTATTCTCCCATTTCTCAAGAAACAATAGACCATTTCAATCTCGCCGCAAGCAACGCCGTGGGAAAGTCATAGTCATATATTTAAACCTAAATATGCTAATATGCTAAAATGGTAGGTAAATAGGTCAGTCAAACTGAAGTCGGCGTCCAACAAGAAATAATCAAGATGGGACCTGTCAGATTTTGGTCTTTAATTAGATTTTCGAGTATAATATGGTGTATAAAATCTTTTTTTTTTGTTTTATTAGCTTTAGAAAAGTCAGCTTTCCTAATTGAAAGACAGTCGAACATGATTAATCATATAGTTCGACTACAGAACGCTAAAAGAAAGATAAACTCGCAAAATAACATCTCGAAATAGTCTTAGTAGAAGTGGCAAGTGTATTCTGCCGTACAGAAAGGCGCTATCTGCATAGTAATAGTATAGGCATTTTAAATTTAATGTGGTTACTAATAGAGTATATGATGCTTTGACTTATACATTTAATTAGCCTTTTTAGGGTTCCGTAGTCAAACTAGGAACCCTTATAGTTTCGCCATGTCCGTCCGTCCGTCTGTCCGTCCGCAGCCTAGCTCAGAGACTCTTAGTACTAGAAAGCTGTAATTTGGCATGAATATACATATTAGTCACGCCGATAAAGTGGTAAAATAAAATCATGAAAAAGTTTTTTTTTTAGTGTACCTCCCTTACACGTAACGTGTATTTTTTTTTCTCGTTTACCTCATAGTGTGGAGTGTCGTTGGATAGGTCTTTCATAAATATTGCGGGTTTGTGAAAACAATTTCTCGATTAAGGTATCCGTTTATGAAATATTAAGCTTTAAACCGCTAATTTTTGTTAGAGTCAAGTGTCCCCATACAGCCCAAACTACAAATACTAAAAATCTGAAAAATATATTAAATGAACGCACATATAATGAATTTAAAAGGAAAACTATCACGACTAAGTAGACGTCATTGGTTCTTGAGTTACAAACGGTTTAAATGTTTATCCCTACCGAAAACTTATTTGCGGTGTTGGTAAACTGACCGCGACCTATGTCGATGGATGTCGATAACAGTTTTCCAACGGCAAAGTTAAGTCTGTCGCGAGGACTAATTTGTTTGTAGTAACGGCTTTGGAACCCTACACTGAGTATGGTCCGACATGCTCTTGCCCGGTTTTTGATATTAGGACAGTATTTTTCCACAGGAATAAAAAGCAAATACCTCTCCAGGGTTTACCGCTGAAAAGATCCTTTTCATTCGACATCGTAATTATTGTTGAACTACGTAAGAACAAGTAAAAAGTGTAAAAATACAAATTACAATTTACAGGCTACAAGTTTCTATTTCACACAACCTAGACCAATGACGACCAGCCATTTGAGCAGTGTTGCCAGGTTAGACCTGTAAAATTGTTAGTTGTAGCTTTATTAAACGTGCCCATGGAGTTAATTTAATATAAAAATACCGGAGGACTGGCAGCGAACGTTTGAACCAATTTCTCTTCTTGGATTAAATGCCAGATATAGAGCCACTAACGACAGATAAAGTTAAGTATTAAAAATACGTGTAAAGGTCTCTACCCACTAGAACGAATGTAATTAGTATTAAAATGTTGGTCGGTGACGGAACGATCTAGCGGGCATAGTCTCATACTCTTCAATACAATAGTACATTGTTGCAGAGGTTAAAATGTAAGCAATAGATGGACGAGTTAGTTCGAGGGCCGACGCATAGCGGAGGCCCTCGAAAGTACGAGTCCATCTATTGCACTTTCGGCCGAGGCTTAACACAGCTTGCTTTTCACGACTACTGCGAGGAAATATTAATCAATTCTTATAATAAATTTAAACACACTAAAAAATTTACGCTCTCCCGCAAATTTTTTTTTTTTTTTTACGATACCGTGCCAGAACTATATTTCAGATAATTAAAAACAGACATATATGACTGCACGGAATCTGGTTCCTTTGCCTATCCGTGAAGGGATGGATATTATTAAAAAATAAAAGGACTTCTCATTGGCCAATTTAATTTCATATGCAGCACAAGTCGAGTTCAGATTGGTCGAATCAGTGATCAGCGGACCGATGTGTTTGGTCGACTTGCTCAATGGAACAGACCAACAATGCTAAGATTTTTGGTTAGTTTAAATTCATAGTTGGCCTGCTCATTCAATGTACACCTATTGATTGTTTTGGGGACCAAGAACGGAGCATCTTTCGCCACATTTCCGAGCAGGAGCGTGAAAAGATATTTTTTTTATCGGACACGTTCCTATTACGGTCATGGTGTGATACGGTGTAGTGGGTACAGACCTTTAATCTAATAAAAAATTACGTTCGAAGCGGAAATGTGCTGTTAGACCTTTCGGCGTTTTTCTAGGAATTTGGGTCCTAACTATATAGCTTTGAAGATACCTGGATTAATGTGGAATGAAAAATAAATAGATTTACTGGCCTGATTTTATTTTACGTGTATTATTTAGGTACTGTAAAGGTGTTGAGTTATAAATAGAAAGTATGAAAAAACCGGTCAAATGTTAGTCGGACTCGCGGACTATCCATATAACAACAAGTCGACGCTGGAAAGGTTAATTGACTAACGGGACATTTTAGAGCATATCGACTTAAATATCATCATCATCATCATCATCATCATTGTGTCCTCCGTACCGTGTTCGGTGACGGCGAGTCCTGCAATAGGTCTCGTCCAGGTGATGTGCTCATGTGACTGGCAAAACCGAATTTCGCTTTAAAAGTGCGGTTACAGGGTGCACAGAAGAGTTGGCCAGCCGAGTTTATTTTATTTATAGAACACAAACATTAGTCTTAGAAACTATTTTCAAGTACTATTGATTAATAATTACGAATTTGTGGCACCTGCAGTGTAGACGATGGGACCTTGGTCGGCTGATATGAAAAGTTTTATTAAGGGCCTGTCATCCCGGCTACTAACCGGCCGGTGTAGACTCCGAAGATCCTAGAGCTGGTGCTTACCTCTCCCAAAGGATTGGGCTAGCTACCCAGAGACGTAATGCAGCCAGGGTCATAGGGACCATGCCGCGAGCGGACCTGCTAGAGGGGGTGTTCTTTTTATAATGGTGATTATTATTTATATCTTTTATATTTGAGTAGCTTGATTTATTTTAATTTAAATACCTTTAGTTTTGATTTTTAATTGTATTATTGTTGAATTCTGTATATAAAAGTGTCATTAATTTAAAAATATAAATTGATTGAGTTATACGTGTAGTTATAGGAGGGCTTACGTACATATATTATGTATGCTAGAATCATCATTCTACATCTAACAAATGGGTTAAAACGCGATTGGAGGATTTTTTAAACGTTAGCCAAGCTAAAGTTGAAACTTTTTAAAAAACGCAGTCTTACAGATCAATTTTCCACTCTCCAAAATGGAACCTTGTCTAATTTTCACATTTATTTTAAACACTAGAAACAATAGAAAACCAACTTTTTATGATTGTTCTCCTAGCTTAATTCTAGCGAAGTCCCGTCACAAATATGCCACAACATCTGTGGTTCTCAAACTCCACAAAGGCGAGATCATCTTAGGCAAACTTGGAATGGAAGACGCATACGTCAATGGTTCTCAAACTCGACAAAGGCGAAATCTTAGAGAAACTAATAATCTAAAACGCATTAATTATTTAGCTCTTCGCTTAGTCCAACCCAGTTTCAACACGTCTAAACCGGTTAGCAAGTTATCAGCGTATCAGGCAAGGGAGCGCATACAATCAAATCGAGATATTAGTGGAGTGGTAAAGCGGGTTAATTGGAAGCTGTGCTCTTCTCAGACTGTTTGTGCACTGTCTATTTGTGTATAGAGGGAATTCTTGGTTGACTTATTTACTTACTCGTATTGGTGTGGAGTGGTAAAGCGGGTTAATTGGAAACTTGGCTTTTCTCAGACTGTTTGTGTTTAGAAGGGACTCTTGGTTGACTTTTTTTATTGGTATCCTTCGTACGTAGGTCTAAGGATGCGAGTGCTTTTGAAAATAATGAAAAGAAGTAAAATTTATTTGGCACTGCACTTAAGATTAAAAAAATAATATTAAGAGCGTTTATGTATTGTTTTTTTGTACTTTAAGTACTGATTTTTTTAATCTCCAGACAACACTGTCGATTAAGTTTATATCTGTGAAAATCTTTAACATTTCTGCCCTTTTTCTTTTATATGGCAAAAGAATTTGAAGCGATAACTGTTAATGCCAAATAATTTCATCTGGGGATTAAAAATAGGCCTTAAGTGAACTAGATTTTGAGAAATATGCATTGGTTTCTCGAAAACGAAAAGAAAGAGAAATAGAGGATGCTCCCAGATGAATGGCGAAATATAATACTTACAAGTCAACCGACAAAGTTCAACATAACACTGCTCGTTGTCATTCTAGATGATCGTCTTTCGCACGTACTTTCGTCTAACTAGAAAAATACGTATTTTTGTGAAAGTTCTATATTCAATCCAAACAATGTGTGTATCAATGGTTTGAATATTATGGAATACTTAATTCCACTGTTAAAACTTACGTAACTCTTTCTGTGTTTTATTTTTAATCTGTTCAATAAAGGTTATAATGTTCTAGTTTTTGCGCGCGACTCCGTCCGCGTAGAAGTCGTTTACCGCTGTTTCCTCGGGAACTGTGCAATTTTCCGGGAAAAAAATAGCCTATGCGCTATTCCAGACTAATCTGTCTTTGTGCTCAATTTCATCCCAATCCTTTTAGCCGTTCTAGCTTGATTGAGTAACAAACATCTAAACTTTCGTATTTATAATATTAGTAAGATAAAGGAGGCCCTGCCACGATGCATTACGCTAACTAGCGTTTCTATTCGTTTCGTTTTTAAACCAATCGCGTCACTGGTAGATCACGTGACGTGAAGTGACGTCATCTACTAGTGATGCGATTGGTTTAAAAACGAAACGAATAGAAACGCTATAGTTAGCGTAGTGCAGTGCATCTTGGCAGGGCCACCAGATGGGTATTAATACTCGGTCGTCCGCCGGCACATATATTTAAGCATCCGTTTTGTTCCCAGGGTGATGACTCAGATGCGAGACCTGGGCGTGGTGGCGTTCTTCGGCCCCGACGGTACCTGCCACACGGAAGCCAAGCTGGCCGCTGCCTGGAATCTGCCACTCATATCACACGTAAGTATAATCCTTACTAGATCCATTATCTATTATTCCGATTGGCTTTATTAGTTTGTGAATTTTATCGTTAAATGTTAACAAATTTCATTCAAATTTTAATAGTAACTAAAATAAGCCTGTCAATTTATCATAATAGTTGGAATGCCAAACGAAACGCCATTTTGTTGATATCCATATTGAACGTAACCATGGCAACCAAATAACCAATCGATGGATATTAATCATCGATTTTTAGTACTTTAATAAAAATTGAATTATAAACACATAATTAGTCTCAAAATTAATTTTGTTTTTAACGTAATTTTAATTGGTAGTGAAATATTTTTAACGGTTTATTATACAAATTAGGATGTCAAGTGTTCACTAAACGCCAACTTTGATATCCAGAACAATAATAAGAAATTTTTATTATTATAGACACACATTATTATAGACCTTTCAGCTGACTGATGATGATATACGTTTCATACGCCTGCGCACAGTGCCACAATTCTACAGGTGAAACCATATGGCCTGGCTTAACAATTAATAATATTGAAAATAATATTAAACATTACTTAAAACTAATCACAGTAGGTAAGTAGTTTTAAATTAAAACGAACTACATTTCTAACAAAAATATGAGAAGCGGAAATTAATTTTAAAACGTTTCCAGGATGCGGAAGGATGGTTCAGTTTTCTTCGGAAACAATATTTTAGTTCACGACGTAATTTACGAGGCGGAAATGAAAATGCAATTTAAGTTACATACAGTTTAATTTGAGATAGTTTTACCCTCTTATTTATAAATGCGCAATAGCTAAAGTGTGCTTGAAATATGCTGTGTCCTTATCTGTCATTGTAACATTTATTTGATTTTGACAGAGTACTTTAACTAAAATAGGTATATTAGGGGTTATTCTTACCCCTTACTAATAAACGTTGAGTAACGGTGGTATAGCTATACAATGTTTTGTCATTATCTGTCATTGTGACATTTGAATTTGACAGATAAGGACAAAACATTGTATAGCTATACCACCGTTACTCAACGTTTATTAGTAAGGGGGTTAGTTAAGCGCGGGGTTTTACCTATAAACGGTTATTTAGATTTAAATAAGAGAGCTAACTGATAAATACAGTGTCTTAATCGAAGAGGATACACATACCTAATAATTGTAATATTTATTTATTTATTTAATCTTGATTGCAGAAAAATAAATACAAATGGCGGACCTAACGTCTAATGGCATTCTCTACCAGCGACCAAATAATTAATCAGAAATTTACATAGTGACACACAGGAAAAGAAAACAGACAGAGATAAAAACTAAAAACTTAAAACATTCTACAGTAAATATATTTGTCACATATAATACTCATACATATTAGAATTATATAATGCTTAATTGTATATTTTTGTAATATTTTAGAGATTTTGTATTACGTGGAAGACAAAGAAAAGGGTTGGTCAACGACTTAACTGATTTATTAAAAACTACCAGCTTATTGGGATTCTCAAGAATACTATACAAATAGCTATGCTAACTAGCTAGTTACTAGCTATGTGACAGTACATATGTTACATTAACGTGGACGATAGTCGAAAATATCACCAACTCCCCACCCACCAACAAAAATGAAACATGCCTCAGTTGATAGATCTTACAAAATGATGTATTTTTACTATTACGACGATCTATATGCATGGGGTTTTTAGAAATATCATAACCATATCGTATGGAATTAATTTAAAAAATAAACACACAATTGCTTGCTCTTGAAACGTGTATTTTTCATTTAAAAAAATCCAATCGATCTTGCAACTAAAATAGGTACCTATTTTGTCTTTTTTGGGTCCTAATGAACAGTATTGACACGCATCTTGTGACTGTTGGAGGGTAGGCAGGGGATCCATACAAAATCCCCAATCACCATTTGCTCTAAAAATAGACACGGAAATCAAACCCTACGGGAAAATGGGAACGGAAATCTAATTTTCCACTAGCTAACGAAGATAAAAGCCTTATTTAGTCGTTATTCATTTTCCGGATAAAGCCATAATGAACTTTCCCACGCCGATAATTACTCATTAATCAGATTTCAAATTTAGGGAAAATCCTACGAAAGTTAGAGGGCGATATAAATGAATGTTTAATTATAACTTAGGCTTTGAATGTGACGTCACGCGCCGGCGTTAATTTTTGGGCAAAGTCAAAAGTAGCTGATTATATTAGTGCCGTGTAAATGTGATCTTCAGACGGTTCATTTTCGTGTTTCATTTTGCGTCTTCAACTCAAAGTGACACGTCTGAACGCACACTGAAACAAAAGTGCCGAATGAATTCATTAGTGAATCGATAAAACGATGTTGAATATTTTTATTCAACATCATTCACTCCACTCTAAATGAATGAAAAATGAAAAGTCTGAACACAGAGAGCACGTTCACTCGGAGTCATCTTTATCACTAACTTTATTAAACGTATTCCAAGACAAGATGCACGACTTCATTCGACGCGCCGGATTGAAAGAAACTAATTACAGGCGAATTCTCTTTTTTATATTATTCCATCTAAGCCGTGTGAACTTTTTTTATGATAGGTTAGCTTTTAACACCAACGTACCCAAAAAATCAAGTTTTTTTATATTTAGATTTTATTAACTAAAACATTTTTTAGCAAATCAAGCATCCGCTAGATTAATTTGCACGGTATGAAGGACGGACTGAAAACCAGCGCTATGAGAGTGCGTTTTGCCGGATGCGTCCTACCAGTTTTAACCTACGGAGCCGAAACGTGGAACATGACAGTCAAGTTGGCCCACCGACTGCACGTCACCCAGCGTGCTATGGAAAGGTCTATGTTGGGGATTTCATTAAGGGATAATATACTTAAAATTCGATCAATTGTGGCAAGAATTACGATACCAGTAATGCTCTGTGTGAATGTTAGCTGCTTGGTGTAGCTCATTTTTTCAATATTTATGACAAGGTATTGACGGCGATTTAAACGCCCGTGGAATCACCCGCGTTAATGTAGTTCACATGCGTAATTAGGGCCGAGACTATGTGAAACTGTGCACGATATTTTGTCCGAAACATGTTAAATCTAACTTCGTTTTGCAACCAAGCGTATTTTACGGAACTTCACCAATATCTAATATATAAAATTCTCGTGTCACAGTTTTCGTTGCCATACTCCTCCGAAACGGCTTGACCGATTTTGATGAAATTTTTTGTGCTTATCCGGTATCTATGAGAATCGGCCAACATCTATTTTTCATCCCCCTAAATGTTAGGGGTAGTCCACCCCTAAATTATTTATATGGCAAAACAACGTTTGCCGGGTCAGCTAGTATTACTTTATTTCCAATAAAGATCGTTTGGCCGAAACCCAACTTGCGGTTTTTGTTTTATGCAATTATTTATTTGGTGGCTGTATGTATTGGCCTCACAATGAACGCTCGAATTTGATATCGTTGGTTATTCGATGGCTGCACTATGAGGTCACACGAAGCGAGTGTGCCGCGGTAGAGGCGAGCGAAGCGCCAGAAAGGGATCATTGGCATTATCTTATGTGGGGTCCTTACGGATACACTTCGACCCTATGGGATCTTTTGTGTTATTACCCCTCTTTAAATTAACCGCTCAATCCAATGCAGCCTCCACCCCTTCCAGAAAGCGCATAGGGGAGTGCAGTGGCGGTGCCTTGAAATCGGTAGCCACAACCAAGGACTTTATTTCCTACTCCGGCGAGGACATCACATTCACACGATAAGTGTTTCGTTGTTTCCACCTCTCCGCCGCACATTCTACAATCTATGTTGTCATAAAGGCCAACTTTGCTAGGAGGTTTTTCACCCAAAAATGTCCAGAAAACACTCCAAAAATGCTTCAGAGTTGTCTTGTGCTGAGTTTCCAAAAGTTTATTGATCCTTGTATTTATCCTTGGCATTACCGTAAAACGGGGTGAGTAGGGATTAAGGAGTGAGTAGGGAAACAACCTAAAATAAGTCATAACTTGTTACAAATAAGATCAAATATTAAATAGACAATAACGTTACGTCTATTGGAAATAATTTCAGTCTTATTATTAGTAACATATGCTTCATTTTAGGTTGTGTCCCTACTCACCCACTTAATTTCTACTCACCCCGTTTTACGGTACTTTCGTCCAAATTTTAGCTAGAACTAGATCTAAGAAGAAGAAAAAATCAGTTCGTTTATTAATAAGCCAACGTGATAAATATATATGATAATTTTGATTTCTCTTTCGGCGATTCGTATCCAGTGTGCCGGTAGCTATATTAGTTAAATTAGTATTGTATATATACGCATGTGTTATTGTAATTAAATTAGATTTTAACTGACTGACAAAGTGGATAACTCGCTTACCCCTACCATCATGGACATCTCCGGTAAATACAGTAGATGTATTACAATGACTGGACGTTTTTATCGACATGAATTTATTGAAACATAATAAATACCTACTCGTTGTCCTAGAACACATTTACATAAGACAATATTGATAGGTTTCCACCGGCGAGGCAAAAACAGGACAGAATTGGAGTGTTTGTATTCGTAACTTTTTAGCTTCTAACATAATATCTCCGGTAGCGTATTGGTCGCTACAGTAAGGAAAACTGAGAGACTATTTTCAGGTAGAATCACTAAAGCTGGCACGAATGGAATGAACTAAAGTAATGTCACCTCTCACTGTGTGAGTGCCGTCCTTTGAACCGATGTTCGAATTTCAAACCGAAAACCTGTTATTATTTTACACACTTGTATACTTTCGTTCACTCATTCAATCCATTCATGCCAGCTCTTGTGAATCGACCTGTATCTCATATAAGAGCGAAAAAGGTACTTCAAACTGAAACCCTTACTGTACGAGTGTATAAAACTGGAATGGAATTACATTTCTCGCGATGACTCGCTAGGTTTTATAAATATAAGTTTCTGGGAACTAGCTTATCATGTCTTTTAATTATAATTGCGAGCTCACAATAGCTTGCGTTGTATGGCAATACATGTTTGTTTACTTTTAAATTTATTGTTTCAAAGCTTACATAACAAGTAATCACTACAAGTTAACCCGCCAAACTGACAAGACAGTTTGTTGGCGAGATCGCACTCACATTATATTTTTTGCTATGCATGCAACTAATTATAAATTAATTACAAATTAATTAAGTAAATGGGCCAGCGAGACTTAATTCTTCTCTCACCTCGTCAGTATTAAACAACTTAACGTTCATCGACTTCAACGGTCACTACTCCAGTGGCGCCCTCATTTATCATGAAATCGAAGGATGGTTTTTTGTTGTACAAATAAATACCCAATGAATAGCATATTACTTATGAAACAGTTTTAAATAACCTTTAATCTTCCCTATAAATTGTGTATTCATTTGTACAACATAATTGTTCAACTTCAAGATGATACTTAAGTTTATTAGAAAACAAAATAATAGTAATGAGGGCGCTACTGGACGGTCGGCGTCCTCTTAAGCCGTGTACTCACTAGCGAGCTGTAACTGTTACTGTTAAGCCGGGTCCGCTACGCCATGTTATTCGTATTTTGCTAATATTTTTGATGATATCCATCCCCCGCGTTTGCCTGCGGGGGGGTGGACCTAACATGTTAGGTGTTAGAAAAAAAACAAGAACATGGCGCAGCGGACCCGGCTTTACGCGGCTCGCGAGCCTGTTCTTCACTAGAAGTTCGTTACTGTAACTGTTACAGTTACAGTTACAGTTCGCTAAAGCTTTAAAAGGCCTCATATGATGCCACGCCCACACCGGAATCAAAAGGGATAGCTTTATGTGCTTCCGCGCAAAGAACGTGAGATGGAGATAGTTTGCGCACGCGCCTTAATTGCAGGGTCAAATTCAAATAATTGCTGTTCATTTTAAATCTACAAAATTTATTAAAAAAATGGTTTACCAAGAGTAAGAAGTTATATGTACTCAACTATTCGATCAAAAATCATCGTTAAAGATCGTAGGGTTTCGAAGATTCATCCAAACCATGTCTCACGTTCGAAAAATAAAACTAGCGAGGATTTTGTTTCTAATCGTGTTTTCACGTTTTACAGTCTCAAGAAAATATGACCAAGTTTGATATATCCAAAAAACAGACCCATAGGCGTTATGGTTATTGAGATCCAGATCGCGGAACCTTTTGTTGCAGAAATGCGCCGGCGCTCGCAGCTCGAAGCGCGACGCGGGCGCAGGGCTCGGCGTCACGTTCGCGCGCACCCTGCCGCCCGCCTTCAAGGTCAGCAAGTCCGTCATGGCGCTGCTGAAAGCCTTCAAGTGGGACAAGTTCGCCATCGTGGCCGGGGACGCACTGAGCGCCGCTGCTCAGCAAATGGATGCTATTAAAGTAAGTTTGTATAATTTCTTCTCCTTTTTAACCTCCGCCGAAAAAGTCTGATTATGTCTATCTGTGTGTGTTGTCTTTGGTACCGTAGCTCTTATCGGGTGAACCAATTTGGATGCGATTTTTTTGTTTAAAAGCAGGTTTTCTAGCTAGTAATGTGAGGTGAGTGAGAATATACAAGGCGTCCCACGGCTATGCCACATGGAAGGAAAGTACCTTAAATATTGTAGGTGGAACATTTTACTGAAAGAAGACATTATTTGAATTTTAAAAACAATTTAAACTGCATTCATAGATATTTAAATAATTACATGGTTGAACCGAGAATCGAACCCGTTACACGATAAAAATAATTACCATGTAGCTTTATCATACCGATCGAATGGCTTCATCATAAGGATTATTTTTTGCTAAATAACATAGTGTCAGAAATAAAACGAAGACCATGAATTTTAACATTTTTTATACAAAATTAATCAATTTATGAAATGCTCAAAATGAGTTCCTTCCTGTTGAATACAAAGTCGCACTCTTTTGATTATTTCGCTCCCTGTCGATTTTTTGATCTTGTTGTGGTGGATCTTTAGAATAATACATCTAAGTTAAATATAACTTTGATTGCGTGTATAAATAAATAAATATATATCACGGGACAATGTCACACAAATTGACCTAGTCCCAAACTAAGCTCTAGGCTTGTTTTATTGGTACTAGACAACGATATAAATAATTGTATAGAGAAATATATATGACGGCGCGTGTGGTTTGAGAGCGAGTATTTAGACATACTGTTTAGTTATGGTCCTGCTCTTTCTGACGTAACTCGGGCACTGGGCCTCTACTTTCGTAGTTCGAACGTTACGCTTGCTCCGTCACTTACCTTCGACTTCAGTAGGATGGGCGAGTGAAAGAAACGGAGTATCCATTAGCACTACTGTGGTGTTGGGAGTAGGATCCCGGACGTGCGTCGCCATGTTTGACACTCTTGTTCTAGACTTCGCTGGTGAAACTGGGTCGTGAAATATGGTACGCCGCGAGCGTGATAGTTTTGCATTTGGCCTTGGCACCCTGTGCCCCTGGAACGTCGTCAGGCGGATTTCTTATTAACTGACTGTATTTTGATAATTAAACGAGACATTGTGTAACATCCAGAAAAGGCGTTTGGTTCTCCTTGCCCGACTATCCTCGCCTACAACTAAGTTCGACCATCGTGACGCTCTCTCTTTACCCAAAGATGAGGAGGAGCTTACATATACTTAAATACATAGAAAACATCCATGACTCTGGAACAAATATTCGCGCTCTTCACACAAATATCTGCCCTTACCGGAATTTGAACCCAGGACCGCTAGCTTCGTAGGCAGGGTCACTACCAACTAGGCTAACACGTCGTCGTCGTCAATTATATAGATAGTATAATTTATAATAATTTAATAGATAAAAAATCACCGATATAATAGCGACCCATCTTTCAGAACTGCTAGCCTAGTCTGGTTCCGTTTATCGCGTGACAAAATGTGGATAAAGCATCCGTCACTCTCAGACTTATATACGTGTCAAAAAGTGACGGATGTCTTATCCACATTTTGTCACGCGATAAATGCAGCCAAATTAGGCCCCCTCATCCTAACCTAACCCAATCAATTTTCATAAAAAAAAATTAAACCGTGGCCCATTTGTCCCGTTTGGGAGCTCCGGTGCCATATCACACACAGATACACAATTACACAGACACACACATACTTATACGTCATCAGAATATCAACGTTATTCAGAGTTGATTCTAAAGTTTGCTAGAACAGAGAGAAATATTAGAAACTTCTATAATCTAGATTTTGACATCTTTTGTATTTTTTTTATGTATTCAACTTACAAAAGTTCCACTTTGCAGTTTATTTTCATTTTCCAATACAACTTTAATCTTCTCTCGTAGCTATGATTGCAAAGAACAAATTAATTGGATCTAAAAAACAATTAACGCATAAAGAATTTTTGTAATTCAATCAGGGTTTTGGAGTTCAAAAGAAATCTAATTGTGTTTACAAAACGAAATGAGATCGTTAGAAACATTAAATTTAGCCTTATCCCGCGAGTTCATCCGCGAAATGTTCGTGTACAGTCGAGTTCATAAATATGTGTACACTTTAGTACCTTGTATATTTAATGTCATGTTTCAACTGCCATATGTCAACGGTTAAAGTGACAAGGTACTAAAGTGTACACATATTTATGAACTCGACTGTATTTTCCTGAGCTCAAGCTCTCTTCATTCCAAACGTCCCCAAAATACAGTGTGTACAGTCAACAGCATAAAAAAGTGATCATTTATGTACCTTGTCACTTTAACGTCGTGTTTGAAATGTCATACAAAATTGTGATACGATTGAAAGCGACAAGGTACATAAATGATCACTTATTTATGCTGTTGACTGTACATGGAATACGAGCAAACATTTAAACTAGCGTAGGTTATGGCTCTACAAGTCATGTAAATGTGGAATTTCGTTAATAACTCTAATACATAGAGCGCAATTGATTTTTAAAGGTCCCATCGAGCAGCAATGTATAATGTAAACGAAGATTTATGTCTCATTTAGTTATTGCGTGGCGAATTGATTTGTTTGAAAAAAAGAAATACAACTTATTTTAAAGATATGCGTACATGTTTGTATGTTAATTAAGATGCATATTAAACGTCGTTAAAATGTTTCCTCGTATTCCATTTACACACTGTATATTGAACGGTATTGTCGTGAACAAACAGACACTCATATTCATTACTCATTTATATTATAAGTAGAAAACGACAAGGTTTAGGTCAAAGTTGAACGGAAGCCCTTATCTTGTACAACTTACAGCGGTGGTTACAAAATTAGGGACGCTCGCGTTTTCCCCATACAATTGCCTACACATATGACTTTTCACTAGTGGCTACCAAAGGAAAAGTTCTTTTTTGATTTTATTTTTAATTACACTTATCATTAACTAATAAATTAAGGTTTATATGTGCTATTTGTCTCTGTTGAAAACGATTTTTTTATTTTATAAGGATTTAAAAAAAAAACTTTTGTTTGTATGGACGCGCCAGCACTGAGTTCAAATTCTTATAAAATATAAGGTCCGTTTTTAACAGTAGTTCACTGTACATTAGTTTAAGCCGTAGTTGATGATCTAAAGTGAATTCATATTTGTAGGCAATTGTATGGGGAAAACATAAGCGTCCCTAATAATAGGCTAGTGTCCTAAAAAAATGTAATTAGTCCGTAATTTACATTATCAAAAAATATTGAACAAATATTTTTTCTTTTGTCAATTAAACGAAAAATGACGAAGATACAGTGCGTTGAAGTTTCGCGTGACGTCACGCCGCGGCACACTTTATACCACGTTTACGTTACGTTACGTTACGAACTTTGATGCGCGTTATATTTGTCAATTTTGATCGATTTGAAAAAGCAAAAAATACGTGTTCAATACTTTAAGATAATCTTACTGACGGACTAAATAGAATTATTTTTTTTTTACCCAGAACACACCCCCTATTAGGCACTTATAATTATTATGTTTAAATTTTGCTTTCTCGCATATACTAGATGCCTTTATCTTTTGATTTTTAACATGCTTTAGAAGATGTTTGCCCCTCGTTGTAAACTTATCGGTTACAGAAATACTTAGATAACAAAATATTAAACAACATTTGAAATTACGCTAGGCGAGACACAATATGGTAAGAAAAAGAGACGGCTAACGGTTAATTACAAGTTTGTATTTGGAAGTACCCAGGATGGTTACCACTTAATTCGAAACTTCGAGTGCAGAGTCCCTGACACTCGTCACTCACGACTAAATCGAGGGAAAGGGATGGAGAAAACGTAACTTCGAGCTTAAATTTTGTGTTTAACACATTTACCGCCAACCAAAGCTACGAGTGCTACGCTGTAGCCTGTAGTGCTACGTCGTAGCCTGTAGTAGCATTTTTCTACTATGTAGCGAACATTTTGTGGACCCGATATCGGGTCGTAGGCACTGAATATGCAACAGAGTGTAAAAACAGATTCCAACTTTCAATGCCATTTACCCAACTAGATTTAAGGACTAATATCTATTAAATGGTCCAATTGATATTTATTAGTCGAAAAGGAACCCTTACCCCCTCACTAATAAACGTTGAGTAACGGTGGTATAGCTATACAATGTTTTGTCCTTATCTGTCATTGTAACATTTGAATTTGACAGATAAGGACAAAACATTGTATAGCTATACCACCGTTACTCAACGTTTATTAGTGAGGGGTTATAGTCAGTATGTTTGCGTTATAACTCAGAGACTCTTGGTACTATATAGCTGTAATTTTAAATAACGCCGACAAAAGTTGTAAAACGAAATTATTTTTTTCGGATACGTCCCCATACGTATAGCAAAGGTGTTTTTTTTACATGATTGCATCGAGTGTCCCACTATATGTAAATGTTATGGTACAGTCGACGTCATAAATATGTTTACACTTTACTACCTTGCAGTGGCGAAGCGTCACGTAAATAATTAGACAAGCCGGAGCAAAAAAAGGTGTATGGCGTGAGTACGTGTTTGCCCCTTCCATTAATTAAAAAAACATACCTACCTTAATAAATCTTTTAGTTCCCAAAAAGCAGTGCTGAAGTAAGTGCGGTAACTGTTTCTACGTGCGATCCTTGCAGTTAGTGTTCACCACCTTCGCCATACATGACATCACTGGTATTACATGAACAGTGTATGTCAAGTATGACAAAAGTGGCTTTGAAAAAAGCCGTTAGTTGCGTACGCACACGTTAAACACACAGACAATATATATAGTTAATTTACGTTAGAAATCAAAACACAGTAAAAATTAGCTTGCCTTATACCTATCATGCAAAATAAAAAGTTGTCCTTTGTTAAAAACAAAACAAAAATAAACCAAATTAAGTACATGCACTGCAGGTCTGCACACAGAAACCAATTAATTACAAATTATTTACAAATTCGTGCAACAAAATCAACCGAATAAAGAAAACCCACAGCCCGCGGCATGCGCCGTCCGTACCCGCCTTCTGTACCTGTTAAGAAAACCATGACACGCATATAGCGCCAAACAATCCAACTAAACCTAAACTAAGTTCATGCAAATAAATATAGAAACCGATTGAAAACTCAATATATAATTATATACAATTGAAATACGCTAGGTACAGTTCGATACTTATTTATATTCAAGAATAATTCTGCGGGGTTTTTTAACAAAATGAGCTAAAACGTTATCATGGAAATTGCTTTTCTTTTGAATTTTAAGAAGTAAATGTTTTTCAATGGAAATTACCCCCAGATTAGACAGTCTTGTTTCATTTTGACTATTCCGTGTGTACGTATGAATTCGCTTCAAGGCCGAAAACGACCTTTCAGCGGAAGCTACGGACACAGGCAGAGTCAAAAAGATCTGACTTAAAGTCAAAATCTGAGGGAAAGTCCCATTCAAAGCAGAATTACTTAAATATAAGTAAAGATCGTATGCGTCCAAAGTGTTAATACTAGAAGAACTGTACAAAACTTTTAATTCGTTTTTCAAAGCAGTTGGATCAAACAAATTTGGAAATTCCGTCATTAAGGCGGTTATTTTGGCCTCGGGGAAACATGTCATGTACTGAGCGTATTTCGATTTATTTATCAAATCCAAGAAAGTTAAGTTGCTAAATGATGCATAGCGAGAATTAATTTGACTAATAACGTTATCAATTATTTCAACAAACACACGTCTATGTTGAGTTTTCAAGTCGATGTCCGTATTTAGTCGCCGGCGACGTCGCGGTGGCTCGCAATACTCCTGAATACTGTCGTAAATAGAATCAAATTGATTCAAAAACTCTTCAGAAAGCCAAGATCGAAATGAATCGATTTCCCTGATTGCGACTTCTAAGTCGACTTGTTTGCTTTGCAATAAAGCAAAAAGAATATCAGTCCTGGCAAAAATATCGGAAAAAACATGCAAGAGAAAACAAAACTGCATGTCTTCTAACTTACTCACAAAGGATTCGGATAATGAAATTGAATCGACATCCCATGATTGCGGATCCTCTAAAATATGATTGAATATCTCAATCATTTCTAACCTGCAATTAAATATCACATTAATAATACGCGAGTGATAATGCCACCGCGTTTCTGCCACTCCGGGCATGCGACGATCGGAAATCTGTTTTAATAAATTTGATCGCTTTGATGACTTGTTAAAAAATCGAACAAGCCCATTAATATGGCCGAAAAACGATTTTAATTCAGAAACATGCTCTAACGATCTGCTTAAAACCAAATTGAGAACATGTGCATAACACGGAACGAAATGCGCCCGGGGGCACTCATTACGAACGAGCGCCTGAACCCCGCCGTGCTCGCCCGACATGACTGCAGCACCGTCATATGATTGACCTATAAGTTTATCTTTGCACCGATATTGGTCAAGAATATCTAGCAATTTTGAAGCTAAAACGTTCGCGGTACGCCTCTCGCTAACGTCGAAAAATCCAATAAATCTCTCCTCGAGCCCTGACTCTGTCAAATATCGAAATATAACACTCAACTGCTCTCTGCGACTAACATCGGGAGTTTCGTCAATCATGACGGACACGAATTTCGCCTTGTTGATCTCACTCTTAATCTCATCTAAAACCACCGACGCAACGCAGTTTATGAGATCGTTTTGAATGTCACTTGATAGACCAGAAAAAACTGGATGCGAAGTAGATGAACTCTGTTCAAAATGAGATTCCATGACGGAGTCGTATTTACTCAAATACAACAATGTCTCAATATAATTACCACGATTATCCGAATCGTGTTTCTCATCATGGCCGCGGAAAGGCAATTCTTGCTTTCCAAGTAGTACGACCGTATCAATAAAACGTTTCATTAAATTTCGGTTACGTTCAACTTTACGATTGTGGGCCTCAAAATTATTACCAAAAAAAGTTTCTATTCTACTGTTACCGAACTCATGTAATAATATACAACTCCGTATATGTTTCTCGCTTTGAACATGTTTCTTAGCTGAATTATATATATTGTTGATATCTGCAAAACCGGTTCGATTCCAAACACTGCTAGAATCGGAAAACAGCAAACACGAATAGCAAAACAATTTGTTTAATTTGCAGCTGCCAGTCAGCCAATTGTATTTATCATATAATTCACTATGGAAGTGTTTGAAGAATCCATCTCTACGCTTATAATCAATTTTTAGGTCCGGGCGAGCGCGTCCTAACTTAATGACATGTTTTTTATTTTCAAAGGATAACCTTGAAAAACATGTTAGCTCATTAAGTAGGTAATCTGTAAGACAACACTCAATTTGAACCAATGCGGCCATATTTAGTTCTTTGAGTACCTACAGACAAAAATATTTAAAAACCACGAATATAACCTAAATAAGATTTGGGTAAAACCTATAGGTACCTAACGTACGTAAAATAGAATAGAAACACCAACCTCCGTCGTCGTGAACAATAACAAATAATCCAAACAGTAGGTAACTACAAACAAATCATCACAGCACATGAACACCGAACGAACCGAACACTTAGCGAGCTAAATTTTACTAGTTATTTGAATCATAAAACACTAAATAAATAGGTAATTCAAAAAAACTATCACAAGAATTTCACTGTGTGTCTTTGCGCGACAAGACGCTAACTAAAGAAAGTAATGGCGTCGCGTATTGCGTAATTGCGTAATGAAAAAAGGATACAAAATTATGATTAAAGTTTGAAGGTCGTAGGTGGCGGTGGCGGCGTCCTCGGGAAAAGAAAGTGAACGCGTGCTATACACTTAAAGTTTAAAATTGGATGAAATAAGCCGCTCGGTGAGCGCGGACTAATGCACCATCTCGCTCTGATTTTTAATACGTTATACGGGCCGCCGTGTCTGTGTGTGGGTTCGAAGCGCTAGCAAAATGTTTCAATGTGTTAAGTTCGAGTCCGGCGAAAAGCGACCGCAGGACCTGAATTATTTTGTGATTGTAATAAGTTCGCGCGCAGTGTGCATTGTTTCTTTCTTGTAGGTAAGTGAATACGTGCGAGCGAGTACTGCGATAGATTTCGGCTTAGTAGTAAATAAATTGCGTTTTGGTTATGCATCGTATTATGAAGGCAAGGTAAAGCTATAGTATACCGGGTTATTTTTGGTTTTACGTTTTGTTTGTATGTATACCTACTCTATGCATAGGAATTTTTGGTAAAGCCGTAAATAATCGGCTTGTATGAACGCCTCGCGACTGCTACCTTGTCTATTTAACGTCATGTTTTAACTGCCATATGAAATTGTCATAGCGGATAAAGTGACAAGGTACTAAAGTGTCAACATATCTTTGACGTCGACTGTACTACGGCGTCGGAATCCTTCACTGAGCATAATCCGATGGGTCATTATTCGAGCGTTTCAACCGCCTCACTTTTGTGGACATCTTTTTGAAGAATTGGGCGTATATTTTGATGCCGTTTTTGGATATTTGTTAGATGTCCGGTAAACTTAGATACCTAACCAGAAACCAAATCGAAATCTGCAGCCACTTCTACAAAAATGTGACCACGAGAGTGATTCGGAACAAACGCCCAAATAATGACCCCGATATGCTCTTGCGCGGTTGTTCATAAATAGCGTTTGAGGCTCAATTTTACGAATACAAAACGTTTTCATTATATTTGTTATACTGATCAATGACAAAATTATTATAACCATACACCGGATAGACGGGGCAAAAATGTACCAGTGCTAGTGATTCATTAAATATCGACTAAGTTTATCGACAACTTTTTTCGTGACAGATCTTACATTTCTTGCAAAAGTAAGTCGTACCTTTATCTTCTATAATTATCAGAATGATCAGCTGTCCAGGAAGATAAACGATCTTTTTTCTTTCGACGCATTTTTAACTGACTTAAAAAACAAAAAGGTTCTCAATTCGTCGGAATGCTAAACAATATTGTTGTACTGAATGAATTTGTTATTCAATGTAATTCCAATGGTTGTTAAAAATGACTCGAGTCCAGAGTCAAAGTCAGATACCGGTTGTTTATAGTTGCGATAAGTATAAATAAAAGAGGTTTGCACATAATTTAAAGGTATTTAAACTTGGCCATTACTTATTATAATGATCATTAAAAATTGCTTTTTATCGATGTCGATAAACTTAGTCGACATTTAATGAATCATTAGCACTGGTACATTTTTGCCCCCGTCGATCCGGTGTTTGATTACAACGCATATACCTGATAATGTTTGTTTTAAGTATGTGGGTAGTTCTACTAGCGTTCCAACCGCTATCACTTTCCTGGTCGCATTATTCACCATTTCCCTGTAGGGGGTGCGCCAAAGTTCATATAAAATTGCAACTCCGATTATTGGAACTCCGAAATTTTTTCACATTTATTTATTTATTTATTTATTAAAAATATGAAATTACAACATATATAGGAACATATGTCCCACAAAACCGTTTGCACAGTTTGACTGTAGGATCGATCAGTCTCTACTCTCTTATTAAATCTATAATGAATGTAAACTAAACACAATATAGGTAAAGTATCCTAAATTACCATTATGTTTTTAATAAGGTAACTATACAGCTTTCTACCAATCTTTGCTTTAGTGGCTTCCTGCCTGATGTCAGAGGGCAGGCTGTTGAGTATATAGGGTAGGCGTTTCTGGAGACACCTATCGCCGTAGTAATTAAACACCCTCGGCACAACAAACTTGCCAGCCGACATCGACCTGGTATCACAAGCATCATTACGGTGTAATTGTAATTGGGTATGCTCTCGACAGCCGTGATTATTTAACACTAATAAATATTTATGCTTAAGGCTCACTGGTAAAATATTACAAATTTTGAACAAATTTCTATAATCCTTTTTATTCTTATCTTTAATTTTATTAGTAACTAACAGTTTTAGGAATCTTACTTGCATACATTCTAGCTTGTTTAAATTAGTTTTAGTCGTTAATCCATAGCAATCAAGAGCATAACCAATTATTGATTCCACTAGGGATACATATAAATACTTTAGTATATGCAAAGGCACTTTAAATCTTAAGTAATAAAATCTTCCCAAAAGAACTTTAAGTTTGCTATAAATAAAATCTACATGATGCGTCCAAGAAAAGTGTTCATCCACCTTGACGCCTAAATACGTCACACATTTGACGCGTGAGATGGGGTTGCAGCAGCAGTCTAACATATGGTTATGCATACAAGAAAAATCATGGGTTATAATGGGGGTTGACAGGTTAGATACTTTTAAATAGGGTGATCGGATTAATAACAGATTAGTTTTATCAACGTTAAGCACGATACCATTATCGTGTGACCATCGGGTAACAGCATCTACATCAAGCTGTACTAAGCGGCAGATGTCGGGTAGCTCGCTCGCACTGCCAGCGCACAAAATGCACAAGTCGTCGGCGAACATGTACGCTGAGCAGTACCGCAGCACGCCACACAGGCTGTTCACGTGCATCAGATAACTCACAGTACAAGAGCCCTGCGGCACGCCACACGACACCTGTCGCTCGTCACTAAGCGCCGAGCCCACCCGCACACGGTAAGAGCGCCCAGTGAGGTAGTCGCGGAACCAATGGTTCAGCGGCTCCCTCACCCCGCACTCACTCATGGCCATTAAAAGCGTACTGGTGTCCAAGGTATCAAAAGCTTTACTGAAGTCAAAAAACACTGCCAGGACTACTTTTTTATTAGCCAAGCAGGTGTTGATTTCATCCGTGAATCTTGCTAAGAGTGTATCAGTGCTTTTACCTTTCTGAAATCCATACTGGCATTCATTTATTATCATATTATTACTAAGGTATTTACTTATCTGCTGTACAATACATTTCTCAATGACTTTGTCCACACTAGAAAGAATGGCTATTGGCCTATAGTTAGAAAAATGTTTTGTAGACCCTTTTTTATAGATTGGACGGATTAAAGCCTGCTTTAGACCAACGGGAAACTTCCCAGAACACACAGACACATTAATTAGCTTTGCCAACACCGGACTGACTTTGTCAGAAATTGATTTCAAGTCTGACATGCGTATGAGGTCGCAGCCCGGTGCCTTCTTAGAACTCATCTTATTAATTATACTTTTAACCCCCGTAGCTGTCACAGGTCGCCACCTCATACACACCTCAGAGCCACTTACATAATCATCTCGTCTTAACCACTTATCATTACACATATGTTTAATATGACTTATTTCATTTGAAAAGTTTTCAGCACATTTATTACACACCATACTAACGTCACCTTGCCCTGACATGTTGTTAAGAATTTGCGTGTCTAACGACTTAACATTTTTGCCAAGTAAGCTATTAATTTTGTCCCATATTCTCTTTATATTATTATTGCACTCTTGAATACTCTGCTTATCAAAGTCATTCCTTTTCTTAGTTATAGCTTTAGTACACCTATTCCTATACTTCGTATACGCTAAGCGCTTTATCATATTCTTTGGATCGTTACTCCATATTACAAATAGACTGTCCCTTTTATTGATCATTAACTTTATATTATTATTAATCCAACTCTTATTATTCCTATTTACTTTACTAATGTTAACAGTCTTGTAACTGCTATTATATATGTTAATAAATATATCCCTAAACGCCAAATATAATTCCTGAGGACACTCAATGGTTAATAAATGCTCAAAGTCAGTCCCAAGTAACCTCTCCCTTACAAGCCGATTATCCAGTACTCGACGCGTAACATAACATTTTACATCATAATCATAATGATCACTCTTCATACTCTTCATAATATTTTTTAATACTAATGATCGGAACTTATACTCATCTGAACTTATAACGCCAATATTCATGGAACCGTACACCTTTCAGAATTTCTTAAATATCTTACGTGTAGATAAAATTAGGTTAGGTTAGGTTAGATTTATAACAATCCTCAAAAAGTAACAGTTTCTGAAAAAAATCCATTATGAGTTGCGATGATTATGACTTAAAAAAGTATGAACAAAAAAGTATAAGCAAAATTTTTCTAAGAAATGATGAGTATAGACACAAACCGTTATTTGTATAAAAAATCTAAAGACCAATTTTATATGAGCCAATATGGACCCCCTGTAGGATCGGATTACCATTTTGAGTAGTTTTGCAGAATGCCTGTGGCCCGTTTCACGAAGCTACAAGTTACAAATTACAAGCGGAACTCTCTTTCTAGCAAAGGAGTTAGAAAGAGGCTTCCGCTTGTAATTTGTAACTTGTAGCTTCGTGAAACGGGCCTCTAGACTCCTAGAAAATAACCGAAAATGGTAATCCGAACCTACAGGGAAATGGTGAATAATGCGACCAGGAAAGTGATAGCGGTTGAAACGCTAGTAGAACTACCCATATAGTAGTAGTAAGTAAGCAATAAACAATACAAATTCACTTTTAGTTTGAAACTTGCAATCATTACTTTCGAATTTTCAACACATATCACTGAGCACTCGGAAAGTACCTAAAGAAATATTATACAGAAAATTACGTAGACTAAATAAAACAAAGCTTTTAAGTTGAAACTAAACAACTCCCAACTTTGTCGTAAAAAACCTTTTAACGTGATGTTCTGATGTTATTATAACTTGGTATATACCGCCGAAGGGTCTGTCCAAAGCCGCGGGTTAATACATATTTATTGTACTAGCGCTGACTAGTTCAGCTCATGATTTATGTATGTTGTTCTTCAGCTTATGACTACGAAATTGTGTTAGGACGGTGACCTTAGGAAATTGTGGCCAAATACATCTTGATTTTAGGCTGCGTTGCGAAGGGTTAGTATCATGTCGTCTAAAACGCAACTGGTCTACGGCAGCAAGTGGTCTATAAAGCAACTCGTCCAAACAAGTATTATCAAGTCTAATTAGCAAGTGGTCTAAATCGCCACTAGTCTAATTAGCAAGTGGTCTAAATCGCCACTAGTCTAAGTAGCAAGTGGTCTAAATCGCCACTAGTCTAAGTAGCAAGTGGTCTAAATCGCCACTAGTCTAAGTAGCAAGTGGTCTAAATCGCCACTAGTCTAATTAGCAAGTGGTCTAAATCGCCACTAGTCTAAGTAGCAAGTGGTCTAAATCGCCACTAGTCTAATTAGCAAGTGGTCTAAATCGCCACTAGTCTAAGTAGCAAGTGGTCTAAATCGCCACTAGTCTAATTAGCAAGTGGTCTAAATCGCCACTAGTCTAAGTAGCAAGTGGTCTAAATTAAGCTTGTCTATGTAGCATTAAGTCTAAAATAATTACAAGAGGCACGATGTGCAGTTCAAAACACAGACACACACAAAGTAGGTAGGTTAGGTTCATTAGGTAGCTTCAGACGCCCGAAGGGCAAACCGCCCATAAATAGGAGCCTCGCCTGGCGGGGCTATGTCAACTTGTTGTATAAGAGAGGAATTTTGAAAATACATAGGGCAGTTTGCGAACTTAGCGCATGTGCTAGATAAGACCAGCTGCGTTTTAGACGAGATGATACTAACCCGTTGCGACTAGAGCTATGTGAATCATCTAAGCGGTGCACGAGGAAAAATCAGCCAATAGAATAACTCTATTGTGAGACGTTAGAGAAATGGAGCGGTCCTATTGGTGGATATTTTTCGTGCGCACAGTTTGGCATAGCAACTGTCTCAATCTTTTGGAAAACCTCATCCCCAAAATCTACTGGAGTCGACTCTATCACTTATGGTTGGTTCCAGGAGCTGGCGAAGCAGAACGGCATGACTGTGACGGCGGAACACCATTTCCCCGACTACATACCCCTGAACATCTCCAACATGGAGAAAATTGTGGACCAGACCTACGACAAGACCAGAGGTAAGAGAAACCCTTTCGGTACCAGCTGGCCAAATATAGAAAGAGTTGCGGTACGAGTAGAGTTAGCGTGGCCGAGATTTTTATTATTATTTTAGATATTTATTTAATTTTCTGTACATTAGGTTTTTTATAACAAATATTCAAATATAAAAGTAAAATAACAATACTAATACAAAAAAAATTACATTATAAAAAACCTAACCTGCCGGCAGCGGGACAAGGCTCAAGCTACCGGTGGTTAGGGCTGCAGAGAGAGGAACCTCCTCACAGTACGTGCCGTGTCGAGGAGTACTGCCTTCTGTATCTGGCCCTTGATCCAGCCATCTAGCGAGAGTCTCTTGAGGTGTTGGTCGAGACTCTTCGCTATAAGACCGTTTGCCGAAACAACTATCGGGACAATGATCGTTGAGTCAACATCCCACATGGCGGTCACCTCGTGAGCCAAGTCAAGGTACTTGCTGAATTTGTCCTTCTCGGCCTTCACAAGGTTCTCGTCATGCGGGATGGTGATGTCGACGAGCACTGCCCGGCGTTGAGATCGATCTGTCAACACGATATCAGGCTTATTGGCAACAATAGTCCTGTCCGTGATGATAGATCGATCCCAATAGAGCGTAGCACGACCATTTTCGAGAACTGGCGCCGGTGCGTACTTATAGTACGGCACTTCAGACTCTACAAGACCATATTGAAGAGCAAGTTGCTGATGGATAATCCTGGCTACGAGTTTATGTCTGTGCAAGTACTCGCCGTTGGCCAAATGCGAACAACCGGAAATTATATGTCTGAGGGACTCGCCGGGGCAACGGCATGCTCAACAAATGTCAACCGTGCCATCCCTCAGAATATATTTCCGGTAATTGTTCATCATTATGACCTCGTCAGCAATTGCACAGACAAAACCTTCGGTTTCCCCAAAGAGGTCAACAAATCGTAGCCAGTTCACAGACGCTAAAAAGTCTACGTCGGGCCTTGTTAGGGCCCGGTAGAAGCGTCCGTGTAGCTCCTTGCTCTTCCATACGTTCTTGCGGTCTTCAGTGCTCAACACCGTTGGTTTGCGCCAGTTCTCGTTTGCCAAGGAAAGAGGCGTGAGGCTCTTGTCTACTGCAACCACATCACGATGCATCCCACACTCATTGCTAAGGAAATAATCCCTGAGATTGTACACCTCGCGGTTGTGGAGATTCTTAGCATTTAACATGCCTCGACCTCCACATTTCCTCGGGATGTACAATCTCATAACAGATGAGCGTGGGTGCAACATGCGATGTGATTTAAGCAGTAGACGGACCCTCCTATCCAGGGCGTCCAGCTCAGTCTGAGTCCACCTTAGTATGCCAAAGGAGTATGTGAGCAGCGGCATCACCCAGCCATTGAAGGCGCGCACCTTATTGCCATCCGACAAAAGACTATTAAGAACTTTTGTCAAGCGGCAGAAGAAGCGCTCCTTCACTGACTGCTTGACATCGCCGTCCACAATACCCAAAGACTGTGACATACCAAGGTATTTCTAGGTTTCAATATTATTATTATTATTATTATATACAAGTCCAGCAACCGCCCTTCCCGGTCGAGGCTTGTATAGTGCTTTTCTCTAACATTGTGAGGAAATTTAACACAATTGTTAATAATATTAAACACAGTCCCAACATTTCCTTGAAAAAAAAGACCAGAAACGTACGATTTAGTATGACACTGAAATAAAGCATTAATCAAATAAGATCACACATTTAAACGTAATAAATTCAATTTGAATAAAATATAGTATAAATTATAACATTTATTACGCGTTTATGTTATTTCGGCAATTTATTTTGTTTACGAACGCAATTGCTTTTAAAAAAAGCGTCAAACTATTTGATACACTTTTAAATACGCTGTAAACGCTGTTTGAAATAAGTTTGAAATATATAACTTTTTAGTCTGTGACGTTTAAAAAGTAAAATATACAAGGAAGAATTTTGATTGCACGAGTCTTTGGCTGTTTGGAGTTAGTTATCCTAGTCCAAACATGGTTTTAAAAAGTAAACCACCAGGTACGTAATGAAATTTCATACATTTCGCGGCCGCTGCCGTTGGTAAATAATAACTTTGCTTTTTTTAATTTTGCCTGGACCTGGAACTAACAGTAAGGTTAACATTTCCGAGCATGTGGGAGAAATAGTACATTGTTGCAGAGGATAGAAAGTACGAAATTTCGTACGTAAATTTCGTACGAGTCCATAAATTGCACTTTCTACCGAGGCAGACATAGTGCTTTTCACAACTACTGAGAGGAAATAAAATTAAATTTAATATTCAAAACTCAAATTTTAATTCATGTTAATGTGACATCACCGCCAATTTTACCATAGATATTTTTTTTTAATCTGGACCCCTATTCTCGTGGCACTCGAGATTAATAAACAAACATGCGAGATGAAAATGTCAACTCCATATAAAATTGTATTTGTTTCGCCATATCTCCCATGTAATTTCATCTCTAGTGGTTCGAGATTAGGGGCCAAGTTAGAATTACATTTTAAAAAAAAAGCGGTGACATAGTTTTTAGTCTGTGTCTCTTTTAGCAAAAATACACCTAATATTTTACGACACCAAATGGTGTGTTCTGATTGGTCGATTTCAATTTTTCATTTTAAGGAGCTATGACACAAAAATTGATTGATTGATTTTCATTGGTTCTTAAAGTTGGACAACAATGTTCTCGACCAATCAGCAAACACGCCGACAAAAACATTCTTGGTCTGTCCTTATAAGTGACTTTTTGTGACTCCAAACAAGACTATCTATGGCCATGTTTCCGAGCAGTGTTGTGAAAAGTTCATTTATAGCCACCCTATGGTTGAGTTGCGTCTCGCCTTAAAACAATAAGGGCCATTATTCTAGGCGATAAAAACCATATAGTCTCTTGTTATCGTATTGTCACCGTTTTATAGCTCTTATTATTTGACAGTAATGGCGGCAGAGGTAAAAACAATACCATAACACGTCATAGAAAGTCGATTATTTTTTGTTTATTAATGCGACCTTTTTATTTGACAGGGACTTGTCAAAAATAATAAATATCTCAGGCGACAATCTCACTAGGATTGACCTAGTTTCAAACTAAGCTCTAAGCTTGTACTTTGGGTACTAGACAACGATGAAAACACAAGTGACAAATATACTGTCAGATGCGAGTGCAACGCGCGAGCAATAACCAGCAGAAAGCTATTAAGAAGCTGGGAGTACCTACTGAATATGTATAGATAGATAAATAGATACATAAATACAGAATAAGAACATAATACTCGCGCTCATCCCACAAATATTTGCCAATACCAGAAGTTGAACTTGGGACTGCTAGCTTAGTAGTCACTACCAACTAGGCTTGGGCTTGATGCACCGCACGGAACGGAAGCCCGACCGACTGTACTTAGGTTATAAACTCTTTCGTCCATGGCGATCAATGAGGTTCGAACTAAGTACTTTGCAACCTCGCGTTATTACCAAAACTTCTCCGGTTAGAATAACAAATAATAATTAATTATTACCTCCATATTAGAAATCGTAAACAACAGTTGTTATTAAAACGGGAGAAATCATTAATAATCATAATACATACACACTAGGAATTTACAAAGGCGAAGTTATCCCTTTAAGGGATCTCTTCCAGCTAACTTTAACCTAAGAAAAGTAGAATGTGTCAACAAGTAGACATGCGTACAAAAACAAAGTCACCCACCCGGTCTGTTAGTTTCTACCTAGGGCGACATATCATGGACCCACAAGAGATACAACTCCTCACTGCCCAAAGCATCTGGAAATTCCTGAACGCAACGGGCCTTTGCGGTGAGCTCTAAACAAAGCGCTGCCACAAAAGATTAGCAATGGTCGAAGTGTCACACAAGGCCCATCTCAACCCCCCAATAATAATAATAGTTAGTTTAGCTAATTATCTACCCACTTAATTTGTTTTCGCTACGCTGTGCATTACAACTCAGGCGGTAAACCATTTAACTTTGTAATGTTGTTCCGTTTGAGGTTGTGATGTAATTACTTTGATATGGTAAACTTTTAATGGGAATTTTCAAGTCTGAAATATGCCGGATTCAAAACCATCGTGCACGTTGTACTAAGATTCTTAAACTGCCGTAATAACAAGTGCAAAGAAGGGTGGTGATTCTCTCAACAAGCAAAGGTGATCGTTCGCTCGAGTGAAGGTCCAAGCGGCGAGTTTAAGTAGTCCCGACAGAGCGAACAAAACACATTTTAGCGCGTGTATTCAATTTGACAGCATGACTTCACCAACGTATAAGGCTCCCTAATTGACAATGCACGCGCTAAAATGTGTTTCGTTCGGTCGGACGGGACTACTTAAACTCGCCGCTTTTATTCGCTTGTCCGTTCGACCGGCCGCCGTTTTTTGAGAGAATAACACACAAGGTGTAACACCAATAGCGAAGCGCACCATCCGTGCAGTCCAAAACAAGCTAGAGGACTGGCTCTTAAATAATAATAATTTAATATAGTTCAGGGGCCCTAATATGGCAGTGTTTATCGCGTTACAAAGTTTGGATAAGGCATCCGTCACCTTCTGACACGTAAATAAGTACGAGAGTGACGGATGCTTTATCCACATTTGACACGCGATATAGACGCAACCATACTATACCCGCTGGAAATATGAATTGGCCATCCGTACCTAATCTTCACTAAGATCTTTTTGTTAATATCAAACAAAAGGTAATCGTAAAACTGCCCTCGATCTTCAAACAGCACAGGGGGCAGTTTTATGATTATAGACAGGGTTTAAAGGTTAAGGTTAGGTCCGTTACGTCTTAACGCAGAAAAAAAGATCGCAAAGTAAACAGACGATCAAATCATATTTCCTGAACTATAACCTAATTACATCGTAATTTTTATGACTTCAAATAATTAATTAACCTACCTTTCATTATTTAAAAATATGTTAGTAAGAATACCAAATTTAATAACAGATTTCTAGAAGTAAGAGTCTCTGAGCTAAGCTTCGGACGGACATGGCGAAACTATAAGGCTTAATATACCCTAATAAAGCGTATTTGTCGAACTCTAACAATGTTTAACATCAATATTATTTTTCCTGAAAACATAGTAAGTAGATGTTTATTTTAAGAATATTGCCTGTTATTCCGGGAATCACGTGGAAATACTCTTAGGACATTGATATATTGGATATTTTACCTTGAATGAATTGCGAAATAAAAATATTCTAGTCGTCAAACGAAAGTAGATAATTGGAATTTATCAGAGCATGAATAAGGAAGTATGTTGACGACGTATAATGCTATCTTATTTACAAAATGGTAAACAGTTTTGATTCTAAAAGGGCTTGCATGTTGTTGTTGAAGATAATCAACAAAGTCTTTATTATAATTGTGAATAAGTTTATTTTGAAAGAAAGTAAGAAAAACCATTTATCACACCTCCACCAACATAATAACATAATAAAATAAAGCTTAACCTAAAAATGATATAAATTGGTGGAATGTGACACCAATAAGGGTCCCACTCGGCATGTGTTGCAGCACTCGGTGCTACAACGCTGGTTTTCTGTGGATCTATTTGTGATTCACACGCGATGACCAGTGACAGTTTGGGCACCATAAAATAGTAGTTTATGTGGCTGATGCATAATAAGAGACATTAAAGCACGAGTGTGGTGTCATGAAACGAGCCGAGGGCGAGTTTCATAATAGGATCACACGAATGTTTTAATGCCTAATTATGTATAGCCGCATACATAACTTTATCTACATGCATATCATAGGTTTTCTATAATATGTTCAGATATAGCCTGTATTTTTATTAAGTTAGTGTTACTGTTAACTTGTTTGTAGTACCAAAGCTTAAATTAAAAAAAAAAAAAACCAATAAAAAACAAACTTTATTTATAATGTACGGATATGGCTTGCATTTTCAAGTTAGTGGTACAGTATTACCGATACTTTAATGTTTAGGGACCGACACTTTAATGTAAACATTAAGATGCAACCACAGATACAGGTTTCTTAATATAGGCGATTTGCTTATCGCTTCTGAACATATTGTAGGGAAGTTATGATATGGATGTAGATAAAAGATATTAAACACACAAGACATAAAGACTTTAGACATTTTGGTGTTTTATTTTTAATTTGTAAATAAAACTAAGCCGATAACAATCAAAGGATTACGTATTTCTTTATAAAGCGTTTTAAACGTCTTTGTTGTGTTAGCTACACCGTCAGACCTTTTCTGTTTGTGAATAGAAACTGGGAACACAAAGGCCATGTTCTTTTGATTAAAAACTTACGTATCTAAATGGGCTCTATACTGCTCGGGAAAATGTATTTTATTTTGATATGTTATCGTATTGTCAACTGTATGATAACTTATATTTTCTTGACAGTAATGGCGGCTTAGTTAAGAACAGTTTTAGTGTTAATTTCACAAGCAGATTCCGTTCGGATCGCTACCACTATCTTATCATTTAGCTAGCCAAGCAGCGGTGTTCGCTTTGTTGTGTTCTGGTGCAGGGGTAAGACATCCGCGAAGTTACTAGCATAGTGGCATTCGACCTTAGTCCTCAGGGTTGGCAACGCATTCGCAGTAGCCTTACGATGCCTTCCCACTGAGGCAGAGACCAGGGGAGCGGGACGGAGCTGTGCCAATGTTAACTAATAGAATCTAAACTACCTACGCATGGCGCGCTCGACGTGACCCCATGCGCCTTCTATTGGTTAATATTGGCACAGTTCCGCTCGTCTCCGTCTCAGTGGAAAGGCAGCCTTACTCCATCACACTAAAATTGCTGGACGGATTTGGATAAAATTCAAAATGGTGATGAATTATAATGTGGGTCGTAATTTTTTTTTTTAAAGGTTCCAGCGATATAAATATGAAGACATTTAATATTATGTAACATACACAAACACATTATCACCAAATAAATGGAAACAACCGGCATAAGGAAAACAAAGCCGAAGCCTTATTTAATCTTTTTATCCAGAAAATAATCACTGCTCCTGTGATATAGTAAGATATACTCACGTAAACATCTTTTCCACAGTGTACGTGTTCCTCGGCGAGCACATAGCGCTGGTGGACTTCGTGAAGGTGTTGCAGCGCCGCGGGCTGCTGCAGACCGGGGACTACGCTGTCGTGGCCGTGGACGATGACATCTACGACCCCCGGACACCCGCCATCGTCCACGCTGGTAAATACCTTTCCACAGTGTACGTGTTCCACGGCGAGCACATAGCACTCGTGGACTTCGTGAAGGTGTTGCAGCACCGCGGCCTGCTGCAGACTGGGGACTACGTCGTCGTGGCCGTAAACAATAACATCTACGACCCTCGGGCACCCGCCATCGTCCACGCTAGTAAAATACTTTCAGCGGACGAGCGATTATATTAAGCCTTAATCAGCTATAACATAAATTACACACCCTGTGTATACATTTGACACCCGTTAAACCGCTAACGTCCGTTTAATTGTTGGTGAACTCGACCCTGTGAGCCTTAACATGAAGCGCCGTATCAATTAGCTGATCGATCGAACGAGCCGATAACTTGACCATTTTCAAAAGTTTACGAATTGGGTGTCTCCCCGAGGCTCACTGTTGGACCGCATATTTTTTTTACGCGTAATGTATCTATTCACATAAAATCTTTTAACCGAATATTGTTTTTACAATAGAAACGGTTTTATTTTAATTATTATAAAAAACTAACTTAACCTAGATTTTTATTAAATTCTGCAATTCTAGCATAAAACGATGTTATGCGAAGAGATTTTATGTGAAAAGATACATAACGCTAAGAGATTTTATGCATTTCTGTGGGATCCCTCTCCCCGAATACCCAGTAACGTTTGTCCTAACGCATTATTGGACCGAATTATCATTTTGTTCTTTATGGTTTTCAGCTGAACGTCAGGCAACTTATTAGGTTTTCCGAGAGTTAAAACACTTCTTGGCTTCATTTTTGAGCAATGTTATAATAATTAATAGTGTAAGATAGAGTTATATTTTGTTTTATAAATATTCTGATAAAACCATTAATTCCACCACCATTATATCCAAAAAAGGAATCATTTTCGGAATCAACATTCCGACTTTTTACAATTTGGAAAAAATACTCCAGTGATTACCAGTTATTTTGCAAATCCGTTATGATCCAAACATCAAACAACAATGATTAAAAAAAAAAAGTTTGTACCATTCGTTACCGTGTCCAATAAAATGACTTTCCAATCAGAGATAATTGCGTCGTCGTCAACGTCAAATGCACACAGACAGATTTATATAGAAAATGGGTTTGCGCTTGACTAACTCTTGCCCCTGGAGGACGAAGATTTTGTCGAGGATGAAACAAGTTCACCCAGAAGATGCCTAAAATTTTGAGGTTATAGTGAAACAGGGTGTAAGTCTCCTGAAAATCAACTGAAAAAGGATTTAAGTCTAGTATACACTCCAATTATGTATATACCCTTATGTAGAACATGTTAAGTTGATTTATACCCTTGTTCACTAGGTCCAAAGAATTGTCTCTGTTCAAATAATACCTAAGAAGAGAAAACCGGCCAAGTGCGAGTCGGACTCGCAAACGAAGGATTTTGTACGATTCTTGTATGAGAGCCTCCTTTAAATTTTATGGTTCCGTACTAGGCGTCCAACGGGACCCTATAACTACGCCTACGCTGTCCGTCCGTCTGTCTGTCTGCCCTAACTTAAAGAGCTGTACCTTTTGAACTGTAATAGATATCGAGTTTTATTTTTCAGAATGTGTGAATTACTTAGGGCGAATTTACTACAAAAAAAATGAGAGTGGAATAATGAAGGGGTCCCGATACAAGATACGTGTTTTTTCAACGTATATTTATTTTTGTTGCATCGTAAGAACGGTAAAATGCTGGTACAAGCTTCCAATCCCTGAAAAAAAAACAAAAAAAAAAAAAAGTAGGTCAAGTATGAGTTGGGCTCGCGCTGATTCAATCCGATTCGAAATCGGAATCTAATAATACTTACTGTGCGGCGGTCCGGAACCCTCTGTGTGCGAGTGCGACTCGCTCTTGACCGGTTTTTTATTTGTATTATTTGTCGTTATAGCGGCAATAATAAAACATTGTGATAACTTCAACTGCATCTATTACTATTCATGAGATACAGCCCCTTGACAGACAGATGGACGGACAGTGGAGTCTTAATAATGTTGGTACCTTTTGGGTACGGAACCCTAATTTATTAAAGTAACTTCTAAGGGCTAAAATTACTTACAAAATAAATTTTAAAAGAAAAACATGCCGAACAAACAACCAACACTAAAAAAACCCACTGCTTGTATCTTACATGATTTTACTGTATTTTTTTATAATAAAAGCAAAAATGCCTTCAGCAAACCCGGAAAACACATACATACATACATTAAATCACCCCTGTTTCCCAGAGGTTTAGGCAGAGCAGAGTTTCTTTCCAGTTGCTACGATCCTGACAAATGTCTTTCGCTGCTTCCACATTCATACATCGAGTCATGCATGCACGTTGGTTTCGGGTACTTAAGATTCGCCCCTTTCCAGTATTTCTTCAGTTTGGCGGTCCCTTCCGACCCTCCCACTCACTTTCGCTCTGTATATCTCTTTAGTCAATCTTTTCCAAATGACCGAACCATCGAAGCATGCCACGGGGAAAACACTTGCTATAACATTATATCAACATGTTTATAGACCAACAACGCATAAAATCACGATATCATTTTTATTGCGTCAAGAAACGACCGGAAGTTATACTTTGGAATTTTAATTAAAGTCTTACTTTTGCCCAGTCGCAGAATTCGTTTAACTCTCCGTATCTCGAGAATATTCCAATATTTCCGTTTAAGAGACATTCAATTACTGCGAATAATGATTTATTAGAGTGCTATATCAATAATATTAAGTTGTTCGTGCTTGGTTCAATACCTAACACTAATGCAAAATGTATTGTAAATAATAAAAGTTGACACCACACAAATAATAAGAAATATACAGAGATCTGGATAGCATAAATAAAAAAAACCGGGCAAGAGCATGTCGGACCATCCTCAGTGTAGAGTTCCGAAGCCGTTACTACAAATAAATTAGACCTCGCGACAAACTTAACTTTGCCGTTGGAAAACTGTTATCCCCATACATCGACATAGCTCGCGGACAGTTTACCAAGACCGCAAAGAGGTTTTCGGTAGGTATAAACATTTAGACCGTTTGTAACTCAAGAACCAATGAAGTCTACTTAGTTGTGATAGTTTTCCTATTAAATTCATTATAATTGTGCTTTAATTTAAGATATTTTTCAGGTTTTTAGTATTTGTAGTTTTGGCTGTAGGGGGGGAGGGGGATACTTGTCTCTAACAATAATTAGCGCCTTAAAGCTTAATATTTCATAAACGGACACCCCACACTATGGGTTAGAGGAGAAAAAAAATACATCCCCAAGATACGTGTACGGGAGGTACACAAAAAAAAATAGTTTTTCAAGATTTCCTTTTCCCACTTTGTTGGCGTGACTTATATAAATATATTCATGCCAAATTACAGCTTTCTAGTACTAAGAGTCTCTGAGCTACGCTGCGGATGGACGGACTGACGGACGGACGGACGGACGGACATGGCGAAACTATAAGGGTCCTAGTTTGACTACGGAACCCTAAAAACGCAAAGTGTTTCCATGATTTCCCGCTTCCAAAAAATCTTTTTTTCCGCCACACATCCGCCTCCTTCCAACATTACCTTTTTAAAGGCAAATGTTTAGCTTTCAGTGGTCCAGATTAATTGCCATATTAGCATGAAAGTCTCTTGGGTTCTACAGAAAAAGGTTAGGAACCGACAAATCGGGTGAACGAGGCGGCCAGTAACTTGACCATATAATGTTGTTTATAACATTTATTGTCCTTTTCTACATGAGGTTTACTGAGGTTACCTGAATAGTTTCTCCTATTACCTACTCATTTTATTTTCTTACTTCTTCTCGTGATTTCGTAGAAGTCTTTTACCGCTATTCCCTCCTTGAACTGTGAGGACGAAATGAATGAACACACTTACATTTATAATATTAGTAACAATTTATTGAACCCGAGTGATCCTGATTCCTAAGAGTATTAGGTGATTTTTAGAACTTATTACTCTTTTAAATGTTATCAGTATTTTAGTTTTGTGTAGGTCTTGGCTCAATCTATATTTACACTATATATTTTCTAGGAGATTTAGATTTTGTCAGCCCTCTTTAACGACCATTTTTCATATTACATAATTTTTACAAGTGGTCGACATTATGTATATCGATTTTTGCAGCCAACAATTACGGCAATGTGTGACAAGCCTTAGTACACGTACGTCCTTGGTGACAAAGGAAATCTTATCAAGAGAATTTCTTGAGCAATGAAAGTCGAAATATGAGTTGGATGAATTCGATCAATTTCAATCGTCAAACTATGCGATCGACAAACAACACCCACTGTCTTGGGAACTGGACAGAACTGAACTTTCCAAGTTCTTTGCAGTTTCAGCGTCCGGCGATTACATTGCAGAGACATTGTGTTGTAATGTAAAACTGGTTTCATTTAGTAAAATTGCACATTTTTGCTAACAAGCTGTAGACTTAAACAGTGTATTAAAAAGACACGAGCTTTTATTTTATGAAGTCTTTTATGATGAAAATGAATTTGTGTGCGCTTTGAAGGGTAACTTTGTAAATTAAAGTAGAAACACCGATCTAGTGAGAGTCACATAAGTGCTCTGAGGGTTGCGCATCAAGTCAGTCTAATGTGTGTGTGTGTGTGTGTGTGTACGAAAGACATAAACACTTCTAACGAAGTACTCCTAACGAGTCCAAACCATGTTTCGCGGTTCCTGACTATACGTAAGTAAGCAGTTATTGCAGTATTAATATTGTACCTCTCTTAGGTTGTTTTTGTAATGATTAAATAGACATATATTCTTAAGAAACCAACCAGTAATCTTTTACGATTCAAAGATACAGCTCTTTAAAGTAATATGTACAGACCAACGGGCGGACGGGCATTGTAGGCTTATAGGGTCCCATTTGGCACCTCTTGAGTACGGAACCCTAAAAATAAAGCGACTAAACAAACGAAGTTTCAGCCTTTTGGCAGAAGAAGATTGCGTCTTTTATTTGTTTATGACAACATTAAACAACCCTAGATACGATCACATAATAATAGTACTAACGTACAGAAGGATCACTCTCAAACAAAACCAGTGTTTAGATACGAAATTATTCCTTCTCGCTCTGACGTATAACACGTGCTCTTTTGAGTACGCTAGGGTTGTCAGTGTGTTATTCACGTCAGCCAATAACCATGTAGAGAAGCAAAGAGAACGATCACCACTGCATGCTATCTAACGCGAAACTATCGCAACCTATTTCAATTATCGTTGAGTCGGGAGAATACTTAAACTGCGAAATGAATTCCGCCTGATACGATGTCCTAATGTCAATATTATTGTTTACTATCCTTCCAGTTCGAACGTAGTACGGTAACGGAAATAAAACTGTCTGGAATACTTTGCGTCAACTTTGAACCGCTTGTTGCAGATCATCTGGGGCAGAATAGCAGTGACATCACGGCCTTCAGGGCTGTGTTAAAGCTCACGCCTTCGTTCCCAACGAACCCTAATTACACGTAAGTATAAAAGATAAAATCCGTCCATATAATGGTGACCTTTACGTTCAGTACGGCTAGCACAAGTTGTTTTTTCTTGGTTGTCGCTCAGTATGTTTCTATAGTTAACAGACTAGCCCTCCAGCAAGGCTAGCACAAGTTGCCCGCTACTTTTTGGTCGCTCGGATCTCCCTTTCTATCTAATGTAAGGCCAACGAGACGAGATAAAGAATGTAAACAAGCTTTCAAAAATCGTGTCACTTCGAACGCAATCTAAACAGGAATTAACTTAACAAAATGGCGGCCCTACTATTGACAACTTCTGTACTGTCAGCTTTGCTGTACGAGTACCACAAATCACGCAACGACAGCCGTCACCGACCAACTGAAGATATTATTGCGTACGAGAAATAAGGATAGATATAATAATCGCTCGCTATCGCAATATAACTCAGTAACGGTCAGTTTGTTTACATTATTTATCTCGTGTCATTGACGTACTTTAGTCAGTAACGATAGAGACGCACTGAGCAACAAGCGAGAAAATACAACTTGTGCTACCCGTGCAGAGCTGATAATTCTTAATCTGTTTAACCAATTTTCAACAAACTTAAGAACCATCACAAAAACGAACCTAAAAAAAATGCGTTAAATCAGTCGATCCGCAAACTTAAATTTGTAGATGGGAAAGTTATTTCATACATAGATATACGCCACGATCAATGGGAAATTTGCATGGATTTGAAAATATGAAAATACCGTAAAAAAGATCACCAAAAGTGAAATTAAAATTAAAATCGGTCAGGAAATACGGGTGATACAAGCATTTTAAACTGCTAATTAGACAGAGAGACCCGAAGTGCATCGGTGACGTCATTGTTCAGTTCGGCCATATAAACTCCACGTAAAATTCTGTTTTGCTAGAACAAATTTTTGTTGGCTTATATCTTGGTTATTTCTATAGCTATTCAAAAAAGGTTTTTCCTCACCTGTTTGTTACATGAATCAGCTTCTATTGAAGGTGTAAAAAAAACATGAATATTCCCTATTCTCTGACAGCAAATGTAAATGGGTGATTGCAAGAGAGCAATAATCAATTTCTGCGTGGGTCGTTGTGGGAGCGACGAGCATGAATAATTCAATTTATGAATCTCGCCAGAGGGCTCAGACATGATGCACTACGCTAACTAACGTTTCTATTCGATTCGTTTTTAAACCAATCGCGTCACTGGTAGACCACGTGACTTTTCGTATCACGTCATCTTCCAGTGACGCGATTGGTTTAAAAACGAATCGAATAGAAACGTTAGCGTAGTGCATCTTGTCTGAGCCCTCTGTTACGGAATCGTTTTTCACTCGGCCGCCATTACGGTCAAGTAAATAAGAGCTATCAAAACGTTGACAATACGATAACAGATCCAACACGATGTAGTTTTCATCGTGTTTAATAGAAGCCCTGTTGCCATCATTTAATCAGTATAATCGGTAAATTTACTATGAAAGAAAGGGAAGAAATACACTGTCACATTATTTTTTATTCACATAAGTATGACACGTAATTTTTAATCCTGCATTTATGTTATTTTAGTAAACTAGCGTCCTTTGTTTTTACGTATCGGCTTCGCAAAGCCGGTGACTCCAATACTGAACTCAATATAGGGGCGTTCGGTAAAAAAGAACAAAGTAGTTGTATTCACAGAGTAGAATATTACAACTCTCGAAGACGGGTGCAAGTATTTGGCTCTGATGTATGTGTATTGCGGTTCGAGGCTAGGGTGGTCATGCTGAAAGATAAACATAATTGTTTGATTGCGACATAATAACATGTTCTGTACCAAAATGGTAAAAAAGGAACCCTTACGGTGAGAGGTTCGTTGTCTGTCTGTATTTATGTCACAGCAGTTTTTCTCTGAAACTATATAAGCTAAGTACCAACTTGAAATTTGGCATAGTTGTATAACTTGCTTGCCCGCATCTGTTTAAGTAAAAACAATTATTATGTTTTTTTATAGTGATTTGATTATAGCGAACGGGATCTCATATGAAAGGGCTCAATCTAAAATTTCAAAACTTCTTCTTAGTCTTCTTAGTTCTTCTTGTTAGTTCTTATCTCCGAGGTTTATGGACTGTGGATGAATGGATAAAAATCTGAAAAATTCCTAATTTAAAGATAATCATTTATATTTTACGCGAAAAATAAAATGAAGTCAAATTTTACAGTTTTGGAAAAATTATCAAAAAAAATTAAAATCTGTATTAAAATTAAGGCAATTCAAAATAGCCCTTATTGCGTAGAAAATAAAGTTCATAACAAAATAATGGGTTTTCTTTTGTGTTTTCTAACCATATTATCTTAAATACGGGATCCTCGGTGCGCGAGTCCGACTCGCACTTGACCGGTATTTTTTATAACTACGACCGAAAACTGGGCCAATCGCACCACATACCCTCTGCAGTACACATACTGCGTGGCTCAAATTGGTCATACAGTCGCTCGTGCCTTTTTTTAGAGCACGCAGGTGCATTCGCTCCCCAAGTGTGGCTGTCTTTTATTCGCGAATTGAAATAGAATAGGTACCATTGAGGAGTTCCGGTGGCCAGCTATGGTCTTCATCATCAGTTCCACTAACCTGCCACCAAACAGCAGTGTCCGCATTATTGTGTTCCGGTGCGGGGGTAAGAAAATTGGTGAAATTGAACCTGTCAGGATTGGCAACGTATTTTCTGTCATGAGATCGGTCCACAATTGAAAGAAAAATCGGTGAACATACATTAAAAAATACATACAGAGGAACATAGAACTTCTTCTATTTTTGAAGTCGGTTAAAAACTACGAAAGCAGACGGTAAAAATCATTACATATAAGTGTAAATAATGTAAATGTACGTATATTCAGTGCATTTACATTTACACTACATCGTTACAAATAATTGTTTTATTTTTATTCTTAATGTTTTTTGCAATTAATGTATCTAATAATAATATGAGCCTTTAATTGCTTGAAATAAATGAAATTTGAATTTGAATTTTGAATATAAAGTAATGGCTCTATCTTCGAAAAAAGAAAACAATAAACGGATATGGAAAGACAGTAGGTAACTAATATAATTGTCCTGCCACATGTATTTTTCTTTCACACTTCTATTAGTCGTCATATCGGTCATTACCCTTTCTAGCCATATCCTTTTTACAGTCCATCCTTCGTTTCTCTTCGAATTTCTTTTTCTCATTTCGGGAAATCAAAAAGGGAATGTCAAGTTAAAGGAAGGCATGTTTTATTTAATAATCATTGTATAGTGTTTTAAATTCAAACGGCTCGCCCCGCCGCTTAAAATGATGGCGTAGCGTTAAGGCGCGATATAGTTAATATATAAATAATATAAATAAATATAAATAATAAAAGTTAATTGTTAATCAAGGCATGAAAGTAATCAATTGCAGCCCGAGATATTTAGGCTGCACGAGCGATAGTGAGTGCGCCTATAGTTTGAAGGTGCAATTGATGCTTTCACCCTAGTTAAAGCTGCACTCTACTTTTCGTTTGGATTATGAGAAAAGTAAAAATAAAGTTATTTATAACATTTTTGAGAAAAAATTATAACGTCAAATACTAGGAGTGCATAAACATTAAAAGTAGCGTACAGGGCTGTAAGTAGGGCTGTGCATTGCTGTGACGTGTGGGAGACAACCGCGCTGTATCGTGTGCGCCCCCGCCCGCCCGCCGGTGCGCCGCACCGTGCTACGTAATCGCCTGCGATCTAAGTTGCGCTACACACCTCCTAATTACCGCTATGCTCCTGGTACTTTATTTACCATGGCTCAGTACTAACTTGTTTTTTTTAAATATTCTTACTACAGAGGCTGTATAGGTTTCTGCTACTGCACAGGTCTATAGACATAGTTCTTTTTTCAAATTACTTTTCTGCCCTAGGGTGGACATGTATCTAGGGTGGATATGAAGTAACCCGCTTCTAAGATAAACAATGGCCTACTTTCAGAGTATGAGACATGAAAAATATTTTTTTCACTTCTCATGCTCTTAAAATGTTACTTTTTTAGTCTCTGCAAATCGGGACTAAAGCTCCCTATTAATCTCAAGGGATTAAAGTTTTTTTTTATTTACGTTGGAAACCCCTAAACAACCAATCACGGTGTTCGTGAATGGAGGATTATCGCCATTTTCAGTGATTGTGTATAGACCATTTTTAGGGCGTAGAAATAACCTCAAAATGACAACTGTGCAAAAATATTAATTATTTAGTTTGAATCTGTTGGCTAAATATGGAAGCATACGCACACACACGCACACACACGCACACGCACACGCACACACGCACACACACACACACACACAGGAAACATGTTGTCCACTTTGTATTATTAATCTTAGTCCCGGCGCTCAGACGCTTTGCTGTGCGTTCTGCGCCTACCCATATTTCGACGGCCTACCCCCATGTTGTTTTGTAAACAAGTAAAAACTGTTTATAGAGAAATGAATCTCGCGACACAGGCTAGGCCTAGTGTGAGGTTTATTGTTAACTCATTTACTGTATAATTGTTAAACTATGGAATAAGTATCTATTGTAGAAAAACTAATGTAAACCTATTAGCCCAGTCTATAACGACATCGCAAACGCGCATGTAGCTACGATTTTTTATATGCTATTAGGTCCCTTGAGAGTAGTTAATACCCAAGTTTGCAACCTTGAAAACCCTGTGCTACCCCTATGGTGCTCGAAAAGCTGCGAAACTTTGGCAGTTGTTGCAGTTTTTTCGAAAAAATTACCCTAAGGAAGCGTATTCTCAAGAATTTTTGGTTAAACTTTAATAAAGATAACTGCTACAATTTGAGCGTTACCTGAGCTCACTATGTCCATTGGTTGCGGAGATACAGCAAGACGAAGATGGGCAATGTGAGCAGAGCCCGCTCCTCAGACCCTGCTTAAAATGGTGACTTGCAAATGCAAAAAGAGGTTGCTTAGGGTAGTGCACTTGCAGATAGGCTGGGCTCAGGTGCTCTATCCTATGTTCTTTTTGCCACGGGTGAAATTGCAACAACGCCATCGCTATCGTCCTGGACGAGGAGGACGAGGATGTGGACGACTCAACACCATGAGCCGGCCCGCCTCCACTCCAGAAAACATTATCCCTCTTCCCCCACTCCTCCCCACTGATCTAGACTGGATGAGACCTGGTCCTTCCAAAAGGACGAAAGTGTGTTTTATAATATAATAATAATAATAAAACTCTTTATTTCAGACATAACAGTCCATAGTAGGTGTTAGTATACATAAATGATCTTAACAATAGTGTTAGTAGGTACAATAAAATAGATTTAAATTAAGAAATTACGTGAATTGCGTCATACCATCCCCCAATGAGCCCTATTTGATGGCAAATTGAGCAATATTTTTAATTTGCCCCACCCAGTGTGCAAGTATTGGGCAGTCAAATCTGCTGGCAATCACCTTTAGTATGCTGTTGTGACTGGCCCTTACTCGGCCAAGCAGCGAAACAATCTTCTTGCGGATTATCGCTTGAAAACTATCCGTGCGGGATTCGGCAAACATACCTGAAGCGCTGCATCGGCTAGGCAGCCCCAACAACATTCTAAAGGCATTGTTATATTGAATGCGGAGGGCGTTGTACGCGCGTTTCGTATACCGAACCCACAGGCTGCTCGAGTAAAAGGACTGAGTATACGCTTTAAATAACGTTACCTTAACTTGATGTGAGCATCGAGCAAACCTGCGAGCCAGCATGTTACTCCTCACCGCCAACGCCCTACGCTCCCTTTCTATATCAGGGTCATCATTGAGATCATTGGTAATGATATGACCCAGATACTTCACTTTTTGCACTACATTTAGAACAATGTCATTCAGTACCACTCGAGGTATTAATTTGGGCTTAAAACTGGATTTAAAAATCATCAACTCACTTTTACTCGAGTTGTACTGAAGGCCATGTTCCTTCACGTATTGCTCACAAGTAGCTAACAATGTCTTCAACGCACTGACCGACGGACTCAGCAGCACCATATCATCCGCATAATTGATGCTGTTGACACACTGCCCGTCGATACGACATCCTGCATACAGGCTACTAAGTTCGTCAATCAGTTCGTCGATGTACAAGTTAAACAGCTTAGGGGACGTTAATCCCCCTTGCCTTACACCACATTCAAGCCGGTACTCGTCTGATGTTGCGTTCGCCCACCTCACCTGGTTCTTTTGGTGCTTGTACCAGTACTGAAGGATATTAACACACTCATTTGGTACGCCCGTTCTACCCAGCTTTTGCCAAAGTATATCGTAGTTGACACGATCAAATGCCTTTGACAAATCTAGGAAACAGGCGTACACCGGTGTTTTCCTAGCAGTGTAATACCCGACAGTGTGCTTTAAACTCAGTATGGCGCTTTCTGTGGACAATCCAGCCCTAAAACCGAACTGGGCATCATGAATTTTAAGGTGCCTGTCCAACTGAGTATCAAGAACACCATCAAGTATTTTGGCAGCTGTAGTTGCCAGTGAGATAGGTCGATAATTATTCTTACTTGACAAGTCACCCGTTTTGTTTTTAACAATTGGAATAACGATCGTTTTCATAAGGGCCTCAGGTAGGTACGAATGACATAAACACAAATTGAAAAACAGAGCCAGTACCCTCGGCAGATGAACTCCCGCGAACTTGAAGTGCTCAATACTGAGACCGTCGTGTCCAGGTGACCTGCCTCTCTGCATCTTGTCAATAATATTTCTGATGCATTTCGCTGTGATAAACAGGTCACGCTTGACCCCGACGGCCCCAGCATCAATCACCTGGCTAGGAGTTGATCGCGTATCCAATAACGGCTGCACAGTAAAGTGATCCCGGAACAATTCAGCTATCTCCCGGGGATCACCCTTATCCTCGACACTCACAGGAACGCCAGGCCTCACGTTTAAGTTCCTTGTAGCTTTTGCTTGACCGTGTAAATAGTATTATTTTAGAGTTTAAATATATGTTTGCTGTGTTTTTTTATGTTTACGTTTATTTGTTTTGAAACCATGTTACATCTAAACTGTCAAATTTAAAATTTTTGGTTTTCTTTAAGAAATGCATTCATACATTATTCAGAACAATGTTTTTATCATTTAACCAAAATCAGATATTTTAATAGCTTTTATATTTTTGAGAAAACTATTAAAGCTAGAGGCACTACTTTGGTATTAAATTGAAGCTAGTTAAATTGTACACTAATTCTTATCTCTTACCATTAGTTTAGCCAGTACGTAACTTGGAAAATGACCATAACACGAAATTTTCATTTCGTTGAAAAAAATGTCAGTCTTTGCCCAGCTGTATCTCCGCAACTAATAGTCTTACAGTACTCAAATTAGGCTTAAAGTGGAGCCAATTTAGCACGCTTAACAAAGATACTCGAAAAACGCTTCCTTTATACAATTATTTCGAAAAAACTGAAACAAGTGCCTTAAATTTTCGCAGTTAAAGAAAAAACGTGGAAGTATGTTCATTTCTTTAGAGTATGTTCATTTGAAGCCATAATTATACATTCAAAATGGTAAATTCACATTTTTGCACATTTTTTCTAAAGAAAATCATCCCATAATGATTCAGTACAATGTTTTTATTATTTAGCCAAAATCCGATATTTTACTATTTTTTTATTTTGGATGAAACTATGAGGTCTAGAAGAACCATTTTGGTATTAAATTGAGGCTAATTCAATTTTCTACAAATACTTTTCACATAACTTTTACCTAGGAGCAGTATTTCAGCCGGTATATATCTTCGAAATAACCCTAAATTGCCCATCTTTGACTTGTTGTTTCTCCGCAACCAATAAACATAATGTGCTCAAATTGTAGAAATGTAGTTATCTTTAATATAACCAAAGGTTCTTGAAAAACGCTTCCTTAGGGTAATTTTACACAGATGCATAATACTACATTTTAACAAAGATACTTGGAAAATACTTCCTTAGAGAAGTTTATTCGAAAAAACTGAAACAAGTGCCAAAAATTCGCAGTTTTTCGAGCACCATGGGGGTAGCACAGGATTTTCGGGGTTGCAAACTTGGATGTTAAATACTCACAACGGACCTAAAAACATATAAGCAAATCGTAGTTACATGCGGGTTTACGATGTTTGTCTTTTTTGTGTTGTTATAGACTGGGCTATATCATTTTGTACAAGAAAATTATTTCAATTAAAAGCGTCACATTACAAAAAAAACGTACAGCAAATTTGTAAGAAACTTTGTTATAATAAATATTGTAATTTTGTTTAGAACGTCGTTTTTATCCTCGCATTCAAAGTGAAAAGTAGAGTGTTTAACGCGAGACTAAACAACCATAATGACACTCGAACTATAGCCACCCTCGCTGGGCACACGTGGCTAAACGTCTCGTGTCATTATGGCCTGTTTTAGTCCCTTGTTGAACAATCTGCTATTTAATAACATGGCGAAGGCGAACGACCAGTTCATTGATGGTAAGTGGCCTCTGGAGCCTATAGATAGACATTTGCAATCTTACTATGACAGAAAATGCGTTGCCAATCGTGACAGGTTCAATTTCACCGATCGTCTTACCCCCGCACCGTAACACTACAATGCGATGCGAATACTGCTGTTTGCCGGCAGGTTAAAGGGTAAAATAGTGATAGCGATCCGAATGCACCGTGAACAAGGTCCTCCCACCACTAAAATTGGGGGACTTTATCGGATTGTAAACACTATAGTGGCCGAGAGAACTTACTGTCATATTTAAACTGAAAACTGGTATTCTTTCTGGTATCGTTCCATTATAATCAAAAGCTTTAACTTCTAAAACGGCGTGGTGTCCTGAAACATTTTTATAATTTAATCTACCAGATACTAAAAATAAATTAACTTGAAAATATAAAAAAAATACGAAATAACTAGGTAACAGGGTAAACAATAAGCGGTTGTCGATATACAGAAAATTCTTCCATATAATCTGATTTAATAATTTTACTATTTATTATAAGATTTAGTAGATTAAAAGAAAAGACGAAACCCTTAATTATCACCATCTATGACAAAACAGAACTCTCTCGTCCGTCCGTCTGTCACAAAGCAGGGCGTCTATTCTAGGCGGTAAAATCTAAATCGTATTTGACCTGTAATGGAATCGTTTTTTACTCGGCCGCCATTATTGTCAAGTAAATAAGAGTTATCAAAACATTGACAATACAATAAGGTCAAATACGGTTTGGATTTTACCGGCTAGAATAGAGGCGCGATTTTTATGTTACACTTACGAAAACGTCATCAAAATCAATGCAATACGTACCATATTCGAAATAAGAACAATGAGAAACAATAACTGAAAACGCGAGTATATAATGAAATATAATTGACCACCAAGTCATATTTTAGTAACAAATCAAGCGACTGCAAACCGATGATTGCATTTATGCGCCATTATAGTGCATTTCTTGTGCTATCAATTAACGGCGCCACGGTCGATATTAATCGATTCGACACCATCGCAGCTACGAGTAATTTCTACGGGCTCAATCCACAATGTCTAGGCGACGTTGTGACCGATCGGTTTTCTATACATTTTATTTTTTAATCTTTGGAATTTTTCTAGAATTTTAGTACATTTAAAGACAAACGCTGCTAGGTAGAGCCCATTTTTAATAAAAAAATATATATTTGTTTCTTAGCAGGTAGGTTACAGAATAATTGTATTCGCCGTTCTCAGAGATATTTTATATACAGTTCATTCGTTCCATTTTAGGGATCCATAGTCAACGAGGAACCCTTATAGTTTCGCCATGTCCATCTGTCCGCGGTTTAACTCACAGACTCTTGGTACTAAAGCTGTAATTTGGCATAGAGGTAGTTGTACATTTACATTACGCCGACAAAGTGGTCAAAATAAAATTTTGAAATCAAATCAAATCAAAATCAAAATATTTATTCAGTAAATTGGCCACATACGGGCTCTTTTACACGTCGGTAATATACAGCGAATCTACTATCGCTTCGGACAAGACCATCATTGCGGAGAAGAAGCGCCGCAAGAAACTCCAGCAGAAGGTCATTTTTTCAAACATAAAATACAATAATACTTAAAAGTAAGTTACATTACAAGGTAATAAAGCAACAAATATATTATTAGAACTATCACATATAAAAAAAATACAAATTCAAAATTAAAAACATTACAAATAAATTTAAAAATTAAAAAGATTACATGTCAAATACATGAAAGTAAAAATACGTCAAAAGCCATAACTTGAAAAATATTTCTTTTCCAGTTACATGTAAAGCAAAGGTAAAATATATTTTTCTATATTATAACCCCCTTACTAATAAACGTTGAGTTACGGTGGTATAGCTATACAATGTTTTGTCCTTATCTGTCATTGTGACATTTGAATTTGACAGATAAAGACAAAACATTGTATAGCTATACCACCGTTACTCAACGTTTATTAGTAAGGGGGTAAATTTATAATATCAAGTTGAAACTTTAAACATTGGATACCTTTTAAAAAATCATTACGCATACATATTTTTCTTGGATTTGTTCCTGATTCGTCGTATCCCTAGTAATTTAGATTTCAATTATAGTTATTGCATCGGGAACTTTAAAATTTTCCGGGACAAAAAGTAGCCTAGCTATGTGTTCATCTAGTCAACCCGTTCAACGCGAAGGAGTAACAATCCAACAAACACAAAACATTTATAATATTAGTAGGATATCGTGTCATAAACTATTTAGTACAATAAAAAAAAAGATAAAAGATAAAAGAATTTCTTCAGTAAGTAGGCCGCACGGGCACTTGTACACGTCAAGAATCTACCAGCGTTTCCCAAGAGAAGACCACTGCTCTAATACTTATTAATCCTATAAGCACGTGTTCGCGATTTCATTTGACTGTATCAGTCTCAATATCAGTATCAGGAATATGACGAGTTAGGAATATGATCAGTTAGGAAAGTGTCGAATTAGGAATATGATCAATTAGGAATATGACGAATCAGGAACAAATCGCATTTTCGAAATCGAACGACTGCGGCCGTTAGAGGAATCTGGCAGTAATTTAAGTCTAATAGTGATCAGAAATCTTTGTTTATGAAACACGAGTGACCAAATATCCTGTCAGCTGCGAGTGCAAATATGACAGCGATAATCAGCCGAACGCTTTTAAGTGGATTGTGAAATGAAGCTCAAATCGCGTAGTTGTTAAAAAAACTAGACATTTTTTTCTGGCAACGGGCAATAACGTTTCTCACCCAATCAAGTCCGATTTCCACGATTTTCGAATATATTGTAGTTATTATTTAAAACTAGGTTTGTGCGCTTCCGTTCTGTTTTTATTAATTGGTTGTTATTAAAATATTTCTTGAACAGTACCTCTATTGAACACCAAACAAACCAAATCGTTTTTGACTTGTAATCGTATTGTTAACGTTTTGATAGCTCTTATTTACTTGACAGTAGCGGCTGAGTTATAAAAAATACCATAACAGGTCAAACACGATTTGCATTTAACCGCCTAGAATAGAGGGCCAGACCTAGTTTTTCATAATATCTACAACGTTTTCAATAATCGTAAAATCGGACTAGGTTTAAGTAGAGAGAAACCTTATCGCATTTACAAACTGTTCAGCAGCAGGCTTTAGCGATAAGACTACCTCATATTGGGTATCTGTACCGCTATATATTCCTAACTGTGTTACGTTTCTGTATAATGTTTTATAAAGTGTTAAGTATTATATCATTGTCGATTCTTCCCGACAATTTTTATATACGCTAAAGGTTGATGTTATTATATTTAACTTTTATTTAAATATTTATTTTTATAAATAATTTTTCCTCTTTGTAACATTTTGGTCATTGAATTTTATTTAAAAAAATCCTTGAATTAAGTTTCTATGTAATAAACTGAAAATAAAACACACGTAAATTAATCGACGGCCCTCGAATTTGGTTTTAAAATAATACTGTAATTGGCCTAATTTGATAATTTCTTAGTTATTTTAACTTTAATTGAGAAAACCTGAAAGAGATATAGTTTAATTTGTCAAGTGACCTGAGCTGGTCACTTGACAAATGACCAGCTCAATCCGGTAACCATACTAAACTTGACCCCTCTTTTCAACCCCATTTATTATCATATCTTAATTTTTGACACCGTTTCTTGAAACGTTAAAATGAAAACCGCATTAACATTGGGTCAATGATTTTCAAGGAGAAACCAAATTAAACAGACGAAAAGACAAATGGACACCAACTCTAAAAATTGTAGAAACTTTTGTTGCTGCTCATTAACTCATTGCAACATATTTTTCAAATTAAACTGCAGAGATCATTCAAAAAGCCTTTTACTTGAAATGGTTTTCAAATCTTATACCTACTTACATTGTTAAAGGCAGGCGTATTTCCAATGTGTCCCGTGTCCTGGGGCTGCTGAATGCGCTTCTGGCATCGGCACCGGAGTGTGACCTGCTGTCGTGGCGATGGACGGCTGTGTGCTCGGAATGTTTGAGGTTTTGCGAGGCGACGGATAGCAGACAGTCATATTAATGTATTCCTTAATTCAAATTGTATTCCTCAATTCAAAATTTAATCTTTAATTCAAACTATGATTTGAAATAAATAATAAATAGCACAACGCCTCTATTCTAGGCAGTAAAAACAATATTGTATTTGACCTGTAACGGAATCGTTTTTCACTCGGCCGCCATTACGGTCAAGTAAATAAGAGCTATCAAAACGTTGACAATACGATAACAGATCTAACACGATGTAGTTTCATCGTGTTTAATAGAAGCCCTGTTGCCATCATTTAAGCACTTTAATCGGAAAATTTACTATGAAGAGAGGGAAGAAATACACTGTCACATTATTTTTTATTCACGTAAGTATGACATGTAATTTTTAATCCTACATTTATTTTATTTTAGTAAACTAGCGTCCTTTGTTTCTACGTATCGGCTTCGCAAAGCCGGTGACTCCAATACCGAACTCAAAATAGGGACGTTAGGTAAAAAGGACAAAGTAGGTAGTTATATTCACAGAGTAGAATACTACATCTCTCGAAGACGGTGCATGTATTTGGCTGTGATTGATGTATGTGTATTGCGGTTCATTTAAGAGGCCGTATACGATTTTTTTCCGGTTTTGCTTAATTTTGTGATTTTACAGTTAAAATAATGCTTTTCTTTAAGTTTTAATGCTAAGCATTAAATGTCATTTTAGTTATGATCGAATAAATGAGCTACGAATATATGTCCACTTTTTTATTTTTGTCGATTATTATAATGCGAGATTTAGGTTGTTTTAAAATATTATTTATTGCCAATTCTTTTGAACTTTTTTGATATTTTTTTTAGGTAATGGATTCATTTTGAACTAAAGTATATTTCTGTTGTTTTAATTTTATGAACGAGAGTTTTAAGTTGCCGAAATCAAAAATAATTTTTGTCCGTTTTCTATAAAAACTTATCAACTTTTTTATTTTTTTACTCGAAAAATTTATATTAAAGTGGTAAAAAATAATTCATACATTTTTTAGACGACTTTCACAGCAATACATTGTAAATTTTTCATACCATTAAGACGTCAAAACGATCAATGAATATGTGACATTCTAAACCTCTTCCAGCAAAATTCACACAACAGTCGCTGCTGTCAGGTCGATTAATCAAAATAAAATAATAAAAACAAAAAAGTTGCTCATACATTCGTTAAAATTAGAATCTTTCGTGTTGTGCATTAAAACTTGTAGAAATACAGTATTTCGATTGTAAAATCACGTAAATCAGCGAAACCGGCAAAATTTCGTATACGGCCTCTTAAGCACTAGGTATAATCGGTAAATTTACTATAAAAGAAAGAAAAGTGAAGAAATACACTGTCACATTATTTTTTATTCACGTAAGTATGACATGTAATTTTTAATCCTGCATTTATGTTATTTTAGTAAACTAGCTTCATTTGTTTCTACGTATCGGCCTCGCAAAGCCGGTGACTCCAATACTGAACTCCATATTGGGATGTTTAATAGTCAATGACAAAGTAGTTGTATTCACATAGTAGAATACTACAACTTTCGAAGTCGGGTGCATGTATTTGGCTCTGATGTATGTGTATTTTGGTTCGAGGCTAGGGTTGCCATGCTGAAAGATAAACATAATTGTTTCATTGCGACATAATGTTCTGTACCAAAATGGTAAAAAAGGAACCCTTATGGTGAGAAGTTTGGTTTCTGTCTGTCTGTTTGTCTGTCTGTCTGGCTGTTTGTATGTATGTCACTGCAGTTTTTCTCTGAAAATAAACAAGCTAAATATCAACTTGAAATTTGGCATAGTTGTATAACTTGCTTACCCGCATCTGTTTTTAGTACAAACAATATGATATTTTTTATTAGAATGGGGGGTTGAAAAATGAAAGTGTTTTGAGTATAGCAAACGGGGTGCCATGTGAAAGGGATCAATGTCAAATTTCAAAACTACTTTGTTTTAAATTTTCCGTGACGTACTTTTTGATTTATAGCCAATAAAGTACAAAAAATGACCGTTTCCCCCCTTATCTCCGAGGTTTATGGACTGTGAATGAATGGATAAAAATCTGAAAAAATCCTAATATAAAGATAATTATTTATTTTTTACGCGAAAAATAGAATTAAGTCAAATTTTACAGTCTTGGAAAAAATATCTAAAAACTTAAAAATCTGTATTAAAATAAAAGCTATTCAAAATGGCCCTTATTACATAGAAAACCCTCGGTGCGCGAGTCCGACTCGCACTTAACCATTATTTTTTATAACTACGACCGAAAACTGGGCCAATCGCACCACATACCCTCTGCAGTATACATACTGCGTGGCTCAAATTGGTCATACAGTCGCTCGTGCCTTTTTTTAGAGCACGCAGGTGCATTCGCTCCCCAAGTGTGGCTGTCTTTTATTCGCGAATTGAAATAGAATAGGCACCATTGAGGAGTTCCGGTGGCCATCTATGGTCGTCATCATCAGTTCCACTAACCTGCATAATAACCGTGCATAGTTTCACCGATTGTCTTACCCCCGCACCGTAACACAACAATGCGAACACTGCTGTTTGACGGCAGGTTAAAGGGTAAAATAGTGATAGCGATCCGGACGCACCGTGAACAAGGTCCTCCCACCACTAAAATTGGGGGACTTCATCGGATCGTAAACACTACAGTGACCGAGAGCACTTACTGTCATATTTAATCTGAAAATTGATTGTTTGTATGGTATCGTTCCATTAAATTCAAAAGCTTTAACTTCGTGTATGACGTGGTACCCTGAAATATTTTTATCATTTAATCTACTAGATACTAAAAAAAAAATTACTTGAAAAAAATACGAAATAACTGACAGGGTAAACAATAAGCGGTCCGTCGATATAAAGCAAATTTTTCCATAATTATAACCTGATTTAAAATTTTATCATATATTTTAAGATTTTGTAGATTAAAAGGAAAGACGAAAGTCTATTCTAGGCGGTAACTAAATCGTATTTAACCTGTAATGGAATCGTTCTTAACTCGGCCGCTATTACTGTCAAGTAAATAAGAGCTATCAAAACATTGACAATACCATAAGGTCAAACACGGTTTGGATTTTACGGGCTAGAATAGAGGCGCAATTTTTATGCTACACTTACGAAAACGTCAATAAAATCAATGCAATACGTACCATATTCGAAAAAAGAACAATGAGAAACAATAACTGAAAACGCGAGTATATAATGAAATACATTTGACCAAGTCATATTTAAATAATAAATCAAGCGACTGCAAACCGATAATTGCATTAATGCGCCATTATAGTGCATTTCTTGTGCTATCGATTAACGGCGTCACGGTCGATATTAATCGATTCGACACCATTGTCGCTACGAATGATTTCTACGGGCTCAACCCACGTGTCTAGGCGACGTTGTGACCGATCGATTTTCTATACATGTTTTTTTTAAATCTTAGTATTTTTTCTAGATTTTTATTACATTTACGGATAGACGCCGCCGGGTAGAGCCGTTAAAAAAAATGTTTCTTAGCGGGTAGGTTACATATTCGCGGTACTCAGGCATATTTTTTTAAGCGTAAAACTTAAAGGCTATTTGTTAACGCTCTAAAAATCATAATTTCGCAACCAGCACTTTGTCCTCAAATTATAGTTTAGTTTTCTTTGTTTTTCTTTTGTTTTTTTGTTAATTAAATTATGCCAGACGGTCGATGCTGTGTACTGGCTAAATAGGTATATTTATTTTAAATATTATGTTTCTGTAAGGTATTTGCATGTAGTTTTTTGTATTTATTCTGTCACTATCTATAGGTAAGTATTTGTTTGTTAGTATATTTTTGTATTATCTACACTATTTATTCGTTTAGCGTACCGTCCGTCTATCACATAAACGGAGCTGGCTGAAAATCAGCGCTGCAAGTGTTTAATACCTCAGCATTATGCTGAGTCAGTGTCCGATTCACTGCCTCGAACACACACTCGCTACTCTTTTTATTGCTGTTTTCTGTTTTAACTTTATTTCTGTGTGTCTTATGTGTGTAGCGAATAAATATATTTTTCTTTTTTCTTTGTTTTCTTTTATATTTTATAGACAGTTAATTGGTTACATTTTAGGGTTCCGTAGTCAACAAGGAACCGTTATAGTTTCGCCATGTCCATCTGTCCATGGTTTAACTCAGAGACTCTTGGTACTACAAAGCTGTAATTTGGCATAGTTATACATTTACATTACGCTGACAAAGTTGTAAAATAAAATCTTGAAAAATATTTATTTTAACTATATTATAACATCAAGTTGAGACTTGAAACAAACTTAAAAAGTCATTACGCATACATATTTTTTTTTATTTGTTCCTGATTCCCCATATTCCTAATTGGTCATATTCCTAATTCGACACTTTATGACGAGTTAGGAATTATGAACAGCATGATTCTTAACTCGTCATATTCCTAAGTCCTCATAAAATGGACATTGGCCTGCCCAAACTTATTAAAGAGTCCTCTGAGGGAAATGATAAGAAGCCTCTTTGGATAATTAATTGTGTTATCTTTCAATCATGAAGTTAATGTCATTGTCACTTATTATTTACCAGCTTCTGTCCCCGACTTCGTCCGTGTAGATTTCAATTAAAGTTATTCCATCGGGAACTTTTAAATTTTCCGGGATGAAAAGTAACCTAGCTATGTGTTAATCTAGTCAACCCGTTCTGGTTTTTTCGTGTTGAATAAAGGCATTGTTCAAGAAATATTTTAACAAAAACCAATTTAAATAAAACAGAACGGAAACGTACAAACCTAGTTTTAAAAAATAAATACAATTTATTCGAAAATAGTGGAAATCGGGCTTGATTTAGAGGGTGAGAAACGTTATTGCCAGTTGCCAGAAGCAAAATATGTTTCGTTTTTTTTGACAGCCTTGCAATTTGATATTCACTTCACAATCCACTTAATAACGTTCGGCTGATTATCCCTGTCACACTTGCACTCGCGGCTGACAGGATATTTGGTCACTCGTGTTTCATAAACAAAGATTTCTGATCACTATAAGACTAAAATTACTGCCAGTTTCGTCTAACCTGGGCATAAGGGTTCCTTGTTGACTACAGAACCCTAAAATGGAACCAATTAGCCGTCTATAAAATATCTACGTACGTGATTATTATATTCGCCGTACGTATAGTACGGCGAATATAATTATCATGTGACCTACCTGCTAAGAAACAATTTTTTAAAAATAAATAAACGGCTCTACTCGGCGCCACTTGTCCGTAAATGTACGAAAATTCTAAAAAAAATACTAAGATTAAAAAAAAACATGTATAGAAAACCGATCGGCCACAACGTCGCCTAGACATTGTGGATTGAGCCCGTAGAAATTACTCGTAGCTGCGATGGTGTCGAATTGATTAATATCGACCGTGGCGCCGTTAATCGACAGCACAAGAAATGCACTATCGTGGCGTATAAATGCAATCATCGGTTTGCAGTCGCTTGATTTATTACTACAATATGACTTGGTCAATTGTATTTCATTATATACTCGCGTTTTCAGTTATTGTTTCTCATTGTTCTTTTTTCGAATATGGTACGTACTGCATTGATTTTATTGACGTTTTCGTAAGTGTAACATAAAAACCGCGCCTCTATTCTAGCCGGTAAAATCCAAACCGTGTTTGACCTTATGGTATTGTCAATGTTTTGATAGCTCTTATTTACTTGACAGTAATGGCGGCCGAGTTAAAAACGATTCCATTACAGGTCAAATACGATTTCGATTTTACCGCCTAGAATAGACCCCCTGCTTCGTGACAGACGGACGGACGAGAGAGTTCTGTTACATCATAGATCGTTATACGTAAGGTTTCTGTCTTTCCTTTTTATTTATAAAATCTTAAAATAAGTAATAAAATTATTAAATCAAGTTACATGGAAGAATTTGCTGTATATCGACAGACCGCTTATTGTTTGTTTACCTTGTTAGTTATTTCGGAATTCTACATTAATACAATTAAAAATTAAAACTAAACGTATTTAAATTTAAATTAAACTAACCTACTCAAATATTTAATTTATTTATTAGTTAGTTCGTATTTTTTTCAAGTTAATTTATTTTTAGGTGTCTAGTAAATTAAATGATAAAAATAAAATTAAACGTATATAAATTAAAATTAAACTAAGCTACTCGAATATTTAATTTATGTTTTAGTTATTTCGTTTTTTTTCAAGTTAATTTATTTTTAGTGTCTAGTAGATTAAATGAAAAAAAATATTAACTAAACATATTTAAATTAAAATTAAACTTAGCTACTCAAATATTTAATTTATTTTTTAGTTATTTCGTATTTATTAGATTATTAAATGATATTAGATTAAATGATAAAAATGTTTCAGGGTACCACGTCACATTAGAAGTTTAAGCTTTTGAATATAATGGAAAGATACCATACAAACAATCAATTTTCAGATTAAATATGACAGTAAGTGTTCTCGGTCACTGTAGGGTTTACAATCCGATGAAGTCCCCCAATTTTAGTGGTGGGAGGACCTTGTTCACGGTGCGTCCGGATCGCTATCACTATTTTACCCTTTAACCTGCCGTCAAACAGCAGTGTTCGCATTGTTGTGTTACGGTGCGGGGGTAAGACAATCGGTGAAATTATGCAGGTTAGTGGAACTGATGATGACGACCATAGCTGGCCACCGGAACTCCTCAATGGTGCCTATTCTATTTCAATTCGCGAATAAAAGACAGCCACACCTGCGTGCCCTATAAAAAAGGCACGAGCGACTGTATCACCAATTTGAGCCACGCAGTATGTGTACTGCAGAGGGTATGTGGTGCGATTGGCCCAGTTTTCGGTCGTAGTTATAAAAAATGCCGATCAAGTGTGAGTCGGATGTTTTAATACAGATTTAAAGTTTTTAGATAATTTTCCCGAAAGTATAAAATTTAATTTCATTCTATTTTTCGCGTAAAATATATCAGGAATTTTTCAGATTTTTATCCATTCATCCACATTCCATAAACCTCGGAGATAAGGGACGGGACTAGGACTCGAGAGGGAACGGTCATTTTTTGTAAATTTTTTGCTATAAATCAAAAAGTACGTCACGGAAAATTTGAAACAATATTGTTTAGAAATTTTAGATTGAGCCCTTTCACATGACACCCTGTTTGCTATAATCAAATCAATTTCATTTTTCAACCCCCCAATCTAATATAAAAAAACCGGGCAAGAGCATGTCTGACCATGCGCAGTGTAGGGTTCCGAAGCCGTTACTACAAACAAATAAGACTTCGCAACAAACTTAACCTTGCCGTTGGAAAACCGTTATCCAAATACATCGACATACGTCGCGGTCAGTTTATCAACACTGCAAATAGGTTTTCGGTAAGTATAAACATTTAAACCGTTTGTAACTCAAGAACCAATGACGTCTACTTAGTCGTGATAGTTTTCCTATTAAATTCATTATTATGTGCTTTAATTTAAGATATTTTTTCAGATTTTTAGCATTTGTAGTTTTGGCTGTAGGGAGGGGGGACACTTGACTCTCACAAAAATTAGCGCTTTAAAGCTTAATATTTCATAAACGGATGACCTTAATCGAGAAATTCTTTTCACAAAGCCGCAATATTTTTGAAAGACATATTTTTTCCAAGATTTTATTTTACCACTTTGTTGGCGTGACTAATATGTATATTAATGCCAAATTACAGCTTTCTAGTACAAAGAGTCTCTGAGCTAGGCTGCGGACGGACATACGGACGGACGGACGGACGGATGGACGGAAGGATATGGCGAAACTATAAGGGTTCCTAGTTTGACTACGGAACCCCAAAAAATCATATTGTTTGTACTAAAAACAGATGCGGGCAAGCAAGTTATACAACTATGCCAAATTTCAAGTTGATACTTAGCTTCAGAGAAAAACTGCTGTGTCATACAAACAGACAGACAGACACCGAACCTCTCACCATAACGGTTCCTTTTTTACCATTTTGGTACAGAATACAACTACTTTGTCCTTTTTTATCGAACGTCCCTATATTGAGTTCGGTATTGGAGTCACCGGCTTTGCGAAGCCGATACGTAGAAACAAAAGACGCTAGTTTACTAAAATAACATAAATCTAGGATTAAAAATTACATGTCATACTTACGTGAATAAAAAAGTATTTCTTTCTTTTCTTTCATGTAAATTTACCGATTATAGTGATTAAATGATGGCAACAGGGCTTCTATTAAACACGGTGAAAACTATATTGTGTTTGACCTGTTATCGTATTGTCAACGTTTTGATAGCTCTTCTTTACTTGACAGTAATGGCGGGCGAAGAGCGTCGGTGGCCTAGTGGCTTAGGGGGTCGACTCGTGATCGTAGGGTACCAAGTTCGAACCCCCGCCGTCACCATGTACCAATGAGTTTTTCTAACTTAAGTGCACTACCCGATACTCTCACGGTGAAAGAAAAACATCGTGAGGAAACCTGCACAATCGAACAGCTGAGTGTGTAAGAGGGTAATTGCACAAAGGATCCTAAAAGGTCGAAGTGTATCCGAAAGGGCCCATCTGTAAGATAAAATAAATGCCGGCTGACTTAAAAATAATACCATAACAGGTCAAACACTATACACACAATAATCGTAAAATCGGACTAGGTTTACGGGGCGAGAAACTTTATCGCACTTAGTATGAAAAATTTCAAATTCACAATGCTCTTAAGAAACTGTTCAACAGCAGGCTTTAGCGATAAGACTACCTCATATTGGGTATCTGTACCTCTATATTTCTTAATTGTGTTGTTACTGTATGATGTTCAATAAAGTGTTTAGTATTATACCATTGTCGAATTGTCCCGACAATTTTGATATACGCTAAAGGCTGATGTTATTATATTTAACCTTTATTTAAATATTTATTTATTTAAATTATCAAAACGTTGACAATACCATAACATGTCAAAAAAAATGTCCAATGTCCACGATTTTCAAATATATTTTAGTTATTTTTTAATCTAGGTTTGTACGTTTCTGTTCTGTTTTTTTAATTGGTTGTTGTTAAAATATTTCTTGCACAGTGCCTTTGTACAACACGAAAAAACCATATCGTGTTTGACCTGTTATCGTATTGTCAACGTTTTGATAGCTCTTATTTACTTGACCGTAATGGCGACCGAGTGAAAAAAATACCATGACAGGTCAAACACGATTTGCATTTAACCGCCTAGAATAGAGGGCCGGACTTAGTTTTTCATAATATCTACAAAGTTTTCAATAATCGTAAAATCGGTCCTCATATTTATTAGGTATCTGTACCTCTATATTTCTCAGTCGTGCTGTTTCTGTATGATGTTCAATAAAGTGTTTAGTATTATACCGTTGTCGATTCCTCCTGACAATTTTGATATACGTTAAAGGCTGATGTTACTATATTTAACCTTTGAACACCGTCCTTTAACCGCTACAATTAAGATGCTGTCCTCGTCGACGTATTCAGCCATTCACCACAGCGGCGAAGGCTTCCAAATCCTCTCATACATAGGGTGTTACGGGGCATTACGGAACATAAAGACTGTGTTCGCGCGAGATATAAGGCTCAGGGTCCCAAACGTGTTTGGGGAACAATTAGTAACACACCCTATATATTTTGGTGTTTTGGATTCTAGGTCTGGGGTGTTATTATTTAAACTTTTTTGTCAAATCGTCGGCGGCTTTTTTGCGTAAATGTCATAACATAGGCACTGTACACATATTATTTTTATTACTATGATTAGAATACATTTTTATTTACACTAACGTCATTCCCAGTATTACTTATAATATTGTCATCCGCCGTGACCAAGTGCATTCTATAAACTATTTAACAAATGTTGAACTTCCGAAATCATATTAAGTTGTAATTTCAGCAGACATGTTGCCAAGTAATTGAAAATCGGCAAAAGAAACCCCTTGATCCCCTTATCCCTTTAACCCCTTTTATGTGGAAATATTATAGAAGTATAAAAATAAGATTAAAAAAATACAAAAAGATAGTGCACATAAGAAGCCGTTACTATCTAGGTTAGGTTAGTTATAATAATTTGTGCAAATGTCCATTATCTTCCCCCGACTTCCCCTCTATCATCGCGTAACCTTGATATCCATGACTTTCCCTTCATTATTCCCTGTTTTGCATGATTTAATGAGCGGTTCCTATCTAAGTTAGGTTAGTTTTTTATAATAATTCAAAAACCATTTCAATTGTCACAACCGTTTCCGACCGACCGATTTTCGACCTAACAGTACAGAAAAAATAGCGGCCTTTACACGTAAAGTTCGGAACGCGGGACACGCCACGCGCCATTCCAATATTCGCGCCGAACCGTACGTGTAAATGCAACTGTAATAGTAAAATAGTAATATAACGTACGGTTCGGACTGGCGCGTGGAATGGCGCGTGGCGTTTCCCGCGGTCCAAACTGTGCCGTGTAAAGGCCGCTAATGACTATGCCAATCGATATAGACCCCGGGGTTGTTGCCTTGATCTATAGATATAGCCTCGTCGCCAATAATCGTCGGTTTGTCCGTAGGGAGCTGTGCCAAATGATCCGCGACCACTCGGCGGCGCCACCTTTCTGCGTGCCCAACTATCACAAGCTGTTCGAAGATGCTTCGGTAAGTTATTTTTTAAAAGACTTCAAAAACGGGAGGAGGCTTTAAGTATCTATGTTCACAGATTTCTCCGTCAATTGTGGACTGATTTCGATTGATCGATGAGTTCCATTTAATTTCGACGACGCGCTGGCCTAGCTAGCGGTCCTGGGTTCAAATCCCGCTAAGGGCAGATGTTTGTGTGATAAGCGCGCGAATATTTGTTCCTGAGTCATGGATGTTTTCTATGTATTTAAATAAGTATATTATATTTCTCTTTATAAGTATTTATATCGTTGTCTGGTACCAATAGTACAAGCCTAGAGCTTAGTTTGGGACTAGGTCAATTGGTGTGACATTGTCCCCCTGTTTTTTTTTTGTTTGACCACGTCGGTTTCTAATAAACTGATCCGTGAGGAATTGAGGGAACTCGTCAAATATTATAGGCAATATTACGTAGCAATTTTGGTATTTTGAGTAAAAGCTCCATCATTTCATGAAGTGGAACTGGTAGACCACAGACGTCAACCGGAAATTCTCAATGGTGCCTTAAAGGGTGGCGATAAGATATCTCGATTTAGGATACTTGAGCGGCTGTGATGAAGCATAATGAAATGGTTTAAATACTTTAAACAATACGCACAATGATTTTCCTGCTGCATTTCATAGTTTTTTATAAATTGAGAAGTGGACAACATGACTGCATATTATTATTGTGATCACTATAAAGTATAAAATTAAAATTAAAATTGCCTTCAAAAACGGAGAAATTACTTCTTTTCAAATGGCAATAGGTCGGTCAAACTGAGGTCGGCGTCCCACAATATTTATTGTGAAAATATTGCTGATCCGTTCGAGCTGATACAGGGTGCTCGAGAAAAATCTCATAAGCACGTCGCTCAAACAGTCGTTAACCTCCGAGTCATATTACACGCTCGGCTGTTGTTGCCACCGTGAAATGAGAAACGTAATCGATAAAGACCAAATTGATGAAAATACACGTGCAAGACGATGTCATAACTACAAGAGAGCCATGACTCCTTGTGGTTTTTTTTTTATAAGTAAATGTAATGAGAACACCTTAAAATTCCGAATAACTTTTTTCCGTATACTAATTTGTCCGAATTTTCATTTTTCCGAAAGCTATGTTACGCCGGAGCTATTTTAGATTAAATGCATAATTTAATTGTCATACGTAGGTTAGGTTAGGTTAGGTTAGGTTAGGTTGGATTAGGTGTGAAAGTGAGTTCTTCGATCAAAAAATTGCGTTCGGAATTATGAAAATTCGGAATTATAACTCTTCGGAATTATGTTGTGTACCCAAACTTAATGGAACCTTGATCCACCATAGAACGGTGTCACAGTGACATTATAAAACAATTTGTCTGACACTTCTTACGACTGCAATCATAACGTCACTGTGACACAGTTCTATGGTGGGTTAGAGTTCGATTAGGCTGATTGTACCTTAAGGGTGCCAACGAGACTATTACTAAAAACAGTCGCCCATGACTTTTTGTAGCAGTGCTTTGTATCGCTGTAATTTTTTCTCTCTGTGTGAAAGTGACAGCGATACGAACGCGCGACTGCATCGCTATAAGTCACCGCGGGCGACGACGCCAAAGGTAGCGAAGGACTTGTGACATTTCGGTGTAGTGAATCACTCGCGGCCCTTATCTAATGGGTGCGATGAGACAAGGACCGCAAGTGATAAATTACACCGAAATGTCAGGCAGTCGCCACCTTAAGAGGATTGTGATGCAGAAAATTTCCATATAAAATGCGATGACGTCACGCTCGCCTTACACCTAGTCCGATTTTTACGAATTTTGAATATGTTATAGATATTATGAATAACTAAGTCAAGAAAATATTAATTGGAGAGAAAAAAAAAAAAATTAACAAAAATGTACTCGTAAAAATCTAGTTTTTATTATAACTACGGAATCGGAATCGATTTAGTGAGTGAGAAACGTTTATCGCCCGGAGCTAAATTTGTATGGAAAAAATTTGATAGCTACGCGATCGACGCCTCGCCTCACTCCGCTGTCCGTCCATCTGTACGTCTGTCTGTCACTCGGCTGTATTGTTGGAACCGTATTAACTAGACAATTTTAATTATCAAAGAGTGAGTAACCATGCAATTACCATGGCCGCTATAACAAACAAAAAATAGCATGTGGTTTTTTAAATGTCGGGTTAACAATTATACTTCGGTACGGAACCCTTCGCGTACGCGTCCGACTTGCACTTGGCCGGTTTTTGTATTGTTTTACCAACCAACATACATGCAATCATCATATTTATACCAAGATACCTTTTAATATGTTTTCCTTTTTACTCATGTTACAATAGGTCTGCTTTTTTTGGTTTTATTAATATTTAGTATTATCAGGGGATTTTTGTTTCGTAGTTGCTTAATACATGGGATTACTTAGGTGTGAATCTTTTGACATCTGGTTGATGATGATATCTGGGGTACCTCGTTGTTTTAAAGCCAATAGGTACAAACATTTTATTACAGAGTAAATATAAAATTCAACAGTACTTTAGCCAATTCATTGATATAAATATAGAGAAATCTTAGACGTACTAGAATAATCCATTTTATAATGCCACGTACCATTTTATGCCTCACTTGAAATTATTACAGAACAATTCTAAAATGTATCTTGAAGGAAAGACGTACCATATTTTCTACCTATACTTACTGCGGAATAGATGAAAACTTATTTTCATGAACATTAAAAATTACAAATTGAATAGCAAGAAAAACGAGCTCAAACAACAATAAATTCTAAAACTTAATAAAGTAACTGTTTACTCATCAGCTTATTTTTCAAGAAATCCAGTTAGTTTGTTATTTCTTCCTCCGTTAAACACAACGATGTCGACGATCAATACTGGGGTCCTAGTGAAAAAGGTTATAAGTCTTCTGAAGATCAAGTGAAAAAGGGTTTAAGTCTAGTATACTCCGTTCATGTATATACCCATTTTTATTACGAGTTAATTCAACTTGTACCCTTTTTAACTAGGATCCCAGTGGTTGGCCATCTGTAAAAAATCATCCGCCTGTATTTTTACTCCAAGTCTACTTTGAAGTTTAGAAAATAAAATAGACTAAGGCTAAGGCCGCACAGATAGGAGGCTTGCTTAGCGTCTAGAGCCTAGCGTGAAACAAACGTACTAGAATCTTTGCAACCGGCCGCACTGCGCGCTTGGCGCCTCGCTAGGCGACTACGAACAAAAGTAAGACGCTAGGCTCTAGACGCTAAGCAAGCCTCCTATCTGTGCGGCCTTAGCCTTACTATTTGCTTGGTTAAGATTCTTGAGGTTTGCTGAGAAAGTATTTGCTTTGAGTTTATTTCTGATAGGAAAGTAAGCTGGGAGTTCGTTGGTTTAAGTAACAGTTGGCATGCAAAGAAACTAGTCGGTATAAGATGCTTTTATTATTAAAATAGAAATTGCGTAGGTTAAAGCTTTAACGGAGCAAGTAAAGGGATGAAATGAGAATGAAATATGCATATTATGACCCATTATTTGCTAGCGGTGTCGTTTGGCACCCAATAGCGGCCTGCACACGTAAAGTTCGGATCGCGGGAAACGCCACGCGCCATTCCAATCTTCGCTCCGAACCGTACGTGTAAATGCAACTGTAATAGTAAAATAGTAAAAAACCTACGGTTCGGACTGGCGCGTGGAAAGGCGCGTGGCGAGTCCCGCGGTCCAAACTGTGCCGCGTAGGTAAAGGTCGTTATATACATTAAAAGTCAAAATAAAATTAAGTAATCAAACAATTCCGCCCTTATTGGGTTATAATTTTAATGTGTCTGAGCAAGTTTTTAGGGTTCCGTACCCTAAGGAACCCAAACGGGAACCTATTAATATGCCTACGGTGTCCGTCCCAACTGTAAAGAGCTGTATCTTCTGAACCGTAACAGATTTTTTCAGAATATGTGTTATTACGGTGAATTTATCAGCATTTTTTCTTTAAAGCGAAACTATAAAGGAAGTTCCCATATATGGAACGATTTTTTCAACGTATTTTTATTTTTGTTGTATCTTAAAACTAGCCATGTCGCATTACGCTAACTGGTGCTTCTATTCGTTTCGTTTTTAAACCTATCGCGTCACTGATAGATGACGAGATACGAAGAGTCACGTGATCTACCAGTGACGCGATTGGTTTAAAAACGAAATGAATAGAAGCGCCAGTTAGCGTAATACATCTTGGCTAAGGCCTCTGAGCAGTTTACGTTATAATTAACATTACAGTACCTAAAAATCAAAATTTAATAATGATATGTATTCACCATCGCTACTAAACTAAGCAATTGTCATTATGATATCGCTCCCATAAGTTACTTACGACACCAGATCTACAGATAGGTATTCTATAATTGAAGTTGTCAGGTCATTGTTAACCCTTAGATACTATTGTGAAACTAGTGAATAGAGACTGGATATTTGAATGGAAATAGACTGTGATTAAGTGGAGATATTATTGGATGCTAACATTCTGCCGTGATATTATACATTTGACTTTGCAAAAGGTCGTGTATCCGCCATTTTTGGATATCTTCTTTTCATAGTATAAAATGAAGTCGCTTCGGCTGTCTGTTCGATTAGATCTTTTAAACTAGGGTTTAATACAGTTTTCAGCAATAGATAGTGATTCAAGAGGAAGGTTTTTATGTAAAATAAGCTTTGGATTAATTACGGGTATTACAGAAAACTGGCATAAACTGAAGCGAAGCGAGGGCGGATCTATAGTGTCAAGATACTTATACTCATTATCATTACCTAGGCAACGCATTATTTTATCGAATTTCACTTCATCCCTTTCGTTTTTCCCTTTTGAGGTACGGAACCCTAAAAATGCAAAACCCTAAAGTTTTTTAAGCCCGAGGTTTTGTTCCCCAATTGTTTTTTTTGTCCGAAAAATTGTAAGTTAGACATGCATTTTTTCTGATATCATACTCCAGGTGAACGTTTTTTCAGTTTTTGAAAGTGAAATAATAAAGGAGTGAAAAAATAAACTTTCTTTTTCAACGTATTTTTATTTTTGTTGTATCGTAAAAAAATGGTATTACACACCAAGCGTCATAATTATTTGGTATGACTATAGTACAAACCCTAACGGAAAACAATAAACAGCGGGTGTATTCCATACCATCCTAAAGGGGTTAAAATGTTAAAAATAAACATATTTTGTTATGTAATGTAATACTCTTAAGTGCATCGGAGCCGAGATATTTAAATATTCATACTCGGGCGTACTTTTGTACTAAAAACTGAATAATTAGATCTTTAAAATCTCCGCTCCGATATTACTTAACGCCATAAATTATATATATATATATATATATATATATATATATATATATGTGTATTCAGAGGTCCTCTAAATAACTACGTAAAAATCATCCGTGGCCGCTGAAAAAAAAAAATGACAATATTCTTCTAACACCAATGCCCTTTTAACATACGATAGATTTAAGCAGTATTAAGAGGTACAGTAATAAATTTTAACAAATACTCTCAATAATTAAGCATAATGATTTGTTTAAAGTTTTCCCGGCCAGCAATGTAATGCAAATATTGAGTTGACAGTAATGTCGTCAATAAATCAATGAACACAAAGTGCTTACGTAGACGACGTTATTTGAATACATTGCGTGCCGAATTAATTTGTATGAAAAAAAAAATGTTTTCTTTTTTTAACTTAATGTACCAATTTACGTTAGTTAGGGTCTTATCTAACTGCCCTTAAAATATAGGATCGTATGGAATACACACGCTGAATTCTAAAAAATGGTCAAGTGTTAGTTGAGTTGGCGCTGGCTGTTGCTCAAATCCGAATATAATAATATACCTACTGTGCGGTACGGAACCCTCGGTGCGCGAATCCGACTCGCACTTGACCGGTTTTATACTACCATAGCCTCTGCTACACGACCAATAATTCTTCAAAGGGCAGTGGGTGTATACGAGTGCATGCTGCTCCTAATTCACTGCGCGCTCGGATGCAGAGCTGCTGGCAATAGCCATCCTTGATTTCCGCATCAAAAAACCGCAAATTTTATTAGCGCCGGGCAGCGCAAATATCAACAGGCAGGCAGGCCTCGCTAACATACTCGCGGTACCTACTTCCCTGCCAACTGCAGGTAATGTAATGCCCGGAATACACAAGACTAGTTTTTCAAGCTAGTAGGGTTTGCAATGCGGATCCATTTTGTATCTTCCCATACAAAATGGATCCGGATTGCAAACCCTACAAGCAAGGCTACTGACAATAAAATAAAAAAAGATAAAAGATGTATATTTAGTAAGTATGCCGCAAGGGCACATTTACATTTTAAAATCTACCAGCCTTTCCCAAGAGGAAACCACTGCTCAATGCAAGAAACTCAACAGTACCTAATTCGTTTACAATACGCTAGCAAGCTAGTGATTCAGTACCCTTACCAAGAGTTACAATTAACGTACTCGCTGGCGAGTGGAAGCTCTGTCCCTCGCAGACCTCGCTGTTATTCTTATAGAATGCAAGGGACAGAGCATTCGACTAGCTAGCTAGTACGGGAATTGTAACTCATGGTAAGGGTACAATCCAAGGCTACTAACGTTTTTCTTTTCTATTACTCAAAATGTATGGGATGACGTTCTCGTGCGTTGCGATAAAACACATAATACATTTTGAGTGATAGAAATAAAAAATCGTTAGTAGCGTTTGCATCTTTTCTAGGGCCTCTGGCCTCGTGTATACAGTACTAGCTTCATTTCTAGGCTAGTAAGCTAGTGTTTACTATTCGACTACTACTAATTTCGAACCTGGTTTGTTATCTAGCTTCTTGTGGCCGGAGAAGCTACGTTTCTTGTTCTAGTAGGTACCCTATTTTCTGAGACTTTTATGTTAGATACATATTATGTTATATTATGTTAAAAACACAAAACTTTTAGGTATAGACAAGAACAGGGGTGTGATTGAGCGAAATCGCAGCGGCGAGTTTAAGTAGTCCCGTCCGAGCGAAGAAAACACATTTTAGCGCGTGCATTTTCAATTTGGCAGCATTGCTTCTGTCGATAACATCGAACGTATAAGGCTGCCTAATTGAGAATGCACGTGCTAAAATGTGTTGTATTCGCTCGGACGGGACTACTTTAAACTCGCCGCTGCGATTTCGCTCGTTCGTCGGACCGACCGCCGTTTTTGAGAGAATCACTCCCCTATTCTTGTCTTACCTACAAGTTTTAGCAAAAAAAGTTTTGAATTTATCTAATGCAATTATTGGCACAACAAGATGGAGTGACGACCTTGTAAAGATCGCGGGAACGCGGTGGATGCGAAAAGCACAAGACCGGTCTGAGTGGAGAGCCTTGGGGGAGGCCTATGTCCAGCAGTGGACGTCTTTCGGCTGACATGATGATGATGATGATGAATTATTGGCACAGGTTCCTTAGTAACTGTTTTAATAGAATTGTATTTTCTTACGAATACTGTTCAATTTTACAAGGAGTTGTTGTTATCCTAGTGACTACAATAATACTCTGGCTTCAAAATAAGCATTGGGAAAATAATTCTAGCTCTGCGGATATTGGTACACAAGCCAGGGCCCAGATTCTACGCGGTTAAGATACGTCTTTGATCTGTTATCGTATTGTCAACGTTTTGATAGCTCTTATTTATTTCAAAGTTTTCAAAGTTTATTTATTTATCAAACAATTAGAACAATCCTTTTAAATCTTATAATATAGTAAAGGTCACGGCCCACCTAGTATGAAAATAATACCCAGGGAGTACAAAAATGAAATAGGGCGGGAATTAAATATAAATATGTATACTTTATAATGGATATACCATTCGGTCGCAACGACAAACCTACGAATACTGGACTACCGACATTAAGTAGGGATTTCGTATACCTACCTAATCAAAGATATATTAATAACCAATCTTCTTTGCACTGTTACATGTTACCTCCATGTTTTTTTTAAAACTATATTCTTAAAATAAATGTGGGTCATAACTACAAAAATTACCACCAATTTGGTTTATGTACGCAAACATTTTTTGACCGGGTAGGATTATGAGCCGTGATCTTAAGCAAAAATGTTAACAAAAAAGTTTCGGACACGAATATCAATGGTCCTCTCACTAGGACAGGCCTGTGTCGTGAGAACCGAGGTAGATCAAAGAAACATGATGCGTGAACAAATTACAGACGTGGAGTAAACATACAAGATTGAATGGTGTTCAAGATTACATGAGGAAATAAAATTAATTTTTTACAATATTTAACATTAATAACGGCCCAGTTAAAAACAATAGAAAGACGATATGGTTTTTAACGCCTACAATAGAAGGCCAGGATCGCTGACGTCATAACCAGCTTACTTTTTAACTTCGAAAAACTAGCCTCGTGTATCCCGGTCATGAAACGACTAGAATTTTATTTGAAATAAGGTACGAGTAAGTCATGGATTTGTTCCCGATTGAAGTTAAAATAATATGAACTAGTTAAAATGAAAAATAAATTTGAATAAACGTTTTCTATTTGTTGTTTTGCTTCTTTTGACACAAATATCTGCCCTTAGCGGGATTTGAACCCAGGACCGTTAGCTTCGTAGGCAGGGTCACTACGAACTAAGCCAACGCGTCGTCTTTCGTTCTTTTAATTATTTGTAATTCAAACTACATTGCACTATTTAAAATCTAAACTAATTTTCAGATCTTAAACAGTTGTTTAGCCGTCACCACAAAACGTTTACTTATCCCTTACCTCAGACAAAGGTTGGATGTCTTTGGACATTTGTCAGAGGACACATTTGTCACGAGACAAGGACAAGTTAACATATTGTGCTAAAACATATTGTTACGTGATATTCCCTGAAGTCGTGGCCCATCCAGCAAAATATTCGGCAACCAATTTCTAATTTCAAACGATGCGTATATCAGATAACCAAATATTGCTAGTTTTGTTTTGTTTCCACGGATAACAACTAACGGTCGGGTGTCATTGTTTGCGGTCTGTAATTGTTCTGGGATTCACGTGGTTTTTAGGGGTGTCCTTCTACTGACCTAAAATGTTATGTGCTAAAATTTTTTGGTCGAAAGTGTTTCCTACAATATTGAATGGCATACTTCTTTTTTAGCATAAAGATTTTTTGGATACATACAATACAAAACAATACAAAACACTTTATTGAAACACCACATACACCAAGTAACGAATATACAAGAGACTAAAATATAGATTACATAGTGAGTCAACAGGCGGTCTTATCACTAAATAGCGATCTCTTCCAGACAACCTTACAAAGAAGAGATGGTTAAATATAAACAATAGAAATAGGCAGGCGGTGCAAACTGAATTAAACAATTTAAAAATACATATAAATATCCCTTAAATAAATACATATAGGTACGTAAATAAGAAATACATAAATACAAAATAAAAGGTAAGAAAAAAAAAACTAAAGGAGTGACAAAAGGTGTTCTTTTATAAGATTCTTAAAAATAGGAAGTGATTTAGCCTGTCTCAGTTCCAAAGGAAGACAGTTCCACAACCTAACAGCCTGAAATGTAAAGGAGTTACAAATTTTTTGTTCTAAAGCACTTTTGGTCTAAAATTGTTTTGTCTAAAATTTTAATTATCTTAAGGCTAAATCCATAATATTGTTTGGTCGAAGCCCCCCCCCCCCCCCCCCCCGCAAGATAAAACACCTAGGTCTCAACTAATCTATAGGCTAGGATAGGTTAGAATCGTGTCAAGGCGCGAAGCGCCACAACTACGCGGAATAGGAGCTCCGTCGACTTCACCTCACGGTCAACGTTATACCTACCGAAAAATCATTCAATAAAAAAAAGTAATTCCAAACAAATGTTTCGCTTAACAATTTTTCCACCAAACAATATTATGCAAAACAATTTCGATCAAACAATTTTCGACATTTAAATTATTAAAGTCTTTGATCAGTGTGTATTGCCAGTGATGTCGTATGGATCCGAGACATGGTCGCTCACAATGGGCCTCATAAGAAGGCTCAAGGTCACTCAAAGGGCAATGGAAAGAGCTATGCTGGGTGTCTCCTTGCGAGATCGAATCAGGAATGAGGAGATTCGCAGGAGAACTAAAGTAACCGATATAGCTCACCGGATTGCAAACCTTAAGTGGCAGTGGGCGGGGCACATTGCTCGTAGAACTGATGGCCGTTGGAGCGGAAAGGTTCTAGAGTGGCGACCGCGAACCGGGAGACGGAGTGTTGGCAGACCTTCCACAAGGTGGACTGACGATCTGATAAAGGTCGCGGGAAACCGCTGGATGACAGCAGCAGAGGACCGATCGTTGTGGAAAACCTTGGGGAAGGCCTTTGTCCAGCAGTGGACGTCTTGCGGCTGATAATGATGATGATGATGAAATTATTTAAAAAAAGTATGAGGCGAAACAAAAATAGGTCAACCGATATAGACCCGGTTTTTACGGTGCACAGTTTTTTTTTGTTTTAATACGTACAGCTGCTGCCACACTAAAATGAATGCGGTGCAAAACGGCGCGACGCGAATGCGGGTCAGAACAATAGTTATTTGTGCAACACGAGAGTAAAGTCGGTTTTTGCTGCGAGTGTTGATTTTGAATCCCGAGTAATCGAGTGATTCTAGGTAAGACATGAGGTTAAAATAACTTTGGTCTCGTGTGACACATACAATTTGTCACCTCAGCAGCGAGAACATATTTCAAGAAAATACAACATGGTAAAAAATTAAACCACGTGTAGGTATACAATGTAAAACTAACAAAAAAAAAAGTTAAAGGACAATTATTGCAGTTTTGCAAATATACCGAAACATAAGCCTTTTTTTATAAAAAACTTACTTTGTCTCACGCTCGCTGCAAAATCAAATTTGCTCACTCTCTTTAAACACCAAAATCTGCCTTTTTGTGGTGCTGAGGTGAAAAATTAGTTTTTACTGACCGGGTTAATAAGAGTGGCTTTTCTTACAAAAATCAAATATTATAGTTAATACCGTTGCAGCCATACCACTTCTATTTTTGTCAGTTTAGTTGCAGAATAAGCTCAATTTTTTTTATTATTAAGTATGTAATTATCGTCATAGCCATTGGAAGTTTAAGGTGTGGAATCGAACATCAAAAGGTTCTGTTTGACTACGGAACTCTAAAAACCGTTTTGTATTTGTTTGTTTTGCTTCCTTTGACAATGTCACAATTCTATTTCATTACAATATTAATCCCCGTGGTAACTTTGGTGAAAGACAACACCTGACTTGAATCTAATGTAAAATATTAAATTTCCTTCATCATCGTCCTGTCTCTTTAAAATTATTGGTAAGAAATATAAATGTTTCATAATGCGTCAGTGGTTAAGTAAAAGTCGTATGCCTGTTCTCAATATTCAAGTCGCGGATAGATTATGGTACTTCGTGTTAAAATATGTAAGTAACATATTTGTATGTGACTATTGTTAAAATGTAACCCGTTGCAACCAAATCTACCCGCGTTCTGAACATATGGGGCCTGTTTCTCAAAAAGTATTAGTCTAATAATATTAGTGTTTTGTCTCATGTTTTAGTTTTATTTATGAGACAAAACACTAATATTGTCAGACTAATACGTTTTGAAAATGGCCCCCTGGGATTGACATAATATTATTCCGTACCTAGTGACGTATTTCGATTGCGATCGATCTGTATAGGTCGGAGGTTATCTTATATTAATCTAACTTTTTCTGTCCTTTACTAGACAAAGCCTCTCTCAGGCCTCTCCACAATTCCTTATCCAGCAACACTAAATATATTAGATATTAATGCATTTTTTTGCATTCTCTACGCATTATCCTTCCGTGCTGTCCCTCCGGGCACGATGTACGACGCAAAACGATAGTGCGTAGGCTTGCTGGACGTCAATAATTATTATTATTACCATGCACGACCGAATTTGTGTCCAACGAGCCCCCCCACTACTTCTCGCACGACGTGCGGCTGGATGGTGCATAGCCCTGACGTACGTCCGTTCAATCGTGCATCGTGCTTGCATGGTAATGCGTAGACTTGACTTTTTTGATTATTTTTTTTAATAATTTTTCTTGACCGTCAAATCTTCGCAGTGTTGCCAGATCTCCTGTTTTTACAGGGGAGCTACTAGTTTTGGGGTGTGTCTCCTGCTCTACAGTTTTTCCCAAAATATTTAGGATTTCGCTTGTGTAATAAAAATACATAATATACATATAAGGTTTTTAAAGCGCGAATGCGCGAAGTAAGAATTTGTGGTCCGTGACAGCATGATGGATACTTTGCACGATAGTGCGTACAGCACCATCGGGCCTGACGATCGGGTGCGGCTGCACGTCAAGAAGGATAATGCGTAGAGGGACTAGAGGGTTTAATCGGACATCAAAAGGTTCTGCCATTAAATTGATTCAGAAATGTTTGAAATTGTTCATCCTTCAATTTGAAAATTAATTGTGGAGACAATGATCCTAATAAAAGTTATTATCATGCTAGAACGGTGTTCTAAGAGGTACTCAATATTAATACTTATAATTGGTTTAGGTCCATTTAATTTCATATTGTTAGTCGATTTATTCAATCTGTTTTAGATGGGGATTATGCATATTACGAGTGTTTTTGAATGCGAATTTTATCTCACTATTTCGTAGTTGTTTCGTGCATTAATGGGTATTATATTTGTTTCAAAAAACTAAAAGGGTTTGTTGAGTTTTAAAAGCAATTTGGATATGCGGAGAAATAAATCAAACCAGATGCCATGCGTGTTTGATTGTTATCTTTTTACTAGTTTGATATGGATGTAACGTGCCGAAATTTTAAAAAAATGACAATCTATAGAACCACTCGCAACTCCGCCCGTGTTTAACTTCTTTATTATGTTTATCTAGGCAACTAGATTCCTGGAAAACTAAAACTGTTTCCTTTACAAGCTTTTGTTTAACTTGCACTGTTCGTGTTATGTTTTTAAGTTGTCCGTCAAAATATTTCAAGTCAATTTTGAACCAGTTTCCGTTAACGGAATGGACTTAAATTTGAACCACAGGTGTAAACCCGATGAAAATGAAATGTTATGGTATCTAAGAGGTGATCTGATGATGGAGTCGGAAGGTGGCGACAGAATCTCCGCTATTCTTAACGTAGACCCACCGTGTTGGGGGTCAATAGTTTTGGTCTTGATAAGTAGATAAAGATTTTGCAATAAAAGTGCAGTCGGCAACAAACTTGTCCCAAAAATGAATTCTGTGATAGAAACTTATTTATTATCAGGTCCCAATCGAGGCTGCTCATCTCTTCGATGCTGTGATCCTGTGGGCCAGGGCTGCTACTGCGGCGATGCGCGCCGGCCAGCCCGCGACCGACGGGGCAACCCTAATGAAGCTCTTACGCCCCACCACTTACAGATCGGTACAGGGATTTGACGTGAGTACAACTGACGTAATATTATAGAGTAAGGATTATGGCATACCTTGGGGAAGCCTAAGTCCACCAGTGGACGTCTTTCGGCCGAAATGATGATAAAGAGGATGAAAAAAGGAACTGAAATAATTGGTCCCACACTATGCTTTGCCTGTCCTGTGGTGATCAATTTCTAAGCATTAACAGTAACCTTAGACATCCTCTGCGCGAGAGCAGCTTTAATTAAAAATTATGATGATGATATGAATGGTATAATTCAGGCCTTTTAAATTCCTGGAACTAAGCAGGTTAAATCGCTAGTCGGTCTAAGTAATAAGCGGCCTATAAGTACACACCGGAGCCAATTCTCGAAAATGGTCGTGCTACGCTCTCTTGGGATCGATCTGTCATCACGGACGGGACTATTATTAAAGATCCCGAAGGAATAACAATAATTGAATTTACGCTAACGAAGTCGCAGGCAGAAGCAAGTATTTATAATTTTGTTTGTAACATGTTTGTAATCAAGTTCTCGGTCAAGCGATCGATCTGTCAAGTTGTCATCAGGAGAAATCTGTTTCGTCCCGAGCGACATGTCTTGTAGATAATATGCACTTTTATGAAGATGAAGTTATACACAGCCGAAGTTATCGTTCTTCCAGGCTCCAAACGCAATGAAGGCGAAAACAATGCGTTGCGCGTATATACTTTTACATAAGAAGCAAGTCCACACGAAGTGATTAAAATGCAAAATTCCAAATAAGTTGTGCTGTTTTTAAATCTGTCAGACAATGCTGCACTATAACTATAACAGTTGGCCTATTGATCTATATCTGACACTAGAGGACGCCGGCGATTTCTTGTTTTATGCGTAGAATTAGTTCCCCGCTACTCCCCCTATTTTTTCCCGGGAGGGGTCGATTTTCGGAAAATCCTATCTTAGTGCAACCCTGGACCTTAACCTACGAGTTAAATTTGGAATCTCTAGACTAGACCAGCGGTTTGGGCTGTGCGTTGATATGTCAGTCAGTTTCTTCTTTTATGTAGGGTGGAAAAAACGAACGCCACATGGACGGCAACTACCAAATATTAGAAATAGCAAATCGTCCCTTTACTTTCTCAACCTAGTATCTGATCGAATAGTTAAACAGGAAAAACACTCATGTTTTCTATAAAATAAAGACTATTTTCCTATCTAACTATTCGACCAGATACGAGGTTGAGAAACTTGCTTTTATTTTTTAATTCATTCAATACTGCATAAATATGGATTTTTGGAAATTCGTCATTCTTAACCGGGAATATCGAATATGGTCGAATATGACAAAATAATAAATTAGGGTTTTTTTTACGGTCTTTATTTAATTTCAAGGTGTAGGTTATGTGCTTTAGATATAAAAAAAGGATTAGTATTTAAAAAAAATTAATGATGCAGTATTTTTTGTTTTCAAAAATAAAAGTACCTAAGTGTTCTTTGCGTAGAACTTGCTATTTCCAATATTTAAGATAGTTGCCGTCCATGTGTCGTACATTTTTTCCATCTTGTACTCGTATATTTAGAACATTAATCTTTGTTTTGGTATCTCTTTTTAATTGGCAAACAAGGTTACTGTCGGTCCCGTAAATGACGTTAAACTAAAGGGTTGGAGAATCGAGTTAAGATCGCTACAATTTATTGTTTAAACATTGTTATTGTTAATGGTTGATCGGCTCGAAATCGGGTCAAATGCGGTTCGCTCGTTAAGATAAGATTAACGAGTTGTTATTTCTTGTAGCTCTGGCGCAAATATTTCAATCATACATACCTAAGGTTTTTGAATCATCTTAACTACACACATACAGGTTGTCTGGTATATACTTAGTGGACTACCTTACAGGGCTGGATAGCTCTGCTCAGGAGTGTTGAAAATATGATAATTAATGTCTAGTAAAAGTAGTATGGAAAAGGAGATACCTACCTCAACTTTTCAAAATTTTGGAAATGCGGCACCATTTTCGATGCCACAACCACAGTTATTAGAATTTTTCAGTTTCGTTAGTGTGAAAGAAAGCTGATTAAATTTGCTTTAAGACCCTTCTAACGAAATGAATAAATATCAAGCACTCTTTTTAATTTTCCAAGTCAAATTTAAAGTTTAAGAATCTGAGTTTTTCGGTTACCTATCACAACTTCGAAAAATGTTTGACCGAATTTTGGTTCGACAAATACTTTTCGTCAATTATGGTTTGGGTTTTTTTACGTTTGGCCGAATGATCATTTCGAATATTTTCATTTAGTCATTTCTTGTTTAGGTTTTTTACCGATTTGACAAATTATCTATTCCGTAATACTGATTTCGGCGTACAAACAGTTTTCCAATGTAATGGTTTGTCAATTTATCTATTTCCCATTTCTTATTTTACCTTAGTATCATTTGCCCAATTTAACGGCTCGGTTTATTAATAGTTTACCTATTTTTAAATCGACTATGCTAACCTGTCCGATTCGGTTCCACCCTGATTCGTCTTGATCGTTGCATTTTCTGGATAAATTACAAGCAAGATTTTTTGGGCAGAAAAAAAAATAACCTCGAAGACCAAGGCGGGAGCAAAGCTCCCGCCTTGGCCTTCTAACCTAACCTATCCGTATCGGTTCTGCCCTAATTCGCCTTGCTCGGTGCATTTTCTGGATAGTAACAAATTACAAGCAATATTTTCTTACCGAAATGAATATTTGACGTAACGTAGCGAAAACTATATGTAGCATTGATGTAGTGAAAAATGGGTTAAGAAACAAAATACGAAACGATCCCTAGGCTAATTGTAGCAATGGTGTAATGAAAAATAGGCTTTGAAATAAAATACGTAACAATACATAGGGCAAGTGACTACAAGGAGAAAAGTTGCTCGGACTAAAGATATGTTTCCTTAATGTCAAACGGTGAAATAAAAAAATTACGAATCGTGCCATCGGAGAAACGTTAAAAAACGAAACGTTTTCGGTCAAATGAAATTCGGTCAAAACCTTTTCGAGGTTGCGATAGGTTACCGAGTTTTTCTTCCGGCAAGTTTGACATCGCATTATGTAAAAAAATGTATGAAGACCTGTAGTGCTGCTTTCTTAAAAGTTTGCCTGTTTAAGGCCCAGCCACACCGCTTGCGTGACGTGCACGTGCACGTGCGCGTTCTCTTTCCACTGCGTTGTATAGTGACATGTCGTAATGAGAATTTATACTATACAACGCAGTGGAAAGCGAACGCGCGCGTGCACGTGCACTTCACGCAAGTGGTGTGGCTGGGCCTTTAATAGAGATTCTAAAATGATATCACAATTGAGATTATTGATTATAACAGCGAAGTTATTATCTAACTATCGAATTAAAAATCGACTTTTGCTTCCGTTTAAAATGAAGATAACTGGATTTAAATGTTTTAAAAGACATTTTGCCTGAATTTGAAATGCTACAATTTAAAATTGACATATCTCCTTTTCCATGCGACTTTTACCGAACATGAATTATCATATTTCCAACACTCCTGAGCTGAGCTATCCAACCCGGGAAGGTAGTCCACTATATACCGGTCACCCTGTATATGAGGCAAGATTAAATGGGAATGTTGGAATGGGAAGGGCCAATCACGATCAGAAGCCCTAGCCAAGAAGCAAACGCTAATATCGTTATTCTTTTCTATCACTCAAAATGTATGGGATGGCAGTTGACCACGTGGTTTATCGCAACGCACGAAAATGTCTTTAAAACAGAGTAGTAGTTCTTGCATCTTGGCTAGGGCCTCCGATCGGGGACGTATTAAAAGGCTAGGTCAGGAGTACCCTAAACCGACGCACGTGTAGGAAGCGAGGGAAGTTTGTCTGCATCGTAGCAAATAGAAGGAAGTGATCTGCCTAACCCTACGGGAAAGAGGCTTGATTGTATGCACGTATGTTCCCTACACACATCAAATTGGAAGTTCTTAGTGCGCTGCGATACATTGCAATATATCAAATTTGATGTGTGTATTTGGAAACATAAACTTAAATTGTACGGAATATGTCCATAACACGCCTTAAACATACGAAACTACGAAAGTCGTCGTCAATGTCAAAGTTCTCGCCAACTTTAGTAGTAAATAAATATGAACAGGGAGCGCTTATTCCAATCGAAATACATTTCTCGATGACGACGCTACGTTAGCGTTACTTAGCTATATTGTTTATCGTCGTAGAATTGAGGCCCTGTATGTTTACTCGAAACTGTTGTCTTTTGAAGAAAAGAGACCCTGGGGTGTTATTCTCTTAAAGGCTACGCTCGGTCGGTCGAACGTGTAAACGAGTGAACGCGCACACCGGCTCTAATGCTGATCCATGTAACAAACAGTTGAGAGAAATAATTTTTTGAATAGCTATAAGAATAACCAAGATATAAGCCAACAAAGATTTGTTCCTGTCTCATTCTAACAAAAAAGAAATGAAGTTAAATATGGCCGAACTGTTACATGACGTTACAGTGCAGTGCACAGTGTCTAATTAGCAGTTTAAAATGCTTGTATCATTCGTATTTCTTGGCCGATTTTATTTTCACTTTTGGTGATCTCTGATACGAAATTTCGTATTTTGTTGAGAAATGCGAGTTGATAAATCTACGAGTAAGCTTATTTCCCTATTGCCCATTGTCTGTCATGTCATCTAACCCAAGTGATCAGTGACCGCGGCCGGTTGAGTGACCCAAAGTCACCAACCTCTCCGGTTAAAGTCCCACGTAGCCCGTCAATACTAATTTGTTTCAGAGCTCGGAGATTGTTGTAAATTTCATTTATATGTTAATAAAGATATAGTAGAGCAAAGCAGCCATCTTCTGGTTTCATCACAAGAACAGCTTCTAGTTGCCGTTATTATTGCATTGTGATTATTTTTCGAAGGGCTAACATAATAATAATGTAATTATTTCAACTTTCAGCCGATTGAATAACAAGAACTAAATAAAAAAACTTAGGGTTCCACGCAAAAGAAAATAATCATTTTTAAAAGCAACAGGTAGACACATTACCAAGTGTGTGTGTATAATTACTGGATGGGGATTAGGATTTCTAATAAATCCGCATCTAAATAATCCTTAAGCAATCTTATTTGTACGATCGTCTTTAAAGAATCCCGAACAAGAGCCGCTTATCAATGGGTTATAATTAAGGATAATAAACATGGCCGTTATTAGATGATTGTAAACCTGAAAATAGTCTTCTTATTTTATAGCTCTTTAAGTCTGATCACATCGAGCGTCTTTATTTGAGAACCGACTGTAAATTTTGTTTAAATATTATTACAAATTTCACGTTTAAATTATTATGAACGTGGTACTAAAACAGACTGATTGAAGGTTAGAAGTTGTCAATGGTAATAAAACTGTTGGATATTTTAAGAAATTCTCCAGTTTTGACCTTCGATATTTAGATACTTCGAGGTACTTCGTCTTTAAAAACTTAATTCCATATGCAAATAATATGAATGACTAAAATGGCAATTGGTATATAAGACATTTGGTCAGAATCGTTTTTTTTACAAGGTGGAGGTGGTCTCATTGTCACCATGTCAGTACCTATCTGATGAGAGGATCCGTGAGGAATTAAGGGAACTGTTCAAATATTATAGGCACAGTCATTGCGATTATTGTATATTTAGTAGCAAGTCTAACGAACGTTTCAAACTTTATATCCCATAAAATTTGACATTTCCCAAGGGAAAGACGATAAACGAATTCTACGCGGGCGGAGTCACGGGCAACCGCTGGTATCCTTTAGTTTCATATAAATGAAGAGGAATAAAATAATATAACGAAAATAATAACTTCTTTTCAAATGGTAATAGAATACTTATAGGTCAGTGAAACTAAATTCGGCGTCCCTTAATATTTTTAACCAAAAGCCGACTTCGGTTTGAATTTGAAACGAAGTTATTTTCTGCGGTTTTTAATGCGGTTTGTTTGATTTTTAAAACATTTAATTTTGTTGTAATTATCTATAAATTAAATTGAAAAAGAATGTAAATATTTAGTCAATAGAAGATACAAAAGATGTGGTACACACAATCGTTGCCAAAAAAAGTTACAGTTGTGTATAAGTCTACAGATGACTACAAAGAGTATCCACTTTTTCACCTTGTTTGTTGTTAAGTACAGAAGTGGGTACCGTAAAACGGGGTACATAGGAATGGCGGGGTAAATAGGAATAAAAATCTGCTTTTCTAAACCGGTCTGTTAGTCCCATTACTAACAGACCGGAGATCAACTGTTGTTCATTTCTGAACGAGCGAGGTATTTTTTGCTACTGGTGAACAGCATTTAAATCAGACAATAACTTTTTAGTAATAAACACACGTTGAAAGTGAGGGCGTCGTGAACACGAGTTTAATGTTCCTTTTAATTTCAAGTTTTAGATGTGTATATTCAATTCTAACGAAGGATTTTTTAATTTAGTACCCGTTTTAATGTTTTTTTTAGACTAGTTTAGTAGGTACTTAGCATTGGCATGATTGAGTGACAGCCCTAGTCAAAATTCCGATTAACCTCCCTTGCGAACCTATTAACCCCGTCAGGGGTAAATTGGAATTTTGGGTTTTTGTTGAATTTCTCAAAATACGGCAATAATTTGGGAATCTAAGGCAACTAAGCATCTAAAAGAGCTTACCACACATTTTTATGTAGTATCTTAAAATACCCTATGAACTACGGAAGAAGGTTAAAATTCCAGTTGGAAGTGAAGATTGAACCAATTTACCCCGTTCTACGGTACCCTTGTAGTCGACTACATAGCAAAAGATACAAATCATAACTCGAACTTCTAGTCTTACTTCACCATGAAAACTCCAGGTCTTCATCACCTCTGTTCTCCAGGTGTACATGGACAGCGCAGGCGACGCGGAAGGGAACTACACCGTAATCGGGCTGGTGGAGGACCCCTCAGCCCCTGGGGGCTGGCGCGCGCAGCCCGTCGCCACCTTCCGATACGCCAACTCTTCGGATATGCTGCCGGTTGGTGACTTCAACTTTGAACCTATAGAGCGGCCGCACATTATGGCCACTATAATCTGTTTTATCTAGGATGATTCCCAAGACTGCCGTATTTCGTAATTTCAATCACTAACTATACCTACTCACATGCGAGGCACTTAAAAATAGGCGATTAATTATTTAAGTCCCTGAACGGCGACGCTAGGTGTGTACCAATGTAGTATTTATGTAAAGTTAAATAAACAAGTGTAATACGTGTTTATATGACATGTCACAGGAATCATCTTAGATGAAACATAGTGTACGCCGCCACTTACACGCGATCGCTTAAGGTTCACCTAAGCCACTATCTGCGGCCGACAAAAGCCTGCCACTAGTGGCGAACGCGGGCGACTCCCGCAGCTTGTGGCTCGAATGCGGCTACTCAAAACCTCGGTATGCGTCTATGCTATACAAACTGTATGAATAACGCGTCCGTAAATTGTGATGGTCCAGTCATTCTAGTCATTCTAGTTATTCTATTGTGGACGCCACTAGTTAGTGCGGCCGCCCAAAGTAACCTTTATATCTGGGGGCCATAGCAAGATGCATATAGCCGTAACAACAAAGACAGTGGCTAACTGCATAGCCATAGTATAAGGCTAAGTTCAGATAACGCGTGTTGTCGCGCGATTAAGCTGTTCAGATCATCAGCACGGCATCACCGGTGTAAACATACAACTTTCGCTTTCTCTATATTCATCAACCATGATTTGCCCCTTATTCAAAACATCGCTAGTCTGATCACTATATGTGCGTCTAGGGCGTTCTTTACCGATATCTCCACTCATTCTCGCTCGCCATACCTCTTTCGTTTCGTGTCGTTTAGGTTAAAAAATAACGTAACTTAAATACATACATACATACATAATCTCACGCCTTCGTTCCCAGAGTGGGGTAGGCAGAGCTACAGAATGACAAACATCTCTAAAAACTTGTTGATAATTCTATAACCACAATTTGCACAATTAGGCTAAGATGTTTACCAGCGTATTAGTGACAGGTTGCAAGCCCATCGCCGAACAGTACTACAAGCCTTTATTCCCTTAGTCGTCTCTTACGACATCCACGGGAAGACATGGAGTGGCACTATTCTAACTCGGCAACCACACGAGGAAACTTAAATAACACCTATTATAAAACAAATGCTTCCGGGTAAACTGAGATAAGTCGAGCCTCTGTTAGAAAAACGTTTGAACGACTGTTTACTTTGTTCTACAGCTTTGTTCCTTCATCCGATAAAGTGGTTCTAATCGAAATAAATTCAAAGAAATTTAGGTTTTTTAGGGTACAGTAGCCAATTTATTTACAATTATACAATACATTACAATCTTTATTGCACACAACAGAGAGTTACAATTAACAACAAGTTATAACAATTGTATGTACATGGTAAACAACGTGCGGTCTTGTCGCTACCTCTACATAGCGATCACTTCCAGACCACTTTTATAATTGAAGAGACATCTAAAACAGATAGGATGTTTTATAATCCGATTAAAGTAATAGTAAACTGAGATTACTAAGTATTTTTAATTTACTAAATTCCGCGCAGGCGCCTACTCTTTGCTACTCGCAAATACTAATCATATTTTAGATGCGTTGCATTCTGTTTGTATTTTGTGAAAGTCATCACTAGCAAAAACATGGTGTAAAATTCGTGAAATAGCTAACGAGAAACACGAAATACGTTTCCGTTAATTGGCTAACAACTTCTAACACACGGATCACTGGTATACCCAGTAGTTATAGCATCGTTGCAGCTTTATGTTAGTGTGAGAATTATCCCTGTTTTTACGATTATATTTACTTTAGTTTTTTTTTTCGTTAATTTATGTCACTAAGTGTTCCTGCCAGAGACTCGAACTTTTATAACAATATTTTTTTGTATATTTTTCATCTCTCCTGTTCGGAAAATAAAGTTAGTACCATTTCTCATTAGCGGGATGAAAATTGCATTTCCATCCCTAGGGCGGAAAGTGATTTTGAAAAAATAATTGTTCAAACACTCAGCCATTTTTGAGTATTTTGTAAACCATGGTAAAACCTTATTAACTATTATAATACAGCAATTATGAAATAAATCTGCCTTTTTGTAAATACATTTTCGTTTACCTCTCTGTCAAAATGAAAAGTAGTGTCTTTCATTCAAGTTAAAGTATCAGTTGTACCCTCGAACTAAAAGCGCACTCGCTAGTGCTCGTGCAGCCTAAATATATTGGGTATAATTGATCACTTGGTTAATCTACTATTTTTTTTATTGTCAACAATCCAGCATGTTTCTTTGTCTTAGTACATACCCTATCAAATATAACGCTTTTTTATTTATTAGGAACTAGTTGGCAGCAACAACATAGCCTGGCTGAACGGCAACCCCCCTGCCGCTGAGCCCCCCTGCGGCTTCGACGGGGTCAAGTGTTCCTTGCCCCACGACCCTGGGGTCCTGTCGGCCATCGCCGCAGTGGCTGCAGCAGCAATACTCGCCGCCGCATTGCTGTTCAGGCATTACAGATACGAGCAGAAGCTGGCCAGCGTACTTTGGAGGATTGAGGCGAAGGACCTGACTTTTATACTGGCTTGTCACGATGGAGATAAGGTACTTGTAACACACTTCCGTGATACCTAAAAAGGGGAACACCAATATACTAACTGCATATAGTATAATAAAGCTTTAATTTACTTAAAAAGTCACTGTTCTAAATTTATACATACATACATAATCTCACGCCTTCGTTCCCAGAGTGGGGTAGGCAGAGCTACAGAATTACAAACATCTCTAAAAACTTGTTGATAATTCTATAACCACAATTTGCACAATTAGGCTAAGATGTTTATCAGCGTATTAGTGACAGGTTGCAAGCCCATCGCCTAACAGTACTACAAGCCTTTATTCCTTTAGTCGTCTCTTACGACATCCACGGGAAGACATGGAGTGGCACTATTCTAACTGGGTCATTATTCGAGCGTTTCAACCGCCTCACTTTTGCGGACATCTTTTTGAAGAATTGGGTGTATATTTTGATGCCGTTTTTGGATATTTGTTAGATGTCCGGTAAACTTAGATACCTAACCAGAAACGAAATCGAAATCTGCGGCCACTTCTACAAAAATGTGACCACGAAAGTGATTCGGAACAAACGCCCAAATAATGACCCAACTCGGCAACCACACGGGTAAATTTATACCAATGCATTATTTCAAAATTAAATTAGAATCATGATAAACACTTCATTATTATTATTTTAAAAAGTGTGAAATTATACTTAATGGGGACGTTCCTGTCCATGGGAAAGTTCACTATTCACTATCACTATCGGTAAGTTTTACCCCGTCACTCTATTGGAGGTAGGCATTTCCTATTGCAAGCCACTTAGGCCGATATACAGCTGTATTCCTTCAATCAGAGCTAGCAACCCTGTGTTTGTCAGGCCAGCATTTTCCCAAGTAGCCAAACAAAAAAAATCTACCGCAGTTTTATTTCATAGGTTTTGAAACAAAATCCGTCATGTGTAGTGTTTAGTTTTGCACGTATTTTATTAAAAATGAACAAAAAAAGCACTGTACCTAAGTAATTAAATAAAATATCACTATTTGAAAAGTTTGCATCAAACCAAAAAGTGTAATTTTAGAATATTGCAACATCGCTAGGTTGATCCAAACTTTTAAACAACAGTGACGTATTTTATAAAATGCATTTTTTCATTTTATATACGTACTCTGTTTTCATGTATTTTGTAGATTATGGCAAAATATGTCACTTATTTACAAAAACACACATACGTCTACCGCTGTAAATGCAAATGTGACCCTATTCCATAAAAAATATTGTAGGAACAGCCGTAGTAGAAAAGTGACATGAGCTCCATCTATCGCGATTGGCAAAAAACTGCAAAGAGCCACTTTACCACCCAATACTTTGGTTAGAGTGTATTACATTTATAGAATAAAACAAAGTTTTATTTGTAATAACGTCACTTTTCTTTTTAATGCACAACATATGCATACTTTTCAAGTAATAACGATAATCTACGCGGACGAAATAACGGGCAGAAGCTAATCCAAAATATATGTATTATTATTACTATACCTAGATATTTCTCTAGCAGAAACACCATGTGGTTAGTGCTTGACATAATTATAATATCGACAAACCTTTTATCGATAACCACCACTTCAACGTAATAGAGGAAAAACTCATTGAAGTACCTACGTTATAAGAACATAGCGAAATCATATCATCAAGGAAAAGTTACAATCATAATTATGTCATATGATTCATATAACAACGTGGTGCGTTATAAAATAAAATAACAATAACAAAACTATCAATTTATTAATATTTTACATACTTCAGTGAAAATCAGTCTATGACATTGAAATGGTACACTTATCGATAACGGGATTGTCGATGTTTTTATTATATCAAGCACTAACAACACGTCGTTCGTGCTAGGAAAATCTCTACGTATAATTATTACAATCATGAAGGGTTATAAAATGGATGCGACCTTGTCTGCTTTTGTAGTGTGTGCGCACTCTAGGTTGTTTCTACAGACAACCTAGCCGCGGTGTGCCACATGTGTATCCACGCCACGACGCCGCCCCTACTCATCCAGAGTGTTTGCTTCTCCCCTTAAGCCGATACTCACTAACGAGCTGTTACTGTATCTGTAAACAATGCAGAAACAGTATTAAAACACTCAACACACAAACTTACGGGCCTAGACAGCATCCTACAATTCTTTTTCTTCTTCTTCAGCCTGGTACCACCTAATGCTGAGTACAGGCCTCTCTCATTGCATTCCATTCCCTATGGTCTTGCGTCTTTGTTATCCAGTTTCTACTGACTATTTTGACCAGATTCTCGGTGTACCTCATTGGCTCCCTGCCCACATTTAAGGCGCCCAGAAAGTACCGAATCGTCTTATATGTAGGTATGTAGGTAGCAAAATGTCCAATGGCGCAAATAGACCTTAAGACCATCATTGCGGAGAAGAAGCGCCGCAAGAAACTCAAGCAGAAGGTAAGTTTTTCAATCATAAAAGCATAATAATACATAAAAGAAAGTTACGTCGTCGGTCGCGATGATCACTTACCATCAGGTGACTCGCTTGCTCGTATGCCTCCTTTTTCACATAAAAAAAATATACCAGACGCCCTAGTAGCATTAACTGAACAGTAAAAAAAAAATGAAAACAATGATCGAGAGACCTACGTACTTACCTCCTCTCTCCCCCGATGGACGAATCAAGATTCCCCTCATCTGAAAATGATCAGCGACATCCTATCCATTGTAAAAGTTTTATAGTAAAGCACTTCTACTATTGTGGGCAGGGCCACTTACCAACCAGGCTATAACTGGTTCGTCAAGTAGTTCACGCTTACGTAGTTTTGATCCCATTACACTGTGGAGATGTCTTATTTACCGCATATAATGAATGGTTACCTATCTTGGCTTTGACTTTGACTTAAAAGATCCGAAACTATCGCCCTAACAATACTGGTTTGAAGTAACACGTAGGCTGTACTTACCTATTTACTTTTTACACGCATTTATTTTTCGACTTTGTTTGGGTCCAAAACTGGTGAAGAAATTACTTGGTCAACTATACTTATAATATAAGCTGGACTATCTGCTAACGGACGCTCAGATCAATATACAAAAAACGCTACCGCAAAAGTTTCTAGCGGTCTTATTTTTAAGGTTTCGTACCCAAAGCGAATTCCTAAAAAATGATAAACACATTACATACCTAATGTTTTTTTAAGAGCTATCCAATGAAACCTCGTTTGATGTTGTAAAAACTATATTTTTTTAGTTAATTTAGAAAAATAAAGTTGTTCATTTTTTCACGCTCCACTGAGCCGTAACTGAGTTAAGTCTCGACATTTATTTGAAATCAGTCCTCGGAGGTATAACTACCTATATGTTACTAGAATGTGAACATTCTATTTTTCAATGCATGACGAAGCTTAGCGCGGAACGCGGGAGGAATAGTTATACTTCACTGATGCAATTACTGTCAAGCACGTTTCAGGGTTTTATAATACAAAACAAACAAAAAATAAAAATAAAAATCACGTATATGCAGCAAAACACACACGTCCCGTACGTTTGATGACATCATTCTTCTTGTGCGTATTTCTCTGGTCTTTCTTGTTGTTTGTCACGAATAAATAGTTTTCTTTCATCCTTTACTTTTCTAAATTTTCATTGTCCTTTTTTTCGTCCGGACACTTACAACCAGCATTAAAAGGTCAATAGCACAAATGTCTCTCCAGATCACCTTCTGTCGCTTTCCTATTTGCAAAGATAGACAATAATAGTCTGAATAAACTTTAGGTGTTAGAACATGCATTGTGGAGGGTCCGTCCAGAGATGTGATTTGGGAGAAATGTGGGTGAAGTGAGAGTGAGAGCTCTGTCGAGTTCAATATCGTATAAAGCTGCCTAATCAAGAATGCACGCGCTAAAATGTATTTTGTACGCTTTGACTATGGCCTAATAGTTGCGTGTATATCGCATGTCAAATGTGGATAAAGCATCCGTCACTGTCGTACTTATTTACGTGTCAAAAGGTGACGGATGCCTTATCTAAACTTTGTCACACGATAAACGCAACCCTGGACTACTTAAACTCGCCGGTTAATATAAGCTGCGTTGAGTTAACAAGTGATACGCTTAATAGAATCGCATCCCTGATCGCGGGGGTAAGACAACTGGTGAAATTAATAGCATACATATAGGCATTCCATCTTAGTTCTCTGGGTTGGCAACGCTGCCCTCCTTAGAAAAAAGGGCGTATGTCTCATAGAACCTCGTATGTGTTAGTGACCTTATTTCTTAAGACGGAGGGTTAAAATTACTTTGACTATCAAATTGCACATGCGTCCTTTTTATTTAGGAGGGCAGAACGCACCTGAAGTCTTGGTAATAGTCTTGAGATTGTGGTCTTGGGAATTAAAACGGCAACGGGTCCCAGATCCCATTTACCATCAGGTGGCCCTGTGTGCTCGTGTGACTTCTTTTTGCCATACAAATAAAAAAACTGGGCAGGAGCATATCGGACTCAGTGGTTCCGAAATAGAAATGAAAATAGCGAAAGATGTATTATGACTCTTCGGAATTATGTTGTGTAAGTACCCCAATTTAATTAGTGAAATTTGTACAACTGAGCATTAATATTGAGTATATGTACAGGTAGGGTAGGCAGGTTATAGGTTGTAGCGGGCTCTTTTCCGCAACTCGACGACTTATGATGCGTCTGCACCTATTTTGCGTGAGGGGGCAATAATTTTGGTGGTAATTACGAGTATATTTTTCTACAAAAACCAGCCAAGTGCGAGTCGGACTTGCGCACGAAAGGGTTCCGCACCATTATCTATACAACATTAGACACTATACCAGTTGCCGTTATTAATTTTGAGCAAAAAATGGCAAAAAAAAAACACGTTTCTTGTATGGCCCTTAAATATTTATTTTTATTCTGTTTTTAGTATTTGTTGTTATAGGGGCAACAGAAATACATCATCTGTGAAAATTTCAACTAGCTATCACGGTTCATGAGATACAGCCTGGTGACAGACAAACGGACAGTGGAGTCTTAGTAATATGGTGCCGTTTTTACCCCTTATGCTTGTAATAATGTCATATAGGGATGTGATTATTCGAAGCGTATCACTTTACAACTCGAGAGGTAATTAGGGCCGAATTTAAGAAGTCCCGTCAGAGCGCACAAAACCAATTTAAGCGCGTGTATTTTTAATTAGGCAGCTTTATACGACGTAGAGCTTGACACTTCTCAACTCACGATACTGTAATGACAACGGCTTCAGCGGAAATTGCGCTGAGTAAAGAATTCTGTGAAAACATTATATTCTTTTGACATTTATGTATGACCTTTCGCCCTTCTCCGAGACTAGGCTAATAGGCTCTTTCGAATTTAAGCGTTTTCTGATTATGATTGATACCGCTCGAGCAGCATTGATTTCTGAACGCTTACTATTTTGTTCGGCTTAAGACGTGTAGGAAGAGAGGACAATAGAGAGATCTCTCTCCAGGCGGGAGTTATGCCTGGGAACCGAAGTCCATTGGGATGAAGTTGGAAGTTGTATATATGTCAACTGACTGTAGAAACTTCGTTAGCGCGTTGTAGAACAGTTTAGTTGCGCTGCCTGACGCTGGTGGCGCTAGCGAGGTAGCGAGTTGGTTGATACAAGTTGCCGTTAGATGTCGCTAGGTCGTCCCACGCGGAATAGAAAAAAACAGTGGAAGTGCCATGAGCTTCGCTTAGTATCAGACATGTTGTCGCCAATACTCGCACTAAGTATCATAAAAACAACACGCCACCATGGAAAATCGTCCCTTTACTTTCTCAACCTCGTATCTGATCAAATAGATAGGAAAAGCACTCATGTTCCCTAAAGAATATAAACTACTTTCCTATCAAACTATTCAATCAGATACGAGGTTGAGAAAGTAAAGGGACGAAATGTTTTTAGTGCGGCTATCGTTTTTACATTCCAAAATAGCACAATAAGGCATGCTTCTGGGTTTATTTCCTATTTTAGGAATATTATTAGCACAACTTTCACGCACAAGCGATCGCGGCAAACTAAGGTAGGTTGCGCGGAACTCCGCATAACCATACTACACGTGACACGCCCCCATCACACTTCTACGGTTTTTTCTGTTCTGTGGGCAATAGCATGAATATATTACGCATAGGCATAACAATTTGGCCCACTCGTTTTTACACCCTGTTATCCAGATCTGGACGTATATAAATATTACGGCAAAAGAAAGCTTCCGCTATACCAGTCCTGAATATAGTTTTAATTTTCGAATATCTTAATTAATTTAGGAGTTATTAAGGTTTTAATAATACTTGTATAGAACGCTATCTTGCTGTACTGTATGTACACCTTTGCCTCCCTTGGCTAATAATGAGTAATAGCTATAATTTGTGATTTTAAAACTTCTCCGTAGCGTAGCAATGTATATGAAATTAATTCATAATTTCTAAGCGACTAAAGCATTTTTAACTCGTGGTATTGTTTTTTTTTTCAATCTAGACCAAGGTGGCATCTCGTCTTAAAAGTTTATTTAACATCTTTTTTGTGAAAAATTAAGGAGTCTTCACTAATAACACTTCTCTACTGCTATTCTTATTCAAATTACACATAAGTTAATATACAATACATGCTTAGTTTTATGATATCGAGCCTCTTAAGATAATAAAATTATATAAATATAATTCCAAATAAAACAAGACAAATGTTACCGACAAATATGGAAAAAACATTGATCGTTTAATATAAAACCCTTTTCAAAGTGAATACCTAAATAATCATTTGTTTATTGTTTTTTTCTACTCGCGTACTATAAACTGCTAATATTGATATCGTTAATGGTATCAGAATACCACCTATAGCGTGACCGATGCGTGAAAACAATTCTATAATAAGCGTTGCCATGGTAATAACAGTTCTATAATAATGATTATAGTTTTGTTATTACCATGGGCTACTGTAGGCATCCATAGAAGTAGAAATAGGCTTTATGAACTATATAGAGAGAGGGAGGAGAACAAGAACGCTTACTTCTTAGTTTACATTAAGAATTATTCGAGGACCTTCAAGCAAGTTTGCTTAACTGCTAAGTCTTAAACTCAAAGCTTCTGATAATAAGGTAAAAACGGTGTGGAAAATTATAAATAGAGAAACGGGTAAATCTAAAACTCGTGATAATCAAGTCACCCTAAACAAGGGTGACAAACAAATCACGTCAAACAAAGACGTGGCCTTACCGTTCGAAGATTATTTCTCCACTATAGCTATTATTTACTACAACGAAATTTCTTCAATCATCTGCGACTGTAGCTCAAAAACTACTTTGTGCTAATGTTACTAAATGTAATGTAACCTTTGATTTTAGCCATGTAGATTCAGTTTCTATTGTTAAGGTATTTAGATCGCTCAGTTTAAAAAAAACTGAGGATTTATGGGGAGCGTCAGTTAAAGTGATCCATCATGTCATAGATATAATTGCACCTCACTTAGCTTTAATCTACAATAATTACATTTCAGAGGGGGTTTTTCCAAATCTTATGAAATATAGTAAAGTCATACCACTTTTTAAATCGGACGACATGAGTGATTTAACGAATTTCCGTCCCATTTCTATTCTACCGGTTTTAAGTAAAGTTTTTGAGAAGTTAATGTTAAAAGATATGTTAGGTCACTTCAATAGAAATAAACTGCTTTACAGTAATCAGTTCGGCTTCACCAGAGGACGATCCACAACTGATGCAGCATCTGTACTCGTTAAATATATATACAATATTTGGGAGAAATCCTGTGATGCAATAGGAATTTTTTGTGACCTTTCCAAAGCTTTCGATTGCGTAGATCATGCGACTCTTATATTAAAATTAGAAAATTATGGTCTGTCAAATAATTCTCTAAATCTTATGTCTTCATATCTTAGTGATAGAACACAAACGGTTGTTGTAAACCAAACACAGTCCATTGGAGCAACTGTTAAATTAGGTGTGCCTCAGTCGTCCTTTCTTATTTCTGGTCTATATAAATGACTTACCACCCACGGTAGATAACCTTTGTGATATTGTGCTATTTGGTGATGATACTTCATTAATTTTCAAGGTGGACCGAAAATCCGTCGATTACAGTAGGATAAACGCCACGCTGGTTAAAGTACTTAATTGGTTTACTATTACAATTTGCTACTTAACGCTAAGAAAACTAAATGTGTTAGGTTCGTTTTGCCTAATGTTAGACCGGTAGAATCTAGTATATTTCTAAATGATGAGTGTTTGGAGATGGTGGCCAAGGCGCTTTTCTTAGGGATAACTATAGACAAAAACTTGCAATGGAGTCCCCATATAGCAGTACTAGCAGGTACATTAAGTTCGGCAGCTTATGCTGTTAGGAAAATCAGGCAACTTACCAATGTTGAGACAGCTCGCTTAGTTTATTATAGTTATTTTCATAGTGTTATGTCGTACGGTATTCTGATTTGGGGAAAAGCTGCTGACATACAGACTATATTCGTGTTACAAAAAAGAGCCATTCGTTCCATATATAACCTAAACTCTCGTGATTCCTTAAGATTACTATTTAAAGAAATTAGTATTTTGACAGTAGCTTCACAATTTATTTATGAGAATATTATTTATGTCATTAAAAATCAAGACTCTTTTGTTAAGAATTGTGATATACATAATTTGAATACAAGAAATAAAAATAAAATTGCTATTAAAAAATGTCGTGTCCGTAAGGTATATAAATCATTTGTTGGTCAATACATTCATTTCTATAATAAATTACCTGACGAAGTTTTAAAGTTATCATTTCCAGCACTTAAAAATTACTTGAAAAAGTCGTTGATGTCGAAAGCCTCTTGCGAAGCGCTGGTAGATTTTTGACGTGTAAAAGTGCCCGTGCGGCCTACTTACTGAATAAACATCTTTTATCTTTCTTTTTTAATCATGGTTACGGTCATTCCGGATATTAGTCGTGGCGTTTAGTGAACACTTGACATCTTAATTTGTATAATAAACCGTTTAAAATATTTTAATATCAACTGAAATTACGTGTTTTAAAAACAAAATTAGTTTTTGGACTAAGTATGTGTTTAAAATTACGTTTTTATTAAATTACTAAAAGTTGATGATTAATAACCCTCGATTTTTAATTTGGTTGCCATGGTTACGTTCAATATGGATGTCAACAAAATGGCGTTTCGTTTGGCATTCCAACTTGTATGATAAATTGACAGAACTGTTTTAGTAACTATTAAAATTTGCATGACATTTGTAAATATTTAACAAATACTTAATAGTGTGTGAATGTTCACATACTATTAACACCAATCGGAATAATGAAAATTACTTTGCCGACGAGTCATTTGTAAGCATAAAAATCGAGGTAAGTTACAAGAAAAGTTAGCGATTGTTTATTTTTGTCATTATCATTTTAAGCTTGTAGAAAAAGTAATGTATGCAACGGTACATAATTAGCTCTTAAGGTACTCGTGCCTGTAATTAGAGCGCTCGCAAGCTCGCGCTCTAACCTCGGCGCTCATACCTTAAGAACCTTCATTATGTACCAGTTACATAAATAACTATTATTTCAAAATGAAGAGAGAAGCTATTTATTATAATGTTGATTAACATCTTGATCTTGACAGTAACATCGATATAAGTAATGTTTTGTCGCAAGAATATTTTCCTACATCACTTTAGTTTTTTTTTATAAGAGTGGGAGGCAAACGAGCATGTAGGTTAGGTTAGGTTAGTGTTCGTGCCCCGAGTTTGCACACGTCGGCTGATAAGTAGCTGTACCCTTACCATGAGTTACAATTACCGTACTTGCTAGCGAGTCGAATGCTCTATTTCTCGCACTCTATAAGAATACTGCGGGGTCTGCGAGGGACAGAACATTCGACTCGCGGTAATTGTAACTCATGGTAAGGCACACAATGCACACTTTAGTGTTTTGCCACTTTAACGTCATGTTTGAACTCCTACACTAACCTGTTTAAGTGCTTGTTTACGGAGACGCGGGGCGCTTAGCGTTGGGCGGCGCGGTCTGCTCTAAATTCAAACATATGGCGTTGTATAAAAGCGTTTATGGAGAAGCGGTTTTGCACGCAGCGTCGTACGCGTCAATAACGGCGGTTCCTGCCTTGCGCCCGCAGCGGGGCCCACGGCAGAAACTTCTGACAGTTTTGTGCTCCGCCGCGCGCTCCGCTACACGCTCGAGAGTCCGCCGCGGATGTAGCGGACACCGCTACTCTCTACGCCCCGCACCACGCGCCGCATCACGCCCCGCATCTTTATAAACAACACCGTACATTCCCATATGTTTGTGTTTGCGCGTGTGATGACGCGGTCCGCTGCACGCACCGCCTCTCTGTAAACGGAAAAAACGCCCGACGCGCCGCACAACGCCAAGCCGCATGCCACGCGCGACGCTCCACGTCTCCGTAAACAAGCCCTAAGGCGTTAAGGCGTTGATGCACAGCGTGCGTTGAGTAATTAAAAGTTATGTCACTGTACCGATCCCTTAAAACCATTTCTATATTATTCTAGCTTCTGCTCGCGACTTCGTCTGCGTCGATTTCAATTATCGTGATTCCCTCGGCAACTTTTAAATTGTCCGAGATGAAATGTAGCCTATGTATCTCCATTTTAAATTTCATCTAAATCCGTCCAGCCGTTGCAGTGACGGAGTAACAAACAATCACACCAACTTGTGCATTTATAATATTACTAGCGACCCGCCCTCGCTTCGTTTCGGTTTATGCGAGTTGTTTGTAACACCCGTACATAATCAAGATTTTATTATACATCAAAATCTTCCCCTTAACTCTATTTATTTATAAAAACCGCATTGAAATCCGGTGCGTAGTTTCAAAATCTGTCTTGGTGCAATTGATGGAAAGCACATAGTAATTTTTGCACCCGATAAATCAGGATCACAGTATTTTAACTACAAACACATTTTCAATTGTACTGTTGTTTGCCGCAGCCTTATGTTTTTATTGGTGACTGTGCATTTCCTTTGATGACACACTTATTGAAACCTTATCCTGATCATGAAATTGGATAACGAACAGTTAATATTCAATTATAGACTGAGCCGGGCACGTCGAATGGTAGAAAGTGCGTTTGGAAAATTGGTACATAAATTTCGTATATTTTTAAGACCCATGGATCTCCAAATAAGTTCAGTCAAAAAAGTTGTGAAAGCTGCGTGTGTTCTACATAATTATGTAATAAGCAATAACATTGAACAAGGCCCGTTACAGTTAATTACTTCTGATCATGTGTCAAGTAATAACGTTCAGATATTAGAAGAAAATTCAGCTGACTTCGGAAATGCTTTTTTCGTGAGATACGGCACAATTAACCTTTGTTCTCCGTCTGCCGAAAACGTTTCAAAGGACAATTCATATTATATTGTTAGCCTGCGTGTCTTTGTTGTGTTAGATTGTATATAAAAAAACTCACCATTCTGTATTTTTGTTTTCTTCAAAATATCTTTCCAAGCAGCATCTTTTACGTCTAAACGTTTGTAAGAAGGCAGTTTTGTATCCCAAAGACAAGGATATTGTCTAACACACTCGATAAAAAACTCATCCATATTAACATGAAATACTCGCACGAAGACGGTCACTCAACATTGACAGCTGTTTATATTTTATCAAGACAGTAAAATCAAGTGGACAGGATAAATCAAACTTGAAAGATAAGTAAGCCAATAACGAGTTTGCATCACAAAGGAGAATGGGCAAATCTGTATGGAACTTGGTCTATGAGCGGCCAAGGATATTTTTTTCATCTGACGATGTGGTATAGTCCTACTGTTACTTGGTAAAAGTTTCATTACCGTGACTTAATTGTAATCAGAATAAAAGATGATTTTCTTCTACAATACTTTGCGTAGTTTTCCCGATTAGATGTTAGATCATCAATATATCAAATGTTTAGGAAAGAAGGGAAATCTCAACATATATTGATGATCTAACATCTCAAAGTGAAGTATTTAACAACTATCAATATGTTATTTATTTACTATTAGGCAATAAAGTACAACTTACAGATATAATAAGTATACAAATCATAAGTCACGGTGTATAATAAATCTGATACTGGTAACAAAATATCTTCTTGAATGTCTTGATCGAATTCGGACTTAAGTTTAAATAATAATTTTTTTAAAAGAGATACAAATAAAAGTTCTTTACAAAAAGTATTCCTTAATATCAGAGCTCTCATATGACACTAATTTCATCAGTGGCCGCCGATAGGCCAATTTGCCCATTCTCCTTCCTAGCTAGTGTAATCCCGACCCAGGATCACAGAAGATGTTTAGTCATACACATTATGCAAAAAAAGCTGCACTTTTAGATGGAAGCAAGCCGCTTTGCTCGGTGATAATATCAACATAAGTAAGTGATTTTTTCCGAGGATATCAAGATTTCATTCCTTAGAAGGCCGAGCATAAGCAAGTGCTTATACGAAAATGAGAAAATTCTATACTTTTGTTAGATCGTCCGATCTTGACGAAACATGTGCCAATTGAAAGAGATTGATTTATTTAACAAACATTTTGATTCGGTTTTTTTTTAACACCTTCGCTGCGGCAATTAAATATAACTGTAGTTGACCATACTTTGCAAGTGGTCGATCGACCTAATACCGCAGCGAACGTGTTTATGTGTGTCTATGTAATTTTATATATTTTTTTATTGAAGGGAAAAAATTGTGGGGTAATCGCATCTACCTGTCTCTGTCGCACTAATAAGGTATTTTTGTAACACTCAATTGTAAATGTATTTTTGATCTCGACTGTATATCGTATAGGTCATTGGCGAATAGGGCCCTCTTAAGTTTTTCACCTTATGCTGGGCCACCCGGCTGAGCTAGTGGAGCGAGTAATCGCCCGTCGCACGCAAACACTCGCTTAAAGATAAAAAAGATAAAAGAAATTTATTCAGTAAGTAGGCCGCACGGGCACTTTTACACGTCAAGAATCTACCAGCGCTTCCCAAGAGAAGACCACTGCCGAGAAGAAACGCCGCAAGAAACTCAGCAGTCAGTCATTTTTTAAACATATTTCTTATTACAATGGTACTACTTAGTCTAGCATTATATAAAGCTATAAATATTAAATTAAATATAGTATTAAATAACATGCGTAGTTCAGCAGGAAAACATGCCAATTAAGAATCTTACGGGAGAGATAGAGAAAAAAAAAACACATACTTATGTGTATATAAGATGGTGCGAGACGACCACATAAAAGTTTCGATATGTTTTCCTACATCAACGGTGTCCCCTAGACAAGATAAAGATTTTGCATTTGAATAAATTATTATTGACTAAGTTTCGGATTTAGGCCATGCATTTTTGTCTTATAGCTCAGCGTCTAAACTAGTAAAGCTATACTCGCTTCTCGCCGCTCGCCCACTAGTTTGTAGTTCATAGTTTCACTCGCTTATAGTTTGTAGCCGGCGGTGGGACAGGCACTGGTAGATGTGCCGATTTTCTATTAGGGAACATAAGTCCATTATTTACCCTGTTAAGGCTCAGTATGCAATAGGATATAGAAAGGCAATTGAACTGTGTTGCATTGGGAATAAGGTTTATTTTTCCATCTTCATAAACTGATAATGGCATTATCGAACAAACTTAATTGAACTTTATTGCCTTATTGGTAGATTCAAAGTTGAACTCATAAAAAACTCCGTGTTTGTAGTATGGTGGGGCTTACGAGGATGTAAATTTTTGTTCACAGACGCAAGTGCCACAGGACTCGGAGGCCAGACGAGCTCATACCACGATCGCACTATACAGGGGGAACATTGTAGCTGTAAAAAGGCTGCAGAAGAAGAGCATCGACGTTACTAGAGCCATTAAAAAGGAGTTAAAACAGGTAACATCAACGATCCCCCTCTCTCCTGGCCGGCAACGCACCGACAAGACCTGAAGACCTGAGTTGCTGGTGTTTATGGGCGGTGGTGATTACTTCCCATCAGGTAACCACACGCTCGTTTACTTCCTTTTCTTATAAAAAAAAAGAATCTAGCATCAGTGACATTTGCAAGCCCTTAGACATTTGCAATCAAATGGTAGGGGTGCAATCTTACGATGATAATCTCAAGACTGCTAATGCGTTTCCAACCTTGAGATTTAAATGAAATGCCCCTATGCTAGTCATATCACCGGTTGTCTTACCCCCTTTTGCTGTTTGGCAGCAGGGGGCAAGATGGTGGAAGCAATTCGGATGAACCCTGCTCAAGGTTTCCCCTCTACTAACTAAAACTGACGTATGTAAGTTGTAATTTGCATACAACCTTACCATGGCACTTTCTTAATAGTACATTACTGCAAAGACCAGTAAGTGAGCCATCCTGGACGAGTAGGAGTTAGGAGATAGTGTTTTTCTCAAAAATAGAACAAGTAGAATGATTAAAAAAAAAAGTTGTAAATATTGATGACCACATGTACATAACCCTCAGGGCGCTAGTCCGACTCGCGCTTAGCCGTTTTTTTAATTAATTTAAACGATTCACTATATGTTAGACCGGTCGCGATGTACTAGGCGCGCATAAAATGGACATGGTGCGTGTGACGTTCTTGTAAATAATAGAAATCGCGCGATGTCTGCTCTGACGAGAACTGCTTTGGGTTTATGATGCCCTGGTACTTTTGTGGGGTAATTGTTTTACGCGCACTTTTTTATTTATCAACTTTATCTTCTAGTATCAAACTGCCAACTAGAGCTGATTATTCAGCTTTTCATGTGTTATAAATAAAAAGCAATTCAAATTGTTTTTTTTTAAATAATGGTGCTCTTTGCAGAAATCCTAATGGATCGAAATAGTTTTCACTTTCATATATTTTTTTGTGCCATGTGACATGTGACCTTTTCTTGCTTACCTTAGTAGTCTTTTTGAAGGCTGTCCACAGGTCTGTACCGATAGTTCCAAATTCAAATAATATGGTATGTTATGGATTTTCCATACTTACTTACTGGACACTTTTTGGTTTCCTAATTCAAAATCACTCTACTTACTGGACACTTTTGAGAGTGCTCCAGGAACTTTAACCTACTGGCTCCTATTTGATGATGTTATGACAAGATTACATAGCATTTTTGAGAAAAGATAAATTACGTGACAAAAATCACACTTAGGTCTGGAATTGTTTATTGCAGTTCATGTGATATGATATGTCTGACCGTATTACTTACTTTGCGCCCTTACAGACGCTAAAACAATTGTTCTAGACACAATACTTTCATTGTTTCAATATTGGCATAGTAATCGAAAAGTTCGTCTCCGACCCTTTAGGAGTTCCTGTTACAGTTGAGTTTATAAATATGCGTACAGTTTAGTACCTTGTCTATTTAATGTCATGTTTAAACTGCCATATATGAATTGTCACAGCGATTACAGTGACAAGGTACTAAAGTGTACACATATTTATGAACTTACTGTACATTTTGCTTCGCGGGTGCTACTTAATACGCACGCAACAAAACGTGGCAACGGAGCGGCCCCGACTAAACCGGCTTGGTGCTTCCTGTTTAGTTTGCTTGTGTACGTTGCTCGCACACATGCAAACCGCACAATTTACCTTAGTCTGAGATGATCTACTATTTATACTGTGATAATTTGTCTCAAGGTTGTACAAAGAGATAAATCTAAGTATCGTTTTAAATCTAGATTTGAAACTGGCCACTTCGTACATTTTGAGACAGCTTAACTATGCCAAGCCTAAAACTAGATTTATATTTTTGGTGCAAGTGAAAATTAGGCTTTCAAAACCTGGAAAGATCAAAGAATGTCTCTGAAGTTATTAATTAAATGTTACTTTAAATATTCTTCACAATAATTTGTGATGGAGTAAGTACCAGTTAATAGAAATTCGTGCTGAAACGTTTCAACAGTTACAATTTCACATTTTAAGTTTAAAGGTATAAATAGGTTTTCATTCGTGAATTTAATAATGCTTTTCTCAAGGCAAAATCAGGCCAGTTTCCTTTCGAATTAATTAAAAATACCAAGTAATATCTCAATCCTGGATTTGATCCGTCAGTATTAGATGAGGAATGAAATAACGATGAATCCAGAGCATTTGTACGATCTCTCGGCTTGGTCTCGACTAGGGTTGCCACCACTTTATTATAAAGTATTGTACTCTATTTTATAAATAATAATAAAATAAAATAAAAAAATATTTATTGCCTTACACAGATACACGTACAAGAGAAGAGGAGAAGATTCATTTACACAAAGACTTCAAAATATCCAGATATTAAAAACCCTGACATACATCACATCTCACATTCTTTAGTACATCCAATCGTCCAACCATTCGAGCAATTAAATTTAGAGGAAAAACACAGTTAAGATAAAACTAAACTAACACTAAAAAATATTATTATTATTAATTTAAATTTACAACAGCACAAACACAACACAAAGGCAAAGGGCTCGGGCTCAGCATTGAGCTGCGCTTGCACACAGCGCTGATTTCCAGCCCGCGCTGGCTCATTGGGGTATAGCACATTTGTAGTAGGTAGGGCATTTAAATTTAAGTTTTACATGTTTTACAGAATTTTAGCTTCCCGTACGTTATATTTTACGCAACACATAAAGTACAGCAAAGTAAACACATTACACACGTACATTCGGTTTTTAATGGTATTTTTTTTCTAATAATTAATAAATTTAAACGAAATTGTACCTCAACGCAACCGTCAAAAACCCTCGACAAAAACTTTGTTTTACCATGTTTGAACGTGATTGATACTTTAATTGTTGCCCAATACGCTGGTAGATTAAGCAAGATCTGGTGAGTGATAACTTGATAAGAAATATGTAATTAAAAATAATTAAAAAATACTTTACATTTATGCTGCGTACTTTATTTTTATTCCTCTTTTGGTAAGTAATACTTTATTCTGCTAAAAAAAGGTTGCAACCCTAGTCTCGACATACTAATACCATACATACACATACATACACTCACGCCTTCATTCCCCGAGTGGGTTAGGCAGAGCTACAGGATTACCAACAAATCTAAAAACTTGTTGTTAAAAATGTAACCACATTTTGCACAAATGGGTAGGCTAAGATGTTTACCAGTGTACCTACATCAGTGACAGGGTCAAGCCCATAGCCTAAGAATACTACAAGCTTTTATTCCCTTTGTCGCCTCTTACGACTTCCACGGGAAGACATGGAGTGGCACAAAAGGGGTGAGTCCGGGGTAAAAAAGAAAAACTAATTAGTCCGTCAGTAAGATTATAAAAAAATATTCAACACATATTTTTTGCTTTTTCAAATCAATCAAAAGTGACAAATATAACGTGCATCAAAGTTCGGGAGTGGGGGCTCGTGACGTCACAACGTGGTATAAAGTGTGCCTCGGCGTGACGTCACGCGACACTTCAACGCACTAAACCTCAGCCTATTCTAAGCCGGCAAGGTAACCACACGGCACACTAATAGGTACCATAGTATAAATGAAAAGTATTTCATACCGCCCTTTAGGAGTTTCTGATACCTATTGCCACTATTGCCAGTCGGGCGCTAGGGTTGAGTCTATGTGCGTTGCTTGATACTTTATAATTTTTATAACAAATGAGGCAACGACGGTGCCGCTTCGACTAAACCGACTTGGCATGACTTGATGAGTTTGCTTGGGTTTGTTAGATCATTTTCACAACAAGATTTTTTTCATAGTAGCGAATTTTCACAAAGCATTTTTTCATAATCGCTAATTTTCTTGCTTTTGTCCTACTACGAAAAAATTAAACTGAAAATTATCTAACAAATCTACTAATTACGCGACATAGTCACGTAATAAATAACACTTCAATATTTACGTCTGTTACATAATGGTTACCTAATAACTATACCGAAATAATAACACCCCTCTTTTTTTCATCGGGGGTTAAAAAGTGAGTTAAGGAGAATCTCCTCAGGCTGATTCGCAGAGACCTCGCTCAAACGACTAACCCACTCGTATTAGGACGTTTTGTTTTGATGTAGGTATGATGTGTACTCACCGTTATCTGAATGATACAGAACGTAAACAGCTGTACCTAGACGTCGGATGTCTAAAATCGGTAGGTTTAATTCGGTCGGTAAATATTGTAGGAGAAAATTAAAATCATTTGTAATTTAGCTGAGTAATTCGGTAAGCACCTAACAGAGAGCATCGAATTGAAAGTGCCGCCTCATCAGCTTTCAAATGTGAATAGATTTGGAAAATTAATGTGTTAAATTAAAAATTAAAACGATAACGTCCTTTGGCGACCTTGACGCTGAGTTTTATTGGTTTTGTATCCTTAAAAAGTGTTTCAGAAGTTTTATATCTTTGTTTATACGGGATTAATGGACCAATTTAAAATGCGTTTTTAGTTTGTTACTTAATTTTATTTCGCTGGTTTTTGCTATGTTTGATGGAAATTGGTTAGACTCGAAAAATTAAGTAGATACGCTTATAAAAAAAACATTTTTTTTTCTTTTTATTCAGAGAAGTTCCGTTAACATTGGCAGGTTGGTAATTTCTTCATTTTCTGTCATTCTATTCAGCAGTAAAGTGGGGACATTTTTAAACACTTGATATATAGTACATTGTTGCAGAGGATAGAAAGTACGCGATTTTTGGACGAGTCATATAGAGGGCCGAAACGTAGTTGAGGCCCTCTAGTGTACGAGTCCATAAATTGCACTTTCTGCCGAGGCAGACATAGTGCTTTTCACAACTACTGAGAGGAAATAAAATAAAAATTCATGTTCCAAACTCAAATTTTAATTCATGTTAGTGTGACATCACCGCCAATTTTAACATAGATAACTTTTTTAAATCTGGGCCCCTACTCTCGTGGCACTCGAGATTAATAAACTAACATGCGAGATGAAGATGTCAACTCCATATAAAATTGTATTTGTTTCGCCATATCTCCCATGTAATTTCATCTGTAGTGGTTCGAGATTAGGGGCAAAGTTTGAATTACATTTTAAAAAAGCAGTGACATAATTTTTAGTCTGTGTATCTTTTACACCTAAAATTTTACGACACAAAACGGTGTGTTCTGATTGGTGGATTAAATTTTTTAATTTTAAGGAGCTATGACACAAAAATTGATTGATTGATTTTCATTGGTTCTTAAAGTTAGACAACAATGTTCTCGACCAATCAGCAAACATGCCGACAAAAACATTCTTGGTCTGTCCTTATAAGTGACGTTTTGTGACCCCAAATAAGACAATCTATGGCTATATTTCCGAGCAGTGTTGTGAAAAAACTATTGGCGTCCCGTCCTCGCTTTGCCCTGGTAAACAAAAAAAGAAATAGTCGTCCTTTCGTAATAATGTACCTTTCAAATAGTGAAATAAATATCGATCGATAGGTTCCTTGGTTCCAAAGATTACCTGTCAGATACAAACTCACAAAATTCGCACCCTCTCTGTATCCTATCCTAGTTATGCTATTCTAATATAACTAAATATAACTTGTCCCGCGTAGATTTCGATTACCGAAATTCCCTCTGGAACTTTTGAATTTTTCACGATGAAAAGTAACCTACATGTTAATCTAGGGTATAAGCTATCTCCGATCCACATTAAATCCAAATCCGTCCAGCCGTTGCAGCGTGAAGGAGTAACAAACCCACAAACTTTCGCATTTATACTAAAAAATCTGCAACATTTTTAGACTAAATAGCTACGTTCTTACGCGTACCACAACCACACCACATCGCAGCCACAAAAATTGGTCAAGCAGTGGTAACCTACGTGTGAAAAGTGTCGCTAAAGCTTCTTACAGTTGCGTTGTGCTAACTACAAGACGTCAATGTGGTTGCATTGTCGCTAGTTGAGATGCGCTTATGCGTTGTTTAGTGTTTGCAGCTACTTGCAGTTATTGATATTTCATCAATACCATCTTGATAGCTGGAAATCCACTACCGTGCGTTTTTCGAGAGCCTTTTTGCCACGCACCTTATCTATGTGGAAAGCTCTCGGCGTCTGTATTTCCGAACCAATACGACTTGGGGGCCTTCAACAAAAGAATCCTACTCTTTGCTCAAAGGCCGGCAGCGCACCTGCGATTCCTCTGGTGTTGCGAGTGTTTATGGTCGCGATGATCACTTACCATCAAGTGACTCGCTTCCTCGTCTGCCTCCTATATCAAATTTTAAAAAAAACTACAAAATGTAGATCTGCGCTTCTATTCTAGGCGGTATAAACGATATCGTAGTTTTCCTGTTATGGTATTGTTATGACGTCAGCCGCCATTACTGTCAAGAAAATAAGAGCTATCAAAACGTTGACAATTCGATAACAGATCAAATACGATATTGTTTTTCACGTCTTGAATAGACCCGCTGGTTGCGTTGTGACATGTTTACGATTGACGGCAAAATGTGAGTGTGAATAAAATGATAAATTTTCAAAGAAATTACCGGTCGACCACATCGCGACGTGTTTTGTGTTATGTGGTGACTGTGGTGTGGTTGTGGTACATCTGAATAGACCCTGAAGTATACCATTAACACTGAGCTTATTTTGACAGATACGAGAACTTCGCCACGATAACATCAACGCATTTGTTGGTGTTTGCGTCGAAGCTGGTTCCACCTGCATCGTCTCCGCATACTGCTCCCGCGGCTCCCTTGCAAGGGTCCTGGCAGACCGGGACCTTCACCTGGACGACATGTTCGTTGCCAGTCTGGTGGCTGACCTGCTGAGGGGTCTGACCTACCTCCATGACTCGGCCCTGGTCTCCCATGGTAACCTGACTTCGAGCAACTGCTTGGTGGACAGCCGTTGGGTGCTGCAGATCGCTGATTATGGACTGCATAATTTGAAATGTAAGTGCTTTAGTTATGTTTTTTATACGGTTATTACTTCCTTATTAGTTTCATAGAGTACCTATTCAAAGAAGACGAGTAAAAAGACAAAGTCCGAAAACAATCATAATTAGTTTTAATTTTGATGAAATGTTTTTGGACCCGGTTAAAAGGACCAAAGATATTTTAACAGATAATAAAATGAGACTTAATAGATCCGTAAATTAAATTAAGAAATAAAATGAACAGCAGAAGCCATCTTTTGCTAAGCATTTTTCTGAAACAAAATGTAAATGAGAATCGTGCGCATAAATATCACGGTCTCGGAATAAAATGGTCCGTGTTTTTTTTACTTAATCAAGAGATATTTTTTCTTCTCTAGTTTACCTTTTCAAGCTCATCTTTTCGTAAGGCCCAGTGTGCAATAGGATGTAAATAATCAAGGCAATATAATTTGAACTGTTTTTCAATAAGAATAAGGTTTATTTTCCTACGATCATAAACTGAAGATAGCATTATCGACCAAACGTAATTGAACTTTATTGCCTTGATGGTAGATTCATAGTCCCACTCACAAAAAACTCCCTGTTGGTATTAGGGTGCGGCTCCACTGAGGCGGAGACGAGCGGAGCGGGGCGGAGCTGTGTCAATATTAACCAATAGAATATAAACTAACGTGCGCAAGGCGCTCGTCGTGACCGCATGCGCCTTCTATTGGTTAATATTGGCACAGCTCCGCTCCGCTCCTCTCGTCTCCGCCTCAGTGGAGCCGCACCCTTAACTATGGTTACGAGGTTAATCAGCTCTTTTATGGTAAACTAGAGCACTTGCGTAGAAATAAGTCGTTTCCCGCTACTCCCCCTCTTTCAACCCCTTAGGCCACATTATGCTACCACGCCCACACAAGAAAGAAAAGAGCTAGCTTTATGTGCTTCCGCGCAAAGAACGTGAGATGGAGATAATTTGCACGCGCCTTGATGGCAGTGTCAAATTCAATTATTTCCTGTTTACCTTATAACCACTTCCTTTATTAAAAAACTGGTTTACCAGAATTTAGAACTTATACACACTCAACTATTAAATTAAAAATTATCGTGAAAATTGTAGCGTTTTGAAGATTCGCCTAAAAACATGCAATAAGGTGTCATGTTTGGAAAAATAAACTATCAAGGATTTTGTTTCTGATTACTTTTTTCACGTTTTACAGTCTCAAGGAAATATTATTAAGTTTAATATACCGTAAAACGGGGTGAGTAGGGATGAAGGGGTGAGTAGGGCACAACCTGAAATAAGTCATAACGAGTTACAAATAACTAGTTATATGAAAAGCAAGCTTTAAAAACCCGACTGCATTTTGTGTACTGTCGTCGATATATCTACGTATGTTACTAATTGTCATTTTGCCATTGTTGTTATTTCAATTTTAACAGTTTAGGTATCCTATGTTACCGGGGATAACGTAAGGATTCTAACGATACCTCACACATCTAAATCGGTCAAGGGATTTAGAAGTTATAGTGCAATAAAGAAACTCACATACATACATACATACAACCATGAACCCTGAAAACATTACACTCCTTTTTTTGGGGCAGTCGTGTAATAATAACAATTATTAAATGGACAATAACGTTACGTCTATTGGAAATAATTTCAGTCTTATTATTAGTAACATATGCTTCATTTTAGGTTGTGCCCCTACTCACCCCTTAATCCCTACTCTCCCCATTTTACGGTATTCAAAGAACAGACACAGGCGTTTTGGTTATTGAAATCCAAATCGTGGAACACTACCGACTTTTTCATATGTGACCTCTTAAGGGATGAATTCCCAAAATTCCTTCTTAGTGCACCCCTAGGATATCCAATGAATGTTCCCTCCAAATTTCAATGACCTAGGTCCAGCGGTTTCTGCTGGGCGTTGATGGACCAGCCAGTCAGTTTCTTCTTTGAAATATACAAGGTGTCCCGTTAACCCGCCTAGGGCTGATAGAGCAGCTAAAACGATATCGATTTAGTCCCTCTACGTGTTCAGCGATTTTTACTAGTTTCGGAGATATTGAGCATTTTAATATGATTTTTGTAATTTTCCCTTATGTCCATGTCACGAAAAATCATTAATTTCATGGTGTCTTACATAATTAGAATCATTACGAATGAGCGAAGTTTTTAAACGTATTTCCCGTTTTTTTAAATAATTTTATTAAGTAATCACATAAAGGTGGTTTTTCCCATACAAAGTCCAAAGACTGGGGACACCTAAGTACAGAGAAACAAACTTTAAGTGATTACTTTAAAAAAAGGGGCAGATATGTTTAAAAACTTTGCTGATTCGTAATGATTCTAATTATGTAAGATGCCACTGAAAATTTATGAAATAAAATTAATGATTTTTCGTGACATGGACATAAAGGAAAATCACAAAAATTCAGATTGAAATTCTCAATATCTCCGAAACTAGTAAAAATCGCTAAAAATACATAGGGGTTAAATCGATAGGTTTAAGCTGCTCTATTAGACCTAGGCGGGCTAACGTCGATTTACGGGACACCCTGTATAAATTAAACTACATGAGAAATGGTTTAGTTACTCATTCGGTGCGCATTTATCTTGGATGTATTTATTTTCGAGGTTTAAAGAAGGAATTTGAATAAACACTGTAGATTCCATTCAATTAGACGCAGACGTATCTTAAATAAATACAGATGTAGAATATAATGCGGAGATAACGTATTTTGTCGGGTAAATTCGTATTTATCTCGTATTCCTGTTAATCGTTTTATCTCGCCGAGAAAATAAGATAAATAAACTTATGTACAGTGACACCAGCGTATTAATATAGAACTCAGCTGTCTATCGTTGTCACATTTACTCTGGCGTAACAAATATACTGACAGATGCGAAGGAAAGTGTGCTAGGTCGAGTGGGTACAGTGGTCCCGGGTATTATGCTACACGGTGTCACAGTGACATTATAAAACAATTTGTTTGACACTTCTTACGACTTGAATCATAGCGTCACTGTGACACAGTTCTATGGTGGGTCACGGTTCCATTGTGCTGATAAGTGCATAAACTCACAAATATTGACCCCACTAATCAAAAACGCACCATAATAAACCAATATTAGTTAATTTATTCACTGTCACTTTCTGTCAAATTTAAATGTCGTAATGACAGACAAGGACAAAGCATATTTAAAGCACACTTTAGCTATTGCGCATTTATGAATAAGAGGGTAAGTATGTCTTTTAATTACGCATTTTAATCAAATAAATAATATGGTACTAAAGCAATTTGAAAAGGATTTGTAAATTTGCCTTTTTCTTTTGTAGCGAATAGGATTATCTTTCTTCACTTGCGTAAAAACTCAAGGACTCATACATAATAATATTAAAATATAAATCGTCCCTCGGGTAATATTCCTTGATTACAGAATGTATTAACTTGTTACTGTACAAATTTTATCCGCCGGACGCAAACAGTGGATTGTTTAAATTTTACGTGCGTTTCTGTGTATCTGTTTGCTGCATCGTAGCTCCCAAACGGGAACACCTCAAAATTCCGAATTAGTTTTTTCCGAATATTCAGTTGTCCGAATTATCATTTTTGGCCGAACTCTTATGCTGGAGCTATTTTAGATTAAACGCATAATCTAATTAATTGCTATACGTTGGTTGAATTTTACAGTTACAGAAAAAAAAGCGGGTCGGCAAATCAAACGGTTGGGAAACGATTCATTTTACCAAACGTATTTCTGCCAAAAGCCAGAGAACCCTTGAATCACTCTGTTTATTGATAAAAAACCACATTAAAATCCGTTGTGTAGTTTGAAAGATCTAAACGTACGAACAGAAAGACAGTCGGCGGGAAGCCATTTTGTTTTTAAACTATGTAGAGATACGGTGGCGGTTAGGGAAGCGTAATTTGGTTCCTTATTACACGACTGCCCCAAAAAAAGGAGTGTAATGTTTTCAGGGCTCATGTTTGTATGTATACTACTCAAAACAAAATAGGAGCCACCTACATATTTCTGCTCAATCGTAATTTATAAACGCAAACTATTGATAACTATTTCCAATTATTGATATTACGCATCCTTCGCTATTTAAGCTTCTTTAGTGCTAGTGTTTAAATTTAAATACTGTCCTTAAATACAAGTAAAATTTGGATTAAAAAAAAACCGAGTTCAGGTTAAGAATTCTTTGACAATAAATGATGTTGTATTCTCTAAAATGTCACTAAAGGAGTAATTTATTTTTGTCGAGTTGCCTGGTTTATTCTGTTGTGTTAATAATGCCACGATTAAGAAGACATATGGACCCGATAACTTGTACCAGGGCCGTCACAATGATAGCTGAAGGTCATTCGCAGCGGTTTGTGGCTTCCTCGCTAGGGTTTTCTCGGAGAGCCATCCAAAATGCATGGCATCGCTTCCAAGAGACTGGTAGTGTTGCAAGAAGACCTGGTTCAGGCAGAGTTCGTGTGACTACGGCCCAAGAGGATCGTTACATCCGGTTAAGTTCACGACGGGAACGCTCAGTAACGGCTCGCAAGTTACAAAATCGCTTACGGCTTACGACGGGTACTCGTGTTAGTGACCAAACAATACGAAATCGGCTGCATGAAGACCAGCAATGGTCTAAACGACGTGTTGTACGAATTCCTTTGACTAGGGTTCATCGTGCTAGTCGCCTAAGTTTCTGTCGGCAATATTTGAATTGGGACATAAATCAGTGGGGATCGGTGCTTTTCACAGATGAGTGTAAAGTTAAATTTTTTTGGACGATCGACGGTTTCGAGTATGGAGACGACGCGGCGAGCGATTTTCGGAAGCTTGCATCCACGAAAGTGATCGTTTTGTTGGTCCCAGTGTTATGATTTGGGGTGGCATTAGCGTACACGGCATAACTGAGCTCGCCATCTTAAATCAGGGCACCGTAACTGCTCAAAGTTACATCGAGGAAGTCGTCAGGCCTCATGTGGTTCCTTTTGCACAGCGAGTGGGTCCTGACTTCATCCTGATGCAAGACAATGCCCGTCCACACACAGCTCGGGTTACTTGGACTGAACTTGAAAACTCTGGTATCTCGGTGCTACCGTGGCCAGCCAACAGTCCGGATTTTAATCCGATAGAACACCTGTGGGACCAATTAAAACGAAGGATTAGAGAGAGAGTGCGAGAGGTTTACAACCAACAGCAGCTCATTAACGCTCTGAAACGTGCATGGCTTCCCATGCAGATACCACCTGAAAACGTGAGGAACTTGATTGAGAGCATGCATTCTAGGCTTCAGGAGTGCATAAACAAGCGAGGAGGACATACACGTTATTAAAGATTTTAAAAAATATGCAATTATCTTTCCTTTTTTATTTTTTGTGAAGTGTTTTTATTTGGTGCTATGTTGATGATGGACTAATTTAATTTAATCTGGAATAATCAAAACAAATGCTAACTTAATTAAACGATTAATTTGCCTAAACGAAAAGAAAAGCTTTGTTTTATTGTCACCTTATAAAAAAATAACACTAACTATTGTTATTTTCATGTTACATATAAAACACTAAATGGCCCCTATTTTGTTTTGAGTTGTTGTGTAAGGTCGGCGTCAATAGAACTTGCGAACAATGTAAACAAATTAGTATTATTTATTTATTTTTTATTTATTTATTTATTTATTTATTTGATATAAACAGTTACAAAACATTAACACAAATGTAACATAAACCATGCAAGGTTTTTCCGTACACCTGGATCGCCAAAATACATCATTAATAATAATTTTATGTTAGCTATTTAAATATTAACAAGAAGAATAGTAACGCGCCATTGTTCACCTTCTCAACAACTCGAGAATGGCGATGCGCATACGACGCATCACAGCAACAGGTTCCTTATCTGATCTATCGCGTGAGCGTCTTACTCGGACACCGCATGTACAGGAGGTTTGCGTTCATTTTTATTAAATCGACCAAGATAATATTTTTTAATTAGGGTTCTTATATTTTTCTTGTTTATTTGATTGACACAACCTCAAATATTCACCAAGCGTGTCTTTATTAAAAATAAAGTATAATGAATATCCTCGTGTGGTTGCCGAGTTAGAATAGTGCCACTCCATGTCTTCCCGTGGATGTCGTAAGAGACGACTAAGGGAATAAAGGTTTGTAGTACTGTTAGGCGATGGGCTTGCAACCTGTCACTAATACGCTGGTAAACATCTTAGCCTAATTGTGCAAATTGTGGTTATAGAATTATCAACAAGTTTTTAGAGATGTTTGTAATTCTGTAGCTCTGCCTACCCCACTCTGGGAACGAAGGCGTGAGATTATGTATGTATGTATGTAAGTATAATGAATACTTATTTAATCTTAAACTTAATATGAAAATAATGATCTAGTGTATAAAATCATTGCAAAGACCTCACTTGATCTTAAAAAGTGCGTGATTATCGAGTAATGGTGGATTGGTTCGTTTGGTGTAGTTTACATTGTTCGCAAGTTCTATTGACGCCGAGCTTGTGTGAGTTTCTTTATTCCACTATAACTTCTAAATCCCTTGACCGATTTAGATGTGTGAAGTATCGTTAGAATCCTTACGTCATCCCGGGTGACATAGGATACCTACATACATACATACATAATCTCACGCCTTCGTTCCCAGAGGGGTAGGCAGAGCTACAGAATTACAAACATCTCTAAAAACTTGTTGATAATTCTATAACCACAACTTGCACAATTAGGCTAAGATGTTTACCAGCGTATTAGTGACAGGTTGCAAGCCCATCGCCTAACAGTACTACAAGCCTTTATTCCCTTAGTCGTCTCTTACGACATCCACGGGAAGACATGGAGTGGCACTATTCTAACTCGGCAACCACGCAATCGTTATCGGCTTCAAAGTGACACAATTGTTTTCGTTTTGTATGCAGACTTGCTTTCGGAATGTCAAAATGCTCATAGTTGTTGAAGCATGTATAGTGCTTATCTTAAAATTAAACAAGTAGGTAGGTTGTATAAAAAAGAAGTTTGATAAAAAGTAAAAAAAAAAACTTTTTGTTTTCCACAATTCTACAAAAAACATCAAACGATAAACTAATTTTATTCCCGCCCTTTTTACATCATAAACCCCGGCAACATTAAGCTCGTTCGTGACATGTTTATTAAAAAGACCGCTTTGTAGTTTCAAGCCAACCTCTGTAGAGTTGAACGTTCAGTTTAATAATAGACCTTTTTGCAAAAATCCTGATGGTTTAAAAATAGAGTTCATGTTAAAAAGAAACGTGGCCTTCTCGTGCTTTCCTCTTTAGCGTTTTTAAGGCTAGGTACAGATAGTTTCAAATTGAAATAATATGTTATGTTATGGAATTTCAACACTTACTTCCTGGACACTTATTGATTCCAACGAAAAATTGACTTTACGTCCTAGTTTAAACTGACAGAAAAGGACAGAGCTATATAGCTGCTATAGCTCTGTCCTTTACGCTCACCGTAAAATGAACAGCATAGCTATGTCATAATAACCCTCCAGTAAACTTCAACATGCTTCAACCTACTGGCTCCTAATTACTGATGTTTTGGCAAGATTACATAGCATTTTTGAGAAAATAAAATAATAATTATGTTTTACGGAGATAGAAAATGTCTTGAAGAAATGTGCAACTTACGAGTTTTCTGTGTCGGTTTGTTATGTCTTCACGACCAAACCGTTAAACCGATTTCGATAAAATTTGGCATTAAGATAGCTTGAAATCTGAGGAAGGACATAAGGTACTTTTTATCCTGGAAAATGGGACAGTTCCTGATTGAAGAGTGATAAAAACTTTTACGCGGACGGAGTTATAACGTGTAGATTCAAAATAGTGTAAAGAAATCGTCGGTGATAGGTACTGCAATATCGCTTAGCGAACAAATTAAATAAGTTGAAAAATACACCGTAGCAAGTAAGTCATTAAGGTACATTTTGCAACTTTTTCTATTTTTTAGTCACGCGATAGGTATTGCAGTATCAACGACAAAATGAGATTTTATACACAATTGAATCAATATTGTTATACAGTACAGTTATTATTTTTCTTCGTAAATAATACTGTTTTCATTTTGTAGCACAAAATCTCATTTCATTACAGTACATTTGAACTTCTCGGAAAGAATCAAAACCGCTCGTTTTCTTTCCAAAATGTAACTTTATTCTTATTATTATTTGTATCTTTACACCATTTTATCAAGTTTCTCTTTGTGTCTCTTTAATTAAATGATTTTAATTTTAGTATATAAAGCCCCGTTTTAATTCTACTTATTTTAATTTAAACTATTCAGCGAGGAAATGATGCCAGTATCTTTGAGACAATGCCTTAGCAGCCTTTTTTAGATTTGGCTTTTTATGTTTTTAGTTTAATTTTCAATGTCTAAACTTTTTAAATATTTAAAACCTTAAACTCTAGAACCACTCTCGGAATTCCGGTATTGGAGATCTATTGCATGCACTTATGGTGCCCTTCTTCAACCTTGTTTTGCTCCTAGATGGATGCACAGACGCCGAGGACGCTCTGCGGATGGAGCGCCGGATGCTGTGGAGGGCGCCGGAGCTGCTCCGAGACCCCAACCCCCCCTCCCGCGGCTCCCAGAAGGGGGACGTCTACTCGTTCGGCATCATCCTCTACGAGATACTAGGCAGGAATGGACCGTGGGGCGATACGAATTTGACAAATGCTGGTAAGAATTGAAATATTATAAAATAAGTAGTCCGTGCAGTAAGAAAAACCGAAACACTTACAGTCTAAGGCACTAATATCTATACGGCCATCTTTTTAAATGATCGCGCTGGACCTCTATTCTAGGCAGATAAAACCATATCGTCTTTGACCTGTAAGGCTGCGGCTCCACTGAGGCGGAGATGAGCGGAGTAGAGCGGAGCTGTGCCAATATTAACCAATAGAATCTAAACTAACGTTCGCAAGGCGCGCTCGATGTGACCGCATGCGTCCTCTATTGGTTAATTTTGGCACATCTCCGCTGGCTTGTCTCCGCCTCAGTGGAGCCGCAGCCTTACGGTATTGTTTTTTACTCGGTCGCCATTACTGTCAAGTAAATAAGAGCTATCAAAACGTTGTCAATACGATAATCTGTTTGGTAGCTACGATGCTGTGGCATAGATACACGGATACACAGATACGGCCATGTTCAGTTTAGGTTCAGTTTAGGTTAGAAGAAAGGGACAGATCTGTATAGCAGCTCTGTCCCTTTCTCTCAACCTGAACTGTACTGCTTTAGTATGTCATGGTAACCCCAACTAATTTCTGGTTATCTTCAACAGTAAATAAACTCCTTTTAGGGAGGGTAGCACACGGCGACTGTTTGTACCGATGCAGTCGCGCGATTCGTATCGCTGCGCTGTCACTTTTGCTCTAGCTATTTATGTATGAAGGTGACAGCGATACTGAACGCGCGACTGCATCGCTATAAAAAAGTCTCCGTATGCTACCTCCCTTAGTTCCACGAAGTCGATTAATAACGTAGATAGTTTGAGCATGTGGCAGTGCGTAAATTTAGAAGGTATTTTGCCTGTTTATGATGAGTCACACGTGTGTCTGCTTTGTTTTTAATTAACTTCAGAGCAACGTGAAATATTCAGCTGCTGCCCGCATATTTTAACAAAAGAGTTTCATATTCTGCTTGGCTTTTGATTTTTTAGGGTTCCGTAATCCAAGGGCACCCTAAACACTTACAAAAAAAAGAAAAAAAAAGAAAGCGGAGTCCCATACAAGTTTTTTTTCTTCAACGTATTTTTATTTTTGTTCTATCGTAAAAAAGATAATACATACAAACTTCAAATTTAGTATGATTATAGAACAAACTCTGGAGAAAAACAAAAAATACTTATAAATGGTCAAGTGTGAGTTGGGATCGCGCTGATTCGATTCTAAATCAGAATACAATATTTTTTTCCAATAGAAATAATCGGTCGAGTCCGGCAGCCCATCGACGGTGTGCTATTCAGACCACCGATGAGTGGTCTCGCGGCGAGACCCTCGGTGCTGGCGGTGCTGAACGCCTGCTGGAGCGAGCGGCCTGACCGCCGGCCTGACCTGCGGCTGGTCCGGCTACGGCTCAAGGACATGCATGCTGGCATGTAAGTAATATCTACAAGTAATTATGGAGAGCTTCTGTCTTTTTTGTGGGACGAAGAAGAACGAGCTCACAGGCAGTCAATAGCTGCGAACTGTGCGATTAAGGTAGAGTTTTATATATGTATCTATGGAATAGTTTAAACTAGAAGCTTAGATTCATTGTCATAGCATAAAAATCTCCGACGAGATGGACTCAACAATTAAAAGACCAGAACAGTAAGCGGTTGTCTGGATGTGGTTATGAGGTGTGTGGAAATAGGGGCTTACACTTGCAACTGGTGATGACTTCCCACCAGGTAACCCGCATTCTCATTTGCCTCCCCGGTCATTCCAAAATCAATGGAGCACACACATTAAACGATTTAAGCCTGATTGCAATATTCGATATAACATTATCAGTTTCGAAATGTCAGTTCGAGATTGACTGTCCATCAGGCCACCCACCGGAAATTCCGGAAATGTATCGCGGGCGTGAGTTATCGGACTGTCCGGTCTAGATCAACGCGCGCCCCACATTCGCTGTGTGTAGTATTTGTTAGTCCTAACTTGTAATAGAAACTGGGGCCATAGTCAAGACGCATTACACTAACTAGCGTTTCTATTCGTTTCGTTTTCAAACCAATCCCGTCACTGGTAGAGCACGTGACTCTTCGTATCACGTGATCTACCAGTGACGCGATTGGTTTAAAATCGAAACGATTAGAAACGCTAGTTAGCGTAATGCATCTTGGCAAGGGCCCCTGATAGTTTGAGTTCAGAGGCCACATATTATGGTGTCACGCCCACAAAATAATGAAAAGGTTTGGTTAAATGTGCTTACGCGCTAAGAACGTTAGATGGAGATAGTTTGCATGCGGCTTGATGGCAGCGTCAAATTCAAATAATTGCATTTTAATTTAAAACCACAACAATTATAAAACATTTTTCACCAGGATTATAAAGTTATAAATACTCGACTAATTCATCAAATATCATCGTAAAAGATCGTGGTTTTCGAAGATTCAAACAAAATCATGCAAAAAATGTTTGAAAAATTAAACAACCGATGATTTTGTTTCTATACTCAAGGACATATGATCAAGTTTAATTTATTTAAGGAACAGACACTCCTAGGTGTTATGGTTATTGAGATCCAGATCGCGGAACACTACTGACTTTATCATTGTGTAGCCTCTTAATCAAACCTTCAAATACCGTTATTTTACAATTCCGTTATAATGATATCGATATTCATAAACTATAACGTTGTTATTACGACATTTTAAAACTTGAATCTATAGCAGTATTCATCATAACATAACATAACCATAATAATATAAACTTCATATCGATATATGATTACGATACCGCCAATACATGCATTAAAAGAGTCACCAGCTGCAGAATTCTTTGTCTACACTCATATCATACGTCCTCTTATATGCGATCATATCATGCGATCAAAACCAGTAGGCAATGACCAGCATTACCTGTGGTAGTAGGTGACAGCTATGACAGCTGTTAATTTTCGAAGATGTTCCAAATTTGGATCTCATTACCTTACAATATTCGATAACGTAATTTCAAAATTACGTTACAGCTGTCATCGCTGTCACCTACTACCACAGGTAAGGTAATGCTGGTAATTTGCCTTTCGGCTTCTGAACCCATCTCAGAGAACTTATAATAAGTGTGTAGATGAAGTATTGTAGGAGACTCTGCGTAATTAGCATTACGCAACCGTCACGTAAACTACTATTGACTTAGAGCATAAAAAGCATAAACGTAAACGTTATCGTTATTCTGTTTTTTTATTATTTTTATTTCGTCTCGTTATGAAAAAATATCGTTATATTGAAACGCAATTTAAAACACTAACGAAATAGGTAGCGTTAAGATATCGATGTTTTTCATAACGTTAAGGAAGTCTGCTCTTAATATGATCAACTTGCACAGCGTGTCAAGTAACTGAGCCTAAGCCCTAGATTCTGAAAGTATTTTTAATATAGGCATATGAGAAAACTGGCGAGTCTCCACAACATACGGTACGGGGCGCAAGCTTGTCTTCAAATAAGCGTAAGGTAATTTTCATTTTATTCACCGGGTATGAAATTTACCTAATTTACTGGGAAAGTCGCTTTATGAAACATGCATTTACATGTTTAAGAAAAATTCGTAAAAAATTTCTTCACGAGTCTCTTTATTTGTTTGGCGAACAGTGACTGAAAGTTTACGTGAATAGGCTATGAATCTGAATATAAAGGTTTAAGCTTAGATGAATTTTAGCCCCCCTGTCCTTTTATTTCATATAACAAAGAAAAGGAAAGCGGTAACTTTAAAGGTCTAATAATTTAAGTGTTGCGAAACATCCCCAACTCTGCATGTGCTGGGTTGTGATTCTCTCAACAAGCAAAGGTGATCGTTCGCTAGAGTGAAGGTCCAAGCGGCGAGTTTAAGTAGTCCCGACAGAGCGAACAAAACACATTTTAGCGCATGTATTCAATTTGGCTGCATGACTTCTCGAACGTATAAGGCTCCCTAATTGACAATGCACGCGCTAAAATGTGTTTTGTTCGGTCGGACGGGACTAATTAATCTCGCCGCTTTTATTCGCTCGTCCGTCCGACCGGCCGCCGTTTATTGACAGAATAACACACCTGCACGGGTAGCACAAGTTGTATTTTCTCGCTTGTCGCTCAGTGCGTCTCTATCGTTACTGACTAGATGGAAAGGGAGATCCGAGCGACAAACAAGTCGCGGGCAACTTGTGCTAGCCGTGCTGGCTGAGAAGCCATTAACGCCGCGCCGGTCCTCCGTTGGGACCGCTCGGTGAAAACACGGAAGGAATAGCATTACTATGTAGTAGTTACACACGAGTTGGTGTGTAGTCTTCGTTTTATTTATTGTATATTTGTTTAAGTTTGTATTTCTTATAGTATTGATTTTGTCATATATTTAAAACTGTCAAGTATATTTTTCGAATGTACATAGAATTGCCATTTATTTTATTTAAAATGGAGATCCTAGAGTTGGTGCTTACCTCTCTCAAAGGATTGGGCTAGATCCACAGAGGTAATGCAGCCAGTGCCATAGGGACCATGCCGCGAGCGGAACTGCTAGAGGGGTGTTCTTTTTGTAGTGGTGATTATTATTTATAACTTTATTTTTTTTGATTTTTAATTGTATTAATGTTAAAATCTATAAATATTTTGAAAAATAAAAATGTATGCATAACACCTCATTTTAATAATTTTATCTCAGCCTTCAAAGTGATAAATGCTAAGGCGCCATTGACCCATTAAAGTAGAGTTAATGTACAGTTAGTGACATGACATTATCAGTTCTCTGATTCCTATCACTATTCTAACCCCTGGTGTCGTTAACAAAGATCCAATTCAAATGTAATTTTGACTTGTTGAGCTGGGTTTCGTTGTTATTATTCAAATAGCGTCTTAAGGATCGATCACACCGAAGTTTAAGATACGTTGATGCTTGTAAGTAATAAGAACACTAAAGTATCGCACAATATACACTTGTAACGTCGGCCAAGAAAGTGGTCTACCAGTTTTGACAAAAGTTTCTGTGATATCTAATGATCGCTAAGGTTGACACTTGTCACTGTCATAATATTATTGCAATGGGAAATCGAACTTGTTGTATCATGACGTACAAATGAATTTCAACCGTAGGGTGGTAGACCACATTTTTGACCGACTTTACAACAGATTATTTACTAGTTACTTCGTAACTTGTACCAAGAAGAGAGTAATTTAAGCGAGTAGGTTGCTATTGGCAACGCTATCGGAACTGTTTATATAGATTAAGGGCAACTGTCTAGTGTATCGCTTTTCTACCTGACTGCCGAAGGAGCAGAGGGCCCTGCAAAGATGCACTACGCTAACTAACGTTTCTATTCGATTCGTTTTTAACCAATCGCGTCACCGGTAGACCACGTGACTTTTCGTATCACGTCATCTCCCAGTGACGCTATTGGTTTAAAAACGAATCGAATAGAAACGTTAATTAGCGTAGTGCATCTTTGCAGGGCCCTCAGAGCGTATAGCGTTTCTATTCGTTTCGTTTTTAAACCATTCGCGTCACTGGTAGATGACGTGATACGAAAAGTCGCGTGATCTACCAGTGACGCGATTGGTTTAAAAACGAAACGAATAGAAACGATAGTTACCGCAATGCATCTTGGCAGGGCCCTCTGGGCAATGTTTTTGACCTGAATGTATGTATGTATGGTTCTTTGTTCCCTCGTAAAAGCTGAACGGATGGCCCGATTTTGACAAGCGAGGTGCCGTTAGATTCATCTTAGCATCGCGGGTGTCACTATGTACTGTTTTGAAATGTGAAATTGGTGAAATAATTTTTTTTGTATACCTACATGATAACAAACATTATATTGACAACATTATCCAAACAGCAGTTGGGTTTATTAAAGCTTGCTTTTTGTTAAACTTGTTGTTTCATCGAGTTTTAAATTAAAACGGTGCTAAAGAAGTTTACACTCTTCTGGGAGTTCTTAATTAGTGGTTTAGTTGCACCGCGCCGAGTTGCCGACTAATAAGGAAGTTCTCTTGTAGTTACATGCTCGACGTCGCCTCGGGTTTGTTAGTTTTTTTTCACAAAAGCATTTTTTAATCATAATTGTTTATCGCTTTTCTTCATGTAGCGATTTTTTAATGTTTACATTTTTCCGTTGCTGATTTTTCACTAGGTACGCAATTTTTCAAATTTTACATCGTAATACGTAGGTAGGTTAGGTTAGGTTTGTTTTTATATCAGGTCCTTGAGGGACAGAACAACCCAGAAAAAGGAGCTCTGTGAAATGAGATTTTGGAACGGGAAAAAATGCAACTAATAAAATAATCTACTGGTAATTTAAGCGATTAAAATAAGCGCGAACATTAAATAACGCTACCCATACGAAAAAAGGCTACATGAAGAAAGACAAATGATTAAATTTGGGATCATGGAAGATTGCTTTTGTGAAAATAATTTAACAAATCAGAGGGTGGTAGGTCATACAATATTCCACCGCCTACAAAAATTTTCTGATTTGCCCAAATAACAACTGGTATAGAATGCCATTAGGCATTAAGCCCACCTTTTGTACCTAAATTAGTATTTTTGTGTGATAAACATTAAATAAATAAAGTAGGGGTCACCGTTATTTCATGAATTAGATGAGTTTTATCCATTTTACATGTATTTTTGTCAACTTTATCAATTTCGATAGCTAAGCACTCAGTTACGTCTAGAAGGACGCTAAGTAATCTACGTCCCAATGTTGTATTTTTTCGGAAGGCCGAATGACTCACCCCTCTAGTACTGATTACGTCACGGACATATCGTATTTTATCCTCTTCCTGTCCGCAGACGTTACTAGTTTTTAGGGTTCCGTACCCGTGGTCAAAACGGGCCGTATTGCCGACACTGTTGTCCAATCGTTTGTCCGTCCGTCTTGTTTGTCTGTCCTCGGCTAGCTCTTAAACGGTATAGGTAAGTTAGAGTTACAGACCTGCAGGCCTTTCGCGTAACCCACTCGCAATCACAATCGTTTTCATTTTAAAAATCGAAGGCTTGTCTGCATACAAAATGAAACCAATTTTTGTTTTGAAGCCGATCGCGATTGCGAGTGAGTTACGCGAAAGGCCTGCCGTACCTTATTTGCATATTTTACGTAAAAGATTGGCCCAAAACTAAGCCACCGCTGTCAGTCTGTATGTTTGTTAGCATATCATGAACCGTAAATACATAGTATGTATTTTTATTGCCGCTATAACAACAAATAATAACAAAGAAAGGTCCCCATACAACAATGGTATGATATTTTCGTTGTTTTTTGCTCGATCGTAAAAATCTCTGTATCTCTCGAACCGTAATAGGTTACCCTGAAATTTAATTTTTTTAAATTTAAATTTTTACAGAGTGTAACTATGCCACTATAAAAAAAAAAAAAAAAAAATATATATTTAGGGGATAATTATCCTCGTTCGTTCGATCTAATTGTAATTTACTACGGTACCTACCCTTCGAGAGCGAAACCGACTAAGTGCGTCCGTCGGTTTTTTCATGTATTAATTTTAATGTGTTTCTAACCTTCAGGCTTATTACTTATTCCGTTAACATTTACGACTCCGTTATTCGGGTAATGTATAATACATTTGGTTACGGAACCTTTGCAACAGAGAAAGGCTAGGTTTATTTCCATTCTTAGAACCATTCGGTACCCTTACCATGTGGTACAATTTCCTACAGAGTCGAATGCTCTGTCCCGCGCTGTCTATAAGGATACTGTGAGGGACAGAGCATGCGACTCGCTACTACAGTAATAACTCATGGTAAGGGTACGGACACAAAAAATATGACATTGCCGGCCTAGCATCGAAATAGCCTTTTTAACTTTTCAGAGATCCTTTCAGTGATTACGACAAAAAACTAACGGATTTAGGGCTTCTTTTCCCGCAAAAGGTTTTAGTATTTTTAGATTTGAGACGATTATATAATGATATCCCCTTTTTAGGGTTCCGTAACCGAATGGGTCAATTTTTAATATGCCTACGTTGTCCGTCTGTCCGTCCTAACTTTAAAGAGCTGAATCTTTTGAAATCAATCAATCAATCAATGAATCAATATCATTTATTTGCAGAATACATAAGATGTTACAGTCAATTTTAAATAATAATAATGTCCAGTGTATCCAGCTTGCGAGTGAGCGTGCAAATATTAATGTTATGCAATATAGAATTAACAAAATACATTTAAAATTACAAATAAGAGTTAAAATTTATAAAATATACTAAATGTCAAAGATCACAAATTATTACACTATAAAAACACCTATCTAGGAGCCAGTTCGACAATTTGTTCTTAAATCATCCCTGGAGTAGCTGCATGTCATCAGGTATGGCATTGTAGATTTGAATGCAGATGTTGTATACATTTTTGGTGTAAATAGCCTTGTGACAAGCAGGTTTATAAAGGCGTTTCATAATTTTGGCCCTTGTATGCCGTTGGAAAACTTCACCACGCCGTTTAAACAATGAATGTTGCTAATTAACAAACGTACATACTTCCTGTATATACAGACACGGCAGTGGCAAAATATGGAGTCCCTTAAAAAATGGAAAAGTAATAGAAAGCGGGTTTAGAATAGGTAGGGTGACGGAACCAGTAATGGACAAGGCACCAATAATGGACACCTGATTCTTATTTTACAGAAGATAAGGGTTATTCATTTGTTTTGCAACAATCAATTTAGGACCGTATGAAATTTTAATCAGGACTGCAGACAAGCGTTTAATGTATTTACGCGCGGTGCACGGCGCTACGCTACATTGATTTGTTAAGCTGCGTACGGAAAGCGCGTACCCTGCTACGCGTAGTCGGCTACGCGTGTGTTTAGCAGGGTACGGGCTATCCGTACGCGGAGAACGAGCGCGTCCTCTTAAAGACCGACTGCCGGCTGTTCGCGCGCGAGCCAGTTCGCGCGGCACGCGTGCTCTAAAAGTGTACGCGTAGCTGCAGGAACGGATAGAGCGTTCCAGGACACGCGTAACCGACTACGCGTAGCAGGGTACGGGCTATCCGTACGCGGCTTTTTAATAACACACCGCGCGTTCATGTGAACTTAGCCTGGTGCCTGTCAGCTAAAAGTGTCTATCCTTGGTGCTGTCACCCGTGTGTTAGGTATAAAAGCGGATTTACTAACAAACAAAAGTGAAATAATAAAGAGATTCCCTATACAAGAAAATACTTTTTACAACGTATTATAATTTTATCGTAAAAACGGAAAAACATACAAGCGTCAAATTTGGTATGATTATAGAACAAACTCTGAAAAAATAATTAAATACTAAAAAAATGGCCCAGTGTGAGTTGGGTTCGCGCTAAATCGACTCGAAATCGAATTCAAATCGGAACATAACAATACCTACTGTGCGACGATACGGAACCATCGGTGCGCGAGTGCGACTCGCGCTTGACCGGTTTTGCGATCCATATTCTGCCCTCCTAAGCCAATAAGCAGTATCTTAAACTCAATCACCAAAGCAGATTCAATTCTGTTTATTAGTAATAAGGTTGATTTTACTACAGGAGGTTTATCTTAGTTACTGCGTATTGGCTTGGACGGCAGTATTATGGAAAGCAGTGGTAGAGGAAAAAATGCTATGGAGTAAAAATTGGAAGCGAGCAGAATTTGCACTAAGTTTCATAATTTTTTATCTGTCGTTTTCGCTTTTTTCTCGTCAATGAGACTCTTGTTATCGACCTTTGAGCTTCAAGTTAATTGGAAAGTGGGGTTAACTAATGGTCGTGTTATTAAGAAATACCGATTTATATGACGACGTGCTGGCCTAGCTGGTAGTGGCCCTGGGTTCGAATCCCGATAAGGGCAGATATTTGTATGATGAGCGCGAATATTTGTTCTTGAGTCATGGATGGTTTCTATGTATTTAAGTATATATTTTCCTATATAAGTATTTATATCGTTGTCTAGTACCCATAGTACAAGGCTAGAGCTTAGTTTGGGACTAGGTCAATTGGTGTGACATTGTCCCGTGATATTTACCTACTAGTGGAAACATTTCTTGGCTTTTATGCGGGGTATCATTTGAAGAATACCTATTCAATTAAGTTATGTATTTTTACGTTTCATTAGTTCCCTTTTTGTCTGTCGCTGCTTGTCTGTTCTATATTTAATATTAACCAATCACAGCACAAATGTATTTTTTAATTTTTTTCGTGGCTACTTTCTTCTTGTACAGTCAACAGCATAAATAAGTGATCATTTATGTACCTTGTCACTTTAACGTCGTGTTTGAAATGTCATACAAAATTGTGAAACGATTGAAAGCGACAAGGTACATAAATGATCACTAATGTATGCTGTTGGCTGTATGTATTAATCTGTTCTTTTTTATGTAAGTATTTCACGAATAAATGATTTTCTTTCTTTTCTTTTGTTTGTAAAGTTTATTTTGCGTATGATATGAGTAGCTATTTACAACAAAAGCGTTAACTTTAGTACACGGAACATATCTAACTGTTCTATTTTCATAATTTAATTATTGTTACATTTCATCATAAAATATTTATGTTCTCATCATATCTTTATGAATAAAAATGATTCGCTGAATGATACGCGCATTACTTCCGAACGATTGCACCAAATTGGTTTTTTTTTGTTGTGTTCGTTATTGTCAGGATTTGTATATGAGTAAAACATTATATTCGGAAGTAAAGTTACAAATTTGCATCTGGGTGTAGCCGCTGGCGGGCCTTAGTCTTGATCTTATTTACGTAGAATAAAACAAAATCGCTCCCGCTGTCTGTACAATACACAACGGATTTTAACCTCGTAAGGCCCATCATACCACAAACAGGGAGTTTTTTGTAAGTGGGACTTTGAATCTACCAGCAAGGCAATAAAGTTCAATTACGTTTGTTCCATAAAGCCATTTTCAATTTATGAACATGGGAAAATAAACCTTATTCTTATTGCAACACAGTTCAAATTAAATTGCCTTGATGATGTGCATCCTATTGCACACTGGGCTGGGTTGAGGTTTTCATCAATAGAGTGATTCAAGAGGAAGGTTTTTATATATAATAACTATATTCTTGTTTATGTACGGGTGTTACAGAAAACTCGCATAAACTGAAGCGAAGCGAGGGCCGGTCGCTAGTTAAAAATAGATTAAATCTTAGCGCAACTGTCCCTAGAGCACAGAATAAATAATAGTCAGTGATCGGATCTAGGATGCAATTTAAGTCTGTTATTTTAACATGGATATGAATATAACTTACAATACCGCGAATCTTTTTGTTACCTACCTTTATAAAAAGGTAAATAACTCGTAATTTTAAGTAGTTTACACTATAAAATTAACAAAATATGTAATAACTAAAAAAAAATACAGTACTGCATAGAAGAACTGAACGTAACTTGCACGTCTTGTCTTTTATGGTATTTTTATTATTTTTATTTGTTTATTAGGTTAACCCTCGACAAAAGTTATTAATTATTAACAATAACCCATTTCCCAAAATCCCGGGAAATCTCGAGTCACATCCATGTTAAGCATAACGTTTGAGGTCGTTCACCCCAAATTGCATCCTAGATCCGATCACTGATAATAGTACAAGTACAGAAGTTGCACTCCCGTGCAAAAACGCTGTTTAGGCATAAGAAACATGCCTACTCTATGCCTCTCTTACTATCGTATAACTTGTATTCATTCGCACGCGGCACCTGTAGTGCTAGGGTTGTCACACGCCTAGAATACATCAATGAGGGCTAAAATGTTTTAGCTCACCAGATGTCGCTCGCTCGCTTGGTAACAACCCGTTTATACTGCATTGTGCAATTTAGTAATAAGTACTTACTTATTAAGTAATAAAAAGATAAACTTACCGTTCACAGTTTGTCGGCAACGTAAAAAAAAATATTTTACGTCCTTTTGTTTATTTAAACAACCATTTACATGTAACCGCTTTTTGGCGTCTGCACATAACAAGTAAATAATAAAAAGTTTAAGGTTATTCACAAAACTAACTTCACTACGCAATTACGGCACGCTCCGAGATCGATCGTTCAAGACGGCGGCAGGCAGATGGCGGCGCACGCGTGCTCGCTTGCTCGGTGCCGGCCCCGGACTGAAATCCATTCTCAGAATGGACGAGCGGGAAGGTTACTAAGGCGGCGCGACACGCCCAGTGCAACCCCTCTGCCTAGAGTATAAATATAAGATATAAATATATATGACGACGCGCTAGCCTAGTTGGTAGTGACCCCGCCTATGAAGCTAGCGGTCCTGGGTTCAAATCCCGGTAAGGGCAGATATTTGTGTGATGAGCACGAGTATTTATTTCTGAATCTTGGATGTTTTCTATGTATTTAAGTATTTATTTATTTATATAAGTATTTATATCGTTGTCTAGTACCCATAGTACAAGCCTAGAGCTTAGTTTGGGACCAGGTCAATTTGTGTGAGATCGTCCCTTGATATTTATATATTTATTTATTTATTTATATACCTCACTCGTATCCTACGATTATCATTTATCAAGCCTTTTCCGTACACGAATAACCCTAACGTTTGAACTCTGCTCCAATAAATTGCAGTATTTAGATACAGAATTTCGTATTCAAGTCACAACTTCGGTCTCATAATTGAGTGCCTATGGCTCCAAAATGGTGCTAGAATTATCAAGGGAACGTTAGAGCTGGCACCCGAGAAAGATTGTCGAACTCTGCGTGTGCTATTTGAGGCAAATTAATTCTAAGTATTATTGAATACTGACTTGATTTATTGAATTTACTTGTTGTGTATCGGTTTGTTTGGATATTTCAGATTTGTAAACGTTCCGCGCAAATACTATATCAGCATTATCAGCGCCTCTATTCCAGGCGGTAAAATACAAATTATATAATATAAGTATTTGACCTGTTATGGTATTGTTTTGAACTCGGCCGCCATTACTGTCAAGTAAATAAGAGCTACCTATCAAAACTATCAAATTCTGGGTATTCTCTGTAAAATTCTTCAATATTCAATTAAAAAACTACCAAATTTCGTCTAAGACATATACAGCTAAAAATGTTCAAAAATACCTCGACTAGGTATCACCCCCTTAAGAGGATTGTGAAGCGCCGCTAAAATCGCGTAGCTTTAGCTCCGGGCGTTAACGTTTCTGACCCCCTAAATCAAGTCCGATTTCCACGATTTTCGAATATGTTGTAGTTATTATAAAGAACTAGGTCTGTATGTTTCTGTTTTTTGTTTTTTTCAATTTGTTTCATTCTAAGGAAAACGTACAGACATAGTTTTTCATGATATCTACACCATATTCTAAAATCGTAAAAATCGGACTAGGTTTAGGGGAGAAAAACGTTTACGCATTTTGTATGGAATTTATTTGCTTCACAATCCTCTCAAAGCTTTGCATCTAGTGACCTAACACCCTGTATAAGTGTATATCGTTTAGTTTGGGACAAGGTGGATTTGAATGAGATTTTCCCTTGATATTCGTTTTTGTTGTCAACAGGAAGACCAACATATTTGACAACATGCTGGCGATGATGGAGAAGTACGCCTGCAACTTAGAAGCGCTAGTGGCAGCCAGGACAGAACAGCTGCTTCAAGAAAAACGGAGAACTGATGACCTGCTGCATAGAATGCTGCCCAGGTGAGCTGTAAGCAATTGTTAAAGCACGAAAGAAAGCATTTTTTATTTAAAATCAGTACACAGAAAATAATGAAATTTTAATATTAAAGTTACAAAACAAGTAAGTTTAGAGCAGTAAAATATTTTTTAAATTTATATTTAAGTACAGTTTCCTGCCTACCGCACTTTGAATAATAGGTAACTCGCTATTAAAAGACACATAATAGCCTACCTAACGAAGGAAAAATAGGGGAAATAATCCGCGTAAAAGCGAATGTAGGTATAGTTGTAGGTGAAGGTATCTTAAACAACATACTGAACGTAGTGATGGATGGGGGTGAAACTAACGGGTAGGGGATTCCTCCTTTACACCCCCAAAATAGCTTCACCCCCACCCATCAGTACTTTTAGTATTTTGTTTAAAACACCATTCTCTACAACTATGCCAAAATTCGCTTTTATACGAATTATTTCCCTTATTTGGCAGTTTTTAGTTTTCGTCGGGTGAATTATTACTGTAATTAGTTTTTATTTATTTTATTTTTAATTATTTTTAAAACTTATCTAACTTTTTTCAAATAAACATTTAAAAATACTTTTTCATATTTTTTATGTAATAGGTAATATGCATGGATTTTTTGAATCGCATTTCTGTACAAAATATATTTAAAAAAATGTAAAAGATATCACCGAAAGAAAAATAAAATCGGCCAAGAAATACGGATGATACAAACATTTTAAACTGCTAATTAGACAGCGATCAAACAGAAATATCCGTTATGCCCTTTGACGACATGTCGGCCATATAAACTCCATGTTAAATTCTGTTTTGCTAGAAATAATTAGGAACATATCTTTGATGGGGTTGTTTACGCATAATTATAAACTGTGCGAATGTATGATTTCGCAGAATACTAATTTCGCATAATTGTTATTCTACTGATACCTTTGACTTTTTTGAAAAGTAATAAAATAAACCTAGCCTAACCTTCTCTACTCTAGCAGGATTACACAAAACATTTAAAAAAATATTTTCCGTTTAAGCTGGAGAAAAAAAATGTCTTTACTCAATTGTTTGTTACATGGATCAGCTTTTAATGAACCTGTGTAAAATATTCCCTATTCCTTAACATTTTCGTCTATTTGTCACGCTTTCACGATTAAACCGGTGGACCGATTTCGTTAAAATTTGGTCTGGAGATAGTTTGAGTCTCGTGGAAAATTATAAGATTCTTTTTATTTGGAAACATTGTACAGTTCCTAAGGTAATAGCGCTAAACGACTTCAACACGTACCGAGTCACCAGCAACAGTTAATACTTACTTCATAAATTCTACGGTGATGATGCAAAAGTCGCGGCTACTCGATCATTCCTTACAAAATTCATCATTTTCTCCCGAGGGAAATTAATTTTTGAGAACAAACTTCTTACGATCTATTATTTTGTACAAAAAGTCAAGTCACGTTTTACGACTTATTCAAGTTTTTGAACAAATTCTCGGGGCTACAATAACAATTTAATTATCGTACTAAAAACCCTTTTCAAGTAGATTTGTTTATCAGTTCCAGTGAAAAGAAGATTTCTTATCTATTTTGAATTAGTCTGGGATTTGTCTCCAAAAAGTTTTATTCTAAAACAAAATTCAACCAGACATTAAAAAATAAATAATTTTTAACCATCTTTCTTTACAAGGCGTTTAAGGAACAATTTTTTGATTAAGAATTTATATTTATATTTAAATAAGTAAATAATAAATATCAGGGAACAATGTCACACAAGTTGACCTAGCCCCAAACTAAGCTCTAGGCTTTTACTATGGGTACTAGATAACGATATAAATACTTATATAGAGAAATATATACATAAATTCATAGAAAACATCCATGACTCGGGAAAAAATATTCGCGCTCATCACACAAATATCTGCCCTTACCGGGATTTGAACCCAGGACCGCTAGCTTCGTACTTGTAAGCAGGGTCATTCATTACCAACTAGGCCGAAGCGTCGTCTACAACTTATAGTCAAAGATTAATTGGTGGTAGGACCTTATGCAAGGTCCATCCGGATCGCTACCCGCACCTTATCCTTTACCGTCAAGCAGCAGTGCTCACATTGTAGCGTTCCGGTGTGGGGATAAAGTGTTAAATTTTATTTAAATGAATAATAGATTAATAGAAGAATATATTTATTCACTAGAGGTACACATATAAGACACACAGAAAAATTAAAAACAGGTAACAGCAATAAAAATAGTAAATAGTGAGTGTGTCTTCGCGGCAGTGAATCGGACACTGGCTCAGCATAATGCTGAGGTGTCAAACACCTGCAGTGCTGATTTTCAGCCACTAATTTATTTTTTGAACCCTTTATAAACTGCATAAAAAACATGTTTGCTCTCATTATCATCTGTATACAGTTTGTTCTTGTTTGTAGGATTACGTTTGTTCGAGTATTTTGCCTTTTATATCGTTTCAAAAACGATATCTTTTAAGAAGTAATACATAATATAACTACAATTTTTATTTATTTTCTTACTTCGTATGTGCCAACATCAAAACAGTGTTATATAACATAGCCTTCGCTGATCTATTGAGTTTATAAAAAGGTTTCTTATATACGTCCTTCATTCCGCCTTGAGTAGGTCTTAGGTTTCATTCATCTCCACTAGTCAAAAGGTCTTGATCGCCTCCCACACGATTTGGGATAAATAAAGGTGATTCCTGCTGAGTGTGGGAAATTGATCGTCTTATAAGGTTGTCGTGGGATTCAGCTAATAAAATATTGTGTAGATTTGGTTGGTTAGAATGGATCTATTTGCGGATGACAGCACAATTATTTTTTCAGAAGAAAATTTAGATACCTTCCAAGCGAATATTAATAAATCACTACAATCTATTATGGTTATGGTGATGGACTCCTTTTTCCGCACTTAGCCCGTGTATGTCGGGCCATTGTGCGTATACTACAATCTATTATCTAATGGTTAAATAATAATAATCGGCAAATTAATCTAGACAAAACTAAAATAATGAATTTTAAACAAAGAACTACTAATATAACTAATTTGGCAATTTCTTACAATAATAATACACTTGACGAAACTAATGCGACAACATTTTTAGGTTTAAGTTTAGACAATAGGCTGACATGGCAGAACCAAGTTGAAATTATTTATAAAAAACTTAATAAATATAAGTTAAACAAAATAGTGATTCGATCAGCGGTACTTACCGCATATCATGCTTATGTTTCTTCAACATTACTGTATGGCATCATATTTTGGGGCAACTCCACTGAACGAGAAATGGCTTTTAAAAGTTAGAAAAAATGCGTCTGAGCGGTTTGTGGTATTTCGTCCACTGAGACACGTAAGCCACACTTTATTAAATTACGTATACTGACCCTACCATGTCTGTACATTTATGAAATTGCAAACTATGTGAAATGTAACAAGAGCCCTGTTCTCAACAGTATACGCCAACGCGGCAAGATTAACACGAGACCGTTTAAACCAGCATTACTCGGTAAAATCGTTTTTGGAAAGGCACCTAAAATATTTAATAAAATTACAACTCAAATATTGACGACTGAATGTATAAATAATTTTAGAAAACTACTTTTTAATTTTTTAGTAGATAAGGCCTACTACAGTGTGCAAGAATATTTACGCGAAACAAATTGACAAATTGGATTAATGTTCAAGCACGGCGCATGTTAAACTTATAAGATATTTGTACGCCTCTGGGCGGGATGTAGTGGTAGTTAATATTAAAACGTAACATCTGTTTTACCTACGTTCAACAAATAAATAATTTGAATTTGAATATGTTTTTATTTAAAAGTATAGGCAATTTTAAGCGAATTTCTAGCCTAGAGCTTAGTTTGGGACTAGGTCAAATTGTTTACAGCATTTGAAATTCGTATTAAACAGTTAAAAAAAGGATAATATAAAAAAAAAAACCTTCACAAACATATGGTCAATTTTGTAATTGAAAAATATAATTAATTAATACTGTACATAATACGACTCTATTAATCTTGTTCTATTACCGTGTTGCAATTGTTTTGCAATAGCCTGTCCGAGCTATGATTATTACTATCCAAACTCTAATAAGGAGGGATGGCTGGACTGTGTGCAGAGTAATATGAAAAACAAGGGAGTGAATATTGAGATTACAGCCGATAGAGATGTTTGGAAGAAAAAGACGTGTCGACCCCGAGGCCGACTCCAAGTGATGATGATGATGATGCCAACTATCATCAATTGTTTAAAATGTATTTAAAAACTTCTTTTGTTTCTAGGACGGTAGCCGAGGCGTTGAAGCGCGGAGAGAGAGTGCGAGCAGAGAGCTTCGAGTGCGTCACGATTTACTTTAGCGACATAGTGGGTTTCACCAAACTAGCGGCTACCAACACACCAATGCAGGTAAGAATAAAATAATTACAAAATAGAGGAACACCCCTTACATATCGCACTTTTGGTGACAAGGGCACAAATCTGGGGACCAAGTGAAAAAGTGTATAAGTCCACTGAACTCGTAATAAAAAAGAGTAAATACATAAACAGAGTGTACTAGACCAATTTTCACACTAACCCTTTTTCACTTGATCTTGAGGTGACTTATAACCTTTTTCAATAGGATCCCAGAATTGCACTTAGTGCCATATTGTACATACATTGTGCCCTTTTTCTACCAGACCCCTACTTTCAGAGCTAATATTTTTTTAAACGGCTCAACCGATTTTAATTTAACTCAGCTTTTAAATAACCCTAGTTAAACAAGATTTATAAAAAAAAAACTCTGTTTATTAGTTTGGAAGATACAATGCCACATACAGATACACAAATACGCATTAAACTTATAACCCTTGTAAAAGTGCTCTTAAGCCTATAAATAACTAATATAATTTCAAAATGTATGTTTATTCATATTAAAATTCTGAACATATTTTTGAACTAGGTACTTTATTTTTTTGGGTTGTGCGCCAAGGGAATCCTTTTATTTCCAAACGTGAATCTATCCTATTTTTCAAAAGTTTTGTACCGTAAATTATATGATATTCACTAGCATATCTTGTGATTATGGTGTTGACCCAAACAAACCAACAAACACATAAAACCCGTCAAGTGCGAGTCAGACGATGTCCGCTACAGTCTGCGGAGACTCCGCCTTACTCTTGGCGGTTAATTTTTAATACCTATACCTATAGGGTGTAGTAATCACATGAAGTTGGTTTCTCCATACTATGTGTTCCCGTGTTTGTTTTTCACTTAGTATGGAGAAACAAACTTTATAAGTGTGCTTAAAAGCTTGGTTATAAAAAAAACGAGCAAATGCGTTTAAAAACTTCACTGATTTGTAATGATTCTAATTATGTAAAATACCTCTAAAAACTTCTGAAATAAAACATGTTACTAAGGATTTTTCGTGACATAGACATAAAGGAAAATCACCAAAACTAAGATTAAAATTATGAATATCTCAGATACTAATAATTTACGGCCAGGGTACTACATGACTAGGGAATGCAAATAACCGGTTTTAACCGGTTATTTGCATACAATAACGGTTAATAACCGGTTAATTTGCATTCCCTATACATGACCTAATTTGCTCCAAATGAGCTCTACTATGCCCCCATAAAAGAATTGCATCGAATATCCAGTCACTCTGCATATAAGAGACAATTGTAACTTTACCTGGCCTACGTGTAGCAATAAAATCAAAACTTTAAAATCAGTACCGGTGTAGCATTATTTCAGTGAAAATTTAATTCGTTAAAAATATTTCCAAATTTCGTGGGGATGTTGACGACAAGAGAGTTTCATTCTGTTCTAGCTTATAGTAGAAGATCCGAATAGGAGAAGATTTGGACCGGGCTGTTTATTCGATGAAAAGTATTTTATATCAAATTTAATACGCTAAATAATATGTGGCGAATAGGTAGGCTGAAAAATTTCAGTCCAGTATATAATTAATTAAAAATTTAAAAATTAACTTTGTTTTAAAATAATACAATAGCTTGTTTTATGGACAAATTACATACCAATCGAAAGTATGAAGCCTATAGAATATGCAAACGTTAGTTTGACTATTTTTTTCCCGTCAAACTATTGGGTAGGCAGGTATAAACAGGTAAGTCGGTACTAGTAATTTGCACCAAACCTAACGTTTGCATATTCTATAGACTTTATACTATTTGCAATTTTAAAAAAAAGTTCATTTTTAATTATTTTTTAATGATATAAGTACTGGACTAAATTTTTTCAGCCTACCTATTCGCCACATATTATTTAGCGTATTCAATTTGATATAAGATACATTTCATCGAATAAACAGCCCGGTCCAAATCTTCACCTATTCGGATCTTAGATCATTAGAAAGGCGGTGAGACAGTAGATACAGTCTTCCATAATCTTTAAAATAATTTTATCTTCGTGCAGGAAATAGCGGGTAATAGTGCATTCAACCAAGTAAGGTGTAAAATAACAGCCCGTAAATGCGCAGTTTCTGGCCGAGGGAGGAAAATGCGATTAAAATGCTCAGAGGCGCAAATGGGCTGTAACGTTGAATTGATGAGTGAAGCTTTAGTACCTACTTCCACGTGTTTCATTATCGTTAGATGTAGTAATGTATGTAACCTATATCATATATATAAAAGGCAAACCTAACTGACTGACATATCGACGCAAAGCCCAAACCGCTGACGCTAGAGATTCCAAATTTGGCACGTAGGTTCCTTATGAGGTCTAGGTGCACTAAGAAAGGATTTCCCGAAAATCGACCCCCAACGGGAAGAAGTTGAGGGAGTAGCGGGAAACGAATTCTACGCGTACGAAGTCGCGGGCGTCCTCAAGTATGTGTAATGTAGTTTGTTTCAGTGAGTTTATTTGGACAAAATGGAACTACTAAGTTACTTATATCGTAAAATGCCTATGACTTTGCTTGCAACTTTTTCAAGCTATTTACGATTGGGAAACGTACTTTTATTTTTAACTAGCGAACTGCCCTCGCTTCACTTCGGTTTATGTGAGTTTTCTGTAACACCCGTATAACCTGAATTAATTATACATAGAAACCTTCTTCTTGAATTACTCTATCTATTGATGAAAACCGCATTAACATCCGTTGCGCAGTTTGGAACATCTGAGCGTAGACGTTGGAGGCGACTTTGTTTTATACTACGTAAAGATACTATATTTTATAACTACTTAAGTGGGAAATAGTACATTGTTGCAGAGGATAGAAAGTACGCGATTTTTGGACGAGTCATAGAGGGCCGAAACGTAGTTGAGGCCCTCTAGTGTGCGAGTCCATAAATTGCACTTTCTACCGAGGTAGACATAGTGCTTTTCACAACTACTGAGAGGAAATAAAATAAAAATTCATATTCAAAACTCAAATTTTAATTCATGTTAATGTGACATCACAGCCAATTTTACCATAGATAACTTTTTTTTAATCTGGACCCCTATTCTCGTGGCACTCGAGATTAATAAACTAACATGCGAGATGAAAATGTCAACTCCATATAAAATTGTATTTGTTTCGCCATATCTACCATGTAATTTCATCTCTAGTGGTTCGAGATTAGGGGCCAAGTTTGAATTACATTTAAAAAAAAATGTGACAGTTTTTAGTCTGTGTATCTTTTAGCGAAAATACACCTAATATTTAACGACACAAAATGGTGTGTGCTGATTGGTCGATTTCAATTTTTCATTTTAAGGAGCTATGACACAAAAATTGATTGCTTGATTTTCATTGGTTCTTAAAGTTGGACAACAATGTTCTCGACCAATCAGCAAACACGCCGACAAAAACATTCTTGGTCTGTCCTTATAAGTGACGTTTTGTGACCCCAAACAAGACCATCTATGGCCATATTTCCGAGCAGTGTTGTGAAAATATATATTAGTGTCAGACTGTCTTTATTATGATAATGTAGATAATCATATATGTCGAAAATGAAAAGCAACGAACAAGAATTAGAATTACGACGAAAAAGGTACCATCATCAATTAGATAGTTGCACCTCATAAGATTATTTCTGAATTCAGAATTTGTTTACTGCAAGAAGGGCGTATACGTAGGCGTGATGCGCACGCAAACGCCTGCGCCTTTTGATTCATGTTTATATTCATTAGACCCCCCACCTGATGTGATGACTTACTGAGACGACTACACGTGTCTCGTCGACATGCTCGTTTTAAAAGGGAACAAAAGGTTTTAACGCAATCTTCCTGTTAAATATTTGATTCGATTCGAATTATATGGCGTAGTTGTTTGCGCCGTGATTGCGACTCGGGTAGGGAAAGGGTACGCAAATTCGAACCGTCTGAGGGGGGTTTTGGAAATGAGTAATATTATTTTTTAATTATATATTTGAACTTAATTCCTCCTTCCCCACGGCACTACTAAACCGCACTACTGACCAATGATCTCTATTTTTAATTCTTGTGTTAGATGTAAGCAAATAAACGTTTTGTCTTTCTTTCTTTCTTTCAACGTTGGATAATAGATTTAGATTTATTTATTTCATAATATAAGTTACAGTTATATTGCACACATGTCAAAATTATACAGAATTCATATTATGATCGTCAAATACCTAAGTTAAACAAAAAATAATTTAGCAAAAACCAATGTTGAAAATTAATGGATTATACACACACAAATAACAATAAAACAAGTCACAGAGTTAAATGTAGAAATGGTAATAGAAAAAACAATCTCAAAAGTATAGGTATTAGAAAGTCAAAATTCAGCGTCAATAAATTCACTTACAGAGTAAAGCGCATTATCCAACAAAAGGTTTTTTAATCGACGCTTGAATGTTTCATCACTGGACTCATTTTTTAAGTCAGCAGGTAAGTGCTCGTAGAATTTAGGGCCGATAATACGCGGGTTTTTCCTGGCTAGCGCCGTGCGGCTCGGAGCCGGCCGCCGGCGGCCCGTGCTGCGAGTGACCTTTCCCTCAACTCCCATTGGCGCGAAAGTATGGAGGTTTATATCAATAATATTATTCATGGTGATTGTATACAGATCCACAAACACACAGATATACAGATACATACGTTAAACTTATGACACCCATCTGTTTGCGTGGGGGTTAAAAAATTATGAGTATTAGGACGCATTCATGTAACTACTTGGTTAACTTGGTCTAATATTTGTATTTTAAAACTAATGAGTTAATTAGGTACTCCACAAATACCAAAAACCAAAATATATACTTACATACAAAAATATGTACAGTCAAGGAAATTAATTTGTGACCCGCCTTAGTTCCAAAGTCAATCTGACATTCAACAGCAATAAGGTTGAGTTTCCTATCAATTACAAATGACTTGGCATCTCTAATGACAATGACATCTTCAAGCAGATTTTCTTTGAATGCTACCCGCAAATTAACGTCCGTGACCGTACCTACACGATGTTGCAAAGACATCCACATAAAATTAAGTTTCTACACGTTCTCCTGCAGAAATCGTGTCCCCTAGACAAGATACAATGTTTATACCTACTCCATACCATCCGACTTGTCTTATTTAGTAATTTAGTAAACACTTTTATAACGTCAAAATGCTCTCTTTTCCCCTAAAATTACAATTTTATCAGAAATAAACCATCCATGATGTAAAATCAGGAAAATAGTGTGCAAAATGAGGTCTCTAGTTGCTTTATTCACCAGAAAACGGCCGTTTTACCCAAACACGATTTTGAGGTTATAAAAGTGGTGGTACAGTCAACATCATAAATAAGTGATCATTTATGTACCTTGTCACTTTAACGTCGTGTTTGAAATGTCATACAAAATTGTGAAACGATTGAAAGTGACAAGGTACATAAATGATCACTTATTTATGCTGTTGACTGTACGTAAGTGGTTGGTATGGATTTTACATGTTTTTAAGGCTAACTTATTATTAAGTCTTAAAAGTAAGTATCTGTTTTAGGCCAAGCATTTTTGTCTGTAAGATAGTCCTAACCTTAATTATAGTAAGCTTTAAATTAGTCTTCATAGTTCACAAGAGTTCATCAGCAAAATGCTTCGTGAACAGTTAACAAAAATTAATCAATAATCAGCAACATGCTTCGTCAATAAAGTTTATTCCCCACCTCGGCTAGCACTAGGGTTGCCAACCGTATTATAATATATAGTAATGTTGAAGAAATATATAGTACGCAAAAATACTATATTTCGGTCAGTCCTTATACATATGCAGTTTGGGTTTTGCCGTTTCAACCTGATTTTAAGCACCAATGTAGTTGGAGTGGAGAAATAGGCTTTGTTCAGCTCAGATAGTTGCCCCAATAGCAGGCAGAATGTTGGTAAGTAGTACATATTGTGCATACCTATTTATTTAATTAATAATTTTACACACTTTTTAAAAAGTTTTTCTTCGAAGTGCTATATTTTCTTTCTCCTACTATTTTTTATTCCTTGGGCTGGAATATACTATATTTGCCCAAGAAATAGTTGGCAACCCTAGCTAGGACCTAGCTCAAAGGTGTTGCTAAAATTCATTCCGTGTATTTTAATTTGCTAAAAGGTTTTAAAAATACAACAACCTAGAAGCTTTTAAGAACTGTTTTCATTCCTGCTCCACTTAGGGCTCTAGGCGATAGGAGACAGACGGCATAAAGGATTCAAACAACCCTTTAAAGTGTGAATGGAAATTCATTTTAGGTAGCAAGGTAACGCTCGACTGAGGCAGCAAAAAGAGGTTGTGATAATGCCATGTCCCGGAACTCAGCCATTTTGATTTGAATAGTGAAAAACATAAAAAAAAAACATGAATTAACGTATTTTTTAATTCATTATGATATTAGGCAAGTTTTAGGAACATTATTGTCTTTTCACCACACAGCTCCCTATTACACTATTATAATCAATATTATTTATTAGATTTTTTAAATATTCAATTAATTTGCAGTTATAGCAAATATCCGGGCAAAGGCGTACACTCAAAAAAACGTATGGCAACCAAGAGAGGTTTTCTCTTAGTAGGCAAAAAAAAGGGTACAATAATTGAATGATAAAATAGTTTTATCAATCAAAACGGATAGTAACAACAGCAAGTTCCTTAGTGATTCAAATCTTAGTTGATGTATCTAACGTCTTGTCACGTATGGAATCAAGATGTTTATGCACAGTAATCAAAATCTTGTTAGAAGCGAACATTTTTTTTTACTGTCGTGTTGTAAAGCCAAGGACTTTAATTGTTATGCCACTATGGAACCCTGTCATAATGACAGCGTCAAACCACATGACAAAAATTACGCTTGAATGATTTACGTTATGCGACAGGGTTCCATAGTGGCATAACAATTAAAGTCTTTGACTGTACATTAATTCGTTTTACACGTGCCCCCATTTAATAATACTTTGTTCCAGGTGGTGGAGATCCTAAACGACCTGTACACGTGCTGTGACGCGATCATATCCTACTACAACGTGTATAAGGTAACACGTAGTTGTTAATTTACTCGAGATGTTCGTTTTACAATTTTTATTCGCTTTGTTGTGTTTAGATGTTCGTTTGTTGTTTATTTTTAACCGACTTCAAAAAAAGGAGGAGGTTCTCAATTCGTCGGGATGTTTTTTTTTTTTTTTTTTTTTTTTATGTATGTTCCCCGATTACTCGAAGACCACTGGACCGATTTGAAAAATTTTTTCGTTGTTCGAATAGATATACTTTCTAGTTGGTCCCATTGTCACCACGTCAGGATCTGATGATGGGATCATGGAGAAATCAAGAGAACTCCTCAAATATTATAGGCAGACCTATAGCGATTTTGGTATTTTTCACTGTAACTCATGCATTTGCTTTTGATAAGTACTATATGGTGAAGTGGAACTGATGATGAAGACCACAGATGGCCACCGGAACTCCTTAACGGTACCTATTTCAAGGGTGGCGATAAGATATTTCGATAAAGGAAGTTGAGCGACTATGACGAAGCACATTTAGGTTTAAATATGACTATGACATTCCCGCGGCGTTGTCTGCGGCGAGCTTGAAATGTTCAAGTTTCTTATTAGTATTTAGAAGTGGAGCTACGTAACAGCATAAATAGGATCACTAAAAAGTATAAAATAAAATAAATGTTTAAAAAAACAAAAAAACCGCCTTCAAAAAGCAAAAAATAACTTCTTTAAAATGGTAGGTAAATAGGTCAGTCCAACTGAAGTCGGCGTCCAACAATATTTTAACCAAAAGCAGACTTCAGTTGGACTGACCTATTTACCTACCATTTTAAAGAAGTTATTTTTTGCTTTTTGAAGGCGGTTTTTTTGTTTTTTTAAACATTTATTTTATTGCTAACAAATTAACTCATCAGCAGAGATCGGACAAATGGGCGTCATAACTCGCAATAATGTGGACATGACTCCAATAAACAAATTAAATTAGATTAATTGATTTCTTACCTGAACTTTAATCTTGATCCTTTGCAGGACAGTAATAAATAAATAATACAAAGACGTGAGGAGTGACCATCAATATTAATCTACTTAAGTTTACTCCCGCCGTGTTGGTGCCGGTGCCGGTCGAGAATAGCACCACCCCATCTCTTCCCGTGGGTGTCGTACGAGGCGACTAAGGGATAAACCGGAGTATGGGCAGCAGCGTCCTCCGCGGACTACATGGTATAACTGCGGTCGCCAACCCGCCTGCCAAGCGTGGCGACTACGGCATTTTCCCCCCAAAGCACAAGACCGGTCTGAGTTGAGAGCCTTGGGGGAGGCCTATGTCCAGCAATGGACGTCTTTCGGCTGACATGAAGTTTGCTCCATTAAGTCCGATCTCTGGTCAAAAGGCAAAAAATAATTTAGGAAACGCATAATTAGCGCACTGTCTGAGAAAAAACTCAGGCACTCACAGTCTCACGCACACACACATAGATCCTAAATAGCAAAGAATATTTGAAACACCCTTAAGTTATTTTGGTTCACGCTTCATTAGTTTCTTCCATTTATAAATTCCAATTTAACTTTGTGTAATACTCGAATTTCGCCAACCACTTAACAGACGATTAGAGTGTTAACAGCTGTTAAAATGAACTAACAGTCGATTGACATTAATTACCATTTAACATCGTTTGGTGAAATTGGTACTTAATGGTTCCAATATACTAAAAATGCTGAAATATTCCTCAACCAGATCATGGAAGACTAAAGAACAGACATGTCACGAAAAAATCCTGGACATTGAATAACACGCTGTCTAGGCAAGCGTGTTCTCGTATTTAAGGAGTCCGTTATTTATTAGAGTAGATATTGTTGTTTTCTTAATAAGCTTACTTTTGTTTTGTGATGTGATAATAAAGATTCGGTACTTACATTTTTTAATAATAAAAATAGGTACTTATATGTGAAATGGCGATCGTGAGAACAACATACAGGTGGCTTCAAATTGGTAATACAAAGCACTTGACTGTGGCTCAGTTAATTATGAATAGCCAGTAATATTAACTCGGTTTTCAAATTAGCCATCTTCAATTATTGTTAGTTTTCTAATTAAAGTAATAGTTAAAGTCCTAAAGTGTGGTTTACCTAAATTTAAAACCTACCTGTAATCATAGAAGTAGGGAAACCGCATTAAGCCATCAAATGGGATAAAAGCCATGAAATTAGCACGAGATTCAGGAGACGAGTTTGGATTAGGAAAGATACATACACATACATACCTTCAGCAGTCATGACTTGATGATAAAATATTAGGTTTCAATTGTTATTATAAATAAATCAAATAATAGTTCAACATTTTTCCAAATTTAGATAAAAGGAATTAATTGTAATTTTATTACACCTACCTACTTTTTGATTTCTGTTTCACCTTAAGGTTGACTGGTAGAGAATGCTTGTAGCATTAAGTTCGCTTTTAGTATTAAAAAAAAAAAAAAAAATATATGCCAGAAGGCCTTGCCAAGATGCATTACGCAAACTAGAGTTTCTATTAGATTCGTTTTTAAACGAATCGCGTCACTGATAGATGTCGTGATGCGAAAAGTCACGTGATCTACCAGTGACGCGATTGGTTTAAAAACGAAACGAATAGAAACGCTAGTTAGCGCAATGCATCTTGGCAGGGCCCTCAGTAACCTTTACGGTAAATTGAACTCGAAGGATCACCGTCCGACTTCCATCGTCTGCCAATTTCTGGAAAATTCTATTATTGAAAACGGTGAAAACGAGATAAAAGCATTCCTGGGTCTGTATTTAATATGTCTAGAGAAAACTGAACCATGCGGAAAATATCTTTGTCAAAGGACTGTATGCGCCGGATCCTAGAAATTTTTCTACAACTTTCAAAGAGGTTTACGCGAATTCAGTGCTTTGAGGAGCTGACTTCTGTATTCAGTACCAAAGCACCGCGCCTTAGGACTGCAGACCGCTGATATTTAGAAATTCGCGGCAACCCTCTTTGAAAGTTATAGAAAATTATAGCATGCAAAGTTTCCTTAGAGATTTCCATTTTCACAAGAGACTCGTTTACTTTGACACGACGCTACAGACAAACGGTTGGAACAGTCAGAAAGCATTCTTTTGTTTTTGATGTCTAATTCAAGAAATTTAAAATTATATATTTTTCTCCCACATGCTCGGAAATGTTAACCTTACTCTTCTGAGTTCTGAGTTCCAGGTCCAGGAAATAGTAAAAAAAAACAAAGTTATTATTTACCAAAGGCAGCGGCCGCGAAAATGTATGAAATTTCATTACGTACCTGGTGTTTTACTTTTAAAAACCATGTTTGGACTAGGATATCTCCAAACAGCCAAACACTCGTGCATTCAAAATTCTTCCCTGTATATTTTACTTTTTAAATGTGATAGACTAAAAAGTTAAGCCTTTTCAAACAGCGTTTACAACGTGTTTAAAAGTGTATCAAATAGTTTGACTTTTTTTTAATAGAAATTTCTTTCACAAAACAAAATAAATTTCCGAAATAGCGTAATAAATTTTATAGTTATAACTATATTTTATTCAAATTGAATTTATTGCGTTTAAATTTGTGATTTTATTTAATGCTTTATTTCAGTGTCACACTAAATCGTAAGTTTCTGTTCTTGAAGGAAATTTTGGGACTGTTTTTAATATTATTAACAATTGTGTTAAATTTCCTCACATTGTTAGAGAAAAGCACTATACAAGCCTCGACCGGGAAGGGCGGTTGCTGGACTCGTATATAGCGCGACCTCGACTGCTTCTCGGCCACGCTAACTCTACTCGTCCAGCAACGGCCTATTTCCCGGTCTGTGCAGTAATGTACTATTATATTTTTAATAATTGCTAGAGGTTGTAAACGACAAGACTTAAAAGGCAGTCCTCGTACTAATACCTAATTTCACCAGATGTCTTCTTCTTCCCACACCGGAACACAAAAATGCGAAAACTGCTGGTTGGCAGTAGGTTTATGCGCTTAAGACGCAGGGAAAACATTTTTAATAAAACATCTTGAAGTCAAAAAATTCAAACTACATAATATAATAATACTGAATGAATTTATAATTTAGCTAATTCAAATGTTTACTCGAGAAACGTGCTTTAAATTAATCTTCCGAAATTTAAAATTTCCAAAATTAAAAATGCGCGTAAAATTTGCATTTACACTTCAAATTTAAAAATAAAAAGCGTACGTAAACCGATTGCTATGTGAAATTTTACATATTAATTCATTTTGCTCGAGTTCAGATTTCTAATAATATTTTATACATTTCTAGGGACCCGCCCTCGCGCTTCGGTTTGCGTGACTTTTCTGTAACAACGATACATAATCCAGAATTTATTATACATAAAAACCTCTTGTATCACTCTATTTATAGTTGAAAACTGCATTAAAATCCGTTCAGTAGTTTGAAAGATCTGAGCGTAGCGTACGAGTATACAGGGTGTCCCTAAAACCAACGCTAAAACTGAGAGGGCTGGTAGAGCAGCTAAAAAGCTATCGATTTAACCCCTATGTATGTTCAGCGATTGTTACTAGTTTCGGAGATATTGATCATTTTAATATGAATTTTTGTAATTTTCCCTTATGTCCATGTTACGAAAAATTATTAATTTCATGTTTCATATCATACGTTTTTCAGTGGTATACATAATTAGAATCATTACGAATCAGCGAAGTTTTTAAACCTCGTTTGCTCGTTTTTTTCCAGTATTTTTTTTAAGTAATCACATAAAATTGTTTTTTCCATACAAAGTGAAAAGCATACTGGGACACCCTAGTATGGAGAAAAAACCTCATGTGATTACTTAAAAAAAATACTGAAAAAACACGGGAAAATAGGTTTAAAAACTTCGCTGATTCGTAATGATTCTAATTATGTAAGATAACACGGAAAAACGTATGAAATAAAACGTGAAATAATTTCATGAAATGGACATAAGGGATAATTAATAAGAAGAGGGGAAGAGGAAGACTCCGACCACCTGTATGACGCATGTGCAGAGAGACATGAGGGAGCTGGGCCTTGAGGAAGATGACGCACAGGAAAGAACCAATTGGCGCCGCATGATTGGGAAAGTCGACCCCGCGTAACGGGATAAGGCGAGGCCAAAGAAGAAGATGGACATAAGGGAAAATTACAAAAAATCAGGTTAAAATGATCAATATCTCCTACTACTAGTAACAATCGCTGAACATACATAGGGGTTAAATCGATAGCTTTTTAACTGCGCTATCAGCTCTTTCAGTTTTGACGTTGGTTTTAGGGACACCTGTATAAAGAGGGACAGACGGCGGAAAGTGATGTAAAGATTTGTATTTAATTATTTATTCCGTGTCTTCCCAAGACGAAGTTATATTGGGTAATAAAAAAAACATGTCCGGAAAAGTAAAACTCTTTAATGAGTTATGCCTTTATTAGTAAATAAACAAAATGACGTCATTCCAACCAGTGGGCGTAGCAACACTTTCTCAGTTTTGAGACGAACCTCTATGATAACGTTTTTTTTTCAGAACACCTTAAAAAAAAAAGACTTTAATTGCAACCTTGTCTAATTAAATATCCTCATAAGGCCCAACGTCGTAAATTTAGGACATTTGGCAAAGTGACTTTTGACTTTAGTTGACCGACACAGGATTCTTTTTCGAACTAACGAAATTTGACGTGGGCCTAACGAGGATATAGGGTGTCTTTTATATTTGCCATTATGTGCTCAAGCAAGAACCGGGGCACTCTGGAGGTCAGCCGTGTTTACTATTCTCCAATTACTTACTAATAAGTGATTACGAAGAAAACAAAATGGTTTGTTAACGTGACTCGAATTAATGAAGTAGGAGAGGGATTTCTTTTGTTACAAATACAAAATAATTGGGATTTTTTCAAAGAATTTCATCAAATTAAGATCAAGATCTTAAGGTTTGAAGTTTAAAATTAAATAACAATTATAGTCTCTTCAAGCATTATTAACCTATCGTACTATGTCTTGGCAAAGATCAGGGTCTCTATTCTAAGCTGTAAAACCATGTAGGTAGTCTTTAACGTGTTATCGTCTTGTTTTGAACTCGGTCGCCATTACTGTCAAGTAAATAAGAGCTATCAAAACGTTTACAATACGATAGCAGGTCAAAGACAGTAAATGGTTTTTACAGCCAAGAATAGTGCTCAAACTTGGGGGTCGATTTTCGGAAAATCCTATCTTAGTGCACCCCTAAACCATATAAGGTAATTTCGTGCCAAATCTGGAATCTCTAGACCCAGTGGTTTGGGCTGTGCGTTGATATGTCAGTCAGTAACTCAGTCAGTTTCTTCTTTTTTATATTTACGAGTAGATCAATAGAGTATAGAATACTCAAAAGTAAGCTCTCCAAACAGATTTTACAACTCAAAAGAGAAAAGACTGATTTCTTAGGTTATCAGACAATGAGCCACGAAATCCGCTAACTGAGGAAACACTTGCTACCCCACGCCAATTACCGACAAAGAGTCGATGAATATTTGGTATAAATTATTGTTTTAATGAAACATTTTGCCCATAACGGCACACTTTACACAGTCATACCATCGAAAATATTTCAGTAGGAACTTATTGTACTGGAGAATATCCTTTTAATTTTTTGTATTTATTTTCTCTTGGGGGGAGTACTGTGCCGGTAGGCACGTTTCGTAATTGTTATCAATTCACGTATTGATGAATTGCATTTAGATTAGATATTATCTGTACGTGTATCTAGTGCACATTAGTTAGTACTGTAGTAAGTTAACATTGTATATATACGCATGTGTAATTGTAATTAAATTAGATTGAAACTGACTGACAAAGTGGTTACTCTCTCACCCCCCATCAACATGGACATCTCCGGTAAAGTCCCCTAACGAGGCCTTAGGTTGTACATCATTGTCAAAATTAATGGAATTCCGGTTTCATAAATGTAAAATAAGTTATTTTGGGAAGCCGCATCCAATATACTTTGGTTCTCAGCCTATCTTTAGAATACTTTTAAGAAAATTAACTCCCAAAATATGCGATTTTTACGATAAAGTTTTTTATCATTTCAAAAACCTTCCACTGAATTCTGATCTTTGCTTTCAGTTCGATATGATAACACTTAAAAGGCTACAAATTTCTGTCTAAAAGGAAAATCTTTGTATGGGAGTTGGACCAAGTGCTGCCGAGAACGAACATATACTTAGTGCATTATGTTCCTTACGCTAACACTAGACTTTACAATAAGGGCTTCAAGATCTAACCCAATAGTCATGTAAAAAAACGAACTTTTTGTTGAGAATTAAATCATCAATCAAATCAATTTAATAGTACATTACTTACTAATTATCAACATCTTCATCGATAATAATTCTGTCGAGGAATAGAGCAGGAGGCCTAATATGGCTGCGTTTATCGTTTGACAAAGTGTGGATAAGGCATCCGTCACCTTCTGACACGTAAATAAGTACGAGAGTGACGGATGCTTTATCCACATTTGACACGCGATATAGACGCAGCCATACTAGGTCCAGGTAGCAATTGTTAGGATTTTTTAAGTTAACAAATACTTTAAAGAGCACTGCTTGCTAATTTATATAAAACTCGATACTTAATAACTTTTGTTTTGACACTTCGTAATAAAAAGTAATTAATTTGATTTGTCATTCGACTAACTTATTAAAACACATACTTGGTACAAATGTTATGTTACGAAATTAAGTTCCAAAGTACTTTCAAATTAACTTTACCATGTTAAAATCTGTTGATGCGTAAGCAAAGTTTTACATATTCGTAAACATTAATTAAATGCGGACTTATATCAAATGACGACGCGGTGGCCTAGTTGGTAGTGACCCTGCCTACGAAGCTAGCGGTCCTGGGTTCAAATCCCGGTAAGGGCAGATATTTGTGTGATGAGCGCGAATATTTGTTCCCGAGTCATGGATGTTTTCTATGTATTTAAGTGTATATTTCTCTATATAAGTATTTATATCGTTGTCTAGTACCCATAGTACAAGCCTAGAGCTTAGTTTGGGACTTGGTCAATTGGTGTGACATTGTCCCCTGATATTTGTCTGTTCACGTCTGCAAGGACTTGTTGCTCAGTTAATGATACCAGTTATGGCTTTTGACGTAGAGACCTCGTCGTGTTGTTCTCCTAGTCATTATTTTTAGTTTCATGTATTTGACATGTAATCTTGTTAATTTTTACATTTATTTGTAATGTTTTTAATTTTGAATTTGTATTTTTTTTATATGTGATAGTTCTAATAATTTATATTTGTTGCTTTATTACCTTGTAATGTAACTTACTTTTAAGTATTATTGTATTTTATGTTTGAAAAAATGACCTTCTGCTGGAGTTTCTTGCGGCGCTTCTTCTCCGCAATGATGGTCTTGTCCGAAGCGCTAGTAGATTCACTGTATATTACCGACGTGTAAAAGAGCCTGTATGTGGCCAATTTACTGAATAAATATTTTGATTTGATTTGATTTGATTTATTATTATTATTATTATTAAATAATTAATTTTTAGAAGCCGCCTTTTATATTAACTAAGTTTCTATTAATACGCCTCGAACTTTAGGTCAGCTCCCGGTTATCTGATTTTTATGAAGACGCGGTTGGCCTAGTTGGTAGCGACTCTTGCCTACGAAACTAGACGTCCTGAGTTCGATTCTTGGTCAGGGGAAATATTTGTGTGATAAGCGCGAGTCTTTGTTTCTGAGTCTTGGTTGTATTATTTATATGTATTGAAGTGTTAACTTCTTATGGGAGGGTAAACCGCTCTGTTACGTAACGCGTTACGTCGCCAGCATAGATGTAGGAAAGCATAGAGGGAGTATAAAAACAGCTAATAGAATAGTACTCTTCGCACCTGTTAGAAATGCCCTTCGTTAAAAAGAGACGTCTATATATGACCTCTTTTAACAATGTACACTTTTTAGGTTTGTTAGTGTGTGTCACTCTGCATTAGTGTGTTAAGTTTGCAGTCAGTTAAACAACTGATTAGTTTCATTTATCACTTTTGTCGGGCATCTCTATATGTATAAGAATGTTTAACAACACGTTACCCAAGTCTGTAGTCACCCTGCCTATAAAGCTAGCGGTCCCAGGTTCAAACCCCGGTAAGGGCAGCTATTTGTGTGAGGACCACGAGTGTTTCTTCCTGAGTATTTCATGTTTTCTATGTATTTAAGTTTCCATTTCTCTATCGCAATTCAAACACATAGCATAGGTAACAATGAAGTTTTGGAATGTTACTAAACTTGCTAATGTTTAGAACAGTAAAAAAATGCTGTTACTTATTTCTATTCTTTCACACGCAACAATTAATATTACCATTGTATTACTGCTGTCAACATTATCAATAAGCAGAAATATGATTTTACTGTGTCAAGATTGGGGTCTATATTCACTGACATAATTATTTTTAGTCATAATGTGCTTTAGGTCATAATCACCGCAAGTCATAACGTGTCTTTTTAAAGAAACTGTTACTTTTTTAGGATTTTTGTGAATCAAACCTAACCTAACCTAGTCTTGTCTACATGTTAGATATTTCAGAACTTGTGAAAAGTTTACAGTTTCAGCGATATAAAAAATTATGTCTATCAAAAATTATGTCAACAATTACATTATGACCAATAAAATTATGAGAAACAAAGGGCTGCCGTCAAGATTGACTTCTTATCTGCCTAGTAGGTACGAGTACTATAGGCAGTGCAAACCTAGGGATTAGGTCAATTTGGGTAAGGTTGTCCCCCAATATTTATTTATTACTAACTTCTGCCCGCGACTTCGTCTGCGTGGACTTCAGAATTTGATCTTACCAAGATGAATAATATAAATTTGTCCTATCCGAACCGAGAACGAAATATAAAGCGTATAATTGGGCGTACACCAAGGCAACAACTCGATACCGAGTTTTAAATCAGAAGTAATCACAACTAGCCCCATCTAGTTCGTATATGGAGAACTAAAAGTGTGTTTCTTTAGTAACTTTTGTGTACCGTAAAACGGGGTGAGTAGTGATTAAGGGGTGAGTAGGGACACAATCTAAAATAAGTCATAACTTGTTACAAATAAGAACAATTCGTTGGTTAAATACAAAAAGGACACAAATCAAAATGTGCTTGTGTTGCATTTAATTTCTGAATGCTATTTACTTTAAGTTATAAATCAAACTATATCTGTTTTTGATTTGTGTCCCTTTTGTATTTCAGCAACGAATTATTAAATGGACAATAACGTTACGTCTTTTGGAAATAATTTCAGTCTTATAATTAGTAACATATGCTTCATTTTAGGGTACGCATACATCAATGAATACAAACTGAAAGGATTACAGGATGCCAAACATAAACAGAAATAAAAACACACCACACATGGCTAGATGAGATTTCACCTTATTAATTTTGTTACTCGTCCATACAAAGTGGCGCCACCTTGTGAGCAAATTCACAGCTTTTAACGATTAATTTGATTTCCCGTAGGAATGAGATATTCTTTCGGGATAAAAAACCATTCTATGCCCTATTCGAGTTACCCTTTCATTTGGGTCAAAAACGTTTCCCAAACATATCATATGGACAAACACTTTTTTTTCTGAATCTGTAAATATTTCAGGATTTATTTCTGGACCATATTCTAGAACCCTATAGGTTAGGTTAGGTTCGTTTTATCAAAATCCTGAACTATTTACAGTTTCGGAAAAGCGTTTGCCCATATGATATGTTTGGGAAATGAGTCAGAAACGTTTTTATGCCAAACAAGGGTAAACCCCTATTCCAGGACCTAGTCTATATGTGTGCTAAGTTTCATCTCGATCCGTTTAGTGGTTGAAGCGTAAATGAGAATATTGGTAAGAAGTAAGATAAGATAAGATAAGATCTATACATAACCTTTCTATGTACAGGTGGAAACCATAGGCGATGCCTACATGGTGGTCGGTGGGGTACCAGAGCGCTGTTCCCGACACGCGGCAGAAGTGGCCTCGCTGGCTCTGCATGTCCTGGACGCCGTTCCCAAGATCAGAGTGAGGAACATGCCAGCAGCACGCCTCTATATCCGGATAGGTAAGACACCTGAAGTTTTTGAGATTATTGATATCTAAATACTTTGCCATTTTGACACTGATAAACAGAGCCCGGAATTTTTGCGGCAAAGCAAAAGACTGTCGCAATCTAGCTAGTGTTATAAATATTTTTTATCGATATATCGATAGTTGTGCAATAGAAGAATAAAAAATTGGTCCAATTACTACTTCGAAATTCATATATCAAATTCACGTGATAATTCTTAAACAGACCAATTTAAAAAAACCAGCCTAGTGTGAGATGGACTCGCGCACGAAGAGTTCCGTACCATTATCTATAAAAATCACGTTTGTTGTCTGTACCTTCGCTTAGATCATTCAAAATACGCAACGGATTTTAACGCGGTTTTCAGCAGTAGATATAATGATTAAAGAGGAAGGTTTTTAAGTATAATCAATTCTGGTTTATATACGGGTGCTACAGAAAACTCACATAAACCGAAGCGAAGCGAGGCCGGATTGCTAGTTAACTAATAAAACACAAGTATAATTATTTAACTCGATATAATTCTTAAAGCATTTCTGTTTGATATATGTAGATATCATAGCATTACATCACCAGTAAATTTCAAAGATACAGGCATGTCAGGAATACAACCCAAAACCACAAAAATCGCCTACTCAAAACCAGCTTTTACCTACTTTTTCAAAAGCATACCGTTATCAGAAACTAAACAAGATCCAGTAATACTCTTCGCTTTGTCACTTGCTAAGTACAGAATTAAATCTGCAATCTCTTCAGGCTCAGAAACTCTGCCCAAAGCAGTAAAATTTTTTGCCCAATCCCAATCCGCTTCTGTAACAGCCATCCCTGAATTAACCGCTATATCAGTTTTCACTGGGCCTGGGTTAATGCTGTTCACCCGGATCCCATAACTTGCTAAATCCAAGGCAGCGCTCCGAGTAAAATGATCCAATCCTGCTTTCGAAACGGCATAACTTGTATAATTGTTTCCTACTGTTAATGAGATTACACTCGATATGTTAATAACGTTGCCCTTAGTTAGGATCAGGTGGGGAGCAGCCAAATTCGTAAGAAGGACAGCTGAACGTAGATTTGTATTCATGACTTTATCGAAATTTTCCATTAGTTTTTCATCTAAAAACGACGCTGTATTGGCGATTCCTGCATTGTTAACCAGAACATCTAACTGTCCGAAGTGATCTACCGCTCTTTTGATGATGGTTTTAGCTTCTACGTCTTTAGCTACATCAGCTCTGATGACGAGAGGTTTCTTCCCATGTTGTTCGCATTGCTTGACAACTTCCGCTAGTTTTGTCTCGTTCCTACCAACTATAACTACCTTAGCTCCATCTCTGGCAAATGCTATGGCGGCAGCAGCTCCTATTCCAGAACTTGCACCAGTCACTAACACCACTTTATCAGTGAAACTCATGGTAATTTTATTGAAATATTGGATAAAATGACGGCTGTTTGTTCAAACGCAAATTAATAATGAAATGTAAGTTGGATATTAATTACGTTACTTTGGAAACATTTTTGAAGTATCTGATAAGATACCATGCGAAATAAAAGATTAAATCAGTTAATTGGTTGATAAACAAGTACGACAATTTTCTAGCCAAGGCCAATTGTTTTAAATAAAGCCAGGTTTAGAAATCAGTGTGTTGGTGACTGTTTCAGGTGCAAATAAAACATGACACCAAAATACAAAACTGCAAAACTGGATTTAAATGAAAGTAAAATTAAAACCATTGCTACACTGCCTTCACGTGTTGACAGTAGTGTTGCCACTGGCCTAAGAGCTCGTTCTCACCATGTCGTATGTCGGATTCCGATTTTAATCGGGTGTCGGCGGCTCTGTTCACACTAGTCGGCTGTCGGCCACTATGGCAGCCACGGGTGGGCGAAACAAGGGGTGCGGGCGGGGCGGGGTCGGGCACGACATCCGACCAATGTGAACAGTGTCATACTTACTCAAAGGCGAGCGAGTTCCGACACGATTTTCATCCGGACGAGAGGGCTGGCAAAACACGATATTTTTGGTCGGATCCGACACAAAATCGTTGTCGGACGAGTGTGAATAGCTTCATATAAAAAGTTCTGCCATTGGAACGACCGATTAAAATCCGGACCGACGACCGATACGACATAGTGGGAACGAGCTCTTACAAGCGTATTCACAAACGTCACTATGAGGTCTCACAGTGCTCACGAACGCACAGGGTGGTCCAAATCGTCTCATAAACAAAAGGTCCGTCAAAAGGAACCAATCACAAAAGCTGTATTGAACGCAGTGCGTTTACTTAGTGAAGGATCCCTTAAGTACTTTTTGTGAATACGGGTGTGAATTTGATTTGTAAGAATCGTACATGTTCCCAGCACAGGACAAAATACAAATATATTTTAACCTTTGCCTTTTGAAAGGTTACATATTATAATTATGTCTGCAGCACATAGTTATACTTAACATTCAGTATGTAATTTTATAAGATATCAAAGTTATGTAAAAAACTGAAATCATACTTTCTTAATAATAATAATAAACATCAATTTTCTATTGGAAGTAGACAAATCTACCCTTTTAATTTGGAACACTAGTCTTCTATTGAAAGTACACAAACTTTTTAAATACTTAGTTTGTCTTAACGATAGAGCCTTTTGCCGTTCTTATCGAAAGAGCCCTAACTTTACCATTCATAATTTAGAATTAAGCTGCGACCACACCGCTGCTTAAAATACGGTGACGGTACGGAATCGCAGTGACGCGTCGTATTGATACCGTATTTGACGCATGCTCCACACACCGCTGCTTAAAATACGGCGACGGTACGGAAACGCAGTGACGCGTCGTATCCGTACCGTTTTCGACGCACGCTCCCCACACCGCTGCTTAACGGTGCGTCAAAAACAGCGCCATCTTGTTACAATGACCCCGTCTTTTGTTTACGCAACGACACCGTATTTTAAGCAGCGGTGTGGAGGGCATGCGTCAAAAACGGTACGGATACGACGCGTCACTGCGATTCCGTACCGTCACCGTTTTTTAAGCATTGGTGTGGGCGTAACTTTAAAACATTTAATCTCGAATCGTACAGTGACCAAAGTCTACTTTTATTCTGGGATCGGAGAACATCAAATACCCGATCGAAAACCTAATTTAATGATAAGCGGTTACGTTTTTTATTTCTAAGATACCGACGTGATTTTATCTTCAGTTACCCATTTGGCTGGGCTTTTAAAATGCATTGAAAACACTTTGGTTAAGACTTTAAAATGTTGAAGTTTACAGAGCATTAATGAGCACACAGTAGGCAGAGTCACCCAATAAAAATGTTTGCATACGTAGAATCTTGTCATTGTGACTGCCATTGGTATTGTTATACTTGTCATTTGATGTTCAGTTTGAAGTTTATTATGACAGTGCAATAATAGTAGTTTATGTGACTGTAGATAATGAAGGGCATTAAACACGAGTGTGGGTTTATGAAACGAGCCGAAGGCGAGTTTCATAATAACATCACACAAGAGTGTTTAATACCTAATTATGTACAGTTACATACACTACTTTATCTACCCACATATCATAAGCCTCCATGATGCATTCAGGAGCCGCATATTCAATTTTAACCGATACTGGCGGTAATGAAAAGATTGAAAAGATTTCTGGCAGATGTCATAGTTTTTTTTTAATTCAGAGACAAACTAGAGTCGGCTCCTACTATCATATCGTTCGATATCTTACTTACGTGCGACATTGTCCAATTTTGTATGCAAATTGACAATTCATTTCTAACTAAACGTCATCTCGACTGATGTTAGAATAGCGGTCAAATCAAATTTCTTTGTTTTTCAGAGATGTTCGAAATTTGAATGTCATAAGAACATTGAAATTGATGTTTTTATAAATCCATAAGATTACAGCCGCAGATAAAAAAAATGCTCTAACAACAGAGTTGATTATTATACTGGTCATAACTTGCGGTTTCTGAACGCATCATAGAGGGTTTATGATATGAGTGTAGATAAAGTGCTTAACATTTTCTGTAGTACATGTTTGAGCCGGGCGGCAGCTTGCAACGAATCGCGCATTCCCAAAAATATAATTTCAAAAAACTGATAAGTATCAGTATATTTTTATGAGCTTTACCGGTTTTTTCTCTTTTTTTTACGCTACTCTCAGTAGGTAGGTTTCTTCATTTTTATCTCCACGTACATTAAGCATTGTTTGTTTCGAAACAATATCAAATGAAAGGTTAGCAAATGTGTTTTGAATTTCAGGATTTGAAATGGAGTGTAAATATGTTTGGGACGTTCATCCTTTTCAAGTTACATGAAAAAAAAGTAAAACAGATTTCAGCGTTTTTAGAAAATCTACCGTTAAAAGGGTGTAACGGGTAATGGGCAGAGTGTTGTAATAAACCCCGGATCATAGCTCTTAATTGTACCGAATCCTGGAACATAACTTACTCTAACGCGCTGTTTACTAAAAAAACTTTCGAGTTGATTTAGTTTTTAGTAAATACGGAATCGAATTAGCCAAAAGATCAGTCTAGGGATTACGGAACCTATATTAGAACCCGTGAAGAAACCCGAGCTCTTTTGTGATGTGAAACTGGGGTGTTATTCTTTTAAAAACGGCGATCGGTCGGACGACCGAGCGAAATCGCAGCGGCGAGTTTAAGTAGTCCCGTCCAAGCGAACAAAACACATTTAAGCGCGTGCATTCTCAATTAGACTACTTAAACTCGCCGCTGCGATTTCGCTCTTTCGACCGACCGACCGCCGTTTTTGAGAGAATCACACCCCTGAGGTGAATGGTCCGCGCAAAATGAAAACTATAAGCAAATTAGGTTAGACGCAGATGAGACTAGGGGAAATAGGAAACTACGGAGTGATTTTTTAATTAACATTCAGGCAAAACTTAGCTTGAATTTTCTAAAGTATTTAATTCAGCCAAACTCATAAATCTAACCTATTGGAAAGGGTTGCTCTATCAAAGATAAATAATCGTTCAATCAAATCCTGGGCCTGTATTATGGTAGCCTTTATCGCGGTCGGTAAAGCATCCGTCACTATCGCACTTACATACTGGTTAGAAAGTGGCAGATTTTTTATCCACGCTTATCCACATCTATAAAGACGACCATAATAGGCTCGCTGGTAAAATAATATAGACATAACGACCACGCCACACTATCTCTAGTGGGAATTCCAGTTATGTATGCTATATAGACTTTTATATTTGTGAAAGGGACAGACAGCTATGGCCGTCGTAGTGTCAGAGTGTCATTTATCAAGCTAGGCTCTCGGTATACCGAGATACCGCGGTATCTCGACTAATATTTATAAATTAAACATATACTATCACGATCGTTAATTTGTGACCCATTTCAAGAAAAATAAGCTTGAAGTCGTTCGTCATTGTCATTAGAGATGCCAAATCATTTGTAACTTATAGCCAGAGATCGGACAAATGGGTGTCATTACTCGCAATAATGTAGACATGACTCCAAAGATTTTAATTAAATACATTAAATTACATTAGTTGATTACTTACCCTAAAAATAATTTTGATTCTTTGCAAGGCAGTAATTAAATTAATAATACAATGACTTGTTATTGTGTAAATTTATTAAAGCAAATAAACAGTATTTTTTATATTTTTTCCGTGGTTAGGTTAGGTTAGGTTAGCTATTTCGCAATCCACGCATGTTAATGAAGGAAACATAAGTAGAATAATATTAATGGCCACTCCTCACATAGGTATTATTTATTTATTACTGTCCTGCAAAGTATCAAGATTAAAGTTTTAATAAGAAATAGATTAATTTATTTAATTTGTTTAATTAAAATCTTTGGAGTCATGTCCACATTATTGCGAGTAATGACACCCATTTGTCCGATCTCTGCTTATAGCAGACTCAACCTTATTGTTGTAGAATGTCAGAATGACTTTGGACCTAAGGTGGGTCCCAAATTAAAGTTCGTGACTGTACGTCAGCCTTTTTGAAGAAGAGGGTGAAGGTTGGTTTGGGAGTTTGGTTATATCGCACCTTCAGAACAATAGTGACCTAATTGAAAATTTCTGCTTTCAAACTTCAAGTCATAAATTTATTGTTATAGAGACTCAATTCGAAATTTAAAATTTCTGAATTACGTCATTATTGTTTTGAAGGTGCGATATATTGTTTATGTGAGTACAAAATAAGGTATCTAGAATACTATCATTATCATCATCTTCAACATTTGGGGAGGGCACACGTCTTTTTCTTCCAAACATTCCTATCAGACGTCGTCTCAAAAACGGTATCTAGACTTTTGATTTATAAAATCAGTAGTAGTATTATAAATGTGACAGTAACTTCGTCTGTTTGTACCGTTGAACCAATTTCGATGAGTTGGTTAAGACGATAGCTTGAGTCTCGGAGGAGGACAAGTAATTTTTATTCCTATTTAATGGAACAGTAAACGACTTCTACACGGACGGAGTCGCGGGCAACAGCTAGTTAAAAACGAATGTTCCTTTATAATTCAGGAAATATAATAAAGCCGTCTGTTACCTACTTTGCGATCTTTTTTTCTGCGTTAGTACTTGCCGGACCTAACCTTAACCTTTACCTTTCAACCCACTGTGCTGTTTGAAGAACGAGGGCAGTTTTACGATTACCTTTTGTTTTCTATTAAAAAAGATCTTAGTGAAGATTACAGAGGGCCAATTCATATTTCCTGAACTATACTAAAATTATAAATTTTTGGTGTTGTAACACACTCGAAGCGTGTCGAGGTAAATGATAATTTATTACGTTAATCCTGATTTATGGTTTAAATGTGTGAGAAAACGATTTTTACACATACTCAAATATAAGTAACTTCAAATGTAATCATCAGTAATTTAATATTTAAGTCGTCGGCACACAACACGAAGTAATTCACTCATTTATAAAAGACAACTTTTACGTACATTGAAAAAAAAAGGTCACTTCTAACAAGATTGTGATTGTTGTGCGTATCTTGATTCCATACGAGCCTGACAAGACGTTAGATACATTAACTACAGAACTTGCTGTTGTTTCTAACAGCTTTGGTATTATTTTTTTGGCAACTAAGAGAAAATCTCTCTTGGTTGGCCCACATTTTATGGAGTGTACTCGTAGTTCTTCAAAAGCATACCGTTGTCTGAAACTATACAGGATCCAGTAATACTCTTCGCTTTATCACTTGCTACGTACAGAATTAAATCTGCAATCTCTTCAGGCTGAGAAATTCTACCCTAAGCGGTATAATGTTTCGCCGAGTCCCAAAAGTCGTCTGTATCAGATAACCCTGCATTCACTCCGATATAAGTTTTAACTGGTCCTGGGTTAATGCCGTTCACCCTGACCCCAAAGTTCGCTAAATCCAGAGCAGCGCTCCGAGTAAAATGGTCCAATCCTGCTTTTGAAACGGCATAACTCGTAAAGTAGCTACCCTAAATGCGCTTACACTCGATACGTTAATAAAATTTCCCTTAGTTTTTATCAGGTGAGGAGCAGCCAAATTGGTAAGAAGAACAGCTGAACGTAGATTTGTATTCATGACTTTGTCGAAATTTTCCATTAGTTTTTCATCTAAAATAGGTGCTACATTGACAATTCCGGCATTGTTAACCAGGACATCTAACTGTCCGAAGTGATCAACCGCTCTTTTGATAATTGTTTTAGCTTCTCCGTCTATGGCCACATCTGCTCTGATGACGAGAGGTTTCTTCCCATGTTGTTCGCATTGCTTGACAACTTCCGCTAGTTTTGTCTCGTTCCTACCAACTAAAACTACCTTAGCTCCATCTTTGGCAAATACTATAGCAGCAGCAGCTCCTATTCCAGAACTTGCACCAGTTACAATAACAACTTTATCAGTGAAGCCCATAGCGATTCCTTTGAATTATTAGGTGGAAACTGATTGAATAGTAGAATGACGATATTCTTTTATAGGATTTTATTATATTATCTACTCATGGTGACTTTGACTTATTTGAGCATACGTGTACGATAAACAATGACGGCATTTTTGCATTATTATAATTTATGATTTCAGTGGGGCTAGACAAGTTGCCATTCAATACGAACGCTAGCGTTAGGTGATCACCTGTGATGACACTGACTCAGTTGACAGTTTCTTCGCATAGTTACCGCCCTTGGATACCGACGTTTATATTGTGATAGTGCTCGTGTTGAATTCGACCTGTCAAGATAGTACCGCGTAACGACCGTAGTTGTCAAAACGATCACTTTTTGATTAGCGCGAGTGATAGTGATCACATTACAGCGTGTCAGTTGTAACGAGTGATATATCACGTGACTATCTTACGTCAATTCCATACATTTTTCAAAGCGACAGGTGATCACCTAACGCTAGCATTTGTATTCGATGGCAACTTGTCTAGCCCCGCTGATTATTTAGTTACTGCCTAGTAAAATTGAAATGTCGATTTGATAAATTCAGTTTAATCAAACGACTATTTGAAATTATCTGATAACACACAAAAACACAGATTACATTTCTTAATTTGTAGATAAATAAGTTCGATAATTTTCAAGCCCAAGGTCATATAGCAGAATGAATATCTGTTGAGTTAGATTCGGTATTAAAAACAGTAAAGAGCTCTAAAAAGTGCATAAACATACGATTATGCTCTTAATCTCAAGATGATACGTAGTCATGAGGACGTATTTTTAGTAATTTGCTCTCTTTGGCGCCTTTAAATGTCAAATATTTTACCATATAAAGTGCTAATTTCTGTACTCAGTAAGACAATTCCAGGTAAGGTTTCTAGTTTTAAATAAATAAAAGCTTGTCATTAATTTATTTACTTATAATTAAATCACCTTATCGTGCTTACGTCAGACACTTCGATAACATCAAGATTTTAAATAACTACACTGATAAAGTGAAGCAATTATAGAATATTACAATCATTTGAATAATAATCTGCATGTTTTTTGACATAAAACCTATTTTTTTAACAGTATACCGTTATCTGCAACTATTGAGGATCCAGTAATACTCTTCGCTTTGTCACTAGCTAAGTAGGTAATTAGATCGGCGATCTCCTCTGGGTCTCCTAATCTATCCAAAGCACTACTAGCCTTATAAGCTGCCCATATCAGGTCAGGATTAGTAGCTCCTGCATTCTCTACTATGTCGGTTTTCACATAACCTGGATTGACGTTGTTCACTCTCACTCCAAATGGAGCCAACTCCAAAGCAACACAACGAGTAAAGTGATCCAAAGCCGCTTTCGACACAGCGTAGCTCATTAATCTTGGTATTACAGTAAATGCAAAAAAGCTTGAAATGTTTATCACGTTCCCCTGAGTCTTCACTAGATGTGGGGCAGCCAGATGGGTAAGGAGAACAGCTGATCGTAGATTAGTTCCCATTACTTGATCGTATACTTGCATCAGATTTTCATCCACCATGTTTGAAGCCCTTCCAATGCCGGCGTTATTGATAAGGACATCTAGCTGTCCGAAGTGATCTACCGTTCTTTTGACAATAGTTCTGGCCTCTTCATCTTTGGATACGTCTGCTTTGACGATGAGTGGTTTCTTGCCGTTTTGTTCGCATAGCTTGGCTACTTCGGCTAATTTTGTCTCATTTCTAGCCACCAACACAACTTTAGCTCCTTCTTTGGCAAATGCTATGGCTGTAGCAGCACCAATACCAGAACTGGCACCTGTCACTATCACTACTTTATCAGTGAAACTCATAGCGATACCTTTGAGTGATTTGCGGAAACTGATATGAATTGGAATCGAAATCTTATTTTATAGGAGTTTATCATATCAGAGACAAAATCATTATTAATCATAATCATGTTGAGTTGTTTGTTTGATTGTTTTTCCTATAAGTATAGGTGTTAAGGTGCTTACCCAAATTAACACCAATTTAATGGGTCAGCAATTTTTTACTAAATAACTAATCTTGAAGACAGACATCGTGTTTTTCCAGGAACATGCAGATAAAAACATTTCAATTGTAACTTTTTAAATAATATTTTCAAATAAACAGGGAATATTATTTTAATGAGTATAATAGAGGCCTAGGACATTATAAGGTTTCTAATTGACTGAGATTCGGGGCAATAAATATTTTTTATCGGACTCTCTCGCATGCACTCATGGGGCGTATGGCGAGCGTAAGGGATACAAGACAACGCAGAAGCTACCCATCCAAGTTTTTATATTTTACATTTATACGCCAGGTATACACAGCGGCCAATGCGCTGCAGGGGTGGTGGGTGTCAAGATGCCTCGGTACTGCCTCTTCGGAGACACAGTGAACACAGCGGCCAGGATGGAGTCCAGTGGGGAGCCGCAGAGGATCCACGTCAGCAACGACACCTATAAGTTGCTGAAGCAGCATGGAGGTTACCGTTTTAAGGAGAGGGGGATCGTTGATATCAAGGTATGATATTGGAGAGGGGCGAGGCATTATAGTCTATTTGGTAGTGACCTTGTCTTTGAAGCTAGCGGTCGGTGCCGAGTTCGAATCCCGGTAATGGCAACCAAGTAGGTAGAGGCCTTATCTGACGCTTTTCATTCAGTAAATTACTTCTTTTTGATTTTTCGTTGTATCACGAATTATACACATACCCCCTTACTTATAAACGTGGAATAACCATGGAGTAGCTAAACAATGTTTTGTCCTTATCTGTCATTGTGACATTTGAATTTGACAGATAAGGACAAAACATGGTTTAGCTAATCCTAGGTTATTCCACGTTTTAAGTAAGGGGGTTAGGTCATAAGTGCGTTGTATAGTTCTAAATACAAACCTCATTTTTTGTTTAGGGTAAAGGCGACATGAAAACCTGGTGGCTTGTGGGAGAAGATCATGAGAGGAGGAAAAATTCTCTTTCCCGATATCGTAAGTATAAACTTTGTCACGCAGTATTACTCACAGCTTTAAGAGCTGCCCCACATTAGGCTAATAGTGGCGACCACAGCGAAGGCAGTAGTGGCTGCCACTACAGTACGGCCTGTGAGACGAGATAAATAATGTAAACAAATTGACCGTTACTGAGTTACATTGCGATAACGAGCGATTATTATATCTGTCCTTATTTCTCGTACGCAATAATATCTATCAGAATAAGTAGGTACTTGATACAATTGACTAGGTAGGAAAAATATGAAACCCGTACCGTATATCCGTAAAATGGGTCAAAAGGTAAAAATAACATGTCTTTCATTACTTTTCTATCTCACAATCGAAGAAACATGTTTTCAAAATATGGGGCACGTTTTATAAAGCTACAAGTAACAATTTTACAGGTCTAAACCGGCAACACTGCTCAAATCGCTGGTCATCATTGGTCGAGGTTGTGGCAAATGGAAACTTGTAACCTGTAAATTGTAATTAGTAGCTTTATAAAACAGGGCCCTGGTATTATTTATGTTTGGATAAATGCGTCTTCAAATTGAAGCCGCTCTTGGCCCAATTATTCTATTTCCAATCTCAGCTTGTTAGTACCGTTAGTAGCGGTTTTTTGGTCCCTTGTAATTATAAAACCTTCTAGAATGCTGTATTGAGAACACGTGCCATGAAGTTTTCAATGTCTAATATCAATCATTTAACGATTATTTAACAATTTTCCCAAACTGGGGCAAAAGCGTCTAAAATTCGGTTAAAGATGCTTATATACAGGGTGTTAGGTATTGAGTGGATAATCCTTGAACTACGGATAGAAAGCACTTAGGACGTAATGAAAAAGCTAAAAAAATAAGTTTGCTTTTTTTTAATATAATGTAGTCTCACAAGAATGGTGATGCCTATATGATAACACAAGTATTAAAGAATAGTGAGCAAAAATAAAAATTAAAAAAATAGCATAGAATGGTACTATGATCAAAACATTGAACAAGGGTGTTCATTTTCGATAAAAAACTAAAAGTCCAAATATCTCGAAAACCGTGCGACTTTTACCTAGCTTTTAGCTTATCCGTAGTTCAAGGAATATCAACTTATTACCTAACACCCCGTATATCTTTTAATTATAGTGCAGTGAGAGAGTTAACTCACAAATTACATTGGTAAAGAGTTGTATAAAGATAAAATAAATGTTTAAAAAAACAAAAACCCGCCTTCAAAGATGCAAAAAATAACTTCTTTTAAAATGGTAGGTCAGTCCAACTGCATTCGGCTTTTGGTTTAAAATATTGTGGGACGTCGGCTTCAGTTGGACTGACCTACCAATTTAAAACAAGTTATGTTTTGCATTTTTGATGGCGGGTTTTTGTTTTTTTAAACATTTATTTTGTTTTATACTTTTTAGTGATCCTATTTATGCTGTTACGTAGCTCCACTTCTAAATATATTAATGAGAAACTATAGAACATTTCAAGCTCGCCGCAGACAACGCCGCGGGAATGTCATAGTCATATTTAAACCTAAATGTGCTTCGTCATAGTCGCTCAACGCCCTTAATCGAAATATCTTATCGCCACCCTTGAAATAGGTACCGTTAAGGAGTTCCGGTGGCCATCTGTGGTGTTCATCATCAGTTCCACTTCACAATATAGTACTTTTCAAAAGCAAATGCATGAGTTACAGTGAAAAATACCAAAATCGCTATAGGTGTGCCTATAATATTTGAGGAGTTCTCTTGATTTCTCCAAGATCCCATCATCAGATCCTGACGTGTTGACAATGGGACTAACTAGAAAGTATAACCATTCAAACAACGAAAAAAATTTTCAAATCGGCCCAGTGGTCTTCAAGTAACCGGGGAACATACATAAAAAAAAATATCCCGACGAATTGAGAACCTCCTCCTTTTTTGAAGTCGGTTAAAAAGAGCGAAAGAGTATTTAAATATACTTACTAAATAAATATATCATAATATGGGATTTAAAAAACATTAAAAACACAGACGCCTTTACCCCGCTACCTTAGTTAGCCTTAAAGAAGCGTATTTCCTTCAGGTGAAACTTTGAAATACGACTTTTTTGTAAAGATTTTGACAGGTAATTTAGAAATCTCTTTGATAAAACAAGAAACTTGAGATAGTTTCCGTAATACAAAGAGTTTTCACTCATAACTAATTTATAACCAGAGATAATGAAGATTTAGAGAAACCTGAAACCCGTAAAGACTGAACAATTCGTCTGGCCGGATTTAACATAATTGGATTTTGACGTGTATATCTTAGAAAATAAATTGCTAGAGGACGCACAAATCAATAAAATTGTTATTTATGTAACTGGTACATAATTAAGCTTCTTAAGGTACGAGTGCCTGAAGAGGTAATTATGTACCGTTGCATCAATAACTTTTTCTACAAGCTTAGAATGATAATGACAAAAATAAACAATCGCTAACTTTTCTCGTGTACTTTACGTGCTAGATTTTTCTGCTAACAAATTACTTGTCAGCAACGTCATTGTCATTGTTTCGATTGGCGTTAATAGTTTGTAAATTATATTGTTAAATGGTAACTAATTTCAAACATTTTTAACGGTTTATTATACAAATTAGGATGTCAAGTGTTCACTAAACTCCAAGACTGATATCCGGAATGTGTGTTTTCACGTTTAGCAGTCTCAAGGAAATACGATCAAGTTTAATATATCCAAAGAACAAGCGCAAAGGCGTTACTACAGACTTTATCATTATGTGGCCTCTTAACTATGGTTTTTCACCAACCACGACAGAACCCTAAAATACAGCCTTCTTTTACGATAGAAGACGACTATTGTACCTGTCAATAAAACTGTTAGAACTCCAGACAAAAGTCGCCAAGTTTACTACGTTATATGTACGTAAGGTACAGTCAACTGCAAAATAAACTAATAAAATAGGGTCTCAAAATAATATATACAATAAATTAAGTCAGTGCTGCCCGTGTGGTTTCCGGATTAGAATAGTGCCACTCCATTTCTTCCCGTGGATGTCGTAAGAGACGACTAAGGGAATAAAGGCTTATAGTACTGTTAGGCGATGGGCTTGCAACCTGTCACTAATACGCTGGTAAACATCTTAGCCTGATTGTGCAAAATGTGGTTACAGAATTATCAACAAGTTTTTAGAGCTGTTGGTAATTCTGTAGCTCTGCCTACCCCACTCTGGGTACGAAGGCGTGAGTTTATGTATGTATGTAAGTCAGTTGTCACTGATTATTTTAGTTTATCATAAGTAAATTAACTCGTAATGTGTCTAAAGTAAGTGACATGCCATTCAAATAGTTAAAGTCATTACTGAGTGTTTCAAATTAAACTGATTCTCTAAAATAGCAATAGTCAGTAATACTAAGTAAGTGAATATGAATTTTTGGGACTTCGTGACCTCTCAAGACCACCTCGGAATACAAATCAGACGTTCGGGTTAGCGTCGGTATTCGTTAGACAAACACGCGATACAACTATAACACCTCTCATTTCCGTCAAGGGTTGGAATAAGTTGCTATTCCTTCGTTTTGTTTTTTTTTTGCAAAATTTTAAATTAGTTCTTTTAACTGCCGTGATTACCCAGTTTTCATTCGAAGATTTTGAAATTTTTAGTTTCTCTTGTTTGACACTTGACACTTAGGTAAAAATTTAATTTCCTCATTCTTTCTAATTCTAATTCTAATTTTAATTAATGGCTTTCACTCCTGTTAAGGTGTATTTCGCCAATGTCAAGTTATTTATAGACACTCCCATGGACTTATTAGGGAAATAAGTCCATGGATATCACTCGCGAAGACAATTGTTCGGTAAAAGAGTATTTTCTCTAATGGACTAAACAGAAGCACATGGGGTTAGCGCCACGCGCTTCTGTCAAGTCCTTCCTCATTCTTTATTGAAATTTCCTGTAAAGAGACAGTAATGACATCGTTTATGATCATTTTCTTTTTACTAATTCAATATTCAGTTGAAAATGACACGTATATTCTTGGGCGTCATGCTAGAACGTGTTTTGAAATGTTGAACTTGATCACTTTTGACATTGACTGTACAGTCACGAGATTAAATTTGGTACCCACCTTAGGTCCAAAGTCAATCCGACATTCTACAACAATAAGGTTGAGTTTCCTAAAAGTAATAAATGACTTGACATCTCTAATGACATTGACAACTTCAAGGATATTTTTCTTGAAATCGGTCCCTAATTAACGCTCGTGACCGTACCTATAATAAATAATCACTCACGTGGTTTTAATTACGTACGTATCTGGATTTTATTTTACGGCGACTGAGTCCTAAATTATAACAAATAATAAACGTACAATAAATAACCGGGTAACTCTCGCAAATAATATTTTGCTCGAAAAATACGTATTAAATGAGCAAACTTTCGTCTCAAGGCCGTTTTTATTTAGGATCTTTGACAAATATTATTTTACTATTTTACCTATTATCATCATAAAATTATCTCCGTGTTGGCAATTCGGTAGATATCGGGTAGATACAAACAGGCACATAAAAATACGTTCTTTAAGTATATTTTATTAGCTTTATTTGAATGCAAATAACCTAGTACATGTAGCTAGTACCTGGAAGAACGAGCGGCGCTTGGGTTGAAAACGAATTTCCTGAAGATGACAACTTGACATATCGATATTTCACCCTTATAATCTGCTATACTTAAAAGTTCATCGAAATGGTTAAACACGTTTACGACATAGTGAATAATTCTTTCCCATCGTGAAAACTCGGAACACACGACTACTTCCGAATGATGCCGACGTGTCTATGAATTACTGTATTATTAAGTGTCTGTATTAAATAAATAGAGTTTTCTCAAACATGCTCGGAAAGGAGGTTTTCCGTTTGAAATACAAGGACGGAAAATACCTCTTTTTACTCCTAGGAGTAAAAAAACTATATGAAAACACTTTCCGTCCAAGTCTATATTGTTTTTTAAAAGTGCTCTCTATTGCGTATAAAATCGAAAGGCCCATGAAAAAAATCCCGTACACCCATATACCAATACACCCAACTTGTGGGGGCGCAGTGAGGGGCGGCGGCGCGGCGGGGCTCTGCGGAGCGGCGGCGGCGGGCGGCGGCTCGTTGTGCGTGAAACTATCTTAACTAATACTCGTATGACGCAAACAAGCACTCTCTCCGAACTTGTCAAAGGTTTTTAAAAAACTTCACTAATTTTCAAGGCAGATAGAAAATCCGTAGACTACAGTAGGATAAACGCCATATTAGTTAAAGTACTTCATTGGTTTACTAGCAACAATTTGCTACTAAATGCTAAGAAAACTAAATGTGTTAGGTTCGCTTTGCCTAATGTTAAACCGGTAGATTCTAGTATTTTTCTAAATGACGGGTGTATGCAAATGGTAGATAAGGCAGTTTTCCTAGGTATAACAATAGATAAATATTTGCAATGGAGTCCCCATATAGCTGTACTGGCAGGTAAACTAAGTTCGGCAGCTTACGCCGTTAGGAAAATCAGACAACTAACCAATGTTGATACAGCTCGTTTAGTTTATTATAGTTATTTCCATAGTGTTACGTCCTACGGTATTCTGGTTTGGGGTAAGGCAGCTGACATACAAACTATATTTGTGTTATTTGTGTAATTTAAATTCCCGTGACTCATTAAGAGAACTTTTTAAAGAAATTAATATCTTAACTGTAGCGTCTCAATTTATTTATGAGAATATTATTTATGTTATTAAGAATTTAGATTCTTTCACCAAAAAGATTTATGCGTCGTTGGACTAAAAGTAAATATGGCGAGGTATAAAAATGTCTACTTGCATAAGTTCGTGCGTATATAATTTCGACGAAGTATAGAAATGTCCACCTGTATATTAGACCAAATATAAATATGTTGCGGCACTAAGATAAGACTTAGACATTTGTATACTTTGAAAGTAGTCATTTTTATATTCCGACTTGATAAGACTTAGACATTTTGAAGTATTGGCTTTCTAATACTCGGACCAATTTTTATTTTATATGTAGACATTTTTATACATCGCCATATTTACTTTTAGTCCAACGACGCATAAATCAAATTTAAATACTAGAAATAAAAATAAATTCGCTACTCGAAAATTCCGCGTCCGTAAAGTATATAAATCACTTGTTGGTCAATGCATTCATTTCTATAATAAATTACCTGACGAAGTTTTAAAGTTACCCTTTCCAGCACTTAAAAATTACTTGAAAAAGTCGTTAATGTCTAAAGCGTATTATAGGGTCGAGGATTATCTAACAGACAAAAATGCATGGCCTAAACCCGAAACTTAGTCAATAATAATTTATTCAAATGCAAAAGCTTTATCTTGTCTAGGGGACACCGTTGATGTAGGAAAACATATCGAAACTTTTATGTGGTCGTCTTGTACCGTCTTATATAAACATAAATAGGTGTTTTTTTTGTCTCTCTCGTAAGATTTTTGGCATGTTTTCCTGCTGAACTGTTATTTTTATAAGTATAATAAGTAATTTAATATTTATTGCTTTATATAATGCTAGACTAAGTAGTAACCATTGTAATATGTTTAAAAAATGACTGACTGCTGAGTTTCTTGCGGCGTTTCTTCTCAGCAGTGGTCTCCTCTTGGGAAGCGCTGGTAGATTCTTGACGTGTAAAAGTGCCCGTGCGGCCTACTTACTGAATAAATATCTTTATCTTTATCTTTTATCTTTACTTATAATCATGTATTTGTATAATTTCCTCGCATTGTTTGAGAAAAGCATTATGTATGCCTCGGCGGACACGATGATTTCCTGACTCGTATTTTAGCAGGGCTCGCTATTACTCGGCCTGCTAACCACCTCGTCAGTAAATCCCTTACTTTCCGCGCCTAGGCTAGGCCGCCTGCCGGTACCGCCCGCCGCCGCCGCTCCGCAGAGCCCCGCCGCGCCGCCGCCCCTTACTGCGCCCCCACAAGTTGGGTGTACGGGATTTTTTTCAGGGGCCTTTCGATTTTATACGCAATGGAGAGCACTTTTAAAAAACAATATGGACATGGACGGAAAGTGTTTTCATATGTTTTTTTACTCCCAGGAGTAAAAAGAGGCATTTTCCGTCCATGTGTTTCAATCGGAAAACCGTTATTTCCGAGCATGTTTGAGAAAAGGATTTTTCACAACATCAGTACAAGAAAGTGATTACAAATATTTGTATATGTATACGTTTAATAGTATGGGATATGATAGGGTGTGTCTATATAATAATATATAAAAGGCAAACTTGACTCACTGACTCAGATATCAACGCACAGCCGAAACTACTGTACCTAGAAACTTGAAATTTGGTACAGGGGTTCCTTTCATGCTGTAAGTGAGCACTAAGAAAGGATTTTTGAAAATTTATACCCTAAGGGGTTAAAATAGGGGATGTAGCGGGAAACTAATTCTACGCGTACGAAGTCGCGGGCGTCCTCTAGTCTATTATAATACGAGTGAGTTGTATGTAGGTAAGCTACGTATTGCGAATGCACGCCGTAAAAAGTTGTTTTTGTGCTCTAAATGGTCCACTTAAATTCGCCGGTTAGTAATTCTTCCGACGACTTGTATTTGATTGTAGTGTACTAAGTATCAACCAGCAAAATAATATTGCCACGCGCGCTCGTAAGCACGTTACCAGTAGCACTATGGCTTTCTCCAACAAGCCGCTACCTACGAGTATGTCACTGAAACTTGCAGGAGGCCTGAGTGCTCGCGTGCCTTCTCCTTGCCATAAAAAAATGTAAATTAGAAACACTCGCACCGAAATGTTAATAATCCTAAGGGTCTCCCCGTACCTATCGACGCGGAATCGGCGTTAGCTGATCAAAAAACTCTTTATGTCTACGCAATAAGAGCGAAGCAAACGTCAATCGGCTCGGCTCGGCTCGCTTCGGCGTTGCGAACAGAACGACGTCGTTTTCGCTCTTATTGCATGGACATAAAACTTTTTCTTACTGGCTCAAGCCGATTCCGCGTCGATAGGTTTGGGGAGACCCTAAGGAAGGATCACTTACGCTAATAATTCATCGAAAAATTTAAGAATGAGTTGTTAAAGAGAATCACCTAACAGCAAATTATAACGCTACGTAATGGATAAAGACCGCAAAGAAACACTGATAAAAACCGGGCAAGAGTATTTCTGATCATGTTCAGAGTAGGGTTCCGTCGGCATTACTAAAAACTCAAATACAAAAAACTAAGTCGGAAAACCACAAGTATGAGATAGTTTGCTTATATAATTTTCGGTAGGTTTAAACATTTTAGTCGCCTGGAAATCAAGAACCAATGTTGTCTACTCAACTTGGTCGTGATAGGTTTTTCTTTGTTAAATACCCTTTCATTTAAGATATATTTCAGATGATTAGTAGTAATGGGCCGACTAGTCGACGATTAGTCGGGAAAGCCGACTATTCGGCATCATCTATAGTCGGTGATTAGCCGGCGACTAGTCGGCAAAAAATGCCGAATATTCGGCACTTTATTTATTACCTTCAATATCGTCAAAAGCATTTTTTTGTCTTGCAATCCACCGCGCCGATATAGAAAAAACGTAAACAAAACTGGTCAAAAGTTCAAAACATGAACGCATGGTAGGGGTAGGTAACAAATAGCGCGTCGGACGAAGCGAAACCAACGTTTCCGAGTTCAACCGAACAGCAAAATCCTACGATCGGCATTGCCGACTAGTCGGCCGATTAATCGGCAAATTGAAAACCGATTAGTCGGCCGACTGGCCAGTCGGCAAAATCTGTAGTCGGCCCATCTCTAATTATTAGTATTTGTAGTTTTGACTGTAGCGGGGGGGAGACTTGACTCTAACAAAATCTCTAAACGTCTTTTTTTTTTCAAGATGTTATCTTCGACTTTATTGGCGTGACTAATATGTATATTCATGCCAAATAACAGCTTTCTAGAGCAAAAAGTCACTCAGCTAAGCCGCAGACGGACGAACGGACATGGGCAACTATAAAGGTTCTTAGTTTGACTACGGAACCCTAAAAAAGCCTCTGCTTGCACGGGAAAAAATACTTTACAAACAACTGTGTAGATCCCAGAGGAAATTTACTCAAGAAGTTCATAAATAACCAAGTTTATCCAGGTTTACTTCAAATGCGTTGCGGGCGGGTGTTCGTGATTATAATAAGTGAAGCCCGGATATTGGAATGCACTTTCTTATGATTTGTAGGTATATGTCCGTAAGCTAAAAATGTTTCTCATTAAAAAAGCGTTTTATAGTGTTAAGAAGTTTTGCGAGTGCGTTCTTTTTTGTTTTAAATGTGACTTATGTTATTTAGTATTTAAATCGTTTGACATGACAAGATTTGTCCATGAATGTCAATATTTTAATTTGTTCAACAATCTTATTCAATTATTTTGGACGACGCATTCTTGGGACCTAGGTCCAAGAGCTCGATTTTCCTCCGTCTCAGTCTATACTAATCTATACTATATTATTATTAAGAGGAAAGATTTGTATTTTTGTGTGTGTATGTTTGTAATGAATAAACTCAAAAACTACTGGACCGATTTGAAAAATTATTTTACCATTAGAATCCTACATTATTCCTGATGAACATAGATTATGTTTTATTCATCTGCGCGGACGGAGTCGCGGGCAACAGCTAGTCGGTGAATAAAGTTAAATAAAATGGCCAATTTTAACGATTCCTACATGAATATATTTCTAAATCTTATTGGTAACTGAAGTCCTCACGCCTTTAGATATCAAATGCGAGTACCACCGTACCACCACCAGCCGTCAGGGTCAAATGATAGCCCGCAGGTTCAGTCGGTGTAAAGCGCAAGTTAAAATAACACTTTTTCGAGCGTATTGTACATCGCTGTACATCTGCGTCCGGATAGCTACCACCATCTTATCCATTAACCCACCGCCAAGCATTAGTGTTCCATTGCTGTGTTCCGGTGTGGGGATAAGACAACCGGTGAAATTACTAGCATAGAGGCATTCCATCTTAGTCCTCAGGGCTGGCAACGCAATTGAAGTCTTAGGATTGCAGTATTGAGATTGTAGTCTTGAGATTTCAAATGTGTGAGGGTCTCAGATCCCACTTACCATCAGGTGGCCTGAGTGTTCACGTGCTTTCTCCTTGCCATAAAAAGGATTATTAGGTAATTGTAACACCATTGTAACACATAAATGCAATAAATGATATGACTAGGGTTAGGACTTCTGATGGCATATCGTGGTTCTAGAATCTATGGAGTGGCTATTTCCTAATTATTATATTCTTCTTCGGTATTTTTATATTTCAAAATTCATTAATTCATTAATCCGCTTAACTAATTTAAATGAATTTTGATATGGAGGATATCTGTCCTGTGAAAGCGTTACATACAAGCAAATATTAGTAGGATGGATAAACTGAAATAAAAATGTATTTCGTTCATTTTGAAATATGACCATAATGAAGGTCAAAATCAAAGTGTCTTGTATTATAATAATTAGGAAATAGCGACTCCATAGATTCTTAAACCACGATATGCCCTAAAAGTCCTAACCCTAGATATGACCATGACTATGCTGCCCTACTAAGCATAAAAGCGTTATCTCAAAGAAAACATCTGTAGAAATTGCAACCTAGTTACAAACAGAAGAGAGTTGAATCTGCTTTGGCTATTGAATTTAGTTATTGCATTTTTGCTTAGGAGTATGACTATTTCAAGTTCTAAAACTTTTGCTATAGCGGGTAGTTCTAAATATTCTTGATAAAAAAGACATCGCCAGTAAGAGTTCAAACGTAACCATGTTTTTGTGTTATTTTAGTACACCCATTGAAATACCTCCGAGCGATTTGTCATTTTCATAAAATATAGAATGCAAAAACACCCAAAATTCGATAAGATATCACTGATTGCTATTGGTTCAGTCACAAGCAATAATATATTATCCAACAGTATGCTCAAAAATATCTGACACATCTCTATTACTAGATGCATAAGAGCGTTTTAGATATTTTTGAGCCCAATGTTGAATATTATATGTACAGTCGACGTTATAAATATGTTTAAACTTTAGTACCTTGTCTATTTAACGTCTTGTTTTAACTGCCATATGAAATTGTCATAGCGGATAAAGTGACAAGGTACTAAAGTATAAACATATCTTTGACGTCGACTGTACATGTTGTCCGCGACCTGTTTGTCGTTCGGATCTCCCTTTCTTTCTAGTCTGTAACGATAGAGACGCACTGAGCGAAAGCGAGAAAATACAACTCGTGCTACCCGTGCTGGAGTCCATACATTTCTGCCCATTTACGCGACGCGATGGCCTAGGTGGTAGTGACCCTGCCTACGGAGGCTAGCGTTCCGGGTTCGATTCCCGGTATGAGCAAATATTTGTGTGATGAGCACGAGTATTTGCTTTTGAGTCTTGAATGTTTTCAATGTATTTAAGTGTTTATTTCTCTATAATAGGCTGCGGCTTCACTGAGGCGGAGATGAGCGGAGTGGAGCGGAGCTGTGCCAATATTAACCTATAGAATCTAAACTAACGTGCGCATGGCGCGCTCGACGTCACCGCATGCGCCTTCTATTGGTTAATATTGGCACAGCTCCGCTCCGCTCGTCTCCGCCTCAGTGGAGCCGCAGCCTAAGTGTTTAAATCGTTGTCTAGTACCCATAGTACAAGCCTAGAGCGTAGTTTGGGACTAGGTCAATTGGTGTGACATTGTCCCATGGTATTTTATTTTTTATTCTAAATGATTGTCTCCGGATAATTTATTTACTTATTAATATAATAATCTATTTTACTTGTTAAGGCCAAGACTTGCACAATGGTTATACATACATACATACATAATCTCACGCGTTCGTTCCCAGAGTGGGGTAGGCAGAGCTACAGAATTACAAACATCTCTAAAAACTTGTTGATAATTCTATAACCACGATTTGCACAATTAGGCTAAGATGTTTACCAGCGTATTAGTGACAGGTTGCAAGCCCATCGCCTAAAAGTACTACAAGCCTTTATTCCCTTAGTCGTCTCTTACGACATCCACGGGAAGACATGGAGTGGCACTATTCTAACTCGGCAACCACTCGAGGATTGATTAAAATTAAAACTTCCCCGTTTAAATACAAAGAACTTTATATTAATAGCTTTTGGCCGTGACCTTAGAAAAGGAGACATCCAAATGTTGGGTAAAAACATCTATCATCACCGCGCGAAGCTCAAACAAACTAAATATTTATAACGACTTAAGCACCCTGGAGGCGATCAATTACGGTTGTAAATTTTACATGATTGTCTATCGCCATTGAACGGGTCTATATTGACTGACATAATTATTTTTAGTCATAATGTGCTTTAGGTCAAAATCATCGCAAGTCATAACGTGTTTCTTTAAAGAAACTGTTACTTTTTCAGGATTTTTATAAATCAAACCTAACCTAACCTACCCGTGTCTACACGTTAGATATTTCAGAACTTCTGAAAAGTTTACAGTTTCAGCGATATAAAAAATTATGACTATCAAAAATTATGTCAACAATTACATTATGACCAATAAAATTATGAGAAACAAAGGGCTCCCCCATTGAACGTATACGAATCCAATTGCAGCGATCGTCAATCACAATAACGTGATTTTAGAATATTTCGTGTATCAACATTTCATTAAAATGGTACGTATTTCTATTCTTTACTTATCCAATCCAATACAATTTCATAAATAACAAACTCCATAATAATACACATATATTTATGTTATGCTATACGCGCTTTGAATACGAAGCAATAAGTAGCAGATAACCATTGCTACGCGCTAGGAGTCTAGTACATAGCAAAAGTGGCGCTACGAACGTAGCACGTAGCAAAAGTGGCGCTACGAATGTAGCATGTCGACCCTTAAAGTATCAAATGTCGTAAAAGCCAAAATGCACTTTTTCAGGGCGAGCAAAAAACGAAAATGGTTTCTTTATTTTTGCATATATTTTTTGAAATACTCAAGCTATTATAAACCACTTGAGCTCATTATGCTTAGGTTTTCGAGATGTTTCATAATTATAAATTTAAAATCCCGTAGCTTTAATAGATCCAGAGATAGCGTGGCTTTTACTACAAAAAAAAAATAATTGTAAATGGCTTTTAAGACGGACAACAAGAATTGAAAATGGCTTTTAAGACATTTTTTTTATAGTGTATAACCTTTGTTGTAAAAGGAATCTACGTGGTTTTATTGGGGGTAATATTGTATTAAAAGACATTATGTAATCATAACAATATGTAATTAATAGTAGTAAAAGCAGTACCCATTTTAAGAAATATGCTTGTTTCATAACATTTTTTTAATAGAATGACAAATTAAAATAAGACTTCAACTCTTAACGATGCACAGATAATTAATTATTATAAAGTCAAATTAAAATAAGATTTACCGTCTAAACGATGCGCAGATAATTATTTTTTGTTATGCAATAAAATTGAACTCAACTAAATACTTAAACACGCTTCGTCTCTCATAATATATATCTATAAGTAATTAGTCTTTATAGAGAGAACTAAGTATCTAGGTACATTTTTGTGAATAATCTAGGTTTCGGTTAAGGTACATCAGCATTAATATAAACTTTTGTTAAACTACAGTAGAATTAGTCATTAAAATTTAAAAGTCATTAAAATCATTTTAATTACATAATTTAAATTTAAATAACGTTCCGAAGAGCTTTGTCAGAAGCTTGCAATCTGCTTTTTATTGTTTTGTTTTTAACACGGCCACCATGACTGTCTAGAAATAAAGGGTTGTCATAACGTTGATAATACGAAAACATGTCAAAGGCAATATTGTTTCACTGAGTAGAATTTGGAGCCAGGGTCTCTATTCTACGCGGTACAACAATAAGTATTGCATTCGATATGTTATCGTATTGTTGTTAACTCTGACGCCATTGACTCAATATATATATATCAACGATTGTTGAGAGCCTTTCATATTGTAATTAGATTCCCTGTGGTAGCTTCGGAAAAAGCTCTTCAATGAGATTTCGAACCAAAAATAAGTGCGTACAAAAAAGCTAGGTATCAGAATACAAAAAAGAGAAGCTGTTGCATGTAGGTACAGTACCTACATGCAACGACTTAATAATAATCTTAACCAACATTGGGCGCAACAATAAGGGCCTGGACACATCACCATGGCACGACGTCGTTAACGTGAAACGGCGCGGCGCCGTAGAAAGGCACGTTGCCACAACGTGCAGATACACGGTGCCGTCATTCATTATAAAGTGCAATACTAAGCCCAATATCCTGCGCGTAGAGTTTAAAATAGTTGAAGCCGTTGTCACACGGCACCGTGTATTTGCACGACGCGGCAACGTGCCTTTCTACGGCGCCGCGACATTTCACGTTAACGACGCCGTGCCGTGGTGTTGTGGCCAGGCCCTAGTAATATCTGACACGGCTCTATTAAAAGGCATAACAGCGATCAAGTATTGAAACGTTAAGATTTATTTAAATAATGCTCAAGGATTTCCATTGAAGGATATTGAATTAACCCAACTTGCTTCGACATCGTAATTAAACAACTATTCGTGAATGAAAGCTGTCATAATCTCAACATTATGAATACAATATCAACGCAAGACGGTGAAAACTTTGATTTAACTGCCTCCACACGACAATAACTTCTTGTCGTGTAAACTCCAACGACTTATCGAAGAGCTTTGTCAGAAGGTTGCTTACTGTCCTGAACAGTGCGGCTATTTTATTGGTAGCTGGCGACAATATTCGCTTTTCATATAAATGGGCATTTGCAATGCAAGTCAGAACCGAGCATCAAGTTTATAGCACCTATCTCGGTCTTATTTGTATAATTAATTAAAACAAACAAGAAGTGGGCTGCGTATCATTATTAGTATTTTACGCTCATTATCTACATAGAATTTGTAAAAGTCATTGATGTCAGAAATTAAAAAATGTGACTACCCTTTAAAACTGGACAGCATTCAAATGAATAAAGCAAATATGTACGTATATGCATGAATGTATACTCTTTATTGTACAAGAAAAAAAGAAATAAAAAACACAAGCAATATAATAAAATTAAACAAGTACCTACAAAGGCAAATAATTTAAAAAGTCGAAATATTACACCTATTCTAAATTTCAAAGAAAAATGGTTCTTGGCATACCGACGAACAGACGGAGAGACGAAAAACAAAGTCATCTTATAATGTTTAACAGTATTTGGTACAGAGCTCTAAAAACTAATATTACGGAGATTAAAATTTGGTATTTAAAGTTACGGACAAATGCCAAGTCTAGTAGCCTTCTCAGACGTTTTCGTTTTAAACCTTCAAAACTTAAAATGGCACCTACGAGTTATCTACATACATTTTGAGTTTATTATTACAAACACAAGATGCTATGCTTTAAATTATGACTTTTTCTGTTTTATTTATCAATGTATAATTTGGCGCAAAATATTGAACTGTTTGTTTGATTCTCGTTCCTTCTACGAAGAAAACAAGGCCCGTGTGGTTGCCGGGTTAGAATAGTGCTACTCCATGTCTTCCCGTGGATGTCGTAAGACGCGACTAAGGGAAAAAAGCCCTGTAGTACTGTTAGGCGATAGGCTTGCAACCTGTCACCAATACGCTGGTAAATATCTTAGCCTAATTGTGCAAAATGCTGTCACAGAACTATCAACAAGCTTTTAGAGTTGTAGCTGTAGCTCTGCTTGGCCCCACTCTGGGAACGAAGGCGTGAGTTTATGTATGTACAATATAATGTATGTATGGTAATTAATGTTTGTTTTCTAATGCATTGATCAACTGCAAGAGATCACTTAAAAACATAGGTTCATCCCTAATATTTCTTATATTTTTTATAATCATTTGTAACAGTTTTCAACGTAACAGTTTTAGTAATAAAAATAATAAATGCGAGTTTTTCAGATCACTTTAAGGGATATTTTTCAGTTAACTAATTGCATTAGAAAACAAACATTATTTTACAATACCATATTTTTTTCAGCCATAATGCATATTTTTTTATGAATAGTAGTAAAAAGCAATGTATGCCACATAAAAATATAAACGTTCGTAGTAAAAGCCGATTGAATCCCTAGGAGTGAAGGACCGTTTGTAGTAAAAGCTGATTGAATCCCTAGCAGTAAAGGATAATTTCTAGTAAATGCCGATTGAATCACTAGCAGTGAAGGACAGTTTGTAGTAAAAACCGATTGAATCCCTGGTAGTGAAGGACCGCTTGTAGTAAAAGCCGATTTAATGCCCAGCAATGAAGGAGCGTTTGTAGCAAAAGCTGATTAAATCCTTAGCAGTAAAGGACCATTTCAAGTAAATGCCGATTGAATCACTAGCAGTGAAGGACAGTTTGTAGTAAAAACCAATTGAATCCCTAGTAGTGAAGGATCGTCTGTAGTAAAAGCCGATTGAATCCCCAGCAGTAAAGGAGCGTTTGTTGTAAAAGCCAATTGATGCCCTTGCTGTAAAGCGTATGGTGGCACTTAACCTCTTAACCTGAGATCCTTCGTACTAAAAATAGTATATAATACGGCTATTGTAATAAAGATCTGGTGCAAGGGAAAAAAAAGTAGAATATATTTTTTTGAAGACTAACAATCAAAAATTTACTTTTGACAAATTTCGTTGATTGATGGGTCTTAAGAGGTTAAAACAAAACGGGCATTATTTTTTTACAGGTCTTATAATGAGAAATTGTCGTAGAAACCGTGTATTAAAAAGTCGTTTCTTATACAGCATAAATTTACATTAGTGTTTGGCAAATCTTCCATGAATAATTTGTCGTAAATACCAATTTAAATAATAACCGGTTTTTACGCCAAAAATTATCATGAATATTTTTTTTCTAATACAATATCAAAATGTAGTATTAGTCAAATCAACAAAAAATATGTCTTTTACAACATTAATTTTAAAACTTTACGCTCCAACTTGATCATTACGACATTTAAAAACAAGAAATCTAGGTTTTAAGCGTGAATTAAGTGCGTCGTAAAAGACATTTTTTTGCGAATTTGAACATTTCAAATATACAGTTCGATAGAGCGCAAAAAACTGAATAAAACTGCATTAAAAACTCATTTTGGCCAAAATGGCTTTTACGACATTTGATACTTTAAGGGTCGATGTAGCAAAAATAGCGCTACGAATATAGCACGTGGCAAAAGTGGTTCTTCGAATGTAGCACATAGCAAAAGTAGCGCTACGAATGTAGTACATAGCAACACTACATTAATTTACTATTATTGTGATTTATTATAACATGAAGAGCGAGGCCTTGACTGAAGTGAGAGATTGAAATTGGGATTCTTGTTATCAATTTTATTGATGTGTTACTAGCCGTATTTTAACTGAAGTACGCAACCGGAAAACGTTTTTATAAAATAATTTTCGCGCACAGCCTAAATCGCTGAACCTAGGGACTTGAAATTTAGAAGGAATATTCCTTGGGTATCTTAGGAGTACACTAAGATTGGATTTTTCAAATACCAACCCACATGAGTAAACTAGAGCACCCCTTGTGCTCTAGTTTACTCATATGATGGGTCCTCATAAACAATGATAAAAACGAAATAATGAAAATGAAGAGGGTCCTTATATAAAAAAACCTCGAATCAATAGTATGAAAAAACATTTCTAGTCACCTTTGTAACTTTTTTGCACATTGCGATAAAATTTGAGAGTTATAAATGTAATTTCGGACGTAAATTTCGTGAAGAGTGTTTTAAAGTGAAAAATTAAAAGTTAAGATTTTTTTTAAGTGACTTAATATGTTTTTTTCTGTGCACCCTTAATATTTTACAGGCTGTATTTCCTATGCGGCGAATTATTTATTAAGGTAATCAAGAATAGAAGATGTCACAGGTGCATAATGAGAGGTATTAATATATACGAGTGTGGTTTTACTAAACGTGCCGAAAGGCAAGTTTCATAATAAGATCAGACGAGTGTTTTAATACCTTATTATGTGTACAGTCGCATTAATAAATTTATCTACATGCATATCATGAGTTTTCTATACAATATGTGAGAAACCGCTATCTGTGGTTGGATTGTATCTTAATGTTTACATTAAAGTATTGGTCACCGATACTTTAATGATATGACATTAAAATACAACCACAGATACAGGTTTCTTATTATAGGCCATTTGCTTATCGTTTTTGAACGTATTGTAGGGAAGTTATGGTATGAATGTAGATAAATAAATTTAAACAAGCGTGAGTTACGAGTATTAACGAAGTAAGCACCGCTGCGCGTAACAGAATAAACATGTCGGGTGTTTCCGACAGTGATACGTTATTACGCTGCATTGTTTATTTTATTGCCCAATTAACAACAATCATTTATACAGTATTGTTAAGGCGGGCATGAATTTTAATTATTATTATCTTGGGAGCGAAGTGCATACAAATTATTATTATAAATTATAAATTAAATGTCTTCATGTTAGATTTTAAGTAAGATTAGTTAATTATTTGATGGGTTGATACATAAATAAAGAATCATTTTATTTATTTATTTATTTATGCTTTATAGATAAAGAACATAATTATTAACTACTATTAAAAAGATGAAAACCCCCGATTTAATGGCGACCACTTCTCTTATCCGTTATATATCTCTTAACGGGTTTTTTTGTGAAACCTAGCAAAGAGCCATCGCGTTTAAACTGACTCTCTTTGAAAATAAACCGTGTCCAAATCGGTATATCCGTTTGGTAGCTACGATGCCACAGGAAGATACAGACTTACACATACACAGATACATATACACACGGTTCCACAGATACACACGTTAAACTTAAAACACTCCTTTTTTGTCGTGGGTAAAGAGTAAAGCGTAATTGGATGCCAAAATTACAAAAAAAGAATTTATTCAGCCGGAGTCCACTCACTCTTTTTTGGGCTGCTCATACAACTGAAAGCTTATTTTTGGTGCCATTTAACGAGTCACGTAATTTCATACATACATACATAAATTCACGCCTTCATTCCCAGAGTGGGATAGGCAGAGGAAACTCTAAAAAAATGTTTATAATTTTGTAACCACATTTTGCACAATTAGGCTAAGATGTTTACCAGTGTAATTGCGATAATAATAATTCATATTGTGATGTTACGGAACCCTTGATGCACAGTCTCAAAGAGTTTCTTGCTGATCCTTCCACTAAATCTGACCCATTTCTTACAGAACCAGGCTTAGGACGGTCATCAGAGGACGACTCGTTCGAGCCGTGGTGGAACCCAAACCGCTCAATCCAAAGCATCCGGGACCGGGCTAGACTCTCCTGCGGCGGCTCCTTGGGCCCTGGCTCCGCGCTCTCCTCCCCCGGCCCCCCCGCTTGCGCCTGCTTCGTCCCCCCCCGTGACCACCACTCAGCACCAGCAGTAAGCTTCTGCGACGACTGACTCTAACCTTCCAGTGGCAATCCGACAGCGGCAGAAACTTTCGAGGAGTCACACTTAGTTATCAACTGCCTAAATAAACAGTCATTTGTTATATACGAATGTGGAACGGAGGAAGCAGAATTGGCCAAGCTGAAGGAAGGCACGGAGGAAAGGGCTAGGGACTTGGCTGCTATGCGAAGACTGTGCTCTGTCGATTTTGACTATGGTACCTGGCTGTAATGTATGCTCATGGACTTTTGTATATTTAAATAATTGTATGACTTTGGGAAATGGCCTAAATATTTTTAGTGTAATTTAATATAAGGTGAATATATATTGTTTATGACTAAGGTGTCTAATGTGTGTTACGTATACTTATAGAAAAAATAAACATAGTAACTTGAATATTTGATGTAATAGCACTTTAATGTTTTTGAGTGTTTTGAAAGGGTTATCATTGCAAAAGTATTTATTAACTTTCTGAATTAGTTCAAGTGTCCGCTTGACTTAAAAATAATACTTCAGTATTGGTTTAAGCCATTACAATCTTACTAAAAAAAAACACGTTACCACTGTCTAGGTAATTGGTATTATCTATGACGCTATTTACGTAATATTTTCATACGTTACGTTACGTGATAAAAGTTTCTAGTCATCTAAATAATTTAAGTCATAGACAATTATAGTTGTTTTTTTTCTTACTTGCTAATAAAATCTTATATAGCTCAGGAGCCCATTATTTTAAATCAAACCTGTTTCAAAGGTGAAACTAATATTTTTTTAAGGTCTAGCTACTCTTATACTATAACTTTCAACTTTGACCAAGTAGTTAGAACTCAGGGACTCTATTTCTACACTGTAAAACGTTATTAATTTTGACCTGTTATCGTGTTGTCAACGTTTTGATAGCTCTTATTTACTTGACAGTAATGGCGACCGAGCTAAAAATAATAGCATAACACGAACGAACATTGTTTACCGATTTGAATAGGATCCTAGTAAAAAAGGTTATAAACGACTTAATTCGTACTAAAAAAGGGTATATACATAAACGGATTATATTAGACATACACCCTTTTTCACTTGATCTTCGGTGAGTTATTCCCTTTTTCACTTAGACCCTCTGTCTTCTATTATAGAGGGCCAGTACCTATGACTGTCATACTTTGGGAATGTAAGGCCTGATTTTAACAAAATTCAGATAACAGTAACTGTTGGGTAAATTTTAGCTTGTTCCTTTTTTATGTCAAATCAATGAAAAGGACCAAGCTTAAATTTACCCAACAGTTACTGTTATCTGAAAAATTGAAAAATCAGGCCTTAGTCAAATCCAAAAGTTTCAAGTATGTTACGTTTTACGAATGAGCATACGAGTAATTTCTATGACAAACAATATCGTTATGTAATAAATTTTGAAGTATAGGAAATTGTTGCCAACGCCTAAACAACACGAATTTTAACTATCTATTCTGTTTACACCAGTGACCGCCCCGCTCTCCCATTCAAGGGGTTACGAATGGGTTTTTATAAGGATTTATTTAGAAAAGCCGTATCGCTTGAAAGCCGTTTTATTTGCTGTTTAAAGCGCTATTAATAAGGGTTACCCTTACCAATCCGTTTCGTATAAGTCTTGTTCGATTTTGCTTTTAAAGCGCTATATTTTAGTGATACCAATATCCCTTTAACTAAAAAAGCCGTTGGATTGGCTTTTTAAGCGCTATTTATAAGGGTTACCCTTATAAAAAGGCATTCGATTGGCTTTTTAAGCGCTATTTATAAGGGTTACCCTTATAAAAAGTCATTCGATTGGCTTTTTAAGCGCTATTTATAAGGGTTACCCTTATAAAAAGGCATTCGATTGACTTTTTAAGCGCTATTTATAAGGGTTACCCTTATAAAAAGGCATTCGATTGGCTTTTTAAGCGCTATTTATAAGGGTTACCCTTATATTTGTTTATCAATTTACTGCTGATGATCTGAGCTCTTTAGGTTTCCCTTATGTGAATGGTTAGTTTAACAAATAACTAAGTCATATATTTCCAAAGAGGTTATTCTTTTAGTTATACTTCAAGAGGTAAGTCTTTTAAAGGGTTTAATCGGGGAATGGGTAGTCGTTTCCCTGGTTTACACATACGCACTGCTAGATCAAAACAGTAGTAACTCAAAATACAACTGTATTTTAAAATCAACTTTAATACAACTTCTATGAGCTTGAAACAAAACTAACAAGGATTTGGAGTTGATGCTGTTTTAATCTAGCGGTGCGTATGGGGTTTTGTTTTAATAGAATAGGAAATCATTTAAAACACATTGTTTATACATCACCTATAGCTAAAGTAACTAGGGGTGTACCTATAGTGTAAGTACATACTCTATTTGTCATGATTGATTGTTAGTTGTTAGTATGTAAACTTAGTTGCCAATTATACCTAACTAAGTAAATAGTTAAGACTAAGGAATTTAGTTTGGATATTGGGACATTTGTGATTTGCATGAACTATATAAATTAAAATCTCTTGTCTCGGTGTTTGTGGTCGAACTCCTCCGAAACGGGTCGACCGATTATTATGAATTTTTTTATACATTATATATTTGTTAGGTATGAGGTAGGTCGTAAAGTATATTTTATAAGGTTTGTACGAAAAATAAATTACCCACGGGCGGCGCCGGGCGCGAACAGCTAGTCTTATAATAAGCTTTTAAATAGGGTAATTAAAGAACTGACAAAATTATTTTTGGCGATTTCTTATCGAAGCTTTGTGATTCTTAATTTTAAAATTTACATTTTTGACACGGATTAATTGCGTGAACTTAACGTATTTAAGGATATAATTTTTCTTGTTTGAAGTAAGTAAGTTTAATAAGTAAAGATGTATGTGAATTTGGACTGCTTTAATATATATTAATCAATGTTATATATTCAATGTGCTATGTAGTTATAAAAGATTCGCCAATAAGTATAATTACTTTATAGGCATTATTTATGATATCGATTACGTATTTAATACGTAAATAAAATACATATAATTAAAATACTAATCTAAAAATATGTATACTTACTTAAAGGTCATGTGGTCCACAAAGACATTTACGGAAAGACAAATGATTATTTTATTTTAATATAAACATCATACTGTACATGTCCGAATGAAAAGAAAAAGACATGAAATTTTAATCCTTATTGACTTATAAAGGGTGGTCGGTTATTCGACTCACTCCTTTTAATCGGTCATTGGTCAACTCGGCCCATGCTTCACTCAGCCGAAATGCCCACTACGAAATTTATTTATATATTTTAAAAGTCAACTCAACCCGCGGGCCCATTCGACCCCTTTGAAAATCTTAACTTAGCCCAAACCTAACTTAGCCCCTGGGATAATATCCAGTCGCATATTATCCTATTGTTATTACAATGGAATGGGTAGGTAGGTGTAGGTAATGTTAGGCTTGCAGTAGGCCCGAAGGGCCATAGCATCCAGATATAGGAGCTTCGCTTCCGCGGAGCTCCTATCAATTCGGCTCAATGAAAAATATTGGGAAAAAATATTTTTGAGTAATTTACACTGACGAATTACAGTCATAATATCGACTTCGAAAATAAATAAACATAAGACATTTTTATAGTCAACTTGGCCCACGAGCCTAATCGACCCCATTAGGCTGAGTTGACTATAAAAATGTATAAATAAATCTCGTATTGGGCATTTCGGCCCGCGGGCCGAGTGGGGTGTGGGCTGAGTTGATCAAAGAATGCTTTTAATGTACCGTCCTGGTATTAAGTTTTAAAACTACTATGGGTAATGAGCAATGTTTAAATTCATAATGATAAGTACGACCAAGGTTATCATCCTAATGGTTTGTATAATATATGTATGGTCTGACTTATAGACCAAAGGCCACTCTAAATTTGCTTAAAATAAATTTATCTCCGTAAAATGACAGATTGAAATCGCGAGATCCATCCATCATCCACCAGAAAAAAAAAATGGCTTATTAATATCCAACTTAATCTCTCGTTTAAAATTAAGATCTCATTTATAATGAATATCAGAAGAGACGTGAACCGGAGTGAACTCTTTGATTGATCTCGTAAAATGTTTTAAAACTAAGAATAGATATTTCATAACAAATAGGAGGATTAATATTTATGTCTGTGCATAAATTGGCTGCCTTAATTTAAAATGAGTGATTAGTTACGAAGAAAATGATCTTTAAAATTGGAAGGCTGTCGTTGAAAGGAATTTCTTGTTCAATATAATTTTCTTTACCTATTCATAAATATCTGTATAAATGATATATATTTGATTGGTGACTAGTGAAGTCTGCACCACCTACTGTGTATAACATTTTAATTTGACACCATTAACGCATCTTCAGAACAATAGTGACCTAATTCAGAAATTTTATATTTTGAGTTTGGTCTCTATAGTAATAAATTTACGACTTGACGTTTGAAAGCAGAAATTTTGAATTAGGTCACTATTGCTCTGAAGGTGCGAATCCCTACTAAGGTCGTCTGGAAGTGATCGATAATCAGCGATAAGACGAATGTTATTTACTTATGTTATTTTTAATTGTACTGTTGCTCTGTAATGTGTTTGTTTGGTGTACAATAAAGTGTTTTGTATTGTAATGTATCGTATAATTAGTCGTTCGTTTTTAAATTTAACAAATACATTTTACCGCAAAATACGATGCTGACCACGTTGTATATAACCGGTTCGTGAATATAGTCCTTCGTTTTAGTTCTAACAAATCCGTTTACATTATACCATACTACGGTTTACAGCAAAACACGTCTTCAACGATACCCCATTTAATTGTCATAATTCGTTGCCTTTTCTTTTTTCTTTGAAGATTTATTACTGTCGTATCCTTAATAACACTAACAAGAATAAGACAATTCGATTGCCATAAGAATCATCAAAATAAGACAATTCGATTGCCATAAGAATCATCAAAATAAGACAATTCGATTGCCATAAGAATCATCAAAATAAGACAATTCGATTGCCATAAGAATCATCAAAATAAGACAATTCGATTGCCATAAGAATCATCAAAATAAGACAATTCGATTGCCATAAGAATCATCAAAATAAGACAATTCGATTGCCATAAGAATCATCAAAATAAGACAATTCGATTGCCATAAGAATCATCAAAATAAGACAATTCGATTGCCATAAGAATCATCAAAATAAGACAATTCGATTGCCATAAGAATCATCAAAATAAGACAATTCGATTGCCATAAGAATCATCAAAATAAGACAATTCGATTGCCATAAGAATCATCAAAATAAGACAATTCGATTGCCATAAGAATCATCAAAATAAGACAATTCGATTGCCATAAGAATCATCAAAATAAGACAATTCGATTGCCATAAGAATCATCAAAATAAGACAATTCGATTGCCATAAGAATCATCAAAATAAGACAATTCGATTGCCATAAGAATCATCAAAATAAGACAATTCGATTGCCATAAGAATCATCAAAATAAGACAATTCGATTGCCATAAGAATCATCAAAATAAGACAATTCGATTGCCATAAGAATCATCAAAATAAGACAATTCGATTGCCATAAGAATCATCAAAATCGGTCCATGCGTTTAGTTTCTAGAGCGCCACAAAGGAACAAACATATATATGTCGAATTACGAGTAGAAGAGGTACTAGGGGTGGATGAGGCCTTCAGCCTGAGGTTCCGGCGGGTTTTCATTTTTGTCAGGAATAATTCGGGGAAAATATCAGTAGGCGAGGAAATACGCACAAGTGGTATGAAAACAATATAATGTCTTAATGACTAAAATAAACACGTCACAATGTCTGTGGTAAAATACTTAGTTTGCGTAACGATTCAACGAGTTCGCGGGATCTGGGATAACACCACAAAAATGACCGTCTCAGTTGGCTTCCCTCAGGAATCTCTCTCTAGTCTCTCTACAGCCCGTCTTGACGCCGGGTTGTTCGTCTCTCCCCTCACCCCGCGACGACGTTCGGTATACCAAAAAAATGCATACGTCGTCACAATTCTAAGAATGCTTCTATTAACGCAGGCAGTTGAACAATACAAAAACAAACTCATAAAGATGCTAAGTTATGGACTGATTACGTTATTTTAGTACAACTTAAACAAATCGTAACGAATGAATTTATTATCATTTACGCACTATTGATAAAATAGGCTAGTGATAGTTAAGGCTAGGTATGTTTTTAAAAACTAAGCATAAGACTTAAATCTAATCTAGTTAGTCCTGCGTGACATAGGTCGCTCCGACATATATCACGCAGGACTATTATATATATATATATATAATATATAAACATCTATAGGCTGATAAACACATTACTTTTGCGGTAAGGTGCCAGGCGGATATTTTGAATCATGCTGTATATAATCCATTGAGTTTTCCACGTCTCGTCGGCCCTGGGAAATAAAATGATAACCGCAAAAATGTTGATAGCAGGAAAAAAATGGTTGATTGCTTTTTAAATATTGAACAAAGGCAGATGATAGTATACATAATTCTTATGCATTTTTTAAACGTTCCAGTGAAAGGAACGTATGATATTTATTTATTTATTTATTTATTTATTGAAAAGTATATTTACACAGCATTACAGTTTTACACTGTGAAACTAATATAAAATAAAACTAAAACTAGAGTTAGAGGTATACCTTATAGATGAACACTAGATGGCCTGTCGTCCGTCTTCTCGCAAAACTTTAAGCACTCCCGACACACAGCCATCCATCGCCACGCAAAAACATCCCATTCCGGTGCTGAGACCAAGACCGCATTAAGCAGTGTTAGGGCATGAAGACACGGTGAGTTTCGGTGCGCCACAGTACGTGCAACTGGCACGTCCAACAAGGAACTCGTACGGGCTCTAAGGGCAATCCTGTGAACCTGAGGAACACGCAGTCTCACAAGCTGCTGCACCAGCTCCAAACAATCGGACTCTCCGCGGAGAACGCGACACAACATGATAAGCCAAAGCGAGTATATCAAAATTAAGAACTTAATAAAAATTGCGTGGATCATACGACCCTTATTTTAAAATTAGAACATTATGGATTGTCCAACAAAGCTTTAAGCCTTATGTCTTCTTATCTAAGTGATAGAACTCAAACAGTTGTTGTAAACAAAACGCAATCTGTTGGAGCTACATTGAAAATAGGTGTGCCTCAAGGCTCTATTTTAGGTCCTTTTTTATTTTTGGTTTACATAAATGACTTGCCACCAACAGTAGATAAACTGTGTGATATTGTACTTTTTGCTGATGATACTTCACTAATTTTCAAGGTAGATAGAAAATCCGTAGACTACAGTAGGATTAACACCACACTAGTTAAAGTACTTAATTGGTTTACTAGCAACAATTTGCTACTAAATGCTAAGAAAACGAAATGTGTTAGGTTCGCATTGCCTAATGTTAAACCGGTACATTCTAGTATTTTTCTAAATGACGAGTGTTTGCAAATGGTAGATAAGGCAATTTTCTTAGGCATAACATTAGATAAATATTTTGCAATGGAGTCCCCATATAGCTGTACTGGCAGGTAAACTAAGTTCGGCAGCTTACGCCGTTAGGAAAATTAGACAACTAACCAATGTTGAGACAGCTCGCTTAGTCTATTATAGTTATTTCCATAGTGTCATGTCGTACGGTATTCTGGTTTGGGGTAAGGCAGCTGACATACAAACTATATTTGTGTTACAAAAAAGGGCCATTCGTTCTATTTACAACTTAAACTCCCGTGACTCTTTAAGAGAACTTTTTAAAGAAATTAATATCTTGACTGTAGCGTCTCAATTTATTTATGAGAATATTATTTACGTTATTAGAAATTTAGATTCTTTCACCAAAAATTCTGATATACATAATTTAAATACCAGAAATAAAAATAAAATCGCTATCCGAAAATTCCGCGTCCGTAAAGTATATAAATCATTTGTTGGTCAATGCATTCATTTCTATAATAAATTACCTGACGAAGTTTTAAAGTTACCCTTTCCAGCACTTAAAAGTTACTTGAAAAGGTCGTTAATGTCTAAAGCGTATTATAGGATCGAGGACTATCTAACAGACAAAAATGCATGGCCTAAATCCGAAACTTAGTCAATAATAATTTATTCAAATGCAAAATCTTTATCTTGTCTAGGGGACACCGTTGATGTAGGAAAACATATCGAAACTTTTATGTGGTCGTCTCGCACCATCTTATATACACATAAGTATGTGTTTTTTTTTTTCTCTATCTCTCCCGTAAGATTCTTAATTGGCATGTTTTCCTGCTGAACTACGCATGTTATTTAATACTATATTTAATTTAATATTTATAGCTTTATATAATGCTAGACTAAGCAGTACCATTGTAATAAGAAATATGTTTAAAAAATGACTGACTGCTGAGTTTCTTGCGGCGTTTCTTCTCGGCAGTGGTCTTCTCTTGGGAAGCGCTGGTAGATTCTTGACGTGTAAAAGTGCCCGTGCGGCCTACTTACTGAATAAATTTCTTTTATCTTTTATCTTTAATCAATTATCATGCGCGATGTTGCGAGACTTACCTATATAATCGATCCTTATTTTATTCTCCTTATTACTTATTTCTAGGCCAAAATAAATATTTAATCTTATTCCTCAGGGTTGGTAACATTTGCGGTCTCAGGATTGCAGTCTTAAGATTGTAGTCTTTAAGAATGCATTATGTATATTGGTCTTAGATCTACTTACCACCAGGTGGCTTGCAGTGTTGCCAATTTAGCACTTTTAGTGCTAAATCTACCACAATTAGGACCGTTTTAGCTTTAAAATTTTACATTTAGCACTTAGCACAATTTTTAGCACTTACAATTTTATAAAAAATATATTATCAAAAGTTGATAAATTTATTTATGTAGGTCTGTAATTTTGGAAATAACTCAAAATAATCGAACGCAAGGACACACAAATTACACAGTTAAGCTTAACCAACTAACGGAAAATATTTTTTTCATTTCTCTTTCTTCAATTTTTTTTTACAGTTTATTAGGATACAAGTATGTAAGTACCTAAACATTACATGCACATATTATCAGCTTATTCTCGTAATAGTTTTTTTCTTTCGGTAATGACATTTAATCTGTTTTTCAACATCATCATCATCCTATACTAGTCCACTGCTGGACGTAGGTTTCTCCCATTGCATGCCAATCACGATCCGCAGCCACTCTCATCCAGCTCTTGCCAGCCACCTTGCGAAGATCGTCGCTCCATCTAATCTGAGGGCTGCCTACTTGCGTTTGTCGATCCGCGGTCTCCACTGAAGAACACGACAACTCCAGCGGTTCTCCGTTCTGCGGTATATGTGGCCGGTCCACTGTCACTTCAAGCTGCTAATTCAATGGGCAAAGTCGATAACCTTAGTTATCTGTCGAATCACCTCATTACGGATCTGATTACTGATGTGCCAAAGGAAACTTTCCAAATTTGCGGAACATTTCATGTAGGAAAATTTGGGACACTTCTCACAATTTTGTATGGGGATTGAAACATTCCGTTTCTTAAATTTAAATTTCCTATATTTCTAGTGAAAGCTTCCGGAAATTTCTTAGAACTTTTCCAACTTTTTGGAAACTTTCCGCAACTTGCATATGAGTAGATCTGATCCTTTAGAGAAACTCTCAACATAGCCCTCTGCATAGCTCGCTGAGCGACTTTAAATTTATAGACCAGCCCCACCGTGAGTGTCCACGTTTCAGCTCCGTATGTCATAACAGGTAGGACGCACTGATTGATTTTGTCTTTAGAATCTGTTTTTACTGTGAAACAATGGTAGGTATTGTATTGTGTGTATAGTTCGTTCATTCAAATAGTTTGGGTACTTTGATGTGCCGCCACAACAGGGACCGGAACCGCTTAACGCGAATGGGGTTTTCGATATGATATTTGATAGACTTGTTTTTACAAACCCCAAGGCTGCGCTAAGCCTATCGTCGACTTTGTTCAATAAAAGGGCAACCAAACGATACAGTTAATTCGAATAAGAGCTAACCCTATCCCAATACGCCAACGTCTGATACCCTATTCAAACTAAATCGAACGGTTTCAAGCTGGTTTAATCTCTATGCGCAAGAGTTTCGACTTATTATTGCATTACCTAACAATTGATAGGGTAGCGGCTGGTAGTAGCCTCTTAAGCGAGACGGCCAGAATCCGCCCGAATGCGCAAAAATAAGACAGGTTATCAATGGGGTAATACCCAGTCAATGATAAGTGCTTAAATATTAAACTACCGAAACCCTAATGAACTTGGTAAGCTCTATGGATGCGGTTAACTAATTCAAAGGAGTTCGCCCTAACGTTTAGGTAACTCAATCATAGGGTAGTCACATCGATTGGGTAACCGAATGATAGGGTTAGCCTATCGATAGGGTTAATCAAATGAAGGGGTTTTCCGGTCCCTGCGCCACAATTGGTACAAAGAAGCCGCCGCGTCGGCGACTTCAAAGGGTTGCAATGCACACTATTTGAACAAACGAACTATATGGCAAGCATGGAGGACTTAACTAACCATTCGAGAACTTGGTTATATGCTCGATGGCGGCATGTTAGTACCATTATCTCGTGGAATAAATCCATTGATCATAATATAACCAATATGGTTAAGTGGTCAATGAATAAATCTTACAAGAATATATTTTTTGAGCGTTTATCATGATTAGAGACGCAGATACATTGCTAACATTATCATACAACTTAATTTCAGTAATTTTAGGCATGGATAAAATCTTTGAATAAAAAATGTTTTGTAAAAGTTATACAAAAAATAAAAAATAATGTACAAAGCGAAACTAATCCCTTTAAGGGGTCTCTTCCAGCTAACCCTGTGATAATGGTACCTAGTAATAATTTTGTAACCGGGGACGGCGACATGTGTCAAGCATGCGAGGACTCGGCGAATTGCCTACAGCGTGGTACAAAAAAAACCCGGTCCAGTGCGAGTCGGACTTGCGCACCGAGGGTTCCGTAGTACGCCACACAGTGGGTATTATTGTATTCCGATTTCGAATCGAAGCCCAATTCACACTTGACCTTTTTTTAGTGTTTTTTTTCTTCAGGGTTTGTGCTATAATCATACCAAATTGGATAAGATACAGCTGTTTAAAGGTAGGACGAACGGACGGACGGATAGCGTAGGCATATTTATATTTCGCCATGACAGCAATTTTACCTTCACGGCACCTGATTCTGAATATTTTCTTTTTCAAGTAAATGAATCATACCATCTGGGTTTTTCTTGCATAAACTAATTCTCCATCAACATATCTTTAATTTGCTTACACATATCACAAACTTCTCCCTCCCCATTCCTATATAAAGGGGTTGCGCACACTTACCCGCTGCGCACTGTTACCCCACATGACCCTAGAGTCCGTTGGATTCGGGTACGGAACCCTAAAAATATTCCGCTCGACTGAGCAGTGCCGCACCGTACCGTACGATACTTGCCTTACTAAAATAAACACGGCCATTATCAAAAGACAAAACAAATCATAACTTACGGACGTAGCAGCTACACAAGCGCCTACACAATATTAAATACCTATCTCAGATAAAACTCCTGCGGCAATATCAACCTTATTACTAACAGAAGAGAATTAAAACTGCTTTGGTTAGTAAATGGCATTGGGTAAATTTGTTTGAAGAATATTTTCATATTTTTTTTCAGCGGCCACTGATGTTTTTTACATAGTTATTTAGAGGACCTCTAAATACACATAGATATATATAATTTATGGCGGTAAATAATATCGGAGCGGAGATTTTAAAGATTTAAGTATTCAGTTTTTAGTACAAAAGTACGCCCAAGTATGAATATTTAAATATCTCGGCTCCGATGCACTTTAGAGTATTACATTACGTAACAAAATATGTTTATTTTTAATAATTCTATCATAATTTACCACTTTTATGAATGGCCGCTCACCTTGAAAATATATGAATTTTACAAATGACAACACTTTTACCCAAACCCCTTTGGGATACTTACTGGTAATTAGCTTAGTAGGGCAGATTTGATGTTTATTTATTTCATGCCTTAATTGCCAAACATTTATAATCTGTTTTCGTTACAATCATCTCATAAGCTCTTCATTAGCATGAAAATTACCAGATTAACGAGCTAATGGCTCGCCCACCTGAATACATAACTTAGCTCTTACCCGTGACTCCGTTGGATTTTTTAATATATAGGCGAATATTCATCTTGGATCCTTTTTAAAAAAAAGTCAGAATAGGTAGTTCATAGTTGTCAATAAAATATGACGCAGTTTTTGCGTAGAATATTGAGACATCCTGTACCTATATTACTGATTAGTAATAAAGTATTGTGCTATCTGTGGTATAGTCTACAGCATAAATAAGTGATCATTCATGTACCTTGTCACTGTAACGTCGTGTTTGAAATGTCATACAAAATTGTGAAACGATTGAAAGCGACAAGGTACATAAATTATCACTTATTTATGCTGTTGGCTGTACTTAATTAGGTATCCAATATCCGAACATTGTAAAGGCGGGTATCCAGTTACGCTCATTTTGTTTCGAACAGGTAAATTTGTGTAAGGCCGCTTGTAAGTTTTGAGACGCAACTATTGGTAAGAGTGAGTGGCAAATATCTGCATCTCTCTCTTGCATATAGCTTTGTTTCAAAACTAACAGTTATAACTTACAGGTGTTTACCCGGCCTAAAGTTGGTATTACTGGTTAGTAATAAAGTATTGTGCTATCTGTGGTAATTAGAAATTCAATATCCAAACATTGTAAACGTGGGTATTCAGTTTCCTACATTTTGTTTCGGACAGGTAAATTTGTGTAAAATATTCTCCAGATAATATTCACTTACCTATTATAGTAATGTAAGATTATAAACTGTATTTACGGGATCCCAAGTTCCAGACAAAGCCTAGTTTGGTTTGGGTGTAATATCAGGTTGGTAAATGTTATATAATATTTCATAATCTTAAGTCTGTCATTGACAGTTTCTAGTTAACTTTGTCGCTCATAAAATCTAGACTTTCAAAGGAGTCCTTTCCTTTGTTGCAGTCTAGGTATCCGCTTAAAAATAATTTATGATTCGAAAAAGTAAAATATGATTTTCAACTTTTGTAACATTTGGTATTGTATTGTAAGTACCTACTTGCGCAGATTTGCAAATTCAACAGTGATTTTTGTATAAAGATGTTTAAGTATACCCATACAGATATTTTCATACTTCAAAATTATAAAAAAATATACTCCAATAGGTATACATAATAGTACATAAGTACTCAGATGTTTAATAATTTTGTACGTTTGGATATAAATTATAAGCGTAATTTACTTAGATAAACTAATGAAATAAATATTGTTTTTTAATAAAGGTACCTAGGCTACATCGACATTTTGCAATGGTTACAGGGACACCCTGTATTTAGTAATAAAATTATAAGATTTAATTTTAAGAATTGTAAATAAATGTTAACTGTTGTATTAAAGGCCATCCAAGGTGTAAATAAATTCGTCCTAATAATAAGTGGATATAATGTCACTGTTCATATCGATGTAACGTAAAGTGAAATATTTATGAAAATAAAATTTATTACAACTGCATATTTTATTATATTTTCACAGATATTCCCAGCTTCTTAATAGCTCTCGGCTCTTATTCTCTTAAAAACGGCGCTCGGTCGGTCGAACGAGTGAACGCGCCACACCGGCGAGTTTAAGTAGTCCCGTCAGAGCGCACAAAACACTTTATCGCGTGCATTCTTAATTAGGCAGCAGGGCTTCTCTCTATAGGATCGAACGTATAAGGCGAACGTAAAATGTGTTTTGTGCGCTCTGACGGGACTACGTACCTACTTAAACTCGCCGGTGTGGCGCGTTCACTCATTCACTCGTTCGACCGACGGAGCGCCGTATTTTAAGAGAATCTTGGATCGTTCTCGCTGGAAAATGGAATGGAGTGAGGCCTATCGTCGATGATACTGCAATACCACGTAACTAACAAATCCAACATGTAGCAAAGTGTACCTTAATGACTTAATCGCTAAGGTGTATTTTTCACCTTATTTCATTTGTTCGTTATGCGGTATTGCAGTATCGCCAACGCTTTGTGAAAAATAAAAAGTGATAAATACTTCTTATTATTTCTTATTCTAGACTATAGGCTGAAATAATAGGTAGGTATAATATGATATACTTATATGTTTTCGTCACACTTGCTCGTAAATGGTGTCCTGATGCTAGAAAAATCGACCGTAAATCCAAAATATTACCCGCGGGCTTTTTTTTACCACTACGCACTATCGTGCGTAATAGTTTTTTTTTTAAATATAATTCTTGGACTCAAACTATCATAATACGTCAGGACCCCAATTCTTGTGCCATTCGATATAAAGTTTCAATCGAGATGAAATGCCAGATGCATACAATTTTCTAAAAATCTCGCATGTAAACTATTGATCTCGACTGTCACTAGAATCGCACTCCATTATCTGTGGTAAGTCATAGACAATGATGTAGTCTGCCGCTAATTTATAAATACTGATTAGTGATTATAAACTGTGTGATTCCAAAATAATAATTAAAAGGGTGTCTTTGTGCACATATTAAAAAACATGTCGTCATTAGAAGAAATGGATAACGCGGCTAAAATTATTAGTGAGAATCGTAAGTTGAAAATATGATCTTTTGTCTGATTTTATTTCATTTCCTCGCAATTGTGATGAAAAACATTGTATTTTACACGGGTGGTAAAGAAAATACAAAGCTCGTTTGTAATTCTGCCTTTGCCACCCTTAATACACAATCAAATGTACTAATATAAGTAACGCTACACGACCATTTTTGCTGCAAAAGAGCTCTACTATGCCTTCCTAGAAATAATGTGTCGAAACACCATCACCCTGTACCTATTATAGAAACATCCCTCGTTCAATCGATATTGAACCTTCACCATAATAAATCGGAACCGGAAACTGGCGAGAAAATTGATGTTGCTGCTGAATTAATTCAAGAGCACGCCATCGTACACCGGGTGGATATTACGCCGTATATCTACTATCTGTCTTGTTATTGTAACGCTAACCTGCCGGGAGTTAAAAGCAACAATACGGTAAAAAATCAGTGGCACTACGAAACTGCAATAACTAGATACCTTCTTAATGGTTTTTTATGGTTCAGTGACCGAAGGGAGCCCTGCGGAGCCCTAATAATATGCCTCCGCGGTCCGTCCGTCCGTCCGTCCTAAGTTTTATCAGCTGTATCTTTTGAATTAATAGATAGCGGGTTATTTTATAGGGTACCGTACCTCAAAAGGAAAACAGGAACCCTTATAGGATAACTCGTGCGTCTGTCTGTCTGTCCGTCTGTCACAGCCGATTTTCTCCAAAACTACTGGACCGGTCGAGTTGAAATTTGTTACACATATGTAAGTCGTGACCCAAAGACGGACGCGTAACGTAAATAAATGAATTTTGGACAAGAGGCCCACTTTTGGGGGGTAAATTAGGAAATTAAAAAAAAAAGCTTTGCAAACCTTATTGTGTGACATGTCAAATGAAAGGGCCTTTTGTGAGCATCTCATTTGTTTTATAATTTTAATATAAACCGTTTTTAAGTTATTTAAGAATATAGACGAAAATTGACCATTCCCCCCTTATCTCCGAAACTGCTAGGCCTAAAATTTTGGAAATAATATGGAAAATAGTTCTTCACCTTTAGGTTCAAAGTAACAAAGGAAAATTGCGAATGTGGGTACAATATACATTTACAAAATTTCCTATGTTACTTTGAATACTGAAACCTGTTATAGGTTTTCTTGTAAGTTATGTAGGTATAGGTGAAGAATTATTTTCCGTATTTTTTGGCCAGTAGTTTCAGAGATAAGGGATGGGGATGGTCGATTTATGCGTATTTTCTTAAATAACTTCAAATCTGTTTATGTTAAAGTTATAAAACAATAGTTATTTGTTATACAAGGGGGAAAGTTGTATTTTACCTGCGAGTGTTCATTTGAAACACGAGCTAGCGAAAGGATTCTATGATTGACCACGAGCGAAGCGAGTGGTTCAAAAATAGAATCCTGAGCGTAGCGAGTGTTTCAACACACGAGAGGTAAAATAACTTTTCACCCGTGTATAACACAAAACTTTTCATCTCACTACAGCGAGGAAAATAAGCTCAATTCCGCATTTTGCACGGTTTCCCGTAATTCCACAGGTGTTAATACGTCTTCGTCACTCGAATCACTCATTTTTAATAACAAAACAAACTAGAAAAACATGCGAATATTTAACGTTGACCCAAAGATGAAGAAAAACAGAGGCCCTACTTTGAAAATCGAAGTTCGAAGTTACGTTAGCTCCATCCCTTTCTCTCGATTTAGTCTCGAAAGACGTGTGACCGAGATGGAGCTAACGTAACTTCGAACTTCGATTTTTAAAGTAGGGCCTCTGCTTTACTACCTCTATGCGTTGACGGCTTAATTAAAAAGTTTTGACTTAAGTTTTTTATTATTTCGGATGCGTTTTGTTCGCACATCGACTTACTTGGACTGTCAGAACATTTTATCCGTTTTTACAACAGAATGAAGGGTAATGTTGAATGCTGATATTTATGAATTAAAATAAAGTTGTAAGACTGTATTTAGTATTTTTTACTCGATGCAATTCATTAAATGTGATGTTAAAAATTCAGCGGTTTTAACGTTTTACGTTTTGTTAGCTGTCAAATATCACTAAAGCTGCCTTCAAATGTCAAAACTCTTTCTTCACATGTGGATAAAAAGCGATTTTCTCAATAGATATCAAACAGACTTGACAGAAGCGCGTGGAGCTAACCCCATGTGCTTCTGTTTAGTCCACCAGAGTAAATCTCTTTAACCGAACAATTGTCCTCGCGTGTGATATCCATGGACTTGTTTCTCTAATAAGTCCATGGCGATTGTCTAAAACTCGATACTGGCGAAATACACCTTGTTAAACACAAGGAGTGAAAGCCATTAATTAAGAAAAAAAAAAAAAAGATATCAAACAAACAAAAAGGGCTTTCCGTGCTAGTGAGATGAAAATATATTTGAGATGCTCACAACATCCTTTCATTCGACTAGTCACACAATAAGGTTTGCGAAACTTTTTTTTTAATTTCCTAATTTATCCCCCAAAAATAGCCCCCTTGTTCAAAATTCATTCATTTTCGTTACGCTTCCGTCTTTGAGTCACCGAGTTGCATATTTGTACCAAATTTCAACTCGATCGGTCCAATCGTTTTGGAGCAAATCTGCTGACAGATGGACAGATAGACAGACAGACTAACAGACAGGCATATGGTGTGGAGACGGAACCCTCTCCAAGCGAGTCGAACTCGCAATTGGCCGGTTTTTATTTATACCAGTTGTCGGCAGTGTGGACAAAGGTTTGCGGACAAATGATGAGAATAACCCCGGAAACCTCGGTGCGCGAGTGTGACTCGAACTTGGCCGGTTTTTTTACTACTAAAACTTGAAAACAAGTTTAAATGTGATTCAACAAGTTTAGTATTGATTTGTTACAATGAAGAATGTCAGTAGGTACGCCAAATCGCTTGAAACTTTGTAGCAGTAAAGTTTATAAATAAACAAACATACTACTTTTTATTTTATTCAAAAAGACTCAGTAGTCTTGCTGGGGTGACGTCATCGCTTAACAGCGGTACGCGCCCTTATATGAAAAAGTAAGTTTACAGGGCTATAACTTTTTAACCGTTATAAGTAGCCAGTGAATTTTTCACAGAACACGTGTTATTATAAAATCTATCATTTAAAATTGTACAATGAACAATAAATCAAATCCCAAGCGGGGTCCCCATACAAGAAACATAAAAAAAAATGTATTTTTTTAGCATTTTTATACGGATTGTATTTTTAAAATGGCTTCTTATTTTGATGCTATTTTAAGCTTAAATTGTAGTCTAATTTTCATATTTTCCGACTAAATAGCAATCTCAAGTAACACTGCTACAAATATGTGACAAAACTGATTTTATCAACACGATGTTTTAGGCGGGCACCCATCCTGCTATAGACTACGCTTGTACTTGCTTAACTTTGTAAGTCGTAATATTTTTACGAATTCGTCTTGATGTTACTATGGCAGCTATGTTTATCTATTTTTTGTATTACATAATTAACTGTCTGTCACTGACCGGCTTTTGTATTTGTAATGTTTGTCGAATAAGTTGGTTAAATAAAATTAGAATAATAATCAAGCACTTTAAATTTTGGGATAGTGGCAATAATTAGTATTTATTAATAGTTCACCCAGTTTCTGTAAACTTTGTTTTGTACTAATGTCTACCACATTCTTCTTTTCTTATTTTCCTCAATCACCCAAAGGTTAGCTGGAAGAGATCCCTTAAAGGGATAAGTTTGCATATGTACATTCCAATTCTGTAAATATTGTATTTGATTTGCTGTTTTTTGTACAATAAAGTGTTTAGTTAGCTACCTTCTTTAGTACTTACGGCAGTACTGCCCAAGACAGCTTGATAGCCCCCGAGGGCTGAGAGAAGTCGTGATTGCCCGTGATGGGAACCCGTTGTCCTTAGTTATTTAGAGAAACGCGATCTACTCTGGAACCCATTCTTGGCAAAAAGCGAAGAATTATTGTGTTGGGTTGTAGGTATATTACGTCACCGTATGATTATGAATTATGAACAACCTTAGTTTATAGATCTTACGAGGCTGCACCGTCGATAAATTGTGAACTGGGTGGTGATTCTCTCAACAAGCAAAGGTGATCGTTCGCTCGAGTGAAGGTTCAAGCGGCGAGTTTAAGTAGTCCCGACAGAGCGAACAAAAAACATTTTAGCGCGTGTATTCAATTTGGCAGCATGACTTCACGAACGTATAAGGCTCATGCACGCGCTAAAATGTGTTTTGTTCGGCCGGACGGGACTACTTAAACTCGCCGCTTTTATTCGCTCGTCCGTTCGACCGGCCGCCGTTTTTTGAGAGAATAACACACCTGGTCAAACGGCACTTGTCCTGTCCCACCGCCGACGATGAGCGGGAAGCCAGTAGAGTCAGCGATTAACTATTAATATACCTATATATGGAATCTATATCTTTTGTTTCGACAAACAAGTGGAGAGAGTTTTCGCCGGCAGTGTGAACAGCCAGCGTCCAACTATTAGGCCGGGCCCCACTGCTGCGCACGGTCAAGCTACACACGTGGATACAAAAACGCTTTGTATGAAAGTGTAGGTAGATACTTCCACAGTAGTCCACGAGCACGCTGCGCACGAAATGACGTCACTGATACACGCGTGGTGTGTTCCGAAGTGCCAAAGCCCCACCGCGACCCACGCTGCCCGTGTGTTGCAGTGGAAAGGTGGCTTCAAGAGCGTCGCACCCCCCGCGCGCGCGTGGATGTGCGTGGCCCGCAGTGGGGAATGTAGATACACGCAGCTGACCAACGTAGCCACGTGGCCCACACGTTTTACGTGTGCGTGCATAGGTTGCTGTGAAAATGTTGACACACGTATCCAGACCAATGGACCCACGTGGGCGACGTGTATAGCGTATCCGTGCGTAGCGTGCGCAGCGGTGTGGCTCCGGCTTAAATATACCTATGCAGGTAGGTACGTGTCTTTTATTGACATGGGATCGTATATCTTTTATTTCATCAAACTAACTAGTGGAGAGAGTTCTCGCCGGCAGTGTGAACAACCAGCGATCATAATAATAATATTGTGTATGTGTCTCTTTTATTGACACGGGATCTATATCTTTTGTTCGTTTCTTGATCGAGAAAATAATCGATAGCTAATTTCTTTCTCGCCGGCAGTGGGACAAGTGCATACTGCCACAGAATAAGTAATAGTACAAGTACTACTGCTTACAATATAACGTACTAGCTGTTGCCCGCGACTCCGTCCGCGGAGAAAAATAAAACATAGCCTATGTTACTCAAGGATAATGTAGCATTCTAATGGTGAAAGAATTTTTTAAATCGGTCCAGTAGTTTTTGAGTTTTTAACCGACTTCAAAAAAGGAGGAGGTTATACGTTCCACTGTATGTATTTTTTTTTTTTTTTATGTATGTTCACCGATTACTCGGTCAATTGTCGACCGATTTCAAAAATTTTTTTTTGGTTTGATAGAGTATCCTTCCGAGGTGGTCCCATTGTCACCGAATCTGTATCTGATGAGAGGATCAGTGAGGAATTGAGAGAACTCCTCAAATATTGTAGGCAAACATATAGCGATTTTAGTATTTTTAGTAACAAGTCCAGCATTTGCATTCAGAAAGTATCATTTGGTGTAGTGGAACTGATGATGAAGACCACAGATGGCCATCGGAACTCCTCAATGGTACCGATTTCAAGGGTGGCGATAAGATATCTCGATTAAGATAGTTGAGCGACTACCTACAACGAATAATATTTACTTGTTGAAATATGACTATGACTTTCCCGCGGCGTTGCTTGCGGCGCGCTTGATATAAGTTAAAGTTTCATTTCAACTAAGAAGTGGGACTACGTAACAGCGTATTATGATCACTAAAAAGTATAAAATAAAATAAATGTTTTAAAAAACAAAAAACCGCCTTCAAAAACGCAAAAAATAACTTCTTTAAAATTGTAGGCACCTAATAGGTTAGTCCAACTGAAGTCGGCGACCACAACATTATCAACAAAAAGCCGACATCAGTTGGACTAACCTATTAGGTGCCTACAATTTTAAAGAAGTTATTTTTTGCGTTTTTGAAGGCGGTTTTTTGTTTTTTTTTAGTTACAAACATACACACACACAAAAATACAAATCTTACCTCTTTATAATATTAGTATAGATATAATAACTGTATCCCGCAACTTCGCCCGCGTAGAACTCGCGGGAAAAAAGTACCTAAGTTCTTAAGAATGACACCTTTTGAGAATGGAATTGTTCACGGGTGAATAAATTAATCGAAAATGTAATTCTTAAGACGTAGGCTTAAGAATTACATTTTCGATTAATTTATTCACCCGTGAATAATTCTATTCTCGTAATAGGTACCTAATATTATATTCATATTAACCCGCTCGCATCGCTACCATTAATTAAAATTAGGTTAAGTAAATATGTTCACATAGGTTAAAGGTTAGAGTGTGCTAATTTAACAACTCGAAGGCTTAATGTATGCGCCTTTTTGGGTGATAGGTAAACATACTGAATCAAGTGCGTTTAGATGAAGTGGTTAGGTACTTGATATATCACTTCATCTATAAATATAGGTACCTACTTCACTTTAGGGTTCGCAGACAGTACATTTTGTTTAAATCAAGTACTAATAGTAGATTATACACCGAGGGGATAAAGCACTGTTTTATGTCACGGGCGCGATATTGAATCCTGAACGTAACGTAGGACTCCAGATTTAACTCCCGAGCGTAGCGGGTAAGACGAGTCCTGAGCGCAGTGAGGGGTTCAAGCGCGCCCAAGACAAAAACAGCTTTATCCCCGAGGAGTGTAGATACTTTTCTCACCTTTTGCGAGACAATAAAAAAGCAAGGCTACTAAAAACAGCGTTTTAATATAGTAAATTAAAATAAAAGTGAAAATTGATGTTTGAGACATTAGTCCAGTTGTGGAAAGACAAAGTTATATTTTTATTTGGTACGTTTATCGAAGTTGAGGTAGAGTTTATTTGAGTATTGTTCACAGCTTCAGAAACTTGCGTCTCAGGGTCGTTTTGTACTGTAAAGATTGGAGAAGGTGGTCCTTGAGGCAGTGGGCTTGATATAATGTGTTTTGAGGTGGAGCTTCATTTAGAAAAGTAACCACATTTTGAATTGTAAATACCTACTTTTGACTTCTTTGCGTGATGACCATCCGATTACCTTTTTAAAAATGCCAATAACTTCGTATATGTATTAATCTGGATGTCGTGTTTAATGCTTATTGTCGACCTGAGAATAGAGTAGATGCACCACAGACAGGCTACTTGACTTCTTTGTGGACGATAAATTTAATGCTGGAAATAGACCTGAAGCACTGATTCAGACACAGACCACCTTTTGCAGTTTTCCATTTGTCGAAATCGTTGTAGGCTTTTCAGGTATTTTTCCTTTGACTTCTCTGGGAATAGATTATGAACAATGCCTAAGGCATCCAATTTAATCGACTCCCGAGTTAAATCACTTTCGTCACTCGACATTTTAACGGAACTTTTCTTCTATTTTGATATATTTTTATAAAATCTTTGCAGTTATTACGTATATTATTGTAGCGTCTTACAATACTCGCGGCTTTTATTTTCAAATGTGTTCCATTCAGCTTGCCGTGGCTAGCTCGATTTAAGAAAAAGTTCGATTTTGAAATAAGTTCGACGCGGCGCTGGCCCCGGCCTTCGAGTATTAGGTCGTATTAGTTGACCTATTATTACGAAATTAGACTTTAAGGCCATTGCAAACATTACACCCCGGCTAAAGCCAAGAGCTTTGATGACTTGCTTTACGTTAGGTTTGCATGATATGTAATTTGGCATTGTCGAGCAGGTGGTGTGAAAAGGTAGTATAATATATAGCATAAGTAAATATTATGCGTGTATGTGTGTGAGAGCGTCGTCAGTGGCCTAATGGCTTAGGAGGTCGACTCGTGATAGTAAGGTATTATTTTTTTTTTTTTGGGGGTGTTGAGATGGGCCTTGTGAGCCACTTCGACCATTGCTGATCTTTTGTGGCAGCCCTTAATTTAAAGTTCACCGCAAAGGCCAGTTGCGTCCAGGAATTTCCAGATGCTTTGGGCAGTGAGGAGTTGTATCTCTTGTGGGTCCATGATATGTCGCCCTAGGTAGATACTTCTATTACGCATTAGTGGTCCGCAAGAACAGAGGATGTGCATAGCTGTCTCCTCTGTTTCTTGACAGAACCTAGTTACAGATAGTAAGATAACGAGTTGTCCTGTACCCCCGCGGTCACGATACTGTACCTACCAATGAGTTTTTCTAACTGAAAAAACATCGTGAGGAAACCTGCACATTCGAACAGCTTAGTGTGTGAGAGGGTAATGGCGGTGGACAAAGGATCCTTAAAAGGAGTCGAAGTGTATCTGAAAATACCTATATCTCTAAAAATAGTTAGGTTAGGTTAGGTTACCTATATATTATGTGGTGGCCATTCAAGGACTTGAGTACTAAAAAAACTACAGGCTGTTAATAAATCAAACACACTTAATTTTTTTACAAAATAAAATCTTATTAGGAATATGATGATAGGTTCTATGTAACTTTAAGAGTCATTAATTATTTACAGTTTTATTGCATTACTTATAGTTCAAAATAATAACAAGACAAAAACTAGAAACTACCATAAATTACAACAACGTATATTTTATCAAAAGTTCACTATTTTCTAAGCCCTCTCACTCTCAATTCTAACTCCAAATATGCTTTCATGGAGGGGTCTTCTACCATCTTGAGGATCTTTTCAGCTATCTCTGGACCGGCACTGTCCATTTTCTTTGTTAGGGTCTCGGCCCAGACAATAAAGACACAGTTGGCACAGCCCGATTGACAGCATGCTGTTGGCGGCTCATCTATTGATGCCTATAAAAGAACACAATTAACATTACACAAAAAAAGAAGTATATTAAACCTGGCTATATTAATATTTATAGTTGAAATTTGAATACTATGAAATCTTCAAAAATATATGAGTATACAAATTCTAAATTCATAATTCTAAAATTCAGTAAATTGGCCACATGTGGGCTCTAATACATTGGTAATATAGAGTGAACCTACTAGCCGTATGTAACAAGACAATGCCCCCTCTGATGTCTTTACAGTATTTACAGTTAATCTCGGCAGTAGATTTTCTGTCAGTCAGTCAGTCAAAATAATAGACTCACCATACAATAAATTTTGCCAATTGAATAGGTCATTTGTAAACTAGAGTTAAATTCCTAATTACCAATGTGGATCACAAATCAAAGGAAATGCTACCTTCCTTATATTATATGTAATTAGAATAACCACAATGATTTGACAAGTATGTAAAAATACAAAAGTTTAGCCAACAATGAATGAGTTTCATGTTAAATGTTAAACTGATCTTGAATTTTGGGACAAAGGACAATGCCAGATCTTGGCTTAAAACACTTTAAAAAAAACCCGCACATATGAAGGATGTTGATATGACCTGTTTTGTATGAGATTTAAATTCAGTATTTTATTACTTGCACATTTAGGGAACTTGTACGAAAAATAGAGCCATCTATTAAGATAGGTACTTTGTAAATAAGACATCTTGCGAATAATGTGTTGTTACGATTATTTCTAAATATTTTTTTTAGACAACTTATTCAGAAAAACTAACACCACAGCATTGTTTTAACCATTTTTCTACATAAAATTAACCCAATTCTATAATTATCCGTCACAATTTTTTCTTAGGCTAAAGCTTCGCTGGAGACCTGACATTGTTCATTTGGTGTAGGTACCTCTACGCTATCAGAAATTACTGACTATATCAACAAACACCTACATCTTTAGCAATCCTCTCCAATTCTTTTTCCTTCTCGGCGTCAGCGTCTGACTGGGTAGTACAGTACTTTATTCCGTACTTGATTTCTTTTTTTATCGCAAGTGGCAAGAAGCCTGATCTCTGAAATAATAAATGGTATGAAATTAGATTGCTACTTTACTTTTAAGGTCACAATATACTTTGTAATTACTCACAATCATGTTGTAATTTGAGATTATTGGGTTCATCTAATTGACATTCATTGTGATATTATTCAGATTTGTTTATATAATTGTTGGCAAAAAAACTTCTAATGATATATCCAAACAGAGCAGCTGTATGTATACACACATCACACATCTTGATCTTGACATTTTGACAATGACATAATTTGACAGACATACCTACCCTATAATCTGTACCATTGACACCTGTCGCTGTCGCTTTGACAAACTGTCACTGTCATTACTGTGTCTTTTTTATACGTTTTGTGCTTACTATTCGCAACTGACATTGGCACACGCCGCTGCCATTAAAGAGAAGAAGAAGATTGCTTACTTTCGAAGAAAGTCGAGTGTATTTTCCATGAGTAAAGTAATAACTAACATAATTAACGAACCCTCGGATAGTTGTTAATGATGAAATATGTAGAAACAGTTTCATAGACAATTACATCACCGGATATATAGTGCTTAACCCTTCGTCTGTGGAAGGGTAAAAAAAATACTGAATTCGAGTCTCTTCTAATTTTGGAATAATCCACAAAAAGAAATCGAAAAAAAGTACAAAAAGTGATACCAAAATTTGGTCAGGATCCTTATCAAACACAGACGAAAGGTTAATCGAATTTTTCTTACTGAGTCTGTGGCTCCCCGGAAGTATATCGTCCGTCATTTTTGATCTATAGATTTTACAAAGTCGCTACAATTTAGATTAACAATTTTGTGGGTTTATTAAGTGGTTTTATTGAAATATTTGTGCTGGCGGCTAACTAGAGCGGCTGATTCTCTTCGTGTCGTAAAAAGCCACGTGTAAGGTAAGTAGCAACATGTAAATTTTCATGTAGCGTTCATTCTGTTTCTGATAAGCTTGTGCCTGTAATGATGGAGCCGATGTCGCTTATATCTGTTATTGTAGCGTCTACTGAAGCGTGCGTCACTGTCAATGCACTTTCATGGATATAAATAACGATTTCATTCACCATTTCAATGCGCGGATTATATAGAGTTTTTTTTATTGAAACGTCGATGGCTTGGGCGATTCCAGAAACGCTCATTCACCAGTTCACCACGTTTACTTGAAACTTAATCACTTCATTCTATATTCAAATTATCTTCTGTTCCGTAGCACTGAAAGTTTGCTAGCTCATTTCTAACTACATGGCTGTTCGATTTTTAAATGCAGGTTTTATTTTTTAATATTATTTGTAATGACTAGAGATGGGGAAAAGCGTTACATTTCAATCGCCGTGACTGTCGTTCCCGTTCCAAAAAAATCACTGCGAAATATCACCGTGACTTTGTCACTCCTGTTACTCACATAGCGATCATGATATAACGTAATTTTAATCGCACCTGTATTCGCATCACGGTATGATATGCGTTCCGGATAGAATATTTCGATATTTTAAAGTAGAAATAGACATAGGTATTATTATAGGTAACCGTTGATCCGTAATAACCTTAACACTTTTACAGGTTTAAACTTTTTACAATTATTTGATATGTACATAATTTACAATTTATACACTATGTAAGTACATATTTTTTTTAATGTGTGTCGGCATAATAATTGGCATTCAAATATTTTTTAAATCAGTTTAATAGTTCTGAACATTGTCCTCAACAAACAAACAAACTACCTAACTAACAATCAATCAATCAATCACCTCTCTAATATTACTATAGATCCAAACTAAAGGTCAGTTTTTTCATTCGCCATTTCTATCAGATAAAATCTTTTTGGGCCGGGTTGTGAGTGAACGAGAAAGTATTCACGACATTCACGCCTTCTCATTTGCACTCGCGGGCGTCGCCACATAGCCTTTTAAGACTATTTCCCACTGAGACCGAATAGCGCGGAACGAACCCCGAGTCACTGATACCAAACGCTGTAAAGTCGTGACGTGACAGGGTCTCTCTCTCTCTAGGTAGGAGCAGTAGGAGCGAAGGAACGACCTATGTGATTTTGTAACGTTGATCGCTCGTGAGAAGTCACAGTGATACTTTTAGACGACTGAGCGCTGTGACTTTTTCATCGTGACGTTATTTATCAACCATCTCTAGTAATGACTGTGGTGAACGCGTTCTGATATAAGTACTTTAGTTCCCTGGTTTATAATGAGGATAAATTTAAACATAAATCAAGAGTACTATAACTGTTTTCCTTCTCTTCAATAAGTTTTAACTAGTTCTGATACTGACCCCTACTGTTCTTCTAGATCATCATCATGTTATTCATCATGTAAAAAAAATATTTTGGGTTTTTATTCTGATGAAGGTAAGGCTTGTAGTGTTTTAGACATGCTTGTTATGAAAGAAAATAAAAGAAACAAACTTACATTATCTGGTATTAAAGAGGATTAACAACTAGGGGCAAATATCTGGATATTGGTGGATGTTAAACATCTTTTTTTAAATGGCAATCATTTCTTACCCTGAAATTAGAGTTCTAGGTCTCCCTACAGTTTTCTTGCTAGTCTAGTCTCATGTGTTACAAAAACTTCAATTCCTATTGAAGATATTCCTATGACTTAATTTAAATTAAAACAAAACTTAATTTTATTGAGAGAACCTTATAATTAGACATCCATTTTTTGAGCTCGAAACTCCCAGGCGTCCCCAGGACACCCTACCAACATTTGATCACAATCAAAATATACAAACATTGATTTATATTTATATAGATTTTATAGTCCATTTAGAAGAAGAAAATCGTGTACCTATTTGTTTACATAGTTTACTTAAAATAACAGTCACCTGATTGTAAATTTTATATTGTTCTAGAATAATGTCGGGTGAACCTGAAGTAGCACACACTCCGGAAGGCGAGGAAGAGGAAGAAATCAAGACAACATACAAGCCTCCTCCAGAGAAGACCATTGAGGAGATTCTAGCTGCAGACCAGGAGGATGAGTCGCTGAGGAAGTATAAGGAAGCACTGTTGGGCCAGGCCCAGACAGGGACTGTTGTTGTTGGTATGTTAAAATCAATTAAAGACACATTGCTAAAATATCATTAGACAATGTATCTATGAGCAACTGCTACTATATTAGAGAACATACATAGATACAGAAATACATTTTTATTTAATAATAACATAAGGGTGATTCCACAGGCGTAACAACCGCCGTCAGTCCCATTGAAAGAATGAGCTACACCAAGCAGCTAACATTCACACAGAGCTCTGTTACCGTATTCTTGCCACAATTGATCGAATTTTAAGTATATTATGGCCTATTTCTTTAATACTTAGGACAGCAGACTGACGGCGGTTGAACGCTGGTGGAATCACCCATACTTGTGTTTGCTGTTATTTCTGGTATGTTTAAATACTTTCCCCCTTACTAATTAACGTTAACTAATGGTGGTATAGCTATACAATGTTTTATCTTTATCTGTCATTGTGACATTTGAATTTGACAGATAAGGACAAAACATTGTATAGCTATACCACCGTTATAGGTGAAAAACTTAAGTAAATTACCTCTTGCATGTAGTTGTAACACATCTGCATAGACTGTTCGCAATTCTATGTTTGAAATTTAACGCAAATTCCATATTAGTTTTGTACACAACTACATGCAATAGGTCATTTACTTAAGTTTTTCACCTATACTCTACGATTATTAGTGAGGGGGTTTGTCTCTAGCGGTGAGAACCTTTAATTGGTTTTTTGTTATATAATTTAATTTCTATCTTGTTTTGTAAGCTGTTGGAAGTGTTGGATCTCCAATAAATCATAAATAAATAAATAAATAAATAAATAATAAATATACTACTAAACACGAACATTCCCATACATCACACACGTTCACACATATTTAGAGAATCACTTACTAAGATTATTAATGTGCATTTTGCTTGTTAGAAAAATGAAATATTTGGCAGATGATAGAAATCTTACACACGTATTTAGAGAAACACTTACTTCCTAGGCAGGGTCAATATAAACAACAATGTGACTATTGTTGTTTATTAATAAAAATCTTGTTGAAAAATACTAGTACTGTTACACATGTTACAACATAAATAAGTAAGTCTTCCTTGTTTACAGCACCAATCACTTTAATTATTATTGTTGGTCTACTTTTTTATAACTTTGTAACCAGGAAAACATTTTTTAATACCATTATTATTATGAAACATTGGCAACATGAGACACAAACACAAATACAAGCATAAAAACTGAGGTGTTGTGACTTATTTTTTTATAGCCACATGATCATTATAAAACCTTTACTATTAAACAAGCAATATTATAACGAATTTGGAATGGATTTATTTTGGGTCAACTAATTGATCTGTCAAGTGATCATATTCAGGAAAAATGGTTTTCAACCCAAGCAACGCTCGGTCTTCGGATCTTTATATTTCAACACTAGCTTCTCAATTGTGCCCGTGACTTGGCCTGCTTAGAATTAGTTATTCAGCCATCCTATGTTGCAGGGAATTTCGATTAGGTATCGTTATTCAATCGGTGACTTTCCGGGATGAAAAATAACCTATGTGTTAATCCAGGGTATAAGCTACTTCCATTTTTATCAAAATTCATACAGCCGTTGCTGCATATGGAAACTTTCGCATTGATAATATTAGTAGGATAGGATAATAAATGAGTCATCACTGTCATCTCATCCTCATCACTCTCTGTGAGGTTCTCTTTTAAAGTTTATTTTAATTATTAATGATTTAGCCTGATACAACTCGTGATATTACTAAGTAGTATAAGATTATATTAACAAGGAATTTTGTTTGACTCAATAAATGATAGTTTGGTCTTATCATTATTATCAGTGACTGTATCACGTACTGATAAAATACTTTTTTCGTGAAATATGGTGTTTTGTACCTTGCCTATATGCATTATAAGAGTGAGTTTTAAACTACACTGTACTTAAAATACAACTGGTTCTTATTGCAAGACGAGTTCTAAGTAACTTTAAATCAAGAACTCAATATGACACAAGTATGAATTAAATATACTCGGTATATTTAACGAACTTCCTTTCCAAGATGACATCTCTTAAACACCCCACCGCCTATAAAGCTCTAGAAACCAAATACATACATACATACATACATTCACGCTTTCATTCCCAGAGTGGGGTAGGCAGAGCTACAGAATTACAAACAACTCTAAAAACTTGTTGTTAATTCTGTGACCACATTTTACACAATCAGGCTAAGATGTTTACCATGTGTATATTATTGACAGGTTGCAAGCCCATCGCCTAACAAAACTACAAGTCTTTATTCCCTTAGTCGCCTCTTACGACTTCCACGGGAAGACATGGAGTGGCACTATTCTAAGCCGGCATCCACACGGCCAAGAAATCATCCCTCTAGAAACCATCCCGATTAAACTTGCTTTCTTTAATTCCAAATTGGTCCACCTGTTTGGGACCTACGACGCCACAGATACAGATACACATACATACACAGATTCACTCTAGGTACTCCACAGATACCTATACTCTTCCACACACCACCTCTGATTTTTCGGGGAGTTTAAACAGTCGCTCACCTCTTTGATTTCGCCACTTACACCTCTACCCTTCTATGTAAACATTTATAACGGGTATATACCTACGCCGTTGGTGGATGTACGTCAAAGAACGACCTAACGACTAGGTCGAGACTCGAGTCCCGTCGAAACATTTATTAACACGACGTCGTTGAACTTACCCACCCCTAATTTGTAAACACACTGAAGCCCTTCGTTTCTCACAGGCCACCATGTTGATGGCAAATTATTGAAATTAGGTCACTGCATTCACTCAGTGACCTATACCTCGTGAGTCTCGAGAAAACTAGGTTTTGCCTGTGACATCGTCCGCGTAAAGCTACGGTCACTCAAATTTTATAGGTAAACAGTATCATATTATGTCCTTCCTTGGAGATCAAGCTATCTCGATAGCAAATTTCGTCTAAGTTTTTTTATTGGTTTAGCAGTGAAGGCGTACCGAACAGATAAGACAGACAAACTAATAGTGATTTATATTTTGATGCAAGTGCGGTAAGTATGTCTTGGCCCGAGCTGCAAGCGCGGGATAAGACTCGGGAAGAGAGGGATTATGACAGTTCCGCGCGTGTATCAAACTACGTTTTTTAATACATATGCGAAAAAAATACAAGGAAACAAAAATAAAACAGTAATTAAGACACAATTTTACTTACATCTTAGTCTGATAAAAAAATAAAGTGCAATTTGAACAATTTACGGCAGAAAAATACAACTTTCCGCACGATTTACACCTACAAAAAGTACCACTCTTTAAGAAACAGTATTAAAAAAAATGTAACCCGCTCGTGGGCCAGCTAATGTTCAATCCCCATACCAAAAAAAACAAAAATTATGATAAATGTAGTTCCTTTTAAATATATATTGTAATCTTTTCCCCAACAGATGCCAGCGACCCTCGCAAGGTGATTGTCAAGAAGTTGGCTCTCTGTGTGGCCGGCCGAGACGACCTGGAACTAGACCTGACAGGGGACCTCACTAACTTGAAGAAGCAGGTTGGTTATATTTTAGGGAAGCAACACGTGATGTCTGAAGAAGACTAGCATTTATTTGCTGGGGTTTTGGTGGGATGAATGATGAATGTGGTTAGAGTTCCAAAATGATCCGCACGGTGAAAGCGTCAGTCGAATGACACCAATTACCGTCGACGTAAAACTTAATCATACATAATCAGACGCCTTTATGATGTCTCTACTGCTGGGTACTCTCTTGATGAGCCTATAAAAATAAAAAAGTAGCCCACTTTTCGTTTTTAGGGTCTTCAGCGCTTCCCAAAAGAAAACACGGTCAAAATGTCCTAAGAAACTTGACACGAGAGTTTTTTTTATATCCTACCTATTATCAAATTACTAATCAATAGGAAGATAACCTCCTCCTTTTTTGAAGTCGGTTAATAAATGAGAGTAAACCTGCCAACGTTAATTAGGACACAGTCATAAACCGCCTGCAGAGCGCCTGGGTGGATAGATGATGGCGAGAGAATTTACGATCCGTTGCAACGTACGTCTTGCGCGACTGTAGGCATACATCTCGCTCTGCTGGTTGTGTAAATTGGGATTTGTTTATTTTCTCGCTGTCTGTTTTACAGTCTATACAGTACAGTGCGATAGTTCTTAGAAGGTGCTTTGGGTTTGTACTTGTCTCTCATTCACTCTCAGACGCTCTTATTAAGAGTGAGTGAGTGAAAAGTGCAAACCTGAAACACCTATGTGCTCACAGACCAATTATGTGTAGCAAGGAGAGTATTCGATTTAAGTAAAAGTTGTTGTCCTGTACTGGATTCATACAAACGATTCACTCAGCAGTGTTACAAGTCCAGTTGTATTGGACTGGCTTTGTAGCTTAGGTTGTGATTGCAAGGTACCGAACTCGAAGCTTTCGTACTTTTAAGTACATAACTATTGCGTACTTAAGTACTGTGATGGTCCATGCCTTTAATGATCGTGTAGGTAGGTACATCAAATTTAATGAGTTAATGGTTCAATACCTCACTATCACCCAGGCATTTAACGCGTATGCATTTTTAAAGAATGCGGGCTTTGCTTTTTAAACAAAAGATATAGCACTTGTGGAATAATCTAGACAAAGGGACTGGCGGCAGCAGATGCTTAATGTCTAGGGTCCTGGTCAAATATTTCGTCAAATATCTAATATGCTAATATAGCTAGAGAGAGATCTTTCTAACGGTTGCACTTAGTGTCAGATAATGACGATCAAATGTGACGACATCTTTTTTTATGGTTTGGAGTTAACAAACGAGCACACCACCTGATGGTAAGTAGGATCTGTGACCCATAGCCATTTGCATTCTCAAAACTGCAATCCTAGGATCACAATAAAGTTACAGACCCTGAGGACTAAGATGGAATGTCTCTATACTAGTAATTTCACCGGTTGACGAGGTACTCTTATAAATCATTGCCGAAGTGATTTCGTCACGGCAGGTGGACGTTAGACCACAGGCCCGTAAAGACGCTTGTCGCAATTTGTTTCGTTATTAGATTTTAGCTGGCGATCGTCCAACGTTAGCATACAGGATGTGGTGATAAGGAAACATCAAAAGGGCTTTAATGTGTGCGCAAATAAATAGTTTTTGTTGAAACTTGATTTAATTACAATTAGTTAAATACGCTTTAGATACGCAATACTTTATTGAGTTTAAGTTTAGAAAGATGTTTGAACACATAGGCTGGGCACTGGATGAATGGCATGCATATAGAGCATGTTTCAGATCGTTACATTACAGATGATTTTATTTCCCAAGCAGTCGTCGTATTTAATGCGGTCAACGTTGCTTGGAATAATTTTAGAGACTCGCCTTCCTTGCTCTTTAGAATCCTTAGCAACCTCGAGTGTCCTTAAAGATTTGCTTTAACTATGTTTATGTTTTAAATTTAATGTATCATGGACGGGATTATTAAATTGTAAAGTAATCAATGACAGAGTCGATGATAGGTCGTGGATCGTGGTTTTCCTTCCGGTGATATCAGATTCCGGTTAAAGGACTAATGACGTGTTTGTCGTTTTACATTAATTCATTGTTCGGGAACTTATATCGCAACTGAGTTTATTTGAAACGTGGTACTGCGAAATGCGAATAGCCGAAGTTATTGACCCTTAGATATTCCCATGTTATTTAGATGAAGATATTTTTTGCATTTTCACGCTTTCCAAAACAAAAACAAACTTATTTATAGTATAGTAAAATGTACCTACAGTATAAGTTGTGTTAATATTTACCTAATAACAACTGTATATACTATATATCATACCAAACAGACCCATTTCGTTCATATTAATCAAGTTAAGGGCCTTCCTACCAGACGTTTCAACAAAAAAACGGAATGGACGGACGGGACGTTGGTTTAAAGACGGCCTTGGAACTGCAATGCAACCGTGTCCTCGTAACCTGAACATGCAAAATTGGTTTTTATCGATTGTCGCTCAGTGTCCTTTCGTTGTTACATCCTGTATTTAAATGATCGATGTTTTAGCATAGAACGTGCCGTTCTAAATAGTGCACGGAGTTTGAACCCGTGACGTTTGCATGCTAATGAAATAGCAAATGTGGTTTAATTTTTAAAGTAATGTTCGCTTTTTATTTGGCCAAATTTTAGTGCAATAAAGAATTCACTTATCAAGCGACAAACAAGTCACGGGTAACTTCCGTTATTACCCGAATGTGTCAGAAGGTGGGTTATGTTTTTCCGGTGTATGTATTTATCAAAATGTATGTGATTTGACGCAAGCAAGAATACGCCACTTGTGCTAGCCGTACAAGATATAAAGTCGGGTGGAGAGTGTGCCAAAAGTGGCATTTACTCCACAGACACAGCTCTCAAGTAAAATGGTGAAGAATCTATCTTTTTTTTTTCAGGTGTTCGTAATCAAGGAGGGCGTGCAATACCGGATAAGGATCGACTTCGTGGTCCAGCGTGAGATCGTGCACGGTCTCAAGTACGTGCAGAAGACGTACCGGCTCGGCGTGCCCGGTGAGTCATATGATTTGATTACCTGCGTCATTGCGTCTTAGAACTGTCGAGTAGCCTTCCGTTGTTTTCTTTTGGTATTATCAAACCGCGATTATAATACGATCCGAAAGTACCGTTAGCACTACAGTACTACTACTACTTAATAATACTTTAACTTACTTAATACTTTTGATTAATAAATATAATCATGTCAATCTATGATATCTTCATAATTTAAGTGGATTGCGATACTAATAAAAGTGTCTCTCCCCTTTAAACCTAGTCCGATTTTTACGATTTTTGAATAGGTTGTAGATTTTATGAAAAACTATGTCCTTTTCCTTTCCTATAAAATATTTCTTAAAGGAAACAAATCTAAAAATAACAAAAACGGAAACGTACCGACCTTTTTCGTAATAACTACAACATATTCAAAAATCATGGAAATCGGACTTGATTTAGTAGGTGAGAAACGTTATCGCCCGGAGCTTGCATGGACAGTTTTGACAGCTACGCGATTTAAGCGCCTCTTAATAATAGATTTATAAAGTTTGCTTTTACCATAAAGAGTCACTACATATTTCAACTCTATTCTTGGTAAATGTTGTGTCATTTGTATTAAAATATTAATATGATATTAGACATCTGTCATTATTTTTCACTTCATTTTCATGTTATCGAATCGAACCTATTAAAAAATACATTTTGTGTCGAGAAATTATCTTCAAAGGAAATAGCATTTGTATATTATTTAAGTAACATCTTTTGATGCTTTTTTCAAGCTTTAGAACTTCATCGTACTGACATAAATAAATTCATTTATGTGCACACTACACCATTGACAATGTCATGTCATGTATTAATTCAACAAAAACGACGTAATTATGTGCTCGATCCTATTCTAATCGCGGTTTGATAATATCTTGTGGGTAGTAAGGAATGATTGTTTGAATGAATAATATATATAAAGATGTATTCGTTGGGTAGTGTATTTAACAGAGCGTTAACGAAAAAAACACGGGGTACAGTTATAATAAGTCCAGGGGGTTTGGGTAAAAGCAGGTCAGTTTAGGTTGAAAGGGGCAGAGCTATGGCAGTCAAACTGCACTGTCCCTTTCTCTTAACCTAGACTGAACTGCTTTAGTATGTCATGGTACATGATGCTAGTTAAAACGCCATGTGGTTATGTTTGTTTACAAAACTCAATCAGAAATTTATTAGTTTTTTTATTTTACTTAGTAATACTGTTTTATAGAAGATGAGTCACTATATATTTGGTTATTAGCTTTTGCCCGCGAGTTCGTCCGCATAGAACTCCGCTTGTGTTATTATTACGGAAGTGGAAAAAAACAGGTTTTAGCCGTTTATGTGCGATTGGAAGACTATATATCCTTAATAATGCTTTTCATGGCCTTGCTTTTGATATGCTATAGGAGTTATACGAGGAATATTCCGCTTAATGGATGTAATCATGGAAGACTTATATGTGCCACGGATTTCCGGAGTTGCATGTTTCCAGCGAAATCGATAGCGTCAAGGCCGGCGAGTACCTTCCATTCATTCGGTTTAGTTCACTCGAGCTGGACCCTACCTACCTAAGATAAAATCACTTATAGTGCTCCAATGAACAATCGCGGTAATAAATCTACAATAAGGCAGAGAAAAATCACATATCATCCTCATCATGTCAACCTACGTCCAACTTAGCCAACCAAGCTAGACCTACACAAAAGAGCTCCGTGAAACTAGTCCTTAGAATTATGGATTCTATTAAGAGCATTTTGAACCGACGCTTAAATGTAGCTGTCAAAAGTTTTCTATACAAATTTATCTCCGGATGATAAAGGTCACAGCACACATATCAACTCGGAAAGGGATCGTCACCCTATCAACTCGAGCCGTTCAGTATCATTTGTATGAAACTCCCTACTGCAACGCACACTTATCGGCATCGGAACGGCAACGCCTCACCTCGGCACGAGCTAGCAATCGTCCACTGAAAAATGTATCGTATTAACACAGGTCAAAGTTCCCTTTTCAATGTTTCACTTTGAGTTGATCCCTTTCCGAGTTGATATGTGTGCTGTGACCTTAAAGTTTCTCGATTTAGAGGGAGAGAAACGTTGAGTCACTTTGACAGTGACATAGGTGCCACGTGTGTTTGCTATACAACCCTAACCTAACCGCGGGTATTTTTGGAAATCTTGAAAATGTTATCTGACTCGGCTGAACACCAGTTTATGACAAACAATAATTCGGACAAATGAGTTATGACAAACGTTATTAGAGATTCCGAGGGATACCCTTATCCCTATCAAAGGTACTGTCAGACTTACATCACTGTCAGGTGGAAATTTCAGATATAGCCAACATATTTGTTTTATTAATTACATTAATATTGTTTATAAATAGATTTGGCCAATTTTTTTCAGGACCAGTAGGATGAAATTTAAAATATTTTAACAACCATCTCTCAGATTAGAATTTTGATTTAAAATCAGACTGCAGTTTCGAAAGGTAATTTAAAAAAAGTCATTAATTAAAAAAACATCGGATCATTATCTATCACCATTATTAACATCAAATGTAACATTGAAATTGTTTTTAATACCTATTTAAATTGTACCAAGTGTTACAAGTGCAATAAGTAATTTGGTTGTAAAAATCACTTCGATTGTAATTTAGTTTTTCTTAACAGTAATATTTTTTATTTCGGTTCATTTTTTTATAAGTGCGTCTCCTATTTGTGTAAGTTATTCCTTATTACTTATTTAAACCATATTTTGTTTAATACCCGTTTTGGTCTTGAATTAAAAATCCGACTTTAGCATAAAAATAAACGCGACAATAATTTAACCACTACCGAGAGAACAAATAAAACTATCGTCAACGGACTCGCAGGCAAAAGCTATACATAATCGTGTGTTGTTTTGTATTCATAATTCATAATTAACATATGATTTTATTGTTCCACGCGCCTTTGGATCATAGTGCCCGGTATGTACCTATTGGTATTCCGATTGATATGCACGGTGACAGTCTTGTTAGAAATATTGATTTTTGTAGGATAGACACTTGTAGTGTAGTATAGACACATTTCATAGAGTATAATTATAATTCATAATCATTTTTGAGTGGTTTGTTGCGTAGGATGCATCCTAGATCATGTATTTAAGTCTTAAAAAACATGCACGGATGGAAAAAATCATGGGTCCTGGACAACTACACTGGCACGCAAAACTAAGTATCACACTTTTAATACTAGCTAGTATTAAACTTGTGATACTTAGTTATGCGGGCCAGTGTATATTAAATCCGCAAGTTAGATCATTTTACTTAAAGGAAACATGTTTTTATTTTTAAAAAGAAACAAAACTGCATAAATATTTCTAAAATTCGCTTGTCTCGCCGGAATTGCACCAGCTTAAAATTCAAATAATAAACACATTTTTTTAAGCATATTTAAGTACGGCTACCAAGAGGCTTGCTACTTTTGACGCTGACTATATTTGATACGTATTTAACTCACATCGCACCGCATGCCGACTCGACCTTGTTGTGGCGCGTTGACTCATTGGGATCGCTTGTGATTGTGTGGACAATAACAATTGAAAGGAATATTTTAGATAATGTACACTTAACGACATTTAAAGCTTATTTTATAAAGAATATATCTTTCTTATATACTACTAGCGATCCGCCCTCGCTTCGCTTCGATTTATGTGAGTTTTCTATAACACCCGTACATAAATTAGAATGTATTAACCTTTTGTGAAAAATTATCTTACGTGTGGTGAAAACCGTATTGAAGTCCATTGCGTAGCTTGAAAGATCTTAGCGTGAATACAGAGGGGCAGACGTCGAAAAGCGACTTTGTTTTATATTTTGTAAAGATTATAAATTTATAAATGAGGTTTCATTACTATTGAATTTCATAGAACAAAATTTCAAATTGACCTAGTCTGTTTGACTGAATCCGAAAGACGTTGTTTCCCAAAATACCTAAATGTTGAAACGTACGTTTCCTTCAAATACCGAATTACGGATGCGACTGTCTTTTAGAATGTCTTAAATCCAAAACATCTAAGAGGTAAAGTGTCAACACTTCTTTTCAAGGATTCGGCCAGTACTAAAGAGGATAGGAAAGCAGTTGATTTTAGATTTCTAGCAAAATCTGGGGAAGCTCAATCATTATGAGACCACCAATTCAGTCTTGTTAAAAATTGGGTACCTATTTTTATAAAAATAATGGTCTTCGTTATTTAGGCATTTTGATATCAATTCGTTTTGAAATCTAGAGGTATTATGGTGTTATAACCTCGTAAGGCCCAGGGTGCAAGGCAATTTAATTTGAACTGTGTCGCAATGAGAATAAGGTTTATTTACCTATGTTCATGAACTGAAAATGGCATTATCGAACAAACGTAATTGAACTTTATTGCCTTGACGGTAGATTCAAAGTCCCACTCACAAAAAACTCCCTGTTTGTATTACGGTGGGTCTTACGACGTTAAATATATCTTATAAATAACTGAGAGTGTGTAGGTAACTTTAGATTTTGTCACAAGTACAGAGTTGTGTACTTTGAATTGACAACAAATTAATCTATGGGTTAGAGCTAGCTAGCTAGATGGGCTAAAGTGTGAAAAATGAGGTAACCACATAATACCACCCACAATACATTTAAACAGCAAAAGTGAAATTTTGCTCCATATTCATCACTTAGCAATTAAACTACCTCGTGTCAAATATTAGAAATCATTTGCTAACCGTCATAAAAATCCCACCGCACAAGTGATGGAAGCTTACACCAACCCAAACTAACTTACAAACCTTCTGTTTCAGTGGACAAAATGACCCACATGGTCGGCTCCTACCCGCCCAAGGTCGAGATCCAGTCGTATACCACCCCTCCCGAAGACGCCCCCTCCGGCCTCATGGCGCGAGGGTCCTACACCGTCAACAGCCTGTTCACCGACGACGACAAAAACGTTCACCTCCAGTGGGAGTGGAGCTTCGAAATCAAGAAGGATTGGAAGGATTAGCTTGGATGGCTGCGGTGAGCAGACTGGTTTGGATATTTACATTGGAAATTAATTAGTTGGGTTGGAAACTTGGAATACTGATTTTCTTAATAAAAAGGGCACATCTGTAACTTTACCGTTTCACCCTTGGACACCTTTGTATCCAAAGAAAAGCGGTAAAGTAAAACAGTATTTTATCGACAGTTCCTATATGTTTAAAAACTAAGGAATTCCTAACACATTTGTGTACTCATTTACGAGCTGGACTCTTAATTGGTTACAAAGCAAAGCATTTTATAACTACGATTATACACAAAAAGTTTTTCGTAAATAAGCAACAAAGAAATGCTTGCGTTTGGCTAGTTCTGGCGCGTATCCATGCTGACGGAAGTTTGTAATGAAGATGTAATGATATTGTCGCTATTTAACGTAGCATATTATTCAACACGATTTCTTCGTCAGATGTGCCTTTTAATTAGCAACGGCAGAATACATTCTGTGTTACAGTTAAAAGAACCCGTTAATACGGCCATTCTTTCTTGAACTAGGTGTAAGACGCTAGTATTCATTCCATTTTCATTATATTGAAATAGATGTAAAAGTATTTAAATGAATAAATCCCATAGAGCTTTTTACCAATATAATCAAATTTAAATAGTGTTAATGTCCAATCCAGCTGTGTCCTTATTAAGCTTGTGTCGTTTATGGTGGCTGACTGAAATATAAAATATTGACAAATTTAGAATCTAAGAGTCACTAGATATTATCAACATTTCATTGTATTCATTTTTCGTATGTTAGAACAAACGTATCGCGATTTCATTTAGTATGTAAATCCAAATTGTAATGATATTAAAGTATCCTTTATATTGGAACGCTTGGAATTGCCTTTTTACCTTTTTGAAAGTTTCCTTAAGATATTTTATATGTATAGAAATCTTACTCAAACTAAAGTATTATATATGTCATAAATATTCTCCTAATTTCAGTACATTTTACAATACGCCTTATCACCATTAGCTTGGGTAAAGTGAAAGAGTAGATTTGTACGAAAATTCCTACGATATTTTTGTACCTATTAGATACATTTTAATACTCAAACCCTAGTATATATATATTAGCTCTACGAAAGATGAATGTGCAATGTATTTATCATTTATTAGCGTATAATCAAAATATAGTTTTCATATAGTAGTATATGCAAGTGTTTTAGGGTAAACAACATAGTGTAACAGATATAGTCAGTCCACTTTCATAGCGACACATTAATGCTACCAACCGGCATTCCTAAATAAAAGCATTTCAAGCCAGGCTGAAATTTGAGTGATAGTAACAATAGATACAGTTTGAGAAAAATAACGTCAAGACTGACGTATGAATGCAAAATCATTGGGTGTGATAGAACGTTATTTTTTTTACTGTACTATGTATTGCGGCAAGAGCATAGATTTGTATTTTTTCTTTGGTATTGTAACTGAGTGGGCAAAAAATTTTGTGGTTCTAAAGTAAGAGTGTTGGAAATTATACTCTAAGGAAATGAAACTCGAAGATTGTTTGTCACTAACCTGTTCAAGATCGCTTGCCACTTAGAGATGCAGATATTACTAAGTAAGATGGGTTTTTTTACCGAGCTCATCTGGTATAAGTATCAAATGAATTACTGTCTGGGATTCGTCTTTACTACATACCCAGGTATTGATTTAACTGTAATGTTCTTTAAGTGTAAAAGTTTTCTATTCTTATAAAACATTGAGTTTTGCTTGCTCAGTTATTAAATATTAGTCTTTACATGTTTAAGAACTATTGGTGCACCAAAAATATAATATTGATAGCTCACAGTGCTTCTACCGCAAACCAGTGCCAGATAGCGTAAACAATGGCAATAATTATTAAAGTATTAACGTGGAGACCAGCGGTATTCGCGATTAGGTAAGTGTTTGAAATAAAGTACATTTAAACGCAGTTTTGGAAGTCAGACTGGGGTTACTCGTCATTTTGCAATACATTCTTTAAGGTAGTGCCACAGGGCAGTATCATAGGCCTTTAGTTGTTTCTAATTTGACTAAGCTTTTGATCGGGTGGCATTTAAAATGAATTTGCTGTTGATATTCAGGGTTGAGGCCCGGTTCTAAAAAGTCTAATATTAATAAAGCTCCTAGTAAATCAAAGTCCTGCTCAGTCCCCGTAAGTTTTACACTACTGGAATTGTCTTCCGTATATTTGCTGTGTTTAAATCTATTTTTCGACATTGGGCTTGGAACTTACATCTTAAATAAAGGGAGGTGGTTCAGTGTGTTCCACTCTTCCGGTTTTAAATATTAGTATTAAAGCATGTTTCATCACTTAAATTTACTATTATAATAACCAAAAGATAATGTTAAAAATAGAAAAGTGATGGGATATCCTGTAAGGCTTCCTTTTATTGGTATCTATGAATCCAAATATATTATGTAATAACGCCTTCCTGTAAAGACCCAACACTTGATCCCCTTCGTACTGACATTTATTTTTCTATTAGTCATTTACATATTAATATTACGTAGACTAGATTTTCTGAGGACTCGTAGGAACGTTACTTATATTCTAAGCTTCAACTGTTGGGTCTACAATTATTTGTGCTATATTTTTTATTTTTTTTATTTGTTACTTTAAAAAGTAATTGAATATTTCAATAGATGTGTAAAGATTTATGGAATGTAATAGTTTGGCCAAAAATAAAGCTTATTTATTCAAACATAATCTTTTATTCTTCCCTGATTCGGATTTTCGTTTGTCCGCATTGTCCTCCCAAACTATTAGAGATATCAGGATCAGCCCGTAATACGACATCTAGCCATAGATAGTTTAGAAAAAATAAAATTGAAAATCGGACATACTACGGAGGAATAATCACCGAAAATCTGTTACCATAGACTTTCAATGGAAAAAATGGAAAAAATGCCGAAACTTCGATTTTAAGCGGCGCTCTTCGCTCGTAACCTTTTTTGAAGCTTCATCTTGCGTTACAGACATGATGAGAAATCTGTAGCAGAGCTTACGATTGACAGCTGTCACATTTGACGTAAGGTTGTTTGTTGTAGTATGTCATAATTAAGCCGTATCCACATGCTTGGTGTTTGCCGCAAACACTGCAGGACGCAACTATATGTTAGAATGAGCACGAAGTATTTCTATCTCACTCGAAAGTATGGTTGCGTCCTGGGCCCTTAGACAAGATACACTACGCTAACTAACGTTTCTATTCGATTCGTTTTTAAACCAATCGCGTCACTGGTAGACCACGTGACTTTTCGTATCACGTCATCTTCCAGTGACGTGATTGGTTAAAAAACGAATCGAATAGAAACGTTAGCGTAGTGCATCTTGTCTGAGCCCTCAGTGTTTGTGGCAAACACCAAGCATGTGGAGCCGGCATTAGCAAACCGCTTCGCTCCATTCACACTTGCCCGGGGACGGCAAGTTCACCTTGTTTGATTTCTCTTTTCTAATGTAAGCCTATGTCTATCCAAAAATGCACACATCGACCACATTAAAGTTTGTTTTGTGGTAGTAGTCTTTCAATTTGGACACAACTCTGTATCATGTTAACATTTGTTGCTGCAATCGATCCCTAAAATCGGTAGAAACCTTATCGACCTTATGTTTTACGAACTGCTGATAACGCCGGATTTTCGCTTATGCCTACAAGGCCGTGGCCTAGGGGCCCCAGTTGCAGTACCTATAGGTAAAAAAACTTAAGTAAATGACCTCTTGCGTGTAGTCGTAAGTACCGTCATGTAAGCCCAAAAATCGGGACTTCAAAAATGGCTTCGGGATAGGGGGCCCAAATGCCAAGAGTGTCTAGGGGCCCTGGAATTTGGCCCTGGTGGATGCCAATGCTCTCAATGTCTTCGTCGTCACGTAACTCGTCGGTAACCAAGTGCCCAAGATATTTAAATGAATGAGGGTAAGGTCCAAGAAGTAACTTTCTTTTAACGCATTTAAAAACTATATCAATCAGCAGATAACGTTAATCAATACATACCTACAGGGCTCGGAAACCTGCTTATTTTTTTAACCAGCTCGTCTTTAACGTCATACATTTCAAATAGAGAATTTTCATTTGGTTTCCACTCGAACAGAATCGATATTTCGGTTCTGATAAAAGAGCAAAATGAAACCTGGTTAAGAACTATAACTGGTTGGTATTTTTTGAACAGTTCCCAAGCCCTGCATACCTATTTTTCCGTTCATAGTGTGAATATCACATTCGCAATACATAATACCTACTAGCAAAAGACAATATTCGTAAAACATGATAGGTACCTATTTACAAATAGTCGAGTTTGGTTATAGAATTTTAGAGTTTTTTTATAATTTTCGACGTGGACTGAGTCAACAACAGTGTATCGAAGAACTTAATTCGACTTTTGGCGATGAAGCACCGTCTAGGAAAAGTGTTTATCGATGGTTTGCAGAATTTAATCGTGGGCGTAGTTCGCTTGTGGACGAATTTCGCGAAGGTCGTCCAAAATCAGTGGTAGTTCCGAAAAACATAGAAGCTACGCGTGAACTAATATTGCAAGATCGACATGTGACCTATCGAGAGATAGAGGCATGTTTGGGCATTAGTGGGACCAGTATACATACAATATTGCATGATTATTTGAGCGTCAAAAAAATTTGTTCGCGATGGTTTCCACATAATTTGACAGCTGCTCAAAAACAGGCTCGTGTCGATTGGTCTAAGGAAATGCTTAAAAAATACAATTGCGGGGCTTCGAAACACGTCTACGATATTGTGACAGGCGATGAATCGTGGATCTATGCATATGAACCGGAAAATAAACAGCAGTCGACTGTGTTGGTCTTTCAAAACGAACCTAACCCTACAAAAGTTGTTCGTGCACGGAGCACCTCCAAACAAATGGTTGCCTGTTTTTTTTAGTAAAACCGGGCATATTGCAACTGTTCCCTTAGAGGAACGAAGAACCATCAATTCTGAATGGTATACAACCATTTGTTTGCCAGAGATCATGGAAACAATCAGGGAAACCAACCGCCGAAGACGAATCATACTTCACCACGATAATCCACCACTCATCGGTCGGAACATACATCAGACTTTTTGAACACTCAAAATGTCGATTTGATGGGTCACCCACCGTATAGTCCTGATTTAGCCCCCAACGATTTCTTTTTATTCCCGCACATTAAAAACGTTTTTTGACACCTGAAGCAGCGGTTGAAGCGTTTAAAATGCATGTTTTGGAGGTGTCCTAATCAGAGTGGTCGAAATGCTTCGAAAATTAGTTCAAACGCATGAAAAAATGTATAGACCTTCAAGGAGAATATTTTGAAAAGCAATAAAGCCCTTTTTGTCAAAAAATATTTTATTTTAACTTCAAATCCCGAAATATAAAAGGCAACCCTCGTAGTTGGTGATAAGTAAGTTATACTGCGCGACCAGATATTGTACCTACGCTTGCTTTGCATGCTGAATACCTACACGAACATTAATGACAATATTTATGAGACCATGTATTTTACTGTATTCTGACAAGTAAATAAATTTGAATTTTGAATTTATGAATTTTGAGCGAGAAGCTGGTAGCCAGCGATCAATTTTTAATACTTATATGTCTCTATTTTAACACGGGATCTAAATCTTTTGTTCGAGAAACAGTTTCCGCCGGCAGCGCGAACAGCCAGCGATCAACTTTTAATATTATGTCTGTGGCGACCTAGCGACATCTAACGGCAACTTGAATCAACCAACTCGCTACCTCGCTAGCGCCACCAGCGTCAGACAGCGCAACTTAAGTGTTCTACAACGCGCTAACGAAGTTTCCCCAGTCAGTTGACATATATACAACTTCCAACTTCATCCCAATGGACTTCGGTCCCCAGGCATAACACCCGCCTGGAGAGAGATCTCTCTATTAACCTCTCTTCCTACATTGGTGACCCCGACGTGATCGTCATCCTACATTGGTGACCCTCGACAATGGACAATAACGCAACCTGACGACCTTCAAGCAACGATGACGCAGTTTCACAGCAAGCCAGACAACCCGCACTGTGCACCACTAGCATTCTGTCATATCTCTATGCCTGGTGTCTACAGTGTGCACACTACTCTCACTCAACAACGCGACTCACTGCGTCCTACTACGAGTACTTCACGAGCAGGTACACGACTCACTGTGTACTCCATTCACTCCTCTTCTCCTGCTACGCTCGCCAACGCGGCTCTGAGCACTATTGGAGACATCCCTACTGCCTACTGGCACTTGCAAGCGGCAATTCATCGCACAGACTGCACGTCATCACCATCAACCTCCGGTCTCAAAGGGGTGCTGGTGTGGCGACCTAGCGACATCTAACGGCAACTTGAATCAAACAACTCGCTATCTCGGTAGCGCCACCAGCGTCAGACAGCGCAACTTAAGTGTTCTACAACGCGCTAACGAAGTTTCCCCAGTCAGTTGACATATATACAACTTCCAACTTCATCCCAATGGACTTCGGTCCCCAGGCATAACACCCGCCTGGAGAGAGATCTCTCTATTAACCTCTCTTCCTACATGTCCATTTTATTATTTTTTAACTATATCCACATACTTAAAGACGATTTAAAGGATTAAAAATATAAGAATGAGAATATTTTTTCAAGAAATATGTATATACACTCATCATCATCATCATCAGCCTATATTAGTCCACTGCTGGACATAGCCCTCTCCCATTGCACGCCAACGAGCACGATCCGTGGACACTCTCATCCAGCTCTTGCCAGCCACCTTGCGAAGATCGTCGCTCCACCTAGTCTGAGGGCGTCCTACACTACGTTTGCCGATACGCGGTCTCCACTCAAGAATACGATAACTCCAGCGATTATCGGTTCTGCGGCACAAATGACCGGCCCACTGCCACTTCAAGCTGCTAATTCGATGGGCTATGTCGATAACTTTAGTTCTCTGTCGGATCACCTCATTCCGGATTCGATCCTTCAGAGAAACTCCCAACATAACCCTCTCCATAGCTCGCTGAGCGACTTTAAATTTGTGAATCAGCCCTATCTGTCCACTTTTCGGCTCCATATACACTTATAATAATTAATTAGAATAATTTACAGCTGATGTAACCTATTGACACGAGATCTAAATCTTTTGTTCGAGAGAGCGTCCTCGCCGGCAGTGTGAACAGCCAGCGACCAACTAGGTATAATATTAACATTATGTCTGTTATTGACACGTATAGATCCCGTGGAGAGAATTTATTAGAAATAGAGTAAAAAAAGCGGTAAAGGAGTTTTTTGGTCAACTATACACTGGTCGAACTGGCATCCGGGCCCACCATAGAACAGTATCAATCACAGTGACGATGAGGATGATGAGCAGAGGTCGGAATAGGTAGTGCTTATTAACCTAAACTTGACTCATGTTCATTCATGCGCGAGTGAGATGGGAATACGTTATTGAATGAAGATGCAACAAGTTTAGGTTAATAAGCACTACCTATTCCGACCTCTGATGATGAGGTAGATTGGTACGGAAAAATAATAATATTTTATTTTGGGCAATAAATAATGTTACATTAAACCATTTTTGCTTATATCACAGGGAAACTAATTGGGTTTGACAACGCCATCAAATTAATCTAAAAAGTTTGACCGAACCTAAAGAAAAAAATGTGAAAAATGGAATTTGTATCATTGTTCTCACATGCATGATACTTACACATGTTTAATATTGAACAAAATGTTGCTTCATTTATTTTAAGCAGATTATAGGCACCCTATTATGTTTCAGAAAGATTTTAAATTGCATTTTGTCTCACTATATTTTTACTCATAGACATTACGACCAATTTTTTTTTAATTATTTATTTAAGTGAACTTTAACATGTCTGAGCAAATAAGCTTAATAATGCAGTCAAATTGTACTCATAAGTGCCCCTAGTGGGAAAGTTTCGGGGTAGTTCTGATTTCTGTCATTCTATATTTATTTTAGGGTGCTGAATCCGAATCTGAGGTTTGCTAACAAAATTTCGTGACGCAACATTGACAAAATCGCAAAAGAAGTGAAAATTGTCTGCTTTTCTTCAGACTTTTGCTTTAAACTGGGAAACTATTAACTTTTAGTAAATGGCTCACTTACAGAAAATAAAGTTCTTAAAATTCTCTACAAATATCACTATTTAGTTTTTTTTAGAAGAACCGTCCGGTCTGAAGTGCGAGTTGAAAATTGGCATATTTCAGCGGTCACTGCAAAAACCACTTTTTCCACTCCAAAACTTTACTTTTTTATTAAAAGGCTGTCAGTTAGTGAATTTTACCTAGTTTTTAAGTTGTTTCAATCAAGACCGAGGACACGTCGCTGAGTTGCTCGACAAAAACCCGCGCGTAATAGGGCCTGCTTTCTATGAGCGTCTACCCGCAGACGTAAAAAACGAATCTTCGGATGGAATATTTGGTCGCCGACTTAAAGATCTTTTATTGACGCAATCACTATATTCAGTAAAAGAGTATAGTGATAAATAGGTTAAATTGATTTGTTGTTTTTGTTTTATTTATTATTATTCCCTATTGACATGATCGTTTTAATTTGAATTGTTTTTTTTATTCAATACATTTTTTGACATTTCTGACTGTAGCTTATTTGCTATATTTTTATTTTGTTTAATTTAATTCTTATTTTTACATTTTGACTGCGTTTGTTTATTTTATTTCATTATTATTTTTACTTTATTTTTTTACACTTTGATGATCTTATTGTGAATTCATTATGATTATGTGACATAGAATAATGTAATTTTCAGTATGAAATAAATGCCTACCTACCTACCACGGAGAATTCACGTTTTGATTATTATTTTTATTGTTGAACAGTTATTATAGCTAGATTGCAAAAAAATCAAAAGATCTCAGTTAAGGGTTTTTACATTCCAATCGGCAACAATGTGCTAACTTTCTGTAGTATGTGTGTGTGTACGGTCCAGTAACACCAGCGCACACTAGCGCCCTATAAACTGGTTACTGGATCTCACCGCACACACACACAGACGCAGAACTTAAATGGCGTGCTCCCGAGCCGAGTCAGTTCAGTTTGTGACTTTGTGCACGTGCGGGGCTCTCTATCTGTATCTGCGTTCCCAGTCCCGTTGTAATAAGTATTAAAGATAATACGATTTCTACAAGTTACGTGTGGTGTTAAAAATGGCTGCCAACACATTCTGCACATCATGCGAAAGACTGTGTGAAAACTTTGAGCCCCCGGAAGACGGCTCTGAAATAGACGTAGGAAGAGACTGAAGAAAGAGACAGAGAACGCAACGAAGAAAGATGCGTACACAATGCGGAAGGTATGTCTAAATCTCACAAGTTATTTTGTAGTCATTCAGCTCTCCTTGAATTATGATCACAAGTCAGTGTTTCACCACCTCTTTTATTTTCCAGCAGAACGACCCCCGACGCTGACGATGGAACAACATGTACCGGGACCCATCGCCAGCGAAGAACCTCAGCCAGGACCTTCTAAACGACAACGGCTCTTATAATTTTTGCATATTATAATACTCATATTTGCGTTTTTTATAATAATATATAATTATAAGTAACAATATTTTAAGTAACTTTTTGGATTCTGAATTTATATAATTTCGAGCTTGGTTTTTTTTTTTAATTACTTGTGCAGAGAACTGAGAGAAGTGGGTTTTGCAAAAACTGGTGAAACATGCCAATTTTCAACTCGCACTTGAGACCGAACGGTCATCCTAAAAAAAACAAAATAGTGTTATTTGTAGAGAATTTTAAGAACTTTAATTTCTGTAAACAAGCCATTTACTAAAAGTTAATAGTTTCCGAGATATAAGCAAAAATATAAAAAAAGCAGTTTTTTTTCACTTATAGCAAACCTCAGATTCGGATTCAGCACCCCAAAGTTCATATAGAATCGAAGAAATCAGAACTACCCCAAAACTTTCCTAGTAAAAACACGATTTGACTGGATCATAAGACACCCTTCAACAATTTGAGACACTTAAACAACTCAGTCAAAAAATACTAATGAATCTCCCCCACTTCCATATTTTCTTTCTATTGTTCTATGTACGTTTAATAAATATTGTTTATTATATTTTGAATCAGATCTTAAGAATTGACATGTCACTGTGAAACTGTTCTACGATGGGTCAGAGTTGTATTTCGCTAAATGTCCTACAACCCTACAGCGTTGCCAACCCTGAGGATCGGAAGCCAATGCTAGTAATACCACTGGTTATTTTATCCCCACACCGGAACGCAACAATGTGAACACTGCTGACGCGCTGGTCTAATTGGTAGTGACCCTGCCTAACGAAGCTAGCGTCCTGGGTTCAAATCCGCTCATCGCACAAATATCTGCCATTACCGGGATTTTAACCCATGACGCTAGTTTCGTTAGGCAAGTTCCTGAGTCCTGGATGTTTTATAAAGTATTTATATCGTCGTCTAGTACCCATAGCACACGCCTTAGAGCTTAGTTTTTGATTGGGTCAATTAGTGTGAGATTGTCCCCTGATATTTATTTATTTTATTATTTATTTACTGCTGTTTGGCGGTAGGTTAAGGTTAAGATGGTGGTAGCGATCCGGAAGGAGAGAAGGTCCTACAAACACTAGCTTTATGGTAAGTACTAAGTATTTTATCCTATCTACATACGGCGTAACGTTCTATGCCATAAGTAGGTTCCCATTAGGCTAGTGTAGATCAGGAACTAAGAACTAAAAGGGATGAATTCCCGTCATGGATCGAAAGGAACTAGTTCTTCGTAAACGATCCGTCTTCGGTCCTTTAGATCAGTAGTAATTGTTGAACGTATGAGCGAAACAGAGCGAACGAGTAAAGAATAGGTACACGTCACGGCGCTCGATGTGAACGAGACAAATAGTACATATTTCCACCTATTTCAAAGCGTTTCCTGCTCAGATCTCAAAATTTTCTCCGGAGCTAAAGGACCTAAAGGAACTAAAAGACCGAACTAGTTCCTTTGTCTGATTGACCGTGATCGGAACTCTCCCTTTAAAGACCGAGCGGGCGCAACTCTAGTTCCCATAGTGTTTCTTACCCCCCCAGGAAACACTAGTGGGAAAATAGGGGTGCTGAAACTATTCAGGGGGGCGCTGCCCGTATTGATCAAAAAAAATAAGAATTATAATTATGTAGAGTACGAACAGCAAAATCTTTCTAAATCAACCGAAATTCCATTGAGATACAATTGATTTTGCAATCAGTGTGTTTTAGTGCTTTCACAGCAGTCTAAAGCGGTATAAATTTTCGTTTATCGTCAAGCAGTTTCCAACTTTTTAAAGTTGTTATAATTTTTATACCCTAATCTAACGTTACGTTAGGAAAAACGTAATTAGGGATTCCGAGGGACACCTTAAATATATTATTCGAAAGTGATTTCATATGTCTTTTATGCTTTCACGGGTAAATAGTTAAACCGAATTTATTAAATTTGCCTCCAAAAATGCCTTAAGGTACAATCCTAGAAATTTTTAAACTTTCTCAGGGAATGTTAATAAACATTCGGAATTCGGAATGTTCTATTTACAATTTAAATTCCCGTGACTCATTAAGAGAACTTTTTAAAGAAATGAATATCTTGACTGTAGCGTTTCAATTTATTCATGAGAATATTATTTACGTTATTAGAAATTTAGATTCTTTCACCAAAAATTCTGATATACATAATTTAAATACCAGAAATAAAAATAAAATCGCTATCCGAAAATTCCGCGTCCGTAAAGTATATAAATCATTTGTTGGTCAATGCATTCATTTCTATAATAAATTACCTGACGAAGTTTTAAAGTTACCCTTTCCAGCACTTAAAAAATACTTGAAAAGGTCGTTAATGTTTAAAGCGTATTATAGGATCGAGGACTATCTAACAGACAAAAATGCATGGCCTAAATCCGAAACTTAGTCAATAATAATTTATTCAAATGCAAAATCTTTATCTTGTCTAGGGGACACCGTTGATATAGGAAAACATATCGAAACTTTTATGTGGTCGTCTCGCACCATCTTATATACACATAAGTATGTGTTTTTTTTTCTCTATCTCTCCCGTAAGATTCTTAATTGGCATGTTTTCCTGCTGAACTACGCATGTTATTTGATACTATATTTAATTTAATATTTATAGCTTTATATAATGCTAGACTAAGTAATATTGTAATAAGAAATATGTTTAAAAAATGACTGACTGCTGAGTTTCTTGCGGCGTTTCTTCTCAGCAGTGGTCTTCTCTTGGGAAGCGCTGGTAGATTCTTGACGTATAAAAGTGCCCGTGCGGCCTACTTACTGAATAAATTTCTTTTATCTTTTATCTTTTAACAAATTCTACCCAGGCGAAGTCATAGGCAAAAGCGATATTGAAAAGATAGAGCGGATTTTGTAATTTTGTTTATATTTGGACGGTAATCTCAGAAACTACTGTACATATATAAAAAAAAGTTTCACTATTTATTAGTAACTTAGTAGTAACGTAGATAGGAATGGCAATGGCAAGTCGGGTCAGAGGGCTCAGACAAGATGCACTACGCTAAGTAACGTTTCTATTCGATTCGTTTTTAAACCAATCGCGTCACTGGAAGATGACGTGATACGAAAAGTCACGTGGTCTATAAGTGACGCGATTGGTTTAAAAACGAATCGAATAGAAACGTTACTTAGCGTAGTGCATCTTGTCTGAGCCCTCAGGTCGCTAGTCTTTACATAATATAAAACAAAGTCGCTTCCCGCCGTCTGTCCCTCTGTATGTACGCTTCGATCTTTCAAACTACGTAAGATGAAGATAAAGATAAAGATATTTATTCAGTAAGTAGGCCGCACGGGCACTTTTACACGTCAAGAATCTAACAGCACTTCCCAAGAGGAGACCACAGAAGAAACGCCGCAAGAAACTCAGCAGTCAGTCATTTTTTAAACATATTACAATGGTTACTACTTAGTCTAGCATTATATAAAGCAATAAATATTAAATTACTTATTATACTTATTAAAATAACAGTTCAGCAGGAGTAACGGATATTAAAGCGGATTTCATCAATAAATAGAATGATTCAAAAGGAAGGTTTTAATGTACATAATAAATTCTGAATTATGTAGGTACGGGTGTTACAGAAAACTCACATAAACCGAAGCGAAGCGAGGGCGGGTCGCTAGTCTACACGAATATTGTATGGAACGAATAAACTCAAAAAACGAATAGTCCGATTCCAAAAATTCTTTCACCTGTAGAATGCTAGATCATCCCTGAGTAACATAGACAATTTTTTATCCAGTAAAAAGGATAGCATGGCAAAAACATGAATTCTACGCGGACAAAGTCGCTGGCAGAAGCTGGTTATGTATCGTAAACGGTCAATGCCGAGCTATTTCTAGTGAGTCAATTCTTGATAGTACAACAATATTTAGGTACTACGTTAGTTATAAAGTCAACTATTTGCTTTCTATTGTTAATAAGATGCAGCTCACAACAGATATAAACAAAAACAACGGAACATTAAACAGGCATCAACATGATAAAAGCACTGATACTGGTCATTGTCTGTTAGTTTTAACAGAGCTGTGGCAAGATGTACACGGAAATAATGATGTTGTTTTTAACTGTGTGTACGGAAGGAAGGAATAACGATGAAGATCAATTAACTGTCAAAATTTTTGACCTCACTCAGCCGGCCACGTGGAAAGGTTTAACAGAATATTACACTTCCATAGAGAGACGATGGTAAGTTACACTATACATGATAATAGCGTTGCCACATTTTAAAAATAGGAATCACACCGGTCACGTTCTTGATATTTATCCTTCTAATCGTACTTATAGGTACTGCGGTTGCCTATTTCGTAGGAACTTAGCGGTCCCGGGTTCAATTCCATTCCAAGAGAAGAAGTCTTGTCATAACTGTCATAAGTTAACGTGTCTCTGTCTGTCTGTGGCATCGTTGCTCCAAAACGGATGGACCATTCCCCGAATCGCTCCCGATCCCGAATCCGAATCTCCATAGGGCTCATAATTTCCAAATATATTTTTTCTTTGTTTCATTTCTTCCATGCCCATAGTTTTGTTTACGGGTTTTAGTTGTTTAAACTTATTGTTTTTATTTCATACTTTTTGCAGTCGGGTTTGCACTTGTTTTTAACTACAAGTCCGTTCATAGGGTCTTAGGTTTCATATCTAATGTTTACATGAAGTTCACACACAATCTCAATTTTATGTAGAAAGTTGCTTTTTTCTCAGGAAAATCTGCTTCAACTGCGGCATCCCAGCGTTGGGCACGGCCATGCACCTCCAATTCAACGGGGAAAAGGAATCCATGCAGCCGGCCGTCATTCCCACTGAATACTTACTAACCAGACGTGAGCACTAGTTATTATTGTTTTTTTTTAAATTTGGCAATTCTGTTGACAACATTACATTTTGAGCCTAGCCCCCTAAGACCCACCATACAACGAAATTTGCAGGAAAATTAACCTATTATGATTGCAATAAAGTCAATTTTCTATTTTAATTGTCGGTCATAAAAACAGGGGAAATTCTACTTTATCTCCTTTGCAATAGATCTTTATTGCAATGGCCGTATTAAGTAAAAAAAATTGTACGCGGGGTCTAACGAGGCTAGAGCTTAGTTTGGGACTAAGGGCCGTATTAATAAACTCATCTTGGTTGAGATGCCCGTCACAAGATACGTCAAAGTAAACGTCAAACCATAGAACACTGTCATTTTTGACACATCTCGAGACGAGCATTAGAGTTGAGATTAGTTTATTAATATTTATTTTTTCCCTATGTCAATTTGTATGAGATTATCTCCTGCTGTTTATTTGAGCGCGTTTATTTACTCTGCAGTTGCCATAATCGATGTGACGTCTATGACTAAAACGCAGCCGCATTTGTCGTTGTCGCTGGAAACTGCTCGGAAGTGGTTGGTCGTGCAGAATGACCCGCTGGAGCCGACGTTGCTGGTGTTCAAGTTCGGTTGGATGGAGCAGTCTGCGCACTACAAAGTGAACCAATGCATCTGCCAGATGCCTGGTGAGTGTATTATAACCATTCCGGTGTCATTCATTAACACAATTGTCGCTGAATACATATAAATTATAGTATAATAAATGTAGAATACCTAATTTTATATTTTTCTCTAACATACAATGGAATGTTGGCATTATGTTAGCTATTTTAGGCTGCAAAGTATCACGTTTCGGGCGGAACACCTCGAGAGAACTGTAATGGAATTTCATACAAAATGAAGGCCTCGGCCGGAAAGTTTATTTTTATTTTATTGCGAACATTGCGACTGTGTTTATGAACAGGCTAAATAGCTGCACTTTTTTAAATATACTAAGCCATGCATTCAACCGAAGCGTTTGCATGTTGAAAACTTGAAATAAAGGCACCAGGTACCAGGAGTGCAGAGGTAATTAGGGGTGCGTAGCGCCACTTAGATCGTAGGCGATGTAACACGGTGCGGTGCGCCGCGGTGCAGCGACGGCGCACCCGACACAGCGCGGATGACTGAGCACTGTAGGTTACGTTTAATTTTTATGCATTGTTAGTATTTGATGCTGTAATTTTATTTTTAAATGAATTATATGTTTGAGAAAATCACTCATACCTACATACATACCTCGCCGTGAAAAGGGGTTGCCAGCCTCGTAACTATCCAGCCCCCTTCGCTCGGCCGTCTATATAAACTCGACCGGCAACCCCCTACTTCTCGGCCTCTGTAGTAAAGTACTATTATTAACATCATAAGGAGTCTCTGCTGTACGGAACAGGGTTATGTTTTTAAAATGACGCGCGTTTTTCCGAGCCTTGCTTATCAGTGTAAGAGATATTGACGACGCGTTTAGCTTAGATGGTAGCGGCCCCAGGTTCGGTTCCCATAAGAATGGACAAATATTTGTGTGATGAGTGCGAGTATTTGTTCCTGAGTCTGGGGTGTGTTCTATGTATTAAAGTATATATTTCTCTATACAAGTAGGTATGTTATCGTTGCCTAGTACACAGTCAGCATCAAAAGTAGCTAAGCAGAATAACATGCTCAAAATGATCAAGACACGACTTATTCTCTTGACAACAGAGTTGAGTGCAGATCATTTTGACCTCTTCGGTTGCTTAGCTACTTATGCCCCTGACTAAACATACCCATATAGTTCCTACAACCCTGGAGCTTAGTTTGGGACTAGGTCAATTTGTGAGACATTAACCATGGATATTTGTTTAATAAGAAACGCCTAGAATTTAGTAATTTTAAATATACATAGCACATTCAGAAGCAACGCCTTTATTTTCCGTCATATAAGATGAGTGATGCTGATACCCTTATCAAATATTCCAGGCTTAAGCTACGAGCTTGCGCAATATATAGCGGCCAACCTGAGTCATGTGGTGGGAGTAGCCACTGACGCCCCAAGCTTGGAAACTGGAGAAACCAGGGAGCAGACCTCCAAGACTGTGGTCAACTTACTGGGAACCAGCGGCATCTATATGATCGAGAACATCAACTTGAGGAGGGACATCCCAGGTTTGTTGAGGAGTAATTTACAGGCGGCACGATACAAGTCAATTGTAACTCCTGTGACCGCAGGCTAGATGCCTTCGACAAACGTTATCACCAGGGTTTGGAGTTTTCATAGAACGATCAGACTAACGCGAGCTATGGAGTCGACAAAATTAAAACTCGCGTCATATTCATACTCAATTACTTATTTCCACGGTTTATTCATATCATTCACAAAAAAAGTAACAATTCTTTCTATTTATACAAATTGCTTGTAAAACTTTAACAATGTAATTAAAGGCAATATTCCTATAGTTACATGCTTTATGGATATTGCTAGATACGGATATGGTCTTTATTTTTTTATGATCGTAGTTAATATATTTATGAAAAAAATATACTTTATTTGAATGTTTTGTTTATCCGGTAATACAATACTTAAAACGATAGCTTTTTTATTTATTTTAACAAATTAAGTACCTAATAACTGTAGAATGCAATAAATAATTGAGTATGCGTATAGGTATGACGCGAGTTTAATTTTAATATCGACTCCATAGCTCGCTTTACTCTTCCCGTATTACAAAAACTCCGAACCCTGGTTATCACTTATCGTTATCGAAAATGTATCGGATTGACGTAAGCTGCCAGATGGTTGGCAGTTTTCGATAAACGTTTACGTTAGCGTTATGCATCTTGTCTAGGGCCTCTGGTTACTACGAAGCACGAAATTAGAAATAACGCCTCATCCCATCCCTCTTACGCGTCATTCGTGAATAAATCGAGAAAGGGATGGAAGTGACGTTATCCAACTTCTCTCTTCTTTCAAATGTCACACTTAGGCCCTGCTGTTTGATCAGTAGTTAAACTAATTGTTAAAATTCGAAAAAGGAATCGAAAATTTGACACATTTCCTTGAGATTTTAACCATTAGTAACGTTTTTTGACCATTAGTTAGTTTAACTACCGATCATACAACAGGCCATTAGCCACTTTTCATGGACATCCTTTAGTTAATTAGAAAACAGAATAATAGTAATGAGGGTGCCACAGAACGGTCGACGTTTGCTCGGTGCAGTCTTAACCCGATGTATGTCTTTGCAGAGTCTGGTTGCCTGGCTATAGTGATGCCCATTAAGTTGCTAGATGCCAGCTACGTCCCCGCACGACTGGCTGCTTTCTGCCCTCCGCGTAACAACGGAGAGCGTGTAGTTTTGTCGCATCAGGCCTTTCAGGCGCGACATACGCAGCGTGGTCGCGCGCCGCAAAGTCGTTCGTCTGACGTCGGCATGGATGAACTACTTAATCGCTAGACGGTTTAGCTGTTGAGGATTGTGAACCTAAAAACTGTGGTCCTAGTGAAAAAGGGTATAAGTCGTCTGAAGATCAAGTGAAAAAGGGTTTAAGTCTAGTATACTTCATGTATAAGTATACCCTTTTTTATTACGAGTTAAGTGTACTTGTACCCTTTTTCACTAGGACCCCAGTTTCCATACGATGCGATAGCGTTTGTCTACCCTTAAACCTGCGTCGCTATTGCCTAACGCTCTCGCAATCGCAATCGGCTTCTTCGGCTTGTGTCCTGGGTAAAAAAGTAATAATTCTAATTAGTCCGTCAGTAAGATTATCAAAAAATATTGAATACGTATTTTTTGCTTTTTCAAATCAATCAAAATTGACAATTATAACGCGCATCAAAGTTCGGGAGTGGGGGCTCGTGACGTCACAACGTGATATAAAGTGTGCCACGGCGTGACGTCACGCGAAAATTCAACGCACTTTATCTTCGACATTTTTTGTTTAATTGACAAAAGAAAAAATACGTGTTCAATAATTTCTGATAATGTAAAAGACGGACTAGATAGATTAGATATTTTTAGGACACTAGCCTATTGTTTTCATTTGAAAACGATTGTGATTGCGAGTGCGTAAGACAATAGCCCCTCAGATCCGATTTTTACGATTTTTGAATGTGTTTTTCTTTCCAAGATTTTTTTAGAAATAAAATGAAGGAAACGTACATACCTAGTTTTTCATAACAACTACAACATTAAAAAATCGGAATACCGGAGCTAAAGTATGGATTTTTGAGAGCTACGCGATTAACGCGTCGCGTCATAATCTTATTGTACTTCATTTGTTTAGTTCCTAAATAAATGTAAATCTAAATCACATGGATCTGTTAGCGAATCAAAACTGTTTCGTCGAACTTTGACGTGTCTCTGTTCCTATTGGCTGACGTTATCACGTGTTTTTGTTTGTTTACATTTCGTTTCATTCGTAAACGATTAAAGTATAGTTACTGTTACGACGTGATATGGGCTCAGCACTCTGTACATATTATGATCTTTATAATAGCCGTTGTCACAAATCGCGTTGTATTGCTCGCCTCATGTAAAGTACTTTCCATCTTACTTGTTTTATTTACTAAACACTTTTGTAACCTCAAAATGCATAGTTTTCTTGTAAATAAACCAACTGGAGGCCATATTCTGCACATCATTTTCCCAATGTTAAATAATTGATTGTTATTTGTTGAGAAAATTGTTGCTTTAGGCAAAAAAGGAGCATTTTGAGGCTTATAAACAAGTTTACTAAATCAGATAAGTCAGATGGGATGGACTACATATATGCACCTAATGCCATAAATGCTATCTTGATAAAAATGATAAATAATAAAACGCATTTTATATTGTGTCTCGGTGTTTTTTATTAAAGTTGTATAAACCTTGTCTGTGATAATCGCATAATACCCACACTTGATTTTAATATGTATTTAATATGTATGTAGGTACAGTCGAGTTCATAAATATGTATACACTTTAGTACTTTGTCTCTTTAATGTATGTATGTATGTAAACACTTTATTGTACAAACAAAAGAGATAACAATTATAAAATAGACAAAAATATAACAGGGATGTACAAAGGCTAACTTATCCCTTTAAGGGATCTCTTCCAGTTAACCTTTGAGCGATTGAGAAATAATAAATTACAACGAATAGCCAAATAAGTACAACACTAAAATAAATTTCTATAAATATTAATAGATAAAATATATAGACATATATAAATATATACAATAAGCAGGAAAAAGTTTAAGAACAAGTGTCAAGCCAGAACTTCTTTAGTCTAGATTTGAAAGAATCTACAGCTATGTCTGCCTCGGTAGAAAGTGCAATTTATGGACACGTACACTAGAAGGCCTCAACTACGTTTCGGCCCTCTATATGACTCGTCCAAAAATCGGGTACTTTCTATCCTCTGCAACAATGTATTATATGAACTCGACTGTACTTATTACTAGAGTTAGGACTTTTGGTGGCTAATCGTGGTTTTAGAATCCATGGAGTCGCTATTTCCTATTTATACATACAACTTTGAATTTGACCTTACAATACAATACAATACAATACAATACAAAACACTTTATTGAAACACCACATACACCAAGTAACGAATATACAAGAAACTAAAATATAGATTACATAGTGAGTCAACAGGTGGTCTTATCGCTAAATAGCTATCTCTTCCAGACAACCTTACAAAGAAGAGATGGTTAAATATAAACAATAGAAATAGGCAGGCGGTGCAAACTGAATTAAACAATTTAAAAATACATATAAATATCCCTTAAATAAATACATATAGGTACTATACTGACCCCGTCTCGAGTCAAACCTTCAAGCAAGAATTAAATTGCCTTTGGTATTTGACTGGTTAGAAAACGGAGAGAGAGTGTGGGGGTTGCGAGGAAACGGATGGTGGTTGACGGGAGTGATCGACGGGCTTGAAAAAAATGTTTTTCTTAAGATTTTTATTTGCTTTTTCTTTAAAGTAATAGTGTTGTATCTACAAAATTTCCCTTTTAAAATTAATAATGTGCCGAGTGTTTAATGGAAAATAACTTATGGAAAGCTGATCTATAGGATTATTGCGAGGAGACGTTAGAAGGTTTTCGTAAGTTCATGTAGACAAAGTCTACTTGAAAAGGTAAATATTGTAGTCCTACCGTTGTTGGAAACACTTATCTATAAGAAATTATGTCCACGAATAATTTGGTTTATGGTTTGAGAACAAGAAAATCGAACTAGTGATTTCTCATAGGTATTTTAATCTTTCGTATATGTCTTATTACTTAGAATAGGGAAGCTTGGGAATGAGTGTTCTGGTTGAGGATCTGAAAGACGAATGGAAGGGTGATGGTCGTTGTTTAGAAGGGGTTCCGTATGGTGTTTAATTTATTGTGAATGTTTGTTGTGTTTCAGGGTATAGTAACAGAGTAGGGAAAACTTTCGTAGTACAGGGAAACCTTAGTTGCATATTTAACTTTTCATTTTAATACATTTCACGCGGGAGCATGATCCTGTGAACTCCGTCGCTTACTACGAGGGCTTCTAAGCGGTTCGGAGTCACTGTCGTGAGAGTTCGGTTTGCGGCTGCGCGGCCTTGACATCTCGTCGGGACCCGAAGCTAAGTGTTGTCTTTTAGTGGTTACTCGATGGGTGCATCGTTGCACTTAGGGTAGTAATGCAGTTGGTTACGAATGACATTTGATGTCGTCATTTTCAAAATATTTTGAATTATGGAAGATGTCATTGTAATTTTGACAACAAGGTTATTAGATCATTCGTAGCAAAGCTGTCCTTGTTAGAACATGTTTATTTGAATATTTTTTTTCTTTGATTTTGATTTTTTTTTTTATTTACGAATATTTTCAAAATGTTTTGAGTTTCGAAATTTTATTTTTTGGAAGGAACAATTTATTAAAAAAACAGAACAATTTTTAAAAAATAAATTCTTAGAAGCAAATCATATTGAATTTAAAAGTGATATACGCTGGTCGTCGGAAAACGTCGGGATTTTAATTCTATTGCGGAACTAATAATTATTTAAAGGTAAATAATTTTATTGTTCATTTGATATTCTTTTATAAATGTTTTTAACCAAGGGAATTCAAAGGTTTATTAATAATTCATGACTGATCTAATTCTTTTGGATTTTGTGTACCTTTTAGGACTCCATGTCTAATCTTCAGTTTATTGGAAGAACTTTTCTAAATTTTTCCCATGCTGTTTGGCTAAGATTATTTAATTTTCTTTCGGCTCTTATAATGGGGTTTACAGTTTTGCTTGTGTCCTGGCAATTTAAATTACAATTTATCTTTACCTTTTTCGGTTAATGCATCGGATATTTTACATGTTTCTATTCGAGTCGAAGAGGGTTTGGTGTCTTGGTGAAAGTTATCAGCGGGACACAGACGTCGATGACATCTTACCGCCACTAAACATCTTGGATTAAAATAGCAAGCAGAGACACTACACACTGTACGCTCAGTATCCATACAGACTTCACAGACTGCTTCAGTGTGTTGAAGGTTCAAGGTTAATAGCTTCAAAATTTATCTTGGGGAACCGGGGGTCGGATTTGAGTTGCGTCAAGAGTCGATCTCACCTCTGGTCGAAAGACGTTAGTTAGTTGAGGTGACTTGCTGGCTTGGTTTTTATGATCTCATGTCAGCAAGGATGCCTGCGAGTTTAGCTCGGCAACTGCTTTCTACTCCCGGCTCTCATGTCGGTTCGTGGGGACTCGACTAAGCGAAGCGAAAGCTGAGCGTGTGATATCGGGTGCCTTGACGGATTCGAAGGGGAGGAGACCTCCAATATTCTGGGTTTGCTTTGATACCTGTCACACTGGATTGCAGAAAACACACACATTCCGTCGTCCTAAATATCCGAGGACACAAGAGGGGTAGTTTAGGTCAATAGTCTCTCCATCTAAATTATTAGGAGAAGAAATAAAATCCTGTCTCTTGGAGTGACTATAATTTGTCGGGCCCTCTACTCTCTTGGTTACGAGGACTTACCTAGACTGACTTGGCGACGTAATGGAAGCTCTCCCCAGACAAGTTCGAGACAGGCTGGCGGAGTGTGACCAGTCTGGAGTCGAGCACATGAGCAAGAGCGGGGAGGGGCTCTGCTTTTACCAGATCACAAAAACTTGTCGAATTTCCATAAACTGAAGTTCTCTAGTCGTTTCTTTTCCTCAACTAATACAATTATTTGAATTCCCTTATTCTTGAATATCTCTTTAATCAGAAGAATCTGTTATCCCTCATTCTCGCCCTAGGAACCATGGGTTACTAAAACATTTAAAAAAAATCACACAACGTAACTACCACTATTTCGATTGGCAAATCTCTTTTGTCTTCCGGCCCGCCAAACGGATTAAATAAATAAAAAATAAATTAATTTTTTATATTTTATAAGGCCTACCCCATGGGGATAGTACAATTGGTGCCGCGTGACCAGGATTCTAGGGTATTAAGCAGATTGAGGGGAAGAGATATTGTGAATTAAGGGAGAGGCATTACTTTCGTTTCTCGAGATTTATGAATAGTGCAATTTGCAGGTTGAGGCACTTCACTATGCTAAAGGGAGGAAATAAAGCTTTCACCATTGCGATTGAGGGAATAGGGTTAGGGAAAGATGGGCATGGAAATTTATATCCCATATCGGCTAATAAGACTTGGTCAGATTTTGGTAGATGTGGTTTTGGGGATGAGAATAGAGTTCAGAATAGGGAAGTTAAGTTGAATTTAGATGCTTTTCCAAATCTTTCCCCAAGTTTATTAGATCGGCCACGTGTTTCTGAATTTTTACAAACTTTTGTTGCGGCATCCTTGTTTGATGAAGAGGTATGTTTTGATGAGGGTTCTCGCAAGGTTAGAGCGGAGATTGTTATTGAGATATTAGGGAATACAATAAATGGGTTGATAGATACTGGGAGTGAAGTGAGCTGTATTTCAGAAGAGCTTTATGAATCTTTACAAATTACTAAAGATACAAGGTTTCCATCATTACCAGTGAAACCTATACAGATTAGAGGAGCAGTAGGGCAGAAAAGTTTGAAAATACAGCAGCTAACATCTATTGAGTTAAAAATTCAGGGAATAAGTTTCGATACTGGATTATTGGTAGTTCCAAAATTGACAGTACCGGTGATATTAGGCTTTGACTGGTTACTTTCCCATAATGCTGTTATTAATTTACGAGATCCTAAGTCTTTAATTCTGTCGGGTAATGGGGAAGAAGTTAATGTACCGTTTTTTGATGAAAGTCAAGAGAGTGTAAATGTTAGAACTCTACGAGTCGGTCAGGATGATAAAAGGGATTCCACTGTGAAGAGTGAGGATTTTCTGGATAGACTTAATGTGGGAGTAAAATTGACTGATAGTATGAGGATGGATTTAAAGCAAGTTTTAGAAAGTCATAAGATAGTATTCACGAAGTAAATTGGTAGGGCAAATTGTTATGTTCATCATATAGAAATGTCTGAACACACTCCGCGAATAAATAGATCCTATCCGATTCCGTATGCTTATCGTAATAAGATTGATGAAAAATTAAATGAGATGGTAGAGTTGGGGATTATTTCTAGAGGGGCAACTCCTTATAGTAGTCCTTTAACATATACAAGCAAACCTGATGGGTCTATTCGTATTTTACTTGATGCTAGAGAAATTAACAAATACATGGTGGCAGAGTCAGAGGCCCCACCAATGCAGATAGATGTTTTAAATGCATTTCATGGTGTAAAATTTATAACTATCGTAGATTTAAACAATGCGTATTTTCAAATTCCTATATCAAAAGAGAGTAGGCAGTATACCGGGTTTACTGTGAATGGGAGGTCCTATATGTATAATGTTTTGCCACAAGGTCTGAAGACGTCTGTGGGAAGTTTTAGTCGGGCGATGGATGTAGTGTTGGGGCCAGGAGTTAGAAGTTTTTGTGTAAATTATTTAGATGATTTGGCAATATTAACGAAAGGGAGTTGGGAAGAACATTTGGAGCAATTAGACAAGGTCCTAGAGCGATTAGAGAATGCGGATTTGACTTGTAATTTAGAGAAGTGTAAGTTTGCTTGCCGGGAAGTAAAAATGTTAGGACATATAGTTTCTACTGAAGGGATTCGGACTGACCCAAATAAAGTCAAGTCGATTCAAGAGTTTCCAACTCTGAAAAAGGTGAAGCATGTGCGAGCATTTTTAGGGTTATGTAATTACTACCGGAGATTTATTCCAAATTATAGCACTTTGATTATACCTTTGACAAGATTGTTAAAAAAGGAACAAGTTTGGTATTGGGATGAGGAGTTAGATGCGGCATTTAAGAAATTGAAACAGGAGTTTTCTACAACTATTATGTTGTCACATCCAGATGTGAATAAAGTTTATTATTTGCAGACGGATAGTTCAGGGGTAGGAATTGCGGGAGAGTTATATCAATATGACGATGAGGGTAATAAACGGATTTTGAGTTTTTGTGGAAGGTCGTTGAGAGGATCAGAATTGAGGTGGACAGTTACAGAACAAGAATTTTGGGCAGTAATTTATGGGGTTAAGAAGTTTGAGACTTATTTAAGGGGGGCGGAATTAATTATTAGGACTGATCATAAAGCTTTAGTGTTTGTAAAGAACATTAAATTATTTAACAGTCGGATTACAAGATGGATATTGTATTTAGAACAGTTTAATTACATAATAGAACATGTTAGGGGGGTCGAAAATGGGGGAGTGGACGTTTTGTCTAGATTTCCAAGGGATGGGGACATTCAAGAAGGGAAAACTTGGTGTCCAACGATAATGTATATGGGGGTGCAGAATAATACTGAATTAGAATCTAAATTAGAACAGATGGTTCAGTTTCAGGATATGGATAATGTAGCTAAAGGCATTGAAGAACGCGTGCTAGGGCGAGTGGAAGGAGGAAGTCGATTGTCCAGAATAGCGATGCGTTGTTCAGTTGTCGATGGTGTGCTTTATTTTAGAAAACATGTCAATGATGTTGAAGTTTTATATTTACCAGAAGCTTTGCAAGCTGAGGTGTGTAGACAAGTTCATTTGGAGTTAGGGCATTTGGGGATTTATAAAATGATGAAATATCTAAAACAAAGATTTTATTGGCTTGGAATGAAGAGAATGGTAGAGAAGTTTGTTAGGTGTTGTCATATTTGCCAATTATCCAAAGTGGATAATGTTAAGTATGTGGGGGCGTGTAATTCTATTGTAACGGAGAATCCAGGGGATTTAGTTATGGCAGACCTTTATGGACCCTTACCAGCGTCTAGGGGGGGAATAACATACATATTCGTAATACAAGATTCCTTTACTAAATACATTAAATTATATGGGTTGAGGGTGGCAACAGCGAAAGCGGTTGTGGTTAGGATGCAAAATTTTGCATTAACAATAAAGCCGAAAACTGTAATGACTGATAATGGAAAACAATTTATAGGGAATACATGGAAATTAGGACTACGGAATATGGGGGTTAGGGCTATATATACAACTATTAGGAACCCTAGGCCAAATACGACGGAACGTGTTAATAAAGAGTTGGGAAAATTCTTTAGGATTTATTGTCATGAAAGGCATAGAAATTGGGGTTTATGGTTAGAGAAGATTGAGGAGTTGTATAACAATACATTTCATTTAAGTACGGGGTTTACACCTAATGAAGTTCTTTTTGGTAGTGTGACTCATTTATCAATAGATACCCATTTGCCTTATCTTGTACGTAATAGGGATATAGGAGAGATTCGGGAGCAAGCTAGGGTTAATTTACAATTGGCTAGTCAACAGAGAAAGACTAGGTTTGATTTAACTCATAAATTAATTCAGTATCAGGTTGGAGATTTGGTTAAGTTGCGAAGATTGAACAAGTCTGACTCTATGAGTGGAGTTACTCGAAAGTTTGATTTAACTTATGAAGGTCCATACAGGGTAGCAGCAAGACAGTTTGATAATGTTTATGTTTTGGTACACCCCGAAACTTTGCAAGAGAAGGGGATGTTCAATGCAATACATTTAGCACGATATTATGTTTAAACAGGAAAATGAAGTTAGAAGTTGGGGAATTAGAAATTTTATAGGGACGTTGATGTCGGTTATGAATTTCCATGCAGAAGCATTAGTGAGTGTTATGTGGGGTAGGATTAATTCGGAGTAATTTTGCTTTGGAATATATTTGAGTATTAGATTATATGGTATTTGGTGTTTAGTTCAATATTTTAAGGCTTTGGAAATATTAATAAAGTATTTGCTTACTGGCTAGTGGTTTTGAATTCATATTTGGTAATGGAGGTTTAATTTAGGAGAGGGGGGGGGAAAGATGTAGCATAGGGGAAAAAGGATTGGGGGGGGGGAAGAAAGATAAAATAAGTTAGGGGACTCCTTAAATAGTTTTTGGGGTTCAGTTGGTGAATTGGTTTTGAAATTTAACTCTTGATTGGGATTGATTGGAGACAAGGAGTTGGAATAAGAAGGTTAAATCTTGGCTCCGTTGAATATCGTCAAGATTTAGGGGGGGATTGTACTGACCCCGTCTCGAGTCAAACCTTCAAGCAAGAATTAAATTGCCTTTGGTATTTGACTGGTTAGAAAACGGAGAGAGAGTGTGGGGGTTGCGAGGAAACGGATGGTGGTTGACGGGAGTGATCGACGGGCTTGAAAAAAATGTTTTTCTTAAGATTTTTATTTGCTTTTTCTTTAAAGTAATAGTGTTGTATCTACAAAATTTCCCTTTTAAAATTAATAATGTGCCGAGTGTTTAATTGAAAATAACTTATGGAAAGCTGATCTATAGGATTATTGCGAGGAGACGTTAGAAGGTTTTCGTAAGTTCATGTAGACAAAGTCTACTTGAAAAGGTAAATATTGTAGTCCTACCGTTGTTGGAAACACTTATCTATAAGAAATTATGTCCACGAATAATTTGGTTTATGGTTTGAGAACAAGAAAATCGAACTAGTGATTTCTCATAGGTATTTTAATCTTTCGTATATGTCTTATTACTTAGAATAGGGAAGCTTGGGAATGAGTGTTCTGGTTGAGGATCTGAAAGACGAATGGAAGGGTGATGGTCGTTGTTTAGAAGGGGTTCCGTATGGTGTTTAATTTATTGTGAATGTTTGTTGTGTTTCAGGGTATAGTAACAGAGTAGGGAAAACTTTCGTAGTACAGGGAAACCTTAGTTGCATATTTAACTTTTCATTTTAATACATTTCACGCGGGAGCATGATCCTGTGAACTCCGTCGCTTACTACGAGGGCTTCTAAGCGGTTTGGAGTCACTGTCGTGAGAGTTCGGTTTGCGGCTGCGCGGCCTTGACATCTCGTCGGGACCCGAAGCTAAGTGTTGTCTTTTAGTGGTTACTCGATGGGTGCATCGTTGCACTTAGGGTAGTAATGCAGTTGGTTACGAATGACATTTGATGTCGTCATTTTCAAAATATTTTGAATTATGGAAGATGTCATTGTAATTTTGACAACAAGGTTATTAGATCATTCGTAGCAAAGCTGTCCTTGTTAGAACATGTTTATTTGAATATTTTTTTTCTTTGATTTTGATTTTTTTTTTTATTTACGAATATTTTCAAAATGTTTTGAGTTTCGAAATTTTATTTTTTGGAAGGAACAATTTATTAAAAAAACAGAACAATTTTTAAAAAATAAATTCTTAGAAGCAAATCATATTGAATTTAAAAGTGATATACGCTGGTCGTCGGAAAACGTCGGGATTTTAATTCTATTGCGGAACTAATAATTATTTAAAGGTAAATAATTTTATTGTTCATTTGATATTCTTTTATAAATGTTTTTAACCAAGGGAATTCAAAGGTTTATTAATAATTCATGACTGATCTAATTCTTTTGGATTTTGTGTACCTTTTAGGACTCCATGTCTAATCTTCAGTTTATTGGAAGAACTTTTCTAAATTTTTCCCATGCTGTTTGGCTAAGATTATTTAATTTTCTTTCGGCTCTTATAATGGGGTTTACAGTTTTGCTTGTGTCCTGGCAATTTAAATTACAATTTATCTTTACCTTTTTCGGTTAATGCATCGGATATTTTACATGTTTCTATTCGAGTCGAAGAGGGTTTGGTGTCTTGGTGAAAGTTATCAGCGGGACACAGACGTCGATGACATCTTACCGCCACTAAACATCTTGGATTAAAATAGCAAGCAGAGACACTACACACTGTACGCTCAGTATCCATACAGACTTCACAGACTGCTTCAGTGTGTTGAAGGTTCAAGGTTAATAGCTTCAAAATTTATCTTGGGGAACCGGGGGTCGGATTTGAGTTGCGTCAAGAGTCGATCTCACCTCTGGTCGAAAGACGTTAGTTAGTTGAGGTGACTTGCTGGCTTGGTTTTTATGATCTCATGTCAGCAAGGATGCCTGCGAGTTTAGCTCGGCAACTGCTTTCTACTCCCGGCTCTCATGTCGGTTCGTGGGGACTCGACTAAGCGAAGCGAAAGCTGAGCGTGTGATATCGGGTGCCTTGACGGATTCGAAGGGGAGGAGACCTCCAATATTCTGGGTTTACTTTGATACCTGTCACACTGGATTGCAGAAAACACACACATTCCGTCGTCCTAAATATCCGAGGACACAAGAGGGGTAGTTTAGGTCAATAGTCTCTCCATCTAAATTATTAGGAGAAGAAATAAAATCCTGTCTCTTGGAGTGACTATAATTTGTCGGGCCCTCTACTCTCTTGGTTACGAGGACTTACCTAGACTGACTTGGCGACGTAATGGAAGCTCTCCCCAGACAAGTTCGAGACAGGCTGGCGGAGTGTGACCAGTCTGGAGTCGAGCACATGAGCAAGAGCGGGGAGGGGCTCTGCTTTTACCAGATCACAAAAACTTGTCGAATTTCCATAAACTGAAGTTCTCTAGTCGTTTCTTTTCCTCAACTAATACAATTATTTGAATTCCCTTATTCTTGAATATCTCTTTAATCAGAAGAATCTGTTATCCCTCATTCTCGCCCTAGGAACCATGGGTTACTAAAACATTTAAAAAAAATCACACAACGTAACTACCACTATTTCGATTGGCAAATCTCTTTTGTCTTCCGGCCCGCCAAACGGATTAAATAAATAAAAAATAAATTATTTTTTTATATTTTATAAGGCCTACCCCATGGGGATAGTACAGTACGTAAATTAGAAATACATAAATACAAAATAAAAGTATCAGTTCAGTATTTTAATATTTCAAAATTAATTTATTCATTAAACCGCTAAACCAACTACGTATGGAGAAGTTATCTGCCGTGAAAGCGTTGTAAACAGCAAATAATTATTAGTAGATATGGAATAATCGAACTAAAAATGTATTAAGTTCATTTTGAAGGTGGTTTGATTCTGAAGGTCAAAATCAAAGTATACTAATCAAAAGTTGAATTTTTTTGCTCATTTTGTATGAAATATGAAAATTGTTTTAAAAAACCACACGCTCGGTAAAAAAAAACAATTGACAAAAAATAAAAATAAAACATCTTGTAAGTTGAACATTGCAGCTTTCTCATGGTACTAAATTCTAAAATTACAGGTTAAGATTTGTTATAATAATCCTTCTCCGAAAACAGTTCTTTTGTATGCAGAACATAGCGTGGCCCCTATTTTGTTTTGATTAGTATATTATAATAATTAGGAAATAGCGACTCCATGGATTCTAGAACCACGATATGCCACTAAAATCCTAACCCTACTTATTACCTAAAGAACGAGAACACTTTCGACGTCGACCGCTTATGAAAAGGACAGAATTACAATGAAACGCGAACCGGTCGGCCACGACCCTGTTTTAGGGTTCCGTACCTGAAGAATAGCCTTACGGGACCCTATTAATAGGTATGCCTACCATGTCCGTCCGTCCGTCCTAACTTAAAAGAGCTGTATTTGTTGAATCGCAATAAATAGCGGATTGTTTTTTTTTCCGAATATGTTTTATTATGGCGCATTTACTAACTCTTTTTAAAGAAAACGATAATAAAGGTGACATACAAGAAACTTTTTTTTTCAACGTATTTTCATTTTGTTGTACAGTCGAGTTCATAAATATGTGGACACTCTAGTACCTTGTCTATTTAATGTCATGTTTAAACTGCCATATGAATTGTCACAGCGATTAAAGTGACAAGGTACTAAAGTGTATACATATTTGTGAACTTGACTGTACTTATCGTAAAAATGGTAAAACATACAAGCGTCTACAAAACTCAAAAAAAAATCAAATGTTAAAAAATGGTCAAGTGTGAGTTGGGCTTGTGCTGTTTCGATTCAAAATCGAATTCAAATCGGAATGTAAGTAAATGCTGTGTGACGGTAAAGAACCCTCGGTGCGCGAGCCCGGCCCGCACTTGACCGGTTTTTCACCGTTTAACTTTCGCAATCTGAATCTATGTAAAACCGGAATTCAACTATGGCGCACGTTACACACGCTACGCACGCACAAGCTACACACGTGAGTCATGTGCATCTAAAGGTAAGCGTCCACATGTCGGTATCGTACGCATTGGACGCATCGCATCGAACGGATTTGCCGATGCGACTACCAGCAATCGGATTGCCGATGCCAGTTCATTCGGGTTATCGTCGTATGACGTCATCGGCACGCATCGCAAAAGTTGCCTATCGAAGCATCGGCGTCGGCATTGCCGATGAGCAGATTCGTGCGATCCGTGCGGTGCGGATCAGTGGACGCACTTGTGTCACTTCCTATACAAAGAATACTACGATCCGTTTGATGCGATGCGTCCGATGCGTACGATACCGACATGTGGACGCTTACCTCTACGATGAAGTTATAATTATCGTTATTCTCGCGATATAACGTATAAAAATCGGTCCATAGCGGTATTTATCATAACGATATAAACTTTATATCGATTATTGATAACGATATAATAACGTTATACGACACCTTTTTTAATGCGGTGGCCATCATTGCTGCCCACCTTAATCATAAGATTCATAAGTCACCGGCGAACTATATTTTGATTTCAGGCATCAATATCACATATTGGCAACAGCGCGCAAATCATAACGGGGGTTACTTGATCACTGACGAAAAATAGCGTTATATAACGATATAAAGGTATTTCTGCCACTGACGTCATTATGTGTGCGTACTGCTGTAGGTAGGTGTAACTGCCTGGTATCCTATTGCAAGTCTGAAGTTTTGTTTCCCAGCTGTTTTATTTTGTTCGAAAATTCATAAGTAGGTAAGCAAATTTACACTCGCTATGGAATTCCGTCTTGATTCCATGTATAGATATAGTCAAGGAAACTTAGTGTTTAACAGTTTGACGTAACTGTTACGTTAAGTTTGACGTGGCGCGACACGACTAATGAAACGTGGGAAAGAATGATGGGCAAAAATGTACGAACGCTGGCCTAGAAACCAATAACAATAAGCACTATATCATCGGATATCCTTTTTAATTCTACAACGATTTTGTGTAGCATGAAACCTCAAATAACTGGGAGGTTTTTTTTTAAATCTGGGTCATCGGGACGCCTACATAGACTTTAGCATAATTACTATGAAATGCTGCCGTCTTTGCATGGCGATAATTTATTTCACCCAAAGATTTCGAACTACCAGCCATAGTAATAGTTTTACAACTTGGAATTACCCGGTGACGTATCGCTTGTCCTTATTGGTCATATACGCCAATTTGCCCATCATTCTTTAAAACCTGGAAAATTGACGTATTGTCAGTCTGCTAACCAATCGTATTCCTTAACTGTACGTATACGTGATCCCCATCATTCACTTAAGAGCTATGATGCTCTTCTTGGTGAAATGAATTCCAAACTACTGTTTTCCGTACAGTTGGCCAAAAATGTGGTCTACCACCCTACGGTTGCAGTTCATTTGCAATTTTGGACGTCATGATACAACAAGTTTGATTTCCCCTTGCAATATATTATGACAGTGACAAGTGTCAACCTTAGCGATAATTAGATCGCACAGAAACTTTTGTCAAAACTGCTAGACCACTTTCTTGGCCGACCGTACTTTTACCTTCTATCAAGTAACGTTAACGTATCGTCATTAAGAATAACTATATGAAAAGCAAGCTTTAAAAACCCGACTGCATTTTTTATACAGTCGTCGACATACTTACATATGTTAATAATTGTCATTTGGCCATTGTTGTTATTTCAATTTTAAAAGTTTAGGTATCCTATGACACTCTCGCTGCGAAGACGAATCCAATGATACCTCATTTGTCAAAATCGTCCAAGCCGTTTTTGCTGTAGCGGGGAACATAGAACTGGACATACATACATACATGACGGTGAATAACATAACCCTCGTTTTGGGCTCCGCCGCAGTCGGGTAAAAAGTGTATTACGATTGATATCAGCACCCTCTATAGGTACTCTGATTATTGTAAGATGATGCCTGTGATAGCTCATATAAACACTTATTATACTTATTTTTTTAACTTTACATATATTCATAAATACTAAGGTACGAACCTAGCGGCCCCGTCCAGGGATTTAAATGATTAATCGCCTATTTTTAAACACACCGTTGGTAAGTGATTGAAATTACGAAATACGGCTGTCACAGGAACCGTCTTAGGATAATCAGAGTAAAGTATGGGTGAAAAACGTAAACAAATGAATTTACGTCAAATTCCAAATATAGAATGTCGGACGGTCTATACAGATGTGTTCAAACTACATGCAAGAGGTCATTTAGGGCCTGTTGTTTGCTCAGTCAAAGTTGTCATGATTAAACATACAAAAACCAAACATTCAAATGAGTATATACATATATATGTACACTCTCATCCCCGCACAAACACACATACACTAAACACACTTACATTAAATTGCATGCCTTATATGTAAATTACTTTAAGCAAACTTATTTACTTATTAACTTCGTGTGGTTGCCGAGTTAGAATAGTGCCACTCCATGTCTTCCCGTGGATGTCGTAAGAGACGACTAAGGGAATAAAGGCTTGTAGTACTGTTAGGCGATGGGCTTGCAACCTATCACTAATACGCTGGTAAACATCTTAGCCTAATTGTGCAAATTGTGGTTATAGAATTATCAACAAGTTTTTAGAGATGTTTGTAATTCTGTAGCTCTGCCTACCCCACTCTGGGAACGAAGGCGTGAGATTATGTATGTATGTATTGTATGTAAGTTTTATCTTAATTTTTTACATTTGCTACATGTTTACTTCTCAAGCAGCAGCTACAAATGAAATCATAGGTAACCGTTTCATACTTACCCACACATTTCTTATATTCGTAAAATGTCGATTACTGAGGACGGTGAATCCTGTCCCACCGTGATACAGTTTTTTTACTAGTACGGGGGACAGAGGAAACTTACATCATAATTGGATGTTTTGAAGTAGATGAAAACTAAAAACATGTATGCACCTACCCACTAATAATCCGTTAGGTTAGTAGTACCTTTAGGGGATGAGATTTTGATGTAAGGAAAAAACTACTACAAGGTTTTGGTTAAATAAAGCTTTTTAATTTAAAAAAATTAAATTTTTTCAGTATTCAAGTAAAATAACTAATTGTTAAAATTCGAAACAGGAATGGAAAATTTGACACATTTCCTTGAGATTTTAACCATTAGAAACGTTTTTGACCAGTTAGTTTAACTACCGATCAAACAACAGGTCATTACTTAAGTTTTTCAGCTTTATAGCAAGATGAGATTGACGTTGACAGCTATCGTTACCGAGTAGTAAAATTATGTACGAAAACGTGAGTTTGCTTAGGCGTTCGTGCTACAGATAGGTTCAGTGAGGCTAGACAAGATGCATAACGCTAACGTAAAAAAAATTCGAAAACCGTCGAAATGTTGGAATTGACATACGCGACCGTCTGGCCGATTATGTCAATCCTATACATTTTCGATAACGATAATTTGATAACATTCTTGCAATGCACTTGTGTCTTGCGCCATAGAACACGTTATTGAATGGCAAAAGTAATTTAAAAACGTCACGTATTAATTCAAATGTTGTTATTCCAACTACCGATTCTTATACACTGTCACGTCCAATGAAGTAAGATCATTTGAAATAAAACCAAAAAATAATAATTAATTTCATTTTATTCCTATAATGTAACATAGCAATAACCTAGTAAAAGAACTAACAAATGAAAACTAACCTGACATTAGAATAAATATCGAAACATAAAAGTTAGAATTTTGAAGAAGTTTAAAACTTTGAAAAAAGAAAAGAAGGTTTGAGATAACTGGAGATTAAAGGCAAAATTTATTTCAATTTGATCGCAATGAAAGTTTTGTGATCTTAAGCCAATTTTGCTTACATACAAAATTACCAAGATTCCACTAACTAATCGCAAGACTTACTTTACAATACATCGAGTCTTAACCCGACACTAGGGTCCCATACGGGAGTATATTGCACTAGTCAAAAGTTCTATAATATCCTTAAATTAGTCGTTGGTTTTGAATACACATTAACATACTGAAAGTATCAATAGAGTCCTGAAGGCATATCTGCAAATTTGTGGATACCGTACCCATTAGAACCCATTGGAGATAAGGTTCTCTTCAGATCAGAGTGACTGTGAGTCCCGGTCATGACCAAACTGGTCATGCTTGCTGGAGCATCCCTCATGATGTGAGGTCCAGAGTAAAACCCAGCGTTGACATGTCCACGCTTCATGAGAAACGCATTGTTATAAGAAGATGGGTTGTCAAATGATCCAGTACTTATCTTCGGATGTGGCAAATAAAATTTCTGGGGAGAATCAGACTTCACAACCAAATCGTCCTTTTTGCTTGAAGTTTTCGAGTCATATCTCTGGTAAACCGAATTTCTTTTGCTGTTGGATCTTGTTACCGGGATCAAAGGGCTTTCTTTTCCAGCGTCGCTGCTTGTTCTTGAGACCGACCTTTGTCTCTTCTCATACGGCCACACAGGTTTCTTCGGTTCATTCATCATTACAATGTCTACCATAGAGTTCAAACCCTCATCAATCCTGTCTAAACTCTTCGTCAGCTTTTTAGATTCGATTAGACTGACTATTTCATCAACGCGACTGCATTTCGAATTGGATCTTTGTAGAGGCGTTCCTGACCCAACATGCGAGGTGTGCGATTCGTTAAAAAACATGCTGTCTATGTACTCTCTCTGTCTTGATCCCTTTTCGGATGTTTGAAACGATTCGCTTCGCTTAACAGAATTTCTCCTGTTTTCTTCTCTGGATCGAGTCCGCGATCGTTTTACTCTGGTGTCGTCCTTTTCTTTTTCCGTTAAAGAGTTGAAAACGGCTCGGCATTCTTTAAAATCGAAACTCGATACAGAATTTTTCTTAGCAATGATAGGGTTCTGGCATCGTGAGGCACTTAGTAAAGAATCTGATCCCTCGTCACTAGAGAAATACGTGTCATCGTATAAGTCTGGTGGTTTATTGTACAGCAAGCCGTGGTCGACGGGCGGGACAAGTAAATGTATCAAACTTTTGGCTTTCCTCGGTGGATATGGATGTATTTTGCTCGGCACTATCTGTATCTCTTCATCATCTTCGTTATCGTTGATGAATTCAGTGCTGCTTGTTATTTGGATACTGTGTCTTGTGCTGGTAATAGAATCTTCCTTTTCTAAGTTTCTGTGTTTTTTACATTCTAAAGCGTGTACCGGAACATTAATTTCAGAAGTTTCGTTACACCTTGATGATTTGTCATCAAAAGCTCTGTTTTTAGCGTACTGCTCTGATTCTGCATCGTTGACTATATTCCTAAGCTCCTGTATAACTTCATCTATAGTTGTTTCCTCTTCGTCATCTGATGACTTCTGGTCGTGGTTTTTCTTCGATGCTTCTAATTTCTTGTGCAGATTACGTTTATTTCTCATCATGTCATACGTTTCGTTTTTAACGTTAAATACTTCGTACACCATAGATTCTCTTTGAGGATCACCTTCAGGACTCAAAGATCTTTCTGAGGAACTTATTCCTTCATCTTCAGGCGGTGATGACTCATCTGAAACGATAAAATTGGTTGTTTGAGAATTAGCTTATAATTAACTTTTGTATTAAACTTTGAGTACCTATATTAGAATCATCAATCAAGTGAACATTTTGGGAAGTGAATCAATAAATAATGTAGACTTACCTCTATTTTTGTGAACCGTGTTTTTTTTCTTGACTACGAACGTTTTCTTGCGGTTGGAGTTTCCGTGCTCCGACCTCAAAGAAGATACCTCCTCCTGAAGCTCGCAACACTTATCCTTCAAGCATTTCTCCAGGGATAGCAGGATTCCTTTCTCTTCTTGGAGAATCTGGTAAATAGGAAAGAATTATAGTACGTAATTGGTATCTCAAAAATAACGTTGAATCTCTATTGTATCTTCTTCTATCTCTATTCTATCTTTAAAGAGGTTTGTCTTACCTTGACCCTCTTCTCAAGTAAGTCCAGCTTGTGCCTGAGATCGTCCTTCTCCCTCTGCGCTTCATGTGCCTTCTCACTCAGTGTGTCGATGTCGATCAGCTGTTTTTCGTAGCTCTCTATCTCTTTTGAAACATTGTCGTTTGTGTTCGGCAATTTTGTGACGAGCTGGAATATAAGCATATGATTAAGATTAGAGTGCTTTTTAAATCTAATCTCGTAAAAGGTACACGGGTGCTGCTTATTATCGGTAGGAAGTCTAGCTTCTTACTAAAACTTCTGTGCCTGGTTATAATACCTTTAATTAGGTACGTATATTAAGGTAGATAATTAAATAGGAACAGATGTAGTGATGTATATTTACAATTTTAAAGACACGGAGTAAAGATTATTTCCAACTTAAACAAAACATATTATATTTCCTCCCTAACTAGTTATTTTGCCTGGCAGTCACCGAGCAAAGATTTAAAATCTTTTTTTTGATTCTTTTTCTTAGATTTTTAATTAACCATACAAGTACAAACCTTTTTCAAAGTAACGATATCAAAGCCAGCTTGCTCCAGCTCAGCTTGTATATACAGTTTCCTCTGCGGCGTAGGGGCGCTGCACAACAGTGCATTGATGAACGCCAGTCCGGCCGCCTGCAGGTCTCCGGAACCTCCAGTGCTCTGGAGCATGCCCACGAGGAACCTGAAGCGAACCGGCTCCCCGTAGCGAAGACGGAGGGTAGAAAGAGCTTCAGAGACCATGCCGTGGCCGCTGGCAGGCGGGTAGCAGGATTTTGTGAGGAGCTGGAATTAGAGTTAGGGAAATTAGTTTTTAGTCCAAGGCGTTTTGTTGGAGATTTATCTGAGGGCAGTTGTCAGGCTATTGTTCCAAAGGTCTAGGGTAGAATGACGATAGGAACATATTATGTTGTAAGTATTCATCCAACCAATCAGCCCAAATCAATTTACTGCAGCCAAACAGGTCTTTCCTGATAACCCGAGCAAATCAACTGACCAGCTGAAACGTCGTCCGCTAACTAACTGCTTCTCTTGCAGTGGCCACTACGCGCTCAATTTATACCCAAAAATAACAAGGTACCTGTAATGCCAGCACGCGAGACTTGTTCACAGTAGACATGATGCACACAGTCAGGGTGTAGACTCCATTAGAGCCAGAGACCAGCCTCCGCACGCAGTCTGGGTACCGAGTGCTGCAGCTCCAGATACATTGCCTGGAAATAAATCAATAGATCGGTCAATCGATAATAAGCAACCTATAGAAGGTACATTATATATCGACGCCCCCGGACAATAAGTCGGTAATCGCAAAAAGTAAATTTTACAGGAAAAAATATTTACTGATTTTGTTCAATATCTTTACAACCAGAGGGAGTACTAAAGGCATTGATATATCAAACGAAAGCTATTTTTTTAAAGAATATAATTTATACAATTATACTTTATAATACGCATTCAGTATTAAGCAATGAGAGAAAATGCATTTTACAGATAATGTGTTAAAATTTATTCCCAGTAATAGTGACTTACTGGATTATTGTGGTAAATATTATAAAAGTGTTGATTTGTAACTGCATAACATGGACATTTATAACGATATTTTTTGTTTGAAGGGCTAAACGTAATATGTCATTACTAAGGTTTTTATAGTAATTTAAAACCAGGCAAAATAACGGCATTGTATGATAGCTTTGTTGTTCTCGGGAATGTAAAACCAACATATTCAAGTAAACGTGCAATACTGAATGACATCGAAATAATAAAATAACATAGTGTAAAAGAAAACTATCATAAGTAATAAGTATAATAAGATTTAATAATTAAAATAATCGAAAATAATAATAATAATTATTATTAGCCTGTATTTGCTGTAATTATAATTATTTACATGTCATTATCACTAATAAAGTTATGATTAGTAAATTTTATGTTATGCTTGTCATTAATAAAGGATATAAATTGTTAGTTATTCTCTCTTTTTTCATTCTTTCTGGAACTTGTCATATATGAATATTTATGTCTTTCCATCCCTTTTTTCTTTAGTTAGCGCGCCCCTTGGATGAAGGCCTCCTCCAGTCTTCTCCATTCTTTCCTGTCTCTTGTCCTACTCCATGCTCGTCCTATTAATGTGTCTAAATTATTGCTCCATCGCAATTTGGCCTTCCTTTGGATCTCTTGCCATCTCTGGGGACCAGTCTGTTACTTTTTTTGACTAGAGAGGATATGACCAGCCCATTTCCATTTAAGTTTGCGTATTTTAACTGTTACATCTCGCACCCTAGTTTGATTTCTAATATGGATATTTCTTATTTTATGTATTCGTTTCTTATGTAATTTGCTCCTATACATATTATGTTGACATATCTACCTCAAGTTTAAGTTCATTTTTCTTTGTTAGGGCCCAGGTTGTGCTTTTCATAATTTCTTTTAAGGCTCAATATTTATTCCAGGTTTTTTTTATTATTCTTTATATTATTTTGGACATATCTTGCTGCAAATATATTAATTCCCCTAGGTATATTTAGTCTTCTATGAAATCTTTTGTGAAATTTCCGACATTTATAGGCGGTTTGTTGCTGTTCGTTAGTATTTTAGTTTTTGATACATTCATGGTTAACCCCAGTTTCCTACTCTCTGTTGCCAGATTGTTAAGCATTACTTCAAGGGTATTTGGATCTTCTGCAAATAAAAACACTATCATCGGCAAATTTTAAGTTGATCATCGATTCACTTTCAATTTTTATACCTTTTCCATTCCAGTTTATGTTGCAGAACATGCTTTCCAATGCAGCATTAAACAATTATGGGGAAAGAAAGCCCTGTTTTACTCCTCTTGTAAGTTTAAATTCTCTCCCTTCTTTTTCCAGCTTGATTTTGGCTGCGTTGGTGTTAATATATCGCCTTGATGATACGGTTTTTTTTTTCCCGTGTTCCCCGTACTAGCAAAGCTTGATGTATGCCATTGTGTTCTAAGCTTTCAAACGCCTTGGTATAGTCAATAAAGGCTATGTATATTGTCTTCCCGTATTCATTATATTTCTCTATAATTTGGTTGAGTGTGTGTATAATTATGATCTATGGTTGAGAAGCCGTGTCGAAAGCCAGCTTATTCAATGGATTGACTAGAATTCAGGGATTTTTCTATCCTTTTTAAAAATTATCTTCGAGAATACTTTGAAAATGTTTGATGTTAAGCTAATAGGTCTGTAGTTGTTTATGCTACCTATGTCTCCCTTTTTATGCAGAAGTGTAATAACAGCAATATGGAAGTGGAACCCTCTGTAAAGGAGACAGATATTTATTTATACCTGGATAGCTGAGACACTGGGTAAGTCCCTGCAGTTATCCAGGTTTCACTCTATAGGTCTGTCTCATTTACAGAGGGTTCCAGGTGAGAATAGATGTTATTTCAGTTAGACAAGCGCGATTATTAAATTAAATAACATATTTTTAAATATTTTATAGTTGTAATTTTTAACAATAATCAAAAAAGGTACTTAATAAACAAAAATAATCAAGTAGGTACGTTTCTTATAAACAGTTCAAAAATGCATACAGAATGCGTCAATCAAAAAAATCTGTCATTATAGTTTTGGTCATACTGCTTCGCGTCTAGTTTTTTTTACTAAATTTACTTCCAAAGTTATTTCGTCATCATCTTCATTTTCCAATGAAAACGAGAAGACATGAACAACTTCATCGCGTGTCTTTCCACTTTCATATAAGGATATTAACTTTAGTTTTTATCATTACAAGCCTTCGTTTCTGCATTTTTCAAATAAATATCCGTACTATAGCAAAACCAAACTGAAACTGGAGGTCATTTAGGCACAATTAACTAAGTGCGGAATTTGGGGGTCAACTAAGGATTAATAAACAAAACTGAAATTTATCTGCAAAATTGTCCAAGTTAGACAGGTACCTAATAAATTGACGTTATCTCAGTTACAGAGGTCTACCTATAAATTAAAAGAAAACATTGTAGCAAAGTATTATTTAAAATATAGTCTCAGTAAAAGAGGTAAAATTCTCTCATCGTCTCAATTCAGTGCTAGAGTGTCAGGACCTCAACATGAGTTCCAGCTATGGAGGTTTCTCATTTATCCTGGTCCCACTAGCCTGGCCAAAAAGAGTAGAAATTAAATGAGGGCGCCACTTTCTATGTAACTGTCACATTTTTGACGTAAAATGCGTAAACATGGCAACAATTTTGTATGGATTTTTTTTAGTTGCAGCTGTCACCACTGGCTCGACTTTTTGGCCAGGCTATAACCAAGTTGTACTATATGTGGATATCTGAGACACTGGGTAAGTAGAATACCTCTTTAAGTGAGACAAATTTGCAGGTCCTAGTTATCCAGATTTCACCATTTGTAGCCATAGTTTCAGCATTTTTTTAAACTTTGCATTTTGTCGGTTCCATAGCACCTAATAATTAATTTATTTACACGTATTGGTAGGTAACACACTCAATAGATTTACAGGTAAGAAACTATGTTTTATTTTGTCACACACAATTTTTTTTAACCAGACGCACTAATCAATAATTACACGTCACTTTCGGTCAACAGAAATTTGCAACTGTTTACGAGTATAAATGTAAACAAACATTACGCGTTGCCGGTGCGAGAACAGACACGTGAAGGGGCGCGGCATGTATCTATTACTTTCTAATGTTTAATCAAAGACAGAGATAAACGTACCTTATGATGGCTGAGCGGCAAAAAGACAGACGATATATTGGGTTCGTGACATGATTTGATTTGGTATTAAATAGTACACGCAAGTAACTGTTACGAATATTTACGAACGAATTATTTCCCTTTAAAACTTTGTTAGTAGCTATTGCCGTGTTAAGTTTATTAAATTGAATACGGTATTATAGTTTACCAAAAACTTCATAAAAATATTAACGCCAATAAACCGGCTATCGCATCGTACCAAATATCAAAATAATAAATATATTTGTATTGATCTGTAGCGACACTTTTCTCGTAACATTTTGAATTTGCAGTTTCCCTACAATAAACACGTCATTCTTAATATCTTCTTTAATTGCATTAAAAAAAAACTGAAAAAAATATATATGATGTATTCTGACCCGCTGATTCCGAATTTTGCATAACAATAAAATGTCCATAATATCACATTGCCGACTTATTGTTCGGGGGCGTCGATATATTGCCTGTTGATTTCAATACGGAATGGTTTGTTAACAGGAAGGAAAAAAGATAAATAAATATCATGAGACTATCTCACACAAATTGATCTATTTTCAAACTAAGCTCTAGGATTGTACAAAGAAAAGGATAGGGAAAGTAACCTAATGACGTCACGGTACGTGAATATAGACTCTAGTTAAACGGTAGGTATTAAATATAGCATATATTAGTCACAGCTTCTTATTTAGTGTTTTCTTTTTTATTCCGTAAACTAGTTCCAGAGATTACCTCCAACATACGGGACAATTACCTCTTTGCAATTAGTATCCAAAGGCATGGCATATTGTAATTAGTGGATCAATAACTATAGTTAGGTAATATTTTGTTCGAACTAATCTAGCCAACGACTTTGCCAATTCAACCCACGTCATGGCTCACTTCAATAGATCATGAATTCTTTGCCATCTTGTTGTCCAGGTCTTCAATTACTAGCTTTGCCCACCACCAGTTAAAGACTCCTAACGCCATTCATACTCACAGACAAGCCAGCTCATCTAACAGCGGTCGCCGCCGCACGGCAGGCGGGCCACGGGCCCCCTCCCCCACCTGGCTGAGCTGCACATTGCGCAGGAGTTCCAGGAGCAACGTTACGCCATCTAGCGGCTCGCACGCGAACTCTTGCACGAAACTGCGGAAAAAAGATCAATAAATTACAATAATTATCCCACTAATATTATAAATGCGAAAGTTTGTGTGTGTAGTGTGCCTGTGTTAGTTTGTTACACGGAATGGAGATAGCTAAATATACTTAGGTTAATTAAGAGGGAACTACGATAGGTAATCGAAATCTACGCCGACGAAGTCGCGGGCAGAAGCTACATTGATATAGCTGTTACCTTACTCCGAAAAATCAAAGGGAGGTATTTGCAGTTTGCAGATAATTTAATCAAAAAATAAGTAGGCAATATAAATATAAACAAAGACCGCGGCGGAAAAGTAGATGAAATTTTAAACTTATTATTTTAGCAGCAACGACTGACACGGCATCAAGTTTATATAATAAACAAAGATCAGAGGATGTGTATCACTTGTTGATGGAATGTGACCAGACTCGAACCGAGAGGGAAGGATTACTTGTTCGTGTTGCTACCCAGAGAATCGAAAAATATAGGTAGCCTTGTTTTTTGCCAATGTTGACATTCATGTGCCGCCATACTCCCCATCCTCTACACTTCTACTAGCCCCCCCTTGATCATAGGCTGGCGACGCCCTTGGTTCAACTCAACTTGAATATGTTTGATATTGGATTGTCTCAATAAATTTGGTCAGAATCAACATCAGACGCTGCGACTTTAGTTTATAAGTTTTTGAATAAATAGGTAATCTTCTTTTTTTTAATTTAAAATGGGTATTTTCTTTTACCTCGGTCTCACTTGATGTTAAGTGACGACAAGGTCAAGGTTGGTACACGGTTACCCAGGAAAACGGCTATTCACTCTAGCCACGAATACACCAAGGTTATACGATTCCGGGAATATGGACGCAGAAATACCAACTTCATCCTCTTTTTAAATAAATATTGTTTGTTTGTATGTACATTAAAGCAGAGCTGCCTTACGGTGCTGACATGATCAGGTTATAATCAAAGCCTCAAAAATATGTATTGTCGATTGTAAATAAATAAATACACAAAGATATGACCTACTAGTAAGAAAAGCATGTAAGCTTGTTTATAGTGCTTACCTAAAATACATTATCATATTAATAGTTAATATTAAATCGATCTTTTTTTGCATTAAACTTTTTTTTTTTGCATTAAACATTTGCGTTCCAATCGCCATTATCATGCTCAGACACCGAAACAGTATCATAAAAATATCATAAAATCGATATGCCTACTTACACAGTTTAATTTACCGTTAAAAAACCCTTGAGACAATAATTCTTATCACAATAAATGCGTCTGGCGCCACAGGCCATCGGTATGCCATTTAAACATCGCTATTAAACTGAAATAAATGGAAAATAAACAAATGCACGCCATTAGAGAGGCATGGTACCAGAGTCATAACACCCGCTGTATAATTTGGCCGCATAAAGAAATATTTCTGTCACAAATTGCGCAGGATTCAGTCGTCCTGGCAATTTGAAATATAAAAAGTGTTATTGCGTGGGTTGAGGCATGAGATGTGGCGGGTGAAACGTGTGAACAATGAGAATTGGCGGTAAAAATGGCGGTGTTGTGTATGTTGTGTGTATTCGCACTGCTAGAACAAAACAGTATCCACTCAAAATCCGTGCTATTTTTGTTTCTAGTTCAAAGAAGTTGTATTAAAGTTGATTTTTAAATACAGTTATATTTTGAGTTACTACTATTTTGACCTAGAGTGCGAGTTGACTCTTTGATTTTTGATAAATAGGTTACTAATGTTACTATATTGATACAAACCTTGGCACTACATTCAGTACCTATCTTGAGTACCAATTACCTCTTTTTATGTGCCTTGCTTGCGATTATATACAGTGTTACAAGGACATGCAGCTGTCACATGTATAATTTCTACATTGACAGAATTATAATAGTAACATCGTATTTTAACTTTTGAAGGGTTGTTGTAATATTTTTATTAAATTTTGGGTCTGATATTCTTAATTCACACATTTTAATTTAGTGAATAAGGATATGGACAAAACGGCAATATCTTAGTAATATTGTAAATGTGAAAGTTCGGATGTTTGTTACTCAATCAGAACGGCTGAACGGATCTGGATAAAATTTGGCACTGAAATAAATTATACTCTGGAATAGCACATAGGTAGGCTACTTTTTATCGGAAAATTGGACAGTTCCCAAGTGAATACCGATAAACGACTTTTACGCAGACGGAGTCACGCGCATGAACTAGCATTCTATATACGAGGCGACTTTTTTAAACTTAGAACTTGAAATATTTAAACTCTACTTCCAGTTGCTTGAAATGTGAAATATGTACAATTTATAGGCTACGTAACGTTCACTATGTAAATAAGATCACTAAAACAAATTAAAAACGATTCCTCTATTCGACGTTATAAAAATTGGTACATATCGCTTAAGCTCGTCCCTTGCACAGCCTCAGGCACGACAGCGACGCAAACCACGCTCTTGCTGGAGTGAGACGTAATTAGGATAGCTCATTATTAGAAACGCCACTTTATAACGTAATGCTTATAATGCCTGGTAATATACCTCTACAGTAATGACAGACGCCGTGAAAAAAATATCGCAGCGTCACATTCTTTCTTGGAAATTCTGAAAGGGTTTTTTTATATTATTATTTACGTTGACGACGCGTTTTGCCTTGTTGGTAGTGACCCTGCCTATGAAGCTAGCAGTCCCGGGTTCGGTTCCCGATATGGGCAAATTTGTGTGATGAGCGTGAGTATTTGTTTCTGAGTCTTGGATGTTTTCTATAATCTATATTTATTTCTGTTTAATAAGTATTTAATAGAAATAGAAATAGAAATAATTTATTCAACGCATACACACATTTGGTATTAAACAGATGACTAAAACAAAAAATATTAACATGGCGTTGAAAAGGGCTCCTCTCAGCTTTGTGCCGCAGCAAGCCGCAGCGCTGGTTTTCAGAGGGACCCCAACTCAAAAACTAACTTAAATATCTAAAAACAAAAACAAAAAAAATATTTAGGTATTTATATCTTTGTTCTAGTACACATATCAGATTGTCCCTTGATATTTATTATTATGTATATACGATAACATTATGTCAAAAGAAAATAGTTTTTACCTAGTGGAACAGAGACGCTGCGTAACTTATTCCAGTTTGCGTAGGATCGTTTATCGATATCTCTCAGAAACTGTCGAAAGAGATGGGTTATGGTGGTGGGAGGACCTTGGGTGGGGTCCGTCTAAATCGCTACCATCATGACGTTTCCCTTTAATCTGCCACACAGCAGCACAACCGTTGAAATGGGGAGCCTGCCGATTGGCAAAAACATGTTTGCAAAATGTTTCCCAAATTTTTCATTTGCCAACCCAATGTTATATACAGTTTTCAGGATTTATTTCAGTACCATCGTGCATCGTGTAGATCCCTATAGATTAGGTTAGTTTTTATAAAATCCTGAAATATTTACGGTTACAGAAAACAAAGCGGGTTGGCAAATGAAACGGTTGGCACACGATACATTTGGCAATCATATTTCGCTGAAACAAAGGTAGCCCGGTGAAATGACTAGTATAGAGGCATTCCATCTAAGTTAAAACCCTGAGGTTAGCAATGTAATTGCAATCTTGGGATTACAGATTTGTATGGGCTTTAGAGTCCACTTAGCATCAGCTGGCCTATGTAACTATTATGTTTGTACTATTTATGTAAACACTTTATTGTACAAACAATACCTACAATTAATATAGAAATATTCATTTATATTTAATTGTGCCTTTCTTATTATAATGGGCATTCTCATATAATAATATGTAATAGTAATATTTATACCAGTTTTAAGAGGTTTTTTTCGATAAAGTTATATCTTAACTACTCCTTTAAAAATATATTACAAAGAAGATCGTAAAAAATTAAGTACTTACAGATACTGCAAAGTTAGTTCATAAATTTAATAGAGCTAGTGTAAAAACCGCAAAGCATTTTGTTACTACGTTTTATGTACCAATTTTACATTTTACGGCCTGGCATAAGGATGTTAATTTACTGAATCGATTTTGAATATCGCGTGGTTTAAATCATAAAATATAATTTTATATATTAAGGTTATTAGCGGTCACGGAATCGATTCCCGCTATGGGCAAATATTTGTAATGATCGTGAGTATTTACTAAATAAATTTAAGTATATGTAATAGTAGATTGTTCAACGAGAGACTAAAACAAGCCATAATGACACTAGATGTTTGGCCACGCGAGCGAGTGAGCGAGCGAGAGTGGCTATAGTTCGAGTTTCATTATAGTTGTTTAGTCTCGCGTTAAACACTCTACTTTTCACTTTGAATGCGAGGAAAAAAATGACGTTCTATACAAAATTACAATATTTATCAAAATATGTAACAAAGTTTCTGACAATTTTGTTTCTCGGTTATCAGTTTTTTGTAAAGTGACACAAATGCTTGCATATTTAGCCAACAGATACGAGCATGAAAACTATTTGGACCATGCCTAATAAAATAAAATTATCCTTTATATATTTAAATGGATTCATATTCGATATCATTAATCGTGTTTCACGAAATTAAATCGCTGTTTTTATATATTTTTGCACAATTGTAATTTTGAGGTTATTTCCACGGCCTAAAAATGGTCCATACACAATCACTGAAAATGGCGATAAGCCTCCATTCACAAACACCGTGATTGGTGGTCCAAAGTAAATAAAAAAAAACTTTAATCCCTAGAGATTAATAAGGAGCTTTAGTCCCGATTTGCAGAGATTAAAGTAACATTTTAAGAGCATGAGAAGTAAAAAAGTATGTATATCGTTGTGTAATGTTATTTTGAGAGTGAGCGTGTATGAAAGGTTTATGGATGTGTATGAATTAAAAGAGGTGCGTAAGGATCGTAGCATGATGCATATAGTTTCTGCCTACCCTTGTGGGAAGAGGACATCATAATTGTACTACCTTGCAAAGTTCTTTATTTCAAGAGGTACAGCTACTACTCGTATAAGAAAATGAGAATTTATACTACAAATAAAGGAAGTATTACAAAGAAAAATAAACATATTTATATAAACATACATACATAGATACATTAAATCACGCCTGTTTCCCAGAGGGGAAGGCAGGGACCACTTCTTTCCACCTGTTACGATCGTGACAAATCTCTACATATTTATTTAATATTACTAAATTTTAATTTGGTTTGAAAAACTCATTTTCTTACACAATATTTAAAAGAAATAATAAAAAGTGGCCCTTTTTACAAAAGGGTTTCTATATTTTCATTTAAAGAAGGAAAGGCATTTCTCGCCGTAGGAGTTTTTTTTCGGTACCTTGTCACAAGTCTAACCTTACCTAACCTACGTAATTAATTTTCAAGATATCCTGAAAACATCATGGTTTCAGCAGAAAATAGCGTTCGATAAAATTAAATTCAGTAAAAGGATAATGATAAAATCGATTAAGTTCGATAACATGATAGGTTACCCTGTACCTAACCTACCCTTAAGGAATTTGTGGAATAATCAATTACCCTGCAGATTGGTATAGACATTAAGTTGCAACTAAGTAACGTTAATTGCATAATAAAGTCATGTAATCAAGTACCCGTCTACAGTACTTAGTTTTATACTTTTACGAACTATTTAAGTATATTTTGTAATTAACAGATAATGAGCCATTTTACTTTTATGGGAATTATCCCATTATTTTATTTTATAGATGACTATCGTAAAAGTGAAGTTATAACTTAGTTAATAACTCGAATTGATATCGTCATAAAGTTATTTAAAGTTGGTATATACCTTGGCCTATATTAAAAACCCAAGTTTTTGACCTCATGTTGCGATGCCCTTTCATGGTCATAAAAAAACCAAAATGTCGTCAGTTTTTTTTTAAATTAACAATGCTCGTTTATCTTAAAACGGCGGATACGGCTACCCGACCTTTGAGCAAGGTAAAATGTATATTTTTACTAGACTTCGTTAAAGATACCTTAATGTAACGAAAGAAGTGTAAGTACTTACAACGTGGTTAGCCGTATAAAAAAAGTTCTCTGGGGTAACACATTTAATATAATTATCTACCCCTACCGGGAATCGAACCCGGAACTGCTTGGTAGGCAGGGTAACTACAAATTAGGCAATCCACATCGTCAAAATGTTAATCTTCAGCCTTTTAACATTTCCATCTTTGTCAAAACGGTAAGGAAATAACAACCAAATAAACATTTAAAATATTAGTTTTATGTTACTGAATTGTAACATTTGTAACACTAGGGCACAAGTTAAACGAAAGTTAAACAATAACGATAATGCTGAGTGTATTACATCAGTTCTCGCCTACTTAATTTCGTGGTGAAGTATTGAGTAGGTACCACGCCCTTTGATATCCACACAAAATAAACATCATAGCGGAGTTCAGGGCTTTGAATTAACTATAAGAAAACATTATGTTAAAAGAAGTACATCGTATGATGTAATAAAATATCAAGCCACTTTCAACCTCAGGACTTGATGCATAATGCTTGTTATCGAACCGTCGTGCATCTACATTTACAACGTTTAGCTTCTGCGGCTCAGGCATGTATGATTGCATGTTGTGATCTCACGTGATTACTCTTTTAATCTTAATTTAATGAGGGGCTTTGATAATGCCTTCCCTATTTGCAGAATTGATTAATTTTATTTTAATGTTGCAAAAGTAGGTCAACAAACAGACCTCGAATGGAGACCTTCAGTCGGAGGACCATGTCTGGGTAGAAGAGTCACAAAGTCCTGCTTAAAACTGGGAGAATCCACTGGATGAGGATTCCAAGGGATCCATCACTGTTTGATCCTTTTATTATGTATGTCCAGTAAAAGGAATCAAAAGATTTTCGAAAAGAAGACGCAAGTATAACAAAAATAGTAATAAATAAAAAAATATATGAACAGTCATGAAATGTATAATGTATCCTCGCGGCAGTAAGATGCTGGATATCCGGCCAGTTTCGTCTATGACAAGAATTTTTGTATTTCCTGATTTCCATACTAGTTATACAAATTTCGCAATATGATCAAAAGAATTAAGTCCCGCTTTAGGTTTATACTCGTAACATAAAACAACTTTATAGAGTAGGTACCTACTATAATAATATATTCTTCAGTTGATAATGCTGAAAATTGTGCGATTTAAAATGAAGAAGCTGTAAAGTTAGCGTAATTTGGTCGATGACCTTACCTTGGAAAAGACAGTCTGAGGTCAGCTCGCAGCTTAGTGAGAAGCTCACTAGGGGTGCCAAACTGACGGAGACTCATCTCTTCACCCATGCCGAGACATGGATTCCTGAAATTATGAAATTTTTGATTAGGTACAAATTTATTATACTTTTTAAGTCAATGAGAAGATAAACGAGCCCATAGACCAACTGATGGTAAGTGGGGCCTGAAAACCCATAGACATTTTGCATTCTCAAAACTATAGTAACAAATGCGTTGCCAATCCTGAGGACTAAGGTAGAATGCCTACCTGTACTAGTAATTTTGCCGGTTGTTTTATCCCCAAACTGAAACACAACAATTTGAAAACTGCTGATTGGCGGTAGGTAAAGGAAAAGATACCACCACCTCTAAAAACTTGCATATGAATGTAAGCTAGGGTGCATGTAGCATTGTACCGAAAAGTAACTTCTCAAATTGTCAAAGTTTCTTATGAGAAATTCTCGGAAATTTCTAGGAATATTCTTTATTTTTGTTTGGAAAGAGAACATTCTCAATGCTCTCAAATGTTTCCGATAATATTCTCAGTAATTTCTAGAGAAGATTTCCTAACTTCTGAGAATGTTCTGCAACTTGTACATTGCTAGATGCATCTGGGTTTGTATTTATTCTTCCCAGTAAGTGCAAATATTCGTGTGATGAGCGCAAGTATTTGTTCCTAAGTTTTGGATGCTTTCTATGTTAATAAGTATGTATTTATCGAAGTATAATAAGTATGCCAAGCGGTTGAAACGACAAAAATTCAAGGATTTCCTAAAATATGTTTGGTCGAGGCTTTCTGACTTGTTCCTTTATTTCCGAGAATCATAATCACTCGTTTCCTTTACCTTGATGTCTTTTTATCGGTTTCTGACTAGATAATGCTCAATAAGTGCCATTTTGCAAATTAGTTTATCTACGTAATTCTAAGTGGTGTTATCTGGAAAATATGTTAGATATACAGCAGCTTTCGTTTGCCGGATAAGAGTACTTATCATCCGTTACTTTCTAACAAGTTTAGTATAAAAGGGAAAATAGATGGGAAGCTTACTTGGTCAAATAACTCTTGCGCCTTAACTGTTATTCCCTGTAGATTGTATAGTTTAAGTAAGGCAAAAACTAGGGTCAGCAAATAAGTAAAGGCATTAAAGTCTGTATTTGAAATCCTTTTTTCTTACCCTACATTAGGTAAAGACCTTGCTTTGCCCATACTATACTTCTCTGGCTTAAATTAGACAGCGGTTTTACACTTAAGAGTAACGGCATTTACCATATTACTTATCTTGAATGATTTGTGATCCTGATTCTGCGACTTCCTAACTTTGTGCGTAATTTGCTCTCATTATTACACACCAATCTTACCCTTTAAGAATTGAGACATATTGCCCAAAAACTTGCACGTTCCTTAATTCTACGCTACTCAGGTCAGGCAACATCCTTGCCTTGCTAGTCTCTTCTTCTACTTCCTACAAAAAGCTACTGGTTTCACCTTCGAGTGTATAAAGCTCGGACCACAAGCATCGGGAATCTCACGGACCCGATATGAAACGGCCTGGACACAATCTATTGCTCAATCATTCATATGGTTTCTTTCGAACTGCAAAAGATTCGAACCCATCCGATATCACTTTTTTCATCCGAGAGCAACCGGATCATGCTCCGGTTGCTCCAGCCATACGGACCATTATATTTTGGACGTTGTGCTATCGGCCTAAGTAAATTCATCTTCGGATTCAAACGTTAGCATGCTGATCTCGACTTTTTCTCGGACCACGAGTTTTCGGATGCTTGTAGTACGTTGCCGAAAATTCCGTACCTAAAATCCTTGCTACCCTGGTTGGGTAACGTCCTCGCTTTGCCTGTTTCTTGCTCCAACTCGTACAGGCTGCCACCACCAGTCTTCTTACCCCATTTTTTGAGCGAAGTGGCATAGTCTTCTGGGTTGTATATTGGTGGTCTTTGCTTATCCTGAAACAATGAAAATGGGTATCGTATTGGTTCAAAAATGTTTTAATATTTTCAAATACACATAAGGAAGTAGTTACTACTCTCAAATGAGAAAAAAATAGAATTTTAAGAGTAGCAGCAGAGTATGAGCATTGTGGAATGTAATAAAGATCACCAACTACACATAATTATAACCAAATCAATGGTATTTTCTTTTACTAAAATTAATTCTCAGCAAGTTCCTCGTGTGGTTGCCGAGTTAGAATAGTGCCACTCCATGTCTTCCCGTGGATGTCGTAAGAGACGACTAAGGGAACAAAGGCTTGTATTACTGTTAGGCGATGGGCTTGCAACCTGTCACTAATACGCTGGTAAACATCTTAGCCTAATTGTGCAAATTGTGGTTATAGAATTATCAACAAGTTTTTAGAGATGTTTGTAATTCTGTAGCTCTGCCTACCCCACTCTGGGAACGAAGGCGTGAGATTATGTATGTATGTATGTAATTCTTAGCAAAAACAGGCAAAATTGCAGAAATTGACGATGTTTAAAAATCACATCATGAAGACGAAAAAGGCAAGACTAAATACAAAGGTAAAGAAACAATCATAGCTGTAATAAATTGCCATTTTCTCCACAACCAGCGTCAACACATATTACAACAAATTAACTGGGAACCTCAGCGGGTTCATTACTCATATTCTCTTAACAATGCGTTATGGCAACAGTGAAAGCATAGAACAATCTTCAAGAATTTGAGCTATGTGAAACATTTAGACAATCCATTGTAAAAAATCCATTAGTAATCTGAAATCTGTTTTGTATGTTATTAGTGCAAATTAGTTTATGAGTGGGAATGTTGGAGAAATTAGAATTTGCGATATTGTCGCAGATGCTCTTGAAACTTGTAATTTAAACTAAAGAAAGTGAACTTTTCCAAGTTGTCTTACATGTTTATTCTCATTTTCATATTGCGGATAAATTACATTGGGTTAAAAAATAACATAGGGGCAACATTGGTGCTGATGACGTCATAATGACGAAATTTTACACACACAGTGCTCTGCTTTCATTAAGCAGGTGTTTAGGTATTAACTGGTACAAATAAATAAGTAATGTCAAATAAGAAGTGGTAAAATTAAATACAGCTTAATCGGAATCAAAATACGGATGACGGCAGCAAAATAATTTCTTTTCAACATTTATTACTAAAAATGCCAAATTGAGTTAATTTTCTTTTATGAATGTCAATGCCAAAATAGTATTTATGACTATTAAATAATACTATTTTTTATCATGACATAGAAACAGTTTTTGCATGATAATGTTACTCGATGATTTTTGCTATCCATCTCGATGTCAGTATCGATGAACTGAGAAAGTTTAATATGAGTTTATGAGGATCTTGTTCGGCGGCACTCGAACCAAATTTCAACCTTTCATTTGTAATCACCCTATATGCAAATGGACGCCATCGGCACCAAGTGCGACCTCTGCTCATAGGTACCTATATTAAAAAGGTAACATTATATGAAATAAATGATTTACTAAATTATAGTACATTTTGGTAGGTAAAATGATTAGTACCTATAGGTATTGTAATAAGGTAGTTTACTGGGTAGACCCACCCAGATATTATACCATCATCAGTCAAATGTTGTTTCTAAAATTATTATGTAATTAGATGAGAACTTTGCACTTCCAGTTCAGGCAATGAAATCCTATAGTTACGTACTATATTAGCAATATTTATATATTAGATTGTTTATTTGTAATCTCTTTCTCAAAAACGGCTCTAAATATTGGAATAATAGCGGAAATAGGGGATTTTAGGGACAAAAATAGAACTGTCAAGTTTTCGTCTTCGGTATAGCAGTACCTGAAAAAAACAGTAAGATCTGACTTTGAATTGCGTTCGGTAAAATGACAATCACTATTACTGTCAAACCGTAAAGTATTGAAACCACACAAAAGCTAATGTGATGCACTCCACTAACGAAATGAATTATTTAAACAAAGAGCGAACTAAAATGGTACTGTTCATGTCCAAAAAGTAGATTGGTTGACTAGGAAAGTTTTGCAGCATTTTTACATAAGTTCTAACGTAAAAAAAAACTTACTTGTTGTTAACTGAAATATTTTAATGTTTAAACATATTTTCAAATGTGAAGAGCCTAGGAAGGCAATTTTACTAATAAATTTAATAGAGGAATGATTAATTTTATTTGATAAAAATTAATCATTCCTCTATTAAAAACATCTTTAAATATGATTTATTCAACAAATCACACGGACGCTATAAAACGAACATTTCATTGCTCAATCATTGATAAGGTTTCGATAATTATTTTTCACCATTAATTTACAACATGTCACTTTAATTAATACAATTCAAAGTCCAACTGTAGGTAGGTACGTTTTATAAGATATTTCACCAATTTCACCATACGATGTCAAATGTTAATCAATGTTAATCGACTGTTAGTTCATACATTTTGACAGCTGTTAACGCTCTAATCGTCTTTTAAGTTGTTAACATGATGAAATCGGGTCTTGGTTTCTAAGAACAGATCACGCTAAACTCTACACTACATGTCTGAGTTCCCCATAAAAACCCATTTAGATTGCTCACTCAGCTCACTCTATAATGCCGGCAATCGGCGCCCACGCACCCAATCTTCGCCATCCATCACACTCACGTAATATCGCCAGGTGTTATGTGAACCGCTTGAATAAGTGATTAACAAGCCGTGGAAGCCTTTGGACTATTAATTATGGAGTTTTCACATTTACTATGCATATTATAGTAATAATAGTTGTAATAATGTAGAAAGTTTTGTAAACCAAGTTTCTAAATACTAATAAATAGAACTTTGAAATTTCGAAAATGTATTATTATAAATTTTGAATGAAAGTGCCACTACCCAAAAAGAAGAGTAATGCTTTGAAGAGTATGTATGTATGTATCAATGTTTATTTGTTTAAGCTAAACGACGTGACTTTCCTAAAAGTTGTAAATGTTCTAAGAAAATTCCGGAAACTTTCACTAGAAATATAGGAGATTTAAATTTAAGAAACGGAAAGTTTCAATCCCCGTACAAAAATTTCCAAAATTCCGAAATTTTCCTACATGAAATGTCCCGCAATTTTGGAAAGTTTCGTTTGGCACATCAGTAGACGTGACGGATTTAAGTTCGGGATGTCGTTGCATTGGTATTCACTCAAGGAGTGTCATAATAAGCTATTATAGAACTTCCTCATTCTTGATACAGAAAGAGTAGTCGGATTTTCAAAGCTTGCTCTTTGTTGAATAGTTGATCTAGCATTACTAAGGTTTTTCTCTTGGGATTCCATTTTATAGAGACGTTTTACTCGTAGAACAAGGTTTTAGGAAAGGTTGTCAGACCCTACTATACATGTAGAGGGTTAACCACAAACTTAAATCATTAACAAGAAATAATTGACCGTTTATACCAAAATCGATCGATATTTTTTGTATAACTCTGATTAATAAAATCCAATTAAACCAAACCAGTTGACTTCCCAAATAGGTAACACAAACAAAAACCCGTATTCTCCAAAAACTGTTGCGTAAATATAAATAATAAATGAACGCGGTAAGTGTTAAACAAACAATTACTGTCAAATTACTGACGAAAGAAAGTTGCCGGCGTTTTAGGGTTAATGAACGGAACGGTAAGATGCGCCGGGGCAAGTCAGTGTGCACTCGGCCTTATACTGTGTGAAATAAAAGGGGTTAACTTTAATTAAATTGTGAGTAAATGTAGGACTAGTAAGTTAGTTTTAGTTTGACGGGTTCTTTTCAGGTTATATACAATGATAAATAACTTTCTTAGATGTCTATATGAACTTCATTTAGAATATATCGCTATGGAGCGATAACACCGTGTAGTGTCGCGTGTACATATGTATGTGTATGTGTGTGTATATATATATTTCATTGCTGATTACTAACATAATTTTCACGCTACTGGTCGGAAATGTGGCGAAAGATGGTCTGTTCTTGGTCCAAAAAACAATCAATAGTTGTACTTTAAATGAGCAGGCCTTCTATGAATTGAAACTGGACAACTAAAACATAGTTGGTCTGTTCCATTGAGCACGTCGACCAATCACATCAGTCCGCTGATCACTGATTCGACCAATCAGAACACGACTTGTGCTGCATATGAAATTAAATTGGCCAATGAGAAGTCGTTTTATTTTTTAATAATATTCATCCCTTCACGGATAGGCAAAGGAATCAGATTCCATACAGCCATATATATCTGTTTTTAATTATCTGAAATATAGTTCGTGCACGGTCAGAGTCGTCAGTTTAAAAACGCCTTTGAATGACTGGCCAGTAAGAAAGGTATCGTTAAAAAATAAAAGTAAAAATTGGCGGGAGAGCGTATTTTTTTTAGTACGAGTAGTAATTGATTTTTATTTCCTCCCAGTAGTGGTGAAAAGCACTATGTTAAGCCTCGGCCGAAAGTGCAAAAGATGGACGAGTTGGTTCGAGGGCCGATGCGTAGCGGAGGCCTTCGAAAGTACGAGTCCATCTTTTGCTAACTTTCTAACCTCTACAACGATGTACTATATATCATAGATTGCAGATTGCTTGAGGTACTCAAAAAATACGTTTTTTAAACAGACATGACCTAAAAGTTGGTCTAGTTGGTAGTGACCCTGCATACGAAGCTAGCGGTTCAGCATTCAATTCCCGGCCAGGGCAAATATTTGTTTCTGAGTCTTGGGTGTTTTCTATATAAGTAATTATTTCTCTATATAAGTATTTATATCGTTGTCTAGTACCCATAGTACAAGCCTAGAGCTTAGCTTGGGACTAGGTCAATTTGTGTTACATTGTCCCGCGATATTTTTATATGTATCTAAATTTTACATCAAGTTAAGTCAAGAGCTAGAATGTGGTAGTTTTAAAAGTAAAAAAATAAATAGTTATTAACTTAATAATGAGCTATTTTAATAAGACCAGAAAAAAACAGTTTGGTAGTAAAATTGCCACCAAACCTGCCATTATAACTGCCCTAGTTTCCGACGCAGCTACTATTCGACCATAACTCATATAATAACGATTACACAGGTCGTAGCATCTTTTGTTGTGCTACTGATGCTATCGTGCGATGAATTGGATGTAATGACTAAAAGAGTAAAAGAGTATTAGGGTTCCGTGGACCATCAGGATTCTACCAAACGAAGAGATCTCTTGGTATCAACTCAGTGATCATGAGGTATTTTTGTTTAATCATAACTTTGAGTATCGTTGATCCGATTTTAACGAGATTTGCTGGAGCAAGGTTTAGTACCAATTTCACCATACAATGTTAACCACTTAGCAGACGATTAGAGCGTTAACAGCTGTCAAAATGTATGAACTAACAGTCGATTAACATTGATTAAATTTAACATCGTATGGTGAAATTGGTACTTAACCTCGTAAGGCTCAGAGTGCGATAGGATGTAAATTACGAAATTTAATTTGAACTGTATTGCAATAGCAATAAAGTTTATTTTCCTTTGTTCATAAATTGAAAATGGCATTTTCAAAGAAACGTAATTGAACCTTATTGCCTTGATGGTAGATTCAAAGTACCACTGACAAAAAACTGGGTGTTTGTGGCACGGTGGGCCTTACGTGGTTAAAAGACTTGTTAGGGCAAATACATTTTTTAAGTTATTTCATCAGCAGCTGTTCTAGTCAGGAAGTTATGGAGTTAAGGGGGAAATCGAGAGTTCTCTATTACAGGCGATCACTTAGTGTCTATTTTAGATGTAATTTATCCATCTAAGCTATCGTGTTTATTTTATTTTATTATATTTCATTGAAACAATAAATCCACAGCACTAATTACAATAAAGGCTTATTTCAGACATAATTATGAATCATGGGCCAATTACTATCGTTGCCTGATACTCTTTTGATTACTCAAAGAAAGTTGGTGTGTTCCGTGTCTAGTTATTATACTATTAAAAGTTTATCTTGGCCGTTACCTTATCTGTATTACACTAATTAAAATGCCAGAGTTGTGTATTTTGCTATCAGTAAGATGTCAAAACAATCTTAGGCAACTTTGTACTAAGGTATTTATTTCTTAATCCAGTATAATCCAATATAGATAATAATCGTACACAATTATTTTACGCGAATAAATACCGCACAGCTTTTTTCATTTGTTTCAAAGACGAAAACAAATTACGGAACCCGCTGTCTACAACTCGCTCGCACTTCCCTCGTCTAATTTTAACCGGAAACATGTTCTGGCATGTATTTAATTATATATTCATAGTACTTTAATAACAGTGGTCGAGTTTCGTAGAGAAAGGCCGATAGTTATCTCTCTATTTTTATAGCGATCTGTTAGGTTACTAAGAAGCCTGCGAAGTTTTAAGGAATCGTGAGGTAATGTTATTTGTCAATGCTCTCGTTCAATGAGAAATAATGCTGCCATTTGTGTTAAACAAATAGATAGCTATTTAAGATTACATCTGAACAAAAGATACATGCTTAGGAGTGAGATTATTTTCGGATTAGAGCATCAATCTTCTTCTCTACGTAGTATAAAACAAAGTAACTACTCGCCGTCTGTCTGTTATGTATGTTTCTTCTCTACATAGTATAAAAAAGTCGCTGGCCGCCGTCTCAGTATGTACGCTGACATCCATCAAACTACGCAACGAATGTTAATGCGGTTGGGGTTCTTGTCTAGCTGTCATTTTGAAAACATCTGTCTTTTTATTTCTTTTTTTGTAAATTACTTTATCGTTGATTTTGGTTCGCAAATCCAGGGCAACTACAAGTAACCTCCAACACTGACGAAGAATATGCATCAAATATAATAATAGTGAAAAGCTGATTCTGAATGAGCAAGCGGTCAAGAACACTCCAAGCCAATCAAGCCATTGAAGTGGGTGCCCGCCATCTTCAATGGTGTGCCGACTGGGACTGGAAGACGCCGACGACAGCGACGATTCACCGTACAATTGCTTATATATACTTGACATTAGCAAAATTACATAACTTGTAGACGCCATTAAAATAAATAAATAATAATTTAATTGGGTTTTCATTAATAGATAAAGTGATTCAAGAAAAAGGTTTTTATGTATAGGATTACTGGTTAGAACGGGCTAATTCTCCGCAGCTCGACGACTTAATATACGCGCCATTTTTGCATGCTGGGTTGCTGGCACTCTCTTCTCAACCGAGAGGGCCCTGCCAAGATGTATTGCGGTAACTAGCGTTTCTATTCGTTTGGTTTTTAATCCAATCGTGTCACTGGTAGATGACGTGATATGAAAAGTCACGTGATCTACCAGTGACGCTATTGGTTTAAAAACGAAACGAATAGAAACGCTAGTTAGCGCAATGCATCTTGACAGGGTCTTCTGTTCTACCAGGACGCCTAGCAGACCCTTGATGTTGGCGATGGCTTCTATAGCGACCTCGGCGTTCCGAATTGACGTGCCCGGTATGTTGCCACCTCAGGGTCCATGATGAGGTTTTTCATGTATAATTGGTTTATGTATGGGTGCTACTGAACATTTACACAAACCGAAGCGAAGCGAGGGTGGGTTGCTAGTATATACGTAAAAGGAGAAACCAACTGGCTGATCGATCAAGGCAGAGCCAAAACCGCTAGACCTAGGGACTTGAAATTCGGAAGGAATATTTCTTGGATATTCTAGAAGGGATTTTTGGAAATTTATCCCCTACGGGGTTAAAATAGGGGGAGTAACGGGAAACTAATCTACGAGTACAAAGTCGCAGGCGTCCTCTAGTCCTAATCTCTCTTTCTCTCTCTCTCTCTTAATTTAAGAGCCTTGCTCATGTCGGTGGAGTAATTTCCAATCTTCTCTCCTCTCTGCAGCTCCTTGACCTCTTTATACGACACGACACCTACTCCTTGATTTGGTCCTTATAGCTTCTTCTTGGTCTTTCTCTGTCTCTCCTGCCTTCAATCTTCCCTTCTAAAAGGTAGTATGTTACTTCTTCGTCGAGTTCCCTAGTAATACACACTTTGTAAAAAATTCAAGTCCCTATTTAGGTATTATGGTTCATGATACAGCCCGCCAGACATACAGATGGACAGCGGAGGTTAAGTAATAAAATCCCCTTCGGTACGAAACCCTAAAAATCTGTAGCTAATGGGTCACCAAGGCCAAGACAGTGTAGATTAGTGAACGATGCCTCGTAATGACAAGGCGCCATTAATGAATTCGTTGACCCGCGCGGGCGCAGCCAGAGTGCCGTCTCGCCGGAGTGCGTCCCAATTTCTTGTTAGGGGGCTACCCTAAGGAGTACTCATTTACATTTCACCTGCCCGTTTTGTCTTAGAATATTAGTTATTTAAATGAAAGGCAAGCGCTGCTTAAGTTTCCGTTTTTTATCAACTTGAAATGTATAGTATGGTTTCACAAAATGAATCATTTCACAAACATCATTTTGCAAAACGGTTTTTTTTCCCAAAACTGTAAATATTTCAGGATTTTAATAAAATTAACCTACTTTAACCTATGGGTTTCTACAAGATTAACCTGAAATATTTATAGCTTCGGATAAAAAAAAGAGTTTTCCAAAATTATATGTTTGTGAAATGTTGTTTAGGAAGTGATTGGATACCATGGAGTTGACGTATGCGGTCGACGTGATCTGTCATCAGCCTACGTCAATCCTACACATTCTGGAGTTTCTTGCGGCGCTTCTTCTCCGCAATGATGGTCTTGTCCGAAGCGCTAGTAGATTCACTCCATGTTACCGACGTGTAAAAGAGACCTCATGTGGCCAATTTACTGAATAAATATTTTGAATTTTGAATTTGAATTTTGAATTTTATGGTTAATTTTCGAATACCTATCGCTAACTAAGCGATATGGATCTAGACTAGGCTCCCAGGTTCCATACTACTCTAGCGTATCATGAGATATACTAGTAGTTTCACTCCATATTACCGACGTGCAAGTGAAAGGGCGCTCATGTGGCCAATTTACTGAATAAATATTTTGAATTATGAATTTTGAATACCTAATTGATCTACTAAGAATAGGATGACGTCACCAATGATGGACACTTTTAGCTGACAGCCACCAGTAATGGACACTTCACTCTTCATTCAAAAATCATACGGTCCTAAATTGATTGTTGCAAAACAAATGAATAACGCTTATCTTCTGTAAAATAAGAATCAAGTGCCCATTACTGGTTCCATCACCCTATTGATTGTTGATGGTCTGATCGTCTATAATTGGCACGAACATCGTGCGAACATCCACACTATCGCTCGTAGTACTTTGACGATGATCGGTGAATACATCCGAGTATGCCCTTTAGATTATCGTGCTCGCCCGTAATCCTCTGTAATAGCCGATAGTGTAGAGGAGCTATTATAATATTAGACGTAGATAAATATTAATGTACAATTACTTAATGCAATAAATTGTGTGCATTACAGGAAAGAGAACATAAAAATATAAAATAGTTTTATCACAATAATACCGTGCCTAACATCGAGAAAGATGGCCGCACGGCAAATTTCTTTTTTATGACAACAGAGGTGTTGTTGTTACATTGCTATGCAGTTAAGTTTGCGCTGAGAGAAAAGGACGGAACTATATTACTGCTATAGCTCTGTCCTTTACGCTCGCCGTAAAACTGCATGGCAATGTCATAATATCCCCCCTGGTCTTCCTGTTGCCATAAATCGAGCTCACAGGCCTTTTGATGGTGCCTAATTAGTGAGCTCTACGTCTCGTAGAAATATGTAATTCTAAGAATGCAATTTCAAGATTGCAATCCGAAGAGTGCAAATGGGTTGCTAATCCAAAAGGCCAAGATGGAATGCCTTTGCTATTTATTTCACTTATTGTCTTACCTCTTAGTCTAAATACAACAATGCGAACACTGTTGCTTGGTGGCGGTTAAAATATTAGATAGTGGTAGCGATCAAGACGTATTCTGCACAAGGTCCTACCACCATTAATCGTAAACGGGAATTACAATCGTTCACAATTTAAAAAGTCGGACAGGAAGTTCCATATCAACTTGTCGGGACTATATCGTCTATGTCATGTCATATTTATCGCAAATCACAACATATATTTTTAAGAAACTTACTTTTTCAGTATTTTTATAAGTTGAACCTAACCTAACCTAGCCTTGTCTTCACGTTAGATACTTAAGAAATTCTGAAAATTTCATGGTTCCAGCGATATAAAAATTATGACAGTCAATAATTATGACAAAAAAATATGGGAAACAACGGGCTTCCCAATTAATCATTAAACTAAATACCATCCTATTGTTCCAGTTTCTTACTTTTACCTATATATAAAAAATGAATCCCTGTTTCCATTGGTTATGTAAGAACTCGAAAATGGCTCGACGGATTTGTTTTTTTGTTGTGCTCGTAATTGTCAGGATAAAAAGTAAAGTAAAGTAAAATATTTATTATCCAAAAAATACATACATACATACATAATCTCACGCCTTCGTTCCCAGAGTGGGGTAGGCAGAGCTACAGAATTACAAACATCTCTAAAAACTTGTTGATAATTCTATAACCACAATTTGCACAATTAGGCTAAGATGTTTACCAGCGTATTAGTGACAGGTTGCAAGCCCATCGCCAAACAGTACTACAAGCCTTTATTCCCTTAGTCGTCTCTTACGACATCCACGGGAAGACATGGAGTGGCACTATTCTAACTCGGCAACCACACGAGGGAAAAAAAAAACCAAAAAATATACAGTACAAAAATCAATATTTCCTTTGACCCCACACTAGGCTAGGCCTGTGTCGTGGCAGCCAAAAAGGTTTTTATAACAAAAAAATTACACTGGGCGGTGACAGACTAGGACGGCTAGTAAGCATAAAAATTGGAGCAATCCGTTGGGTTGCGACATCCGTTAAAAACGGTCGATGACTCCAAGGTTTCCCGGGAATTCTCTTGGTTATCCACAGTTCCGAGTTGAATGCTCGCGCGAAGAACAAATGCGTCACAAGAACCGCTTCATAATGGAAGTAACAAGTAGAACCCGCAGTGTATAGTGTGCTTACAGTAAGCTATAGATGAATTACCGAGAGCGTGGAATTGCATATGTAGTGGTTGTACCGTTCGCATGAAAATTAAAACCATTTAGGTTTATTTTCTTAACTTAAAAAGATTGCCCTAAACAAGTGGAGTAAGGAGGTATGTCCTTTTTTGCTTTTAGTCGCTATAATTTATTTAAATTTTCATCTTTAAGATTGGATATTGCTTATAGGACAGATGAAAGTTATATATAGTTCTCCTGATGACTTTTTGATTTCGAGTTGAAAATATTTATGACATATTTGTTTAATTTGGCTCTTAATCGGACCAAAATTACTGCTACTTTCTGCCATAATTTCTGAAAATTGCGAGAATACAATAAAATAAGAGGTATATATTAGCATTGCATTGTAAAAAATATTTAGAATTTGACACTGTCATCATTTTTGTACATACTTTTTAATATATAACAAAACTCTTTTTATGCTGATGGTAATTATGAGAAGTTGAGGAAATTTAAATACGAGTATATAATGCCTGTAAATACATATTACCACTACATTTGCAATTCCACGCTTTCGGTAATTCATCTATACCGGTAAGGAGTTTGCCAATTTGAAATTTCTGAAAAAAAATGGCAAACTCCTGCTCTGAAATTGGAGAATTGATTTTCTTTTGTAACAACACAATCCCGGTTAACTTAACAAAGAGCTTTTTACATCAATAAACAAATCATATTATTTAATGTACCCTTACTTAGTAATTTTGTTCTTACCAATTTAATTTCGTAGAATCTGCATAATTAAATTTTTCACGTTATTAGTATCTTAGTCGTCTGCATTGTAGTCGTTCAGTGCCAAAGGATCCATTATTCAGAGTTCCGTACCCGAAGGGTACAACAGGACCCTATTAATATCCCTATGCTGTTCGTCCGTCCGTCTATCCTAACTTTAAAGAGCTGTATCTCTTGAACCGTAATAGATAGCGGTTTTTTTTCTTCAGAATATGTGTAATTACGGCAGATTTACTAAACGTTTTTTTTAAGTAATTGATATAATGGGGTCCCTGTGAAACATTTTTTTCATTGTATATTTATTTTAGTCAAAAACGACCAAACATAAAAGCGTCGGTATGATTACAATACGAATTCTGAAGAAAAAAAAACATACTAAAAAACGGTCAAGTGTGAGTTGGGCTCGCTTGATTCGATTCGAAATCGAATTCAAATTGGAATATAATAATACCTACTGTGCTACGGAACCCTCGGTGCGCTAGTCCGATTTGCACTAGACCAGAGTTTTTCTCTTTTTGTGGGTTAGAATGCGGCCTACTACTTCTTTCGTAAAATACGATTTTGACGACGCGTTGGCTTAGTTGGAAGTGACCCTGCCTAATAAGCTAGCGGTCCTGGGTTCAAATCCCGGTAAGGGCAAATATTTGTGTGATGAGCGCGAATATTTGTTCCTGAGTCATGGATATTTTCTATGTATTTAAGTATATATTTCTCTAAATAATTATTTATGTCGTTGTCTAGTACCCATAGTACAGTCACCAGCAAAAATATGTTATCCAACATTGGGGCAAAAATATCTGACACGCTCTTATACCTCTAGTAATAAAGGCGTGTCAGATATTTTTGCGGCCAAAGTTGGATAATATATTATTGCTGGTGACTGTACAAGCCTAGAGCTTAGTTTGGGACTAGGGCAATTGGGGTGACATTGTCTCCTGATATTTATTTATACGAAGCTCGAGTAAGTATAAGTGGTAGATATTAGAAATACCTACTGCTGGTAAACTCCCGACTGCGCACTACCCGATGTAACCGCGGTGGCCACAGAATTCTCACCGCGGTAATTAAGAAGATCAGCGTTTAATTAATTCAATTAATTCAATTAACAAACCACAGGTCGGCGATACTGAGTCTGTCGTAATTGCTGAAATAGTGCGGATTGCGGGAGGAAAGTGGAGACTTTTCTCCGAGTAGAAAACATAGCAAACATAGCATAGTTGAGTAAACGTAATAAAGAGTGCGAAAAGTAATTTGTTTAGTTTTGAGAAAATAAAATAGATATTTAATAATTAAGTAAAATGATTAAAAGACCTTTCAAATATGGGTGTGTAATGTTTAGTATAAAAACAAAATGGTCTAATTTTAATTTTACATAACACGAATTGCATAATTTCGATCTATATAATAAACTAACGATATAATAATCATGATGTATAAAACGAAATGCATAATTTCAAAAACTATAATGTGTAAATATTTATTTTTTAATTTAATGTGGTCACAGTTCTAACCTAACCTAACTTAGTTAGAAATTCACTAACCCCCTTACTAATAAACGTTGAGTAACGGTGGTATAGCTATACAATGTTTTGTCCTTATCTGTCATTGTGACATTTGAATTTGACAAATAAGGACAAAACATTTTACAGCTATACCACTGTTACTCAACGTTTATTAGTAAGGGGGTAAAAATGCATAATAACATGGTTTATAATAGTTATAATAAATGAGTGTTAGGTTATTCGATCGTATGCTTAAATAAATTATACAAAGGGTTTTTATGCTAAACCTTCATTATGCTTTTCGTGGTTAGTTAAATGAAATTATACAAAACGTTTTTAGACTAATTGAAGCGCACCCTTCAAATATTTATTGCAATTTTATAAAATCCAAATAAAACGCCGGTATAAAAAGAACCGTCCAAAGCCCTTCTATGGCTTTGCAACTCACCTTCGCTCACACCTCCGGAATTAGCTGGGTTCGCCGTTTGACGGATATGTCTAGGAAGACATCATCATCATAAAATCAATGCTGAAAGTTCATTTGTTCGTATAATTTGCTATATGTTGAATTGAAATTATTTCCATCTAAAGTTAGTTGTTCATCAATGTAGTCATTTTCATCTTCCTAGTCATTTTTGATTTGTGTAATTTATTGTTTGTATTACTGTGTTTTTTGCATTGTAATTTAGTTTTTGTTCAATGTTGCATTTATCATAATATTATTCAGCATTTCTGTAACGTTTTTATTTTTATAATTTGTGTCGTTATTTTAGTATATTGGTAATTTGTTAAATTAAAATTATTTGTAATGAGTAGTCCTTCTAAAGTTAGTTGTCCTTATTGTCCGGGGCCACACAAATTATTTGTGCAGCCTAGGGGCCTTAACGTTCATATAAGCCGGGTTCACAAAGATATTGTATCTCAAAATCGAAATGATTTAATCATAGGTCAAAGTTCAAATGGGCAGAGGATTCCAAATTTAAATGCTGTTTTGGGGTCTCAAAACGGTGCAAGCTTACTTGACCTACCTTCTCTTAAAGCGAAGATTCCGGTTCTTAGACATATACCTAAGGGGGCAAGAAATCTTGCCGCTGAGAAATTATGTTCCGTAATAGAAGATTGCTTGCGTTCAAATAGTGTTGAGGACTGGTTTAGGTTACTTTCATTTTCTTTTTGTGCTTTGAGGGTGCCGGATGGTGAAGGCCGTCAGTCGCTTACAACTAAGGTTAAAAACAATATTGACGAAGCTACGTTATACTTTCCACCATCACAGTCTGCCAGGAACCATCGGTCAACGTATAGGACTATTGAAGCTAAGGTGCACGATGGGGATTTAAGGGGTGCGGTACGCTTGCTTCTGGCGGATTCCATGTTAGCACCTTCTAATGAAGTTACACTGAACGCGTTGCGAGAGAAGCATCCTTCTCCTAGGAGACCACTAGCTTTGCCTCCAGAGCCGACCCAATCGAGCCTTTTTTTAACAGTGACGCCTTTGGATGTTTCCAACGCGATCGGCTCGTTTTACAATGGTTCCGCTTCGGGTCTGGATGGGTTGCGTCCTCAACACTTAAAGGAATTGACTTCCCCTTCCGCGGGGAGCAATGGGGGTCGATTGTTGGAATCGCTTACAAAATTATGTAATTTCCTTATGAGGGGATTGCTTAATCTAGAAGTGCGCCCATACATTTATGGAGCATCTCTGTGTGCTTTTTCTAAAAAGGATGGCGGTGTTAGGCCCATTGCTGTAGGCAGTGTCCTTCGTCGGTTGGCAGCCAAGCTTTGTTGTCGTTCAGTCAGGGAGGAGATGTCTTGCTATTTTCAGCCAAAGCAAGTAGGGTTTGGTACTGCGCTAGGTTGTGAGTCGGCAATACACGCCACTCGAGCGTTTGCTGTTCAGGAGGAGGGAAATGGCGCAGTTATCGTTAAAATTGACATAAAAAATGCTTTCAACAGCATAGACCGCGATGTTTTTCTGGCTGAAGTTTTGGAGCGCGTGCCCTCCATTTACCCGTTCCTCTACCAGTGCTATTCGTCGCCTAGTAACCTGTACTTTGACGGGAGTTTGGTGTATTCACAGGTGGGTGCGCAGCAGGGAGATCCATTAGGTCCTTTAATTTTTTGCTTGGCTATTCAAAAAATAATATCCGGCTTAGACTCGCCACTAAATGTATGGTGTCTTGATGACGGCACTATAGGTGGAAGTCCACAAGTGGTCCTTAGCGATTTGAGGAAGTTAACTTTGGCTTTACAAGATGTTGGGTTAGAGATTAATCCAAGTAAATGTGAGATTTTTTCCTGTGGGTCATCATCTTTGGACTCTTTAAGGGATTTCGAATCCATATTGCCGGGAATCGTGCGGCGGGATAGGGATTCGCTGAGCTTATTAGGTGCTCCAATTTTTCCTGAGGGTATCAGCACTGCCTTGCAAATAAAAAATCAGGCCCTTATTTCTACTCGGGATCATTTCTCGCATTTGTCAGCCCATGTGTCCCTGACGTTACTTCGCAATTGTTTCACAATACCTCGATTTATGTACATCCTGCGAACATCACCAACTTGGTTGTTTGAACAAGATGTCGCGTTAATAGATGATACACTCGAGCAAATTATGGAGACAGTACTTAACGTGAGTTTAAACGACACGCAGTGGTGTCAGGCTTCTCTCCCCGTTCGTCACGGTGGGATTGGGGTACGTCGCGCTCAGGATGTGGGTCTTGTTTCTTTTCTGTCTTCTGCTCATGGCTCCTCTGATCTTGTCACTCGTATTTTAAATGCTCATGGTGTCGAGATTCGGGTGCCGTTTGAGGCTGAGGCTTTGGCAAGATGGTCCATCCTTTGTCCTAGTGACGAACGGCCAGACAAGCCTAATGTTCAGAGGTTGTGGGATGACATACTCTGCAAGCAGAGGTATCAGTGTTTGTTGAGTGGCGCTTTGGGAACTGACGTGGCCCGTCTTAAGGCCGTAGCAAGGCCGGAATCAGGAGCGTGGTTGCATGCTTTGCCATCTCCGCAATTGGGAACATTGCTGGACAATGACTCCCTGAGAATTGCTGTAGCGTTACGGGTGGGTGGCAAGGTTTGTGAGGCGCACCGATGCATTTGTGGGACTATGGTTGAAGAGAATGGTCATCACGGGCTAAGCTGCCAAAGATGTGCGGGGCGGTTCCCAAGGCACCACTCTATTAATGACATCGTTCGGCGGGCCATGGTTTCTGCTAACGTTCCCTGTATTTTAGAACCACCAGGTCTGTCTCGAACAGATGGAAAGAGACCGGACGGTCTGACGTTGGTTCCATGGCGGAGAGGGCGCTGTCTTTTATGGGATGCGACTTGCGTGAGTACTTTCGCCGCTTCTCATTTGAAGAATACTTGTAGGGCGGCTGGGTCCGCGGCGGAGACTGCTGCGAAGATGAAGCACTCTAAATACTCTGCCTTGGAGCCAATGTACGATTTTGTCCCTGTCGCGGTGGAGACATCGGGACCTTGGGGTTTGGAAGCCAAGGGGCTTTTTAAGGAGTTAGGCCGTCGTCTGCGTGACAGAGGGGGGGATCCTCGTTCTGGGTCGTGGCTGGTTCAGCAGGTTTCCATTGCAATCCAGCGGGGCAATGCGGCCGGTGTAATGGGAACGTTCGAACCAGCCACGGTGCGGGGTTGGTGGTAGGATAAGTCTGTGTTTTAAAATTTGTTTTGTTAGTGTTAAGGAGATTTGACGAAGCGGTTGCCGATGATCATTCCTATGTAAAACGTTTTGACGAAGCCTGTTGCTGATAATATGTTAATGTATTATTTTCTTATGTGTTATACTGAAATAAATGATTTTCGTCATTTGCTATACATATATGTGAGTTATATGTATACTAACTACTAGGTTTACTTTACCTATTTGGCTAATAAAGTATCTAATTTTACAGATGGGCTGCTCCGGATTCAGACACACTTCAACCGTTTAAGATCTTTGTGCAATGACCCTCAGCTGTTCGAATGTGCAGGTTTCCTCACAATGTTTTTCCTTCACCGTAGGAGCATCAGCATTATAAAATTTAATTGGTACATTGCGACTGCGGAGATCCGAACTCCGTAGATACTTTACGATGCCGAGTCAACGACGCCATTCATAACTTGGTTGATTAAATACTACTTATTTCGTTAATTTAAAAACTACACGATTCTAGAATAACATTATTGTCTCATTAAAACATAACTTTATTCATAACCACAACACCTATCTCACTAGACCAACACGTCTAAAAATATAATCAACATCGGGCGTTGACGTTCCGATGTTTTCCCTTAATTAAGATTTCTTATTAATGAAATATTCATGGGATTCAAAATGTCCGCCGACCGCGGGCCAGAGCAAGCGAACTGCATTTTTGAAATGCCAACGTAACTGTCCCTAGTCTTCCTTTTGCAGCTTCTTCCAAGTTTTTTAATGATATAAAACTAGCATCATATTTGTACAGGAATATTTAGCATTGCAACACTTAACATTTTCTTTTTAAACTTTGTTTATATACAGATTTCGAACGTTATTTTGAAAATTCGAAATTCGAAAATTCGAAATATTTGGAAATTTGAATTCCGTTGGGTGTTGAGTCACAGCTGCAGCCTGCAATGTGTTTTTATAGCATTTAATAAAAAAAGTCACAGCTACAATTCATTATTAGACTTAGATGTTTCGTATTACACCGGCCGCGTTTCCTTTTAATCCAAAAAAATAAATATGAATAAAAATGCAAGAAATATGAATTGAATGCAATTGAAACTGAATGCCGTAATTATTTTTAGTCAAAAAAAACACGAAACTGTTACTTTTTCAGGAGTTTTATAAATCAAACCTAGCCTTACCTCGTCTACAGGACATTTAAGAAATTCTGGAAAATTTACGTTGCACTATCATCTATCAATAATTGGACCAAAAAAGGGAATCAACGGGCTCCCACTTAAACTTGAGTACACCCGAACAGAGAATAGAGACCTCGCCGTACCTAACCACCAAACCCATCTTGCTCATGTTGAAACTCAGGCAATAATTATGTGTGGCGACCTAGCGACATCTAACGGCAACTTGTATCAACCAACTCGCTACCTCGCTAGCGCCATCAGCGTCAGACAGCGCAACTTAAGTGTTCTACAACGCGCTAACGAAGTTTCTCCAGTCAGATGACATATATACAACTTCCAACTTCATCCCAATGGACTTCGGTCCCCAGGCATAACACCCGCCTGGAGAGATCTCTCTATTTTCCTCTCTTCCTACATTATTGTATATAAATCTACCTACTCTTCTACCAAATATGAAGATCGGATTAACAGTACTCAAGTTATCGTCGAATAAACACACAACGATACGAATGCCATTTTAGTTGACATACCGTCGATGAAACTGCAATACCGCGTAACCAACAATTGCTAATGCCGCGTAACTGACTTGTGGCAAATTTTACAGGAGAGCATTAAAATTGAATATCTTTGTGTTTATTGAGGTTAGACTTACCCAAACGCTAAATAACTGTTAACCCCATAATTTAGCTGATTATTATATTAAGCATCCAAATTTACCAGTATGTAGGTATTTATATAAAGCACTTACGCGGTATTACACAATTGAATAATACGTCATCTCTATACTTGTATGCACATTCGCGGAATTGTAAAAACGACATGCTCTCTCGCGGTATCGACATGACGTGACTTTGGAGCTTTCTGATTGGTTATCGACACAGCTGTCAATGCCGTCTGGAGCCTATCACAGTGCTCTACCTACAGCCGTGAAAACTCAAATTTGACACATTTGTTAGTTACGCGGCATTAGCCATTGTTGGTTACGCGGTATTGCAGTTTCATCGACGATACCTCTCCTCGTTATTCCAATGATCATCAACTTATTATATCATATCCAAATGAGTTTAGACAGACAAAGCTCAATTTAAAAGCAATTTATAATGCGTACACAGCCATTAGATAGCTTAAACTAATCCCCCATTGAATTTCACCAGTATCGCTGTACTGGGAGAACTAGCGACGTACAATGGAACTGCAAATCAGACGTAATTTGCTATACCTTAATTGAATAACTACCTTTTCTGTGAATAATGGATAGCGACAAGTCGAGAGTTATTGAGATGGGTTTAAGGTTTAGAGGTATGGGTTATGTTTTATATATTTTGTTTATTTGTGGTTTGTTGGAATATCAACAGCGATTACATGGTGTTTTATACAAAAGTACTAATCTCAACAAGTACGGCCAATTACAGACTTTCACATATTTTTTTAGAAAGAATATTACATACCGACGTTAGGTTGCGTTGAGCTAAACAAATTTTACGGTTATATTGTGCTTATATAGTTATGCGTGTGTGTGTAAGCGTGCGTGCGTGCGTGTGCGTGCGTGCGTGCGTGCTTGCGTGCGTGCGTGCGTGCGTGCGTGCGTGCGTGCGTGCGTGTGTGCGTGTGTGTGTGTGTAACCAGTATAGCAGTACTGGGAAAACTAGCACAATGGAACTGCAAATCAGACGTAATTTGCTATACCTTATATTGAATAACTACCTTTTCTGTGAATAATGGCCGACGACAAGCAGAGAGTTATTGAGATGGGTTTAATGTTGAGAGATATGGGTTATCTTTTGAAATGTAAGTAGTAAACTAGCTGGTGCCCGCGACTCCACCCGCTTTGAAGTTGTATGTCGCTAAACCTTCAGGAAATGCCCTCCCTAGCATAAAAGCCTGCAGTTGACGTATCTAGCTAGGGTACCTATTATTATATCTAAATACCTTTCGACGAAGGTACCATAACGCAGATTTTTTATTTCACGGAAAAGTATTTCTCGGCGCATGAGTTTTTTTTTTGGTGGTCACAAACAAGTCTAATCTACACAATTAATGTTTACGATATCCTAAAAACATCACTGTCTCAGAAGAAAATATAGCGTTCGATGAAATTCCATGAAATGATACAATCAATGAAGTGAAATTCGATAAAATGATGGGTTACCATCTAGGTACTATAGTGATGATGATGAAGAACTCACAGGCAACTCAAGTTACGATTAGGTTGCTGCCTCCCGAAGCTTGGCAACGAACTAAGTGTTCCTTTTAGTTGCAATGGACGTGTAACGGTAAAATAATAACACCTCAGTGTCTCTATTATCACTACCATTGGTACTAAAGGTGTATTGATGTCTGTTCGTGTTCTAGGTCTTTCTCACGACTCTAACCAAGTATAATGTAATCATTTTATATTGTCGAATGAAAGAAACATTTTTCTAACCTCAAAATCATAATAGATTTATAATTATGAGTGTAAACAAAAATCTTTCATATACTCTTAATGTTTAAATTTTTCTTAGGGCCGATTTCACCAATGAATTAAACGCGATTAATTTACGATAAACTCAGTTCTGACGTTTACTAGTTAACTCGAGTTTAAATTGATCGCGTTTTGGGCTGTCATTTTGAAAACATCTTATTTATTTCATTTTTTGTAAATTACTTTATCGTTGATTTTGGTTCGCAAATCCAGGGCAACTTTGTGAAGTAACCTCTAACACTGACGAAGAATATGCATCAAATAAAATAACAGTGAAAATTTGGTTCTGAATGAGCAAGCGGTCAAGAACACTCCAAGCCATTGAAGTGGATGCCCGCTATCTTCAATGGTGTGCCGACTGGGACTGGAAGACGCCGACGACAACGACGATTCACCGTACAATTGCTTATATATACTTGACATTGGCAAAATTACATAACTTGTAGGCGCCATTAAAATAAATATAAAAATAATAATAATAATGATCACGGTTAATTTCATTGGTGAAATCGGCCCTTAGTCTCCTCAATTATATTATATAGCGATATAGTACAGTCGGGTTCATTAATATGTGTACACTTTAGTATCTTTTCACATTAACCGCTGTAAATTTTTTATATGCCAGTTTAAACATGACATTAAATAGACAAGGTACTAAAGTGTACACGTATTTATGAACTCGACTGAACTATATCGCTATATCGCTTCTTCACAAATGATTATTAACAATATTATGAGAGTACGTATTTTGAATTTGGTCACAGATTTCTTCGACGTGGTAGATCGAAATTGATACCGATTTTAAATTGACACCAGAAATGTAATAATGGTTGGTATTCAACGAAGAATCGATTTGTATAACATTGTTCAACATTAGCGTCATGTGTTGAAGGCCAGTGACAATGATGAGGTTATGTTACGTGTATTGTTCAATGGATGTATGTAACTTTAGACCATGGTTCAGTGCAGAATTATAGGAATCCTTTGCATCTTTGGCGGGTAGATGTTTTAGAATCGAACACTCGAACGAGAATCGGTTGAAACGTAATTTTTACCCGACTGCCGAAGGAGGAGGGTAATGTGTTTATCAGCCTATTTAAGTATGTTTGTTCAAAGGAACGCGCGCGCTTTGGCGCTTCAGAAAATAAACGCGTGGACCGATTTTAATGATTCTTATGTCAATCGATTTGTCTTAGTATCGTGAGTGTCACTAAAGATATGGCAGTAATAAAAAATCAATATGGCGGCAACCAGACGTCATATTGTAAAAAAAAAGGTCGACGAATGATAATTGGGGAATCTTTGAATAGGTATTTAAAAATCATCAGGTTCTTTTATCATTTTTCATTTTAAATGATCATTTAGGGTTTAGGTTTTTAAAGCTTGCATTTTGTTATTATATCGACAGTGGAAAGGTAAAAATGCTTAAGCGCCATAGCGGAAACTTTACAGAAATGAGGTTTAAAGTTTTTTTTTTGAAAAAAAAAATCATATCTCAAAAAGTTTTACGACTATTTCCATGAAAATCAAAATGTATAAGTTAGAATATGCCAGCTATTTATTTATGAAACAAGTTCTGACCTAGTTCTTCTAATTACAGAGATAGATGTCGCTTAAGCAATAATTGTGTAGCTAGTTCCAAAAATGTCAGTCAGGTAAAAATGCTTAAATCGCAACTAACTATAAACAAAAATTACTAACGGTACATATTTTTTATGTCTAGAAAATACAAAATTTACTTATATTACTTCATCTTTCTACAAACTGGTAAAGTAAAAAATCTAACGAATGATAATTACTGTTATCTTGGATGGTGAATTTACTTAAAGTCACTAATTATTTATTATTTATAAATTATATATCACTTAACTGCCTAATTTTACTCATAATTCAAGTATAAAATGGTTTATAGCAAGCATTTTTGTTTCAACACGGACTACTAAAAGCTTAAATTCTAACTAATACATTAATATTTAGTGACTTTGACGTCATTTAAGAGAGAGAAGTACCAAAATGTTTTTTAACGGGTACGTATCATAATATATAAAGTTCAATAATAATGGGATACATAATGGTTCATAATATGAAATGTTGTTTTATCTGAAATCGTAAACTTTTCGGGATTGTTATAACATAAACCTAACCTAACATAATGGGTTCTATACAATGACCTTTTAAAGAATCCTGAAAAGTTTATAGCTGCATAAATAAAACCATTATTATTGGTAGAAGTTTTAGATACCTGCAACTCTTAGGTACTTGCAAAATTTTAGTGAGAAAGAATAGTTGATTGACCCAGATACGTATCGAATTTTTGGAGTCGGTTTGAAAATAACCTTTTCATATATTTTTTTGCAGATTGCAATTAAAACATCATCAAAAATCTATTGAATCGATAGAATTCCTTCTGCTAACTATAAAAATAATTATTCACAGTTCACTAGGAATCTAAGTTATACCAGCCTAAATTACCAGTCTCCCTGGAACCTACCATTCAAAATAGGATCTAACATATTTGCTATAAATTCAAATGACATAGAATTATATTCTAAATAGTCATATGTTTTTAAATCACTTGCTATAATTTTTGTTACAAAAGCCATGTTCTAAAACTTTTAGAAATTATAATTTTAATATGTCTAATATTCATAATACAATACAATTACAACCTTTATCATTATTTTTTATAATATTCACAATGTTTAATCGTTTAAACCTAAAACTCAAACAAATGCCAATTTTCACGCTATAATGAATACGGTTAAAAGTGATAATATGAAACCTCACTCATATACTTATTATTTTCTTTATATATTTGTGTTTGATGAGGCCCTTTTGGCTTTCGGCTCCTATTTCGTGCTCTGAAGAACAAAATAATATTAAAAAACCGACCTACCTTACAAAAAAAATTGGTAAGGTTCATTTTTCATGGCGAGCCTTGCCCTCCTATCTCCGTTTCAATGCGGGGATTGCCCTCCGCCTTCCACAACCACTCGCTATGTTGGTTCGATTATAGCAAGTAAATACTCGAGATTTGAAGGTAATATAGGTACTAAATAAATCTTATGGCTGATGATTAGTAGACGAAATGACTTTGGTAAGTATATAAAAATTTACGCTAAGCGAAGATTTTAGAAATTAACTTTTATAACATTTGAATTTACAGCAAATTAATTAAGACGAAATGTAATTGTAGTGTTTGATTTTATAGCAAATAAGGGGATACGTTCACAACAAAGTTGATTTTATACCCACTAGCCAACATTCTACTTGTATTTACTTCGAAAGATAGGAACTGAATTCCGTTTTTTTAATTTAATATAATAAAATTTAAAAATTACATACGTAGGTATGTATGGGAAGGAAAACTTTGCAAGGCGTACATGGAGCGGAAGCCAACATGCAGAGGCCCTTTAGTCAATATTAATTTAGTAAAGTGATGGGACAATAACTGGCATTTGCCCCTGAGTTCACACTATAGATGTATGCTCCCACGGGCAGTCACCAGTTAGTGTAAGACTAAATGAGATGGACTGGTAAACTAGGCTATTGATAAACCTATGACGCCAATGCCAATTACTTTGGTTGAAATGACAGACAGTGACTCGCCAAGTCAATGAAATGGGTCTCCTAAAATAGCCTTAATACGTAGTACCACACAGGCAATATTAGTTCCAGAGGGGTTGATAAGGTCAAAAAGGTGCATCTGGACTTTAAACGACGCTCTTGCGACTCCACTCTGACCGGCTAATAAAAGATAGCCAGAGGTGAGAGTCTATTCCTCGTCATCGGACACTCCAACCGGCCGGTGAAGGCAAGCGTGAGGTGAGGAACAGGACCTTCCCTCGGGACCAACAGTTCGCTACTAGCTGCTGCTGTGGCCACATACGTATTATTATTATCAGTATTATCACACAAGATGCTTGACATCGCAAAGTTCACAAGATATGCACTTACTTATTATATACATCATCACTGTCGCGCTCGTCGTCACCATGGACTGAGTGTCCCGATTCAACAGGTTTTATGCGATAAATGGGAGCTTACACTCGAGCGAAGTTTGTATTTTCTTAAATGTTTTTCGAGTTTTTTCTTACTAGTACTGAAAACCCATATTTTTATAAGAAACTGAATCCAAAATAAGACTTAAGCAGTGTAACAGTCTAAAATGAAATATGTCTACTTTCACTAAATCAAAGTAAATAGTATTTTTTTTGATTTTATATTCTTCTAACATCCTAATTCTACAGATTGAGATGACCTAGATTGTGCTTAAACACATTTTTCTTTAAAAACGTGGAATAGCATTTTTGCTTAAGCGCCAAATAGTAAATTATTGCATGAAGATAAAAATGCTAATACGAAAAAAAAATATGTATCAAAATAATTTGAAATTGCTAACAGTAATAACTCAACTAAAGATAAGAATAAAAAAAATCTAATACGATTGCATACCAAAATTTTACCTAAGGTTAAATGACTAACATGCTTCAACACGAAAAACATCAAAATAAACGTCGCTTTAGTTGTCACGTTCTCAAAAAAACGTGAAAAATTTGCCTGCTTAAGCGCCAAAAAAGTGCTCCGATCGACGTGGGTCCTAGACAAATCGACGCAGAAAAAAAAATGAAATTAAACTGTATATATAACTCATTTTCGGCCAAAGTGGCGCTTAAGCATTTTTACCTTTCCACTGTCGATATGGTTGGTTGTGACAGCATGCAATTTATTTTCTACTTTAGAGAGCTCTATCTAGAGAACATTTTAAACACTAGGGGAAAAAGGGGTAACAGGAGTCAGAGGGCAATGGCGGTTAGCGTACTAACATCCAGACGAAAGTATTTAAACAAACGAATATCGGCCTAAAAGCCTCGTTACGTGACAGCTCACACTTCGACTGGGCAATCGTCCCCGTGTAGGCCGATATTCGTTTGTATACTTTCGTCTGGATGTTAGTACGCTGACCACCCCTTCGAATCCTATTACCCTTTCTCTCCTAATGTATTTAGATACCTACCAACATCAAAACTTAACAATGTATGCCTATTACAAACATCTCATCTTTATCTTTATATACTTATTATAAAACAAAGTCGCTCCCGCTGTCTGTTCGCTTAGAGCAGAGGTCCCCAAACTTGTTTGTCTCCTAGACCACTTAGCAATTTTTTCGGTTTTGGGTAGACCCCCAACTTACCTAATATCAAAAAATCTTCGGGGTCTTTTGCACGGATAAAATGGGAGATCTAGCCGGAAAAACATTGACACACTAAAGGCTACAATTAAAATTTAGTGCGGAAAAATGTTAAATATAAAATAAAAACGTACAAGCACAGAAAATAAATACCTATGTAATTTATATAGAAAGATATGTGTTTATTCATATATGTATTTATAAGAAAGTATTACGGATGTTTGTGCTTACTATGTGTATATGAATATGGATTATTCCATTAACGTAAAGCCAAAATTAGAGTCACGACCTGCTTAAATGTGATCCACCATCGCGGACCCCCATTTTCATCTCATGGACCCCCACTATTATTTTCCGCTCACATGGACCCCTTGCTGGTCGCCGTAGACCCCTGGGGGTCGATATAGACCACCTTGGGGATCACTGGCTTAGAGCCTTAGATGTACTAAACGGATTTTGATACAGTTTTCAGCAATATATAGAGTGATTCAAGAGGAAGGTTTTTGTGTGTAATAAATTCTGGATTATGTGCGGGTGTTACAGAAAACTGGCATAAACCGAAGCGAAGCGAGGGCGGGTCGCTAGTTATGGATAATGTATTTGTATCTTCGACTTTGCACCATAAGCCTAGAGTTTAGTTTGGTACAAGGTCAATTTGTGTGAATTTGTCCCCCGATATTTATTTTTGTCACTAAAGTTTTTTATACAAAAGAGTCATCATCGCCTCCAAACCTTGCGAAATATTTCCACTGAAATGAAAGGTATTTTTAAAGTAATGTTCTGATTTTCCTATTTCAATGAGAACAAAATAGTTTACAGAGAGTGTAATACAATATTTACTTCTGTACTCCACATGGACTGTGGAAGTATTGCAAATACTATAGAAATCAGACCATTACTTGAGTAATTACACGTTATGTTTGACAAACAAATTCGCAGACGCACCAACTTTCTCATAATACTGGTAATTCCATTATCCTAGGAGACATGACACTGATTACTAATTAAACAAGAATGCATTAATAGCTAAATCACTTTAGAGCGGATTCGACCAAACGAGAGTAAATATTTTTCTTCGAATTAAATGCCAGTTAATCGAGAGTAAATCAGTTGTACGTTACCATAATTCCAAGAATAGTGAACCTATTCGGGAATAGTTACTATACCACCATTTTGCGAGAAATAACAGAGTTATACCAAGAATAATTTAATGGCGTCCACATTTTGTTTCGTGCTGTTAGTGCTGTCAAATCTACTTAACACTCATTTTCTAATGACAGTTTCCAGTCCTATAATACTATAAAAGTAAGTTGACATGACTGAAATTTTGATATCGTTCCGTTGAATAGCAATTTTTTTTTGCGGGGTAATACATTCGTTCATCATTCACTCTTAATTCGAGCTTACTATCCATGCATGTGGGAAAACGACCACTCGTTTACTCGAGAATTATATTGTGGAATAGATACTATCCCTAGTATAGTTATTCGGATATTTATTCACGTTTGGTCGAATCCACCCTAACCGCGTTACTTATAAACGTGGAATAACTTTGGGGTAAGCTAAACCAGAGGCTCTACTTTGAAAATCGAAGTTCGAAGTTACGTTAGCTCCATCTCTTTCCCTCGATTTGATCTCGAATGATGAGTGACAGGGATGGAGCAAACGTAACTTCGAACTTCGATTTTCACAGTAGGGCCTCAGGCTTTGTCCTTATTGTCATTGTGAAATTTTAATGTGACACATAAGGAAAAAGCATGGTTTAGCTTAGCCCACGGTTATTCCACGTTTATAAGTTGCGGTTAGTCTAGGAAATTGTATTATCTACCTTATCGTTATCCTCGTAAGGCCCACTTTACTACAAACAGGGAATTTTTGGAAGGGGACTTTGAATCTACCATCAAGGCAATAAAGTTCAATTATGTTTGTTCAATAATGCCATTTGCAGTTTATGAACATAGGAAAATAAACCTTATTCTTATTGCAACACGGTTCAAATTAAATTGCCTTGAGTATGTACATCCTATTGCGCACGGGCCTTACGAGGTTATACTCGTAGAGATGTAAAACTGTTCCGTGACTAACTGATAGTTAACGCACAGCCTAAACCACTGAACATTTGCACCAAAAATTTAATACGGGATTAAGACACTAACTCGAGTTAGTAAACGTCTGATTTATACGAAAACTGTCATTTTAAGTACCAATTTCACCAAAACGATGTTAACCACTTAACAGACGATTAGAGCGTTAACAGCTGTCAAAATGTATGAACTAACAGGCGATTAACATATATTAACAGCTGTTAACGCTCTAATCGTCTGTTACGTAGTTAACATCGTTTGGTAATATTGGTACTTAACATCGTCACCGTAGGTTAACCTCAGGTCAAATTATTAAGGAATGTCAGAATTAATCTGTAAACCTGGGGTTAACCTAGGGTTAACATTTACGTGCAAGCGGGCCAGTGTGTACAGTTAGCGACTTAACCCAGCGTTAATTTTTTGGTGCAACTGGCCCTTAGGGACATGAAATTTGGAGGGAATATTCCTTAGGTACCCTTACGTACTAACTATTTCTACATAATACTTATCGTTATAACTCCAACTATTAGATAAAAACCTCCGATGTAACGGTGACCTCTTCTTTCAGAGCTGATATTATCTCTTAAACGGCTCAACCGATTTTCATGAAATCTAGCTAAGAACCACTCCTAGAAAATCTGCTTTCAAATAAAAAAACCGCATCCAAATCGTTTCACCCGATTAACAGCTGCGCTGTCAACGACAGATACAGAGAACGTGTGTCAAACTTACAACACAACTCCACTCTTTTCGCGTAGGGGTTTAAAAAAGTATCACCACAAACTCACACTCACATTTCACACCAGCACGATAAATAAAATTTTGACATATGGATCGGATCGTGTCGTAAACAATGCAAAAACTTCGTTAAAACTGATACCTATCGAGAGCGTGGGACTCGAATACATTATCCATTGAACGACCAATATCAATGAATAGAATCTTTTTCACGCGCTATAGCTATTAGTCTAATTCTTATGGTAATTGGTGATTCTGTTATCTATTCATTAGGTGTGAAATAACATGAGATTGTCATACTGCCGTCCTTAGAAAAAAGGGCGTATGTCTCATAGAACCGCGTATGTATAAGTGACCTTATTTCTTAAGATGGAGGGTTGAATTTACTTTGACCGTCAAATTGCGCATGCGTCCATTTTATTTAGGAGGGCAGCATAAATTATTGCGTTGTCTGGTACACTGATAGCTAGCAAATTATACGTAGATGATATTATCACGTGCAGTTCTTAGTAAGTGAGCCTCCCCCCACGGGTCGGTATGTCAGTATACGCTAATCAACTGCAAATCAAGATGTTTTCGGTACTATCCCCTTACTACCTATTTATTGTTGGTTGCCTAGCAACGCTTATTAGTTCCAAGTTTTGCTATATTCATACAGACTCTTAAGAAGGCTAATCAAGTGCAAATCAAGATGTTTTCGGTACTATCGCCATAGATCGGTATGCTTGCTGCAAAACACGAAATCGGTAATGCTGCGTGTTGATTGTAGCAAATCTTACCGGTTTCGAATTTCGCTATTTACATACCGAACCATGATAATAGGCTACGTAAGTACAAAGCATGACGTTTCGATATACATACGGTGATACATGGAATGGGCCGATATTCTAGACGGTAAAAACCATATCGTCTTTGACCTGTTATCGTATTGTCAACGTTTTGATAGCTATTATGTACTTGATAGTAATTCAAAATTCAAATTCAAATTCAAAATTCAAAATCAAAATTCAAAATTCAAAATATTTATTCAGTAAATTAGCCACATGAGCTTTTACACGTCGGTAATACGGAGTGAATCTACTAGCGCTTCGAACAAGACCATCATTGCGGAGAAGGAGCGCCGCAAGAAACTCCAGCAGAAGGTCATTTTTTCCAATCATAAAATACAATAATACTTAAAAGTAACATTACAAGGTAATACAGTAATAAATAATTAATATATAATTAATGGCGAGTTAAAAACAATACCATAATAGGTCAAATACGATAGAGGCCCTGTATGAATGCTCAGTTCTTGATTGGTGGTTGCCTAGTAACCCTACCTTAAGAGCGTCGGTGGCCTAGTGGCTTAGAGGGTCGACTCGTGATCGTAAGGTACCGAGTTCGAACCCCCGCGGTCACCATGTACCAATGAGTTTTTCTAACTTAAGTGCATTACCCGATGCACTTACGGTGAAGGCAAAACATCGTGAGGAAACCTGCACATTCGAACAGCTGAGTGTGTAAGAGGGTAATTGCACAAAAGATCCTAAAGGGTCGAAGTGTATCCGAAAGGCCCCATCTGTAAGATAAGATAAGATAAGATAACCCTACCTTCACGGAATACAGTACCACTCTGATATATTTCAGACTTAAGATCTAACTAAACTAAATAAAACTGGCTCTAAGCTCGTCAATGACACTTTGGAATGGAGTGCTTGTACCCGTACTTGTACCAACAATACTAAACCACGTAGTGAACTTAAGCCATTGTGTGAGAGCGAAAGTGACATCCCGTGTTGACAGTGTTGACACTGGAAAACACTCCAAAGCATGATAAATCACGGGCTGTTAAGGCGATGGGTAATGCTGTGGCTGCTGATCTGTTAAAACAAAAATAGAAATCTCCCTCGGAACATTGTGGTAGAGTACAGCGTGATTAATTAACGTTACTTTTCGGGCATTACCGTAGTCTCACTTGCAGTAAAAACGGTTATGTAGATGTCCTGTCCGATCCACAGTTACTTGAAAATAGAACATTCAATTTTTTATTAACAAAAAAGATTTTCTGAATTCTGATTTAACGAATTTGAATATAAAGGTCTTGAGACCAAAAAGAAGGCGGGATGACTTGGATACTTTTCGAAGCGAGTGGCAGGAGCATGCCCTTAATTATGATGAAGAAAAAGAGGGGAGGCATTTGCCCAGCAGTGGGACACAAATAAGGGAACATACAAACCCACATTCTGTGAGAATTTTACGTTTCAAAAAGTAAGGGCGGCATGACTGTTTCGAATGCAGGGCTTCTATTCTAACAACAAAAACCGTAATCGTCTTTGATCTTTCTGTAGTCGTATTGTCAACGTTTTGACAGCTCTTATTTACTAGACAGTAACGGTGGCCGAGTTAGAAACAATACCATTGGAAGTCAAAGACGATAAGGTTTTTACCGCCTGGAATAGAGGCTCAAGGTCACTACCAACTTAGCTAACTTGTCGTCGTAACGTAATGTAATTACGTTTTACGGGTAGCGCTGCCATATTGCGTAGGTTTGATAGAATTGTTTACGATCGGCACTTCACTACAATATTAAATTAAACATGCGTATTTCAGCAGGAAAACATGTCAAAAATATTACGAGAGAAATAGAGGGAGAAAAAGGAACAAGAAAAAACACATTTGTGGTTTTTACCTATTTACTCTCCTCTTGAAGAACTCCATACTGTAGTCGCCGAGGAAAATCGAGACATGGGAGCTCATTCCACAATTGAAGCGTTTACAGGAGGAAGTTCAAACTTTCAAAAACATTTACTTCCTTGTAAATTACATATTATCGTCTATTTATTAATTTATTTAAAGAAGTGGTCTCTGCCTACCCCTCTGAGAAACAGGCGTAATTACGTTTTACGGGTAGCGCTGCCATATTGCGTAGGTTTGATAGAATTGTTTACGATCGGCACTTCACTTGTATTTCAACTGTCAAAGTATGTACACCGCACGGAAAGTATGGAAAATAAGATTCTTAAGTAAGAATAAAATTACGTGTTTTTATCTATACTTATATTATAAAGCTTAAGAGTTTGTTTGCTTGGACGCGCTAATCTCAGGAACTACTGGTCCAATATGAAAAAATATTTCAGTGTTAGATAGCCCATTTATCGAGGAAGGCTATAGGCTATATATCATTACGCTAAGACCAATAGAAGCGGAGCACCAATTAAGAATGTTTCAACCTTCTACGTAAACAAAGTCGCGGGTTAAAGTTAGCGTTAGCCCAAAGTAAGCTATTCCACGGGGACGAAGTCGCGGGCGGAAGCTAGTTATTAATATACATAACACCTTCCTACCCTGTACTTTTCTGAATAATTATCAAATTATAAATTTCCTCGACAAACATCCCTCTCTAGTTTTTGAAAAATAAAATCATCAGTTTATTTTTGCTATTCTATGAAGACCACAATAATTAAAAACGTTATTAACGGGTTATAATGTTTCCCTGTGGCGACCGCAAACCGGGAGACGAAGTGTTAGTAGGCCTTACACAAGGTGGAACAACATCTGATAAAGGTCGCGGGAAACCGCTGGATGACAGCAGCAGAGGACCGGTCGTTGAGAAACACCTTGGGGGAAGGCCTTTGTCCAGCAGTGGACGTCTTGCAGCTGATGATGATGATGATAATGTTCCCCTGGACCTCTATGCTACACGGTAAACTCATATTGTTATTATATTGTCAATGTTATAGGTCTTATTTACTTGGCAGAAATGGCGGCCGAGATAAAAACAATAAAATTAACATATCAAAAGCAATACCTATGGTTTTATCGAGCAGACAACAACCTATGATTGATCGCAGAATATAAAACGCATCCATTATATTTCAGGCTATCTCACTATAATCTCTAGTCCCGTGATCCCAAAGTGGATTTTAGATTAGAAACTTCACACTCGACAATGAGTTGCCTATGCCCAAGATTTATTTTTTAAATCTTACCTTGGAGACAGGCTCCTCACTCCACCCCCCGCAGCCTGCCATGCCTTCCAGCAGTGTCAGCTCACTGAAACAAAACAAAAAGAATTAAAATTTTAAAAAATATAATAAATTAAAACGTTCATCGCGGCACCAAGACAAACAAGGCATTTTAAAAATAAATGATTACTATCGTAGTTTGTGGACGTTGAGGTGCATCTACGCAAGAATTAATACGCGGCACGCCTTAAAGTGGCGAATGAGTTGTAACATTTCGTTGTAACCTGGTATCCCGTGGGAGTGGTTAGGATCTTGTGCCTCAGGAGTGGCAACGCATTATCAGTCTTAGGATAGCAGTCTTAACATTGTACTCTTGAAAATAGTCACTGGCATATAGGCATTCCATCTTAGTCCTCACGGTTGGCAACGCATTATCAGTCTTAGGATAGTAGTCTTAAGATCGTAGTCTTGAGAACGTAAATGTCTATGGGTCTCAAATCCAACGTAGGTATTCGTTCACGTATCTCGTTTTAACCTGGTATCACGTGGTATAAGTGGTTAGGATCTTGTGCCTTAGGAGTGGCAACGCATTATAAGTCTTAGGATAGCAGTTTTAAGATTGTAGTTTTGAAAATAATTACTAGCACATAGGCATTCCATCTTAGTCCTCATTGTTTGCAACGCATTATCAGTCTTAGGATAGTAGTCTTGACATTGTACTCTTGAGAAGAATTACTGGCATATAGGCATTCCATCTTAGTCCTCAGGGTTGGCAACGCATTATCAGTCTTAAGATCGTAGTCTTGAAAACGTAAATGTCTATGGGTCTCAAATCCCACGTACCACAAGGTGGCCTGTGTGCTCGTTAGCCTTCCCTATACCATAAAATAGAAGTAAAACTATGCTTATTTCTGCAAAAAAACACGCTAATGTCATTGTTTTAAGCTATAAAACTACTTAACCGCCGTTGGACATTAAATACCTTTTACTAACGTTTTAATTATCCTTTTAAAGGAGCCGCCACGCAACTCCTATAAAGATGTATTTAGTTGTCTCATAAAATTCTAAGTTTAACGACTTTCTGATCGCACCTTAGCTAAAATGCTACGGGAATTTACTGCGAAATCAGGAAGTAAGCAAAAGCTAATTCTGTTTGGATCTCGAATTATGGAAGGACTCTGTAATTAAATCACGAGCGTAGCGAGTTTAGAATCTTGAGCTTGAGCGAGCAGTGAGGGATTCAAAGACACGAGATGCTAATAATGTTGGCCTTGTGGCCTCGTGTCACACAATTTCATACAAATTTCATCTCAGCAGTGCGAAAATAATTACCTTAAGGTACAAAAATACAACATTGATAAATTACACACATGATCAGCAAAATCAGCAAAATCTGCTTTTGTGGTGCTGATGTCAAAAGTAGACATTATCAATGAAATAACTTCAAACCCAAAAGAAACTTAATAAATTCCTTTAAATATAGTAAAAATTTAACCAAGGATATTCATGCTATAATCAAGTTTTATAATCTCACTTTCCCTGTCGGTGATCTGCATATTTTATATCAAACCAGTACGATGTCGGTGACAGACAGAGTTTCATTCTGGTTTGGTATAAATAAATGGACTTTTTATAGCCTTTATGCAGTTTCATACAGTTCATCTGCCTCTTTATGTGAAGTGAATGTATTCAACAATTTTAAAAGCATTCTTTATTTAATAAACTAGCTTTTGTTTCGTGACTTCGCCCGTGGTTAGTTTTTAACTCCGGTAGGGTATACCGTCGTGTTTATCGACGAAGATTAAACATCTGTCACTCTCTGTCCAGTACGTAAGTGTCAGAGCGATGGATGTTTTATCCACCGCGATAAAGGGGACCGGCGATATATAAGTATGTTTTAAAGAAAGCTAGTTTATTGGGGATGATTTTTAACTAACTTTCATGAAAATCGATAAGGCCGTTTAACAGATAACAGCTTGGAAAAGGAGGATAAAAATGGAGTCTTTGTCACTTTAGAAACCTGTAGCATTCCTCGAATAAAATAATTTTCAAAATTAGATTTAAAGATAAAAAGATAAAAGAAATTTATTCGGTAAGTAGGCCCCTTTACACGGGCACTTTTACACGTCAAGAATCTACCAGCGCTTCCCGAGAGGAGACCACTGCTGAGAAGAAACGCCGCAAGAAACTCAGCAGTCAGTAATTTTTTAACCATATTTCATATTACAATGATACCACGTAGTAACACTTTATTATAATCATAACGCTATAAATATTAAATTAAACATACGTATTTCAGCAGGAAAACATGTCAATAATATTACGAGAGATATAGAGGGAGAAAAAGGAACAAGAAAAAACACATTTGTGGTTTTTACCTATTTACTCTCCTCTTGAAGAACTCCATACTGTAGTCGCCGAGGAAAATCGAGACATGGGGGCTCATTCCACAATTAAAGCGTTTGCAGGAGGAAGTTCAAACTTTCAAAAACATTTACTTCCTTGTAAATTACATATTATCGTCTATTTATTAATTTATTTAAAGAAGTGGTCTCTGCCTACCCCTCTGAGAAACAGGCGTGATTTAATGTATGTATGTATGTATTGATTGTATCATTTGCACATTTATAAAAATAATATCTGTTTGTGCCCGGTGCCGCCTGGGTAATTTTATCTTTCATACAAAACTTGCCATGACAATTACGTTAATAAAAAAACAGCCAAATGGCCTGAGCTGTTGTTATTAAGCGATGCTGTCTTACATGTGGCAATTGTTTTTTTTTTCAAAGAAGATATGGGTGCGTCCACGGGCGTTTCAACCGCCGTCAGTCCGCTGTCATGAATATTGAAAGAATGAGCTACCCCAAGCAGCTAACATTCACACAGAGCTATACTGTTATCGTACTTCTTGCCACAATTGATCGAATTTTAAGTATATTATCGCCTATTTCTTAAATACTTACGATAGCGGACTGACGGCGGTTGAAACGCCTGTGGAATCACCAATATAGTAAGAATGATTTCAAATGTTGGAATCTACTTGTAAGCTTCCCAAGTGAATTCCAACATTTAAAAAAATCTCACTATACCAAGCCATAACCATAGAATGTAGTCTTAAAAGTTAACTAAGTAAAGCGGCGGAAAGTCAACCATTTCACACGCTGTCTACACCACAAAGTTGTCAATCACTTGTCCTAGAGCTCCCTCACTAACCGTTCCTAACTACCTCAATCAATTAGAGGAACCCACCAAGCAATTACTAAATTGTCCTTAAAAGCCGTTACTGCAAAGAATTCGCCACAAAAAGCCTAGGCTATAAAACCCCCGTTATACTGCGTACAAGTAAATCTCATGTCAAGCCAGCCAGTAAATTTTATGAGAGCTATATAATGCGGAAATCTTCAACCAAGCCTGCAAGTACTAATGACAAAGATGAGGGTCTTAGATACGGTATTCTATCGCAAACACTAAAAACGTTTGCCAGCTGTTTCATTTGCCATAATTTTCATTTGCCATAATTTTCATTTTATTCTGAACCCAATAACTTTTCAAAAGTTTAATGAGATATACTTACAGAACGAGTAGGTTAGGTTAGGTTTATTTTATAACAATTCAGGAAAGTTAAACGGTTTCAGAGAAAAATGACTTTCGGACAAATGAAAATTATGGCAAATGAAACAGCTGGCAAACGTTTTTTAGTGTTTCAGATAGGTAACCCTTAGATACATATACAGGGTGTAATCGTTAAGTGTAGCCGGGCGATTATTCCGTAAACATAACAGATATAAGAAAACTTTAAACTGATATCGATAGTACGTTACCCAATGAGTGAAATCACATATATAAATTATTCTGGTTTTTCATTTGTGCAATAAAGTGTTTACATACATATTCTGATTTTTAAGATGTTTCTATAGGTGGTTTAACGGATTTGGATAAAATTCAGCACAGATAGTCCGTGTCAAGGAACTAATTCTGCTTTAGTGCCAAATTAAGCATTCGATTTAAAAAAATATCAAAATACTGCTTTATTGAAAAACTACTACCACTCACTAATACACTGGTAAACATCTTGGCCTAATTGTGCAAAATGTGGTTACAGAATTATCAACAAGTTTTTGGAGTTGTTGGTAATTCTGTGACTCTACCTACCTCACTCTGGGAATGAAGGCGTAAAGGTACTACCACTCATACATAACTTATTAACTTGTACTAAATTAAATATCCCAATAACATAACAATCTTTATCATAAAACTGAAAAGTCATAATCAAAACTGGGCTAAAAGTCAGAGGACTTTAAACTTTAAGCCAACAATCAGGACAAACACAATAGCGGGGCAAAATACCGTAACTGCATTAATATTGCTGCCGTAATGTTGGTCACCATGATTCTTGGTAGCCATAAACCACGTCTTTTTGTATGGTATGAATGTTTAATACCATTGTTTGAGAGACGACTGATATACCTAGCACCAAACTTGAATAGTTATTAAGAACTTTATGTGTACCTGTTGACTGTGGGATGTTTCAAAACTACATGGCCTCTATACTACTGCGTAAAAACCATACCGTCTTTGACGTTTTATCGTATTGTCAACGTTTTGACAGCTTTTATTTACTTGGCAGTAATGGCGGCCGAGTTATAGACGATACCATAACACGCCAAAGACGACATGGTTTTTACTCACAGGAAAGGTACCCAACTGTCCGGCTCCAATTTGTTAATGTTGGAGAGTTGTCTAATATAACAGACACGTATTTTTAACACGTGCTCTTTATTTTTACCCGACTGCGGCGGAGCCCAAAAGGAGGGTTATGTTTTTCACCGTCATGTATGTATGTATGTCCAGTTCTATGTTCCCCGCTACAGCAAAAACGGCTTGGACGATTTTGACAAATGAGTTATCATTGGATTCGTCTTCGCAGCGAGAGTGTCATAGGATACCTAAATTATTAAAATTTAAATAACAACAATGGCCAAATGACAATTATTAACATATGTAGGTATATCGACGACAGTATAAAAAATGCAGTCGGGTTTTTAAAGCTTGCTTTTCATATAGTTATTTACACGACTGCCCCAAAAAAGGAGTGTAATGTTTTCAGGGTTCATGTTTGTATGTATGTGAGTTTCTTTATTCCACTATAACTTCTAAATCCCTTGACCGATTTAGATGTGTGAGGTATCGTTAGAATCCTTACGTCATCCCGGGTGACAAAGGATACTTAAACTGTCAAAATTGAAATAAAAACAATGGCAATATGACAATTATTAATATGTGGGTATATCGCCGACAGTATAAAAAATGCAGTCGGGTTTTTAAAGCTTGCTTTTCTTATTTCATATTTTCAAACATGTAATCAACCCATTAATTAACTAGACATTTGCTTGAACAAAACGATCTACAGAAGTTAAAAGTTTAGTCAGTTCTCAGTACTTTGGAGGACGATTTCTCCCAATAGGTAGAGATTGGGCAGCTAAAAAATAATACGTCTGTTATTTTAGACTACTCTCTAACATATATCAATTTAAATCAAATCGGACCCGGACAGTTGGGTACCTTTCCTTGTCAGTAGAATAGAGGCCTTGTAAAGTTGAACATACGCTGATCAAGTTTAGAAAGTGAAATAATTTATTAGGAAGCTAAAGAAAAATGGGCAAATGTATGGAACGTGGTACCCGCTCTTAAAGACATCATTTATTCATCAATGGAAACGTATTTTTACGTAGAGCAAAGATGACGGCGCTTATTTCCTCGTACAGTGAAACGAACTCCCTTCGGCGGTATTTCCAACCAGTTATGTTATGACATGGGTGCCTTCGAAAAGAGCTTATATTTACCTAATTGTTCGACAACGGACCGACAGATCTTCGTGAGTTGCTGGTGTTTATGGGCGGTGGCGATTACTTCCCGTCAGGTCTCCCTCTCTCTCTTATAAAAAAAACCATCATCAATAACGGCTTTTCCCAGTTGTCCGCACCCCTTTGTTCACACTGCGGACAACTGGGACTATTTTTCCCAATTGTCTCCAGTGTGGACAAAGAGGTGCGGACAACTGGGAATAGCCCATCAATAAGCATCTGACATATTTCTCAAAGTTCACACACCGTTACTCTGACCCCTGGCACGCACGACAAAATCATTGTTGTATTTGTTTCCATGCAATCACGACTTGGGATCGTGATCGACTGTTGCTGTTTATGTTTTTCTCTCAATGACTCAGTTTCTTTTTGAGTTCTCGACGATGGGTCACGTGCAAGTTGTTTGATCGGCAATTGGATTTAAGTAGCGTTTTTGTGGAAAGAGTTGGTTTTTGGTTTAATTTTGTGGTTATTTTAGGCTGTGTTCATATCGTTGGCAAAGTCGATTTCGTTTCGCATGTGTCCTTATTTAAAAGTAGAGAAAAAAAACATTTTTTTATAATAAAAAAAATAGAGGACAATCTTACACATATTTGACCCAACATAAGGATTATAATACAATACAATACAAATAAGCTTTATTGAACTCTACACAAAGAAAATAAACAAGAAAAGACAAATACATGAACTTCTTAAACGGTAGACAACAGGTGATTTTATCGCTATAAGCGATCTCTTCCAGACACTTAATTAGAAAAGACGCAGCAACGTAAAAACAACGACAACGGATATGAATTGAACGGTACGTATTGTACTAGACAACGATACAGTATTTCCAGCGTCTTAAAAGCTATCGACTGACAATCGCTATCACGCTTGCACTTGCAACTGACAGTATAAGATTTGTCACACGAGTGTCACGCAGAAAAACCAAGATTTCCGATGGCTATTAGGAAAATGGTAGCACTGTACAGTCGCCATCAGATATATTGTAGCGGGCGAGGTACTCAAATATTTCGGAGCAGCATTACTTTTCAATAAATTCGTTACACTAGTTATGGTCAATAACACCAGAACATGCAGTTTGTCATAAATATAAGAGCAGCGACCTTTCAATAAATTCGGAACATATAACGAGGTAAAAATATCAGAAAGCACAGAACGTCAAAGGTATCTACGCACTCAGGGTGATCATAAAGATCGGAACATTTATGGAAAATATACCTTAAGTCTGTATCACACAGTTTAAATTCGTTACTATAATTATTATGCATATCGAATCTACTCGTGACGTGTACTCGTCACGAGTAGATTCGAATTCCAAACAAAACATAAATACGTCATGCCAAAGATCGACATGCATAATAATTATAGTAACGAATTTAAACTGTGTGATACAGACTTAAGGTATATTTTCCATAAATGTTCCGATCTTTATGATCACCCTGAGTGCGTAGATACCTTTGACGTTCTGTGCTTTCTGATATTTTTACCTCGTTATATGTTCCGAATTTATTGAAAGGTCGCTGCTCTTATATTTATGACAAACTGCATGTTCTGGTGTTATTGACCATAACTAGTGTAACGAATTTATTGAAAAGTAATGCTGCTCCGAAATATTTGAGTACCTCGCCCGCTACAATATATCTGATGGTGACCACATACTTAATCCATATTTACACCCGTATTTATAGTCAAGAAAAGTAATTACTTGAGCATTAATAATGTCAAAAGTCATATAAAAATCGTTACTTTAGTCATTACTTTAACTCAAGTAATCCTCCTGACTAAAAATAGGGTGTTACACACATAGACAACATCCAAGACTCGAGAACAAATCGTCCCTTTACTTTCTCAACCTCTATCGAATAGTTAGATAGGAAAGTAGTCTTTATTCTATACGGAACATGAGTGCTTTTCCTGTCTAAATACTCGATCAGATACGAGGTTGAGAAAGTAAAGGGACGAAATACTCGTGCTCGTCACACAAATATTTGCACATTACGGGGAATCGAACCCGGGACGGCTAGCTTCATAGGCAGGGTCACTACCAACTACTTAACTAAACGCGTCGTCAAAAATCAAGAAATTCCCGATAAAACGACAGTTCTCAACGGAAAAACGAATAAAGATTCCGACTCAGAGGGCCAGGGCCCTAGATGCATTGCGCTAACTAGCGTTTCTATTCGTTTCATTTTTAAACCAATCGCGTCACTGATAGATCACGTGACTTTTCGTATCACGTCATCTGCCAGTGACGCGATTGGTTTAAAAACGAATCGAATAGAAACGTTAGTTGGCGCAATGCATCTTGGCAGGGCCCTCAGTTCTCGTCCCTACGAGAGTCGCTAGCTAAGTGCGTTGATAAATGTTCCAGGTGGAAACTAATGATGCACTGATTTCCATAAATATAAGCTAACTGGAATACGCATCAACATCACTAATAGCTTTAACCCTAATCGCTATTGATATCCTCGATGTCTGAAGCTATTCGTGCTAGTCCGTATTCAGATAGCCTAGATTCATATGAGCTGCGTTTTTAATGGAGTTGGCACAGATACGAGCTAACTGCGCGATTTGTAGAGAATTGTGTTGCAGTTTTTTTGCAGTTAAGTGTATAACTGTTGGAATAGTTTTTTTAAGGTTTTTATTTGCTTTTGAAATGGAGATAGGAGTCATACCGTAAGGTCAGATGTTAATGTTCGTAACGTTGAGTTGAAGACGTTGAACTTTTTAGAATTAGTGTTAGTACTAGTTTTTTTTCATGTTTATTTTGCGTGTAATGTTCACCATTTAGACGACTTAAAATGTAGAAATGTATAGAATTGACGTGGCATAACCAAACGCACGATTGCTTACAAGCAAACGAACACACACAGACTAAGACTCAAAGACATTTGCAATCTCAAGACTACTATCTTAAGGATTTATTCGCATTTTATACACTTTCGCAAAAAGTCGACGGAGCTCTGCTGCCGTGGAGCTCCTATATCTGGGTGGTTTGGCCCTTCGGGCCAGCTACCAAGAATTAACATAACCTAAACCTACCGCATATTTATGATCCTAAGAGGTGCTTTAGCTCCGGAATTGAAATTTTTCAGTAGTATGAAATCTGCGAAAGTGTATAAAATGAGAATAAACCATCTTAAGATAGCAATCCTAAGACTGCAAATGCATAACCCTAAATACAAAGATGGCATGTTATGCTAGCTAGTGCATTTTAACTAAACCATTTATTAACCTTCAAAACTAATTAGCTCCGTTCAACCTGCTCTCAGCTGATTGGTTTAGACTCACACGTGGTACAACGGCGGTATAACAGCACCTGTAATAGGTTACGGGATCCTGACTGAGACGAATGGCCGACCTCGATGCGCGAGTGATCTGCACAACTCTCACGGGTGTAGTAGCTATAATTCGACCAGTTACCACTTCCACCAGGACCAGTTTGACACTTCACTATTGCTGCCACGGTAACCTATCATTTTATCGAATTTCACTTCATCGATTTTATCATTTCATCGAATTTCATTTCATCGAAAGCTAATTTCTGGTGAAACCATGATGTTATCAGGATATCTTAAATATCAATTAAGTAATTAGGTTAAGTCGTGTGACTACTAAAAAAAAAAACGTGGCGAAATACGATACGTTTCTCACGTGGCGAGAAAGGCCGTATGCGTATTATTACGCGGAATTTTCATTTCATCGGAAGGCATTTCTCGTCACAAAAGTTTTTTTTTTGTTTTCACAAGTCTAACCTAACCTTAACTAGGTGCGTAATTAATGTTTAAGAAATCCTGAACACATAATGGTTTCAGGAGAAAATACCGTTCGATGAAATTAAATTCGTCGAAATTAAATTCGATGAAATTTGATAGAATGATGGGTTCCCGTTGCCCACAGTATAGTATGTTAACGGATTGAGATATCGAGTGTATTATATAGTGCTAGCGGTACACCCCGATTTTTCAGAGAAATACTAAAAACGGTCGTAAAGGCATGAAAATTGGAACGATTGATCTTTAGGCCATAAGAATCAATTACGACCATTTGCAGCATTTTTTGGCGTACCGCACAGTGGAGCAACGGCGGAATTAATTCAATTTTGGGATGGCCATCAGTAGTCACATTTTTTATCTGATATGTATATAAAACATTTCAAATACCTATGATCTAATAAAATATTGCATATATATATTATTTTTATAAAGAAATTAGGCCGCCAAACTCGTACAAATGAACTCGCATGAAATAAACGTTAAGAATACCTTGTATTTGCAAACGGTATATTCCTCTCAAGTTATTGATTTTGTTTAACATGTTTCATTTATATACAAGAAACATTATTCCTACTATTGTAAATGAAATAACATTTATGGTTTCTCTTAAATTATGAGTAATTTTAGGGCTGTAAGAATTTGATAGCATTTCTCGCCTAAATATTACATTTCATTGGCTATAACTTTTTAGCTACAACGACCCTCAAGCTCTAATACAACAATATTTACACATTATTTAATCTAGATCATTATTTAATTGGTTCTAGCTGCAATAATTTGCAAACTTTTTATTACTACCTAATTAAGTAAATGAGTTTATTTTTCTAAGAAAAATACTTAAATGCGTTATCGATGGTAATGAGGGCAATTACAAAGACTATTAAATTATAAAATAGTATAAAAAGGGTATTTAAAACATTGTGCATCATTTACTTTTGTGAATTCAATAAAGCAACACCTAATTGTATATTTTATTTTAAGTTCAATAAATGTAGGTTTTATTTTAAATATTAGTTGGAATGATTTTATTACACTTATAAATATATTTAAAATGTGTTTTTTCATCCATTAACCTGAAAAAAACAATTAATTCCTGTGCTCCATACAACGTGCACCACTGTGTACCGCTAGGACTAATATTTGTACGTTATTGTGTTCAATTATTTATTTTTATTTTTATTTTGTGGACCTTGTACAGGGTCCGTCCGGATCGCTACCACCATCACCAAAAAACAGTGTTCGCAGTGTTGGGTTTAGGGATAAGTTAAGACAACAAAAAATAGTAGCATAGAGGCATTCCATCTCAGTCCTCGGGGTTGACAACGCATGGGCAGTCTTAAGATTGGAGTCTTGAGAATGAAAATGTCTATGCATCTTAAATCCCACTTACCATCAGGTGGCATGTGCTCTATGCAAAAAAAACTTCTACCATTGTCAATGTATATTTTCAACCCTCGACAAATAAAGAGTTATTAATAAGTTTACGGTGTGTATCTGTATCTGTGTGAGTGTGTGTGTGTGTGTGTGTGTGTGTGTGTACGCGTATCTATTTGTCTATCTACGTAACGTAAACGGATAGAAACATAGTATTGCGCGGATCCCCTTAGGATAATAATTACAAAGCATTAGAACATTAGACAAGTATAAAGAACCGTATTAGCCCCGGAATGCTGGTAAGTCCGCAAAGAGGCTTATTTATCCGCTGGTAATCCGTTGCTACGATTTGTTATTTGTATCGCTAAGAAATGGAGTTGAGTATTTTATCTAGCGCCACGAACGGTTAGGGTTAAGTTACGAGCGGTAGCGTGCAAGCTATTAACATTATTAACATATTTATATTTATTTGATACAGAAATGGAACGCTCTCTCAGACAATGTACATAATTATGCTTTGAAATACACTAAACTCAAAAAAAATACTGGACGCCTTGGTAACACTTGAAACCGCTGCCAGGTAAACTGGTTAGGCTGTCTGCCTTCAGAGCAAGAAATTGAGGTCGCTTAGTATCATTCGTTGAGGTCCTAACCAAACCAAACAGTGTAACATTTGACGAAGACGCGTTGGTCTACTTGGTAGTGACCTTACGAAGCTAGCGGTCCTGAGTGCCCTGCCAAGATGCATTGCGCTAACTAGCGTTTCTATTCGATTCGTTTTTAAACCAATCGCGTCACTGGTAGATGACGTGATACGGAAAGTCACGTGGTCCACCAGTGACGCGATTGGTTCAAATCCTGGTAAGGACAGATATTTATGTGATGAGCGCGAATATTTGTTCCTGAGTCATGGATGTTTTCTGTGTATTTCTCTATTTAAGTATTTATATGTTGTCTAGTACCTATAGTGCAAGCCTAGAGCTTAGTTTGGGACTAGGTCAATTGGTATAAAATTGTCCTTACATATTTATTATTATTACTCGTACTTTCTAACGTTCGCTTTCTTCTTTGCTTGGGACTGCAGCGATCTCGCAATGCGCTCGCGGCGGTCTCGCTACCGGCGCACGAGTGGAGCCGTAATTTACTTATCCGAACCGTTGCGCCCGCCGGCCTGCGCGTGCGTCTGTTTGTGTGATAAATATTAATAATAGCTAATGGTTCATGTGTAATGTTAGTGTTTAATACGTTCTATGCCGAGGGGCTCGATGTGGAGTTCGGTTTGTTTGGAGATGTGGTAGATTGGGTTTTGAATGTTAAACGCGATGCTGTTAGTCCATCTTGAATTAACGGTGGATATATTAACATTTATGTAATGTACTCGTACAGGTGGAAGATTAAAAGATAAGCCGATAATTATTGCATAATAAACATAATGTCTAAAGGTTATGGTTTAAATATGAGTACTATTTTTCTATTTGAATGTCAATACGTATTTTTACCTGAACATCGTAAATGTTCTACCAAAACAAATAGGAACTACTTACTAGTTGAAAATAATCTTGTGAAATAAAATGCCAAGAATATTATTTTTTTTACAAGGACCAGGGGCTTTATTCTTCTTGGTAAAACATTGCTTTTGACGTGTAATCGTATTGTCAACGTTCGTCCGGTTCGAAGGACCATGTAAAAATCCCTAACTTGCAAAGCTCTTCAGGATATATAGTGGTCTTGAATAAAAGTGGACTGTAGTTTTAGCTGGTATTATTTGGCGATAAAAATATTGAAAGAATCGGTTACAGTCGTTGAGACAAAAAAAGAAGTGGAAGAGGAATAACGGAACAATTTTTAAAGCTCACTTTTTGACCGTTGCAAAATGTTGCTATGAATAAAATTAAACACAATCCTTTTTACGTGAGTAAAAAATGAGATTATACATATTGAATTAGTTATTAAATTGATTAAGATTTGATTTGTATTAAAATTATAAATATAGAATAAGAGATTTAATAAATTATATAAAATTATAATTGTTGGTTTAAAATTAATTATTTTTAAACGATTCTGAACAATGATAGCTCTTATTTAAATGACAGTAATGGCGGCCGAGTAAAAAAAAAGATAATATGTCAAAAGCAGTATGGTTTTGTCCGGTACACTCTATAACTCCGAAGAGTCATAATTCCGAATTGATCGGAATCCCAAATTTTCATAATTCCAAACGCAATGTTTTGATACAAGCCTTTATTTTTTGATATTGCTTGTTAATCAAAACTAACCAAACCTACGTAAGTATAGTTACTATATTATTAATTTAATCTAAAATAGCTCCAGCATAACATATTCGGAAAAGTGAAAATTCGGACAAATGAATAATCGAACAAAAAAGAAGAAGTTTTGGGTATGTTACCGAGTAGAAAAGAGCACCAGCCTGTGTGTTACTCGTAGGTACCTACTGTGTACCTACTTTGTACTTGTCTCTCACTCGTTCTCATACGCTCTTATTAAGAGCGAGTGAGAAAAAGTACAAACACGAAGCACCTTCTAAAGTGCTCACAGACTATACAATTATTTGTTCTTTTAGAGTTTAGTAGCATATTCATCCTCGAGTTCACGTAAACTTCTTTCTTACCCAATAACAACTTCTTACAATAAATCAAATATATCATTAGCCTAATCCTTAGGTATTTGGAAAGCTTATACGACACGCTTAGATAACTTTTGTTTACGAAAGCTGCTAAGCTTTTCCATGGTAAAAACTAGTTCATCGATATATCACGCGTGACTCAATCGATTCGGATGTTACTCAACAAAATGGTCACTTTCTTTGATTCGGTCTCGTTTTTTACATAATCGGTTAGAATACTCGATCGGTAGATCACGATCGGAAGAGGAAGGAGGAATCTGATGGATTTTTATGGCTTTAGTAGAGCCATATTGGTGTTAATTGCTGCAGTGCTGGTAGCATAGTCGTAATAAACGGAAATAGTCGTACAGAAACCTAGATTTATTTGGTATATTGCATTCACGAAATCAAAAATATTTGTCTTTTTGGTTTATTTTTAAGAATGTATAGTTAAATCGCTCAATATTTAATTTTTTGCTGATCTTTGTGATATTGTGTTAAATTTTACCTACCGCTACCTACCCAAAGGTGTTGTCCTCTAAACTGTAAACAGTTTTGTATTGTGTACTATTCCATGAAGTTTATTTTATTTTTTACTACTAAACCATTATTTCAACCGCTTACAAGTTCTTACCTATGTCAGTTCTTAAATTCCTCTACCTTTTTAAAATTGAAAAAGAAAAAGCAGTAAAAAAACAATTATTTTCTCTCACTTGTACAGTCAATAACTTCAACTCACTCACACACACATACACCTCACACCTCACATTTAACACCTCAGCATTATGCTGAGCCAGTGTCCGATTCACTGCCGCGAAGACACACTCACTACTCTTTTTATTGCTGTTTGTATTGTGTGTAATGAATAAATTTCATTTTCTTTTTCTATTTTCTTTTTTACTGTCGAGCTACTGTTGATGCTGCGGCAGATATCCAATAATCCGTTTTGTAGTAAATAATTTCTCGTGACATGACACTGTCACCTCAGATAGCTTCAGTTTTGGGCTGTCCTATTACGAAATGCTATTTTGAGGCGGCCAAAATAGCCTCACCCAAAAATTTCCATAGACGATTTGAACCAACTGCTGTACCCTCGCAAATTTGCCACCAAGAAAATAATCAAATTTCTCTAACCTTGTATCCATTTCGCATACTTTCGACAAAATTACCGTCTATTAATCCAAACCACTTTAACTTTACCTTTCGGCCTTCCACTTTAGCATTATCTTATAGGTCTGCATAAATTAGTTGCAAGTATTGGCGGGGCAAAGATGTGATTTTCCGCGGTCGGTCGAGATAATCTTTAGATGTTGATATCAGGCGGTTTTGCTTCACTGAAAGTGTGCCAATAGGTATAAGTTATACGCTATTAGCGATTTACCTCGATCCACGGCACTGCTGTTATTTTTATTCAGATTACTGTTCGTTTTAATAGTACAGGAAACTTGTTGGCTATGTATATTTAGTAGGTTGATAGTACACGTTAATTTGCCGTGTTATACATTTACCGATGTTACATAACTAATGATCGGCGACCGGTGGCAATTTTTCGACGAAAGTATAACATGAATATGATTCTATTTAAATTTCGTGAACAATTTACATATTGAAAATGTGTGCAGTTTTACTATCGAGGTTTTAACATGTCTCAAACTATGAAATATCGGTTTACAACTACGCAGCTCTCACATCTGTTGATGTAGAAAGGTCTTTATATAAAAACGAACCTCAAAGTTAAAAGAAATCGATTGACAATAATCAAATATAGAAAAAAATATGATTATTTACTATAAAAAAATATATTCAGTGAATTTTTAACAATATAATTATAGTTTTATTTTTAACAACCCAGACTTATCCATATTAGTCATTATGATTGACGATAAAGTGACATAAAATGTATTTTTAATTTGGTCGCATATACCTTATAGTCGACGAACCATCCCAACCAAGGCGGTAGGGTGATGCCACTTTGACAGCCACCAAAATTGATATTTAACTCTAATTCAGATATCATAAGGTCACAAATTGATTGTTGCAAAACAAATGAATAATCCTTATCTAGTGTAAATTCAGAATCAACTGTCCATCATTCGTCCTTATCCATCACGATAGGTTACAGCATCTAACTTTGCCTTACGTGTTAACGAGCGAGTGAGGCAACTTTAATTCGCCGGTTAACACTTCGTCAACGTTGAAATTATTTGTTTAAAATAATAACACACCTGTGTGAACGAATGAGTTTGACGCGGCGGTTAGGTTAGAACGGGCTAATTTTCCGCAACTCGACTCGACTTAGTGTATATGCCTTTTTCGTGTGCTGGGTAGATTGCTACTCTTGCCAACCCAGTTATACCAGGAAGCTTAGCAGACCCTTGATGTTTCCGACACGGCTTCTGGTAGCGACCTGGGCGTTCCGAGGTGATGTGTCTGGGTCCGGGCCCGGTGCCCTCGGGTCATTCCATGATGACGTGACGATGTGAACGCTCATAAATGAACTACTGTTTTTACAATACATACTATTCAAGAAAAATAGGCTTGAAGTCGTCAATGTCATTAGAGATGCCAAATCATTTGTAACTTATAGGAGACTCAACCTTATTGTTGTAGAATGTCAGAATGATTTTGGACCTAAGGTGGGTCCCAAATTTAAGTTCGTGACTGTACATACGTACATACACATACACACGTTCACGCCTTCATTCCCAGAGTGGAGTAGGCAGTGCTACAGAATTACCAACAACTCTAAAAACTTGTTGTTAATTGTGTATTTTTTAAAATACCTCATGAATCCATTATATTCGTTCATCGCTTGTGGTTTGCACCAAATTCTGACAGTTCCACTGTTGCTTTACTAGGTCTATCGCATTAGGGAATACCAATTACTCGCTCAGTTTTGCCATTACTCCAATTGAAGACATTTTGAAATAGAACTGCAGTAGAAAAAGAGCTGAAAACCGTGAGATTACCATGGAAAAAGGAAGTTGAACCCATGTAGCCAGACGCAGTTGAATACGTGAGTGTTTGCAACTTTGCAGGTGTGTTATTCTCTCAAAAAACTGCGGCCGGTCGGACGGACGAGCGAATAAAAGCGGCGAGTATAAGTAGTCCCGTCCGACCGAACAAAACACATTTTAGCGCGTGCATTGTCAATTAGGGAGCCTTATACGTTCGAGAAGTCATGCTGCTAAATTTAATACACGCGCTAAAATGTGTTTTGTTCGCTCTGTCGGGACTACTTAAACTCGCCGCTTGCACCATCACTCGAGCGAACGATCACCTTTGCTTGTTGAGAGAATCAAAACCCAGAACGAATAGGTGACGAGTTTACAATGACATTCGATCACAAACACGTAAAACAAAAAGGCAGCTTGTAATAACAAATAACAAAAAGCAAAACTTCATCATCATCATCATCATGTCAGCCAGCCGAAAGACGTCCACTGCTGGACATAGGCCTCCCCCAAGGCTCTCCACTCAGACCGATCGTGTGCTTTTCGCATCCACCGCGTTCCCGCGATCTTTACAAGGTCGTCACTCCATCTTGTTGGAGGCCTACCTACAGCTCGTCTCCCGGTCCGCGGACGCCACTCAAGAACCTTCTGACCCCATCGGCCATCAGTCCTGCGAGCAATGTGCCCCCCCCCCACTGCCACTTAAAACTTAACTGTTGCTAACCAAATTTAAATCGTTACAAATCCAAAATGATAAAAGAAACCTAAAGATGGTTTTTAAATACCTATTAAATGATACCCCTTTTCAAATGGGCCATATGTCTTAGTTCGTCGACTTCTTTTTTTCTTATTTTTTACAATATGGCGTCTGGTTGCCGCCGCATTGAATTTTGATTACTGTCATATCTTTAGTGACACTCACAAGATTAAGACAAATCGATTGATATCGTCGGTCTAGATGTGACACCTCGTAACTATTTTTTTTTGGTAAAATGAGATTTTGATGCAGAAAGTTTCAAATAGTATTTCCGGTGTTAACTCGTAAATGTCTCCTGCGTTATAATTGATTTTGACGGAAAATAACGACTAGAAGTGACACCTCGTAACAAGCATTCAACTGGTGTAACCTCGTAAGATCTACGTGAAACCTTGGTAATATTATCACGGAACAACTTTGTTAAGGTGGGACCTCGTAACTAAAAAGCAGTTTTTGGTCTCTCCTGAAAAGTTTCTCACTTTGCATATACGAGTTGTCACATATAGACCGACGATATAAGAATCATCAAACTCGGTCCACGCGTTTAGTTTCTAGAGCGCCACAAATGAACAAACATACATACATCCTAGGGCCTAGGGCCTACACCCCAAAGTGTCAAAAATATGTACACAGACCTTATTACTATGGCAATAAGGTCTATGTACATATTTTTGCACCTTTGTGCGGATATTTATTTTTACCCTTATATAGGCTGATAAAAGTGATAAACACATTACCCTCCTCCTTCGGCAGTCGGGTAAAAAAGATACTACTTCTGCAACATCCCAACAGAGAAGGTTCTTATACAGCCTATGACCCTCCTCGGCTGAATACCAACCCAACGATACTCTTCACGTTAAAATCCGTCAAGGTTTAGCCTACAAGTCACAAAGAAACTTGGATATACCGGGTGTACCATAAACCGATGTCAACCCGCCTAGGGCTGATAGAGCAGCTAAAAAGCTATCGATTTAACCCCTACGTATGTTCAGCGGTTTTTACTAGTTTCGGAGATATTAATCATTTTAATCCGATTTTTTGTAATTTCCACGATTTTTTAATAACAGCTTAACAATCCTCTACTTACTGTTGAAAAACTTATCAAAATCAAACAATGTAGTATTAAAAAGCAAATTAGTTAAAAGAATACAGTTAATAAAAACAAACAATGAAATGTTTTCTTTCTCAAGTCCGTCAGCTTCAATGTCAACTTTGTATGTAAATGTATGTAAGTTATTCACCGCCCATACATTTGAGAATGTCGGTGTTAAATTTAGTTGAGTTGTTTGTTTGTTTGTCGCAGATTTATTCAGTCAATATGATAGGTTTATATTATACCCAAATGAAAAAATGTGGGAAAACCCGGACGGCAATTTTTATTTTTATTAACCGACTTCAAAAAAAGGAGGAGGTTCTCAATTCGTCTGTATTTTTTTTTTAAATATCGAAATGCTAATTTTTTAATCAGAAACGTTCTGGGATATGGCTATCTGGAAATGTATTTTATTTTATTGTTTAATCCACTTATTTAGTCACGTAAAACAAACCTATAAAATTAAGTTTAAGTTAATTTTGTTACCCTTAAGCTCAATTTTGTAACTTTTGCTCACTTTATGCCACTATTGCTTACTATTTGCATAGCATAGCAGTAGTGTTCGCATTGTTGTGTTACGGTGTGAAATAACCAGTGAAATTACTAGCATAGAGGCATTCCATCTTAGTTCTCAAGGTTGGCAACGTATTTGGAGTATTTGGATAGCAGTCTTACGATTGTAGTTTTGAAAATGGAATGTCTATATGTCACAGAGACTTAACATCAGGTGGTCTGTGTGTTCGTTTGCCTTCTATCTATACCATAAAAAAAAACATTTTAGGTCAACAAACCCACAATAAAATTTAACACTTACTTTTTTAAGTCAATACAAACATCGTCGCGCGTTATTACTAGTATAAATAAATACATTCGTTCCAACTGGTCAGTTCACAAGGGGTCAATTACTTTGAACTCTATAGTTATAACCGGCAAGGTTGAATTTAAACGATTTCTTACTAAATTCGTTGGTGGCATTCTGGATATTCCGTGTGAACTTTTGCAGACGCCATTGTTTTCAAAATGACCTCACTAGTGATGTAGTTACAGAAATGTGTCGATAAAAATACACATAAAGCGTTGAAACGACGTGACGACTCTTGATGTTTAAAAAAGAAATCTAGGTTCGCCTCAAAGCGAAACCTAACCGTTTACCTCTTAACTCCGTTACCACGGGACTGATAATGTCCATGTTCAAACTTAAATATTGTATTTGCCTTAACTATTCTACCTCATCGCGGGAACGCGGTGGATGCGAAAAGCACAAGACCGGTCTGAGTGGAGAGCCTTAGGGGAGGCCTATGTCCAGCAGTGGACGTCTTTCGGCTGACATGATGATGATGATGATGATTCTACCTCATTCCATAAAGATCGATTCAATGTACGATACAATTAGCTCAGCGTCGAAAAAAATACAAATTATAAGTTGACTCTAGGACCACTTCGTTCCGTCGATAAAATCGGAAAAAAGGCGAAAAATCTTTATGAGACTGTTGACCTTAAATCGTGCACTTCAATAAATTGCATAAAATCATATAAATCAACAGTCAAATTAATTAAGTACCTTTTATTAAAGAATATGTACTAGTACAGTCAAGGACTTTAATTGTTATGCCGCTATGGAACTCTGTCGCATAGCGTGAATCATCCATTTAAGCGTAATTCTGTTATGTGGTTTGACGCTGTTATTATGACAGGGTTTCATCGTGGCATAACAATTATAGTACTTGACGAACACTCATTGACTAGTTAATTAAATAAGTAAAGCATACAATTGCATAGGACCTTGTCATACACTACCTAAGCCTATTAGCAGAGTCAGTTTGAATGACGAATGACCAACGTTTAAATCATCGATACTTTGACAAGTGGTACACCACTAGTACCACAAATCAAGGACCTGGCAATTTATGATGATAGTGTCTTACGGTATTTATGTTGACTTATAATGACGAGTCCATAATAATTTAGCTCGCGTAGAGGCCACAACTAGTTATCGGTAGTTATCACGATATTTTGGAGCTGTAGTGGTGGTAGGTCCCTGCCGCCAAGCAGCAGTGTTCGCATTGGTGTGTTCTTTTAATCGTAGTCTCTAAATGGAAGTGGTTAGGTTCAGAGGATGTGAGTAAACAGGGTGTTTGGCAGTAGGGTGTAGGGGTTTTAAGGGTGATAGGGTGATAGTTTGCGTCATTTTTGACCACATTTATTGTTGTGGAAAGTTGCACGGTTTTTTAAGATACCTATTGACATTTTTATAATTTTTTGAAATAACGCTATTCGCCAGAAAAACAATTATTAAACAGTCTAGCACTAGTAGGCGTTAATTTGAAGAGCCATGGTATTTCGAAGGTTAAACATTAAAAATAATTCAATTCAGTAATTCATTAATTTCAATAAAATGTTTAATAATTGTTTTTCTGGCTAATATAGCTTTTTTAAATTAAAAAACAAATCGATATTTGAAAAACCGTGGAACTTTGCATAGTAGTAAATGCGGTCGAAAATTATCAGAATGATCCTAATTTATTTCCCCTAAAACCCCTACAGCTGACTGCCAAACACCGTACTATATTATGGCGCACAAGCGTACGCGCATGACACTGGTGCACATACAACCCTCCTCCCCCTTCAGAATCAGTGGAACGGAAACCGTTACGATGATTGATTACTATATGACGATTAATAAATGCTTATTTATATTTACGAGGAAAACAAAAACAGACAATGACATTCGCATATATCAAATAACCAGATTGAAACAACGTAAACAGGGATAAACCTTAACGAAGTTTAACAAGAAAAAAAGGTAAGAATAAAAAGATTGTGAAAACTATAGATCTTTTTATCTTTTAATTGCCATCGGCCTGCTAAGTAATTGTCTATGTAACAATAATATAAAAACGGAGATAGGAAATAAACAAAAACGCGTAAAAGTAGCCCCTATTAGCCGGGTACATACTAACCAGACATTCTTGCGCGTACGCATATTTTTAATTTACAATGTTTATCCACTGATTAAAGGTCTATCTACAACCGTTATATATTTAAGTGTTTTGTATATATGTATATCTGAAATTAACTGTGTGTTTAGACAGTGCCAATATACTAAAAAGACCAAAAAAATAATATTAAAGTAGACACGTATTCTATTGACATCTATTTTAAAAAACTGAACTCTGGCGGCGTTTCTCCTCAACATAACTCTTCTCTTAGGAATGCCTTCGCTCTTGGCTAAGATGTTCATCTCAAGATTTGTCAGGAATTACAGTTTTCCAAGACTTTTCCGTAACTTTGGCTTCTATTCTAAGATCAGTTTATTATTAAGGCCCTTAGAAGCTCTATTCTAAATGGTAAAACCTGATTGCTTTGGACATGTTATCGTTTTGTTTTTAACACTGTCACCACAACTGCCATATAAATAAGAGCTATCACATCATTGACATTACGATAACATGTATCAGGGGGAAGGGACAATGTCACACCAATTGACCTAGTCCCAAACTAAGCTCTAGGCTTATACTATGGGTACTAGACAACGATATTAAATACTTATATAGAGAAATATATATTTAGATACATAGAAAACATCCATGGCTCAGAAACAAATATTCGCGCTCATCACACAAACATCTACCCTTACCGGGATGAACCCAGGACAGCTAGTTTCATAGGCAGGGTCACTACCAACTAGGCCAGCGCGTCGTCAAGAGGTATGTCAAAAGTAATTAGGTTTTACCGAGAAGAATAGACCACTTCGTGACCATTTGTTTGTCTGTCTGTCACGAATATTTCTACTACATGCCTACTTATAAAATAATTTTCAGTATCACATGCAGCCATGCGGTGTCTGATGACCCGTCCATTATAGCGCACTCGATGTAGATAGTTAATAAGTTAGGTGGTAGTAAATTGCGAAGCCTTTTTTCCCATGAGCTAACCACGCGATTAGACGCATTATCATACGAATTGATCGGAACCGAGGATTCTCAAACTATTAAAGGTTTTTTTAAAGCCGGGAGAGGGAAAACCTCGCTCACAGAGGGCAGGAGGCCAGGACCATAGGCAAGTTAAGCAAGTTTTGTCTAAAGTTTGATAAGTATATATTTTTCGTAGCAATCAGCCTTCTGTTAAAATTGTTTGTTTTTGTGCAATAAATTATAGCACATAAGGCTTTATTTGTGAGACATTTTGTCGTAGTTTTTTACAGTTTTACCAGTAAGGAAGGCTAGAAAGGCTAATGCTTTTTATCTAAACTATCTTCTATCTTCTACCTTAGGTTGTTCTTTGTATATATTATACGACTGCGAGGTAATTGAACCTTAAAGTCAATACATTTATTACACACTCTTCCATTGGCAAATTTATATTAACTGAACTAAAAATACAAGTTTGAGAGCCGCTGTCTTAACCGGTCGCCTGCTACATTGTGCACCCGCTCAGGTAAGTGTTAATATCCCATAACATAGTACTAGTCCTCGCCCATTATAGGGAAAAGATACCATCGAGCCCCAGGAATAGACATGTTGGTAGCGATAGATAGAGGGCAGGGCAACCAAATAAGCTATACAAGCGGTTGCCCGCGACTTCGAAGCATTTTTTTTTGGCAAGATGGTAAGTGGGGTCTGACACCCATAGACTTAAAATTCTCAAGACTACAATCTCAAGATTGCTGTCCTAAGACTTCAAATGCGTTGTCAACCCTAAGGACCAAGATGGAATGCCTCTCTGCTAGTAATTTCACCGGTTGTCTTATCCTCACACCGGAACACAACAATGCGAATCATCATCACCATCTCGAGCATCTATTTGTTCAGTACTGATCATATGCCTCCCCTAATTTCCTAAATTTATTCCTATATGACGTCTCTCTTCTACTTCAAAATGTGATTACTAACGGCAGCCAAACGTGGCCTCTACGCAACCTAAATTATTATGGACTCGTCATTTAAAATCATAATAAATACCGTAAGACAAAATCATCATCATAAATTGTCAGATCCTACCACCACTGGAATAGTAAGTACCCTATATTCCCTAGGATATAACCATTTGCCAGAAGAATAGCCAAACTTAAGTGGCAGTGGGCGGGGCACATTGCTCGCAGGACTGATGGCCGATGGGGTCAGAAGGTTCTTGAGTGGCGCCCGCGGACCGGGGAGACGAGCTGTAGGTAGGGCTCCAGCTGACGGCCTAGTAAAGATCGCGGGAACGCGGTGGATCCGGAAAGCACAAAACCGGTCTGAGTGGAGAGCCTTGGGGGAGGCCTATGTCCAGCAGTGGACGTCTTTCGGCTGACATGATGATAACCATTTGCAAAAAAACAGCAAGGTCCATTCAGCCATTTTGTCGTAAAAAGGAAACAAACAAATACAGTATAGACTTTTGCATTTAAAATATAGTATGGATATTGTGATATAAGGCAAAATGTGTGTTTATTTGTTGTTTAGTGAATATTTAGCTTTCTGTAAGTAAACCTCCCGTATGCATTAAGTAGTAAAGAGTGTTTGAAGTTCCGATGCTTTCCAAGAGGAGAACACTTGAGACGAAATGGCGCAAGAAACTCGAAGGCCAATCATCCCATAGTTCCCATCCAAAACCCGGGCTCTTTTAATATTTATTAAAATAATTATTTATTACTGTATTACCTTGTAATGTTACTTTTAAGTATTATTGTATTTTATGATTGGAAATAATGACCTTCTGCTGGAGTTTCTTGCGGCGCTTCTTCTCCGCGATGATGGTCTTGTCCGAAGCGCTAGTAGATTCACTCCATGTTACCGACGTGTAAAAGAGCCCTCATGTGTCCAATTTACTGAATAAGTATTTTGAATTTTGAATTTTGAATTTCTTCCAAATCCGTCCAGCTGTTGCAGCGTGGAAGAGTAACAAAGTAACAAACAAGCTTTCGCATTTACTTATAATATTAGTAGGATTTTAGTGAGATTTTCTGTTAACTCCTCGTATGTACCTACTAGACAAAATCCCTTTCTACATGGGTAGAAAAAAACATTCGCTTTTAAAATGGACAAAGCGCCGCCCAATTATAACCAAGGATTCAACATCTGCATTCGCAAAAATCAACCGTAATACTTCAAAAAAATCATCAACACAGTTGTACTGAAAGTGAAAATAAAGAAATCATTCAAATACATGAACGTTATTAAACTTTCACAAGGTCACGAGTGGCTGTCAAATGACATGCATGACTTGACAGAACCAACAAGGTAACTTGAAGAGGGAGAAAATGATACTTTACCGCGTCAAAATGGTTAGGTAACTAAAATGGACGCGGTACAAATAGAATTGAGTACTTATTTTTGGACGCTTTCAATTAGTAGACTTATTTCGACGTTGTAAGCTTTTGCTTACGATGAGGTTGGACTAGTGATGGGCAGCTTGTAAGTTTCAAAAGTGAAACTTTCACTTAAATTTCTGCAATAATGTGAAAGACGCAAAATTTAAACTTTCGCCTAAAATTTCATGCAATATTTTGAAAGTTACCAAAGTGAAATCGGTATATTTCGGAAAATTAGTATAGTTTTGACATGTAACGTAAAAAACGGAAACTTTTCATGAAAGTTAAATGAAATTTAGCTGTGTCAGAATCATTTCCATCTAATTATGTAACTTTCATACGCTGTAATATTCGCAGTTAAGGAAAGTTTTGAAATGTTTCAGAAATCGCCCATCACTAGGTTGGACTTTTATAAATAAGTAGCCTTATTTAAATATTTTATTGTGCTTTTGCCTACGATGACGTTGGATGTGGACTTAGAAATTATTTTTTCTTCTAAAATATACAGTGTGTAGGTATGTGTAACATTTAAAACGGTCAGTATGGGAAAGAAGATCTATTCTTAGGAACCATGTCATCGATTTCAGGAACAAGGATAACAGCATTCATACATTTAAAAAAAACTTTTACTCAGCTCGAGAATCGAACCCGGACGTTTTTAAAAATAAAACTACATAACACTATTTATATTTAGATATCGATTGTGTAGGTCTTAAGCAGGAAACAATACATTTAATTTGAGACATCATGTTTCACAGTAACATTTACTGCTGCTTAAGACTTAAATGTTACACCCTGTATACCAGTTTTTACAAGCATTTATTTAACTTGCATTCTTTGCATGTACATAGAAAGATTTGTAAGTTGTGCGCTTCAAAATTTGCAAGTCAATTTTAAACCACTTCGCGTTATTAATGGATTGGTCTGAAATTTGGACCACCTGTTTAAATACGATGACAATGCAATAAAATGGCATCTAAGAGCTGTATCCTCCTAAATAAAAAGGACGCATGCGTAATTTGTTATTCAAAGTAAATTAAACCTTCATTATAATGAAATAAGGTCGCTAATACATGCGTGGTTCTATGAGACATACGGCTTTTTTTCTAAAGAGGGCAGAGCTGATCTGATGGAGTCGGAAGGTGACAACAGGATCTATGCAACACTTAACGTAGAACCACCGTGTTTGGTCTTGTAGTTTGGTCTCGATGAGCAGATATTGAATAAAAAAAAAAAGATTTTTTTTTAGTACTAACTTACAAGGCGAACATTAGGAGTGCTAAAAACCATATTATCTTAAATAAATATTTACAGAAACGACAGAATTTCTTTACAATATTACAAAAGTAAAATAAAAACACGAAGATATTTTTTTACTGTCAACGGCGCGCGGCGGCATCTATTGCTGTTTTACTCTTAGCTCATTCGCTAGAGCAAGACGCGCATAGTTGTCAACTCACGTTGGCTTAAAAATGTTGATAGTTATACCCCAGTCTCTTCCGCAACGATAAAGCGAGCACAAAAAGGATCAAGCTGCGCAGACGCCGTTATCGGAACAGATTGATCCGTCAGCAAGCGGCTGCAAATCTCCCGTATAGGGCCAGCAATGTTTCTGTTTCGAACAAGAGCGGAAGGCGACTACAACAGTATGGTGACCATAATAACAAAACTCAGTTTTAATGTGACATTACCTTACAGTACAACCTTAAAAGGCCACCTATGCTAAAATCTGTAGTGTTCCGCCAATGATATAATATTGTAAAAAGAGGTAGGTAGATATGTTATACGCACTTCGATAGTGGCACCCTAAAACCACGCCAATTGGTACACCTTTACTTAGTCTTGCGCCGTCAACGGAACCGTGAACTAGTCTGCAGAGCAACATACGCTCGTCTCTGTTTCGCTCCCGGAAATTAGCATACCATCCTGCTTTCACTTGTCATTTATGAATTAGTATGTAATTGAAATATTTACTGATTATGTGTGCGTAAGCCGGGCCATTTTTACACGCGGAATACCGTATAGGTAACATATCTACCTTTTTTTATATTATATCATTGTGCTCCGCTATCTGGATCTCAATGACAATAACGCCTCTGTATCTGTTTTTTGGATGTACCTATTAAACTTGGTAATATTATTTTCTTGAGAAATAAAATCCTCGATAGTTTTATTTTTCAAACAAGACACCTTTTTTGCATGTTTTTGGTTGAATCTTCGAAACCCTATACTCTTTAACGATGATTTTCGATTCAATAGTTATATATTATGTATATGTAACTTCTTAATCCTGGCAAACCAATTTTTAACAAATGTTGTGGTTTTAACGTAAACAGCAATTAATTGAATTTGACGCTGCCATCAAGGCGCGCGAACTATCTCCATCTCTCATTCTTCGCGTGGAAGCACATAAAGCCATCCCTTTTCATTCTGCCTCTTAAGAGACTCCTAATAGTGATCGGCAATCTTCGTTTTTCTATGAAACACGAGTGACAAATATAGTGTCAGTTAGGTACGAGTGCAAGTGGGCTAGCAACAGCTAGCCGAAAGCTATTAAGAAGCTAGGAGTACTGTGCTCGGACATATAGTACCAGGCAGCCAGAATAAGGGTGCGTCCTGGGTAAAAAAGTCATAATTCTAATTAGTCCGTCAGTAAGATTATCAAAAAATATTGAACACGTCTTTTTTGCTTTTTAAAATCAATCAAAATTGACAATTATAACGCGCATCAAAGTTCGGGAGTGGGGGCTCGTGACGTCACAACGTGGTATAAAGTGTGCCACGGCGTGACGTCACGCGAAACTTCAACGCACTTTATCTTCGTAATTTTTTGTTTAATTAACAAAAGAAAAAATACGTGTTCAATATTTTTTGATAATGTAAAAAATGGACTAATTAGATTTTTTTAGGACACTAGCCTATTATAGATGCCCGATGTAAAAAAATGGATTTAGCTTTAAGTCTCTATAATACTTAATCAGTATTCAGAAGATTCATAATTGTGTTATGTGATTTGTTAGATTATTTTCACAAAAGCATTCTTTCATAGTAGCGAATTTTCACATCGCGTTCTTTCATGATCGCAAATCTAATTATTCGTCTTACTTCATGTAGCAATTTTTCATAAAGCGATTTATAATGTTCGCGTTCATTTTCTTCGCATATTTTACCAGTACATTATTTTATTAGTCGCATTTTTCCCCAACCAAATTTGACAGAGTCGACGGAGCTCCGAATAGCGGAGCTCCTATTTCTGGGTTATATTGGCCCTCCGGGCCTGATATAAAAACGAACCTGACCTAACCTACCTACGTATTACGATGTAATTACTAAGGAAAAAATGGATATATTAGAAATTTTGAAGTGTCCTAATATCTAAGTGTGTAAATTCCTGTACAAAATCCAGAATCCTGGGGAGCCTATTCTCCAGCGACCGGTTTGCAAGGAACCTACATATTATTCCTTTTATTGTCGCTCGCAGCTCGCTGGACGTAAGTGCTTCTGGGAACTCAGTCCTCGATAGGGAAGGCAATTTAGAGTCCTTGTGGGTTTTGCGGCTAGGAAAAGTAACGATTGTGGAGAACAAGCAGAGTAACGAAAATTGAATTGAAAATGCTGGACAAATAAAAAGCGGACATTGATTATTTTTTTAATTGAAGTGTGTTAACAATTTTAATTGGAAAATAGTTTATGTTTTTATTTCAGATGCAGTAAAAAAGCAATGATGATTTTAAGTCCAGAGGCAAAACAAGGCAAAAAAATATCGTACCTTCAATTCTTAAGGTGTACTAAAATTTACTGTTAAAGCGGTGTTCTGTATTTTAGTAAAAAAAGGTTGTAATATTTAATTACATAAAGTATATGGTGTGTTTCTTTAATTAAAATTATATGAAAAGGTAGTACAACGGCAAGACGAGCTTTAAGATAGATTTCATTCAGACGAAAAAAATGTTATATAATCTTTAAAAGCCTTTTCAAATATAAAAAGTAACATAATACATTTTATGACACCCTTATATGACACGAGTAAACACTGTTCACCAATAAAACGCTTTGACCACATAATGTAAGCCACATTACAAGCAAAGGTAAGTTTCTAAAGCTGGATAAATACATCCTTATACATACAGTCTTAACGTTAACATTGCCGCCAAGATCATAATTTTTCTTGACTTTCTCTGTAAGTATTTTGCCAAATACAGCTCTTTTCGAGGATTAAGAACGCTTTATAAGAGAAAGGTTGTATGTTAAACCGGTGACAAAAACCTACAGGCTCATAATTTCCACGGATCTGTCATCTGCGTCCGTTTCTTACTTTGTTAATGTTAACTGAATGTTAACGAGTCCATTTTAGAGAGACAAGACGTGATATTAAACAATTAAAAAACATTGTGGCAAAATTGCCGCATGTTAGTTAGTAGCAGAGAGCCTACTCCAAAGTAGTAAGAGATGTGACAATGAAAATAACGTCACTTGAGTTGCCTTTTTTCTCGGTACTCTCGGTGAGGGCACCGGCCCTTTGAATTGGCAATAAAGAACTGCTATTATGTATGCCAAGCATGACGCAACTCTTTGTAAAAACCTTTTTAAAAAGGCAACATGGAATGGGTCACAAACAAACACAAGTTTGTCTGTAAGTATATTATTTACGCGTCATTTCCATATTGCTGCAACGCAGCGTTCAAAACACGGATAGATTGTTTTGGTTCTATGTCAAATTTTAACCTATTAACAAAACTATTGTTATTTATATTTTATGAAATGGATAAAGCCAACGAGGACACAGGCCGTATTTTCAACTCGAGAGGGACAGAGCTATGATACTTCCATAATGTTGTCCCTTTTACTGCCTGGAACTTGCCAAGAATTTAGTTCATGACACAACCTCATACCGCCTTTTGCTAGATAATGTACTAATCTAATTAATTACGTGTTAGTTTTAGCAAACTAGGTCGAAAATAGCTCCAATTTACTATGAATAGTTTAAGGCAGTCCCAGCCCTGAGGGTCCACGGGGTATCATTTACCAGTATCAACGGCCGGAGGCTGGCTAAATCTGATATAAATTATGAAGTGAGGCTATTCACAATAACGCTGTGTCCATTACACGTATTACAAGTATTATTACAAGTTTTTATCGCATTAGATAAAGCATCCGTCACTCTCACACTTATGTATTGGTCAGAAAGTCATAGAAGTTTTATCCAACATCGAAAAACACGACCATAATAGGCCCGCAGGTGAGGAGAGAAATAATAATAATGATGGATATGACGATGATGATGATCATGGTGACTCAAGTGAAAAGGGTGTTTTAGTAGTCTAAAGTTCATTTAATATTAATTAGTGTTTTTAGTGAACACCTTTTATAACCTCAAAATAGCCCTTTGTTTTGATTAAAATAAGAATTTTCTCATAAAAAAAGAATCCATGTCAAATTGAAAAGTGTTGGATGTTTCTCTCTAGCTCTAGCTTTGTTGGATCGATTTAGAGAAATAAAAAGGGTGTCATTATGATTTGTCGCATATCTAGTAGAAAATTCAGAAGTTAGCTTGTTTTCCGTTGATATATTATGGATATTTTCCAACCAATCATAATGAGTAACTTACATTCGTCCCTTTGTTCTTTACAATTATTATTGTTAATAAATATCAAGATAAACTGGTTAATGACTTAAGGTTTTGAATACAATATAATCTCACACATTTTATTTACGGATCTTCTGTTTTACATCACATATTATTGGTTTCAATCCCGTGTCGTATCGTGTCACCACATGCGTCCGCGCAGCCACTAACCCCATCCGGCTTCTGTTTCAGCCTCCATTGAATAGCATGAATTATACTTATCATTGGAGGCAGCCACGCCATTATATATGCGTGCGCGTCGGAGCTTGCGGGTTGGCAGTATTTTAGTTAAGCAATGGTTTATATGTTTATGTTAGAGTTATAAAATAATTGGATTAAAAATACTATATGATAATTATTAAAAATATTTTAATATTTGTGTTTTTTACTAAGGGTAAAATAAGAGTCAAGTTGCTCTGCTCAAAGGATTCAAAGGATACAGAATAGGAGCTCCGTAAAGCGGGGTTCCGTCATTTCTGTCCCTGTACTACTTAGTTGTCTGAGTTTGAGTTACAAATAGTTTCGACTGTAATATAATTTTAAATTTCTAAAGCCACCTTTTGATTTCATCATTAACTCTTACCATATTTAATTGCCATAATATTACGTTTAGTAAATTGCAATCAGTTCATAATAATTATAAAAATGGGCTCAAAAGTTACCAACTTGCAAAGTTTCATTTACACCACCAAACAGAAAATAAAGTTCAAACGAACGTGGCTCGTTATTATTTCAAAAGCGTTTAATATCTTTATTTTGCACCTAAGTACCATGACAATCGATTCTAACCATAAACAATGCATGAGTACTACACGAAACATCCCAATAACAATGTTCTTGTACTTCTTGTACCTCATTGACACCTGTCATGTTCATGTCAACTCTGCTCTCTATGGTTTTTGCGCGTCGGTGCCTCGTTCCCGCGTTATCTATGGATCGTTATAGATTGCCGGTCATTGACACAAATTTATGTTATAGATGTCGATACTTACTAACCAATTCTTATTTAAATGTAGGCTTTTTACGTTTAAGGATTTTTTGGCACCGGGTTGTTTTTAAATTTTGTTGTAGTTTCTACAATTGTCGTGGAAATCGGAGGTTTCATGTCATGGTAACACAAAATTCGCTGACAGTTTCAGTTAGGACATTTTCGCCTTCTATTGTTATTAATGCTTGATATGATGGTCCTGTTTTTCTAGTTTGACAACAAATAAGTACCAAAGTATATTTAGAATCATTTAGTCTATTATTATTTGACTTAACAGCGGTTCAAAAAAACAGGACAAATGGTTTTAAATGATTGATCATGCTCCGTTTTAACTCAATAAGAATAGTTAGACCTAAGTGGCAATTTGCAGAGCGTTCTTAGAATAGATGGGCAATGGGGCCAAAGGTTTCTCGAGGAGCAACGGCACATCGGAAGATGCAGTGTCAGTTAGGCACAAGATGGACTATCGACCTGAACCACAATGTTTTTTTGACGGACGGACGGATGGACGATATAATTGAAATCAAAGTAAAATTGAGGTCCTGGGAGTAAATCACAGAAGAAGAAGTTTTAAGAACTACTCTGTATAATCCCCGAATGATGTAAAAAACGTATTCAAATATACAACAAAATTAATGTTAGCTGTTAGCGTAACGTATCAAATAAAAACAGCTGGACCGACTTGGCTATTATTTAATAAACGAACTAGTCCAAATAAGGTTTATTAGAGATATTTTTTTTGAAAAATTGCCCGAATAAATGACCTGGGGGGTTATTATGACCTAACTATGCAGTTTAGTTTACGCTGAGAGAAAAGGACAGAGCTATATAACTGCTATAGCTCTGTCTTTTACGCTCACCGGAAAATAGCCATGGGATAGCTAAAATATTAAGTTAAACTAAGATTGGTCTACATAGCCATATGCCACAGATCTTCAATGGAGCAAGACACAATCTCGTACGAGAAGCCAATACAGCAAACAAATGCGGTACAGTTAGGTAACTGTCGGCGCGAGAGTGCGAAATGTTATACGCATGCGTTAAGATGTTAGATTGCTTTGCGGCAATAAAGTCATATAGGTTTGACTTAAATTAGAGTCAAGATACAACGTAGCCTAGTTTGGGTTTTTTGGGATTTTGAATACTGTCGATTCTCTTTATGTGATTCGAGGATAGCATTGTACTCAAGAAACTTCTCAATTAGTGAAACTCTTAAAAATATGCTTGTTTTGTAGAAAGAATATTTTCAATGTTCTGAAATGTTCTCAGTAGGTACACTTTTGCGAGGCTTCGTCCAAGTTTTTAAGAAGGATTTGTACATTAAAATACTACATTTTTCAGGATAGGTATTAAAATATTCACTCAAAAGTAGTTTCCTGCTCTGTTTTATTACTAAAATTACATTTAAAATTAAAATTATATTTTCATAACTAAACGGATAATTAATAACTGTTTTGGGGATATACCTAATCAAGAATTTATTTTTTACTGTGCATACCTAATGATGTTCCCCGCCAATGTATATTTTATGTTCAAAACTGAACAAAAAATCGGTTGTACGTTTTGAGATTTTTGAAACGCCCCAGTAAAAAAAAAAACAAACTGTTTACAACTGTAGTGTAAACAAACAAAATGTGCGATTGTTACATTCTTACTTAGAGTATAAATCTGAATTAGGAAATAAAGCTTTCATAATGTAGGTAATGTTTCCACGGTTGAGGCACGTATCGTCGTTTGTCTGTCGTTTGTGTGGGTTGACATACTTCTCTCAAAACCAAAACTTTCAGTTTAAATGTGTTTATATTTAATGGATTCATCGGGGTCCATATTGGCTCATATAAAATTGGTCTTTAGATATAAATAACGATTTGTGTCTATACTCATCATTTCTTAGAAAAAATTTCCTTATACTTTTTTGTTCATACTTTTTTAACTCATAATCATCGCAACTCATAATGCATTTTTTTAAGAAACTGTTACTTTTTGAGGATTGTTATAAATCTAACCTAACCTAACCTAATTTTATCTACACGTAAGATATTTAAGAAATTCTGAAAAATGTACGGTTCCATGAATATTGGCGTGTTAAGTTCAGATGAGTATAAGTTCCGATCATTAGTATTAAAAAATATTATGAAGAGTATAAAGACTGATAATTATGATGTAAAATGGTATGAGAAAAAAATTCGGAGTTCCAATAATCGGAGTTGCAATTTTATATGAACTTTGGCGCACCCAACCAACCTACTAAATGACAAAGACGTAGATAAAAGATAATAATTACTTAACACCCTGAAAAATTACAACCACCAATTCACAGAATAACCGTCGAATGCTGCTGTAATATTTAAAGTAATATTTGTGCAGTTGCATTGTTCACATAATTGCATGAAGTGACACATTAACATACATTGGATGCAACAGTCATTGTATTGTTTTAATTTCATCATCAATATTTTCATCGACAATGAAATGATTTTATGTTTTGGTAATCAAAAAAATTGAGGTTACAATGCAGATCACATTGCAATGCAAGGCTCATTGCGATCTCAACTGACTGTCTGAAACCGAGAAAGGTAAAGAGTTAATTAGTACTTACATACCTAGAACCATTATAATAATGTCTATGTAAGTATGTAATGATACCAGTAAATATATAAACCGGCCGATTGCGAATTGAACTCGCGTGGAGAGATTTCCGTACAAACGTTGTTTTTTTTGATAGAGTTCTTATATTAGGTTTTCCTGTAATCTACAAGCAATGAACTATATTTTTTATATAAAATCAAAATTATTTGAGATCATAACGAGCCGTTTCATTTGATATTATGACACAGTAAAGTTTGCATTTTTTTTATGTCCTAATTTGTCCCCCGAAAATGACCCTTATTTCAAAAACAACTTTGCACATGTGTTTGGGTCACAGGATTACACCATCCTACCAAATTTCACCTGATTTGGTCCAGTAGATTCGGAGCAAATTGGCTGTGACAGACGGACGGACAGACAGACAGACGCACGAGCGGTCCTGTAAGGGTTCTGTTATTTTTAATTTTTTGTACGGAACGTATTCGTACACATATCTTACGAGACCCAAACTTAGCTCTAGGTAGATAACGATAATCATACGTATATAATGTAATGAAACACATATAAAACACCAAGACTCAGTGCAAATGCTTGCGTTCATCACACAAATATTAGTTCATACCGGGAATCGGACGAGGGACCGCTAGCTTCATAGGTTGGGTCACTACCATCTAGGCTAACGCGTCGTCAAAACCCAGTAAAATGGGCGTTTCACTCTAACTCCTGCTTGAACCATTAGACGAATATTTGGGGAGTCCCAGGCTATTTTTAACCGACTTCAAAAAAAGGAGGAGGTTCTCAATTCGTCGGGTTTTTTTTTTTTTTTTAATGTATGTTCCCCGATTACTCAAAGACCACTGGACCGATTTGAAAAATTTTTTCGTTGTTCGAATGGTTATACTTTCTAGTTGGTCCCATTGTCACCACGTCAGGATCTGATGATGGGATCTTGGAGAAATCAAGAGAACTCCTCAAATATTATAGGCACACCTATAGCGATTTTGGTATTTTTCACTGTAACTCATGCATTTGCTTTTGAAAAGTACTATATGGTGAAGTGGAACTGATGATGAAGACCACAGATGGCCACCGGAACTCCTTAACGGTACCTATTTCAAGGGTGGCGATAAGATATTTCGATAAAGGAAGTTGAGCGACTATGACGAAGCACATTTAGGTTTAAATACGACTATGACATTCCCGCGGCGTTGTCTGCGGCGAGCTTGAAATGTTCTATAGTTTCTTATTAATATTTAGAAATGGAGCTACGTAACAGCATAAATAGGATCACTAAAAAGTATAAAATAAAATAAATGTTTAAAAAAACAAAAAACCGCCTTCAAAAAGCAAAAAATAACTTCTTTAAAATGGTAGGTAAATAGGTCAGTCCAACTGAAGTCGGCGTCCAACAATATTTTAACCAAAGGCAGACTTCAGTTCGACTGACCTATTTACCTACCATTTTAAAGAAGTTATTTTTTGCTTTTTGAAGGCGGTTTTTTGTTTTTTTAAACATTTATCTGGTTAATATAAGTCATCATCATCATCATGTCAGCTGATGCTGTCCGCTGCTGGACATAGGCCTTTCCAAGGATCTCCACGACGGCCGGTTTTGTGCTACCCGTATCCATCGGCTTCCCGCGATCTTCACCAGATCTTTGGTCCACCTGTGGAAGGCCTGCCTACACTTCGCTTTCCGGTCCACGGCCGCCACTCCAGAACTTTTCCGCCCCAACGGTCATCAGTTCTACACTCAAAGACATAAGTGGCTAGATTTAATTGCGTTGAATTCCATTGAAACCCTTTGATGGGTCGAAAGACCGCCATCGAAGCCATCGTTTTGCTTCTAACGTGATTAAATGTCTTCATCATTATATTAATTTACGTGTACGTTGCAGACGTTGTTAAATGTCAAAACTCCTCGAAGGAAACAGTGAAATACATTATTATTCAGATTAATATTGAAAAGCTGGCGTAATGCCAATGTATAACGATCGCACTATAGTTAGACTACAACACTGTTCTAGTATAACACATGACTACAACGCTTCTTAATTTCAAACCAATCATCTCACATAGTACTTTCTAAAGTTGTTGTTCGTACTTTCGTATATAATTCGATATCAGCGCCAAGCCAATAAATTTCCATACAAAACGGGCTCAATACGGCAGTTCCGGGCACTTAACAGTTTTCCATATCAAAGCGCGGCAAGCTTTTACTTAATTGTTTTTTAATTAAAACAACGTGTTGATTACTTTTTAATGTGCACTGCTCACTTTTCCTTTGGTTCTAAAATGGAATTTGTTAATTAATTAAAAAGCTTCCGTGCTTCATTTAAGGTCATGGAGAGATTTATAAACTAATTCTGTTGTATCAAATATGGTTTTCATTTAAGATTACCATTTTATTGCATGTGAAATCATGTCGATGGTTATTAAAAGTAAAATAACTTGACTTGACATAATTTTCTTAACTATTTAGTGGTGGATCCATCATACCTACTATTTCTGTGACCCTAGACAAAAAGGCGCAACTTTAATGTCAATGGGTCGGCCATGTTTGTCGCGTAGATGACGACTGATGGAACCAAAAAATGCGAAAGTACAGCGTACCTGGTAATGTATCTTTAAAGATACATAGCAGGATGAACCTTACTTAAAGCTGGCGGTGTAAAAATTTATAGATACACTAGCTGACCCGGCAAACGTTGTTTTGCCATATAAATAATGGGATGAAAAATAGATGTTGGCCGATTCTCATAGATACCGGATAAGCACAAAAAATTTCATCAAAATCGGTCAAGCCGTTTCGGAGGAGTATGGCAACGAAAACTGTGACACGAGAATTTTATATATTAGATATGCTTTAATGTTACGTTGTAGGTCATTGTTATGTAGTTTTGATATACCAAGATTGCTATAGTGCAGTGGTGGGTAAACTTTTTCATGGGGGGCCAGAAAGTAAATGAAATTTCAGAGGAGGGCCAGAATTGCAGCAAAAATGCATTTTGATTAGAAACCGATTATTTAATATATACAATAAAAGCATAATCATTATTTATTTGAAATTGTTTATTAATCATATTACAAATGTTATTATAATTTGGCTTTTATTCGATGGCCCTGTCGTGGTAGGTGGAGACATATGAAATTGTTTTTGTTTTGCCATAATATCTTCGAATGCAGGTTCGAGTTGCGATGAAGTAACTTTAAGCAGCGAGAAAAGGTGTTCATCCGTAAGTCGGTTTCTGATTGAGTTTTTTCGCAAATTTAAGGTAGAAAACGCCTGCTCACACACATACGACGACCCAAACATCGCCATAATTTTCTGCGCCACCCCCTCCGCGCCCCGCGACCCGCACTCGACACACGAACTACGTGGCTAGACTAGCTGGCTCCTTTACTTGTACATCTATTATTGTACTTAATATGGCTTAACCGTCACAATATAATTATCGCGGGCCATATACTAATTATTTCGAAGGACCGGCGGCGGGCCGGAGCTGGCCCGCGGGCCGTACTTGGCCCACCACTGCTATAGTGTATTGGAAATATTCTTACTTATACTGTAATAACGATAAATTAGCATTATTGAAGCAAAAATAAATAAATTAAATTATTTTTATGAAACGATGCTTAAACGAAGTTTTTCGACCGTTATTTTACGTGCTACTCTCAAAATGGATTTACCTAGCAGTACAAAATAATATTACTCCGACTTATTGGAATATCAGTTAAAATAATGCGCATTAAAAATAATTGGTAAGTCCTTAATTTACTCTCTACATTTTTTTAAAGAGTAACGTGCATAAAAATGCACAATATCAAGTATATGGTTAATATTGTAATATAAATAAAGAGATTACATATGCATAAATGGGCTAAACTAAAAAGGACGTGCCCTGGGGCGGATCGATGAAAAAAAAAACTATAGTTTAGTTTATGGTTTCCTACACCTTCTAATAATGGCTTCTCGTTACGTATGATTATATTTAATAACTTACCAGATCATTTACCTTGTTAAAAGTTCAAGCTACAGTTGCTCTATTAAAAATATGCATAGTGATGCTCACTTTCTATCGATAATTGGATCTTCGTCACGGTAGCGGATATGTCAGAATGCCGACGTCATCGCCGTATTGTCAACGCATCAAAGTGTAATTTGGCGTAGTTTAGTAGCAGGCTAGCGAAAGCGACATTTATTGAAGCATTTTGATTGGTGGAGCGGCTGGTAACTAGACGTTCGTAGGGTAATGAGGTGTGAAATTTAAGGTGACGAAGAGGACGTTGTTATTTTTAGAGTGAGGATGTTTTGGGTGTTCCGGTCGATAACAAAGTAATTTTGTTCTATTTTGGAGTTCTGGGCTGAGATTCTACACGCTTAAGCCTTGTTACTCTTGACGTGTTCCCGTAATGTGACCATTTACTTGACAGATATGGGGGCCGAGTTAAAAAAACAATACGAAAGCATGTCAAAAGCAATATTGTTTTACCGCGTTGAATTAGAGGCCCTGGTTCAATGTATTTTCCTAATAAAGTTAAATATTGATAATTTACTACATGGAATTATTAAATTGTTCTACAAAAAGCTTGACGCATGTACTTAAAAATAAATTAAATCTCTATAAATAAAAAAATCCAGTCGTTACCTTTCGCTTTTCTTATTCAGCCTTCATAATAATGGTTAAGTTGCAAAAATGTTTACCTGTAACAGAAAAAAATATCTTTAGTCCTAAATAAATCTTAAAGAATAGTAAATACACTACTTTTCTGCCCTTTCTGTTAAGCTATCTTTGTTGGCAACAATAATAAATAAAATACTCGTAGCCCGCATGATGGTAAGCCGCAACATGTAAATTATTATTGCTATTGTTTTATTTCAAAGAACAATAACAAAAAAAACTTACATGTTTTTTGCCAAAAATATTAGTATTATTTTAACAAATTCGGAAACAGGGTGACGGCACCAATGATGGACACTTTTAGCTGACAGGCACCAGTAATGGACACTTCACTCTTAATTCAAATTGTATACGGACCAAAATTGATTGTTATTCATTTGTTGCAAAACAAATGAATAACCCTTATCTTCTGTAAAATAAGAATCAAGTTTTCATTATTGGTGCCTTGTACAATACTGGTTCCATCACCCTTATTAAAATGTAATACAATAAACCTAATTAAGTCAATTTTCATTCCAGCCTTCATAATCACTGTCTATTTCATCGAGATTGCCGGATTTTCGCAATAATGTCCAAATTCAATCTGTGAAAACTGCATTCAAAGATATTAAAAACGTATAAATAGCACAGAGAGCTGCACACTTTTGTAACTTGTCGCTTTAAAGTATTTGACTGATTAGTAATATTATTAGTATTAGCAGTTCAAACATGACGTTAAAGTGACAAAGCACCATAAAGTGTACTACTACTTATAAGCCCACCGTACCTATTCATGGAACTTTCAAGCCAAAACATGGCACAGCTTACAAAAAAGGATATAATCAGATATAATAAGCTTGTTATAGGATAGCGGAGTATAAACATTCCATATATTTGATATTAAACACTAAGAAAACAATACAAGAGCTGACAATTTTAATATATCGATGAACAATAAACGTGTGGGGCAGAGGAAACGTTTCCCGGTACCGAACAATAGCGTCGATATCGATGACAATCGGCAGAGTCACAACACTAGCCTTTGTTGAAGTTCTAGGTAAACAGTTCTCTGGAAAGTATTTATGAAATAATATTGATGCTTTGTTGAATTTTGACGAGCTTGTCGAGAAAAGTTAGGTTATGATTATGTATTATACAAAAGTGTTCTAAGAAAACCTTGGCACATAGTTAGATTTGAAATGGTAACACTGCACTAAACATGCATTTAAAAAAAGTCCAACAAAAAACAAGCCTTTTAAACCTGTGACTTTCTTTCAAAATCTTAATGGAAAAATATGATACGTAAATATTGTATACTAGAATTCTTTAAAAAAACTGTCAGGTAAGGTAAACGAGCACAGGCCACCTGATGGTAAGTGGGATCTATGACCCATATGATAGACATTTGAATTCTCAAGACTACAATCCAAAGACTGCAATCCTAAGACCGCAAATGCGTCGATAATGGAATGCTTGTAATTTCACCGGCTGTTTTATCTCCACACCGAAACACAACAATGCGAACACTGCTGCTTGGGAGTAAGTTAAAGGATATTTACATATAGTGACCCTAAACTTCCCGAGTCCTTACCCCTTCACAAGGTTCTACTACACTAAAGAGTTATGGTTACTTAATAGTTCTTAATCACATTAAGAAAATTTCATTAATATTTACCCGGCGGCAAATAATTCGTTAGATAACAAATCTAATATTAATTAACTAATTGAAGTAACAAATGAGTGGAATTAATGAAACAAACGTTATTAATGGCAGAACGGTTCAAAACCTGATCCGATTTCTTACACGAGTACTACGACTTGTTGGATACTGTTGCGAACTAAAGTGTTAGAAAAAGTAAATATAAAAATATATTTTGATACAAGGGCAGGGTTATTAGGTACCACTAGTCATGAAAATATTAATGATATAAATAGGCGTGTAAATAGAATATCTACGTTCTTTTAGAGGAAAAATCAAAAATAGAATCAAAAATGTTAGGTACATTTTTTTAGACGGTTTTTAACACTTACCCACTCAATTTTAATTACAATTAGTAAAAACGTTAAAAAAACAACTAATTTAAAACTTATATTTCTTTTAATCACTCTAGTTAAGACAGTTTATCAGATAAAATCGTGTACCACCGTAGACCACCACTTCCAAATAACTCGAAGGATAAACATAGTATTTAATATGCCACAGTACTGCGACACAGGGTTCTACGGTGAAACACGAATATAATTTAACTTGTTAGGTGAAAAAGAAATTTTTTTTTTTTTTTTTAACTACATATTTTCCCGCCACGAAGATCGCTACGTAGGTAACTAGGCGGGTGTCATTCGCGATTCATAAATATTGTTTGTCCTAATGTATCATTTGTGTAGATTAGGTTAGGTTACGTAAGGTTACTTTTTTTATAATAATAAAAATAAAACCCTTTCTATTGTAAAAAACCGTTTTAGGTCAAACGGTTTTATGCTATATGATACATTATGCGAAAAAACCATTATGTATTCCGACATAGACCCTAACTAGGCGGCATCGTCCAATCAACGATTGATTTTAAATTTGATGAGACCGTTTAATAAACCACTTAACGTGTTTCGTAAGAACGATCAATGTCAGTGTTTCAAAAGATTTACGACTAATAGCTAATAGTCAGGTTTTAATTTATTTTGTGAAAATGGCGGCCTTGCCGAAGCTCTTTGGTAAACGTAACGGACGTGACTTATTTAACTATTGCAGTACCACACAGCTATCAAGCAGTTCCCTGCGAATTTGTCCGCTATTCTATAGGAAACTGTAAACAAACTAAGACAAAAAAAATGTAATGTCATACCAATTTTCATTTAAGGGACAATCAACATTTTTACCCACACATTTCTATCTGTTGCCCGCCGTTCAAATTTTAATACATAAAATAAAATCTGGGGACTTACTGTAAAATTATTAGTGAATTTATTTCTAGATTGTAGTAATATCATTAATTCCTTTCATAAATCACATTATAATGTATTGTTTAAAAATGTATGTAATAAAAATGTGGTAACTCAGTTGACAATTCACTATTAATCACACAAATTCGCGGACAGTAACTCAGTAGACACGTAATTAATTACCCAATTTTCACACATTTTAGAAATTATGATATGGGTAGGTACTTGGCAAAGATAGATTGATAAACTAGTAAATTGACTACATCATTAAAAACGAAAATAAACAGTGATATTATATTTAAAAACAAACGTGTTCGTTACAATCCGGTAAAATAAAAGTGTGGGTAAAAAAGTTGATTGACCCTTAAATCCGTTCAGCCATTTAAGTAAGCAATAATATTTTCAGTTTTAAGATCATTCTAGGATTATCTTCATAGCTCATGTCTATGCGCGATGAGTCACATACATCCTAGACCCATAGTTTTCGCAACTTCTATGATTTTATTAGTAACTAGCGACCCGCCCTCGCTTCGCTTCGGTTTATGTGAGTTTTCTGTAACACCCGCTCATAATCCAGAATTTATGACTTATGACAAATACAAACCTCATCTTGAATCACTCTATATATTGCTGAAAACTGCATCAAAATCCATTGCGTAGTTTCAAAGATCTATGCGCACAGACAGCGGGAGCGACTTTGTTTTATGCTACGTATAGAAAAGGTAAAGATTTCCAATGCTGACGTACTCTTATAGCTCTCATAATTAACGTTTAAGGCCCAGCCACACCGGATGCGTGACGTGCACGTGCGCGTGCGCGTTCGCTTTCCATTGCGTTGTATAGTGACATGTCGTAACGAGAATTCATACATACAATGCAGTGGAAAGCGAACGCGCACGGACACGTGCACGTAACGCATCCCGTGTGGCTCGGCCTTTATCATTGTTATTATAACATGTGTCATAAAGGCCTCTTTTAAAATCCTGGACCTTCCAACGAAACTGATGTACGGCCACACTCAGTCCCAAAGACAATAAAAAGCAGTTCGTTAGTAAATATTTTTTATACACAAGTTTCAAAAAGGAAAAGGAAAAGTACGATGGAAATCTAAAAAGTTTACACTCAAAAAAATGGGAGGCAACAAAGAGAGATTTTCTCTTAGTTGACAAAAAATGAATACAATAGTTAAGATATTAGATATATCAACTAATAAATATGCGACCAATTATTTTTTTCAGTGTATTCTTGAATAAAATAGTTCGTATTTACTTTTCTCTCCGCCTCTACAGCAACAAGGAAACTGCACCAGATAGAGTGTGGGAAATTCTGACAAAGCGCCATTGTGTCCCGGCGGAGGTCAGCCTGCCCTTTGTTTTATGGGACCAGTGCCGTGACCTCAGCGTCCGCACCAGCTATGTTCTCTGGTGCAGCCTGAAACGTCCACTAGGACGTATAACTTGGAAAAAAAGACGTGGTGACCGAAGGAACTAAAATGTTCTCAAGGGGCAACCACCATATTAAGCAGCACTTTTCGTTTTGGGTGTAGGATCGTGTTACCTATTTAATTTCGAGAAGTTATTTTTCTTCGTTCGGTTATTTTTTTCGAGCATTATTATGTATGTACGTAAGTACCTATGGTGGACGTAACATGCACTAGGTTCTACTACGACTTAAAAGATAGTTTTAATGGTTAACAAGGACGTATACACATACATTTTAACAATAAATTATGTCTTTTTTATAATCACTTGTCTCGTCACGAGTCCTTAGGTACTTGTATTTCAAAATACCCTTTCAATTTACGGCTAGTTAAGAATGTAGTTAAGTTAATAGATGTTGATACCAATTTGTTAATAAAAGCTTCCGGTATCGGCCATCCTTAGTGTTGATCTGGTTTCGGTACTTTTAGTACACGTCGAAACGGTATTTCGGCAATCCTGCTGTACCGTTTGTAATGTGGGAACCTGAGGGTCATTGGTCGTCGCAAGCGCACTAAGATCCCTCGGTTAAACAAAAATGACACGTATCGCGTAGGAAATAGAGATGTTCGCGGAGGTCTTAAGTTTATTCAAAAACTGTACGTGTGTGTTAAGCACTTCTCATTTCCGTTTTATTTGCTCGGAGTTTTTAATAGTTCAATGAAACGTCGGAATTCGAGTGTAAATTAAAAATCTTATTAAAGTTTTGACTTGGTGAATGTTTTTTTCATTTTTAAGAACGTGGTTTTTTAATGGTAAACTCTTAAATAACTGTTAAATTAAAGACGTTAATGAGCAATTACGAATTATTGATACAAAAAATGAGACCTTGTATAAATCATGATTTTTATGGTTCCATACACAAAATGAAGAAAACGGAACCCTTATAGGACCGCTCGTGCGTCTGTCTGTCTGTCCGTCCGTCTGTTACAGCCAATTTGCTCCGAATCTACTGGATCATATCAGGTGAAGTTTGGTAGGATGGTGTAATCCTATGACACAAACACAGATAAGCAAAGTTTTTTTTTTACATAGGATTCATTTTCGGGGACAAATTAGGAAATTAAAAAAAAGTTTTGCAATCCTTACTCTGTCGTAGGTATATCAAATGAAAGGGCTCGTTATGAGGGTACACCCCCCCCCCGATCTCCGAAACAACTGAGTGTAAAATTTTGAAAAAATACACTTGTCGGACCATGCTCAGCGTAGGGTTCCGAAGCCGCTACAACTAATACAAAAATCTCACAAAACCAACAGTAACAACTAATTTTCTATTTAAAGTTATTCGGTGCCGTCAAGTGGGATCTGAGATCAATAGAAATTTGCAATCTAAAACAATCCTAAGATTGCTGGATTGCCTCTATACTAGCCATTTCACCGGTTGTATTATCCCTAATTCAGAACACAACTGCGAACATCTGCTTGGCGATAGGTTAAAAAATAACTCTCGGATTCATTCATACATACTACATACATACCGTCATGCCTTCATTCCAGAGTGGGATAGACAGAGCCACAGAATTACCAACAACTCCAACAACTTGTTGTTAATAATTCTAAAGAGTGGTCCGGAAAAAAAGTAGCAGCACATAATATGGATTATTTGTTTATTTTGTGGTAATTTTTAGCAGTGCATTTGTTATAGTAATCTGTAGATACTATTCAATAAAATAAAAAATAACAATCGTAAAAATGAACGGGCGATCTAAAGTTTTCGCCTTTTACATCATACATTACATCTTACCTAAAACTTTTTGAACAGCGTCTTCTAAGAGAATTAATGAGGTGTTTTTCATAAACATAGTTTTTCCTTAAAGTTTGATGGGCTACTTAATACCTTATTAAATTGTCTTTTGATCAATAGTTAACTTTTTTGATTTGACTTCACTTTGAGGTAGTTACATGGAATTTCAACATTGGTGTATTTACCATTTTTATAGAAATTTGTCTCCCATAGAAAAACCTCTGTCAGAGGTTAGATTGGAGAGACTTCCTTACTACCCAAAGTAAAATCCAGTTTATTGGTAAAACTTATCCGTAAGATGATATTCCTAAAAGCATAAAACAAGTTGTGAAAATGGAAATTCAATTGCGGCATTGTAGAAAACGGCAAACGAAGATTGTCAAATTGTGTTGTTCATAAGGTTATAAAGTACCTGCAATAAATATTGAGAAAACTTAAGGAATCTCATACATTTCAATATGATTGTATTTTTATTTCATAGTCTGATATCTACAGATTACTAAAAAAAAAAACTGATTCATAATTAGCAATAAATAAAAAATATATACCAGATAATACATTGCTACTTTTTTACTGAACCACTCCTTATAACCACATTTTGCACAATCAGGCTAAGATGTTTACCAGTGTATATGAGTGACAGGTTGCAAGCTCATCGCCTAACAATACTACAAGCCTTTAATCCTTTAGTCGCCTCATAAACGTACAATTAAACCTGTTTTAGTAAAAGAAGCGTTGTCACTTTCTGCCAATTTCAAATATCACAGTGGAAGATAAAGACAAACCATATTTAAGCATACTTTAGTTTTGGTGCATTTATGAATAAGAAGAGTCCAACCATCACTTAAATCATGAACAAACAAACAAACAAACATACGAATGCCATCTCAGCCATCTTAGACCTCACTCGCTCGACGATACACGTATGCTAATCAACTTCCCGTTATACATCTTACAGTTCTCTTTATACCTAATAGTGTTCATCTAGATCTCTCCTAGATATAGCAGTCAATGTCGTGTTGATTGCCTCCATGATCACGCGCACCTTAACAAGGTCTTCACCTGAATGCGCGTTGTTAAGGTTAAACGAATATCGCTCTAGAAGCTAATGTCTAAAATAAAGTAGTTTAGTTATAAATCATAGTAAAATAGAGCGTATTAGATGAACAAATCAGGCTCATTAGTGTGTAATTTTTTATTGTGGTTTTTTAATGTAAAAACTTCTGACCTTGTACATTCGAAGAAACTGTAACTGAGTTTTGTGCACCATCTTATGTTTAAAGTCAATCTGACATTCTACAGAAATAAGGTTGAGTTTCCTATAAGTTACAAATGACATGACACCTCTAATGACATTGACAACTACAAGCAACTTTTTTTGAAACGGGCTCTACGTTCGTTACCGTAGGTACTATGGGTACAAGGGAACTGTAAACATATTTTCTGATTCAGAGTAAAACATACTTAGATACTTACGCTCATCACACAAATATTTTCCCTTAGCAGGAATTGAACCTGGGACCTCTAGCTTCGTAGGCATGGTCACTACCAACTAGGAAAACAGTATCGTCCTCGTATACTTTAAAATAGCACAAATAACTTTTCACTGTACTACGCAGGACGCCTTACCCTTATGATGGCAATAAGGTCTGTCATTCATAAACATGACATCTACAAAACACTGAGAAGCTTCGGATGCCTAACTATCTCACTCTAAGTTCAATTTTGGGGATGGATGATCAAATTGAGAGTAAAGGACAAAGCTACTGTGACTCCGAATTTTGAAGTACCTAGTGTTATCTCTCTTACTTTTGATACAGTCATACACAACATACCTAATTTTCTTACTAGCACAAATTGAAATGAAAAAGTAAAAAATCAGGTCATAAAGAAGTACAAAAAAATAATTGTTTAAAGGTTCAAAACCTTATTATATTACGCACACAAAAAATGGAAGATTACTTAATCTTACCTATCATTGTTTTTGTATTGTAAATATTTGAACTCAACAAAAAATTCAATGTGCCTTCCACAACAAATCGATTTTCCGTCCGAATCGATTTGATTTCAAAGGTTTTTTCATCAGACAAGGAAGCCACGTTTACCTCACAAAACGAGTTGACTTGATTAAGAAATCCGAAGAGGACCGTTATGTATGGCGTAACATCGAAACTGGTATGCGTCCATGACTAAATTAATTTTTAGAGTACTCATATTACTTAATACGTTCTTGGATTTTTGGATTAACACAGGAGAGAATAAAACCCTTGGTTTTAATCGTGAGTTTTTAGGACGTTCTGACATTACAATAGTACTTTAAGGTACATACATTAAAATAAATGCAATAGCACGATTTATAACTGAAAACAAAATATGGTAAACAGGCGGACCCATAGCTACATAGCGATGGAACCATCCATCATTTTGCACAAATTTCGCATCATCAATTTTTGTGTATCATTTCATTTTATTTCATCGAACGCAATTTTCAATCTCTTAAAAATAACTGGTGAAAATTACGTTCTTTAACCGCAAATTTGAACGTAATGTAGCGGTTTCTACTTCTTGATATAACCCATAAATTTCGTATACCTAGATTTTATACCATCGAGTTCAACGACCGCCAAAATGTCATAAGGCAATATTTAGCTCAACTCACGTCTCAACGGCTCAACATTCGTCTTTGTACTACATTATTTGCGAAATATCTGACGGTACTCTATCAAGTTTGGTGTACACTATAAACTTTAGATACATACTACCAACATACTTTTTTACATCGGCATTAGTTTTTGTCTACGATCGTTTTGGTCCTTGAAACCTTATTACCACTTCTTATACAAGCATGTTCTTCAATAGCATTGCCTTGCTTGTCAACCGCATGTTATTATTGAACTCTTCATATTTTTTATTAACACTATGAGCTTTACACGTTCTATGCCATGATCCATGAATTTAATACGAAAAGAGCCCCATATCAAGTCATTGGCATTTAATATGCTAAGCCGGAAACATGTTATAACTTTAGTCATTACCATATTTATATGGAGCGTCATGCTTAATGAACTTGTGTAGGTATAAGTACTAGATTTAGAAAAACATATGAGTCAGATATTAGACCTTTGTGATATAGTTGAGATTTAGTTTTAAAATAATCGGGGCTTATATTTCAAAGTATTTGTCTCTTTCTTGTACTTGCTATCTTGGGAAAACCAGAGCAGGATAAACTTCGAGACATAGAAAACGATAAATACCTACGAATATTGTCAAGTAATGTAACAAAAAAACACATAGTACTGAACTCAAAGGAATGAACTCGTGTCACTACAAACGAAATGTGTTTGATTGTAATAAAGACGATCACAATGTTGTTTTGAATGATGAAATGTTGTGTGATAATGATAAAGAACTAAAGAAGCAATGGCCGATTTAAAGATGGAAGATTTTTTGTTTATTCACTCGTACTCACTTGACATAACTACAAAACGCCATAAATAAAAAGAAGGATTAAATCATGATGATGACACATCCATATCACAAATTAGAAGTGGGAAGACCAGTCTCTATAGCATCGTAACAGGCCTGTATCCACTTCTCCAGCAATAGCCGCCCTTCCGATGAAAACTAGGTACAATGATAATCTCTCTATTTCAACAAATGAATACCGAAGTTAAAATAATGCTCTTTCCACTTAAATAATAAAGCACAATTATGAAGTTATAATAAGCGTTCTTCGTAAGGGCTTTATTATGGTCATGTAACGGATGGAATAATGGTGCCTTATAATTAGATTATATTTACCTACTTTCGTTGTTGTATAATTCGTAACCATTTGAATTATAATCGTCTGATGCTGGATAATTGGATTATTATTATGACGTCGGTAAAATGTAGAAAGTTCTGGAGATAATTTTAGATGAGCCTCTAGATTTAATAGTTACGGATTACAGATTTTAAGCAAATTGTGGTTTTGACGAAATAAAGGTAAGCATAGAACATTGTTCCATTACTTTTCTTGTTTCTTTTATTGGTTAAAGGTTGCCTGCCAAAAGTTTTCGTCTATTTTTCCTCTATACTGACTAACTGACAGAAATGCACAGACTAAACCACTCGATTTCGCGAATTAAAAATTTTGAAGGAATATTGCTTGGTTACCCTAGGGTTGCATTAAGATTTTTTTTCGAAAATCGACCCTTTTTGGAAGAATATTAGAAAAAAAAATCTACGCAAGCAAAGTCGCGGGCGTCTTCTTATTTTAAATAATCATTTAACAATCAGTGTAGATAACTGTATCACGATACTAAAGACATTACACTCAACTTTTTTCTTGAACTAACAATGCCGGTACCAAGCACCCATAACGCCTCCGGAGGTAAGTGACCGGTAGTTAACCGGCAAACAAACAACTATCAACCTTAGCACATCAAGTTACGATCCAAAAAAACTAACTGGTAATTTCATAACCGAAGAATGCAATTCAGTTGAAGTAATATACACCTTAATTGATAACGATAGAGTGCTAATAAGGTGTGTTATGTGAGATTTAATTCTGTACGGCACGCGCTGTTGACACGATATAAAAAAGAATGGTGCTTAGAACTTGAGAGTACTAAGAAATAATGATTAATGATAGCTGTCAATTAGTAATTAACAAATCATGTTGCATTGATGACAAGATTGAAGACACAAGACGTATTATTAATGTGAAACAAGCTGATAAAATAATAGATGCAGAAGTAGAAGCTATGAATAGTATTGATTTTAAGTAAATAAATCCACGTCGCGTTAATGAAGTTAATATCAAAGTAATGGATGGAGTTTACATAAGTTGAACAACATGGTTCTGAATACATAGTAAATAGACTGTATTGGTTTTGCCATCATAACTATTTTAAATACAAATATAGTAAAGTAAACACAGAATATGTAATGAAGTATAAAACACTTGGAAAAACTGTTGATGGGTTGAAATGTGTACGAAGGCTTTTGAAGATTTAAATATTATACAATTCACAAACATAATGAGGACATAAAACAAACATTACATGATCAATTCAAAGACGAGAAAGATAAACTTTACTGTAAATCAAAGTATTTATTCCCTAAATAAAATATAAGTAATACTAAGAAAAATACAGAGCACGAAGAACAATTAAATCTTGCTTAAACACTTCATTAGTTATGATATGGCAAAACCCTTATGGTCAAAAACAATTGACAACATTTCAAAATAAAAAGCATTTTTGTTTTTTCGCGTTTATAATAGCAGATTAAAAATTAGAGTACCCGTGTTTCTCGGTTTTTCTTTATTCAACTTAAATTCGTCGTTAATAATTTATTAAAGAAATAGTCATTAAAGAGACCGTATATACAAAGTTAGGAATACTGATGTCGTGATCTTAGCATGATATAAAATAAAAAAAGTAACTTTAAACAGAAACAGAACTGACTGTCATGTCATGTCACTTGTCAACCATAACAACTGTAACAACATAAATTCGTCGACTTTGGGCAGATTGCGGCTATCGACTTTTACAAATCCGTTAGTCACTTTCATTTTAAATAGCGTATATCAAAACAATAGTATTAATGGAATCGAAAGCGTGTCGTTAGAATCAAGTAATCCGTCAGACAGATAAAAAATTGACATGACAGTTGTATATTTTTTTTCAATTATATTATATGAATACTCACAATCCAACTTTTTTTACCGTTTTTCCTAAATATAAAAAAACTACGGCATAAAAAAATCCAAAAATATTTTTACTGTAATCAGCAGTGTAAAATCTACAAACGGTATTTTAATTTTACTGCCTTAGCAGATATGAATTGTTGTCAATTCTTTACGCACACGGTAAAATTTGAAAATCAACAAAATCTCGAAACATAATTTCGTTACATTCAAGTTATTTTAGAACCGTAACAAAACAAAAAACTCATCGATGACGAATCAATAATTGCCTTGACGCTTCTTGAAGAGAAATGGGTGTAATGTTTACTTTAAGTGAAAGTGAGAAATTAAACAAAGAGACAATAAGTTGATAAAGTAATACTCGTAAAAAAACAAAACAAAATATGTTCTACTCATTGTTTTATTGTTAAGTAGTTGTAAGTATATGAAGTTTCACAGTTGTAGGTACTTACATATATATAAAATAAATGTTTTAAAAAACAAAAAACCGCCTTCAAAAACGCAAAAAATAACTTCTTTAAAATTGTAGGCACCTAATAGGTTAGTCCAACTGATGTCGGCTTTTTGTTGAAAATGTTGTGGTCGCCGACTTCAGTTGGACTAACCTATTAGGTGCCTACAATTTTAAAGAAGTTATTTTTTGCGTTTTTGAAGGCGGTTTTTTGTTTTTTAAAACATTTATTTTATTTTATACTTTTTAGTGATCATAATACGCTGTTACGTAGTCCCACTTCTTAGTTGAAATGAAACTTTAACTTATATCAAGCGCGCCGCAAGCAACGCCGCGGGTAAATCATAGTCATATTTCAACAAGTAAATATTATTCGTTGTAGGTAGTCGCTCAATAATCTTAATCGAGATATCTTATCGCCACCCTTGAAATCGGTACCATTGAGGAGTTCCGGTGGCCATCTGTGGTCTTCATCATCAGTTCCACTACACCAAAGGATACTTTCTGAATGCAAATGCTGGACTTGTTACTAAAAATACTAAAATCGCTATATGTTTGCCTACAATATTTGAGGAGTTCCCTCAATTCCTCACTGATCCCCTCATCAGATACAGATTTGGTGACAATGGGACCACCTCGGAAGTATACTCTATCAAACCAAAAAAAAATTTTTGAAATCGGTCGACAATTGACGGAGTAATCGGTGAACATACATAAAAAAAAATATATATATACAGTGGAACGTATAACCTCCTCCTTTTTTGAAGTCGGTTAAAAGTAACTAAGTACTAAAAGTATAACTTTCCATTTAATAACCAAAGAAACAGAATAGTATAGCTATTTGTACGGTAATCATCGTATTAAAACGTCGGATCTCATTTACAGGTCGGCAATAGTAAATCTATAAGCACTTTGAACAAGGAAATCATAGCTATGAAGATATTCCGCTAGAAACTCTAGCAGAAAGTCATTTTCAATCTTACAAAATATCTAAAATCATCGTCATGATACCGATTATATCATCAATCATTATCATTACTTTAGCCAAAATACCTCTACTGCAAGATATAGGCCTCTCCCAAAGCTTGCCGCTATGATATTTCCCAAGCCTTCATTCAGTAAATTCCTGCGACCACCGTATTTACCGTTTGGCCATATTTTTACAAGCGATGATGCCCCTGAGATCGTTTCATGGGATCACCCAGGTGTAATACATAATGATAAAAACTTAAGAGCATCTGTTGTCAAAATGCAAAAAACTAAGTTAACGACTTTCGAAAATCGACAATATGTGTAGGATTGACTTAAGATGACAAATCGCATCGATCACTTACGTCAACTCTATTTCAAGTCGATAGAAAACAGAAACATTATCAACGTTTGCATTTTGGCTAAGCTCTTGGCTAATATCGTCGGTTTAGAGGAAAAACTCACTAACTTATTAGTAAGTTATATGTACTTGGTGAGATTTTCCTCTAAACCGACGATATTATCTTAGGACGTTAAGCTTGATAAAACGGGATAGCTGTAATATCCTACACATCTGTGATTCAAGTGAGAACCTCGCATTCTTCAACTTAATGAAACTCACCCATAAATATTTAGTGTTGCCATAAAAGGAAATAAATCCATAGCAAAGACGCCGCAAGAAGATGCGTGGACGCAGACACGTGGTGACATAACTAAGCGTACCGGTTGACCGTAGCGGCATAGCCCCGGGATATAACACGTCCACTACTAAGAACCAGAAGTAATGAGTAATATCGAGTTTTTTATATGGGAATGAATAAGCCTAGCTTAAATGCAGGAAATCTTTAGGGTTACAATAAAAAATCTTCATTTTATAATTTTCATTTGTTAATATGTTGTGTGTTCAATAAAAGACGATTAAGTTTTACTCTGAAAAGATGCATTAAAAGAATACTAGATAGATACATTTCAAAAATGGGATAAAAACGGGTGCATTAATGTAATTCCAAATGTGAATTTCAATTTTCAAATTTAATCTACGTTATTTTCCTGCTCAAAACCCCCAAACGCTAAAAAAAATAGTTGTAGTTCATTTGTCTTTAAATAAATCGGTATAGCAGAAATAGAAGTCTTGTCAGTACGCGTTTCAAAAAATATTAATAAATGTTCAATTATCGTCATAACCAAAAATGAAGCGAAAAAGTGAGAAAGTTTTCTTCAAATCCAACGTAAATGAAACAACATTTTTCTTACACAGGTAATAATTACAAATAAGAGTAACAATCAACCGATTTCCGCTTATTAAACCCGATTACAAGAAACAAAAGCAACAATACGAAACTTTCCTATGGTTTCAGAAAAATCATCATGAGAAAACATCATATTGTTCTATTCCGCTATATCACTAAATCTTTCAATTTAAAATGTAGAACGAAAGTAGCAATTCTCTATCACACTGTTTTGCAGTACCGCTACCAAGATTCTCCACATTCCTTGACTACATATCTAATTTCGTATTCTATTGCCTCGTTATTGTATAGTTGAGGAGCTTGGTGCCTGTTAAACGATCAATGGATCTCGTGTTAAGCGGCTATGTTTAATTGAATACTTTGGTTGCGTGCGTTAGGGAATGCGGAATGGTGAAAATAGATTTCTGCCTAACATTATTCAATGCGACAGTTTTCGTGCTGAATTGATAGTATTTGCAAATAATAGTCGAATTGAATAATGTTAAATTCATTGTTTGTTTACTTACTGTTCAAGGGGATTTACATTGAATTTCTCATAAATGATGGAACATCATGGTCTATTATTCAATATTGAGTCTCAGTGCCAAAATTGACTTCAAATTACTATCAGGACTTGATCGGAAGTCAAAACTAATTTGCTTTAACTTGACGCATGTTCATTCATCCGCAAGATAAATAAAAAAGTTGCTATTAAATAGTAAGTAGGTACTGTTTTTATTTCATTCGCGCGTGAATGAACTTGCGTCAAATTTACGCAAATAGTATTTACTTGATACAATTGAAACAAAATTTATCGGAAAGATGAAAGTCTTCAAAATGAAACGCATGACATTTTATAATTTAGGCGTTAGCTACGTAACCGATATGTCTACTTTCACTAATAAGGCAAATTTTAACATCAATTGAATTATTCATGAGGCAATCCGATTTGTTTTTTCACAATTTAATACAAAGTTAGATAAATATTGTTTAACAGACAATAAATAACAGAAAGTGAAAGAAAGAAATTCATTAGATACAGTTAAATAAATCATGGTTTTGGAATTTGCTATTGAATAATAAGTTTATAGGACGTGTCTAATGATTTTCGAAGACTTGAATAAAATTATGATGAACTATTTAAGACCAAAAGATAAAGAAGACTCCTAATGATTCATCGTTTTATGTAATTAGATTGTTTTGGAATCTTAAGGGGAGTTTTAAAAAAAGATTTTTCTCCAGGATTTTGAAAAACAAATGGGACCGTTGGGTTCATGCAAATACTCAACCTAATTTCTCAAATTTTAACTTTAAATTTATTTTTGAATTGGATCAAGGAATAAGGTTGAAACACTATTGACTATCGTTAGCTTATAAATAATCATGATCGATTTTTATAGATCTAGGACCTCGCTACACAATATCCACTGCGCACGAGTGCACAAATATCACATTACGTTATAATGTATGACAAAACTGTTTCGCGCCGGCCTGATTATTATTACACATAGCTGTGGCCCGCGACTTCGTCCACGTAGGAAAAAAGTAGCCACTTACTCAGTGATAACAAAGCATTTGATTACTGATATAATTTTTTAAATCGGTCCAATACTTTTGGGTTTATTCATTAAAAACAAAAATACAAATCATTTCTCTTTACGTATGTTCGTAGATATCTAAAGGTAGCGGTTCGCGCCGCGACAGAGACAAGCGACCGAGACACGAGACCGCGACCGGAGACCGCGACTGTCACTTGACCGTAGGCATCGTATGAGCGACAATTCGCGAACGAGACGTCTTGCTGTCTCCTGTCTCTCGTCTCCGTCGCCTGTCTCTGTCTCGTTCGCGAATTGTCGCTCATTCGATGCCTACGGTCAAGTGACAGTCGCGGTCTCCGGTCGCGGTCTCGTGTCTCGGTCGCTTGTCTCTGTCGTGGCGCGAACCGCTACCTTTATAAGGACGAGAGATCTTTTGTTAGTGAGTAATATTTTGTTGGGTGTATGAATGTATGTATGTATCCATGTTTCTTTGTGACTGCTTGTAGGCATAGTGTGGAGTATCTTCGGAATATCGTGTATTGTCTACAATGATTTTATGTTTCACTAGTCTTCGCTCGCTTCGCTTCAGTTTATGCCAGTTTTCTGTAATACCCGTAAATAATGTAAAACTTATTATACATAAAAACCTTCCTCCTGAATCACTCTATCTATTGCTGAAAACTGAATTAAAATCTGTTGAGTAGTTTAAAAGATCTAAGCGAACAGACAACGGAAGCGACTTCATTTTATACTATGTAAAGATTTTAAATGAAAATACAATAGAAATGCACTTTAAAGTTTGAAGACGGATTTCTTTCGGGCTACACCCTTTACTCGTAACGTTCTATTTACTTGTCATAAATCAACATTGCATGTACACACCCTATTAAAAAAACACAAGTACTTTGGTAGAGTGCCTAATGAAGATATTACGACCAATAGCAGTTTGTTACATATGTACTCTGTACGGTCTCAAATAAATTGTTCTTTGGCTTTCGACACTTAAATTAAATTTTATCATTTGTAACAGAATTTTCTTTTGCAGCAAATAAAATAGACGGAATAATTTTATTGGTATAAAATGATATTTCAGTTTAAATAACTTCGTTATAAATAATAAGTAATTTATAAATGAAATGATAATTATTTTCGGTATTTGAAAATGTATGTACTGTATCATTAAAATAAAAAATCTACGGGGCCTGCATCACTAATCGTTGCAAAATAAAAAAATACTTCACTCAATTATTATCATTATAAAAGGCGAATAATTAGAGAAGATTGTTAGAGTACTTTACAGTCATTATTTTAACTTTTTTGACAATTAAGACACATCTTTGAAATGTCTGGTCATAAAACAGATGAGCCGTAATGTGGGGTTTAAGTATTATTAAGACATTAACGTCATTTTCGATGATATTTTATAAAGTAATGTGATTTACGTACGCGGAAGAAAGGTTTATGATAAAACAGTCGTTGGTACATAATTATTCGTACGTACATACATACATACATAATCTCACGCCTTCGTTCCCAGAGTGGGGTAGGCAGAGCTACAGAATTACAAACATCTCTAAAAACTTGTTGATAATTCTATAAACACAATTTGCACAATTAGGCTCAGACGTTTACCTGCGTATTAGTGACAGGTTGCAAGCCCATCGCCTAACAGTACTACAAGCCTTTATTCCCTTAGTCGTCTCTTACGACATCCACGGGAAGACATGGAGTGGCACTATTCTAACTCGGCAACCACACGAGGCCGATTCGTACGTATTTATGGAAAAAAAAACTTTGAGTTAAGATGGGAGTTTTTTCTTAAATAGGGCTAGTTTTCTGATCCGTAGTTAACCCAACTAATAGTAAAAAGTCGAGGTCAGAATGTATTTTTAAGCTAATTAAGCGTTTTGGAAAACTTTGATTTACATACGTTTTACAAAATACTGCAGAAAAATGTTGACAGTTCCCTTTTTTACACAATGACCTGAATAAAACAAAATCAGGCGACAATCTCGCACAAAGACACATAAACATTTCGTTTGTTAAAAGTTATGATTTTATGAAAATCAGAAACACCAATTATTATATTTGCGCAGAGCCAATTGGTACCTACCTACATTTATAATAGTAAAAATTAGTGTAATATTAAAAATAAAAACTTAAACACTAAACATACATCAACGTAGTCCCAAAATAGAACTCCTGTATATTTATTTTATTTTCAGTTATTATCACACCTGCAATGTTATGTGACGGTGTTATAAAAACTAAACAAGTGTCACTTGCCTGAACTGCCTTTTAAAAACCGGATGCAAAATTTACCTGCGAATAAAATAACATTTATTAATTGGGTACGCATCGAAAGTAGATAATCGTGTTTAGAATAACTATCTAACTTGTTAACATAATGACCCACATATATAATTGCATTATATCAAACTTTACAGTTTTATACGCTACTAAATCTAGATTATATAACTAACGTGATAGTTGACGGAAGAAAATAAATATGTTAAATACTTAGGTGTAGCTTGATTGCTTGTCAATAACGTGAGGAGTATGAAGAAATAACAGCTATTAGAAGAGGATCGTGAGTCGACGCATAAATCTCGTATTTGTCAAAAAAAAACTATACTAATTTAGCTTTCGGGCGATAACGTTTCTCACCTCTTTCTCTTTCTTTCTCTCCCGACTCTCAAGGCCTAGGTCAAACACATAATCCTCCTTTTGGTCTTCACCGCAGTCGGGTAATAAGAGATGTCAACCAGTACGATGCCGCTGACGCTGATTAGAGAATAGGCTATCCGTTTCTTTTAAGGTTTCATACATTTCTCAATATAGGTAGATTTTGGACGACAGGCCGCCTGACATACCGTAAAACGGGGTGAGTAGGGACGCAACCTAAAATAAGTCATAACTTATTACATATAAGAACAATTATTAAATGGACAATAACGTTACGTCTATTTAGAAATAATTTCAGTCTTATATTTAGTAACATACTCGTATGCTTCATTTTAAGTTGTGTTCCTACTCACCCCTTGATGCCTACTCACCTCGTTTTGCGGTACGTGAAACTTCAGGTACACTATTAAGGTTGGCGCAGACATAACCACCCGGAACCGGATCAGTTCAAAGTGAGACATTGAAAATTGAGCGTTGATTTGTGTTAGTATGACATATTTTTCAGTGGACGACGCGAGGCCCGCGCTTGGCTATTGTTTTCACTTTAACTTTAAATAATGTATCAATTTTTCAATGTCTGACTTTCAGCCGATCTTGTGCCGTGCGGTTATGCCCGGGATACACGAAGCTAGTTTTTCAAGCCAGGATAGCAAGCTAGATAGCTTGCTAGTAAGCTAGTAATACTGCCCTCGCTTGGACACATGTCATGCTAATGCTGTCTACATGAATGCCAGTAATTTTAAGCCAGTCAGGTACCATTGCAGTGACAGTTACAACACCCGAACAATGAACTGCCACACGAAACTAGTACACAAGCCAGGACGGCAAAATCAGTGGTGGGGGGCACTACTAGCTCAAAAAATAGAGCGGTAAGCAATTAAAAAAAATCCTGGCTTACTAGCCTGGAAGTAAGCTAGTTTTGTATACACGAAGATAGGCGCACTAGCTTGCTAACTTACTAGCACTACTAGCTATCCTGACTTGAAAAACAATCCTCGCGTATCCCGGCCATTATGTCTGCTCCAACCTTTAAGGGTCCGTTTTATTACGCGAAAGCCCGCATGCTTTTCGTGATACATTGCGCCGCTGCAATAGCTCTTGGTTCAAAAATGTTAAAACAACCCGTCAATGGATTGCTAAAAGCATGCCATTGAAACTGAGGCTTTAGGGAAGCCCCAGATCTATTTAAATAACCGCTATGTAAAGAACAAGACCAAACAAAGTTGGTCCGAGACTGAATAGAGTGAACAAGTAAAAACTAGTTCAATTTAATTGAGTTCCAAATTAATACTTTTGCTACGCTGTTGATATTAATCTTCTTCTTTACGTAAATTTATCTATACCGTGCAAAATCTTTCGTATTATTATTAAAATAGAATACAGAATTTAGAGCATATTTGAAAAAAAACCTCGATTTTACTTTAATAATCGCGACGCTTTTAGCTTAGTTCGTAGCGACAGCGCCTAGCTGTCCCGGGTTCGATGTCTGGTACAGGCCAATATGTGGCTTAGGAGTCGACTCGAGATCGTTAGGTACTGAGTTCGAAGCCTCGCGGTCACCATGTACCAATGAGTTTTTCTAACTTAAGTACCAAGTAGTGTATCCAAGAGGGCCTATCTGTAAGATAAGATAAGATACAATAAGATAAGATGTATTTCTCTATTTATATCATGTTTGTCTTTGTCTAATAAAAGCATAGAGCATAGTTTAGGACGAGGTCAGAGTTATAAAAGTGCCCCCTAACATTTGAGAATTAAATAATTAAAAAATCATATGAGACATTGCGAGCTCAACTTTGACAAGACGTCTTTTGACAAAATAAAATCATAAAGTCACTTAAACCTGAATTTTAAATTGCCCCTTGAAACTATGACCCAATTAACTAATACTAAGTCTCTGTTTTATAAAAAAAACCCGATTTGCTATGGTTATTATTATTGGTTTATAAAGTGAACCCAATAAATACCGTTACTACTTACAAGGATTAAAATAAAATGTTTTTTTATGTCAAGAGAAGGTGTCTATATTGTCTGCCATAATTATTTTTAGTCATAATATGCTTTAGTTCATAATCATCGCAAGTCATAACGTATTTTTTAAAGAAACGTTACTTTTTTATGTTTTAAATCAAACCTAAACTAACCTAGCCTTGTCTACAAGTTAGATATTTCAGAAATTCTGAAAAGTTTACAGTTTCAGCGATATAAAAAATTATGACTATCAATAATTATATCAACAATGACATTATGACCATTAAAATTATGGGAAACAAAGGGCTCCCCAAGAGAAGTCCTGTAAAAGTTGTGCTCTACTAACAGTTATGTAGGTACTCATAGTCATAAAAGAGGTCTATAATGACTAAATAAATATTGTTTCAATATCATTACAATAAGTTAGTCTTTTATTTCACCTTTCTCAATAGGTAAAATGGGTGTTAAAAGAATAACAAACAACGGTCAACACTGTTTATAAAATCCAATAAAACCAAACATCGTATATTCTGCCCTTGTAAATAAAAAGGACGCAATTGCAAATTGATAATCAAAGCAAATAGAACCCAATGTCTTAAGAAATTAGGTCACTAATACATTTGCGATTCTATGAGACATACGCCCTTTTTTCTAATGAGGGCAGTATTATACTTGACATGTATTACTCATTTACTTCGTCGCCTTCATCTTCACTTTCTACTTCAAATGGCAAGTCATTCCGAAGTAAAAACTTCAAAAATATTGACGAATCATATTCCTTTGTTACATCCGAGAGAGACGGGTTATTAACGGAACACGAGTAAAAAAGGGATAGAGGAAATTCCAAATGAAAAGTTTCGTTTTCTAAGGTTAATGATTGTTTGTATTTGTAAAGGAATTGTGTAATGCTAAGTCATGGTTTAGAAAAAGTGATGAGTATTGGAGTGACGATAATGATGATGGTGGTAGAATAAATAGAAAGAGAAATATTGGGCAAGTCAATGTTGAGAAATTGCTTAATCTTTAGTATGATTTCAGCAAATAGTCATTTACAAAGTTCAGAAAAGGTCAACATACTTAAAGGCCATAAAATAGGTTACAATATCCACAGGTTTATCTGTGAAAATAAATCAAAATAGTTAAAGTCAAATTAGGCACGTGTCCTCCTTGACAATTATTTATTTTTATACTATAAGCCCAATGGAACCCTTTTTTTTTCTCAGGGGGGGGGCGAGTGGTTATGTCGGACTCACACCGACTTAAACTCTTGAAGTGTTCCTTCTCCCACCTTCGACGAGGTGGCGGGAGTGGTATTCCCTTGCGGGCCCGTCTTTAACAGGGTTTTTCTTCCCCCTTCTACGTTAAAGGCGCCCCGGAACACACGGAGGCCTTCCAGCACCCCAGGAGGATCAACCCCAAAGGAAGCCTGACCCAACATAGAACTGTATCACAGTGACGTTGTGATTCAAGTCGTAAGAAAGCGCTAAACAAATTGTTTTATAATGTCACTGTGACACCGTTCTAATGGTGGGTAAAGTTCCATTGGGCTTATAGTAACTAAATACTTCTTTAAACTATTTTCCTTTACTGTAACTTGCCTTACCGCATCAAAACACAATACAAAGAAATAATCATGCAATTATGCACATAGTTATGTACGAGTATTTTCCAGAGTAACTCGGAACGGCAAAAAATACGTTCCGTTTCACTAAGTGAGCTCATGAGAGCTCTCGCGTTTTCATTTACATGAATTGATGTTTAAAAGATTCCTTTCGATGAATTATTGATTGATTGATTGTCAAGGATACGATCTTTTATAACTTATGGTTTAATATATAATGTAAAATAACTGACATGAGTCAATTTAGCAAATAAAATTTTGAATATGTTTTGGTCTGGTTTATGCCAATTTTGGTAAATAAAAAATCTTAATCTGAAAGCGTAGAATAAAACTTTAAAAATTATGTGTTTGAAAATTCATAATATATTTGGAATTTAAACCAACTAAACATGACGCTATAACCATCAAAAACTATAAAACGACGAAATTGTGTTTTTTGTAAGTACTTTATTTAAAAAACCCATCAATCTCTTTAAAATTACCTAAATAAGATTAAGTATAATAAAAACTGTTTTTCTCACAAGTCACATGAAATTAAGGACCTTTTCCAGAGCTATTCGTAGTTAAACAAAATGGCTTTAAAATAAATGATCTCTCGGCTAACCACCTCGTCAATAAACGTCAATATTTAGTTAATTACGGTTACTAGATACGTTGCTCTAACAACTGTAACTTCCCTCAAATCCTAAAGAAGTAACTAGGAGCCTATTTGTAACCAATCATTACTTAAGATGTAAAACTCAAGAATTGCGTAGGCTTACGTGATAAAGAACGAGTAAACCTAACCCAGACTCCGTAATAGTATAAGACGAGTTTGTGATATAAACTAAAGACTTACGTCATCGATTTTTTAATTACGCCTACGATTTGATTTGAATCTAGGGGCTATCAAATATCATGAATATTGAGTTTTTAGTAGAAAGTAATGTATGGGTATGTAATTTAATTGTATTGTGCTTTATTTGGATGATTGCATGCAAAACAACCATAAAAACAATAGCACTGAGTTATTCTACAATGTTTTAAAACTTATCATTATCGTATTGTTTTTACCTCAGCAGTCTTTCATGGTAATGAAAGCTGTTATAGCTTACAACGTTGACAATACTATAGTAATATGAAAAAAACAAAGTAGCATGAAGCCCATGACCACAAATTGACACTGTTGAACAAAAACTAAGTTTAAATATTTGGAATTGTATAATGTGCAAGTATGATTAAATAGTAAATTGTTGACCAAGGGATAAAAGTTGTATTGTTTCATTGTTGGTAAGCTTTTTTTCTAAAACTTTCTTGAGTCTTACACTTTACGGGCATCATTGTCCCTTCTCTATCTTAGGTATAGTTGACGACGCCTAGATTTTATTTTTGTATTATACTGAAACTGGCTTATCTTATGTTATTGGTAGGGTCCTTATGTATACAATTCGATCTTATGGAATGTTTTGCTTAACTTTAATTACCCGTCTTTTTATTAGGCGCATAGTCCAATACTGCCAGCTTTCCTTTTTGAACGTGGATAGTGGAGTGAAATCGTTTAGTTCTGAGTAGCCACAGCCAAGGATTTTCATTCTTACTTCGGCGAGGGCATCATAATATTAACACTGGCTAAAGCTAAACCTAGCTCTCAATACGAGGATATACTTTTGAAAACATATTAACTTTCTGCAACTTATAGTATAACTTCTTTATTTCAGCGACTATGTTGCCTTTTTGCATAAAACCATCCACTAAAGGAGAAACCAATAATGCCCCGAACACGTAGTTACTGAACTGATTCCGATCTATTCGTGATTCCAATTGGTCTAAGTTATTAATTGGAAATAGCTCGCAGCGGCCATTTCCGTGCCTTATTTGTGGAAGCGTGGGTGAACAAATTATAGTTTCGGTCGGTCATAGTTCACTAAGTGTTAGGTACTGTTATCTTTTTTTATGGCTTAGAGAAGGCCATCAAGCACACAGGCCACCTGCCCCCTATTTCACCATCCAGACAATGTTTTTTCCCAACCTAATTTGACAGAGTTGGCGGAGCTCCGCGTTACGGAGCTCCTATTTCTGGGTTATTTTTGCCCTCGGGGCCTGATATATAAACGAACGTAACCCTAACCTACCTACCTACGTATTACGATGAAATGACTAAGAAAAAAATGCGAATAATAAAATAATCTACTGGTAAAATATGTGAAGAAAATGAACGCCGATTTAGCTACTATAAAGAAATGCTTTTGTGAAAATGGTCTAACAAACCAATATTAAGACAATCTTAATGGCTGATTTACATGCACAAGTACATTGACGAGTTGGTTTTCACGTTTGACGCGAGAGTTATTGTAACTACGCAATGTACTTCTACTGGCATGCTTTTACTGGGGTGTTATTCTCTCAAAAAACGGCGGTCGGTCGGACGGACGAGCGAATCGAAGCGGCGAGTTTAAGTAGTCCCGTCCGAGCGAACAAAACACATTTTAGCGCGTGCATTGTCAATTAAACAGCCTTATACTTTCGAGAAGTCATGCTGCCAAATTGAATACACGCGCTAAAATGTGTTTTGTTCACTCTGACGGGGGTGTCTTGACTAGTACGGAATGTCGATGAGAGTATCAAAAATAAGGATAAATAAGTATCTCCCTAACAAGGTGAATGAGAATTCTGTTTATATGTATTTAAACACTTCAATATTTTTTTCTTAAAACATAGTAAGGTTTTTCTTAACTAACGTATGAATTCTTCTCAAAATTACCGTTTTACTCCTTGGCTCATTAAGTTATTATGTAAACAAAACAAGAAGTCACGTCACTCAAACGGTCGTCGTATACAATCAGACAGACATAAAAGCCGTCCTAAAAGGCAGCTTATTACCATAACAACATTAATATGTTATTTCAGTCAACGTACAACACGACAAGCCACCACTTTATGCATGCATAAGCATATTGCATTGTCAGTTGCAATTATTTCCTTAAACTCAGGCAGATGCTTTAGCATATAAATTGGCCGCCATTTTGTGCGGCCATGATGGCGGCCATTTTCTATTATATTCAAATTTAGAAATGCTTTTATGTCCGTTTTGAATCGTGAGTTTGAAGTCCATATAAGAAAGGTTTAATGGTTTTTGCTTATGTTATTGGAGAAGGTGAAGTGAATCTACTTTAAAGAGGTTGTCTTTTGACAACATTTTTGTTAAAATAAGTTTGAAAAATGAACGTCTTTCAGTTGTACCTACTTTATTCTTTAGTGTTTATTTTATTTAGTGCTAAGCTAGAAAACCTTCAATATCGTCTTTTGATTAGGCGAAAGCCATAGCCTATAGTTTAGTCTTGATCTGACTAACTCTCTTATCTCGTGCCAAATATCACGTCGACCTATTGCTAAGTATTGAATTTAAAAATAAATCGCGAACTCGTGCGTGTATGACACTGTTTAAGATTGTTTGAAGAAGATTTTTTACTTACCTCTACTTACAATTAGCAAGAATCTTAAGAATACAGAAAAAACTTACAAACAATTAGAATTTCTGATTCACTCTTTACAAATTATTATCACGGTCTGTTCGATGAAGATATCTTCGTGGAAAAAAGTGGTTAGTCGAGCCAGGGATCAATAAATTTTTAGTATCATGCGACGTGACCGCAGTCGCGTGCGCAGATCGTTCATGACATACTCGTAGAAATGACTGATGGTACAATTTCAATCAGCTGTGGTGACGAAATGAGCGTTGCTACTTGGTCGTTTCTGTGAGCCTAGTAGAAAAGTCTTCTATTCGTTTGTATTATACTTTTTTTAAAGACAAATAAATGCATGGCAAACGAGCGTACATACCACCTGGGTCACGTTTTATACAGCTACAAGTTACAATTTGACAGGTCATTGGTCGAGGTTGTGTCAAATGGAAACTTGTAAAACAGGCCCCTGATGATATGTGGGATCTGAGACCCATAGCTATTTGCAGTTTCAAGACTACAATCTTAAGACTTCAAATGCGTTGCCATTAATGAGTATTAGATAGAATGCCATTATGTTAGTAATTTTACCGGTCGTCTTATCCCCACACCGGAACACAAATGTGAACATTGTTGCTTGGCCGTAGGTTAAAAGATGATGGTGGTAGCGATCCGGGCGGACCCTGTGCAAGCGAATACCACCACTAAACTACCACCAGTATAATTATAATACTATAGTAATTATTTCGACAGTTGTTATGGGCGTCAAGTAAAGATGGTCAAGATGGACAAGATAGTAAAAAATCCTAAAACTGTTCGAAATGCAATAATAAAAGTCGATAATGTGAGGATTGCTTCTTAACAATACGCATCTTCAGTAGACGGTCATATACACATTCAAAGAAACAAAAGTTGTCTGTCCTGTTGGTCAATAGTTAAAGGCTTGTGTGCATATAAGTTATGTTTTTATTTTTTATTTTGAAGACTTTATTTACATCCAACTAAGTACAGAATTCAACATTACATACATACATACATACATTAAATCACGCCTGTTTCCCAGAGGGGTAGGCAGAGACCACTTCTTTCCACCTGCTACGATCCTGACAAATCTCTTTCGCTTCTTCCACATTCATACATCGAGTCATGCATGCACGTCGGTTTCGGGTACTTAAGATCCGGCCCTTTTCCATAATTCAACATTAATACAATTAAAAATTAAAACTAAACGTATTTAAATTAAAATTAAACTAAGCTACTCAAATATTAAAGATATAAAAAATAATCACCACTATAAAAGGAACACTACACGCTAGAGGGTAGCAGGTCCGCTCGCGGCATGGTCCCTATGACACTGGCTGCATTACCTCTCTGGATAGCTAGCCCAATCCTTTAGGAGAGGTAAACACCAGCTCTAGGATCTCCGGAGGATTCTATGAGCCGAGAGGACAGGGCCTAAATGGCCTGTTTTTAACCGACTTCAAAAAAAGGAGGAGGTTCTCAATTCGTCGGGATATTTTTTTTTTTTTTTTTTTATGTATGTTCCCCGATTACTCGAAGACCACTAGACCGATTTGAAAAATTTTTTCGTTGTTCGAATGGGTATACTTTCTATTGTCCCATTGTCACCACGTCAGGATCTGATGATGGGATCATGGAGAAATCAAGAGAACTCCTCAAATATTATAGGCACACCTATAGCGATTTTGGTATTTTTCACTGTAACTCATGCATTTGCTTTTGAAAAGTACTATATGGTGAAGTGGAACTGATGATGAAGACCATAGATGGCCACCGGAACTCCTTAACGGTACCTATTTCAAGGGTGGCGATAAGATATTTCGATAAAGGAAGTTGAGCAACTATGACGAAGCACATTTAGGTTTAAATATGACTATGACATTCCCGCGGCGTTGTCTGCGGCGAGCTTGAAATGTTCTATAGTTTCTTATTAATATTTAGAAGTGGAGCTACGTAACAGGATAAATAGGATCACTAAAAAGTATAAAATAAAATAAATGTTTAAAAAAACAAAAAACCGCCTTCAAAAAGCAAACAATAACTTCTTTAAAATGGTAGGTAAATAGGTCAGTCCAACTGAAGTCGGCGTCCAACAATATTTTAACCAAAAGCAGACTTCAGTTGGACTGACCTATTTACCTACCATTTTAAAGAAGTTATTTTTTGCTTTTTGAAGGCGGTTTTTTGTTTTTTTAATTATTATTTGATAGGAGTAAAGTAGATGTGACGATGTTTATGCGGATGTGGGTTCAGCCAGAAAATTAATTACGTTAACTTCGGGTATGTCCACAGGGAAGAAGGCAATCTAAATCTGTGTATGTCCCTACAACAAGGGCACAATTACTGATGTGCCAAAGGAAACTTTCCAAAATTTCGGAACATTTCATGTAGGAAAATTTCGGAAACTTCTCACAATTTTGTATGAAGAATGAAACTTTCCGTTTCTTAAGTTCAAATTTCCTATAGTTCTAGTGAATGTTTCCGGAAATTTCTTAGAACTTTTCCAACTTTTTGCAAACTTTCCACAACTTGCACATCAGCAGGCACGATGTACAACCTGGCACAAAGTGCAATTGTGCCCTTGTCCTACCGAAGGTACGAATACTTTTCTACAAAAAATGGTGTGTTTTAGAAATTATTCCCTAAAAATTTATTACTACCTACTTAAATGGATTTTTATGTTCACCGTACATAAGTGAGTGTGGGAGTTAAATAACATTTTGCAACCTTCGCTCCCGTGTCGTAATCAGGATTTTCTATAAATAACTAACTCTATATCGTTACCTTAAAAGTAAAAGACGCTAACTCCAACAGTTTCACTGTTGTAAAAAAAGCGTTACTAGAAACAGTTAAGGTTTAAAGTCGCTTTGGATGTCTTCGGGTAGTTAGTTCGAAAATTATACCCTGATATACATGTATATTTAGGTATGCTACGGCCCTTTCCTGTGGCTAGGACGTAAAAAATAGTTCTAGCATGCGACACCTGCTCTATATGGCATGCAAAGGTTAAAATGTACGTTTTTCCTCGCAATGTGCAACACATTAAGTTCAAGTTAGAAGTCAAATTTATTAGCGTTTGTTCATTGTTTGAATTTAAATTAATTAACATCTGTCCGTATTAAGATTCAGAAATGCCGCTATTTTATATTTCTTAGGAATTTCTTTGTTTATATTATGCTGTTCAGGTTTTTGCGAGTAAGTTATAAAAATAAATAAAATATTGAGTAGATAAATAGGTAGGCAATTTCTAGGTTAATTATAAAAATATAATCTATGAATCAGAAAGAGGCATAGTTACCGATTATCACCACCAAAACAAGCGAAATACAAATAAAACAAATCTGTTTAGTTTATACTTATCTCAAAATATTTGAATAACATCCTAATTTAAAAAAAACTATACGACGTTTGTTGGTGATTGACCTTTTTATTTACAGTTTCGGTACATACCTTAAGCTTTAATAGCTATCGAATCGGCATAACGACGCACGTTTGCAGCATTTAACAATCATGGTAAAACAATAAAGAGAACAAACTTTTACACGTACGTCTATTAATCCTGAAAACACACTCCTTTCTTTTGACACTTTCTTATGTAAATGCAATTTGATATCAAGTACTTTATTTCCAAAAATAAACCACAAAACTTTTCACGTAACATAGTAACTAATTTTATACCAACAAAGTGAAAAGTACAGCAAACTTCGTGTGATAAATGTAATAGGCAGTAGTATTAGCAGGTTGTTCAGGCTTTTATCGCGCTATAAACCGCGCGGGCGCAGCTCCATGTTCAACCTTAATTGGGCGCAGGGTACAGCCGTGACCAAACCAACTACGCACAGAGTCATTCGCGGTCGTCCACTTAAGAATATTTTGGCTTGTTCATCGCAGCTAGCTAATAGCTGGTTTGATAGTGCAATCCGTTCTATGGGAACCTTGCACTTTGTGACTATGCGCTGAAACTTGGCACAGTTGATTCTTAGCTGGTCTTGAGTAGATTCAGACCGGGAGCCATCGAGAGCCATGGCGCATTTAGTAGGGGGAGGGGGGGGGGAAGTTTGACGCTGCCGCGCTTTATACCCTATACCCTATAAAGCCCTAGCTATAAAGGTCTCTGCCCACTACACCGTACCATATCATGACCGTACTATCGACGTACGTATGAACGTATCAGGCCCGGAAGGTAATTAGTATTAAAATGTTGGTCGGTGACGGAACGGTCTAGTGGGCATAGTCTCATACGTTTCAATACAAAGAATATTTTTTTGTCTGACACGTTCCTATTACGGTCATAGTTCGGTCATGGTATGAAACGGTGTACAGAGGGCCCTGCAAAGATGCACTACGCTAACTAACGTTTCTATTCGATTCGTTTTTAAACCAATCGCGTCACTGGGAGATGACGTGATGCGAAAAGTCACGTGGTCTACCAGTGACGCGACTGGTTTAAAAACGAATCGAATAGAAACGTTAGTTATCGTAGTGCATCTTTGCAGGGCCCTCTGGGCAGAGATCTTTATCCTAAAGCGTTCAGGAGGCCCTGCCAAGATGCTAACTAGCGTTTCTATTCGTTTCGTTTTTAAACCAATCGCGTCACTGGTAGATCACGTGGCTTTTCGTATCACGTCATCTACCAGTGACGCGATTGGTTTAAAAATGAAACGAATAGAAACGCTAGTTAGTGTAATGCATCTTGAGTAGCGCCTCAGGTCGTTACGCGTCAAACGTGCAAACGAATATCACCCTAGAGGTGGTAGACCGGGAATGCCCCTGATTTTTCCTATGTTCGAAAAAAAAAAATAGACTTAAGTACGAAGTTAGTGGTCTGAGCTCCAATAATGGCAAATTGTGTGATGAGTACGAATGTTGTGTTTAATCTTTTCCACAAGTATTTATATATATTATTTATTTATTTATTTATTTTATAGTACAAGCATTGGGGAATGGAGTTGTCTCTTGGTATTTAATTATACTGGAACCTGACGACCTTCAGGCCATATCTATGGAGGTCACAGGATTTTTTTTATGGGTCGTCTGTACATAATTTTTTTAGAAATAGCAAGACCTATCCATTGTCGACTAGAGCAGAAAATATGTGATCTCAGTGCCTTACCAAAGATTGTTTTATGACTGGGTTGATCCTTTTAGGTGTATAAGTGGAATAATCAAATAAAATAATGACATGAAATTGCCGCTTTTTTTAGCTTTCTTTTCATTAATTCTACAGATACAGATAACGCGATTTCTGTTTTTAAATATTTTTGATAAGTTTAAAATCTGTCAGACATATACCACAAAATAAAAACTATAGAAAATGTACAATTTAACTATAGGATTTGTCAGAATTTGATGGTCTTCTAGTCCAAAAAGTTGTAAATGTCGTCTACCGTAATTTTTATAGTACACTAAGATAGAGACCCAATTTTGTGTCAATCCCAGCATAGTTTCCAAATAAAGATGTCGGTTATTGCGATACCGTTGAAAATTTGTGGTAATACGAACCTATCATACAGCTGTCATTGCTGTCACCTACTACCACAGGTAAGGTAATGCTGGTAATTTGGCCTTTCGGCTTCTGAAACCATTTTAGAGTACTTATAATATTTGTGTGTAGATAAAGTATTGTACGAGACTCTGCGTAATTAGCATTACAACACTCGTGTGATCTATTATAAAACTCGCCTTACGGCTCGTTTCATAAACCACACTCATGTCGTAATGCCTGTCATTACGCAACCGTCACGTAAACTACTATTGATGTTTCTTCTGATCCCGTTTAGTCCAATAGCCGATGAGTATGCTAAGTTGCAACCGTCAAATCAATATGGATCCAAGAAATAAACAATCGACTGTCATAAAACCTCAACCATTGATTCAAAAACTTAAAAAAACAACCTTTTTTATTGACCCAATTAATAATTACATCAATTAAAATGTTTACGTGTATATGTACAAAAATTTAACCCTATTACAAAGGGCTTAAGAATTAAGTATTTAGATCAAAAAGGTTGATTATCTCTGCCCACCGGTACTCTGAGCGGATGCGCGTACGCCGACGCAGTTAAAACGGTACAGCTACTGGACAACACGACTAGAATTTTGTCTTGCGGCTCTCTCGTTACGGGCTAGTTAGAAAGGGAGGTGCTGCGCGACAAACTGTGCTACTGGGCGGGGAAACACCTTGTGGTTGGTATTAGATGGGTTTATTACGTGTTTAAAGAAGCTAAGTTGTTATGATTTTCTTTTATAATGTGTAATTTGTGAGAAATAGGTAATACTAGGTTTTGCACGTGACTTCATTATCGTTTTTCGTTGATCCCCTGAGGTCTATAATTTTCAGTGTCAAATAGTGTTTTTGGTTCTTATCTTACCAAATCGGTCGAAATAGGTTTATAAGTTGCATTTGGTAAACGCTAACGACAGAAAAAATCAAAAAATGTTTGAATTTCGTCAAGAAATGGTGCATGGACAATCAACAAAACTCCTTAAACATTTGGAGTCGGTTCATTGTTTTTTTTACTATTTAACTGAAAATAATTCGTAATCATTGCATAAAATATTTCAGCCATTGTCCTCCAGACACTACTGTATTTAATTCAGAGAGTTAATTGGTTTAATGAAATAAATGCGAAAGTTTGTGTGTTAGTTGGCTAATCCTTCACGCTGCAACGACTGGACAGATTTGGATGCAATTTGAACTGGACATGGTTTATACCCTGGAACATGTCGGCTAATTTTCGGCCCGGAAAATTTTAAAGCTCCCGAGGGAATAATGATAATCGAAATCAACACGGGCGAAGTCGCGGGCAGAAGATAGCTATAAATAATAACGAGTAAGGGCGGGTAAAACCTTAGTCCGTAACAAACCTGAGCAGTAATAAAAAAAATACGTTTATTAGATAATATACTTTGGCAATAACAATATGTCTCTAACATAACTTTCTAATTGAAAACTCCCGATAATTCTCCTTAACTAAGATATAAAACAACCCAACATCTCACAAAAACCACACACGTAATAAGAAAATTGCGCACAGTAGCGTTTTCAATCCGCGACGGAATGCTACTACCGCATTGCGTACGCGGCGATGGAATGCGATCTCTAATTAAAGTCGTTATTCTACGATATTCGATGAAAACGAGGTAAAAATACTAAAAAGCGAGCTTTAAAAATATCACTGCAATTTTTGATGTTGTCGTCTACATAATATTTAAAAAAAATCCCTCTTATAACTGTGATTAAAATGTTATAGCATATCCCGTTTATTCATAAATGGACTACACACCTATGTTAGTTAACGACTCGCGCCAAGAATTCCCTTCCGATTACTATTGTTAATGATGGTCCAAAATACTACATAGATGGTTCATCATCATCATCATGTCAGCCGAAAGACGTCCACTGCTGGACAGGCGTCCCCCAAGGCTCTCCACTCAGACCGGTATTGTGCTTTTCGCATCCGCATAGATCCGCATAGATGGTTACTTATATATTATTTTTTGGACTGACCAACAATTTACCTCTATCTCATCTGACTGATGTAAAGCCTAGGATGAAATATCGGGGGACACATATTTAATTTAAAAAAATGGTTCAATAGAAGCCAATTCACTCTTGATTGGACATCCAAATTTAATTAACAGACAATGGAATGAGACGATGGAAGCGGATTTAACTCTTTAGCAGTTCGCATTAAAAAAACAGCAAAACGAACGAACAAATGAACGAACGTGCGAACAAATGGTATTTCGACAGCATACGGGTGAAGTCGCTCCCTCTGCTCTCGCTCTGGTCCGAGAATGGAAAGATGATGGTGGAATTAGGTAACGCAATTCCTGCACGGCTAGCACATATTGTCCGCGACTTGTTTGTCGCTCAGTACCCTTACCATGAGTTACAATAAACGTACTCGCTGGCGAGTGGAAGCTCTGTCCCTCGCAGACCTCGCAAATATTCTTATGGAGTGCGAGGGACAGAGCATTCGACTCGCTAGCGAGTACGGTAATTGTAGCTCATGGTAAGGGTATAGATCTTCCTTTCTTACTAGTCTGCACAGATAAGGACGCACTGAGCGAGAAACGAGAAAATACAAGATGTGCTCTACCCGTGCAGCGCAAAGTTTAACCTATAAAAGACAGAGAGGCACGCTGCTCTACGTCAATGACAGAGGCTCAAAATTGAACAGAGTATAGCAATAAATTTAGTTAAGTACTTTTTGATTGCTCAAATTCGGTGAAATTTGTAGGCAATTGGGATATACTTAAAAAAATGCTCGCCTTATCATTTTTATTCGAAAGAATAGCCTTTTATAAGGATCTAATTTAAAAGCATTATTTTTATTTAAAATATTTTTATTAATAATAAAAGTACCCTCGCCTGCTCACTACGACAAAATGGCGGAGCTATTTGGAAAGACATATTTTTAATATCTGTGATCTGGTTTCAAAGTTATAATAAACAAACGTCATTCAAACATAATGTAAACAAACAATCGCAATACGATATGTTTATTATTTCAAAGTATTTTAAGCATTCGACTAAGTATTGCTTATTATTATTACCTACTTCGACTTCAATTAATAAGATTATTCAACTTCCAACATGACCCTTATTTCTAGAGTAGATTTATTGAACGCAATCACATTCAATTTATTGATAAGGGATACCATACTTTCAATCATGAGTTCCTACAGTAAGTAAGATTGCACTGTGCGTTTTATCTTCATCGTCATAAGGTTATTAAAATAATTAAGTTCTCAAATAAGTGAATTATGTAAAATTCTTATGGGAATAAATGTCTTTAAACCTAAACCTAAATGTTTGTGCCGTCGTATTGAACCTCTCGGAAAACCTCACCGCACAAATTATTAACATTTATCACACATAAATTAAAAGAGAAATGGTCTCTTTAATATCAATTAATCATGAGAATTATATAGTCAAATTGTAAACAAATACATTTTACATGACAACAGCTGTCTTCGAACGTAGGTGTCAGCTAGCTATTTGTCTTAATTGTACTTGTAAGGTAAAATATTGAAGAGGTTTTATAGGTTTTATGTAAAACCACAAAAGAGGTTGATAAAGCGCAATTCGGACCGCAATTCAACATGTTTTTTAAATCCAACTACGGGATTGCTTCAACATTGGTTTTTAAATTTACATACATTGTTAAAGACAGGTGTATCCCAATTGTTTTTCTAATATGGCGAAGCTTCGGCCAGTGAGGCGTCAGTCAGACGGAAGTAAGTATTGTAGTATTGTCGCAGGATGTACCCTTAATTGGAAAACAGGACCCTGGCTGTCCAGTTTTACGGCAATTATCGACTTAATAAGGGTCTGCTACTAGGTTTTATTGCTAGTAATTGTTACGTGTAACGTGCGTGGTTGTTTTCTTGGAAATTACTTGGGTGAGCTTGAAAGGGAAGTAACATGTATAGTTGAGTTTGAAATGTAGCGTTACAATGCGATAGGGTTCTACGTTTGAAAGTGGATGTGTTTCTTTGGATGTAATGTTTTGATTTCAATGTTTTATTGTTCAAAATTTTAGTAGAAAATACTGCATCTCATGCATGTTAAATCAACCTTTAGGTTACTGTGAATAAAAAACAATAGCGATGTTAAACATTATAAATATATAATTAAAAACATTAAAATTTAACGAATCTTATGCATACATACATATTCAAATTCAAATTCAAATAGCCTTTATTTCTGATAATATAAATTCATTTTGACAATTATCATTATTACATAATTTAATAAAATTTGTACATGCTATAATATCATTTCTCAATGCTATCAAGCTACTAAATTAAATACATACAAATATTTATGTTTTATTTATTCAACATCCTTTCATAATTCTAAATAAGTACCTACTATATTATAATTATTATTTAACGGTATTATTATTCTATTAATTAAAATTAAGTATTTATGATTATACAATAATAGTTAGAATTTAATTCAAAGTATATTATTAAGTTTTAATTATATTTTGTAATAAAATTTTAATCTTCGACATCGGTAACATTATTATCAGCTTGCCCTTTGGCATAGGCCTCCCCATAGACATATATACATATCTACAAACGTACCTGTGTATGTATTTTAACTAAATTTAAAGGTATTACCTTTGTAAAAAATACTAACAAAAAATAAATTCAATATTCAAAGATGTGATCGGATATTAAAAAGTAACAATAACTTTACATAGGCATGGTATACGCCCATACACTAATGAATAAACAATACTCTAAATTATTCAATTAAAGGTATTTAAAGCCGATCTGTAATTGCGTATTTTATCGCCGCTAAATGATAGCTATAACTCGGAGGCTATGAATTATCGGAAATCGCTGCCATTTAAATTACCATAGAATGACCAAACTCGATGGTATCATGTTGGGAACCAAAAACTCGTTTTAGGGTCCGATTAACATGGAAATATGGAAACTAGGCACCAAATGTATTAAGGCTGCGTTACACAGAACTATACAGTAATGCGGCTTGTAATTATTGGGCTGAAAGTGTTTTTAAGCTGCAATCGATTTTTACGCAGATTCTTTGAGGGTAAATTTAATAGTAGATTATACACCGAGGGGATAAAGCACTGTTTTATGTCACGGGCGCGATATTGAATCCTGAATTCCTGAGCAAATGAGGAACTCCGGGTTTAACTCCCGAGCGTAGGGGGGTGTTAAGAGTTAATTCCTGAGCGAAGCGAGGGAATCAGAACGGAGTCCTGAGTGCAGCGAGGGATTCAAGCTCGCCCAAGACGAAAATAGCTTTGTCCCAAAGGAAAATACTCTACTTTTCTCACCTATTGTTTTATTTTCGTTGTTTTGCGTATATGGCTTGTAGTGGCCAGTTCGATTTTTAAATAAGTTCTTTTTGCTGTAGGTTTCTATGGAACAATTTTTCATACTAATTCATACATACATACATAATCTCACGCCTTCGTTCCCAGAGTGGGGTAGGCAGAGCTACAGAATGACAAACATCTCTAAAAACTTGTTGATAATTCTATAACCACAATTTGCACAATTAGGCTAAGATGTTTACCAGCGTATTAGTGACAGGTTGCAAGCCCATCGCCTAACAGTACTACAAGCCTTTATTCCCTTAGTCGTCTCTTACGACATCCACGGGAAGACATGGAGTGGCACTATTCTAACTCGGCAACCACACGAGGACCAATTCTCATTATTAACCAGCGGGTTATAATGACTTACTTTAGGTGAGGTTTGCATGATTGATTGATTGGGCAATTTCGAGCATGGGATGTGAATTTTTTAAAGTTTCCACTTCGTTTAAAAAAAACTTAGGAGACTAAGCGTCAGGTTAAAAGCGATTTATTTCAAAGAAAAACCATTTTGCTAGCAAGAATAGGCAAAGAACGTTGTTGGCGAGTTCGAACCCCCGCGATCACGATGTACCAGTGAGTTTTTCTAACTTTCTAACTGTACATAGCCCGATGCTCTTACGGTTATGGAAAAACATCGAATGGAAGCCTGCACATTCGAACAGCTGAGTGTGTAAAACTTTAGTTTTTTTTACTGGAACATTGTTGTGGCCTGCGACCACAGATAACACAACATTGGGAACACGTTTGGATTCTACTTAAGCCATAGAATAACTTCAGAATCCGTCTTTACAAACAAAAAAAAACAAAAAAAACAAATTAGTTCTAAAAAAGTTTTGAAAAACAACGACAAATCTGCCAATGAATCGCGCAGCGTGGCCCCTTAATGCTAGTTATCTTCATCTCAAGTCGGTAGTTAAGTAATTGATTAAGCGGAGATCGTGTGTGAGATAGCGCTTGAGTTGTGGCCATTTGAAATAAAAATGGGGCAGATTTAGACCGAGACAGGTATAATTTGTGAAGTTATTGCATAAATCATTATTTTGGCGATCGGAGATTGTTAGGTGGAACGGTTTTTTAACCGACTTCAAAAAAGGAGGAGGTTTCTCAATTCGACCGTATATATGTATATATATATACAGGGTGACTGCGGCGTCCTGGAGCAACAAAGTAAACTAAAACTCGCTACACCATTAAGAACATAACGTAATAGATTTAAAAGCGTTAAGACAATTACTTTGTTTTTTATTTAAATAAACATTTAATAAATTCATTTTATTCGGGATCACGGCCACCCTACTTACTCAATTTCCCACTCGTCTGATTGTTCGATTTTCAAATAGGTTTTAAGTTTTTAACATGAAAACGTTAAGTGACCATAATTTTAGTAATAATTAGGGAAAACATTTAATAAAATGCTAAACTTTAATTGTTTCAAAAACCACTATACTAATAGAATCTCAACCATTTACTGAGTTGTGAAAATTATGTTAGGGTCACGACCCCGCACTCATTCTGTATATATTTTTTATGTGTTCTTTTTTTGTTGGAAAGGAGATATCCCAAGGGTGGTAAGGAAAGGATCTGATGAGGGGATCAGTGAGGAATTGAGGGAGCTCCTCAAATATTGTAGGCAAACATATAGCGATTTTAGTATTTTTAGTGACAAGTTCTAACAAATTAAATTCCAGATAAACGACAGAAAAAAGTAGCATACTGTATCATTATTGACACGAATAAGATGAAAAGAGATGCCAGTGTGAGTGTGACAAAGGCAGGGATATATGTGTGCGTGTCTATAGCACACACGATGGGAATAAGTGAATGTCTGTGAAAGGGGTGATAGACGAGCGAGTAAGTACTAGAGAATGCAAATAACTGATTAAAACCGGTTGTAACCGGTTATTTTCATACAAAAATGACATATAACCGGTTAAATTGCATTCCTTAGTAAGTACGCCGTACTTGGGTTGAGTTGGGCATTTTCACGAAAAAGTGTACCCAATTAAGGTACTTTAAATTAATCAGATTTGTGACGAAAATTAGCTATACATTGACGGCCGCAAAACTGACAAAGTTAAAGTTCCTTAATTTCAGTCCTTAATTGGGTACACTTTTTCTTGAAAATGCCTAACTCAGCCGAAGTACGGCGTACTGACTCGCCCGTCTATCACCCCTTTTAGAGTAAATAGAGGGTGCTCCAAATGCTAAATTTTAAAACCATTGTTTTCTCGGTAAATACTAGACAGATTTTTTTAATACTTTGCATATTGGTCAAAAATACCCTAATAAACGTGTAGTGTTCATCTATGTCCATAGACTGAGGGATCTGTGGGCTGAGGACACGTTGTATATGCTCTATATTTTTTATAGCCGATTGTACACGCTGATATTACTGTTCTCACAATGAATTTACACTTAGCGCCATAGTTCAGAAAAACCATGAAATTAGAACACGAATCTCTTGATCAATAATAATTCAATAGAGATGTCTATCAGTAAGTTCCCATACCAGCCAAAGCATAAATCAATGCGGATTTTTATTTAAACTCGACTCGTTCTAGTGTCAATTTTGTATAGAATCTAGCACCACGGGCTCTGAATAGGTTGATCCCTCCAGTACCACTGACACATTTCTGTGTTAAAATTACATACGAATGTTAGTTACTGGCATTGAACGGTAACCCAGTTCATTTACGTAAACACGCGAACTAATCTTGCCTTTTAATTGACATGATATATTGTGTCATTGTGCGATCATAAAATTATATAATGGCTTGTGATTAAGTAAATTGTGAAGAAATCTTTATATATTTGCCTGTAGTACGCGAGAAATTTTCACAGAAATTTTGTACGCATCTTAACCTCTTGAACGTCGATGGTAAGACACGTTTTAACTGTTTTTTGCGGTTGTGCGACAGTAAGAGTGTTGATTTTTAGGGTTCCGTCCTCAAAAAGTCCCAACGGAACCTTGTTACTAAGTCTCCGCTGTCCGTCCGTCCGTCTGTCAGTGGGCTGTATCTTAAGAACCGTAATCGATAAACAGTTGAAATTTTCGCAGAATATGTATTTTTATTGCCATTTTATCAACAAATAATAAAATCGAAATTAATTGAGGCTCTCATAGGCGTTTTCACCAAAAAGTGTACCCAATTAAGGACTGAAATTAAGAAACTTAAACTTGGTCCGTTTTGTGACGAAAATTAGCTATACATCGACGGCCGCAATGATGGCTAATTTTCGTCACAAAACTGACAAAGGTAAAGTTCCTTAATTTCAGTCTGAATTGGGTACATTTTTTTGTGGAAACGGCCTCATACAAGAATGGGACGGAACCGTTCTTATGTGAGTCCGACTCGCACTTGGCTGCTTTTAATCACCTGTGACTTCAAACGGTTAAGAATATCATTTTTTTTACATGTAAAGGACCAAACACAAGGTAGTTGTATTGAATGTACGTATATATTCGACGACGCAGTTAACCCTGTCTACGAAGCTAGTGGTTGCGCGTTTGATTCCCGGCAACGGCAAATATTATGTGTGATAAGTACTTACGACTATAGACGACTTTAGAGGCGAGTGGCGGGAGCATGGCCTTAATAGGGACGAACGGCCAAAAAGAGGGGAGGCTTTTGCGCAGCAGTGGGACACTAATAAGAGCTAAATAACTTTAACAAAAAGCAAGCTTTCAAAACCCGACTGTCGCTAACCAACTTTAAATCGTTATAAATCCTAAATGATCATTCAAAATGAAAAATGATGAAATAAACCTAATAATGATTTTTAAATCCCTATTCAATGATACCCCACTTGTCATACATGGTCGACTTTTTTTTTAAATTTGCACAATATGGCGTCTGGTTGTCGCCATATTGAATTTTGATTATTGTCATATCTTCAGTGACACTCGCCAGATTAACACAAATTGATTGACATATAAATAATCAAAATTGGGCAACGGGTTTAGTTTTTATAGTGACACATAGGAACAAACATACATATATAGGCTGTGAAACACATTACCCTCCTCCTTGGGCAGTCGGGTAAAAAGGGAGACTATTTCTTTGTACATAAGTAGAGGATATTACACCCATATGTGTTGGATTAGATGGTAATCTATTTTTAAGATTTTATTGTGTCTACGCCGTGAAAGTTGTTAGTTTTCTTTTGCGTGGTTATTAGTCGAGTGTCCGCCATTTTTTTCTTGAGCTAATACCGCATTTCCATACCATACTAAGTTAAAGTTGTACTCGTATCTAATATTATCTGGCTGTCTGACTGTTCATAACGGCATTAGAGATTACATTTTAGCATCCGGCCATTAAGTCCCGCAGATCAACAAGTAATAAGATAAATAAAAAAGCAGTGACGTTTTTCACGGTCTTATCTCGGCGATCGGGATATAATCTTCCGATATATCGCAACTGTCTCGGCCACCTGCATAGTACATACATAACTGTGAAGGCGTCAAGTGCTATAGTTTTTACTTTCGCAATAACGTATGTTTCATTTGCTTTAGAACACAATTTGAACTTTATTTGAAGTGTGCAAGGTTCTTCTTTAAATGTGTAAGTAGGAAGATACGCCCTTTAGACAGTTATAAGTCGCAATTACTCATGAAACGAGTTCATATCTGATGTTCTTGGCGTCTAATGGTGTTGAAACTAAGTGATTACAGCTGATAATTGCAGTGAAGCTAGCACTGTACATAAAAAAGTCAAGTACAAGTCGGACTGGCGCACCGAGGGTTCCGTACACAAATTTACGCTTTTCAGAATTTTCCCTCTACATGTGCTATAAGTAGGGTTGCCACCTTTTTTTTAGCAGAATAAAGTATTAATTACCAAAAGAGGAATAAAAATAAAGTACGCAGCATAAATGTAAAGTATTTTTTTTATTATTTTTAATTACATATTTCTTATCAAGTTATCACTCATCAGACCTTGCTTATTTTACCAGCGTATTTGGCAACAATTAAAGTATCAATCACGTTCAAACATGGCAAAACAAAGTTTTTGTCGTCGGTTTTTGACGGTTGCGTTGAGGTACAATTTCGTTTAAATTTATTAATTATCAGAAAAAAAATACCATTAAAAACCGAATGTACGTGTGTAATGTGTTTACTTTGTCGTACTTTATGTGTTGCGTAAAATATAACGTACGGGAAGCTAAAATAGAGTACAATGCTTTATAATAAAGTACGGGTGGCAACCCTAGCTATAAGTGCCAAATTATATGATCCTAGGTCAAGAGGAAGTATCTTATAGGATCGATTTTGATTCCCGTGCGAATGTGAAAATATGCGGCATAAACGGCCTTCTTTTGATTTCGGTGACTTAAAAGTGTAATTTTTTCACAGCTCCAAGCGCTTGCAGTGCAGATCTGAGGGCCCTGCCAAGATGCATCACGCTAACTAGCGTTTCTATTCGATTTGTTTTTACCAATCGCGTCACTGGTAGATGACGTGATACGAAAAGTCACGTGATCTACCGGTGACGCGATTGGTTAAAAACGAAACGAATAGAAACGATAGTTAGCGAATAGAAACGATAGTTATTAGTCGAGTGTCCGCCATTTTTTTCTTGAGCTAATACCATATTTCAATACCATACTAAGTTAAAGTTGTACTCGTATCTAATATTATCTGGCTGTCTGACTGTTCATAACGGCATTAGAGATTACATTTTAGCATCCGGCCATTAAGTCCCGCAGATCAACAAGTAATAAGATAAATAAAAAAGCAGTGACGTTTTTCACGGTCTTATCTCGGCGATCGGGATATAATCTTCCGATATATCGCAACTGTCTCGGCCACCTGCATAGTACATACATAACTGTGAAGGCGTCAAGTGCTATAGTTTTTACTTTCGCAATAACGTATGTTTCATTTGCTTTAGAACACAATTTGAACTTTATTTGAAGTGTGCAAGGTTCTTCTTTAAATGTGTAAGTAGGAAGATACGCCCTTTAGACAGTTATAAGTCGCAATTACTCATGAAACGAGTTCATATCTGATGTTCTTGGCGTCTAATGGTGTTGAAACTAAGTGATTACAGCTGATAATTGCAGTGAAGCTAGCACTGTACATAAAAAAGTCAAGTACAAGTCGGACTGGCGCACCGAGGGTTCCGTACACAAATTTACGCTTTTCAGAATTTTCCCTCTACATGTGCTATAAGTAGGGTTGCCACCTTTTTTTAGCAGAATAATAATAAAGTACGCAGCATAAATGTAAAGTATTTTTTTTATTATTTTTAATTACATATTTCTTATCAAGTTATCACTCATCAGACCTTGCTTATTTTACCAGCGTATTTGGCAACAATTAAAGTATCAATCAAGTTCAAACATGGTAAAACAAAGTCTTTGTCGACGGTTTTTGACGGTTGCGTTGAGGTACAATTTCGTTTAAATTTATTAATTATCAGAAAAAAAATACCATTAAAAACCGAATGTACGTGTGTAATGTGTTTACTTTGTCGTACTTTATGTGTTGCGTAAAATATAACGTACGGGAAGCTAAAATAGAGTACAATGCTTTATAATAAAGTACGGGTGGCAACCCTAGCTATAAGTGCCAAATTATATGATCCTAGGTCAAGAGGAAGTATCTTATAGGATCGATTTTGATTCCCTTGCGAATGTGAAAATATGCGGCATAAACGGCCTTCTTTTGATTTCGGTGACTTAAAAGTGTAATTTTTTCACAGCTCCAAGCGCTTGCAGTGCAGATCTGAGGGCCCTGCCAAGATGCATCACGCTAACTAGCGTTTCTATTCGATTTGTTTTTACCAATCGCGTCACTGGTAGATGACGTGATACGAAAAGTCACGTGATCTACCGGTGACGCGATTGGTTAAAAACGAAACGAATAGAAACGCTAGTTAGCGCAATGCATATTGGCAGGGCCTTCTGAGAATTTTCAACTTGGTACGTTTACGAGAAAAATAAATGTTTAAAAAAACAAAAAAACCGCCTTCAAAAAGCAAAAAATAACTTCTTTAAAATGGTAGGTAAATAGGTCAGTCCAACTGAAGTCTGCTTTTGGTTAAAATATTGTTGGACGCCGACTTCAGTTGGACTGACCTATTTACCTACCATTTTAAAGAAGTTATTTTTTGCTTTTTGAAGGCGGTTTTTTTGTTTTTTTAAACATTTATTTTATTTTATACTTTTTAGTGATCCTATTTATGCTGTTACGTAGCTCCACTTCTAAATATTAATAAGAAACTATAGAACATTTCAAGCTCGCCGCAGACAACGCCGCGGGAATGTCATAGTCATATTTAAACCTAAATGTGCTTCGTCATAGTCGCTCAACTTCCTTTATCGAAATATCTTATCGCCACCCTTGAAATAGGTACCGTTAAGGAGTTCCGGTGGCCATCTGTGGTCTTCATCATCAGTTCCACTTCACCATATAGTACTTTTCAAAAGCAAATGCATGAGTTACAGTGAAAAATACCAAAATCGCTATAGGTGTGCCTATAATATTTGAGGAGTTCTCTTGATTTCTCCATAATCCCATCATCAGATCCTGACGTGGTGACAATGGGACCAACTAGAAAGCATACCCATTCGAACAACGAAAAAATTTTTCAAATCGGTCCAGTGGTCTTCGAGTAATCGGGGAACATACATAAAAAAAAAAAAAAAAAAAAACAAAAAAAAATATCCCGACGAATTGAGAACCTCCTCCTTTTTTTGAAGTCGGTTAAAAAGGGGTCGTGTCAGATCGACAGACTGACGGACAACGAAGTGATCCTTTTTTTTTCTTCTTAATTATCCTCGTAAGGCCCAGTGTGCATAATCAAGGCAATTTAATTTGAACTGTGTTGCTATAAGAATAAGGTTAATTTTCCTATGTTCATAAACTGAAAATGGCATTATCGGTCAATCGTAATTGAACTTTATTGTCTTGATGTTAGGTTCAAAGTCCCACTGACAAAATACTCCCTGTTTGCAGTATGGTGGGCCTTACAGGCTTTCACTCCTTATGTTTAACAAGGTGTATTTCGCCAGTATCGAGTTTTAGACGATCACCATGGACTTATTAGAGAAACAAGTCCATGGATATCACACGCGAGGACAATTGTTCGGTTAAAGAGATTTACTCTGGTGGACTAAACAGAAGCACATGGGGTTAGCTCCACGCGCTTCTGTCAAGTCAAGTGATCCTATAATCAAAATTAAAGCCAAATTATCATGGCTTCTTTAGAATATTAAATCTAATGATAATCATAAGGCTTGTTAATATTAATAAAAAATACTGTGATATAAAATAGTACTTTTCATGACGGTTGCGTAATGCCAATTACGCAGAGCCGCGTACAATACTTTATCTACACACATATTATAAGTACTCTAAGATGTGTTCAGAAGCCGAAAGGCAAATGACCAGCATTACCTGTGGTAGTAGGTGACAGCGATGACAGCTGTAACGTAATTTTGAAATTACGTTATCGAATATTGTAAGGCAATGTAATGAGATCCAAATTAGGAACATCTTCCAACATTAACAGCTGTCATCGCTGTCACCTACTACCACAGGTAATGCTGGTCATTGCCTACGGGTTATGAACGCATAATAGAGGACTTATGATATGTGTGTAGATAAAAAATATTAAAGCTTTATACATGTTTTGTAGTTAGATAGATATTTAACTATTACAGTCGCATCGAGTCTTTCACCAAAAGTCAAGGCAAGTTAAAAACCTAACACTAAACAGTACGAGCTATGTATAAAATTATTTATCGTTCAAAATAGAACCTTAAACTCTACGTTGATGATTTATTTTTCAATGTAACATTAACTAGAGCTAGTTAAGGTTGGTCCAGAATTACATTAAAATAACGGTATGTAATTGCCATTAACACCACACTGTCACAGATCGTGTTAAAAATCGATAGACTGAATAAAAATCGTGGACAGTTTTCGAAATCATTTGGACAAAGAGTATGACGAAATAATATTTATTATTCATTTTATTCATTTACTTCAAAAACAAATCAGGTGGTAGGTATACAAAAAAAATCGCCACACTTGGGGAAGTTGGCATTATTAAATATTGTTAATTTAAATGTTGCTTGTAGAAAATAATTGTTTTTTTCCCGACCCCCATAGTCGTCCGCAACAACGGGAGAGGAGGCGCAGATGCGTTGCCGGCCTTAAGGAAAGAATAAGCTAGTCTCTTGAGAATCCCCATAGACTGTGCCATAACGGTCCGGAAATACCGCCGCAGTAAGCTGGTTCCGTAAAACTTTCGTGCGCAGTAAAAAAAATCGCCGAAAACGTAGCAGTATACTGCTAGTATCCAACGAGATGGGAAATAAAATTGACTTGCTTTAACTTTTATTAAATAATAATAAATAGCATTCCTGGTACTGGAAATAGAAGGTTCATCGTGTAAGAGTTCGTAGATTTCCATTTTAATAGTAACTATGAATAGTACAGTCATATTTAAGTTAAAGTATTCTTTGTCCCTTTCTGTCAAATTCAAATGTCAAAGTGACAAGATAAGGACAGAGCATATTTCAAGCATACTTTAGCTATTGGTGTTTACGACTAACTACCGCACTCAGAGACGACAATTAAATTTAATGCTTGTTTAGTGACGTGTTGCTATAGTTAAGAAAGTGACAGCAGCAACTTTAATCAACCATTAAATTTAATTGAAGTCTCTGATTGCGGCAGTAACAGGGCTAAGACACGTTTAAAAAAATTACAACGATTACCTGAGTTTCGCATCTGTTTCACTTTACTTTTAATCTATGCTCGAATAAGCAGTCACGCGTTACACTCGATTGCAATCGAAACGCATTCGATCGGTTGCGGACGTGAATCGATTCCAGCAACTTTTGCGACGATTTCCTTCTTTTTGCCGAGATTCACGCGTGTGTCTGTTTTTTATCGACTCGATAAACGGTTAGAGACGAAAGGAGTAATGACGGGAGTTAAGTGGATGCAATTTAAATTATTTGCAACACTGGCGTAGCATTTTGGGATTTAAATTAACAGACCGGGGAATACAACTAAAATAACTGATGTAGCCCAAGCAGCCGCTTAGGTCAAATTGGAATAGGTTGGGCATGTCTGTCGCATGACACGGTCGGTCAAAAGAGTGAACGAGTGAACGCGCCACACCGTCGAGTTTAAAGTAGTCCCGTCAGAGCGCATTCTCAATTAGGAAACAGGGATTCTGTCTTCTCTGCCTTATAATGTTCGATCTTATCGACAGAAGCCCTTCTGCCTAATTGAAAATGCACGCGCTAAAATGTGTTTTGTACGCTCTGATGGTACTAGTTAAACTCGTTCAGTTGTTCGACCGACCGAACGCCTTTTTTAAGAGAATAACACCCGAGACTAAGGCGATGTTGGCGAGATGAGCTTGAAGCCCTCAATTAAGAGTGGTGGGAGACTGCCCAAGAGAGGGCTGGGTGGAAGGGAGGCCGTTGTCCAGTAGTGGGACATTATAGGCTGTTCTATATCTCCTTATAATATTACAATAATGAAAAATAGATATTAAAATATTATCAACCCTTTACGGACTGAGTGAGATTGGGATCTAAGAAAATTTAATTTGATTTTAAGAGGCCAGCTATGGTGCCACGCCCCCACAAGAATAAAAAGGGATGGCTTTATGTGCTCCGCGCGAATAATGTGAGATGGAGATAGTTCGCTGGCGCCTTGACGGCAATGTTAAATTCAATTAATCGCTGTTTACTTTAAAACCACAACATTTATTGAAAAAATGTTTTGCCAGGATTAAGAAGTTACATATCCTCAACTATTGAATCGAAAATCATCGTTAAAGATGATAGGGTTTCGAAGATTCAACCAAAAACATGCAAAAAAGGTGTCATGTTTGAAAAATAAAAGTATCGAGGATTTTATTTCTAATCGTGTTTTCACGTTCGACAGTCTCGAGCAAATATGATCAAGTTTAATATATCCAAAAAACAGATACAAAGGCGTTATGGTTATTGAGTTCCAGATCGCGGAACACTCCAGACTTTAGCATAGGTAGCCTCTTAATGGCGATGAATTGTGCCTTTTTTGGTTAGACATGTTAAGTAATTTTTTAAAGGTTTTACCTCTTAGGCAGGCATTACACGGTCAATCCAGATCGTGATCCGACCAAGGTAGCGGATCGCAGAAGATTTCAAAAAATCTAGATAATATGTAATCCGATGTCGTGATTCGTCAATCTAACACGTTACACAGTCAATATGGATCGAGATCACCTGATCACGATCACGGATTGCGATCTAGATTGACTGTGTAATGGCTTCCTTATAAATACAAAAACATCAAAACTTCTTCAACCACCGTGACATAGTATGTTAGTAGGAGCTTCCAAATAGAAAAGACATCATATTAATCTTTAACATATTCATATCATGATAAATACTTACCTATATCCACAGGAAACTTAATGCCAGCGAACATGTCTTCCAATCAACATATGCATTAAGCCGACATGACTTAACCGTATAAGTATCTTGCCATTAATCGTGCTACGACAAACAAAATGAGCAAAAGCAATCGGGGACCAGTATTTATAATTATTCCTGGTTTGCGTAGGAACCTAGGAATATGTAAGTCCTAGGAATATCTGGAATATCTAGCGCAAGGCACGGGTGCGTGGGTAGCGCTTGGGAGCTTATAGTTTCCTGGTACTTTCAAGATTTTGGTACATTTCGGTGAGTTTTTTTTTGATAGCATGAAGGCAATACTAGTTTAAATACGTGACGGTTACGTAATGCTAATTACGCAGAGTCTCGTACAATACTTTATCTACACACATATTATAAGTACTCTAAGATGGGTTCAGAAGCGGAAAGGCAAATGACCAGCATTACATTATCTGTGGTAGTAGGCGACAGCGATGACATATTGTAAGGTAATGAGGTTCAAATTTGGAACATCTTCCTAAATTAACAGCTGTCATCGCTGACACCTACTACCACAGGTAATGCTGGTCATTGCCTACGGGTTTTGAACGCATAATAGAGGACTTATGATATGAGTGTAGATAAACGAACGTACAGGACACCTGATGGTACTTAAGTGGGATCTGTGATTATGTAGCATTATCTATGTAAAGGGACCTATTGTCGATGGCGCTTGCGCCGAACTGCGTCACGCGACGTTGTGTTTATATCGGAGCATCTTTAATAATGGCGGAAGCGACATCGACAAAAAGGTATCTTTTATAACGCCACATATAAACATTTGCATTCTCAAGACTACAATCTTAAGACTGCGATCCTAAGACCGCAAATGAGTTGCAAACTCTGAGGACTAAAATGGAATGCCTCTGGTTATTTCACTGGCTGTCTTATCCCCGCACCGGAACACAACAAAACGAACACTGTTGCTTGGTGTTAGGTTAAAGGACTTGAGAGGACTTATACATTTAAATTACGCCGACAAAATAAAAAGTAAAATCTTGGAAGTGATGGTGTCGCCCGGTATTTATAATGTATAGTATGCCACTAAATTATTGAAACGGTAATTACGTAAAGCAATTAGTATTATTTAAAATAAAACATGACCAAGAAATTATAATTTATAGCTGAATAAACTATATGGTTAATTTATGTTAATTAATTCAACACCAGTTAGTAGTGAGTATGCAGGCACGCGTGAATAAAACTAGGTTTTATATCCATGGGTGGAAAAATACACTTTGGCGGATATAAGGTAGTCTTTTATGGTTTGTTGCATTTCATGTAAAAAATTTAAACTGTTGTAGATTAAGGAAAAAATTTTTTTTTTTTTGTATGATGATGCATAATAATATTCGCTTTTGTACGGTCGAAACGAAGCTATTAATGTACTAAATTGAAACCACTCTTAATTTTATACGTTGCTACGATACAGGACTTCAAAACAACTATGTCTAAGTTTGACAGTACAACACTGTAAATTATTGCCTATTTTTTAGTTAATATTTAATTAGTTTGTACATTAAAAAACGCATTATTATGTAAACTAGATTAAAGTTTTCCCCTAAAAGGGACACCGGACATCCGGAAACATGATTTAACATTATTGATTTGTTATGTAATAAAGAAGAGCATATATTATTAAACTTTCCTGGTTCTTTAATATTATGTAAGTATGAAGTCAGGTCAACAACATCGTGATTTAAATATTAGCATAGAATTAAAATATTTCAACTTTTCCGATGAACCAGTAGTAGCGATAGTTACTCTGTTCCTAAGCCAATAAGCAGTAGATAACCAAAGCAAATGTAATTCTATCTGTTAGCAATAAGGTTGATATTGCTTTAGGAGTTTTATCTGAGATACTGCCCATAGCAGAACAGCTGTGGAGGTTGCAAGACCTCTACGTTTTCTCTATGGTCCAATGATTAAAAGAGGAACACGGGTGCTCTTATAGAGGTAGGACAGGGCCTTGTTAGAACCTGGAAAGAAATGTAGTAATTTAGTAATCATATTTAAATAAATAAAAGAAAAAACTGACTGACTGATCAATCAACGTTTACCCGAAACCGCTGGACCTAGGCACTTGAAATTTGGAGGATTTAAGGGAATATTCATTCGATATCCTGTGCATTAAATCGTTTAGTAAGAATCAAGTAAGTTCAGGAGCAAAAATCGTTCAAAATGTAACCCTGAATTGTGTTAATAAAGTTCAAAATCTAGGATTAATGCTTTCTTGTTGGTTCCTTTTACACTTTAACTATTTTAAAGGAAGTAGATAGTAAGAAACCCTGGAAAACGTAGGAATGCTAATATACTTAAGGGTGTGTTTGTTTTTAATCCAACCGGTTGAAATATTGAAAAAAATAAAATGAAAATGAAAATGTTTATTCAAAAAAACTTAACTTAAGGCAAAACAATGGTTTTGGGTCCTGCGCTAGGATTCCCTGGGTTGCAGGCTCCAATTTGAATCAGTTGCAACAGGCACAGTTCATTTGCGGATATTGCAGATCAATTCCTATTCCTATATAACTAGTATCAATAGTGTCTTAACCTTGATAATTTATTAAATAAACTAATCTACTTACATTATATTATACGTCTACGAGTCGTATTTATACGTAGGTACATTTTTGTAGATTACAGCTTGTTTTAAAATTTGTGATCCTTTACCTTTCACGTATTTTTTAAAGAAATTACGTCACATAAATTAATTTATAATTTAAAATAAAATAATGATCAAATTAAATCAAATCATTTGGTCTTTAAAAATATGTAAATATTAAACAATTAAATCGCCTTGTTAACTTTTTATCAATGTTGCCAACCGTGAAGGCCAATGGCACCAAATAAAAGTAACCGTATATTTTTTAATCTTAATTTTCAAGGAGTTTCGTGATTTGGAGTAGACTTTTTGTGTTGCACATTATTTTGATTATTTTATAGTTATAGCTATATGACATGCTACTATGTTTTGTAGCAAGTAGTTAGATAGTAATAAATATCAAGGTTGTAGGTATATTATCTATGCATTAATGATTTCACGAAAAAAAAAAACATGCTGTACATTAAAAATTAAATTAAATTATCTGCTTGGTTTATGCTGTAAGCGAAGTGCTGGTAGATTTTCCCGTCACTCCAGCCTTAATGATGTCATCCGTCGGGCTTTTACCAGCGCTAATTGTGAGGCTATTTAGGAACTAAATGGTCTGATCCGCGATGATGGTAAAAGACCTGAGGGCCCTGCAAAGATGCACTACGCTAACTAACGTTTCTATTCGATTCGTTTTTAAACCAATCGCGTCACTGGTAGACCACATGACTTTTCGTATCACGTCATCTCCCAGTGACGCGATTGGTTTAAAAACGAATCGAATAGAAACGTTAGTTAGCGTAGTGCATCTTTGCAGGGCCCTCTGATGGGATGACTTTTGTTCCGTGGAAGTTGGGCCGGCCGTTGCGTGGACATTTTGCGGCGGAATCAGCGGAGACCAATGATATAATATAGTAAAAAGAGGTAGATATGTTATACGCACTTCGATAGTGGCACCCTAAAACCAAGCCAATTGGTACACCTTTACTTAGTCTTGCGCCGTCAACGGAACCGTGAACTAGTCTGCAGAGCAACATACTCGTCTCTGTTTCGCTCCCAGAAATTAGCATACCATCCTGCTTTCATTTGTCATTTATGAATTAGTGTGTAATTGCAATATTTACTGATTATGTGATATGTATTTTACACGCGGAATACCGTATAGGTAACATATCTACCTCTTTTTATATTATATCATTGGCGGAGACCCTCAAAAGGCGCAAATACAGTCAACTTGACAGAAGTTATATATTTGAGCCTTTTGGGGTCGAAACTATAGGACCGTGGGGACCAGGAGCTCACCGTATTTTTAAAGACCTTTCAAACCGTCTGGTCGACGCAACCCGTGACCAAAATGCTGGCCTGTATTTGGCACAAAGATTAAGCGTTGCCATTCAACGTGGCAATGCTGCCAGCATTTTGGGAACAATGCCTACTGGTAGCGGTTTGATAGATTAGTTTTGTTGGCATAAGTAATTTTGTAAGTTCGTTCGTTTGTGTTTAAGTACCTATGTGACTTTTTAAATCTATATTTTCCATTAACTATCGCAAAAACAAGTTGTTGTGTATGTATGTGTGTCTGTCTGGGGCATCTTAGCTCTCAAACGGATAGACCGATTTGGACGCATTTTTTTAAATAAAGGTACTTTAATCCCGATGGTCCTTAGCTAGGTTTAAGGGATAGCTCTGAAAGTAAGGGTCACTATTAAATCGGGGATTTTTATCCGCTTCATACTTATTTAATTCCTCTGTATTTGCACAAATTGGCCATAACAATATATTTCTTAGGTGAAACTAAAATTTCGCAAAACAACGCAATACTTTAATTATAAGCTTTAACGCGGTAGTTAAAAATGTCGATTGCTTATTGACCTTATTTAAGTGTTACAATTTTATTAGTTTAATAATTGACTTGTGTAATTGAACTTTGGGTAATCTGACCCGGGCGTTGCCAAACAATTAGCTATAGCCTGCTGCCATGCTAAGCTAATAGCAGCATCTCAGATAGGGATGTTCTGATACCATCAAAGTACCGATACCTACTCATATCAGTAGTACTCAAATAGTCCTAATGTATCGATATTTTTGACTGATACCGATACTTTGAGATTTTTTTAATAAAACTAACGTAACAAATGTTAAAGAACAATAATTTTGTGAGGGCAAAAATAAAAGTACCTAAAGCAATTAATTATCTTTTATTTATTTAATGAACAAAAATTATCTTTTATTTATAAATAAAAGAATCAAAACATTACCACATTTATTTGAAGTGTACCTATTAGTATTTATTTAGAATGGAAAGGTTGTTTAATTCTGGAAAATTTAAAATTTTAATTAAGGTCAGCCTGATTCATTTTGATACCAAGTACTTTTGTTTCGATACCGAGTAAGTATCGAAAGATTGATTCGATGCTACTGATTGGTACTTGGTATCGAATCAAAAGTATCAAGTACCTACTCGTATTTACTAGTATCGGAATGTCCCTAATCTCAGATAAAACTCCTGTAGCAATCACAACCTTATTCCTATCAGGAGAGGGTTGAATCTACTTTTGCAATTAAATCAGGGATACTTAGGGCAGCATGGATGACCGGTTCAGTTAAAGAGTTGGATCGTGGCTTAACGTTACGTAATTTGACCCTTTGTTTGCCTAAAACTAGGTCGTGCATGGTTCAAGTTAGGCTAGATCGAATCAGCGTGTTTAAAAAAAAAATTGAAGAAAAAGGGGGCTCCCTTTCTCATAATTGACCTATATAAACCTATTTAAGGGTGAAGCCAACCGAACGTAATTTTTTGTACCCTTACCGAGAGTTACAATTAGGTACCGTACTCGCTAGCGAATCGAATGCTCTGTCCCTCGCAGACCTCGCAGTATTGTTATAGAGTGCGAGGGACAGCATTCGGGTCGCTAGCGAGTACGGTTATTGTAACTCATGGTAAGGGTACTGTACCGTTTTCATAATTGCACTATAATAAGTGATAAGGATCTATTATAAATACACGGAGTGCTTTGTATCCTTAATTTAAACATATTATATTTATATTTCTGTGATACTCTAACAGCTATTATTATTATTTAATTGAAAATTCACATTATTTCTTTGACATATTAATTAAGCCGCATTATTATTTTAATTACTAGATATTTACACGCCGTCTAATGGTAGAATATGTTGGAACTCCTTATATCTTGTACCATCATATGTTATGTACCCATGTTCTTGTGAATAAATGATTTATTATATAAACCTATTTCAGGGTGAAGCCAAATGAACGTAATTTTTGTACCCTTACCATGAGTAACAATTACCGTACTCGCTAGCGAATCGAATATTCTGTCGCAGTATTCTTATAGAGTGCGAGGCACAGAGCATTCCGATCACAAGCGCGTACGGTAATTGTAACTCATGGTAAGGGTACTGTACCCTTACCATGAGTTACAACTAACGTTCACGCTAGCAATTTGAATGCTCTGTCCCTCGCAACCTCGCAGTATTCTTATAGAGTGCGAGGGACAGAGCATTCGACGCGCTAGCAAGTACGGTAATTGTAACTCATGGTGAGGGTACTGAGTCACGTATTTTAAATCACGCAGTTTCTGCTTCATACAAAAGTCATTTTGCGTCGCCGTGTGAACCAAAAGGGTTTTTTATGAAACCGAATGTAGCAGAATTTACGCGACCGTAATTACGCGACTCACAACCCAAAAAATTACGCTCGTCGGGCTTCACCCTTAGTTAAAGCATGCGTTTGTCCCTTTCTGTCAAATGGCACAATGACAGATAAGGATAAATCATAATTTTTAAGCACACTTTAGCTATTGCGCGTTAATGAATAAGGGGTATCAATATTGGTCTTTATTCTCTTCAGACCTGGGATTCTCTTAAAAACGGCGTTCGGTCGGTCGAACGAGTGAACGACTGAACGCGGTAAACCAGCGAGTTTAAGTAGTCCCGTCAGAGCGTACAAAACACATTTAAGCGCGTGCATTCTCAATAGGGAATATGTATGTTTTTTTTACAGCTTCAATAATGCATTCTCAATAGGGAATATGCATGATTTTTTTTACAGCTTCAATAAAAGCTGATTCATGTAACAAACAGGTTAGAAAAATCATTTTTTAAATAGCTATAAAAATAACCAAGATATAAGCTAACAAAGATTGTTCCTATCTCTTTCTAGCAAAACAGAATTTTACGTGGAGTTTATATGGCCGTACTGCACGATGACGTCACCGGTGCACTTCGGATCTCTCTGTATAATTAGCATTTTAAAATGCTTGTATCATCCGTATTTCTTGACCGATTTTAATTTTAATTTCAGTTTTGGTGATCTCTTTTACGGTATTTTCATATTTTGTTGAGTAATGCTATTTAAAAAATCCGTGCATATTCCCACGTTCGATCGTTTGGAAGAAGCCCTGCTGCCGAATTGAGAATGCATGCGCAAAAATGTGTTTTGTACGCTTTAACGGAACTACTTAAACTCGCCGGTTCGCCGCGTTCACTCGTTCGACCGACCGAACGTCGTTTTTAAGAGAATTTAGCACCCCTGAGGGCTCAGAAAAGAAGCACTACGCTAACTAACGTTTCTATTCGATTCGTTGTTAAACCAATCGCGTCACTGGAAGATGACGTGATACGAAAAGTCACGTGGTCTACCAGTGACGCGATTGGTTTAAAAACGAATCGAATAGAAACGTTAGTTAGCGTAGTGCATCTTGTCTGAGCCCTCAGATATCTCTTAAACGGCTCAACCGATTTTTACCAAACCTAGCTTAAAACCATCCCAGTTAAACTAGCTTAATATTAAAACAAACTAAATCAAAATAAGTTTATTCGTTCAGGAGCTACGGTGCCACATAGAAACACAGATGTACATGTTAAACGTATACTCGTATTATAACACCCTGTTTGAGTTGGGTGTTAAAAAGACATAAACGTCGGTCTAATGTGATTTGCTATATTCGAATGTAATTCCATATGTGCATGAGCGGTAGCGGTGGAATGTGACGGAGTCGGTTATACGCAAAGGGCCACAATTTAATTTCCGGTTTATTTTATGGCGCTTTTGCACATAACATTACAACCTCGCCGCAGTGGTACAGTCGAGTGCATAAATATGAGTACACTTTACCTTGTCTATTTAATGTCATGTTTAAACTGCCATATATGAATTGGCACAGCGATTAAAGTGACAAGGTACTAAACTGTACACATACTTATTTATGAACTAGACCGTACAGTGGGCTTTATAAGTAGCTACATACTTGTACCTTGTCGTTTTAATGCCTTTGACAGATTAGTGTAGCAGTTTTAACATGGCGTTAATGAGACAAGGCACTAAAGTTTGCAGCTACACACATCAGAAATGCCTGAGGAACATAAATATTCCTATATTAAATATTATGGTTTGTAATGTAATGCGGTACGATACATTACAAATATTAAAATAATGTTAATAAAGTCCATACCAATTGACTTGTTTTATTTAGTAAACACTTTTATAACCTCAAAGTGCTCCCTTTTCGACTAAAATAACAATTTTGTCGTAAAAAAAAAACGATCAATGATGTAAAACCATGACAATAGTGTGCAAAATGTGGTCTCTAGTTGCTTTATTCAGCTGAAAACGGCCGTTTTATCCAAAAATGATGCATTTTGAGGTTATAAAAGGGTTTACTAAATAAGACAAGTCTATTGGAATTAGCGTTGAAAATTGCGGAAAAAAACCAATGTTTTTTTCCTTGAGTTTTTGAAATTTTCGTTTTTTTCCGTTTTTTCCGGATTTTTAGGAAAAATAACAAATGAATATGACAATTTGTTCATAGTCAATCACTGTCACTCTCGCCACCTATTTCAATTGCTCCTGCCTCCATGTCGTCGATGTCGCCCTTTTGTAGGTGCAAATAAGACCGAATATAGATTAAAATAGGAGCAGAAAGTTTCATTGTATTTTTCCATAAAAATCCGAAGAAAACGAGTTGTTTGGAAAAAAACCGGATTTTTTGCGGACTTTTTCAACGCTAATTGGAATGGACCATACGTATATTTATGAACCTTAGACATTTTTGATTTTTTAAGGGTTACTTAGTCAAGGTAACCTTATTTTCGCCATGCCCGACTGTCCACGGTTTATCTCGGAGACTGAAGCTGTAATTTGCCATTATTTATACATTTAAATTACGCCGACAAAGATGTAAAATAAAATTTTGAAAGCATGCAAATTTTTTTACTGCTAGCAAAGGTATTTTTTTTTGTACTTACAAGCCCGACCGTACAGTCAACGAAATTGATTCCTAGACCACTTTGGACTATGTCAAAGTGACGTAATCAATCAAAACGTAAGTGACTTCTTATAATTTTATTTACAGTGTTACTTTGACATAGTCCAAACTAAAGTCGTCTACGAATCAATTATCTTGACTGTACATCGACTCAAAATTAAAATATAATATTTATATTTGCGTTTTGTTTTTCGGGTGTATGTATGTTTCCATGTTTCTTTATGACTTGTATACTAAACGACTTCACCTATTTAAAAGTGCAGGGTATTTTAGTAGTATTCAATAGACTATATAAAATAAATAAATCCTGACGTTTCAGGAATAGTCGGGTTTGCAAAAGTTTGATTTTTATGTCGTCTTTTATTTATCAGAAAAAAAAACAGATTTAAATATACATATCATATTGAGCAATAGAAAATCCATATCTAATTTGAATCCGATGTGTGGTGTGCATATTTATTATTGATATCGTTTTAATAAGATAATCGATCAAATGGAAGCCGCGATCGATCTACATCTGAAAGCGAATCCAAGGTGCTTTCACATTGCTTTCGAGATTCTTATTAATGTTATGTAACGATATAAAGTAAGTGATGTTGATTACGATAGCAATTGATTGAAAACTGGCTGTTAATCTCATTTGAAACATAAAATAATAGTTATTATACTGTTTTATTATTTTGTATATTTGTAGCATCTAGATTAAGGTGTTGTTTATTAGGTAAACTATTCCTACTATAATATTATAAATGCGAAAGTTTGTGTGTGTGTTAGTTTGTTACTCTTTCACGCTGCAACGGCTGGATGGATTTGGATGAAATTTCAAATGGAAATAGTTTATACCCTAGATTAAAAATGGGAATAATGATAGTCTGAATCAACGTGGACGAAGTCGCGGGCAGAAGCTAATAATGTTATAAATATGAAGGTTTGTAATAATGTTTTAGATTTTCGGGTAATCAAATGCGTATGAATGAACAGTTGATTGAATTTAGGTAAAATTTGGTATCTACGCAGATGGCCCATGTTCTAACATTGGGATTAATTGTAAATTTTGACCTGATTTTTTTTCAAATGTTTCCTGATTAATTCTAGATGTAGTTGAAAGCAAACGCTAGGAACTAAAAATTTTTTTTAATTTTATTTTTTAGAAATAGGAGTTGATCTGCAAATTAACTTTGTAAGTATAAATTGACTGTGTAATTTAAACCGTAATGCCAAAATAACATAACTCTCAATTTCACAAATAAACCAACGAGTATCAAAAACTGTTTCATCGGTTAAAAATAGTTTATAACGATCAAGAATTAGTTATCCCCCGCTGATAAACGATCAAGACTAACTAGGCAAGAGCAAAAACAGTACCGTTACAAGTGGGCCATTTTTTAAATACAGACACTGTATAAACTTTTTTACGTTCACAATTTGTTGAAGGTTTTTTTTAATATCATGAAGAAGACAAAAGAGCACACAGGCCACCTGATGGTAAGTGGGATCTGTGACCCATAGACATTTGCATTCTCAGGACTATAATCTTAAGACTGCAATCCTGAGACCGCAAATGCGTTGCCAATCCCGACGCCTAAGATGGAATGCCTCTATGCTAGTTGTATGCGAGTATGCTGTAATATGCGAACACTGCTGCTTGGTGGTAGCAATCTGGACGGACGCCGCACAAGCTCCTACCTACCACCGCAATTTTTGTCTTGGTTATCGTGTTGTGAAAATATGCTTTGTAAAACATATTTCCAGATGAACATTGCTACCGCATTTTGGTTGATTGTTTTTTTAAATAAAACAATGTAAAAAAAAATATTTTTATAAATTCTTCCTCGATAAGGTACAAGATTAAAATATAAAATCAAAAAGGTAGGTTTGCGATGATACTTTTTCAGGTCGGCGTGAAAACCTCGTTAATTCACAAAAACATAAAAAACATGGTGGTTTGATAATATTCTCTTTCTTAAAAGTCGGTCAAAAACACATACAATAAATAAACAAAATATTATTCACAATTGTTACTAACAAATTCCGCGATGCTAACCAACGCTGTTTACCGCCGCAAAAAAACCAAGAAAACAAAAAAACCTACCTTAAGACACTTTTCTAAACACAACACACACAAACACAGTCCAAGATCACTCGCACATTTTGAAAACCCTCAGTAGTATCCTTTCGCTGTTTTCAGTAAAGAGTTTGAATTGTTAAAAAACTTAAGTTATGCGGTTGCGGCTACGTGCGCCCGCGACGGTCTCCGGTACGAAACTGCCGGTGGCCAAGTTCACCGGCTGTTTCAAGTTTGCGGGCCTACTCGTGAGACCGCGGTCGTATTCTTGTGTTATACTTTTTAAGTTAAAGGGTTATATTTTTTTACTAGCGACTCGCTTCGCTTCGGTTAATGTAAATTTTCTGTAATAACCGTACAGTCACCAGCAATAATATGTAATTCAACAATGGGCTCAATAATATCTGACACGCTCTTATACCTCTAGTAATAGAGAAATGTCAGGTATTTTTGAGCCCGATGTTGGATAGTAATATTATTGCTCGTGAGTGTTCATAATCCAGAATTTTCTAAATATATAAAAGACTAGTGACCCGCCTACGCTTAGCTTCGGTTTATGCCAGTTTCTGTAGTATCTTTACATAATCTAAAACTTATTGTAGGTACATAAAAATCTTCCTCTTGAATCACTCTATCTATTAAAAAAACCGCATCAAAATCCATTGCGCAGTTTTAAAGATCTAAGCATACACAGCGGGAAGCGACTTTGTTTTATACAGTCAAGGGATTTAATTTGTGACCCACCTTAGGTCCAAAATCAATCTGTCATCCTACAGCAATAAGGTTGAGTTTGTTGTCAATTACAAATGACTTGACATCTCTATTGACAATGACATCTTCAAGCAGATTTTCTTTGAAATGGGTAGCAAAGTAACTTTCGTGACCGTACTATGTAGCGATGAAGAAACTGACTGACTGACATGTCAACGCACGGCCCAAACCGCTGGGTCTAGAGATTCGAAATTTAGCACGTAGGTTCTTTATGAGGTCTAGGGTCGCACTAAGAAAGGATTTTTAGAAATTCATCCCCTAAGTGGTTAAAATAGGGGGAGTAGCGGGAAACTAATTATATCCGTACGAAGTCACGCGCGTCCTCTATTTACCCGACTGCCGAAGGAGGAGGGTAATGTGTTTCACAGCCTATATGTATGTTTGTTCCTTTGTGTCACTATAAAAACTAAACTCGTTGTCCGATTTTGATGATTCTTATGTCAATCGATTTGTCTTAATCTGGTGTGTTATTCTATCAAAAAGAGGCGGCCGGTCGGACGGACGAGCGAATAAAAGCGGCGAGTTTAAGTAGTCCCGTGCGACCGAACAAAACACATTTTAGCGCGTGCATTGTCAATTAGGGAGCTTTATACGTTCGAGAAGTCATGCTGCCAAATTGAATACACGCGCTATAATGTGTTTTGTTCGCTCTGTCGGAACTACTTAAACTCGCCGCTTGGACCTTCACTCTTGCGTTCGCTCACCTTTGCTTGTGTAGAGAATTACACCCCTGGTGAGTGTCACTGAAGATATGACAGTAATCAAAACTCAATATGGCGGCAACCTGACGCCATATTGTGCAAAAAAAAAGTCGACCAAGTATGACAAGTGGGGTATCATTGAATAGGGATTTAAAAATAATCTTTAGGTTTCTTTCATCATTTTTCATTTTGAATGATCATTTAGGATTTATAGCGATTTAAAGTTGGTTAGCAACAGTCGGGTTTTGAAAGATTGCTTTTTTATACATAAAACCTTCCTCTTGAATCACTCTATCTATTGACGAAAACCACATTAGCCTCGTAAGGCCCAATGTGCAATAGGATGTGCATAATCAAGGCAATTTAATTTGAACTGTGTTGCTATAAGAATAAGGTTTATTTCCCTATGTTAATAAACTGAAAATGGCATTATCGGTCAATCGTAATTGAACTTTATTGCCTTGATGTTAGGTTCAAAGTCCCACTGACAAAATACTCCCTGTTTGCAGTATGGTGGGCCTTACAAATCCGTTGCGTAGTTTGAAAGATCGAAGCGTACTATCGCGATCGTTAATTTGTGACCCATTTCAAGAATAAAAAAACAAAAACCCGCCTTCAAAAATGCAAAAAATAACTTCGTTTAAAATGGTAGGTCAGTCCAACTGCATTCGGCTTTTGGTTTAAAATATTGTGGGACGCCGACTTCAGTTGGACTGACCTACCATTTTAAAAGATGTTATTTTTTGCATTTTTGAAGGCGGGTTTTTGTTTTTTTAAACATTTATTTTATTTTATACTTTTTAGTGATCCTATTTATGCTGTTACGTAGCTCCACTTCTAAATATTAATGAGAAACTATAGAACATTTCAAGCTCGCCGCAGACAACGCCGCGGGAATATCATAGGCATATTTAAACCTAAATGTGCTTCGTCATAGTCGCTCAACTACCTTTATCGAAATATCTTATCGCCACCCTTGAAATAGGTACCGTTAAGGAGTTCCGGTGGCCATCTGTGGTCTTCATCATCAGTTCCACTTCACCATATAGTACTTTTCAAAAGCAAATGCATGAGTTACAGTGAAAAATACTAAAATCGCTATAGGTGTGCCTATAATATTTCAGGAGTTCTCTTGATTTCTCCATGATCCCATCATCAGATCCTGACGTGGTGATAATATGCTTGAAGTCATCAATGTCATTAGAGATGTCAAGTCATTTGTAACTAATAGGAGACTCAACCTTATTGTTGTAAAATGTCAGAATGACTTTGGACCTAAGGTGGGTCCCAAATTTAATTTCGTGACTGTACATACAGGGACAGACGGCGGGAAGCGACTTTGTTTTATACTATGTAAAAGATAGTCATCACAGTTTGAGACGTTACAGGTGACCTGAATTACATTCTAAAATTATAAAATGGTTTTTATGCTTATTTGTTTATGTCATAATTTCTAGATTATTCTTAAATACTTAGGGCCTGTTGTGTTGTTTGATCAGCGCCTCTATTCTAGGCGGTAAAAACGATATCGTAGTTTGCCTATTATGTATTGTTATGACGTCAGCCGCCATTACTGTCAAGAAAATAAGAGCTATCAAAACGTTGACAATTCGATAACAGATCAAATACGATATTGTTTTTACCGTGTTGAATAGAGATGCAGTAGTTAACACAACTAAATTCGAAAAAGGATTCGAAAATTTGACACATTTCCTTGAGATTTTAACCATTAGTAACGTTTTTTGACCATTAGTTAGTTTAACTGCCGATCAAACAACAGGCCGTTAGTCTTCATTTGGCGACGCGGATCTAGATCACTCGTAATGTTCTTAGAATTATTAAGACACGGTTAGCCCTAGCCGGTAATGACTTATGACTCTGCCTAGGAAGCTAGCGATCCCGGGTTCCATTCAAGGTCAGAGCAAATATTTGTGTGATGAGTATTGATGAACGCGAGTATTTGTTTCTGAGTCTCGGATGGTTTTTGTTTATTCAAGCAAGTATTTGTTTGTATAAGGGATCTTGAAGAGATTCCGTTTAGAGATAAGTAAAGCATTGTAATTCATTACTTATATTTGTTGCAACAGAGAGTTTACATATATAAAGTATGTATTATCAATCAATTCAAATCGATCAAAAAAAAGAGAGAAGGTAGTTAGTAGAATTGTTTGACTAAAGTTTTATACTATCCACCGATTTTACTATATTTTATATGTTTTCCAGAAACTTTTAAGCGCTAAATCGGAAGATACTATTATTACTAGCGACATTTCAGCGACAGGAGGCACTTGAGTAGCGCCGATGTCTCATTGATCTGCTACTTACACTATAACTTGACCGTGTTATAGCTCTTATGTGGTTAAAAGACGTAAATTGACCACTGGTACAGTAAATGGGCTCAAAGATATAATAATGTTATACTTAAAGACATACAGACAGTTTTATACGTATGTTTATTGTGGACTAGTGGCCATAACGCAAGATATAGGAGCTTAGTTTGGGAACTTTGGAACAAAGTCAATTTGCTTGATGGTGAAAATTATATTTATGCTAAAGTTTGTTTTAATAGCTCCCTATTTAACATAATAAAATTCAATTTCACAGGAAAATCCTACAAAAAATTACCATTAAATTATTATGAAAATTTGCGAGTTTGTTTGTACTATGGGAACCTACTAAAAAATGTGTTTATTCAGTAAGTAGGCAAATTCAGGTAAATTCTACCAGCGCCAGCGCTTCCATAGACAACGAATAGTCAACGATTATTGTCCTTTTTAGGGTTCCGTACCCAAAGGGTAAATGGGACTGTTTGTCTGTCCGTCACCAGGCTGTATCTCATGAACCGTGATAATTAGACAGTGGAAAATTTCACAGATGATGTATTTCTGTTGCCGCTATAACAAAAAATACTAAAAAGAGCATAAAATAAATATTTAAGAAATTTGGAATGGAAATAGCTCTTGATTAACACAGACTACTTCTCATCCCAGAAAATTTGAAATTTCCCAAAGGAATAGAGATGATCGAAATCTACCCGGACGACCTTTACTGAAAACCACTAATCTTGACTGTACAGTCGAGTTCATAAATATATGTACACTTTAGTACCTTTTCTATTTAATGTCATGTTTAAACTGGCATATATGAATTGTCACAGCGATTAAAGTGACAAGGTACTAAAGTGTATACATATTTAAATTTATGAACTCGACTGTACTAGAAAGTACTTATGGTTTAACCTGAATGAAGCGATATAAATGCATGTAAAGTTGATGGCTTAGTGCAGCTTCGATTCCCGGTAAAGCCACAATAACAATGCATCGTTTGCGCATGAATTGAACAAACTTATGATGCATGTATTGCAATATTTGCATAGTGTTTACTGTAATTCAAGAATCAACGTCTAAGTGTCGAAAGGTCTTATCTCTCCTAACTTTGTGGTTGCAAATTAAACTGTAATTTTAATAATGTTATGAGTTATATTTGAAAAGACACTTGAGTTCTTAGAAATACTATAATGTCTTTTAGCTAGCCGAAGTTTAAATAGCGAAGCAGATGAAAGCAGCGTGAATTTACTAGCTAATAAAATAATTTTCTTACCTAAATACGAGTAGAAAATGTAAAAAAAATATATTTGAAACTATAATAATTATAATTAGCTATACTTACCTAAGTATTTATAAATAGGAATTAGGTAAGTATGTGAACTGCCTTATTTATATACATCTCCTTTTAAAATTTTAGCTTCAACCACAAACAAGATACCTAAATAAAAAGATCACAAAAAAAAATGCTATATATATACGTACATGTTTGTAGGTAAGTGTTTCTCAGAAGTTATTAAAAGCATGACGTTTTTTATTAATTTATTAAACTGCTTGCAGCAATCCCTATTTACGTTTCCTATGATATATTATTATATTTGATCAATATAAGTGTAATCCTAAAATAGTAATTTATCTTATTTTTCATGCATTTTCTTTTTTAACAACAATCTGACTAACCACGCCATCTATACAAAAAAACGCAAACTACTATAGTCGGAAGTGAGAGTAAGCGAGCGTGGCACGAGAGGCGTTCTACAGACATCGTAAGACTACGACTACCACCGGGTTCGAGACGTTGGCGATAGAGGGCGCTGTTTATAAAATTAGAAATATTAGGTGAGCATTGAAAATACATTTTAGAACATACATGTTAAATGGTTTTGTTAAAATTAATTAAGTAAGTATATAGTTTTCGAAACAATCGACTGAATCAAGGAAATTCTATCGAGTAGTAACATTAACGTATTGTCATCAATAAAATGTATGATGATTGTTTAAAGCGCCCCGTATTTAGTACTAAAAGGGTTTGGGTAAAAGTGTTGTCATTTGTAAAATTCATACATTTTCAAGGTGAGCGGCCATTCATAAAAGTGGTAAATTATGATAGAGTTATTAAAAATAAACATATTTTGTTATGTAATGTACTCTAAAGTGCATCGGAGCCGAGATATTTATATATTCATACTTGGGCGTACTTTTGTACTAAAAACTGAATATTTAAATCTTTAAAATCTCCGCTCCGATATTATTTACCGCCATAAATTATATATATCTATGTGTATTTATAGGTCCTCTAAATAACTATGTAAAAATCATCCGTGGCCGCTGAAAAAAAAAAGACAATATTCTTCAAACAAATTTACCCAATGCCCTTTGATAGCAATTTAATAATGACGATGACTTTCGAATCGTCATTGAGCAGTAAAGTTGTGCCTAGGCATAAAGTCATCATCATCATCATTTCAGCCGAAAGACGTCCACTGCTGGACATAGGCCTCCCCCAAGGCTCTCCACTCAGACCGGTCTTGTGCTTTTCGCATCCACCGCGTTCCCGCGATCTTTACAAGGTCGTCACTCCATCTTGTTGGAGGCCTACCTACAGCTCGTCTCCCGGTCCGCGGACGCCACTCAAGGCATAAAGTAATAAATGTAAAATAATGCACCAAAACGTGAGTCTGTTTGAGGGGTTTGTACCTACCTACTACGGAAATAATTATGCAAAACATGTTTTCGAATAATTTGCGATTCAAAATCGTGACGTATCATTAAGAATGTTTGTATTCAAGTCCCTCACAGTATGTCCAAAATAAATAAAAAGCTGAGATTTACAAAATCACCGCCTATTGCCTAACTTACCCACGGTCGCAATTGACTTCAAAGTCCATTCGACCGACATCAAAATAAACTGTTAACACGTTCACGGACATTACGTCGGGGACGAAAACTGAGACCCTCGTGATATGGCACTACGGCTGTGGCCGGTGTTTTTAACTCCGTCCACGGCCGGCTATTTCCCATAGCATTTATAGGAAGCGCGGACTCTGTGCCGTTTTTGGTTTTAACACAAACCACCAGTGTCACAGCAAAAAAGCTCTAGGGCAACCTCAACCTCATGCACTACTCTAAAAGGGGAACGACGCGTGTTGTGGCACATCACGGCTGTGGACGAGCTGCCACATTAGATAAGATTTTTATTGTACGAAATTACATACATATATTTTACGTCATAAAGTGGCACAATGTTTGACAAACGTTAAATGTGGCAGTTCGTCCATGGACGTAGAAAATGTTGTATTGTATGAGATTTATTTGTGCCATATCACGCAATTTCGAGGATGGTGCTGTGTCCGTGAACGTGTTAACAAACTAAACGCGACACTCAGTGATGCTTCGTAAACTTCATCTCTTCTTCGTCTTGTCATGAACTTCTTTATACAGACGGGTCCTATTCAGACTGCCAATGGTAATAAGAAGCGATTGCGAGTGCGTTAGGCAACAGGCCTGCAGGTGCTACGTGTGTGTACAGTCAAGTTCATAAATATGTGTACACTTTAGTACTCTGTCACTGTAATCCTTGTGACAATTCATATATGGCAGTTTAAACATGACATTAAACTGATAGGTTACTAAAATAGACACATATTTATGAGCTCGACTGTGCCAATTACCAACATGCAAAAGTGTTTGTTAATCTTTAAATGTTTTTACCCGACTGCGTCAGAAGGAGGGTTATGTTTTTCGAGCGTATGTATGTATGTATGTCTATTTCTGGGCACGCTCTGCAGCCTTAACGGCTTGACGGATTTTAACATACGAGGTGTCATTCGATTTGTCTTTATTTGCCAAAGTGACATAGGGTATATAATATTATAATATGGCGTCCGCGGAAAAAAAAATGGAGGGGGAATATTTTTTTTATTTTTTATTATAACAATATGGGTATCAAATGAAAGCTATTAAGTAGCCCATTCCAAATATATATACATTATAATACTTTTATGCTACTATTTTGACAGGAAAGTCAAAAAAATACGTAAATGTTAAGTAATAAACTCCTTTCGCTAGAAAGAGAGTTTCGCTTGTAATTTGTCACTTGTAGCTTCGCGACATTAAAAATGTAAGCTCCAGAGCTCATATTTTGCTTAGTAATAATTCATTAAACCACTATTTTATCAATAAAAACTAAAAAGAGTTAAATAAATTAAATAATTAAAAATAAACAAAAAACCCGACTACAATAAAAAAAATAACTGAAAAGCGAAAAACAAGCTCTATAATCTATAGAAAATTGTAAGAGCATGTAATTATTGATATTTATAACAATTCAAATTTAACTTGAATATTGGAAAAGGTATTGCAGGCGGGGACAAGCGATGAATTTCAAAAGCTTATTTCTTGAAAAAATTTACAAGCTGGTCCAAATGTTAAATTTTATCATTCTCAAATCAAATGGTGAGTTTTTAGGATTTTCCTTATAGTTTCCGATTTCACCATACTGACATAACATAAGACATTACTCACCCATTTCAATTGAGCATACTGTAAATACAAAAAACCGTCATTTGAAAGGGTTCCGGCTAAAATAACAAAAGTAGAACCAGGGTCGAAAGAACCCTAAAAAAAAAGTTTAGTTTTATGTTAATTTTACCATTTATTTATTTATTTATTTATTTATTTATTTATTTATTTATTTATTTATTAGGGCCTTCAACAATAAGTACACTGTTACATAAATATTGTACATGCACACTTACAAGTTAAGCGCCTTATTAATTACAGAAGGTCACCGCATGCACAGAAATAAAAGTAAAATGCACTTATTTAAATTAATCTTAGTTTGCTAATTAAATGCTATGGCGTAGAACTACTTAATATTAAGCAGTTCTTTTTATTTTTGGAAAGGAAGTTGCACTGAGATCAACCTCTTTTTGGTGTTGCTTGTAAATGTTATACATGCGTGTCAGTGGGCAATGTCTCTTGAGATTGGTGCGACAATTTGGCAGACAAAATAACCTAATATTATTAAGCAAGTTATACAACTATGTCAAATTTCAACTTAATAGCCTTTGCAGTTGCTGCGAAAAACTACTGTAACATACAAACGGACGGATTTTTTTACAATGTTTGATACTGAAACCAAGAAACAACTGACTGTAGTTTCCAGAGAACTGGCACGTTTATTTAAATTTTGAAACGTTTCCCATTTAGGCGTCTTTTCTTCTATTTATAGTCTTATATAATATAGTCTTGGAGCGTGGTTAAAGCCACGTCTTCGCTAAATGTCCGAGATAACAGTTTCTGCTACTCGGAAACGTTCGCATTGCACTAAGTTTAATTGTTTTTTGAATTGCAGGAGTTCGTTAAAAAGACTAAGGACTAACAGCGACGATGGGACTTGTTTGTTCTTGAAGAAGTTTATTCGTCTATAAAGTTAGTACGGGATGATTGTTAAGTTATCTCATTACCGACATCTTTAAAAGGCTAAATCATATCTAATTTGACAATTAATTATACAAGTACTAAGTAGGAACCAGTCTTATAATAAAATACCGAGATACTAGGACTAACTTTTCCCCGCAATGCAAGTCAAAGTGTGTGTTATAATATAAAAATGTTTTTTTTTTTAAAGCTTATTGTTCTTGCACTGTAATAGAATATCACGGCGTTCGTTGATATTTAATCAATTTAAAAAGATAGAAAATCTCTATCTTTTTAAACCTTGTGATTATAAGTCAATATCCTAGGGTGACGGCACCAGTGTTGGACACTTTTAGCTGACAGGTACCGGTAATGGACACTTAACTCTTAATTAAATTTCATACGGTCGTTAATTGTTTTTTGCAAAACAAATTAATCATTGGTCTTTGTCCATTACTGGTTCCGTCACCCTACTCGTCACTAACCCAGACTCCATAATTCAACGACAAAATTGAGAATTATTCATGAAAAAAAAAAAGTGGTGAGGAAATATCGATGATTCAGTATCGCCTTGATCGATGTTCTGTTATTTACTGTAAGTACAGTCACCATCAAAAGTAGCTAAGCAGAATAACATGCTCAAAATGATCTAGACACGACGCCGACGTATTATCTTGACTTGACAATAGAGTGCGGATCATTTTGACCTCTTCGGTTGCGTAGCTACTTCTGCTGCTGACTGTACAGTATCCATTACAGGGGTCTATTTTACTTGATAAACCATTAAAAAAAAAATTGTATGTCTTTACCAATCACGGGACTATGGGAGTTCCTTTGGAAGGCGTACATGGAGCCGAAGCCAATACGCAGGGACCCTTTAGCGCCTGTTGCTTGATCAGTAATTAACAAAATTCAAAAAAAGAATCGAAAATTTTACACGTTTCCTTGAGATTGAACCATTAGTTACGATTTTTAATAATTAGTTAAAAATCAGTTGTAACAACTTTGTTGGAGTAATTTAGATGCCAACTTACCACAGATAAATAAATACACAATAGATAATGTAAACACCTCAATCTGTATGACAATCAACCGTGTCACTTTTTTCTACCAAATGGGACGTCACAAGAGCGAATAAATGATGTGAATTCCCCGTTTTTCGCGCAAAATCAATTCAAAGTCGTTGCTTTTTTGGGCTATTTGCAGTTAGTTATCACGCAAAGAGGCATTTTTTTAATTTTCACCGCCGACCGGCTGCAACAATAGGCGCGTGGAACGTCAGTAGCGACGGCCAACCCCGACGACGCTTGGTCGGGGTTCGGACACGCGAAGTAGATGCATTTGCGTTATCTATTGTGTTAATATATCTGTGAGTAGTACCAAAATACTCTAAGTCAAACAGCACGGACAGACGGACCGACCGACATCACTGGTAGATCACGTGATACGAAGAGTCACGTGATCTACCAGTGACGCGATTGGTTTAAAAACAAAACGCTTGTGAGGACGGTCGAAGAATCAAAATAACAGCGTTTATGTATACTGCGGGGTTAGACAAGTTGCCATCGAATACAAACGCTAGCGTTAGGTGATCACCAAACGCTTTAAAAAATGTATGGAATTGACGTAAGATAGTCACGTGATATATCACTAGTTACAACTGACACGCTGTAAAGTGATCACTATCACTCGCGCTAATCAAAAAGTGATCGTTTTGATAACTACGGTCGTTACGCGGTACTATCTTGACAGGTCGAATTCAACACGAGCACTATCTATTATATAAAATGCTAAGCTGATTGTTGATATATCAACGCACAGCCCAGACCGCTGGACCTAGAGACTTGAAATTTTGCACATAGATACCTTATATAGTGTAGAGATCCACTAAGGAAGGATTTTTGGAAATTCCACCCCTAAGGGGGTAAAATAGGGGAAAAACGTTTGTATGAAAGTCCGTCAGTTTTGAAATTAGACGCTTCAAATTTTGCGTTTAGGTTGGCGATTGAATTTCAACTTATACGTGTCTCAGCGTTTATGATAATTTCAACCCCGAAGGGATGAAAAGGGGTAAAACGGATTGTTAATATATCAACGCACAGCCCAAACCTTAGGATCTAGAGACTTGACATTTTGCACATAGATACCTTATATAGTGTAAAGATCCACTAAGGAAGGATTTTTGGAAATTCCACCCCTAAGGGGATGAAAATTTGTATGAAAGTCCGTCAGTTTTAGTTTAAGTTAGGCTATTCAAATTTTGTGTTTAGGTTGAAAATTGAAAATTAATTTATACGTGTTTCAGCGTTTTTGATAATTTCATCCCCGAAGGGATGGAAAGGGGTAAAACTGACTGACTGATCGATCAACGCACAGCCTAAACCGCTGGACCTAGGGACTTGAAATTTGAAGGGAATATTCCTTGGGTACACTTAGGGTACACTAAGAAAGGATTTTTGGAAATTCATCCCCTAAAGGGTTCAAATAGGGGGTAGAAATTTGTATAGGAGATAAGTTATTTTTAAAATAAGCAGTTTGGAAATTGGTATTTAGGCTACTGATAATAAATAAAAAATACTTCTTTCAGCGATTTAGAAAAAACTACCCCTAAAAGGGGTAAAAGGGAGTTTTAGTTTGTTCCTCCTTCACGCTGCAATGGCGCTGGATGGATTTGGATGAAATTTACAATGGAGATAGCTTATACCCTGGATTAACACATAGGAAAATCCTATTCCGGAAAATTTAAAGTTTCCCGAGGGAATAACGACAATATCTTTGTGTTTTTTGAAAAAGTCATCATGGGTGTCGTTTTCTTAGGTTGCGTTAACGCAGATTTCGAAAATGATATCAAATTTGGGATTCAAAATGGCCGCCATGATGTTTATTGAAAAAGTCGTCATTGGTACCATTTTCTTACATTTTGGGGACGCAGATTATGAAAATGATGTCAAATTTAGAATTCAAGTTGGCGGCAATGATATTTTTTGAAAAAGTTGTCACGGGTAACATTTTCTTAGTTTTTGGGGACGCAAATAATTACTAATATAGAATAATATTAGTAATTATTTGACAAAATTGCGCAATTGAATAATTTATTTCTCCTATGGCTTTTGCCATCCAGTGTGACAACATGAGACAGGCTTTGTACCTACATTCAGTTTTGTTAGTCTATATGAAAAGGAGCGGTGTCAGATTGAAGTTGTCAGCGTTGACATATCCAGATTTTAACATTTTTTTCCGTTATTTTCAATACTATTCACGGCGTATTAATTCTACGGCTGTTATTTAATATTAGGGCGGTTATTATGATCACTTGAAAATAATTACTGACAGGCATTTCATTTTTCGGCGAATTGGTCGGTTATTTAATTCTAAAATGTCATTTCAAACAATACTTAAGGGGTAAAAAAACTATACATCGATAGGTGTACATAATATTGCTGTACAAAGAAAATCCATACTAACATTATAAACGTGAAAGTAATTATGTCTGTCGTCTGTCTGTTTGTTATGCATTCAAGGATAAACCGCGGAACTGAATTAGATTAAATTTGTATCTCAAAAATCACCCCTAAGGGGGCGAGATTTGGGATGGTAGTTTGTATGACAATTTGGTCATTTATGTTAATTTTTTTAGTTGGAAACGTGGTAATTGGTGTTTAAGCTACTGTTTAAGACTGTTTAACATAAAAAAAAACTTTCATTGATTTCCGTAAAACTCCCCCTCAGGCGATAAATGGGGAGTAGAAATTTGTATGGAAGATATCGAAATGGCTACATTAGGAAATTGATATTTAGGCTACTGTTTATAAATAAAATATACTGCTTTCAGCGATTTAGAAAAAACTACCCCTAAATGGGTAAAAGGGGGTTTTAGTTAGTTACTCCTTAACGCTGCAACGGCTAGATGGATTAGGATGAAATTTAAAATGGAGGTAGCACCCTGGATTAACTCAGAAAAATCCCATCCCGGAAAATTTAAAAGTTCCCGAGGGAATAACGACAATGTTTGGTGTTTTTTGAAAAAGTCATCATGGGTGTCATTTTCTTAGGTTGCGTTGACGCAGATTTCGAAAATGATATCAAATTTGGAATTCAAAATGGCCGTCATGATGTTTATTGAAAAAGTCGTCATTGGTATCATTTTCTTACATTTTGCGGACGCAGATTATGAAAATAATGTCAAATTTAGTATTCAAGATGAAGGCCATAATCTTTTTTAAAAAGTGGACATAATTGTCATTTTCCTAGATTTTGAGGACGCAGATTTCGAAAATTATGTGAAAGTATAGGTAGAAATTCAAAATGGTAATTCAATTATGTCTGTCGTCTGTCTGTTTGTTACGCTTTCACGGATTAACCGCACAACCGAATGAGATTAATGGGCATTGGGTAAATTTGTTTGAAGAATATAATTGTCTTTGTTTTTTCAGCGGCCACTGATGATGTTTGGGAGTTCTGCCATTTATAATGATAGATACCTACATTATAATTAGTATTAAGACTCATAACATAAAATATGTAATATTGAACTATGATGGATATTTTAAGAGCAACCAAACTATCATGGGAGGGATGGTGCTTTGAGACGGCGAATTTAGACAGATTCTCATCTACCGGTGATAACTAGGGGCACACCAGCGGATAAAATAAATCCATTTCGGCATCTACGATATGAGTATATATATAAAAAATTAACCTCACTACAAATATGCCAGGAACTACGAGTACACCATGATACACAGTCGGGGCAATATATCCGGCAGCTCTACTAAAAATGGTCGAAGATCGTATGGCGAGAGATAGTAACGATTTGAATACATTAAACCGCGAATTCTGTAATATTGTACAAAACACAGATGATCTAAAAAATAACGTGTACCCCGATCTAAAAAACAATATAAAGAATAGAGAATGTTTGTGCGAGAGGGCGATATTAGCACCGACAAACGAAATTGTCGGGCGGATAAATATAAAAATGTCTCATGTAGAAGGCGATGTTGTGGAGTATCTATTGGTAGACAATGTCATAGACACAGAGCAAGTCACGTCCTACCCTTAGAGTTCCTGAACTCTTTCGAGGTATCGGGAGTGCCCTCCCGTAAGAGTGAATGGTTAAAGTTGGTGTCCCGGTAAATTTCGATCTCACTATTGTTCGAAAGATCATTCTTGCCAGGGAGGACGTCAAACTATAGAATTACTTAAAACTATTAATTTACTTAACTGCGATAAACGAGTTCTACGCGGACGAAGTCGCGGGCAAAAGCTAGTCACAATATAAACGTCGGTATCTAAGGGCGGTAACTATGCGAAGAAACTGTCAACTGAGTCAATGTCATCACAGGTGATCACCTAACGCTAGCGTTCGTATTCGATGGCAACTTGTCTAGCCCCACTGGATTTATTTGTACTTGACATGAAAATTACATTAGTTAACCGCACTCTTTCAAGGATCACTAAGAACTGCTTAACGCGTTCTGCCTTGCACTTTATATAGCCAAGGGTCGACCAAAAGGTGGCGTTCAGCCAATAGTAAGACAGCGCGCACTTCCGTTTCCGGATCTTCATTAATTAAATATATTCTTTAAAAGTATTTCTACCGTTAATCAAAACATTAAAGACATAATAAAATTAGAAAGCATTATTAAACAATATAGGAATTATTTATAGATGCTAACACGCTAGTTAGCGTAATGCATCTTCGCTAGGGTCTCCGGAGTAAGACATCCTAATTTTCATCCCTGAAAGCTCTCGAGGGACTGACGATAATCGAACTCTACGCGGACGAAGTCTCGGGCAGAAGGAAGTGTAATATAAAACAGTTGAGGGACCGAGGGACTTAGATAGGTTTAGTTTGCGTTTAGTATAACAGTGGTAATAGTGCACCAATCGGACTCGAACCTGCTAGTTGAATTGCGCATGCACTTTGCGGTATTGCACCACTAACGGGCCAGAAAGGACAGCCTCTTCGTATAGTTATTAGCAGGCCTAGTATCGTAGCGTTTAGCACGAGACAAAATGTGGATAAATCATCCTTCACTCTCGTACAGTCAAGGACTTCAATTGTTATGCCACTATAGAACCCTATCGCATAACGTTAATCATTCATTTAAGCATAATTTCTGTCATGTGGTCATTATGACAGGGTTCCATAGTGGCATAACAATTAAAGTCCTTGAATGTACATATACACGTGTCAGAAAGTTTTATCCACATTTTGTCACTCGTAAACGCAGCCATATTAGGCTCCCAGCCAAAGTCGGAGCCAGTTTGGCAAAAATATGTTTGCCAAATGTATCGTTTCCCAACTTTTTCATTTGCCAACCCAATTTTATATAAATATTTCGGTATCCTATCGCAAACACTAAAAACGTTTGCCAGCTGTATCATTTGCCATAATTTTCATTTCCCATAATTTTCATTTTATTCTGAACCCAATAACTTTTCAAAATGTTTAATGAGATATACTTACAGAACCTGTAGGTTAGGTTAGGTTTATTTTATAATAATTCAGGAAAGTTAAACGGTTTCAGAGAAAAATGACTTTCGGACAAATGAAAATTATGGCAAATGAAACAGATAGCAAACGTTTTTTAGTGTTTCAGATAGGTAACCAAATATTTCAGGATTTATTTCACTACCACCGTGTAGAACCGTATAGGTTAGGTTAGGTAAGTTTTATAAAATCCTGAAATATTTAAGGTTACAGAAACTAAAGCGGGCAAAAATGTGAAACACAAGCCATGTGGAAAAAAGTAAAGGTGTGGGGTTGGCATTTTTATGACTTTAAATTTTTTAAAGAGCTTACCTAAATAGGCTGCAATTGTTGCAGCAGCGCTTGCAAGTAAACACTTTTCACTGGCAGACGCCATTAAATTGATTAAAAGCTCTTTTAGAGACGAATTGAACTTACGGAAATAAGTAAGTACATACATACATACATAATTTCACGCCTTCGTTCCCAGAGTGGGGTAGGCAGAGCTACAGAATTACAAACATCTCTAAAAACTTGTTGATAATTCTATAACCACAATTTGCACAATTAGGCTAAGATGTTTACCAGCGTATTAGTGACAGGTTGCAAGCCCATCGCCTAACAGTACTACAAGCCTTTATTCCCTTAGTCGTCTCTTACGACATCCACGGGAAGACATGGAGTGGCACTATTCTAACTCGGCAACCACACGAGGCAAGTGTTGTAAGAAATTGGGTAATATTCTGAGTAAAAACAAATTTAAAAAGATTTTCCCTTACGTATGTAATTTTTGGTAAAAAGAAGTACTTCTACTTTTCTGGGGAACCTATTTAAATACCAATCGAAACTAGTTCAGCAGTTTACTTTTGAAAGGATGACAAACAAACTCACTTTTAAATTCAGAAATCTAAATTAATAAAAATCAATTGCCTAAATGTATGACGGAGTATCGGGTCTATATTGACTGACATAATTATTTTTAGTTATAATGTGCTTTAGGTCATAATCATCGTAAGTCCAAACGTGTTTTTTAAAAAAAAAAACGTGGTTTTTATAAATCAATCCTAACCTAACCTAGCCTTGTCTACACGTTACATATTTCAGAACTTCTGAAAAGTTTACAGTTTCAGCGATTTAAAAAATTATGACTATCAAAAATTATTTCAACAATTACATTATGACCAATAAAATTATGGGAAACAACGGGCTCCCCGGAGCATCACTTGAGAGCACACAGATCACATCACCGCTTGAACGATTTAGCTGTTTTTTTTATTGTGTTCGTTATTATCCGGACAAGGTTTGCATAAAGGTGCGTGACCCAGTGAAGAAGTGGTCCTAGATCATGTTTTGTCTTTATTTTTGCAAAGAAAACGTAAGAGATACTTAATGCATAGAATTCTGTCCTGCTAATCCAATACGCAGTATCTGATAAAACTCCTGTAGCAATATCAACCTTATTACTAACAGAAGAGAATTAAAACTGCTTTGTTTATTAAATTTAGGATACAATTTGAGATACAATGGGCAGAATTCTTGTTCGTTCGCTTGGTCTAAATCGGGCCTTAGAAAAGAAAACACTCGGGTGACGCCAAGGGGCCTAATATGGTTGCGTTTATCGCGTGACAAAATGTGAATAAAACATGCGTCACTTTCTGACACGTATTAGTACGAGAGTGACGGATGCTTTATCCACATTTTGTCACGCGATAAACGCAAACATACTAGGCCCGCTGAGGGCCCTGCCAAGATGCATTGCGCTAACTAGCGTTTCTATTCGTTTCGTTTTTAAACCAATCGCGTCACTGGTAGATCACGTGACTTTTCGTATCACGTCGTCTACCAGTGACGCGATTGGGTTAAAAAGAAATCGAATAGAAACGCTACTTAGCGCAATGCATCTTGGCAGGGCCCTCTGGTATAAAAAGTTGGTTTAACTAATATAGAAATTGGAATAAAGATTTTGTTGTTCATATAAATAAGTACTGTATTGAAACCTCTTTCGAGCACATTTATAATCATGATGATCCTACGGAAATTAAGAGAAAAGGTCAGAAAGTTTTGAAAATCTAAAAGTGGCATTCTGCACACGGCGCTGCTGTCTGATACTTTTCAGATCTATTTACGATAGTCCCTCATCCCCCATCACACAGCTGACAAGTTTGGTTTTGGTGCTATTAAACGTGGTTTCACCTAGGTACCAACACTTATGACAAAAGTATTAAGAATGATTCACACCAAACGGCTCGCATCGCATCGGATCGGAAAGGATACGTACGGATGCGGCGACAGCCGATCGCGTCCGGCAGCATGTCGACGCATAGGATCGGGCGGTAATAGCCGTTCGCGGTCGACAGGATGTCGACGCACACGATCGGCACTGTACGGTCGCTTGCGAACATATCCGCACCCAGTCAAATAGTTTCGTTCCTACCACGTGTTTGAGTGCACTTTCGAGACTGAGTGGGCTCACCCGGTCACGGCCGAATGGTTCCGATCGCACACGACGACAAGCGAACGGGGCCGATCGCGTGTCGTTGCATACTTTCGGTTACGTTCACATGTCGCGGAAGACGCCCGCGGTCAAGTTGTTGTCCGCAGCTTGGTAATGTAGACTTAAAAACAGTACATATATGATTCAGTATCGTTTAAAGACCTTAAAATTCTTTCCGATCCGATCCGTTGCGGGCCGTTTAGTGGAAATAGTGCTTTATCAAACCGCGATAAGAATGGGATTGTGCACGTACATCGTTTTTGAATTGATACATGAAATTACACTGCCAATGGTAGAGTGTGCAGATAAATGAAAATCTTAAGTAAATGACCTCTTGCATGTAGTAGTATACAAAACTAATATGGACATTGCGCCAAATTTCAAATATAGAATGTCGAACTGTCTGTACTGATGTGTGACAACTACATGCAAGAGGTCATTTACTTAAGTTCACCTATAACATACTTTAATTGAACCTAAAAGTCCTTTTAAGACCTCTTGTAAAAAACCTTATCAAAAAGAATCAAAAAGCATGTTGAACTGAGCAATTATAAACTTAAATATCAGCATTAGATTTGCCAAGGAAATTTCCACCTTACTGGTATATGAATAGAGACGGTAAACGTTAAAAGCTATAAAGTTGGGTTACTTAAAACTTTTCGCATTTATCACCCTCAGGTCAAAGGACGAAGGACAATTCTTCAAAGTGAATATCGACAGGCTACTTTTTTTGCCCTCACACAAACCTCATTGTCATGAAAACGAAAGAGATAAAAGATGGTTTTAAATTAAGCGTTTTAAGAATCCTTTTCAGCCAGTTAGAAGTTAACAGTATGAAACCTTTTTAATGACTTTAAAAAATGAAAAGAGTTTAGTCGATGGTTCTCTGTGGTAAGTAATGTAGTGGAATGAGATGGAAAAGATTGGTTATTTATTAAGGGTCCTACGAGTAGGTATTACTAAGATTTTAGTACTTTTAGGTATAATTGACAACATTAAAAAAAAAGCATTCTTGTTTTTTCGCGTTTATAATAGCTGGTTAAAATTTAGACTACCCGTGTTTCTCGGTTTTTCTTTATTTAACTTAAATTCGTCGTTAATAATTTATTAAAGAAATAGTCATTAAAAAGACCGTATATACAAAGTTAGGAATACTGATGTCGTGATCTTAGCATGATATAAAATAAAAAGTAACTTTAAACAGAAACAAAACTGACTGTCATGCCATGTCACTTGTCAACCATAACAACTGTAACAACATAAATTCGTAGACTTTGGGCAGATTGCGGCTATCCGCTTTTACAAATCCGTTAGTCACTTTCATTTTAAATAGCGTATATCAAAACAATAGTATTACGAGAATCGAAAGCGTGTCGTTAGAATCAAGTAATCCGTCAGACAGATGAAAAATGGACATGACAGTTGTATATTTTTTTTCAATTCCTATGGTAAATGTACTAAGGGCACTATAAGTGTATTCCTAATATTCACAATTCAACTTTTTTTACTGTTTTTCATAAATATAAAAAAAAACTACTGCATAAAAAATACAAAAATATTTTTACTGTTATCAGCAATGTAAAATCTACAAACGGTATTTTATTTTACTACCTTAGCACATATGAATTGCTGTCAATTAAATAATAATATTTGGATGTAGTTAATGGTAAAGTCTACAACTATTATTGTTAATCCGCGTGGTTGCCGGCTTAGAATAGTGCCACTCCATGTCTTCCCGTGGATGTCGTAAGAGACGACTAAGTAAATAAAGGCTTGTAGTACTGTTAGGCGATGGGCTTGCAACCTGTCACTAATACGCTGGTAAACATCTTAGCCTGATTGTGCAAAATGTGGTTACAGAATTATCAACAAGTTTTTAGAGTTGTTGGTAATTCTGTAGCTCTGCCTACCCCACTCTGGGAACGAGGGCGTGAGTTTATGTATGTATGTAAGTATTATTATTAGTGTCTAAAGTAATGGCTTTCACTACTCTTTAGTAGTATATTGCCAATGTCAAGTTATTTATAGACAATAATGGACTTAGCAGAGAAATAAGTTCATGGATATCACACGCGAAGACAAAGTTGATCAGTTGAAAAGTATTTTCTTTTTGTGATTTAACAGAAAAGCACATAGGGTTATTTCCACGCGCTTCTGTCAAGTTCCAACACAACTAATGAAAAAGTGAAAACAAAATTGATGGGCACAAGTGTCGTGTGCAAGTGACAATATTAATGTGCAATTTTATTGTCATCCAATCAAACAACTTAAGTGTAATCTATTTATCCTGTTATAAAATGTAACCAACTACTATATCGATAAAATATTCCTTATCCTTCCTGTTTATTAGTAGTAAAATATTCCGCGTTAATTTCCCTAATTTAATTTAAAAAAATAAAATTAATGTCAAAGAATACTTGACTAAGCATTCGTGCGGGTTCAAAAAAGAGAGAAAAAAAACAACTTAAGCGTAAGTATCTACTATTCGTACCAATAATTAAGTAGAAAATGTGAAAGTTAATTAGTTCATTTATTTGTTGTTAACGTTTTTATGGCTAAAGATCGTTGTTTTTTTGAACCCTAGGGGAAAAATAGGTCTCAGAGGATAGATGAAGATGAACGATTTGAAAATAGAGTTGTGTTGGATCAATTAATTTGCTGCTGACAATACAATAAAATAAAATGTATTTGAGTATCACCATTATAACTTTATCCCAATGAGGTGACGTATTACACGACACATTATTCAAGCTTAGCTAAAGAGTCTGTCAATGCGACAGAATTCTGCAATGACACGAACGTTCCTTTTTTACTCTAAAAATCGTAGATAGTGCAATATTCTTCATTCTGATCGTAAGCCAAGAAGATTGCTCGTGGAAACACCATTTACCTGAAACAATTCAAACAATTAAATCCACAATTTTCTCTATTTTTTTTATGTAAAATGAAGTCTGACAAGTAGCGAGCGATAAAACAATTAGGGCTTGTTTACGGAGACGCGGAGCGTCGCGCGTGGCGTGCGGGTTGGCGTTGCGCGGCGCGTTGGGCGTTTTTTCCGTTTACAGAGAGGCAGCGCGTGCAGCGGACCGTGTCATCACACGCGCAAACACAAACATATGGGAATGTACGGTGTTGTTTATAAAGATGCGGGGCGTGATGCGGCGCGTGATGCGGGGTGTAGAGATTAGCGGTGTCCGCTACGTCCGCGGCGGACTCTCGAGCGTGTACCACAGCGGCGGACCACAATACTGTCAGAAGGTTCCGCCGCGGGCCCCGCAGCGCTGCGGGCGCAGTGGCGGGAACCGCCGTTATTAACGCGTGCGACGCTGCGTGCAACGCGGCGATGCCATCCGCGGGCTCCGCCGCATGTAATGCTGTATTTAAAGCAAACGCGCGTAAAACCGCTTCTCCGTAAACGCTTTTATACAACGCCATATGTTTGAATTTAGTGCAGACCGCGCTGCTCAACGCTACGCGCACGCTAAACCGCGAAGTCTACACTCAAAAAAATGATAGCCAAGAAAGAGAGATTTTCACTTAGTTGACATAAAATGAATACAATAGTTAAGATATTAGTTATATAAACCAAAGATGATAGTAACTAACAGCAATTTTTTTAGTGATTCAACTAACGTCTTAGTTGATGTATCTTACTTCTTAGTTGGTGTATCTATCGTCTTGTTAGGCTCGTATGGGATCAAGACGCTTATGCACAACAATCACAATCTTGTTACAAGCGACCAATTATTTTTTAAAGTGTACAAGTTACAAAGAAACAGATAAAGATACTAACCTACATAACAACATTCATACAAACAATGATGATGACCATAAATATCATAATTATGACAATAATAATGATGATGATGATTTATTAGACAGAACCCCCGAAATATTATAATTGCGACTTCTACTTTCATAGATATCTCTTAAAAATCTGTTTCTGTAAAAAGTTTCATTTTTGGGACAAGTTTTTGTTGCCACGTGTACTTTTTTTGCAAACCAAGACCTTATAGGTTTTGCCAGGTCAAGTCCTACGAAATCGGGACTGGGCTAGTAAAAAATCGGGACCTGGGTTTTAAAATCGGGACAGTACAAATAATACAGTTGAAAAATCGCGCGACTTACAACAGTCTTATAACCACCAATGTGGCGTACCATTTTGACCTGCAGTTGTTATCTTATTCATGATCACTCTAGTAATGTGCTAAAATTTGGACAATTGGCGTCCCGATCAAGGGTAAATCGAGACGTGTTCATAGACCTCTGAAAATAGGAACGTCCCGCGTAAATCGGGACGTCTGGCAACACTATTCTAGACCAAACTAATGAGTATACCAGAGATTCTGTCACCACCCTCCGACTCGACCATCAGATCAACTCTTATTTATCATATGGTTGCATTATCATCGGGTGTATAATATGTGGTTCGAATTTCAGCCGATTCCAATAACGGGAAATAGCCAATTCTAATAAAAATCTTGAAAAAAACTGTTTGGCAGTAACGGTGCCATAGATACAAAAATACACACATTAAAAATTATAACAACCTTTCTGTATGCATAAATATATATATGAAAGAAAGTGAGTAGAAGTGGGGGAGATGTGGGCAGAAGTGAGTACAAGTAAGCTACATACCTGACACAATCCTGGGCGCACTCCCGAAGACGACAGTAGCTGCAGCTACATGAGGAGTAGCAGGAGCCAGGGTCTGTGTCGGCGAGGCTGGCGGAGTCGAACCGGCGACCCGCCTCGCCAGAGCTGGGGACTGTTTGCGAACCGCGCCATCTGAAATATATAAGCAACAGTGTAAATAGCAATAATTAGCATTTTTTTCTGTTCGTGTGTGTCTTGTTTTCAAGAGGAATAATTTTGCCTGTTATTTATACGTTATTTATAATGTTAAAATATCCAGGGACAATCTCACACCAATTGACCTATACCCAAACTAAGCTCTAGGCTTCTACTATGGGTACTAGACAACGATAAACTTACTTACATAGAGATTACATACTTAAATATAAGACTCAGGCACAAATACTCGCACTCATCACACAAATATCTGCCCTTACGATTTGAATCCGGGACCGCTAGCTTCGTAGACAGGGTAACTACAAACTAGGCTTATCTATTAATAAACTTCGGTCAAATTTATAATGTTTAGGTTAAGCTTTTGTAGACGATAGTACTTATTTTTGCAAAGTCATTATTTGCTTAACAAGAGCAAACTAATGAGCAAGGGTCGTTTTGATGCCGATGACGTCAAAATGACGAAATTTTACACACAGGGTGCTTTGCTTTCATTTGGCAGGTGTTTAGGTATGTATTAACTGGTACGGTCACGGAAGTTAAATTGCTACCCATTACGAAGAAAATCTGCTTGAAGTCGTTTGTAATTGATAGGAAACTCAACCTTATTGCCGCAGAATGTCAGATTGACTTTGGACCTAAGGTGGGTCACAAATTAAATTCCTTGACTGTACAAATAAAAAAATATAAAAAAAGAAGCGGTAAAATAATTAGACAATAAAAATACGGATCACAGCAGTATCATATTTTTTTACCACTCATTACTATAAAGTGGTCCGGTATTGCTTCCATCTAACAGCTGTTCCGGCTGGCTGCGGATAGGGACGAGTACAAGTAGCTGACGGCCAACCTTTACAATTAAAGAGGCACTGGAAGAAGATTACAAAAAATGCCAAATTGAGACAATTTTCTTTTAATAATGTCAATGCCATAATTGTATTTATGACCATTTAATCGTATTAATTTTTATTACAACAAAAATGTATTTTTTTGTACATGATAATCTCGATAATTTTTGCCACTGTCCTTCTCAATGTCAGAATCGTTAAACTCAGAAAGTTAAATAAGGGTTTGTAGATTCAGTATCGGTCACCTATCACATTAAACTCCCTAAAGGTTAATGCAGAAGTTGTTCGGCGATAATCGAACCAAATTTCAACTTTTCAATACTAGTCTTTAATTTTTTATCATTCTGTATGCAAATTGACGACATCGGCATCAAAAGTAAGACCACTGTTATTGAGGGTGGGAGGTGGGTCTACTTTAAGTATAGCGGAGATCCTGTCACCACCTTCCGACTCCATCATTAGATCAGCTCTTTGATACCAGAATATTGCATACTTCATCAGGTATACATATGTCATCCTTTCAGCCCATTCCATTAAAGGGAACTGGTTCAAAATTGGTTCGCTAATTTTGACGGACGAAGTTACAAACATACATACGAACAGTAAAAAGCTAACAGTAGTAAGCTAACAGTAAAGTAGCTCAGAGGAAGCGGAGGTGGGCGGGCCACATAAGTCGTGTACGGATGACAGGTGGCGTACAGGAGTGCTCGAGTGGAGACCTCGTACCGGCTGAAGAAACGATGGGAGGCAACCAATGAGACTGACGATCTCGTTAAGATAGGGGGGAAGGATTGGATGAGGAAAGCTCAAGATCGAAAGAGATGGCGTGCATTAGAAGAGACCTACACTCAGCATTGGGTGGCGACAGGTTGAAGAAAGAGAGATATATACGAGCAGTGTAAGTTAAATGAAAGCTTATAAAATAAGAGTTAATAACCCACCTGGCGCTCTTAGCATCCACATGTTCCACAACCACGTTCCAGGTCCTGTGTATCAGATATAACAGGAACAGGACCCTCGAGGATTCGGCCTGCGACTCTTTCTTGCGGCCCTGTTTCCTGCTTGCAGCGGTGCTGAGTCCGCTCCCCATCCTGATTGGTGGTTTCGATTACAGCGGCATCTTTTTGCGCGTCGTGATTGGACGTTTTCTGGAATGAGAAGATTTCGATGTTTGAAAATTGATTTGATGATTGGCGGAAACGTGTGGATTGTGAGCTGACGCTTAAATTGCGTAGCTGTAAAAAAAAAACATAAAAGTAATAATATAGTTTCGGGAATCGAACCCGGGTCCGGAAGCTTTGCAGGCAGGGTCATTACCGACTAGGCTAAATGCGTCCACGATTTTTGAATAACTATATTGTAGATATCATGAAAATCTATGTCTGTACGTTTTCCTTTCCCAAAAAATATTTCTTGGAATGAAAGAAAGGAGCATGGGCAAAAATGTATGAACGCTGATCTAGAAACCAATAACAATAAGCACTATATCATCGGATATCCTTTTTAATTCTACAACGATTTTGTGTAGCGGGAAACCTCAATTAACTTTGAGTTTTTTAAATCCGGAACATCGGGACGCCTACATAGACGACTAGCATAATTACTATGACATACCGCCATCTTTGCATGGCGATAACTTATTTCACACAAAGATTTCGAACTACCTGCTATAGTAATAGTTTTACAACTTAGAATTACCTATCCGGTGACATATCGCTTGTCCTTAATGGTCATATAGGCCAATTTGCCCACCCTCCTTTCAAAAACAAAAAACAGAAATTATTTTCGAGGCGTTTCACAATCCGAGGTTTAAGAAAACCTACCCCGATTTCCACGTTTTTTGAACATGTTATAAAAAAATCGGCATAGACCGTGGAAATATCGTACGTTCCATTTCTCGCTGAGCTTTTTAAATGGATTACGTGTTTCCCATCCATTTTTTTATGGCATGTAGAAGGCACGCGATCACTCGGGCCACCTGATGGTAAGCGGGATCTGAGACCCATCGAGATTTTAAATCTCAAGACTACAGTCTCAAAACTGCAATCCTAAGTGTTCAAATGCGTTACCAACCCTGAGGACTAAGATGGAATGCCTCTATGCTAGTAATTTCACCGGTTGCCTTACCCCCACAGCGGAACACAGCAATGCGAACACTACGGCTTGACGGTGGGTTAATGGTTAAGATGGTGGTAGCTAGGTAGTCCTTCCACCACTAATATCCATGCGTCATAACTAGCAGAACACAATTATTTTATTATTAGTCAAATCACTTTAGAGAACTTTACTACAGTTGGGCCGTAATAATTAAGTAATATCGCCTGTAGTAATGCACGTCCTTTCTATGGATTGACGTTTACTTGACGACGCGTTGGCCTAGTGGTAGTGACCCTGCCTACGAATCTAGCAGTCCTGAGTTCAAATCCCGGTAAGGGCAGACATTTGTGTGATGAGCGCGAATATTTGTTCCTGAGTCATAGGTGTTTTCCATGTATTTAAGTATATATTTCTCTATACAAGTATTTATATCGTTGTCTAGTACCCATACTACAAGCCTAGAGCTTAGTTTGGGACTAGGTCAATTGGTGTGACATTGCCCCTGATATTTATTTATTTACTTATTTTGACGTAATAATACGGCTTTTAGATACCGAGATTACCCCAAGAATCTCGAAATCGTGCCACCGAAGAAAGGCATTCTAACGTTTTAAAAACTCCCTCCGATCTCGATCTCGCAGCCACAATGCAAATAATAATGAAATCCAGACGAACTTGGGGCATTTTTGTCTGAATCAGAAAAGTTTTTTAATTAAGATGCTCTTTGAGTACTCGTACCTACGTGAAGATGTAATTAAAATCGCTTGACGTAACTGACGATACGGCAATCACAATTTGACCCGTGAGTTCGTAAGCATTATTCGGCGTTAAGTACCTGCGACAGAGCTCCGTCATCATTGACCAATGGGAAAGGTTAAGCACATGAACGTAGTTTGTACCTACGCTTTGACAAATTAACTGCCAATGATAAAGAAAGAGATAAAAGACATATATTCAGTAAGTGCCTACGAGTAAGGCCGCACGGGCACTTTTACACGTCAAAAATCTACTAGCGCTTCCCAAGAGGAGACTACTGCTGAGAAGAAACGCCGCAAGAAACTCAGCAGTCAGTCATTTTTTAAACATATTTCATACTACAACGATACTACTTAGCCTAGCATTATATAAAACTATAAATATAATATCAAATATCATACGTAGTTCAGCAGGAAAACACGCCAAAAATATTACAAGAGAGATAGAGCAAGAAAAAGGAAAAAAAACACACACGCCTACTTATGCGTAGGGAAATAAAGGGCTCTGCATACGTAACGTGATTTTACACGGACGGGACGGGGACGGGACGAAACGACAATATCGTTTCATAGAAAATGTATCGGAATGTGCATACGTAACGATTGCACGTACGGGACGGGAAAACCAAAAATGTATGCAACCACGTCCCGTCCCCGTCCCGTCCACGTCCTGATCACGTTACGTTTGCAGCGCCCTTAAGACGGTACAAGACGACCACATAAAAGTTTCGAAGTGTTTACCTACATCACACGACTAAAACTAATTTAAACAAGCTAGAATGTATGCAAGTAAGATTCCTAAAACTGTTAGTTACTAATAAAATTAAAGATAAGAATAAAAAGGATTATAGGAATTTGTTCAAAATTTGTAATATTTTACCAGTGAGCCTTAAGCATAAATATTTATTAGTGTTAAATAATCACGGCTGTCGAGAGCATACCCAATTACAATTACACCGTAATGATGCTTGTGATACCAGGTCGATGTCGGCTGGCAAGTTTGTTGTGCCGAGGGTGTTTAATTACTACGGCGATAGGTGTCTCCAGAAACGCCTACCCTATATACTCAACAGCCTGCCCTCTGACATCAGGCAGGAAGCCACTAAAGCAAAGATTGGTAGAAAGCTGTATAGTTACCTTATTAAAAACATAATGGTAATTTAGATTACTTTACCTATATTGTGTTTAGTTTAGATTCATAATAGATTTAATAAGAGAGTAGAGACTGATCGATCCTACAGTCAAACTGTGCAAACGGTTTTGTGGGACATATGTTCCTATATATGTTGTAATTTCATATTTTTAATAAATAAATAAATAATAATAAATCAACCTATTGATTTTGATTATTCGTAAAGCCCACGTCAACGTTAGTTCGAAAAAGAATCTAGTGTCGGTCAACTAAAGTCAAAAGTCACTTTGACAAATTTCCTTAGGACGTTGGGCCTAATAAGGTTAAAGACATGGAAATAGCGTAAGCTTCCGCAAGAGACATAATCTTATCATAAAAATAATGGTTGTTGCTCCCAAAATTGTGATTGTTGTGGATAGAGTCTTGGTTCCGTAAAAATCTAACAGGGCTGTGATTCTCTCAATAACGCGGTCCGACGAAGATAAAGATAAAAAAGATAAAAGAAATTTATTCAGTAAGTAGGCCGCACAGGCACTTTTACACGTCAAGAATCTACCAGCGCTTCCCAAGAGAAGACCACTGCTGAGAAGAAACGCCGCAAGAAACTCAGTCTCGCCGAACGAACAACAAGTGTTTTTAACAAGTGAGTTAAAGTAGTCCCGTCAGAGCGAATAAAACACATTTTGGGTAGTTCTAGTAGCGTTTCAACCGCTATCACTTTCCTGGTCGCATTATTCAACATTTCCCTGTAGGTTCGCATTATCATTTTCGGTTATTTTTTAAGAGTCCAGACATTCTTCAAAACAACTCAAAATAGTAATCCAATCCTACAGGGAAATGGTGAATAATGCGACCAGGAAAGTGATATCGGTTTAAACGCTACTAGAACTACCCTTTTAGCGTGTGAAATTTCAATTTAGCTGCATGGTTTATGTCAATAAGATCGAACGGATAAGGCGTCCTAATTGAGAATGCACGCGCTAAAATGTGTTTTGTTCTCTCTGACGGGGTACTTAAACTCGCCGCTGCGACATTCACTCGTTCGTTCGTCGGACCGCGTTTTTGAGAGAATCAAACCACAGGATGTTGTACATCAACTAATACGGTAGTCAAATAAAAAAAGAACTTGCTGTTGATACTACTATAATTTACAAAACAATAAAATATACTCTTAATTAAACATTACGAAGATTTACAATTGAAGTAAATAATAACAATTTTACTATCAAACAAATGATTGTAGTAAACAGCACGCGGTCTTATCGCTACATGTCGATCTCTTTCAGGCCACCTTAATTCATAATAGAAGACGTTAAAAGCAAAAATAGGGTAGCGCATGCAGGTGGTGCATGAAATACTTAAAAAAAATCATATTATAAATATAATCATACGTTGATATTATTATAATAACCAATATCAAATCTATTTTATTCATAATGTCAACTGAGAGACAATCTCTCTTAATTAGTTCTCATTAATGAAAATGTTAAGTTTTTGCTTCAGCAAGACACTAACTAATATAAATCTACTTTGAATATTTCACAGTAACTAAACCGTCACAATAGAACTAAACTACAGTAATTACTTAGTTCAAATATACGACAGAGCGTGTTCAAGTACGCAACTTGCTTACGACTTGCCACTTGCCTCTTGCTATTTGCTGCGTGGTATTTGCTACATTGAGCAAACTTCAACTGTGCTTGCAGTTTGAAATTAAAGCCTTGTTTACGGATACGCGGGGCGTCGCGCGTGGCATGCGGCTTGGCGTAGCGCGGCGCGTCGGGCGTTTTTTTCCGTTTATAAAGACACGGCGCGTGCAGCGGCCGGTGTCATCACACGCGCAAACACAAACATATGGCAATGTATCGTACATTTGTCGTTGTTTACGAAGATGTGGGGCGTGACATGGTGCGGGGCGTAGAAAGTAGCGGTGCCACCTGCTGTATATATGCGGCGGGCCCTCGAGCGTGTAGCGATTTCTGAACAAGACTGTCGGCAGGTTCACGCCGCGGGCGCCGCTGCGGGTGCTATGGCGGTTACCGCCGCTATTGACGCGTGCAACGATGCGTGCAACGCGGCGATCCTGTCCGCGAGCTCCGCCGCAAGTAACACTGCATTTAAAGCAACCGCGTGATCTTCGTAACCGCTTTCATACAATGCCATAACGCCAACGCCAATTTAGTGCAGATCGCTCCGCTCAACGCTACGCGCCACGCCCAGCGTCTCCGTAAACAAGCCCTAAAGATCTCATGCACAAAGCAGGAACTTGGCACATAATTGGAACTGAACTAGACTGTGTGTCGCTAAGTTATAGTTTCTAGAATTTAAGTTAGGTTAGGTAATAGATTACGATAAGGCAAAGCACCTGGAGCTCTATTATTTACGCGAAAACTACATTGCTTTTGAGATGATATCGTATGGTCTACTTTGTGGCAAAGGCAAACGAGCACACAGGCTACGTCGTCATGGTGTCAGCAGAAAATAGCGTTCGATGATTTTATCTAACGATGATTTAATTCTAAATTCGATGAAATGATGCAATCGATGAAGTGAAATTCAATAAAATGATGCGTTAACGTTAAGGATACATTTAATTGCTTGCTTTCTATTCTTTTTATTTTTCTTTAGTGTTTTATGAGGTTATGGTACGTATCCCATCGCCGACGATGAGCCAGAAGCGAGTAGAGTCAGCGATCAACTATTAATATACCTATGCGTCTCCTTTATTGACACGGGATCTACATCTTTGTTGGAGAGGGAGTTGTCACCGGCAGTATTCATACAAACAGCAATAATAAAATAATAAAAATAAGTAGGTACGTTTCTTTTATTGACACGAGATCTATATCTTTTGTTGGAGAGAGTTGTCGCCGGCAATATGAACAGTGAGCGATGAACTATTAATATTTGCGTCTCTTTGATTGCCACGGAATCTATGTCTTTTGTTTTTATAAGCGAGAAAATAGTAATAGTCGATCGCTAACCCCTTTATCGTTGGTGGTAGACTAACTTGTGCCATTTAGTTATAATTGGGAGCCCTTTGTTTCCCATAATTTTATTGGTCATAATGTAATTGTTGAAATGTACTGTACACTTTTCAGAAGTTCTGAAATATCTGACGTGTAGACAAGGCTAGGTTAGGTTAGGTTTGATTTATAAAAAGCCTGAAAAAGTAACAGTTTCTGTAAAAAAAACACGTTATGACTTGCGATGTTTATGACATAAATCACATTATGACCAAAAATAATTATGTCAGTCAATATATACCCGTTATAATTATTTACTGTTTTCAAAAGCTAACGTAATAAATATCTGCAAGATCTCCTAACACAGTATCTTTACTTAGCAACTAGTAAAATGGGGTGTTTACGTTGACTTCGTATCATTAAAATACTAACACTGGCTCGCCATAGATAGTCCTAGACTTTCTAACCGCCTGTCCAGCTCTCGATAATTGGACTTTCCCGGAGTAATTGATTCTTGGTAATGTGTATGTGGTACGCGGATAGAAATACAAGTACTTAATCAGGGCGTTGGTGGTTTTAACAAATGCAAGTTTGCAATTTAGATGTAGGTTGTTGCAGTTGTTTTAATTGCATTGAAAGTGTAAACAAACGCGCTGTCCGTTAGTGTGCAGTTTTGATGCGTTATGCCATACATACTACTTTTCTATACCTAATTCATATCATAAGTTTTATAAAGCTACAATTTACAATTTTACAGGGCTAAACTGGCAACACTGCTCAAATGGCTGGTCGTCATTGGTCGAGGTTGTGTCAAATGGAAATTTGTAACCTGTAAATTGTAAAGCTTTATAAAACAGGCCCCAGACACTCCACGGTTTACGGGATCCGTACCCAAAGGGTACTAACGGAACCCTATCACTAAGACTCCGCTGATACCCGCAATATTTTTTTACTTTATTTTTTACATTTACCGCACCTTGTAATTTTACCTTTTTTTTTTTCAATTCTTAGCTTGAAGAAATCCCTTAAGGAGATAAGTTCGCCTTTGTGCTTGTTCTTTTATGTTACCTGTGTTTTGTATTTTTAATTTTATTCTTGTACAATAATTGTTATTGTCATTGGCTTGGCAGTCTGAATAGGAACTTTAAGTTGTGCCTTTTGGCGTATGAAACTTACTTACTAACTAATAATCTTAATTTACTTTCCCTAAGTTATACAATATTTTCTATAAGCTCAGATTTACTCGACATATCTATTGGAATACCCACAATACTAATTACCGGGATTAATTCCCGGACAAAGCCGTGCGTAAATCTTAGTTTAACAATGACCCATAAATCCCGGGAATAGATTAGCGTTGTCGTCGAAATTAGCCCGGCAAAACTGTCCCGGGTGTTTCCCGATTTCTATTACACATTTGTGAATATTATGTGGGAATAATAATTTATGGATAGCATACTTAATATGTTTAGAAATACTTTTTTATTATTATTATTGACGGGACATACATATTATATGAGTAATTTTTATCCCGGGAAATCGAACAGTTTCTATGGTCTGTTCATTCTTACTTGTCTTATATAGTAAACAACTTTCTAACCTCAAAATGAACCTTTTTTGGCTAAAACAGCTCTTTTATCGTAAATAAAGTAAACCGAGTTAACATTTTGGACATCGCTTGGCCAATGTATTGTCTGTGATTACTTTATTTTGTTTAAAATAGCTGTTTTAGCCAAAAAAGGTTCATTTTGAGGTTAGAAAGTTGTTTACTATATGAGACAAGTAAGAATGAACAGACCTTAAGGTTGTATTCGACCAGAGTGGAATAAGGTCTTATACCTAGATTAAACGCCGAATTTGTATAGATAGACTAACTAATCTCAGAGTAAGTCTTATTCCAAGTTTGGTGAAATGCGGCCTAAGAGACTAGTAAGATACGACTCCTATATATGTGTATGTGTATGTGTGTATGTAAACAATTTATTTATTAGAAACGAAAGAGATAATAATTTTAAAATAGACAAATATTATATGATATTATATTATATTTTATTTTCATTATTTCCTTATCAGCACCAACCTTAAATTGTTTCTGTTTGGCCCATTGGTTGACTGGTAGAAAATGCCTTAAGGCATTAAGTCCGCCATTTGTAGCTACTTTGTGTATTGTGCAATAAAGTTTAAATAAATAAATAAATAATAAAAATGTACAAAGGCAAGGGATCTGTCATTTTCAATTTGTTTTAATATTTCATATTCCATGTTTATTATCATGTCATGGGAGGTACCAAAAAAAAAGTGTTTATTTTATAAAATTATCGACGTAATTAAAATGTATAACTATGCACAAATTACACCTTCGTTTTGTAAGTATCAAGAGTCGGACAAAAGAGACAGACGGACAGACGGACATGACGAAACTATAAAGGTACCTTGTTGACTACGGAACCCTAAAAGTTCCTTACTAACTCATTTTGATTGTTAATTAGCTAAATGTTTCACCGACGTATCTCACTATTAGTCACTATGACAAATAGTAGCTCTCGCTGTTAGTTGTTATTTATATAATAATATGTATACCTATACAGTTGGCCTTAATTACCACTTTCTCATAACGAATATAACTACATAAAATAAAAATGCTTTTCATACATGTACAGCGGCCTAACAAGCAGGTTATTTGATAATTATAACATTTATTAATTTAGCTGGAAGAGATAAGTTCACCTTTGTACATTAGTTTAATATTAAAATTGCATATTTTTTTTGTAATAAAGAGTTAACATACATACATTTATTAATGTCTTATTTTATTGTTCTTTTTATTTGAATTTCTTGAACTTACTACCAAATACTCAAGCCGGCAGTGTAAAAAATAAATAAATAAAATACAGGTTTGATCGATTTCATAAAACAATAGTTAATCAATAAACAAATATTAGGGGACAATCTCACACATATTCACCTCGTCCCAAACTTGACCACAGTACTTACTTATTTATAGAGAAATAGTACAGCCAAGGACTTTAAATGTTATGCCACTAAAGAACCCTGTCGCATAACGTTAATCATTCATTTAAGAGTAATTTCTGTCATGTGGTTTGACGCTGTCATTATGACAGGGTTCCATAGTGGCATAACAATTAAAGTCCTTGACTGTACTACTACTAACTAGGTGGTATTACTAGTTAACTGAAATTCCTACGCGTTTAGGGGTGTTATTTTTTTACGACGAAGTATTAACTTTAAAGCTTGTAGGCATGTAATGCTGAGTGAGGTATTCCATCGCATTGACTGAGCTGCTTCGTCGACGAAACATTCGATCAAATTAAAAAAAAACACGCACTTAAATGTTAATAACGATCTGAAATAACAACTTAGGCTCCCTGATTTAAAATTCAGCAAAATGCAACTAGGACGTTGGTAGCACAAAAACTGCACGAAAACTACATTTTGACAGCTAAATTACATTTTAAACGCACGTCTGCTTGATACTCAATACTCGCGTATCTTCGGACAGCGTTTAATCGATTATCAATTATTCACGAATAATTAATCAGAGTTCTGCATGTTAAAGCCGTAACGTTATAACGATAACTGTAAGGTATGAAAACAGTTATGCAGTTTACAGAGTTTCTAAGTTATAGTTTTGTTTTATGGCGTGGGGAAGGCAAACGAGCACTTTAGCCTCGTGATTGTAATTGGGATTTGAGACCCTAAAAGTGTGTCCGATTTGTGGTTCCGTGGCAGTGTCAGTAACGCATGTCAGTACCGGTAATGAGGACGGTATTTTGGTCATGTCACGATAAACTGTCCCGATGTGACCCATTCCGAGCGCATGATTTAAGCTGGGCATTCACGGACACGCCGTTTGTCTCAGCGGCAGATGGAGTGTATACAACTGGACGGGCGTAATATTTTGACTACATTTACGGGCTCTTCACGCCATAGTTTACGCTTCTTTACGTTTTAAGTGGTCGATTAGGTTGTTTCGACGATGAGTATCGATTCTGATGAAGAGGAATTATTATCTGTCGCTGCAGTTTGTCTGTATTTAAAACAGCGAAAGCCGAAGAGCGAGCATTTTTTATCCGCAAGTATTATACCACGAAAACGCGTCAAAGGTCTCATCACGGAGCGGAGCATAGAAAATGGCAGCCAGAGAACGCATTCACGATGACGCCATTTGGCTTGGCACGGTGGCGTTCTTCGAACAGCACAGTGGGTTGAAAGGTTAAGGTTAAGTTTAAGGTTAGGTCCGGTAAGACTTAACGCAGAAAAAAATATCGCAAAGTAGATAACAGACGGCCAAATCATATTTCCTGAACTATACATACATACATATTTTTTTTCGTTTTTTTTGTCTATGTTATTGTTGTAAATTGCTATTTTCTTCTTTTTCTCCTTTAAATGCTCACTAATGATTGGAATTAACGGGTTTTGGTCTCAGACAGACATAAGAAATTAAAACTTTATAAAGCCGCCATTTTGGCATCGGTATTTTTAATGAAAATACCTAGTAGCACTTGCTAAGATGAGTTTAACGATAGCACGTTCGTTAAAATTTTAATTCCATTCAACCTTTACGAGGGAACATAGAGCCATACATACACGCAATTTAAAAACATTTCTTGTCAATAAAAACGAAACAAAAGGTAAACTTTCGCCTCAGCTAGGACAATTGACTGTTTTCATTCAGTTGTTTGACCAAAGAGATTTCTTGCAGAAACGGAGAAACTTTCGCCCAAACAAAAGAATGACTATTCCCAGGGAAATTTCCGTTTATTTGTACGACTTTATTTGGCAGCATTTGTTTTGAATCACGAACTTATTAGGGTTCCTTAGGCGGTATTATGTAAAGGTTTTTATGGTCTAAGATCCGAATAGGAGAAGATTTGCACCGGGCTGTTTATTCGATGAAAAGTATTTTATATCAAATTTAATACGCTTAATAATATGTGGCGAATAGGTAGGCTTAAAAATTTCAGTCCAGTACTTATATCATTAAAAAAGTAATTAAAAATGAACTTTTTTTTAAATTTGCAAATGTTTCTTTAATAGACAAATTACATACTAATCGAAAGTATGAAGTCTATAGAATATGCAAACGTTAGGTTTGGTGCAAATTACTAGTACCGACTTACCTGTTTATACCTGCCTACCCAAGAGTTTGACGGGTTTTTTTTTTACAATTTAACGTTTGCATATTCTATAGGCATTAAACAAGCTATTGTAATTAAAAAAAAAAAAAAAAAAAAATTTTCATTAATTATATACTGGACTGAAATTTTTCAGCCTACCTATTCGCTATATATTACTTAGCGTATTAAATTTGGTATAAAATACTTTTTATCGAATAAACAGCCCGGTGCAAATCGTCTCCTATTCGGATCTCCTACTATTAAGACTACACCGCGTAGCTAGGTACTCGTTTAAAAATATTACCGCATAATTTTAATAAAACTAATACTGTTTAGTTTCTCAACATGTTAGTAATCGTAAGATTAAAATATAAAAATTAAAGTTTCTAAATCTCAAGTTTTATGGCTTAATCATAATTATCAATTATCTCTGAAAATCTCCTTCGGTTTTTGTACTTCTCTCTCACTCGCTCTTACGCGTATATGAGTGTCACCGAACGAGTGAGATTTTTCAAGTTCTCTTACACAGTATACCAGAAAAAAAACCTGTAATAAGGTCGCCACTAATATTTTTTTATCTGTGTTTCGTGATTGCAATAGAAATGACAGTTCATATAATTTCCGCACATGGCGAGGTTTTTTATTCTTCTGGCCAGGCTTTACTTAAAATTGTACTTGCTGTCCGTATTTGTGTAAAATGTACTTTTTATATTAAATGTTATGTATGACTTTTAGTTTTGAGTTTACCATTAGGTGGCCTGGGCCTCTATTCTTCAGGATAAAGCCATAATTGCCTTTGAAATGATTTACATGACAGTAATGGCAGCACAGTTAAAAAAATCACGATAGCATGTCAAAGGCAGTATGGTTATCCCCATCATCATCATGTCAGCCGAAAGACGTGCGTCCACTGCTGGACATAGGCCTCCCCCAAGGCTCTCCACTCAGACCGGTCTTGTGCTTTTCGCATCCACCGCGTTCCCGCGATCTTTACTAGGTCGTCACTCCATCTTGTTGGAGGCCTACCTACAGCTCATCTCCCGGTCCGCGGACGCCACTCAAGAACCTTCTGACCCCATCGGCCATCAGTCCTGCGAACAATATGCCCCGCCCACTGCCACTTAAGATTGGCTATTCTTCGGGCTATGTCGGTAACCTGAGTTCTACTGCGGATATCATCATTTCTGATTCTATCACGTAGAGAAACCCCGAGCATAGCCCTCTCCATAGCCCTCTGAGTGACTTTGAGCTTCCTTATAAGGCCCAGTGTTAGCGCCCACGTCTCAGATCCGTAAATCATCACTGGCAACACACACTGGTCAAAGACTTTTGACTTCAAACACTGCGGAAATTTGGACGAAAAGGTGCTGCGAAGCTTCCGGAATGCTGCCCAGCTGAGTCGAATTCGACGAGTGACCTCTTTCTCAAAGTTGGACCTATCTAACTAATATGGTTATACCTTGTAAAAAAACCACGAGTGATTTTTTCCCTTCTTCATGCCGTAAAGTTAACCTGGGGCACTAATATGGCTGCGTTTATCGCGTGACAAAGTTTAGATAACGCATCGGTCACTTTCTGACACGTAAATAAGTACGAGAGTGACGGATGCTTTATCCACATTTGACACGCGATATAGACGCAGCCATATTACGCCCGCTGGTCACAGCAGGTGGCCGCCGAGGCAAAAAAAGCAACGGAACCCTTTCACCTAAAACGACAGGCACTTATCCGCGTTTTCCCACAAAGGTTAACACAAAGCGTTCCGCCATTGTTTTCTAAATAATTGTTTGTTAAATGTAGAGGAATAAAGTAAACGGGAGCCGCTTTTACAAGTCTCGATAACAGGGGCGATTTAATCGACAAAGATTTGTCGTTAATTTATACCCATTCGAGACTTGTAGCAATTGAGCATGGTTTTATCTATTCCCTTATATTACAAACGTAAAAGTGTCTTTGTTTGAGTATTTCGAGACTCATTTACCGTGATTTGGTGCAGATATGCTCCTTATTCATAAGCGTACAATAAACCTATTTTAGTTAGTATGCTTTGTCACGTACTGTCAAATCCAAACATGTTTTAAGTACACACAAAAGACATGGGTTGAGGGCACCAATGATGGACACTTTCAGCTGACAGGCACCAGTAATGGACACTTCACTCTTAATTCAAAGGGGTTTTCAAAATTCATAAAAGTGGTATATTATGATAGAATTATTAAAAATAAACATATTTTTCTCAAAAATGTATGAAAATGTTGACATTACTATCTACATATTGAGACGCGAAGGACATAGTTTACTGACAGATCTCAAATTAAAAAAAAAAAAACATTGCGTGCTCGCTTTACAAGCCCGCAATGTTGCATACAAATTCCATTACTATCTAGCTTGTAACTTTTTAAAAAGTGAAAAAGCCCATAATAAAATGAGGGCACAAGTCTTATACATACAAATTTTATTTGAAACATAACTTTTTTATCTGTGACTGGAATAGCTTATGTTTTTTTTTAAAACAAAGCTTGCGATTTTCCTTGTAATAATCAAAAAGGCGGTAAAGAATGATAGTTTTTTTACATGAAGTTTGTTTGTATGCAATTAAAAAAATGAGTTCAAGCGATGAAGATTTTACTCCAACACAAAAAAAAACATGCCATTTTTGAGAAAAGCACTATATTTGCCTCGGCAGGAACAGCAATTGCGGGCTTCGTATTTTTAAACGGACTCGCAAGCTCGTCCGTTTAGAACAATACTCGGCCCGCAATTGCCTACTTCCATGCCTAGGCAATAATGTACTATTGTTATCTAATGTAATACTCTTAAGTGCATCGGAGCCGAGGTATTTAAATATTCAGAGGTACTTGGGCGTACTTTAGTACCAAAAACTGAAAAATTAAATCTTTAATATCTCCGCTCCGATATTATTTAACGCCATTATATATATGTATGTGTATTTAGAGGTAATCTAAATAATTATGTAACAATAATCCGTGGCCGCTGAAAAAAAAAAATACCTTTTTCTTCATACAAACTTACCCAATGCCATTTCCTACGGTCCTGAATTGATTGTTGCAAAACAAATGAATACCTAACCCTTATCTTCTGTAAAATAAGAATTAAGTTTTCATTATTGGTACCTTTTCCATTACTGGTTCCACTACCTTAGTTTAAAGCCCGAACGCGGATATAATGGTACATTATCGATCAACAATCTGATTAGGGAGAAATGATCACATTCATCATACACGTCCGGCAGCATCGCCTCCTTTCATCGGTAAAAAGTGGTAGAAGTGGTAAAAAGTGGTAGCAAGTCAAAGTAGACTGGCCATGTAGGCTGCTTTACATGTGCGTAAGTTATTTACGAACGAGGCGTTCATGTGTGAAGAACGTTAGCGTATTACGTTAATTTATTGCCTTGGTGACTAAAAACGTTGATGATATGAAGATTCTAACGACGTCCTCGGTCGATGACGCGCTTAGGCGTCAGAGATGTTACTTAGCTTATAAACTACAAGTATATTTTATGCTTATAAGCAATGATATAATATAAAAAGAGGTAGTTATGTTACCTATACAGTATTCCGCGTGTAAAAATGGCCCGGCTTACGCACACATAATCAGTAAATATTGCAATTACACAATATAAATGACAAGTGAAAGCAGGATGGTATGCTAATTTCCGGGAGCGAAACAAAACGAGTGTATGTTGCTCTGCAGACTAGTTCACGGTTCCGTTGACGGCGCAAGACTAAGTAAAGGTGTACCAATTGGCTTGGTTTTAGGGTGCCACTATCGAAGAGCGTATAACATATCTACCTCTTTTTACTATATTATATCATTACTTATAAGTATGCAAGTAATTTCACCGGTTTTTGAATCCCTTCACCGTAACACAACAATGCGAACACTGCTGTTTGGCGGTACCTAAGTCAAAGGATAAGATGGTGGTAGAGAATAAGGTAAATAAATAAGCAAGTACTTTTTTTAGGGTTCCGTACTCAAAGGGTAAAAACGGAACCCTATTACTAAGACTTTACTGTCCGTTCGTCCGTCTGTCAATCTGTCTGTCACCAGGCTGTATCTCATGAACCGTGATATAGACAGTTGAAATTTTTACAGATGATTTAACTATTTCTGTTGCCGCTATAACAACAAATACTAGTAAACCGAATAAAATAAATATTTAAGGGGGCTCCCTTACACCAAACGTGTTTTATTTTGCCGTTTTTTGCTCTATATTAATAACGGCAACAGGTACGCTTGAAATATTCACAGAATATGAATTTGTATATTCGCTTTAAAAATAAATAATAAAATAAAAATAAAATAAATATTTAAGGAGGGCTCCCATACAACGAACGTGATTTTTTTGCCGTGTTTTGCTCGATAATGGTACGGAACCCTTCGTGCGCGAGTCCGACTCGCACTTGGCTGGTTTTTTTATTTATGTCATGCAGAAGGCAAACGACCATGTAAGGTAAGTAGCACCTGTGACCCATTGACATTATGCAATCCCAAGACTACAATCTTAAGACCGCAATCATGAGACCGCAATCTTGAGACCGCAATCTTAAGATCGCAATTGCGTTGCTAACCCTGAAGACAAAGATGGAAGCGTCTATGCTAGTAATTTCACTGGTTGTCTTATCCTCACACCAGAACACAAAAATGCGAACACAGCTGCTTGGCGGTATGTTAAACGATTATATGATAGCGATCCGGACGAACGTGCACAAGGTTTTACCACCACCAAACGAGCGAATGCTCTAGCTAGAAGATGTTTTGTCTTTATTTTCACAAAGAAAGCGTGCATGACTCGATGTATGAACGTGGAAGAAGCGAAAGACATTTGTCAGGATCGTAGCAGTTGGAAAGAAGTGGTCTCTGAAAACGAAAGATATAATGCAATAGAATTCTTGATCGCTCGCATGGTCTAAACCCACCGTAAGATAGATAATTAACCAGTCAGATACAATGTTATGGCACACAACATTACATCAAAATCTAACCTGTGTTTGTAACGTGAAATAGCACAGGAACTGACTACTTAAAATTACAAAAGCAACAAATAACTCAGTATAAATCACTCAACGAATCCATTACGCGAGGAGGTAAAAAAGGCGGAAGATTAAACAAACGAATGGGTATTTTTTATGCGCTTATTCCGTTTAGGGAAGTGAACGGTATTACGACTGATGAAGTAGAAAAATGATTAATCTTTACCGCATTGCTGTAATCCTAGTACTAGCTGATGATTCCTGCTAAGGTTAAGCCTTCCAAATACAATGTAAGTATTAGTATTTTATGCAACTGAAGCATAATGAGAGGCCTTAAAATACGAGTGTGGTTTTATGAAACGAGCGTCAGCGAGTTTCATAATAGGAACACACGAGTGTTTTAAGGCCTAATTATGTACAGTTGCATACACTACTTTATCTACACACATTATCATAAGTACTCTAAGATGGGTTCAGAAGCCGACGACTTGACGACAAAAATGGCGTCAAAACAAATTTGTGCTGTGTCAGTGTCACGAATATGAAGGGTTTTTTTTTTTAATTCATAGACAAACGAATGAAGTCCCTAGTCTTACGTCGCTCGAGATCAAATGTTGTGCTGTTTATACTTAAAAACATACTGAATTGACGTTTCGTATCGATAACAGTTTTAATATCTATGGATACTAGAAAAGAGACCCTCTTGAGTTTTGACAGCTGTTCCAAATTTAAACTCATGACCTTAGAAAAATTTATACTGTAATAACATTACAGTACAGATTTTACCTAACTACCACAGATAAGAAAGTTCTCATAGTAAAATTGGTTGTAATAATGCTGGTAATTTCCTACGGTTTCTGAACGCATAATAGAGGGCTTATGATATGTGTTGATAAAGGTTCTTTATAAAACACCTATGTCAGAAATCAGGTAAAATATTAAAATGAGACTGTAACTAAAGTACATCACAAAAGAATCATCTTCGAAAACAAATGAATTAAATATCAGGGGCAACCTTACACAAAGGGCATTGGGTAATTTGTTTGAAGAATATTGTCATTTTTTTTTTCAGCTGCCACGGATGATTTTTACATAGTTATTTAGAGGACCTCTAAATACACATAGATATATATAATTAATGGCGGTAAATAATATCGGAGCGGAGATTTTAAAGATTTAAGTATTCAGTTATTAGTACAAAAGTACGCCCAAGTATGAATATTTAAATATCTCGGCTCCGATGCACTTTAGAGTATTACATTACGTAACAAAATATGTTTATTTTTAATAATTCTATCATAATTTACCACTTTTATGAATGGCCGCTCACCTTGAAAATATATGAATTTTACAAATGACAACACTTTTACCCAAACCCCTTTACGTAACTCTACTGTGCACATCAACATTCAACTAAGAGCTCTTGTCGGGTGGAGTAATTGCCACGTTTCTCTGTTCTCTACCAGCTTATTCACCTCTTGATACGACACGATATTGGCATTCTGTCTTAATTGACTGGAATTAGTAAGCCTTTGTCTTCTCTTCCTGTTTTTCCCACAACTTTGCCCTTTAAGATGTTCAAAAAGAAACTGTCTACTGTATCAGGTGTCCCATTATCTTTCCTCTACTACATTCTATACTTTCTAGAATAAAGTCTTCTCTCTTTTACCATCTTCAAAACCTCTCTGTACTAGGTACTAGACAACGATAAACATACGTATATACACTATCTAGAGAAATACTTTATCATCATCATTTCAGCCGAAAGAGAGACGTTATGAACTCAAGTTGTTAGAATTGTCAAACAAATTGTTATATAATATCACTGTGACAAAATTATTTTATTCTATTTATTTATTTGTTTAGGATTGTTAACAGTGTATACATTGCTTATTGGTAAATAATAATACATGTTCTAGGTTGAAATCTAAATGCTACACTATTTACAGACAACCACAGCATGCAATAGGTTGTTTTAGAGAAAACACAAAAAAAAGAGATATACATCGGTACTCAGCACTTCAAGATACTAAGCACCCGTAAGAGTGAACAAAAATTAAAATTTAAACGCTTTCTTAGTGAATTTTATATACTAAACATAACTGCTAAAAGACCAGCGAAACCTTGAATTTGGTCAGAGGATCGCCAAAAATATAATTATTTTTCTTTCTTACAAAGTTTTTGTTTGTCAAAGGAGTTGTATAGAGTTATTATCCTATTCAGAGGAGAAAACTTGCCCACATTGGTTTCTGACGACTTTAAACAGAACAAGGAGAATTTGTAAGGTCTAGGTATTCTGCCTGAGGGCGCACGAATTCGAATAGATGAGAGCAAAATCGGAGCGTCCAGGGTGCTGTTAACAAGTTATAGAAGAAAACGGTCGTGTTTCCTTCTGCGGTCGGCAAGCGACGACATACTTATTAAAATAATGCAGTCTGTTGTTGTAAGATCGTAGTTTCTTTGCGAGATTTGCGTTATATATACTCGTAAGGTGCCATAAAAATCTCTTTTGTACACTCTCGATGCGCTTAATGTAAATGTCGTAGAACGGGTTCCAGACAGTACTGGCATATTCTTTGTTTGTGGTTTTTTTAATTCCTTACAGGAGCGTAATGTAAGGCCTAGGGATTTAAAAGCACGATTAACTATATTATTGACGTGAATATTAAATTTAGGCTCCCCGTCAATGGTGATTACTAAATCTTTGATGTGATTAACTTCAGCTAGCGCGGTTTGATTCAATGAATAGCTTCTTTTGAGGGCAGTTTTGTTACTAGAAAAGCACATTACGAAGCATTTATCGGTATTCAGTGACATACTGTTAATTATGCACCAATTACAGAGCCTGTCCAAGTCAGATTGTAGTAGTTTGACATCAAGAGCGGAGAAGCTCTGGCGGGGTAGTTTGAGGTCATCAGCAAATAGATAAAATGAGGAGTGCAGAAAACATTCCACTATCGTTAATGAAGGTATTGAATAAAATCGGCCCCAAATGTGAGCCCTGGGGGACTCCTGACAGTGCGGAGTAAGGTTGTGATTGGTATCCATTTACAACCACTGTGCAAAAAAGTCCGACAAGATATGACCAAGACCAACCACCATTACATGGTCGTTCAGGGTTCCAATGGGCTTATAGTACATAATATACTCAATTGACGACGTTTTAGCCTAGTTGGTAGTGAACCTGTCTACGAAGCGGCGGTCCTGGGTTCAATTCCCGGTATGGGCAAATATTTATGATGATAGCGAGTATTTATTTCTTCTCCTGGATGTGTTCTATGTATTTATATATGTATGTTTATCGTTGCCTAGCACCCATAGTACAAGCCTAGAGCTTAGTTTGGGACTAGGTCAATTTGCGTGACATTAGCGGGCTTTACCCGGTAAAGATCGGACCGCGGGAAGCACCACGTGCCATTCCACGCGCTAGTCCGAACCGTAGGTTTCTTACTATTTTAGTATTACAGTTGCATTTACACGTACACGGTTCGGAGCGTAGATTGGAATGGCTCTTGGCGTTTCCCGCAGTCCAAACTGTTCGTGTGCAGGCCGCTAATGTCTCTTGATATTTATTTAATTTTCTTATTCTGTTTTGAGGTTAAGAAATCTAACTAGGTATTCTATTATGAATGTGGAAGTGTTTTCTAAATCTGTTTAGTTCCCAGTACGTTTTTTTTGTTACAAGCAATTAATTAGGTAGTCTATAGACTATTCAAGTCTATTACTTTTTGTTTGATCATGTCACTGTACCGTGAAATGTGTTTCTATTGTGAAAACTAAGCTTAGAAAATTCAAAACAATTGAATTTTAACAACAATAAACATGAGTGTTAACTGTTTGATATTGACAATGAGTAAGTTAATTTAATAATTGTATAGCTCCATTCATGAGAGCTACTATGAATTAAATGAATGAATGACAGCCACGTGTGTAGAATAAATATTATTGTTAGATAGATCTTTTTTTGTGGCATATATCATTTGTGTTGCTACTAATATTTTGCCAATTTCAGGTTTAAGTAACACGTTTTTATGGAATACTAGCTTCTGCCCGCGACTTCGTCCGCGTAGATTTCGATGATCGTTCCCTCGGGAACTTTAAAATTTTGCTTATGTTAATCCAGGATGATATCTCCATTTCAAATTTCATCCAAATCCGTCCAGCCGTTGCAGCGTGAAGGAGTAACAAATTAACACACACAAAATTTCGCATTTGTAATATTATTATGGATCGATGGATGGATAATTAAATATAAGTCCTGGGGTGTTATTCTACTTCGGTTTTACTCCTATTGCAATCTTATTATTTATGATCGGCGACCGGTAGCAATTTTTCGATAAAAGTATAACATGGATATGATTCTATTTAAATTTCGGGCACAATTTATAATATTAAAATTGTATCCCACTAGGGATTATTGTATTGTGAACGTGGTGATAGCTGTTATTAACTTGACAGTAATGGCTGTTGGGTCATAAATAATGATCGGGGACCGGTACCATTTTATGCCACTTTAACGTCAAATGTAATGACTAATATGGATAAGTCTGTGTTGTAGTTTGATTATTGTCAATCGATTTCTTTTAACATTGAGGATTGATTTATACAAAGAGAAAAAACCTTTGTACATCAACAGATGAGAGAGCTGCGTAGTTATAAACCGATATTTCATCGTTTAAGACATGTTAAAACCTCGATAGTAAAACTGCATACATTTTTAATTTATAAATTGTGCACGAAGTTTAAATATAATCATATCCATGTTATACTTTCATTGAAAAATTGCTACCGATTGCGATCATTACTCATAAATAATACGATTGCAATAGGAGTAAAACCAAAGTAGAATAACACCCTAGTATTTATATTATCTATCCATCCATAATAAAATAATAAATGCGAAAGTAACTCTATCTCTGTCTGTTACGCTTTCACAGCTAAACTGCGGAACCGATTTCGACAAAATTCGGTATAAATTTAGCTTGAGTCCCGGTAAAGAAAAATGTATACTTTTGATTTCGGATAATTGAATTGCTCCCGAGGGAATAGTGATAACTGACTTTACGAGGACGGAGCTGCAGGCAACAGGGTGTATAAGTTTTTTTTAGTTTAGTTTATTTAATCATCAATGTAATATTACAATAAAAATTGCATTGCATGTGAAAACACGACATTACATTGATATCGTCAACATAAATACTAATAATCAAAGAATACAAAAATAACACTCAATAATAGCCGTGTGGTTGCCGGCTTAGAATAGTGCCACTCCATGCCTTCCCGTGGATGTCGTAAGAGACGACTAAGGGAATAAAGGCTTGTAGTACTGTTAGGCGATGGGCTTGCAACCTGTCACTAATACGCTGGTAAACATCTTAGCCTGATTATGCAAAATGTGGTTACAGAAGCTTTTAGAGTTGTTGGCAATTCTGTAGCTCTGCCTACCCCAAACTGGGAATAAAGGCGTGAGTTTATGTATGTATGTATGTACACTCAATAATTAAAACAACAACAATTCAACATCTAATAAATAGTCATTTATCCGATGTCAATGTACAAATGTTCATAAATGGCAATAATATAATAATTTTATTATTTCAGTTCCATAATATGTTCATCCTCGGATACTGCCCTCATTTGAAAAAAGGGCGTATGTCTCATTGAATCGCGAAAGTATTAGTGACCTTATTTCTTAAGAAAGGGGGTTCAATTTGCTTTGACTGTCGAATTGCGCATGCATTTTTGTTAAGAAGGCCGGAACGGATTATGGAATATGGATTATAAAAGGTTACTAAAGGTTACTAAAGGTTACTAAAGGTTATTAAAGGTTACTAAAGGTTACTAAAGGTTACTAAAGGTTACTAAATCTCACCCATTGTCACAGAAATTTGACGTTAACCGTATGTCATGGCTTCATGATCGCTAAACAATTAACCCTCTTAGAATGTCACTTTGCTATTGTTTATGTGTATAGATTATTTGCATAGTAAAAAAATATACCTACTAAACATCCATATTGTTTACAAAATAGGTTAGTGTAACAACAGCCGCGTTGATCAACAACGTGTTAATTGTCCGCCGCGCATGCGCTGGTATTGGACAAATTTAATATTCAACGACTTTCCACGTAGCCGTGGTACAAGACACGAGAGGTGAGGGGAACGCGGTTTCATACAAACTTGGATTGGAACTAAACGAGATGATATATAAGGTATAACCAAAGAAAAGGTCGTAAGTTGTATGCGAACCAAACAATACGTCAATTAAAAAAAACTGTGATTATAATTTACTTATCAACGCATTTTTTTTTTAAAGAAAGAAATAAAGGAAATAAATTTAGAGACAAAAACTACACGGCTTACAATAAACAAATAATTAAAACCAATTTAAATCTAATTAGTTATGAGTATGAGGTAAAACGGAGGATTTCGTCTGTTTTTTTTTGTGTAATATATAAAATTAAAAATGATGAAAATTATTAATGTATAGGATATAATTATTTAAATTTTTATTTAAATTTCGTCGTTAAGTCAACGGAAACTCCCTATTATTCGTAGATATTTCATCGTTTTTTACCCGACTGCCGGAGGATATTGTGTTTCACAGCCTATATATGTATGTTAGTTCCTTTGTGGTGTTCTATCTAGAAACTAAACGCGTGGACCGATTTTGATGATTCTTATGTTAATCGATTTGTCTTAATCAGCAGGCCTTTCGCGTAAATCACTCGTAATCGCGATCGGCTTCAAAACAAACCAATTGGTTTCATTTTGTATGCAGACAAGCCTTCGATTTTCAAAATGAAAACAATTGTGATTGCGAGTGTTTTACGCGAAAGGCCTGCTGGTGAGTGTCACTAAAGATATGACAGTAATTTATATTTATAATGGCAGCAACTGGACGCCATTATTGTAAAAAAGAAAAAAAAAAGTCGACGATCTATGACAAATGGGGTATAATTGAATAGGTATTTAAAACTGATCTTTAGGTTTTTTAATCATTTTTCATTTTGAATGATAATTTAGGAATATAACGATTTGAAGTTGGTTAGTAACAACAGTCGGGTTTTATAAAGCTTGCTTTTTGTTGTTAAACATTTAGGTACTTGATTATGTGTTTAGAAATCGCTACCTCCTGTGATTGAGCCCAACGTTAGAAACCACTCGCTTGTGCAGCTATCATTACTTAATGTCAATGATGGCGGAAACCGCGGCTCGGGCCAGTGTTGGACTTGGGAATACCACTAGGAAGCGATATTGCTATTTTAGTGATTTAGTGAAAGCACGTTTAGATTAAATAATAATATATAATAATATCACGGGACGATCTCACACAAATTGACCTAGTCCCAAACTAAGCTCTAGGCTTGTACTATGGGTACTAGACAACGATATAAATACTTATATAGAGAAATATATACTTAAATACATAGAAAACATCCACGACTCAGAAACAAATACTCGTGCTCATCACACAAATATTTGCCCATACCGGGAATCGAACCCGGAACCGCTAGCTTCGTAGGCAGGGTCACTACCAAATAGGCCAGCGCGTCGTCGATTAAAAACGTAAGAGAAAAAAATATGGAAAGCAAGCAAGGGAGAAATTGTTTTATAAGGGCCACTTGCACCAAAAATTTAACATTAGGTTAGGGCATTTGTCCCACCGCCAGCGCGAAAGCGATTAGCGATCGACTATTTTCTCGCTCAAGAAACGAACAAAAGATATAGATCTCATGTCAATAAAAGAGACACGTATATTAATTTGGTCGCTGGCTGTTCACACTGCCGGCGGGAACTCTTTCCACTAGTTTGTCGAAACCAAAAATATAGATCCCGTGTCAATAAAAGAGACACAAATATTAATAGTTTATCGCTGGCTATACTCGCTCATCGTCGGCGGTGTGCCTTAGATACTAACTCGAGTTAAAATGACAGTTTTTGTATGAATCGGACGTTTACTAACCCGAGTTAGGGCGACTTGCACAGAAAATTTAACACTGGGTTACGACACTAACCCGAGGCAATAAACGTCAGATTCATACGAAAAATGTCATTTTAACTCGAGTTAGTGTCTTAACCCCGGGTTAAATTTTCTGTGCAAGTGGCCCTTATTGCCACTTGCACAGAAAATTTAACCCTGGGTTAAGACACTAACTCGAGTTAAAATGACAGTTTTCGTATGAATCTGACGTTTATTAACCCGGGTTAGTGTCGTAACCCAGTGTTAAATTTTCTGTGCAAGTGGCCCTTAGTGTGTTAACCCAGAGTTAATTTTTTGGTTCAAGCGGCCCTTAGTTTAATAGAAGAATGGTAGCCTATCTCTATCTCTCTATCTTCTTATTGATCTATATATAAAATCATTTCTTTACTGACTGAGTGACAAACTCAAGGGTTGTTCTATGGGTATTATATAAAAATAAATGTATGTATGCATATCAAATCAAATCAAATCAATTTCATTTCAGACAATGTACGTACAGTCCATACTTACACTAACAAGAACACTAAAATAACATAAACTAAACTAAAATTGAAGTTAGAAATTGCAATGAGAATGTCAAATTAATAAAATTAAATCAATAAAATATACAATTCGCTTAAATCAAATTCATCCAGTATAAATACACTTCGTGTTTAAATGTATCATGCGGCAGTGATTTAGATACAAACCATCAAACCTGTCAGCAATCAGGCCCAGGACGCTACATACACATATCGCACACACTACACACACACACACACACACACACACACACACACACACACACACACACACACACACACACACACACACACACACACACACACACACTACATACATCACACTATATACATTATACAGAAAAAATACTTAAATGAGTCACTCTCATCACTCATCACATACAAAATGGGTACTAAATAAACGAAAAACACTGCTAAGCAGCAGTGTTCGTATTGTTGTGTTCCGGTGTGGGGATAAGACAACCTATCTATCTAAGGATTGCACTCTTGAGATTGTAGTCTGGAGATTCCAAATGTCTATGCGTCTCAGATCCCATCTTACCATCAGGTGGCCTGTGTGCTCGTGATTTTGTTATTTTCGTAGAGAGCATTGAGGCAAGAGGGCCTCTTTGCAATAAAACTAAAATAATGAGATCATCCTAGCAAAATGCGACTAATTTTATTAAATAAACCATTGAATCCAATTCAAATAATAAATATCTTAATATTGCCTTGTATTTTCATTTTAATAATTTAAAATCTTTTAGGATCGCTTGCAAGTAAATTTAACCCTAGGTTAACCACAAGTTAAATTATTCACAAATGTCAGATTCATATGGGAACTGTCAATTTTAACGAATTATCCTGTTAATCTAGGGTAAACCCGGGGTTAACATTTACGTGTAAACCGGCCTTAGTGTTGTTACTATGTGTAAACCTAAACCTACTCCATTACAGAAAAACATTTCAACTTTTCAAAACTACTTGTTTATAAGTCTTATGAGAACAGATTTGAAAGCAAAGTTCTCTCTCGTTGTTTAAAAAAACTTGATTTGTGTAATCATAACAGGCTTTTTATCATAAACTGTGGTTTCACCAAACTCGCCTTGGGCACGTTTTCAAATTTCCCTGAAAGCATTTTCAATTTATTTCTAGCGAAATAAACTTTGTTTTTATCTGAACGGCAGGTTAAACATTTTGGACAACTTTTTATTTTCTGTTTTGATTAGGTATTACGAAGTTTATAGTTCTAACATGAAAATTTCGCCTTATAAATATATAAAGAGAGGGGTATGCGAAGCTGATTGTATACCTTTGGCAGTCAGAGACGGGCCTATATCGTCTTCCATCGTTATTTTTAGTCATAATGTACATACATACATAATCTCACAGAACTAAAAAACATCTCTAAAAACTTGTTGATAATTCTATAACCACAATTTGCACAATTAGGCTAAGATGTTTACCAGCGTATTAGTGACAGGTTGCAAGCCCATCGCCTAACAATACTACAAGCCTTTATTCCCTTAGTCGTCTCTTACGACATCCACGGGAAGACATGGAGTGGCACTATTCTAACTCGGCAACCACACGAGGCTCGGCAACCACACGAGGCAAGTCATAATGTGTTATAATATAAATCCTAGTTAGCGCAAGTCATAGTAACGTATTATTTTAAGAAACTGTTACTCTTTCAAACATTTTATAAATCAAACGTAATCTAGCCTTATCTATAGGTTAGGTATTTAAGAAGTTTTGAAAAGTTTCGGTTCCAGCGATGCGCGATGTAAAATTTATAACTATTAATAATTATGTCAACTAAGACATTCCCGCCAAAAAAAGAAAACAACGGGCTCCCTGGTGCCCATTGCTCAAAGCGTAAGTATTAGTCTTATAATATTAGTGTTTTGTCTCGTAAATAAAACTACAAAATAAGACAAAACAAAAATATTATTAGACTAAGGGCCGAGTTCACCAATAATTAAACGGACGGTTAAGTCTTAATCAGTTGTTAATCAATACATTTGACACCCGTTAAATCGCTAATCGTCCGTTTCATTTTTGGTGAACTCTGCCCTTATACTTTTTGAGAACCGGGCCCCAGCGTCGCTATTGCCTAACGCACTCGCAATCGCGATCGGCTTCAAAGCGGAACAATTGTTTTCATGTTGTATGCAGACAAGCCTTCGATTTTCAAAATGAAAACGTTTGCGATTGCGAGTGCGTTGGGCAATAGCCCCTCTGGAGGACACCATAACGGTAGATACCGACGGTCAATCCAAATGGATTACATCGCACCTAAGGTAGAAGGCTGTAGAAGACCTAGGCTTACTTACTTCAGCCAAATAAGACGGAAGGCCAATGTCGTGTCGTATCAGGAGGTGAAAAAGCTGGCAGAGAACAGAGAGTGGCAATTCCTGGACCGACAAGAGCCTAGCTCTTAAAATAAATGATGATGAAGGTCTGCTTTAGCTGGCTAAAAGACCTAGAAATCCCGTAGCTGGACAACTTTTTCCTGGACTTCCACAACTCTGGTTAAGGATTATCATTGTTTTAAGCAATATTTAAAAAAAAACCGGCCAAGTGCGAGTCGGAATCATGCACGAAGCGTTCCGTCGTTATCTAACTATACAACATTAGATAGTATACCAGTTGCCGTTAAAACAGCAAAAAAATACGTTTGTTGTATTCCCATACAGCAAACGCAATATTTACGAGTATTTTATTCTATTTTTAGTATTTGTTTAGCGGCAACGGAAATACCTCATCGGTGAAAATTTCAACTGTCTAGCTATCACGGTTCATGAGATACAGCTTGGTGACAGACAGACAGACAGACGGACAGTGGCCTCTTAGTAATAGGTCCCCGTTTTTACCATTTGGGTACGAAACCCTAAAATTTACTAACTGTTAAGTTTCTTGCGGTGTTTCTTCTCAGCAGTGGTCTTTTCGTGGGAAGCGCTGGTAGATTTTTGACCTGTAAAAGTGCCCCTGCGGCCTATTCGACTGAATACCTAAACATTTTTCATCTTTCATATTCATCTTTAGCATCCTCTGGCCAATTCTTATAATTCCGACCTATTTTGTCGTAGTTAAATATTTTTTTCTGGATTTTAAACCTACAAACCATTGCTTTAAGCTGAAGGGCCCGAACCACTAGTTTACCTCATATTTAATACTTATAATTATGGCTTAGTAGTTTTTTTCTGTACAATTTAGACTCATCTCTGTCACGTCTAACTTTAACTGTTTAATTTTTACTTCCTCTCTTTGAACATAGCCCATCGTCAGTCACAAAACCTTTTAACAACGTTATGAAAACATAATACTTAATCGCAAATTAAACTCTCATTTATAGTAATAGGACTTACTATAGTTTGTAACATAAAAATACTTAGTACCTACTCGGCATATCCCCCGGCCATAATTAAGTCCGATAGCGTTCGTGACCATTTCAATAGTTTAAATTTAGAATCGAAATTTGAATTTCAAATCGCGTTCGATTCTAAACGGTTGTTGTCGTTTGACAGTTGAACCTGAACTATTCGGGTCGTTGCACTTTTAATGGCGTTTTACTTTTGTGATTTCAATGATTGAATTTGCAATGGGACTTGCATTTTTACGAGAATTCTTCATGTTATTGAGCTCTATACGCCAACCTTTTAATTAATCACACAAGTTTTCGTTGGAAATCTATTTTTTTTTCTTAAAAACGTTAAATTCAAGAACGCCTTCACTGTTTTAAGGCTGTCATGCCTTAAAGAATCTCAAGGTAAGTTCACAAGACCATTATTTTTGTTGATTAACATTAAAAAATAATTGTTATTAACTTAAGCGTCGATCATGAGAAAAAGGGATTTCTGACAGGCATAGAAATGTATTAGTATTTGAAAAAAAAACCTAAACTAAGACATAATTTTAAAATAAAAAAAGAAACAAGCTTGATAACTTTTACGGTGAGTTCTAGGACACGCATGGATAAAACCTCCGTCACTTTCTTACATGTATATCTATGTAAGTGCGAGTGTCGATTTTTTTATCCACATTTATCAAAAGCGATAAACGTAGCTGGAGAAGCGACTATTTAATTATTAACTTAAAATAAATTCATACCTTTTTAAGTACAAGCTTTTATTATAATTTGTACGTTGTATGTGTATGTTGGTAAGTTTTCCTCTTCAAAATTTACAAACCAATTTTGAATCAGTTCCCGTTAATGGAATGGGCTGAAATCAGGAACTCAAATGTAACCCCGATGACAATGCAATATTATGGTATCGAACAGCTGATCTGATGATGGAGTCGGAAGGTGGCGACAGGATCTCTGCTATACTTAACGTAGACCCCACCGTGTTGGGTGGTTGGGACTCATTAATTTGGTCTTGATAAGCAGGTAATGACTGCAAATAACAAAAAGCAAGCTTTCAAAAGCCGACTGTTGCTAACGAACTTTAAATCGTTATAAATCCTAAATGATCATTCAAAATAAAAAATGATGAGAGAAACCTAGAGATGATTTTTTAAATCCCTATTCAATGATACCCCACTTGTCGTACTTGGCTGACATTTTTTTTTATTTTGCACAATATGGCGTCTGGTTGCCGCCATATTGAATTTTGATTACTGTCATATCTTCACTCACCAGATTAAGACAAATCGATTGACATAAGAATCATCAAAATTGGACAACGGGTTTAGTTTTTATAGTGCCCCAAAGGAACAAACATACATACATAGGCTGTGAAACACATTACCCTCCTCCTTCGGCAGTCGGGTAAAAACAGTACAGTCGGCCCCAAAAACTTAACCCAAAAATGTTTTTTTTTGGCAGAATTATTTCTGAATAACTTTTTAAAAACCAAACGTGTCAAAAACCACACTAAACCCGGTATCATTAAAGCCGACATTAACATCTCAAACGGTACCCAGGTCGCGGCTTGGTTTACTTACTAACTGTCCATTATAAGGCAAATTAATTAGTTCCAAGTTGGATTCTGAAGAAAGTGACATTAAACGTGGAATAAACGCAGGAGTTCGCGTTTTATGCACGTCTCACGACTTACTTGATGGAAGGTGTAAAGAAGCCGTAATTGCAGGACGATTGCGGTATGATGTGTTGTTTCTCTAAATGTATACATCCTTGGCCAAAGGTGTTGAGCTCGCCACGTTTTCCTTTGAAGCTTATAAATAAAGCACTATTTTTCAATTTAAAAAATACACAAAGACGTAAATTATAAAGTGTATGAGCATGTGTAAATCGTTAGTAGATATCGTTTCGATAGCTATTTGCGTGTGAAAACTGAAGCTAGAAAAAGTCGGGTTTTACAATAAAATTATTAATTGTATTTTTTTCACGGAATTTACCTTAACGTCAATAAATATGACTTACTCTTTTCGATAGATAATACAACTTTCTATAATAATGGATATAAATGCACCTTTTAAAGGTTGACGATGCCACCTTTGGCCAAGGCTGTACATGCCTAGTATGTGCGTGTTAATGAATCTGTCACTTTCTGTTCTGTACGTAAGTGCGAGAGTGACGAATTATTTATCCACATTTATCCAAAGCGATGAACGTAGCTGGACATGCTAACTTTTTAAATATAATATACAACTTTTCTCTTAAAAATAACCTTTTTTAAGAGTTTCTATGTAACTTGCACTGATCGTATGTGTATAAGTTGTCCGCTTCAAATTTGCAAACCAATTGTGAACCAGGTCCCGTAAATTGAAATGGCTGAAATTTGGACCACATAATTATATACAGAGTGTCCCAAAACTCAACGATAATCCGCCAAGGGCTGATAGAGCAGCTAAAAAGCTATCGATTTAACTCCTATGTATGTTCAGCGATTTTTAGTCGTTTCGGAGATATTGATCATTTTAGTGATATTAGATATTTTAGCCAGCCGACGACCTCGTTCACACAATATAAGCATAAGTAGTCAAAATAATATATTTATATAATCGTAAAAAATACGAGTGAGCTTTTTTATGAATTTTCCCGTAAATCAATAAATATAGTTATAATAATGAAAAGCAAGCTTTAAAACCCCCACTTTATTTTATGAAACAGTCGTCGATAAATAATTAAAAAAAAAAAACATGGTCATGTAGTTCTGTCTGTTTTTTTTTTAAATTCTTTTTTCGATTTTTAATAATTAATGACATTAGATCTACATACTGGTCAAATAAATATTATTTTAGTAGTAGCTAAAAAATATATGTATGTAAAGTGCAAATGATGAAGCTGTAGTAAAATCTTGAAAATGTCCTAGAAACTTTGTTAATGAATGTAATTTTGTGAAAGTTGCCTTCTCTGTTTTTTTTTTCAAAAAGGAATTTTCTTTCAGGGTACATGACTTTTTAACTGCAAATGAGCTCAACTATTACCTTTCCTAAAATAGATCTATCAATATTACCCATCGGCTACTATATTGACGATTTTACGATACAAATAGGTACGTGCCTACTGGATCATAAAATTCATAACATAAGGCGTAGCCAAAATGCAAAAGTTGTTAACGTTTCTGTTTTCTATCGATTCGTAATGTATGGAGTTGGCATAAGCGGTCGAGCGATCTGTAGATCTAAGCTTAGGTACGCCAATCCGATGCATTTTGTCGATTTTCGAAAATCACTAACTTCATCGTTGTTTTTTTTTTCCAGCCAATCCTCTTTATCCGCCACCAGCACCACATCATCTTCATCATAGGATCTATAATATCTACCAACTATACAGGAAAATGATTAAAAAAGCGGCCAAGTGCGAGGCGGACTCGCCCATGAAGGGTTCCGTGAAAGGTAAATTGCGGTTTACGATTTATGACGTATTAAAAAAAACTACTTACTAGATCTCGTTCAAACCAATTTTCGGTGGAAGTTTGCATGGTAATGTACATCATATATTTTTTTTAGTTTTATCATTCTCTTATTTTAGAAGTTACAGGAGGGGGGACACGCATTTTACCACTTTGGAAGTGTCTCTCGCGCAAACTATTCAGTTTAGAAAAAAATGATATTAGAAACCTCAATATCATTTTTAAAGACCTATCCATAAAATTTTGTGTTTCAGTTCTAAGTATGGGGAACCCCCAAAATTTATTGTTTTTTTTCTATTTAAGTGTGAAAATCTTAATGCGGTTCACAGAATACATCTACTTACCAAGTTTCAACAGTATAGTTCTTATAGTTTCGGAAAAAAGTTGTTGTGACATACGGACGGACAGACAGACGAGACATGACGAATCCATAAGGGTTCCGTTTTTTGCCATTTGGCTACGGAACCCTAAAAATTGACTTGCAAAACTTCACACATTCTAACTCAGCCCACGACCACATTACCCCGTTCTCAACATTTTCTAAAGAATGTTGGAATTACTTGAAATCTCACGCAGATTAAAATATCGATTACGATCAATGCGATCGTTTCGATTGCATCTCGGAGCGGAACGTATCGGTCGACCACATGCTTGGGGAAATTTCTCGCCATCACGCTATGTGAAAATTCCATCATGTTTTTTTTTCATGGCCCATTAAAACTTCTTAGATGAAATTCATATTTAAAATGGAGTCTAACTTTTTTTTAAAGTTATAATTTTAAAATTATTTATTTTAATAATATAATGTTACTTACTAATAATTTTAATGTTTTACTGTTGATTCTATTGTCCGACAAAAAATTAAAGTTTCGTATGATTAAAATTAATTTTAGTTTCCATATATTAGTTCGACAACGTTTCGTTTGTTTTTTTTAATAAAATTAGATGATTTTGACTTGAAGAATACGTATTTTAAGGTTAGGTTACAATTGACCAACAAAATAACTACCGCGATGAGAAATACCTGTCATTAAAATATAAAAACCAAAAAATTATTACATTCTAAAATATTGTAACTGTAACAAAAGTAAAACAGGTACTCTGTGAATGGTCTGACATGCTCTTGACCAGTTAAAATTATATTTTAATGATCAATTAGACGGTACCTATACTTATGTAATTAGTACCAATAATGGAATTAAAAAAAAGCACAGGTATTTATAAATAAATAAATATAAATAAATATCAAGGGACGATCTCACACAAATTGACCTAGTCCCAAACTAAGCTCTAGGCTTGTACTATGGGTACTAGACAACGATATAAATACTTATATAGAGAAATATATACTTAAATACATAGAAAACATCCACGACTCGGGAACAAATACTCGTGCTCATCACACAAATATCTGCCCTTACCGGGATTTGAACCCAGGACCGCTAGCTTCGTAGGCAGGGTCACTACCAACTAGGCTAGCACGTCGTCCCATTTTCATAACATTATAACAGATTTAAAATACAATCATAATGTTTTTTACGTATTTGAAGGGTTTATACCTTATTAGGTTAAATTTATTCTTCTTTTTGTCTAAAAAAATAAATTTATAAACTTTTGAAGATTTTGTGTTTTTTTTTGACACTACTGAATATTCTACCCTTTATGGTCTTACCCTAAATACAAGACCAGAACATAGATGTCAAGGTCAATTTGTGTAACACTGTCCCGTTATACTATTTACTAACACGGCCTTGACAGGAGCGCGTGGAGCTAACCTGATATTATGCTTGTGTTTAGTGCAACGGTCAGCAACAGGCGGACCGCGGTCCGTTTGCGGACCGCGAAAGGTCGAACCTTGGACCGCCAAATATTGTAATGTATTGCATACCAAGTATAAATTAATACATAGATAAGGTATACTATAGTATACTATAGTATACTATAGTATAAGTATATATAGTATAAGGTATACTTTATTAATTGAAATAATATTTTTAAGCCACATAGAATCTAACTTAATACTTTTGTTTTTATCTGGACATCGTTGAAATTTTCCCACAGTATCCGGACCCCACCTAAAACTACTTGCCGACCCCTGGTTTATTGCATAAGAGAAAATACTCTTTTACCGGACTAATGTCCTCGCGTGTGATATCCATGAACTTATTTCTGAAATAAGTTTATAAGAGTGTCTATAAATAAGACATATACGCAGGAGAGAAAGCCATTAAGTACAATTAGAATTATTTACTAACACAATATTTTAATTTTATATTTCCCTATAATAATATAAGTATACATGTACGAGTATATCGTTGTCTAGTACCCATAGTACAAGCCTAGTTGTTAATTTGGGACTAGGTAGGTCAATTGGTGTGACATTGTCCCCTGATATTTATTTATTTATTTTATGACCAAGTGTCGATTATTGATTTTTTAACATTGATGATCAAAAAATCGTGTTGCGATACAATTATGAGGATATCTTTGGATTGTATAAAAACTTGGTCAATAATAACTATTTGTCGGCAAACTTATTTGTAGAATTAAAATCCTTGCATTTACTTATTAATTTTTGAAATTATTCTTCGTGTTCATAAACTACATTTTACTTATCTCAGGGCGTTCCAAGATGTTTGGAGAACATAGGATCTTAATTTTTATCAATCAATGACTATTTGAATTTTCAGACCGAGAACTGCCATTTTAAACACGTGCGTTTTAAATTATATACGGATTGGACGCTTATTTACCAAGTCCTAGTCTCATCGGATTATGATACTTACCCAATGTTAATATTAACCTCGTAAGGCCCAGTGTGCAAAAGAGTGTACATAATCAAGGCAATTAAATTTGAACTGTGTTGCAATGAGGATAAAGTTTATTTTCCTATTTTCAAAAACTGCAAATGGCATTATAGAACAAAGATAATTTAACTTTATTGCCTTAATAGTAGATTCAAAGTCCCACTCACAAAAAACGCCCTGTTTGTAATATGGTGGGCCTTACGAGGTTAAACACAGATCCGTGCCTAATATAAGCATAGATGAATTTGAAGGACGTGCTCATTAACGGTAACGAATGTAATTAACATGCAAACTTAACTGTCAAATTTTAAACTAAAAAAAAGAATACGCGAAATATATTAAATGCCTTAAAGCTTTTCAGCCTTTTAATTTATCCATGTAAAAAACTTATATATACATAATATAACGTACTACGCATTTAACACTCATACCTTTCAGAACTACCCCCAAAATCCGTTGACACTGGCACAAAACACAACACAACACAAAGCACTGCTATGATCTGAACGCGTGCACATTCTGCGCGTGACCTACAGAACTGATAGGAAAGATGCGCGCGCGCCGGTGCGCGGGCGACGATGCGCGGTAAGCATTCGAAAACGGAACAGTGCTGCAGTGGGGTGCGCTCGGCTAGTTCCTATGATTTATTTTATGATTAGTTTACAGTTTACACTCATTTAGTAGGTTTATTGCTGGCGTTTTTATTTGCCGATGCAGTTTTTTAGTTTTTCGAGTACTCGCCTTCCAAGATAATGTCCTGAATGTGACGAAGCGTTGGTCTAGTTGGTAGTGAAGTCCTAGAAACTAGCGGTCTTGGGTTCGATTCCCAGTAAGGGCAAATATTTGTGTGATGATCGCGAGTGTTTGTTTCTTGAAGGTTTTCTATGTATTTGGGTATTTATTTCTCTATTTAAGTATTTATATCGTTGTTTGAGTAATTAACTATCTAAATAATTATGTAACTTAATGGCTGAATACCTACTAATCTGAACTTAAATTAGTCGCTCATTTAATTAAATGACGTAAATTATAGGCTATTGATTTTTTGTTATATTTCATTTATTAAATTTAAATTGTTTAAAACCAGCCTTGATACCAATTCCAATTATTAGCACCTACGTGTAAACGGCTCCTTATTTCTCAGCAACTTACTAATCACCAGTACTAAGTCCAAGTAACCGGTGCACTAGACGCCTCTACTAATGGAAAGAACTAAGCGAGTGTAAACTCCGCAATGCTTGAGAAACTTATTGGAGTTTAAAAGATTGTTAAACTTTAATTATTTGCACAAGACCGATAAAGTTAAATTATATAAGTTTACTAACTTCGGCCCGCAACTTCATCCGCGTAGAATTAATTATTCGGCCATCTCAACTTGCGGGTGATTTCGATTAACGTTATTCCCTCGGGAACTTAAACATTTTCCGGGATTAAAAGTAGCCTATGTGTTAATCCAAAGTACAAGCTCTCCATTCCAAATTTCATCCAAATCCGTTCACCCGTTGAAGCGTGAAGGAATAACAAACTAACACACACACACACACACACACACACACACACACTTTCGCAATTCATAATATTAGTGAGATTTCCTTTACTTTATTAATTACGTTATCGTTAATGGTATCAGAATACCACCTATAGCGTAACCGAAGCGGGAAAACAAATCTATAATGAGCGTTGCCATGGTAATAACAGTTATATAATGATTATTATAGCATTGTTATTACCATGATTACGGTCATTTCGGATATCAGTCTTGGCGTTTAGTGAACACTTGACATAGGTACTAATTTGTAAAATTAACCGTTAAAAATGTTTTAATACCGATTAAAATTACGTATATTAAAATCAAAATTATTTTAGAGACTAATTATTATACCAATTAAATTTTTACGAAATAACTAAAAATATATCGTTTATATCCATCGCTTTGTTATTTGGTTACCATGGTTACGTTCAAAATGGATATCAACAAAATGGCGTTTCGTTTGGCATTCCGACTTTTATGATAAATTGTCAGATCTGTTTTAGTAACTATTTAAATTTGCATGATATTAGTTAACATTTTACAATACAATTCACAAACTATTAACGCCAATCGGAATAATGAAAATAACTTTGCTGAGAAGTAATTTGTTAGCAGAAAAATCGAGTAAAGTATACGCGAAAAGTTAGTTTATTTTTGTCATTATCATTCTAAGCTTGTAGAAAAAGTTATGTATGCAACGGTACATAATTAGCTCTTAAGGTACGAGTAGGTACCTTAAGAGCTTCATTATGTACCAGTTACATAGATAACTATAAAGAAACTGTCTAACATTAATCAAAGCCATGTTTCCGCTTCTATCAACGCATTTGATTTTTTGATCAAGTGGGAGGTCTAGCCGGCTAAAAATTGACACAGGCTACAATTAAAATTTAGCGCGAAAAACTATTATTTACGAAATAAAAACTTAAGGGCACAGAAAAAATACTCAATTTATTTAGACAGATATGTGTTTATTTATACATTTACAACAAAGTATTACGTAAGTAAGTAGGTTCCTACTATGTGCAATGATATTTTATATTTAGATACGTTATGCTCATACTAAACGCACATAAAATCCGTCGCCAATTACTGACAGTGGCTACGTTGCCAGATTTATACAGACAAAGACGGCAATCCGTAGCGAACGCTATTGTTAGAAAGAGATAAATAGTTGTTTCAAATTGCTTACCCGAATGACGTGGCGTGCCCGCCATGGCCGCGTGATGGCCGCCACAAAATATGGCGATGTAAACAAGAAATGTACGAAATATTTACGGTAGTTACGAATGAAATGAGACACAATGAGACAGAACAACTTTCGTCCTTTTATAGTTACAGTATAATTTCGGCAGCCTCTAATAACACAAGACGGCATTTTTTATGACTTATATTTGTTGCATTTCGGTAATAAAACTTTACTGTTTTTGACGCGTGCGTGTCAGCGGCCACGGCGCGACTGAACGATAGTAAGGTAATTACCTTCCTTTTCGAGGAACGCATTTGCGCGTAGATCTCTTAATATAAAATATCATTGACTATGTGTTCATTATTCCATTAATGGAAAGCCCAAAAATAAAAGTCACCCCATTTTCTTTTTCGGCTCACATGGACCCCTTGCTGGTAGTCTTTGACCCCTGGAGGTCGATATAGACCACTTTGGGGGTCACTGCTTTAGATTATAGTCTATGCAAATATAGCTATGGGTCAAGGATCCCACTTATCACGAAGCTACAAGTGAAACGGGCCACAGGTGGCCTGTTTGGTCGCTTGCCTTAATCATACCATGAAAAGAAAACTTGACGTTTTGTTATCATTTCGTAAAATACAACGAATTGTAAGTGAACGAGGTCAGAGGAGGCGCCATTTAGTATATGCAGGTAATGACATAGAAATGACTGATTGAAATCGGTTCTCTATATAAGTCCTCTATTATGCGTTCAAAACCCATAGGCAATGACAGCGATGACAGCTGTTAACTTTGGAAGATGTTCCAAATTTGGATCTCATTACCGTACAATATTCGATAACGTAATGAAATTACGTTACAGCTGTCATCGCTGTCACCTACTACCACAGGTCATTTACCTTTCGGCTTCTAAACCCATCTTAGAGTACTTATAATATGTGTGTAGATACGCGACTTTGCGGAATTGGCATTACGCAACCGTCACGTAAACTACTATTTTAAAAATAACTAGAGTCATACATTTTGAGTATGACTATCGAGTTTCTTGTGACCCTTTTAAATAAATACTATAAATAATCATCATCATCGTCATCATCATCTCTTTGCCCTTATTCCAATCATCTGGGGTTGGCGCTACACGTCTTTTTCTTCCACACATCCCTATTAGCCGTCATCTCAGCGTTCACTCCCTTATTTCTCATATCAATCTTCACCCAATCCATCCATCTCTTTTTAGGCCATATTCTTGCTTTAAAACCCTCAACAATCTCAACATTAACACTTGAAATTCTTCCCGTAACATGACTTCATACTTCCTCATGACATGGCCATACAACCTTCCATTTTATATATCAGTGGCGCGATTTTGAATGGTGTCATTTAGAAAGGATGGATGAAAGAAGAGTGACGAAAGAGATATGGCGAGCGAAAGTGAGCGGAGATGTCGGGAGGGAACGTCCTAGACGGACGAACAGTCGTACAGTGATCAGATTCGCGATGTACTGAATAAGGGCCAAATCAAAAGCACCTGAAACCGACGTACGTGCATGAAGAGATTTATGAATGTAGAGGAAGCGAAAGTTTTATGTCTAGATCGCTGCACCTGGCGTTCCACAGTCTCTGACTACCCCATTGGGAGACAGGCGTTAAGGAATGTATGTATGTATGTATGGTGCGATTTTCAAATATATTCGTTCCTTACAGTTCCTTATCCTGTTCATTCTTGTTACACCACACATTCATCTCAACATTTGCATTTCAGCCTCATGCACTCCTTTTTTATGCTTTTCTTTGCAGACCAGTTTTACGCTCTTATAAATTTTCCCCATAAGCTTGAGAGGCACACGAGGGTCCTCCTGCGCTAAATTAATTAAACTATAAAGAACATAATAAATACTATTAAATAATCATGGTTAACTAATTTAAATGCAATGATGTGAGAAGAGGGCGTTTAAAAAGAATCATTGGGTTATTAACAGGGTCTTATCTCTTTGTCTAAGATTAAATATTTCCACATAACTGAATTTAATATGATTAACACAATAAAGGGCGAAAGTTCTTCTAATTGTACTAATACCATGAGAATTATGGACTTGATAAACAGTGAAACTTCACCGTTTGGCGATTGAGTTACGAAATCTGAGATAAACATGGAGATTATGATACTCTCATTGCAGGGATAAAATTAAACCTGCATTATATCAGCCTAAAGGATTTAAAAAAAAACATAAAACTGGATCATGGAATTTAAAATATATACATACATACATAATCTCACGCCTTCGTTCCCAGAGTGGGATAGGCAGAGCTACAGAATTACAAACATCTCTAAAAAGTTGTTGATAATTCTATAACCACAATTTGCACAATTAGGCTAAGATGTTTACCAGCGTATTAGTGACAGGTTGCAAGCCCATCGCCTAACAGTACTACAAGCCTTTATTCCCTTAGTCGTCTCTTACGACATCCACGGGAAGACATGGAGTGGCACTATTCTAACTCGGCAACCACACGACGCCGGCATGGTCATGGAATTTAAACATACTCATATTTATTTATAACATCAAATATTATACGTCAATTTATTTTATTCATACAATAATTATACTTAGTTTACCTACTAAAAACACTATTATCCAAATTCCGTGGACAGAATTATTGTAACAGTAAAATTCTTTCAAGCCGTAGAACGCCCGGCCTAACCGCCATTTTTAAGTTAATTGCAAAACGAATTAACATTGCACATTTTACCTAATAAATAACATAAAATTAAAGGTACCTAGGTTAGATTTAGAATAGTCTTTATGAAGTTACTGAACATTATCAAATTGAACTAAGAACATTCTCGAAAATATTGCAGAGCTTTGTTAACATTCTCATTTTATAGAAACGTTAAGAATATCTTTCAAAATTACCGATAATTACTTACTTATTGAACGGGATGAAGGGGCAAAATACCATCTCTTGACCCAAGCCAACCTCAACCTGCACGCTAAACAACAGAAGAGGCTCTGGCGACCGGCCGGAGGTGGGCAGCAGCATCTCCGGTGCGGTACTAAATCCTGCGATCGCCAACCCGCCTGCCCAGCGTGGCGATTATGGGCATCACCTCACATGGCAAGCACACATATACCACGGCTGGCAGCGGTTGGAAACAAAAAACTCAGGACCGAGCTCAGTGGCGTGCCATGGGAGAGGCCTATGTCCAGCAGTGGACGAAAGTGGGCTGATGATGACTTACTTATTTATACTTACGTAACTTATACAATTTAGGATGTTTCGACATCCTTAGTTTGTCAAAAACCCTGAGCGAATAGTAGCCTTAAAACAAGCAATTTTCGTCAAAACCACACCGGATTTATTTTTCAGTCTCAATTTAAGAAGCCAACGCTCCCTTTATGAACGGGTTTATCGCCGTCATAAGGCTGTCTGGGAAAAAGGTATTCTTCTAAATTGCAATTGGATCACAATGCAAGTTCCATCACGAAAAACATTGTAGGGCGCTAGCAGAGAATTTGAAATGAAGAAGAAATAATGAAGTTTATACATACATAATCTCACGCCTTCGTTCCCAGAGTGGGGTAGGCAGAGCTACAGAATTACAAACATCTCTAAAAACTTGTTGATAATTCTATAACCACAATTTGCACAATTAGGCTAAGATGTTTACCAGCGTATTAGTGACAGGTTGCAAGCCCATCGCCTAACAGTACTACAAGCCTTTATTCCCTTAGTCGTCTCTTACGACATCCACGGGAAGACATGGAGTGGCACTATTCTAACTCGGCAACCACACGAATGAAGTTTATATTATAAATAAAATCGGACACGAGGAAACGTCGGACCATGCCGTAGGGTACCGAAGCCGTTACTATACACACAAAACCTATTTCGAAAAATAAGAATGAACGAATGTTCTATTTGAAGTTATTTGGTTTTGAAGTTTGCCGTGTGGTTTGCAGCTTAGAATAGTGCCACTCCATATCTTCCTTTGGAAGTCGTAAAAGGCGACTAAGTAAAGGCTTGTACTATTGTTAGGCGATGAGCTTGCAACCTGTCACTCATATACACTGGTAAACACCTTAGCCTGTTTGTGCAAAATGTGGTTACAGAATTAACAAGTTTTTAGAGTTGTTGGTAATCCTGTAGCTCTGCCTACCCCACTCTGGGAATGAAGGCGTGTATGTATGTATATATGTATGGTTTTAGAGGTTTTTCAGTAGATATAAACACTTTAATCCCCTGTATCAAGAACAAATGATGTCTACTTGTTGTGATAATTTTTGTTTCAAACTCATTTTAATATTATTTGTTTATTATAATTTATTGAAGAAACAAATTTAACTGTGGGGTCATTGCGTTTCATATAACTTTACTTAATATTTATTATGTGTTTTCATTTGAGATGGTATTTTTTATTTTGGCTATACGCGGTGCGAGCACGAAACTCTAAAGAACAATCACACATTTGGAATTCAAAAATATTGCCAAAACGGTCCCACAAATCTAAATAAAAATAGATTATAAAATAGGTACCTACACATAAAAAAAAGGAGCTATCTAACAATACCTCACACGATTTTATAAGATAAAATAAACACACTTGCTTTACATGTTCTGGAGGTACACGGTTTTTTTAATCTCATTCATTAGGCATTGTTCTTAGTTCGCGGAATCAATATCATTATGTGTACAATATGACAGCTTTATGACGATGATAGTTTCTGAGAAAAAGTGAGAGTGATATACAGACAGGTACAAAGACGGTCTTGGCGAAACTATAAGTGGTCCTAATTTGACCACGGAATTCTAATAGACGAGACTTGAAACCGCATCACTAAGGATAGGACTTTTTATTAAATTAATAACAGCATTATAATAGACGATGATATACGTTTTAATAATTACGCTTTAATTAAAAAACTGGTTAATGTCTAATACGATTCGGGTTTTCGTCAAGTGATAATTAAAGTTGGTATACGAGTCAGTAAAGTGCGAAAAACAATTAAACCTTAAGAGGATTGTGAAGCGCCGCTAAAATCGCGTAGCTGTCAAAAAATTCAATACACTGGGGTGAAAAAGGATACAAGTCGACTGAACTCGAAATAAAAAGGGTATACACATGAACGAAGTATACTAGACTTAAACCCTTTTTCACACGGACACCAGTACCCTTACCATGAGTTACAATTAAATAACTCGCTAGCGAGTTGAATGCTCTGTCCCTCTCAGACCTCGTAGTATTCTTATAAAGTGTGAGGGACAGAGCATTCAACTCGCTAGCGACTACGGTAATTGTAACTCATGGTAAGGGTACTGAATTTGCCTCCGGGCGATAACGTTTCTCACAACCTAAATCAAGTCCGATTTTCATGATTTTTGAATTATCTTGTAGTTATTATAAAGAACTAAGTCTGTATCTGTTTCTGTTTTTTTTTAATTATGTATTTAATTCTAAGAAATATTTTCTTGGAAAGGAAAACGTACAGACATAGTTTTTCATGATATCTACAACATATCCAAAAATCTTAAAAATCGGACTAGCCTAACGCACTCGCAATCGCAATCGACTTCATAGCGGAACAATTGTTTTCACGATTGCGATTGCGAGTACGTTAGGCAATAGCTCCTCAGGTTTAAGGGGAGAGAAAAGTTATCGCATTTTGTATGAAAATTTTTAGCTTCACAATTCAAGTTTAATCATTAGAGTTCATTATCACGAATGTTAATCCTCATAAATTTGAATAATGTGACGTCTTACACTAATTTTAACCCGATTGCGGCGAAGTCCAAAAGAGTTTTATGTTTCACCTGTATGTTTGTTACGTAATATGAAAATTATGTCCTGTCATGTCCACTCGTAACTAGTCAACGGCTCAACCGATTTTGATAGATTCGTCTTGATGGCGCCAATAGCTTTTATGCTGTTTTAACTATTTTTTAACAACAATATCAAAAAAAATAGTCGGGTTTTTAGACTTCGTAAATTGATGACGTGATTCTCTATATTTTTTAATTATGGCTTCCACATCTATTGTAGTAAGATGTAATTCGCCATTGACAACTTGACATCAGACACGCTTGGAAAATGATCGGTGGAGAATTTTTAACTATTATTGGAAAGATCCGGACTTCAGGAAACCTAAATCAAATAAAATTTGTTAAGGACTATACAGACATAAATTAGCCACAAAAAGTTTGACGGACAAATGTAGTTAAAAAAAAAGTTTTCGCCATTACAAACAGACAAACGAAATACAGCAAAATACTGACACAGACAAAATAGCTACCTGGGGCCTGTTTTATAAAGCTACAAATTACAATTTACAGGTTACAAGTTTCCATTTGACACAACCTTGACCAATGACGACCAGCATTTGAGCAGTGTTGCCAGTTTAGACCTGTAAAATTGTAACTTGTAGCTTTATAAAACAGGCCCCTGTTGTCACGAAATGGTTTCAGCTCAGCGTTAGGGTGCGGCTCCACTGAGGTGGAGACGAGAGGAGCGGAGCGGAGCCGAGCGGAGCTGCGCCAATATTAACCAATAGAACGCGCATGCGGTCACGTTGAGCGCGCCTTGCGCACGTTAGTTTATATTCTATTGGTTAATATTGGCACAGCTCCGCCCCGCTCCGCTCGTCTCCGCCCCAGTGGAGCACCCTTATGCTGGCGTTAAAGCCTGTTCATAACATCCCTCGGTCTCCAACGTTATTTGAACTAGATTTTTAGAATATCAAATAGGCTTGTAAAATGTATGATACCATCTACTGCATCATTTACATACATGCAACGTTTATCTTACAACAGAATTAGCTTCTCAAGCTAGCGCATCATTAAGTTTACTACCTAAGTTTATGACTCGAGCATGCAACCATTTGTTCCCACACATGTAGGTATGACGGAGTTAACCTAGTTAATCACTATGCCTATGACTCTATGCCTTTCATTCGGTTCTCCTAAATTCCCGTTATGAGCTTTTAGGGTTTCGTAGTCAATCTAGGAACCCTTAGTTTCGCCATGTCCGTCCGTCCGTCTGTCCGTCCGCAGTCTAGCTCAGTGACTCTTACTACTAGAAAGCTGTAATTTAGCATGAATATACATATTAGTCTCGCCAACAACGTGGTAAAATAAAATCTTGAATTATTTTTTTAGTGTACCTCCCCTACACGTGACGTGGGGGTGTACTTTTTTTCTCGTCTATACCATAGTGTGGAGTGTCTTTGGATAAGTTTTTTAAAAATATTGTGGCTTTGTGGAAACAATTTTTCGATTAAGGGATCCGTTTATTAAATATTAAGCTTTAAAGCGCAAATTTTTGTTAGAGTCAAGTGTCCCCCCCATACAGCCAAAACTACAAATACAAAAAATCTGAAAAATATCTTGAGTGAAAGCACATATAACGAATTTTAAAGGAAAACTATGACGACTAAGTAGACTTGATTGGTTCTTGAGATACAGGTGACTATAAAGTGTTTATACCTACTAAAATGACCTAAGATAGCACCAAACAACTTTAAACAGTGAATTACTTCATACTTGTTTGTGGTTTTTTGAGATAAGCTTCGGAACCCTACACTGAGTATGGTCAGACATGCTCTTGCCCGGTTTTTTTAGAATGGAGAAGGCAAGGAGAGCACAAAATTTTAACTAACGAATAACATTAAACTAATGATAAATGGCCAACAACGCGTTCTTTCTTATTTCGGCCACACAATGCGCAGAGGCGACGTATATCTGGAAAAACTGATTGTGGTTGGCAACACCGAAGAGAAAAGTTTGCGCGGTCGTTCACCAACAAGATGAACAGATCAAATGAAAGAATTGTCATTCTCCAAATTCTACACGGTTGTAGGAGACGCGCTGGACCGAAATCGGTGAAGGCAGATCATCCGCTCCAGGTGCAACCCTGATGCTGACGAGTGTGGCGATGACTTTCCGAAAATCGAATTTAGCTGCAAGCAATTTTTCCATTCGCAAATTTTACCAGTCTTTATTTTTTTCAGTAGCTTATTTTGCCAAAGATTTTTATCTCATTAGAAATAATTCCATTATCATAATTTCCCAATCTGTATTTATCTGAATAGTTACGAGTATATCATTTTCACAGAGTCGACGGAGGTAATTTGTGACTGGAAAATAACTAGAATGGTAAATATGCGACCAGGAAAAATGAAGTATGGGAAAAAGGCATTCGGAAAAATCCCGAATCGGAAAAATTGCGACTGGAAAAATTGCTACCAGAAAAAAATATGGAAAAATATCGCCACACTCATGCTGACCACGATCCTCAGATATGAGGGACCGATCCCAGAGAGATAGAGATAAATTAGATTTAGAGAAGTAGTCTTTATGAAGTTATGATCTTTAGTTAGCAATATGCAAGTTGCAGAAAATTACTAAAAAATTATTTTTTTTATGGCAAGGAGAAAGGCACACGAGCACAGAAGCCACCTGATGGTAACTGGAATTTGTGACCCATAGACATTTGCATTCTCAAGACTACAATCTAAAGACTGCAATCATAAGACGAAAGGCGATTGCCGTACTCGTCGCGTTAGGGTCTCCCCAGACCTATCGACGCGGAATCTGCTTGAGCCGGTAAGAAAAAGTTTTATACCACACCGATACGTCTGGGGAGACCCTTAAGTGCAATTTTCATGGGCCTCAGAACCAACGTAACATCTAGTGACTTGTGTGGTCGTTTGCCTATAATGAAATGAAAAGTTTGCTTCAATTTGAACACCAACCTTTAGTACCCACAAGTTTGTATTACCGTTGGACTTGTCTTAAACTTAGACTCAATTTAGTATGGGAATCAGCAGGCCGGCATTGAATGAGTTGCTACCTCGTCGGTAAACCAGCGCTCGAGTATTGGGCTAGTGTGCCATTGGGTGCCACTGTATCCTTCTGTGGTAACGGGAATTAGCTGTGTTTAGTGCACGAGGGATAAGAAATAAGCGATTTAATAGGTTAGTTCCTATCAACAAGTAATAAGTTATTTGTGTTGTTTTATATATAACATTGTGACCATCCTGAATAGACACCTTTTTATGATCAAGTTTTTTTAAATGTGGTTTTTATCAATAGATAGTGATTTAAAAGGAAGGTTTTTATCTATAATAAATCCTGGTTTATGTATGAATGTTACAGACAACTCACATAAACCAAAGCGAAGCGAGGGCGGGTCGCTAGTGAATTATCCCTTCACGTGGCAAGAAAACTATAGTTAGTTTGAATTTGAATTTTGAGTTGATGTAATAAAGTATTATTTTGTTGTTTTGACAGCAACCATGATACGGCTGCTTGCCACTCTAAGGGTTAAAAAACGTAACGCGGTTGTTTTAAGTTTTTCCAAACATTTCATGAGCCATTGAAGAAGTTCTGGCTTGACTAGCTCCCAAATATTTTTTCAACGCCCTCTACATAAATGTAGTTATGTATATAGTTTTTTCTCAAAAATGTCCGGAAATGTTGACATTCCTATCTACATATTGAGACGCGAAGTACATAGTTTACTGACAGTTCCCAAATTTAAAAAAAAAAAACATTTCGTGCTCGCTACACAAGCCCGCAATGTTGCATACAAATTCCATTACTATCTAGCTTGTAACTTTTTAAAAAGTGAAAAGGGCCATAATAAAATGAGGGCACAAGTCTTATACATCCAAATTTTACTCGAAACGTAACTTTTTTATTTGTGCCTGGAATAGCTTGTTTTTTTTTAAAACTGCAATTGCGTTTCTCCTTGTCATAAACAAAAAGGCGGTAAGGAGTGATGGTTTTTTCACATGAAGTTTCTGTTTGTATGCAATTCAAAAAATGAGTTCAAGCGATGAAGATTTGACTCCAACACAAATTTTTTCTTGCGATTTTTGAGAAAAGCACTATATTTGCCTCGGCAGGAACAGCAATTGCGGGCTTCGTATTTTTAAACGGACTCGCAAGCTCGTCCGTTTAATCCAATACTCGGCCCGCAATTGCCTACTTCCATGCCTAGGCAATAATGTACTATTGTAAGTTAAAGTACCTATGTATAAAGATGTAAGGTCTGTTTATCCTTACTTGTCTTTTATAGTAAACAATTTTCTAACCTCAAAATGATCCTTTTTTTGGCTAAAAGAGCTAGCAAGTTATGTCCTTAATGTTTATTCAGTTTACTTTATTTACGATAAAAGAGCTGTTTTGGCCAAAAAAGATTCATTTTGAGGTTAGAAAGTTGTTTACTATATAAGTAAGAATGAACAGACCTTATAAATATAATTCTTTATCTATGTATGTAGATGTTTCAATGTAATTTATTGGTATTATGAGAACTTTAATTTTTATGCTGGTTTCCTATACTGTCATTTTTAATTTTATATCGAATTAATTTAAAATTTAAAATTTAGCTCGCTATCTCTCATGGCTCGGGCAGACGCGTGAAAAAGCTGATAAGTGCTAATAAGCTCTCACATTAGGGTCGCCTCGTATAAAGCTCTCGTCGACTTTCTTACCGGACCGAGTTAATCTGGCATTAAGGTTCCAATTATGGTTAGAAAAGATTGAGTGTCGTGGCTCACACTAATGAGGTTGGATTACGTATTGTGATAAGAGGTTGATTTTATTATGTCGGCTTGCCAATATCCTAGGCAGAGATGGGCAATATTCATTCGAATGACGAATAACGAATGAAATTCTCGAATGATTATTCTTATTCGAATAAATTATTCGACGAGTAATTCATTTGCGAATAATTTATTCGTTGAATGAATTGCCACGAATAATTATTTTGTACTACTTTTATACCTGCTCCATTGTTCTTTAATAAATTAATAAATTATTTGTTATTCGAAAAGTAGTCGAATGATTCATTCGTGGATAAATTATTCGCGAATAAATCATTCACAAATAAATTATTCTACGAATAAATTATTCGCGAATAAAAATATTACGAATTATTTTTTATTCGAATGATTATTCGAATAATGCCCATCTCTGATCCTAGGTTGCTGGTATTTTTTAGCTTGTGGTCTAGGATCCGAATAGGAGACGACTTTCACCGGGCTGTTTATTCGATAAAAAGTATTTTTCACTTCTCATGCTCTAAAAGTTCGTCTTTATGTCGTGCGTAGGCGACATAAAGTCGCATTTTTGCTCTAGTGCATAAAGTAAAATCTTCGTCAAAGACCAAGACAATCGGTCCAACAGCCACACGAACAACTTTAACTTCATATAATAACCTCTTTATTTTATTTTCTTTCGTTAGTATTCTAAGACCAAGGCAAGGATACCAACAGCCACAATACACAATAAAACTTCATGAAATAAACTTATAATTTTTATTCCGTCGCATTTTTTAAATATTTGAGTAAATCAATATATTTAAAGCATGACAATAAGAGAAATATCGCATCAAAAATACAATCCAATAGAACATTAAATATACCAGGAAAAACGATTACTTTAAATATTTCTCATTGCTCTAATGTAACTTTCAATTTTAATTAAATTACCATTTACAATAATTTACATGTTTCTGTTTCATTTCCTCGCAATCGAAGTGAAAAGTAGAGTGTCCAACTCGTCCATAAAACCCATTTAACACTCGACTTTATATCCATCCTCGCTCGCAAGCTCGCTTGGATGGATAAACGTCTCGCGTAAAATGATGCGTTTTATGCACTAGTTGTACAATCTACTATTATATCAAATTTAATATGCTAAGTAATATATGGCGATTAGGCTGACTGAAAAATTACAGTCCAGTCCTTATATGATTAAAAAAAAATCGTGAAAATGATATTTTTTTTAATTGCTATTGCTTGTTACATAGACCAATTACATACTAATCGAAAGCATGAAGCCTATAGGATATGCAAAAATTAGGTTTTGTGCAAATTATTATTACCGACTTACTTACCTATCCAATAGTTATGACGGGAAAAAATAGTTAACCTAACGTTTGCATATTCTATAGGCTTCATGCTTTCGATTAATATGTAATTGGTCTACTTAACAGGCAAAAGCAATAAATAAATAAAAAAAAACATTTTCAGTTTTTTTTAAATTATAAGTAGGTATAAGGACTAGACTGAAATTATTCAGTCAACCTATTCGCCATATATTACTTAGCATATTAAATTTGATATAAAATACTTTTTATCGAATAAACAGCCCGGTGACGGTCGTCTCCTATTCGAATCTCCTACTATTGGCATTTTTTTTCTATTCGACCACTTTTTTTTTATGTCATGGTAAAGGGCAAACAAGCGAACGCACAGACTACCTGATGGTAAGTGGAATCAGCATGGTAATTATCATGAGTAAAATCCCAAGATCGCAATCCTGAGACCGCAAATGCGTTGCCAACCCTGAGGTCTAAGATGCAATGCCTCTATGCTAGTTGTTTCACTATATAACCCAAGTAACCCACTTAAATTCCAATTAGTTTTTATACTTATTGCAATGGTATTGTTAACTTGTCTTGCCTCACACAGGGCCTAGATAAGATGCTTAACGCTATAGAAAACGATTTTCGAAAACTTTCAAATTGTATGGAACTGACATAAGCGTTTGACACGACCGTCTGACAGCTTACGCCAATCCTATACATTTTTAATAACGATAACGATCGGTTAAAGAGATTTACTCTGGTGGACTAAACCGAAGCACATGGGGTTAGCTCCACGCGCTTCTGTCAAATCCACTATAAGCCTATTTTAATGAAAGTATGAGCTGTCCCTTTCTGTCAAAGGAAAATGTCACAAGGACAAAGTATATTTGAAGCACACATTAACTATTGTCCGTTTATGAATAAGAGAGTTAATAATGTTAGTTGATTAATTAAATTGACTTAAGTAATAAATTATATTTCATAAAATTAAATATTTAAAGAGCCCCATCACGAAACTGAGTTGGCAACGCGAAATATAATTTTTACTTAATTTAGATTTTTTTGTCCTCGCTTGTGATATCCATGGACTTGTTTCTCTAATAAAGTCCATGGTGATTGTCTAAAACTTGATACTGGCGAAATACACCTTGTTTAACACAAGGAGTGAAAGCCATTACTTAAGAAAAAAAAACGATAACAATCTTGCAACGCATCTTGTCTAGGGCCACAGGTGTAATACCTGGGGGGCAATCGCGGGTCAGTCCTGAAAAAAAACTTAATTGTGTATGCAAATTTGTGCTAGGTACGTATATCTTGAAAACTTAACCTTTGTTTCAAAATCTACATTCCCTTAAAGTTCTTGAGTTCACTAACGGTACTTTACAATTATATATTCTTAAACTAACTCACGCTTTAAAGCGTCTTATTTCCTCGCTAGGGACGAAAAGACCATTTCGCCCGTGCATGTGTACAAAAACGTAATGGAACTCCGTGAGCGGTTGATTCGATTTCGTAATGAACTCGCATGCGACATTAACTCGCGGACGACATTAACTGGCAGTCGGCATTTACTGCTGGGGTGTTATTCTTGAGAGGTAAGTGTTATAATCTTACCATAGCCTGATAGTCGTACGATACAAGAAATAATAATTATTGACTACTCTAGTGAGTTACTAATTTAAAAAAACTACATAATATTTTTTACGGTTTCGAAGTCAAACTAGGGACAAAATAAAATATATTTTCTTTGCAACATCGTATAACAATTACTATATTCTTGGATAACTATTACAAAACAATAATGTCTATGTCATTATCAAGTTTTAGAAATTAGTTCAAACTTAAATATCGTTTTTCGAGATAGTTTTTTGTGTTTGTGGTAACGGCATCGGAAATCCTATAGCTTGGTCTGATATGCTCTTGTTTAATAACACAGTTTTGTTGCTCACTGTATTTGTGTCACTTATTTCTAACTTAAATACTTTCAGAAGATGAGTCAAACGAATCCAAACTCCATGGACATTCTATTTTCTATCAAGATGTTGACTTGGACCGCAAATGTTAAATGGCTACGAGCCTTAAATCAAGAGGTGGCGTGTGTTTTTTTGCCTTATTCACGGCATAAAAAAGTGAGGGTCTAAATAAATAAAGTTGGAAGTAAGCTTTCAAATAACCTCTGGATGAAAAGAAGAAAATAATAACCTTGTATAGATGAAAAACTTAAGTAAATCACCTCTTGCATGTACTATCGCGATCGTTAATTTGTGACCCATTTCAAGAAAAATAGGCTTGAAGTCGTCAATGTCATTAGAGATGCCAAATCTTTTGTAACTTATAGGAGACTCAACCTTATTGTTGTAGAATAGGGTGTGTCATTTTTGTCAAACTGTGAAATTCGAAAAGTAATACCACACAAAAGTTTCTTCTTTAAGAGTAATTAAGATTCGCATTTACAGATTTTATATTTAGTGGTACTTTTGGCTCGCTCATTGACCTTGAAGTTTGGTAAAATTGGCAAAATACAAGGTTAGTAAAATCTGCATTTTTTATTTTAGTGTATAATCATATATACATAAACTATAATGTTTGTCTTGTTTAAGAAAAACAAAAAAGCTGTCATGTTGTGACGTAATCAATCAATTCACATGTCTCCCTACGCACGCAGTTAAAAAGTTTAATGATAAGAATGCTTGTTTGTTTATTTTGTGCTATTAATGTAATTTCCCATGCTAAAAACTTATTTGTTGTATAGGAACCCGATTAATTGGTGTTGTAAGAGTGTAATATACTAGGAATTCAAATATTCATTTTGAGCTCTTAGTATGGAGACCCAAAAACTTTACCTCAATTGAGTGAGCCAAAGATGTGTAAAAAATCCTATATTTTTACATATTTTGTTATTTTAGATCTCAATGCATCTTTTGATTACTATTAGATCAACAAAAAAACAAAGTTTTTATTTCCTATACTAAGGTGACACACCCTATTGTAGAATGTCAGAATGACTTTGGACCTAAGGTGGGTCCCAAATTAAAGTTGTGACTATAGTTGTAACACGACTGTATAGACCGTACGACATTCTATATTTGAAATTTTGTACACAACTACATGCAAGACGTCATTTACTTAAGTTTTTCACCTATAATAGAGACGGCTCACGCGGTGAGGGTCACGTTAAGCTGATTCGATCGAGCTACGTAGGAAATAACACCAGTCTTCGACATTAGTGGCTCCGGTCCCCGGGGTGGTCACTCACTATTAATGACTTAAGGCTAGCATGCGCGTGCGGTCAAGTATGTAGGGATTTATATTTATTGCACTAAAATAACTATAGATTAACTTCTTATTATAATACCAGCAATAATAGTAATACAAAGACAAATGCTTCCCTTTAATTAAGAAATCTCTTATAGTCAAGTTCTTAGATAGTAATCACAGATATAAATACGCATAGTTAACGCAAATGCATCTATTTCGCGTGTCCGAATCCGGACTTAAACCCCGACCAAGCGTCGGGGTTGCCCGTAGCTACTGACGTTCCGCGCGCCTGTTGTTGCAGCCGGTCAGCAGTGAAAATTAAACTGCAAAAGCCCTAAAAGCGACGACTTTGAATTAATTTTGCGTTGAAAACGGTGTGTCCCAGTTGGTAGCAAAAAGTGACACGGTTGGTTTTCATACAGATTGAGGTACCTACGTAACGTTATCTATGTGTATTTATATCTGTGGTTACACCAAGCGATAAAGAAACGGATAAACACGTGACCATGCAAATATTCTCTAAATTTTACTTGATGTTCGTTTGGATAAAGATGTCTAAATTAATGAAACTAGAAAAGCTAAATTCGTTTAAAAAAAAATACGTGTCGAATATAGCAACTCTTATTTTATTCAATCGTTTAAAAAGGTTATAATTATAACGATCAATTATTAGCGGGAATTCATAGTCTCTGTCGTCTGTTTGTATTATGTATTACCACGAGTCGGAATACGTAGTGCATATTAACCTTAAAACTGCATGAGATGCAACTGAGATGTGAATGCGTTATTGAATAAACATGCAAAGTGCAAGTCGTGATAGGACCTAGTGAAAGTCCGTCCGGTTCGCCACCATCTTATCACATTGCTGTGTTCCGGTATGTTGATCAGACAACCGGTAAAATTACGTTACCACTTTAGCAAAAACTCCTATCTGATATTTCGAGATGTATAAGTTTGAACCTAATTCTCTTCATGCTTAAGTTCAAAATCGTACGTCACGAAATATTTGATACCTACGAGGTTTTTTAAAAGCAATGACGATAACGATCAAAGAGGCTTTGCGTCTTAGTACCTAGTGTTAGAACCTTTGTAGTCTTAGTACCAATTTCACCATACGATGTTAAATTTAGTCAATGTTAATCGACTATGTTAGTTCATACATTTTGACAGCTGTTAACGCTCTTATCGTCTGTTAAGTGGTTAACATCGTATATTGAAATTGGAACTTCGGATTGCAATTTATAGATTGTAGCTTTGAGAAAGCAAATCGTCTGCAATACCACGTAACTAAAAAAAAAAACAATAAGTTGCAAAATGTACCTTAATGACTTACTCGCTAATATGTATTTTGAACCGTATTTAATTTGATACAGTATCACCTATGAAATGTCTGTGGGTCACAGATCGCATTTGCTATTAGGTGTGTTTTTTTTTCCTAAGCCATGAAAAAAAAAAGTTTAGTTAAATATACTAATTATTTATTTATTTATTTATTTATTAATTGTTTATTAAGAAACAAACGGTTGTATACATTTAATGTTACACAAAATATGAGTAAACTTAAACCTATAGTTTCCTTAATTAGTATTCCGACCTCTGATTATAAAAGTGGCATGCTAGCCTCATCGAGGAACGCTCTCTGGGAGTGCGAGTGGCGTTTTAACCAATATCCTATAGCTCAATAAGCACCTAACTATACATAGATGCAACTATAATGTACCTACTATTTGTTTCATTTTTTCTCATGTAATCCGTAATCTAAAAAGTAGAGAAAGATAGCTGACGCAAAGTACGTCTTATAGACCGGTTACTATGCTATATGTTCTTATTCTGTGGCTTTTATTTAAGACACGTACACATATCCCTGCCTTTGACTTTGACATGCCTGTCACACTCACACAGGCATCTCTTTTCATCTTACTCGTGTCAATAATGACGAGCCGTGCCCCCATATACAGTATGCTACTTATTTCTGTCGTCTAAAATTTTTTTTTTTAGAAAAAAGATTTATTTAGTTTTATTGTGAGAAGTAGTATTTATTACGAGGTTGTTCATTCTGTGTCCATAGGCTGAGGACACGTTGTATAGTGGTGATTTATATAGCGACAAACCCATATTTTATTTTAAACTTACTAGGTACCAAAAATTGAACGTTTCTTGAGGGCATAGCTATAATTCAGTGCACCACATAAACGCTATCTGTACCCTAGTTTTATTATTATTAAAATGCCTATATTAAAAGTATCTCCCTTATTCCGAGATAGTGTTTTAATACATCCTTCTATTATAATGCCCTATTTAAAATTCAAAGCACGCGCCATATTGCCCTGTCCTAGATAACGCTTGGCAGATGTTAGAAAACAAGCTGAGAGATTTTCACCGAGATAGAATAACAAATATTATTAAAATTAAAATAGCATCAAAATATCTTAAGTCGACTGGAAGCCCAGTTTTTATGCGTATCTTATCTGGTTTTATATTACTGATGAGCCCATTTGGAAACACTACGCTGGTACGATCTTTTGTGTAAAATTACCCCCTTTTTCGAGCTGTAGGTAGGCCTTTAACAAGATGGAGTGACGACCTTGTAAAGATCGCGGGAACGCGGTGGATGCGAAAAGCACAAGACCGGTCTGAGTGGAGAGCCTTGGGGGAGGCCTATGTCCAGCAGTGGACGTCTTTCGGCTGACATGATGATGATGATGATGACCCCCTTCCTCAGTTGTTCGAATGAGTAGGTTTCCTTACAAATGTTTTGCATTCACTGACGAGCGTACTTAGAAAACTCATTTGTATAGTCGACCAAGAAACTGCTTTACCACTTTTCAACTCTATATAGGGTGATTCCTAAGTCGTGATCACAATGATCACCTCTGTGTTCTACTCACGATTATGAACAACTTTCACTATCAAACCAACTCTGAAATCAGAAAATAAAACAGCTGCTTCATACATTTTGGTCGAGTACGTATTGAAATTTTCTATGAAACAGTTAATTTCTTTTTTCGTGAAGTCATAGTTGGTCCCATAGTGAAAGTTGTTCATATTCGTGGGTAGAACACAGAGGGTTACTTAGGAATCACCTGTATTTGTTTGACGTGAAGGTCCAAAAGTGGTAAAGGACATTCTTGGTCAACTATACATGGCCACCGCTGGGGTTTGAACACTGTACAGTCAATCAATTTGATTTCTAGGCCACTTTGAACTATGTTAAAGTGATGTTGTCGACCAAAACGTAAGAGACTTCCTATGATTTGGTTTACAACGTCACGTTGACAAAGTTCATGGTGGCCTAGGCATCAAATTGGTTGACTTACCTCACGATCCCAAGTCTATATCTTATGCGTCTTGCCACTGAAGCTCTAGACACGTCTTTTGCTCATAATAAAACTAATATTATAAAGACGAGAGTTTGGGCATGTATGAGTTATGTGTTTATTCCTCCTTCACGGTAAAACGGTTGGACGAATTTGGATAAAACTTAAAGGTTACCGTTAATCCTGAAATTATTCACTTTTCTTGGCATTATTCCAAATTCTACGCAGACAAAGTAGCGAGGAGAACCTAGTAGCACCATATTTATGCAGTACCTGGAAAACCTAGTTTGAATTTAAACTTACCTGAGATTATAATTTAGTTTTACGGAACATGTTAGCTTGACTGATGTCTTGACCAAAAACCACATCATCATCATCATCCTGCCCTTATTCACACTAAGTGGGGTCGGCACAACATGTCGTCTTCTTCCACTCTCCTCTATCTTCTGTTAACTCAGTACTCACACCTTTCATAGACATATCATTCTTCACACAGTCCCTCCACACCTTTTTTGGTCTTCCTCTACCCCTATATCCATCAACATTCATTCTCATTAAGTCATTAGTCTTTTAGTTATGTGACCTTCATCCCTCCTCATTACATGCCCATACCACGAGCAAAAACCACATATTTCACCATTTTCATCTAGGTAAATCGTTAAAAGTGTTTTTGGGAACACGATTACAAAACAAACAAACAAATGTTTAATTATTCCTCGCATAGTGCCACCTCTTTCTTCAATTGTCTCTTCATAACGTTTCATTGTGGTTATGGTTTTCATCCCGTTTTCATCCGGTTCCCGCCTATTTCAATAACGCGATCTGTTTCAAAATTTGATTTGTTTCTTTTGTACTGTAAAATAAACAAAAGTTTACATTTAAATTAACGTTGTATAATAGTTACGTGTATTTTTACATCATTTGTTTGGTTTTAATGTTCTTAAACCGCCCATGACATTTATCTGGGAGCCCTTTGTTTTCAGTAATTTTATTAGTCATAATGTAATTGTTGACATAATTTTTGATAGTCATAATTTTTTATATCGCTGAAACTGTTAACTTTTCAGAAGTTCTGAATTATCCAACGTGTAGACAAGGCTAGGTTAGGTTAGGTTTGATTTATAAAAAATCCTGAAAATGTAACAGTTTCTTTCAAAAAACACGTTATGACTTGCGATGATTATGACCTACATTATGACTAAAAATAATTATGTAAGTCAATAAAGACCCCAATTAATTGCTTTGACCAATAGTTAGTAGGGGGCTTAATATTCCTGCGTTTATCGTGTGACAAAATGTGGATAAAACATCCGTTACTTTTTGACACGTATAATATGAGAGTGACGGATGCTTTATCCACATTTTGTCACAACGCAATCATACTAGGCCCGCAAAATGCAAAATGCGACAGCATTTCTCTCGTAGTTGGATTTTTACGATTTTAAGCGAGTTTAAGACCGCAAATGCGTTGCCAAACATGACTAAGACGACATGCATCAATGCTAGTAATTTTACCAGTTGTATTATCCCCACACAGGAACACAATAATGTGAACTGATGCGGTCGGTTAGAAGGGTAGTAAGGTTGTTGGTAGCCATCCGGACGGACCTTGCATAGTTTTTGAAATTCGCAATCTTTTGTGTCTGAATTGCACCATTATTCTGGCAAAGAAACAAGTCTACAATATTTATTATACTTCCAGAAACTCCAAAAGCCTTTTGCTCTTAATCGTTTAAGCACGTAATACTTCAAACTTCGAACACTTTCAAAAAACTACCAGTATATCGGTGCCCGCGCCAAATGCTGTTAAAATTAAGTGCGCGCGCGTGATCCAGCGCAGTTAGTATTTTCAATGCCGCTAGTCCACTATATGGGTCCGTTTTGTATGGGGATTGGAGCGCGGGGCTCTGAATGAAGTAGGCTACGATCGACTGTAACGGGAATTAACGAGAATTCTATAAGTTAACATGATAAGTGTTGTGAGAAAATAGTAGCGATTATCCCAGGGTAATAGAAGCCAGCCGTAAACAGGAGGCACGGTAAAACGTATAGTGATGTAGGTTTAAATGCTGCCTATGACTAGAGTTACCATCCGTCCGGCTTAGTCTGGACTTGTTTGGACTGTTAGACTCTAGTCCGGACTTTGTCCGGCTCCTTAATTTGTCCAGTTTTTTAATTAGATGAAATACACTCAAAAAATGAGAGCCAACAAAGAGAGATTTTCACTTATTTGACAAATAATTATTAAAATAGTTAAGATATTAGTTATATCAACCAAAGCTGATATAACTACAGCAATTTCCTTAGTGAATCAACAAGCATCTTAGTTGATGTACGTATCTAACGTCTTAGTTGATGTATCTATCGTCTTGTTAGGCTCGTGTGGGATCAAGACGCTTATGCACAACAATCACAATCGTGTTACAAGCGACCGATTTTTTTTTTCAGTGTATGAGTATTAAAACTACATATTAAGTAATATCAAATAAGTAAGCGTCTGCTACCATGCCTACCATACCACTGTAACTAAGTGAGTATTTTTTCCATTTTGTGACTAAAACGTACGGACTTTTATCGATATGTCAGGCTTTTTGCCGGGATTTTTCGAATCCCTAAATGGTAACCCTACCTATGACTCGCGTATTTTTTTAATAATTTGCTGAGCATTATATAAATTAATAATAATCGGACGTTAAATAATCTTAAATGATGCATCCATACTGAACCTTTCTTTGTTAAAGTTATATTTTATTGACAACGTTAGCCTATAACCTCGTAAGGCCCACCATACTGCAAACATGGAGTGCTGTAAGTGCGACTTTGAATCTACCATCAATGCAATAAAGTTCAATAACGTTTGTTCGATAATGCCATTTTCAGTTTACGAACATAGAAAAATAGATCTTATTGTTATTGCAGCACAGTCCAAATTAAATTGCCTTGATTACGTACATCCTATTGTACACTGGGCCTTACGAGGTTAAATGTTGTTAAAACTTATGTAGGAGCAAATAAAATACGTGCGTGTGTTAATTATTATTATAATTATGTAAATATTTAGATATTTGCCTCGTGTGGTTGCCGAGTTAGAATAGTGCCACTCCATGTCTTCCCGTGGATGTCGTAAGAGACGACTAAGGGAATAAAGGCTTGTAGTACTGTTAGGCGATGGGCTTGCAACCTGTCACTAATACGCTGGTAAACATCTTAGCCTAATTGTGCAAATTGTGGCTATAGACTTATCAACAAGTTTTTAGAGATGTTTGTAATTCTGTAGCTCTGCCTACCCCACTCTGGGAACGAAGGCGTGAGATTATGTATGTATGTATGTATTTAGATATTTCTGTGTTTAAATATGTTTTACGGTTTATCGTACGTTTCCCATGCCTAGAGATACGTTTTGCACTAGGTCAATTTGTTTTGTAATAATTGTCTCCTGATATTTTTATAATAAATAAAATAAATATCAGGGGCACAATGTAACACCAATTGACCTAGTCCAAACTAAGCTCTAGGCTTGTACTATGGGTACTAGACAACGATATAAATACTTATTTAGAGAAATATATGTACTTAAAAACATAGAAAACATCCATGACTCAGGATCAAATATTCGCGCTCATCACACAAACATCTGCTCTTACCGAGATTTGAACCCAGGACAGCTAGCTTCGTAGGCAGGAGTCACTACCAACTAGGCCAGCGCGTCTTCGAAATAATCAAGTGTGAATTTATGCATCAATAATAAAATTTAATAAATAATAAATAAAATTCTTCATTCATTCATTCATTCTGATTGATAAGTCAGAAGTCAAAGGGAAAAAGTTTATGGAATAAGTATTAATTTATGAAAAACACGAACAAGGGGAAAATTTTGTCATTGCCCAAACCAATCACGACCCCAAACCAAACTTTATAGAATCTCATGAAGTTGTAAAACGTGCCAAAGATACCGATACCAACCCTTCCGGCATCATCGGGGGATAATACCAGGTAGCGTTATCCATACCAAACTCGTTTATGAATTCTCGACCAGTTATTTCAGGTATGATCGGAAATTCTCCAAATGATGTCGGTTCCTATTTTCAGCATGAATCACCAGTTTCAATAAGAGCTCTTTGTCTACAGGAATACGACTCAATTTGCAGTGGTATTGGTTGCTAGAATAATCAGTTCATTTGGCTTTGGGATAACACTATGCTGATTTGAAATTTGTCGACACTTGGACAATTTGAACAGGTATTATGTGAAGATTCTGGGGTTCCATTTTACTTGAGTTACGACTAATTGCTTTTGACATGTTTAGTCTCGGGGACACGGCGTCGGTGATACAACAATACCGCGTAAGTAACAAATACAATAAGTTGCAAAATGTACCTTATTGTATTACTTGCTAAGGTGTATTTTGCACCTTATTTAATTTGTTCGTTACGCGGTATTGCAGTCTCACCGACTATAGTCGATTTCTTTAGGAGAACGTATCGACACTATTCTGTAATGTGGTAGTCTTGCACCGTCGTAGGTACAGTGCTACCATGTCCTTAATAGCTTTCGGAAATCTTCGTTTTTCCATGACACACGAGTGACAAATATACTGTCAGTTGCGAGTGCAAGCGTGATAGCGATAGCCAGCCGAAAGCTGTTGCACGTATCCATTTTTTTAGTTGCTCTGATGAAAATTCTGAGTTGATACGTTTTTCTGCTCAACTACGCATGATATATTTATTTTATATTCATTGTTTTATATAATACTAGGTTAAGTATTATCATTGTCATAAGCAATATTTAAAAAAATACTGTTTTTTTTTTTTTATCTTATTACAGTAATGACAACGTTATGATCAGTACAATACCTAAGCAATTAGGTTAGCCTTGGTAGAATAGAGCCCCTGATCTTTCAACGATGTTAAACTCAATTTTCATGTGTTTGTATGTGTTTTGCATTATTTTGGAATATTTTTGAATCGTAAAATTATAGCGGATCCCAATAGGGAATATGAATGAATTTCTTGAATTGTATTTCTCAACAAGTTATACAAATACCGTAAAAGATCATCATCATCATCATCATCATCATCATGTCAGCCGAAAGACGTCCACTGCTGGACATAGGCCTCCCCGAAGGCTCTCCACTCAGACCGGTCTTGTGCTTTTCGCATCCACCGCGTTCCCGCAATCTTTACTAGGTCGTCACTCCAAAAAGATCTTTACTAGGTCGTCTCGTAAAAGACCACCAAGAGTGAAATTAAAATTAAAATCAGCCAAGTAATACGGATGAGTTATTTTTCTCAACTGTTTGTTACATGAATCAGCTTTTATTGAAAATAAGTCATGAATATTCTGTGTTGACATTGCTCCCTTTAACTTTTTATTGTACTATTTTACTAACATCACCCACGACTATTTTATTATTTACTTTAAAATGTTGTATAAATATCACTGGGACCCTATATAATATTTTGTGTACCCCTCTTCCACACTCAGCTTTTCGAATGTATAGGTTTATTTACAATTTTTTTCCTTCGCCGTCAGAGCTCTGTAATGTACTATATTAATACATTGGAAAATCTCGGTACATAGCAACCGCTGGGGCTTGAATTAGCTGTACTTTACGATCACAAGTTGACATCCTAAGCCACCAGGCCTTTAGCAACAGAGTAATAATTATAATGATCATTGTTTTTAAGTATTGAATTTTACAGATTAAAAAATTATAGGCAGTTTCAGTTATTAAACAGATTTAATAAAATAAGACAATCGTTCTTTTAAAAAAATGTTTAATAATACTCCTACATCTCAATTTATCTAAATACAATATTTACAATCTTAAATTATCACTTAAATTTTACTTTAATGTCACAATATAAAAAAAGTCGTTTAAACAGTAAAGAAAAATTTACTGGCGGTATCAAAAGGCAGTGTGTGTAGCTGATTTGAGTATTTAATAAAATATTATAACTTTACGCTACTTAATATAAAATATACGATCCCAAAGAAACACAATATTTGTCACACTTTTTCACAAACAAAAAAATATTATTCAATATATAATATGAAAACCACTAGATGAAATAAATTCAATACCAAATGATTGCTTTTGTGAAATAACAATTTTTGCAAAACGTTTAGAAATACCATCATCATCTTTTGTTCCTATTCTCAATTCTTTATTCTTCATCACATCAATAATTGTGTACCTTTGGGAGAGTAAAGTATACTTAAATCTAAAATTAAATAATGTATAGGGTACGAAAAATTTACCAATAGTGTTAATTTACAATATATCACACGAATCTCCCATTCGATTTTTAAAATAGATATCCTCCCCATTTCAAAATGTATTCTAAAATTGGTGGACGGTAGTACGATACAAAACATTTATATGAAAAATTCTAAAAATCGTAAAATGTCATCCATGTAAATCGCATCTTTAATCTTTTCAAACACTTTCAAATGTTACATAAGACCTTTTATACAACATGATCTCGATAAACGTTTTGATTTAATTTGATTTAACGTATTCATACATATCGCATTAAATTTACACAGCATAAATTAGCAACATTTTCTGTAAATTAACTAAAGCGTAGCCAAATTCACCAGAAAACTGTCTTCTATCAGAATTTCTATCGTTTAGCGGCCGGTGCTTGTGTATGGTGTTGGCAACCTTCTACATTCTCGGGCCAGTCACATACGTTCTGGTTGTGGTTGAAGACGAGGTTAGAGGGACATGGCATGTGGTGCTTCCTCTCTCCTTCACACATGTAGTACATGGTGCAATCGGCCTGGTCGCGATGGTACGAGATGTGACCGTCTTCCTCTTCGCAAACCACTTCGGTCGCTGGAAACAAAACACAAAATTTGTAATGTTTGGTATTTAGTTGTACAGTCACCACACGGGATTGCTGAGCCACTTGCCACAGTTCGTATTTTGGCCGTGTAATGCAAACCTAGTTTAGTCAGTTATACTCGTGTATGCGGTATGTATTACTACGCTAAATTACGAAGAGTAGCAAGTGGCTTAACATTCCCGTGTTGTGACTGTACCAACATAAAACAAATTGCGCATATTCTACTATTCATATATTTAAAGTGTAAAAGTAAGATAACTAAGGAGTAATTCTGTATAACCGAGTTAGTAAAGTAATTTAAAGGCTTAAAGTAAACGAAATTCTCAGCTAAAAGTGCATGTGCAGTGCAGCTCTGAAACTAATATGGCACATTTTGAAAGGCAGAGCTTCGAAACGTACAAATTCCATTTACAGTATAACCTATAATAAGTAGTATGTGGTCTGTGTTTTGCTTTCACACATTTTCTAACATGACATGTGTCAGTATATTTGTAATGCCAGAGTATGAAATCGATAGACATCTGAGTATTCGTAATACTGTGGTTTTCCGGTGAAAACCTTGAAAATTTGAAGAAGCAAATAATACTAAAAGTACTTACGATCTTTCGTTGTATACTGTCCATTAGGGCTCGAAGATTCATAGGGTCCGTCGTACTCCAGCTTGACCTTGTATCCTGTGAGTTCTTGCTTCATGGCCGTGATGAGGGGGTACTTCCCGGTGCCACAGGAGCCTCGGAAGTCATCCATGTCGATGGACCAGACCATTATGCCGCCGAAACCTTCTTCCTTGAGCCAGGCCATCTGATTACAAGATTTTGATAGTTTAGTTTGTGACCCAATTATAATTTAGATGGAAGAGGAACTTTTGTACAAACAATTTGATCAATTTTGATGACAAAACGATGTAACTTAAAGGGAAAACATTCTTTCGCCTCTGATGATAGCTAGAAAATTCCGCCATCAAACAATGGACTTCTGGTGTGAAGTACTCTAACTGCCGCACTCAGGGACGTCAATTAAATTTAATGCTTGTTAAGTCACGTATTGTCTTATTATATTGCTATAACAAAGAAAGAGACAGCAGCAACTTTAATCAACCATTAAATTTAATTGACGTCACTGAGTGCGGCAGTAAGCAACTGAGAACAACCCGTGTACGGTTCAATAATGATAAAGTTTAGAAACGGCAGTCTGTTGTTTTATACGGGCGTAATTGGCCAGTTCGCTACGACACTAAATCTAACCCAACGAATAAACACGATAAAAAGGGTAAAAATGAACTTTTAAAAGAAATGTTGAATAAGTAATACATTTTGATATTGGTCTAATGGATCTTGTACACGTTTTTATGTAGTACGCTAAGTCAAAATGCTGAGCCAACATACAGTTAAAATAATATTTTTATTCTGTAAGTAGGTCCTGCAGGCACTTTCATATTTCTGAATCTACCATACAATATGCTTATGTCTCCCACTTATGTTAGTTTAATTGCCACTTGGCCGACTAAGGATGCTAGGCCAACGTGTACAGGACCATAATACGTGAGCAACAAGTACCTTGGTCTTTAGAGAACGTTCATCATCGAAGCCGACCCACTGGTCATCCCTGTACGCGAAAGGCACCATCTGTTCGTTGTCCCACACCAGCGTCGTGTTGTCTTCGCGGAGGAACTCGCAGATCTCGTAGTACGACATGAAGCCAGCCTCGTTGGTGTAGCGGCCTGCTGAACCTGGAGACAGTTTAGAATGTCATCATCAACATCATCTATCTTCTATAGTCACATTACACATATAAAACTCTCTAGTCTGACTGGCAGACAACAGAATCCACAATCCCTGAACCTAGGGACTTGTTTGGGAGGAATATTCCTACGTTACCCTAGGTAAGTACTAAAAAAAGGATTTTTGGAAAATCAACTCCAAACGGGAAGAAATACTTCACGCTTTTGGTAAAAGAAGAACGACGCGATTAAAGCTGTCCACAACTGCGAAGCAATTCAATGATGGTGAGGATACCCAAATATACCTTTCCTTAGACACAATCATAGCCTTAGTACCTTATTGTATTAGCTGTAACACGCATATAGGCAATTTACTTATATTATTTAATTTTTAACTACTCATATAACATCAAAAAAAGAGATAGCTAAAAATTTATTCTTGTTTAGTCTTTTCTCTAGTGTGTATTGTTTTTAGGTTAGGTATTAAATATTCCAGTGTTTTTTCTTAATTTATTCGATTACTCCAAATATTATTCCCAACGGTATCTGAATTCTTTTCCCTACATAAAGTGCAGAAATTAGTATGTATGAGTTAGTTCACATTGAAGGGCCTCAGGGGATAGATGTGTCGGTGGAAGCAAGATTTTCATTATTTTCGTCTTTTTAAACACAGAGGAGCTGAAAACAGCTTGATTTTACGTATTTTGAGGTATTTATTAGGAAGGGAATAACAATGTATAAAAAAAAATGGATTATTTATAAAATGAGTGACAACGACTAAGTTATATGAACGCAGTGACAGGTTAGTTAGATATATATGGACCTTTATTGATTTGTACTTTGCAGTCGAAGTTTTATTCAACAGTTAAGGTATTCACTTAAAAACGTCGTGCTTCACTTCATTCCTAATTCCACCAACCATAACTTGACCTCCAAACTCATAAATATAATGCCTCATCAAATACCTACAACTTTGGTTTATACACACACTGCCGGATCAAGTTACGCTCTCTAGTATCAGTTGCCAGGCTCGCTTACTAGATTTTTTATAAAATTATAAGGGGTCAATCTCACATAAATTGACCTAGTCTCAAACTAAGCTCAAGGCGTGTACTAACATTCAAGACTCAAGAACGGATACTCGCGCTCGTTATACAAATATTTTCCGATACCTAAAATCGACTAATCGCATCCCATATAGAATAACACCCTTGAAAACCTGTCAATTCCCCGTCAAACCCAGCTTCAATTAACTTACCCCCGCCTGAAGCAGGAGCGCCGATGTCGAACTGAGTGTCGTTGATAAGGGTGAAAGACCTGCCGTAGGTCGGCATGCCAATCATCAGCTTCTCCTTGGGAGCTCCTTGACGCACCCACTCGCGGGCTGAGTAGTCCTGGAAAGTTGGAGGGGTTAAAAAATGTTGGAAATATGCCTTTACACGTCCCAAAACGGATAGCGGATGCAACGATATAAATTCAGAGTCGTATAGGATGCTAACGTCTAAAAACACGTACAAATTCAATGTAGTTTTTAAATGTCATGTCGGATGAAAAAAATTGGGTAATTAAAAAAAGGGTCAAATATTCCCAGGAGGGTTACCATGACCAGAGATGGGCAAAATTTATTCGAATGACGAATAACGAATAAGAATAACCAAATTATTCGCGAATAACGAATGAAATTCTCGAATGATTATTCTTATTCCAATAAATTATTCGTTGAATAATTTATTCGTTGAATGAATTGCCACGAATAATTGTTATGTACTACTTATTATACCTGCTCCATTTTTCTCTAATAAATTAATAAATTATTTGTTATTCGAAAAGTTTTCGAATGATTCATTCGTGGACAAACTATTCGCGAATAAATCATTCGCAAATAAATTATTCAACGAATAGATTATTCGCGAATAAAAATATTACGAATTATTTTTTATTCGAAAGATTATTCGAATAATTATTTATTCGAAAAATGCCCACCTCTGACCATGACATGGCAATGCAAATCAGTTTAAAACGAGTGTACGGGACAGAGCTGTAGCAGTTATATCTCTGTCTCACCGTAAACTCGACTGCATAACTATGTCATGGTAACTCCTTGCTAAGTTTTGAAGAAAAATTAACTAGTAATTTCAAGTATTTGGGATGATATGTCAACAATTATTATTTAAAAACAGACCAAAAAATAACTATAAAAAGCGAGTTTACGCAAGCGGTAACAATTACTCTTCCACATAAGCTCTCGTACTTTATCATAAATCATCCAGGAACACACATGGAAATTAGTTTACTAGTTAAAGATGTCAGACAGCCAGACCTAAGCTACAATTCAAATCATAACATATTGTGTTAGAATAGAAGCGATGGTTAGAATTTAATTTATATGAACACCTTGAATGCCTAGCATCAACATTTACATACATACATAAACTCACGCCTTTATTCCCAGTTTGGGGTAGGCAGAGCTACAGAATTGCCAACAACTCTAAAAGCTTGTTGATAATTCTGTAACCACATTTTGCATAATCAGGCTAAGATGTTTACCAGTGTATTAGTGACAGGTTGCAAGCCCATCGCCTAACAGTACTACAAGCCTTTATTCCCTTAGTCGACTCTTACGACATCCACGGGAAGGCATGGAGTGGCACTATTCTAAGCCGGCAACCACACAGCACCATCAACATTTATTTCTGTATAAAATGAATCTTTAGTTTTTAATATAGTTATGCATACCTAATAACATTCCTAGCACTGTTACCGTACGTTCCCCACACATATTAGATATTTTACACATGGTTTCGTACGATAAAGTTTATAAGAAACCATTGAGCTGTAAGGGATTTCAAAATTGTTATGAAAAGGAGGTATCAGAAACGTATTGATGCGTAAAGTGGGTGAGGATGTTAATATTATTTTTCTCCCACATGCTCGGAAATGTTAACCTTACTGTTGTCAAATCAGCCCGCGAAGTTGTAAGTTCCAGGCCCCGGCAAAATTAAAAAAAACAAAGTTATTATTTACCAACGGCAGCGGCCGCGAAAAATGTATGAAATTTCATTACGTACCTGGTGATTTACTTTTTAAAACCATGTTTGGACTAGGATAACTATCTCCAAACAGCCAAACACTCGTGCAATCAAAATTCTTCCTTGTTTATTTTACTTTTTAAATGTCATAGACTATAAAGTTAAGCCTTTTAAACAGCATTTACAACGTATTTAAAAGTGTGTCAAATAGTTTGACTTTTTTAAAACAGAAATTGCGTTCATAAACAAAATAAATTGCGGAAATAACATAAACGCGTAATAAATGTTGTAGTTTAAACTATATTTTATTCAAATTGAATTTATTACGTCTAAATAATTTGAGATTTTATTTAATGCTTTATTTCAGTGTCATACTAAATCGTACGTTTCTGTTCTTTTTTTCAAGGAAATGTTGGGACTGTGTTTAATATTATTAACAATAATTGTGTTAAATTTCCTCACATTGTTGGAGAAAAGCACTATACAAGCCTCGACCGGGAAGGACGGTAGCTGGACTCGTATATAGCGCTGCGTCTCGGCCTCGCTAACTCTACTCGTCCCGCAACGGCCTATTTCCCGGTCTGTGCAGTAATGTAATAATTGCCTTTGATTTTACGTTTACTTTATTTAACACCGTAAAAAGTCAGAATGTATTAAGTTGATGAAAATGTTATACGTTATGATTATTACTTTTATTATGTAAACTTGGCACTGGCACCGGACTGCCGAAGGAAGAGGATAATGTGTTTATCAGCCTATATATGTATGTATGTATGTATATGTGTTAATTTGTGGCGCTATAGAAACTAAACGCGTGGTCCGATTTTGATGATTCTTATGTCAATCAATTTGTCTTAATCTTGTGAGCGGCGGCAACCATATGCCATATTGTAAAAAAAATATCGAGGCACTATGACAAGTGGGGTATTATAGCATAGGTATTAAAAAATCATCTTTTTACATTCTGAATGATAATTTAGGATTTATAACGATCTAAAGTTAGTTAGCAGCACTTGAGTTTTTTTGGTATACGCCATTCTTTCTATTTTTCATTGTAACTCTTACTATTTTAACCTAATTACCGATAACATAACAAAAAGCAAGCTTTAAGCCTAGCCTTCCGAGACGGGCCGCAGACCGCAACCGCAGGCGACACTGCGGCTGGCCTGTGTAGATGGGCAGGCCACAGTGTTGCCGCGCTCGGAATCAATTTCATCGAGATTCATAGAAATCAGTGATGTCGCTTGTAGTTTGCTGCTGCAGTTTACGGTCTGCAGCCCATCTCGGAAGGCTAGCTTTAAAAACCCGACTGTCGCTAACCAACTTTAAATCGATATAAATCCTAAATGATCATTCAAAATGAAAAACGATGAAACAAAATAGAATATATTCAACGATACCCCACTTGTCATAATTCGTCGTTTTTTTTTTGTTATTTACAATATGACGTCTGGTTGCCGCCATATTGAATTTTTATTACTGTCATATCTTTGGTGACACTCACAAGATTAAGACAAATCAATTGACATAAGAATAATTGAAATCGGTCCACGCGTTTAGTTTCTAATGCGTCACAATAGTAGTTTACGTGACGGTTGCGTAATGCTAATTACGCAGAGTCTCGTACAATACTTTATCTACATCCATATCATAACTTCCCTACAATATGTTCAGAAGCGATAAGCAAATCGCCTATATTAAGAAACCTGTATCTGTGGTTGCATCTTAATGTTTTCATTAAAGTATAGTGCATCGTACTGTTTACATTAAAGTGTCGGTCCCTAAACATTAAAGTATCGGTAATACTGTACCACTAACTTGAAAATGCAAGCCATATCTGTACATTACAAATAAAGTTTGTTTTTTATTATTTGTGTCTTTTTAAGCTTTGGTACTACAAACAAGTTAACAGTAACACTAACTTAATAAAAATACAGGCCATATCTGAACGTATTATAGAAAACTTATGATATGCATGTAGATAAAGTTATGTATGTGGCTATACATAATTAGGCACCAGCCACATAAACTACTATTATCTACACACATATTATAAGTACTCTAAGATGGGTTCAGAAGCCGAAAGGCAAACGAACAGCATTACCTTACCTATGGTAGTAGATGACAGCGATGACAGCTGTAATGTAATGTTGAGATTACTTTATCGAATATTATAAGGTAATGAGATCCAAATTTGGAACATCTTCCAAAATTAACAGCTGTCATCTCCGTCACCTACTACCACAGGTAATGCTGGTCATTGCCTACGGGTTTTGAACGCATAATAGAGGACTTATGATATGAGTGTAGATAAAGGAACAAACATACATAATATGTATGTTTAACACATGATCCTTCGGCAGTCGGGTAATAAAAATCGTTCAGGAACGTAAAATGTAATATAATAAATATAAAATACGACTTTATATTACAAATACCCGGGTTATCAACTGACCCGAACTAACAAATATTATACCTTTGATACGTATTTACTGTGGAACAAAGGTCTGTGGGGGATAAAGGGGTGGGGTAACAATGTAATGAATTTGTTTGTTGTATGCCAATAACAGCTCAAATTCACACTTGAGCCGTTTGAGGCGTTTTAGGTATCTAAAGGGAATGGGTGGATGAATTCTGTTGTAATTTAAATAAGGTTGACGTATTTTGTGAAACAATAGAAACAGATGTGATTATTTGAAGGTAAGGATAGGCTGAGAGTTCTGAAATTGAATTCATTGTTTGTCGGTTAAAATTGTAGTCAAATACCTACTTAATAATAAAATTATTGAAAAATGTAAAAGAATTAGATGTGTTATACAGGAACCCCGACCAAACGTGAAAATGGGAAAATATGTATCTTTTACATTATCAACTATATTCATATCAGCTATAAATACATATAGAAGAAGAAACTGACTGGCTGATCGATCAACGCACAGCCAAAACCAATCGACCTCCAACGAGTAGAAATACCCCGGAGTATACGAAGTCGCGGGCGTTCTCTACTTTTATTTATAATGTCACTTGTATGATATTTTATCTTGCTTTCTCAGTCTGCTTGAGTACACATCGTTATGCTAATCAAGAAAAACAGACTTATCCGATGAAGTATGAGTACTTATTACAGTATGTACTTACCACAGTGAGTTTCTTTTGGTAGCTGGTGGCGCTCTCTAGCGGGAAGAGAGGGCTGTTGTGACCGACTTGACGCTCCCACTGCCCGTGGAAGTCGTACGTCATTACGTTGATGAAGTCCTGGAAGGAAGATTGGGAATATTAGAAGAAAGAGCTCATATTCTCTCATTGGTCATATTCTCAGAAGCATCATAGCAATCGATTCAGATTAATATGATAGGTTAAGTAAGTAAGGAATGTAGAGGCTTTGCTAGACCACGGCCACGGTGTTAGGGCTCGTGAATATAAAGAACTGAACAGGTTTGGTGTCGCCAAAGAAAAGAGAAAACTTCAAAAAAAATAGAATGATCAGGAAACTGTCATACGCAATGAGATAACAATTTAGTTAGTAATTGACAGAGGACCGGCAAAATTTAACCTAGTCAGAAGACAAAGAGCGCGAACTAAGGCAGTATATCGATTGCATATGCGATGCAATCAAAAACTTTCTAATCCGTATATCAGTAGCTAACGACGAAACTACTAACCAAGTACTTAGAGATCTCAGGTACGTCGTAACCAGCGGCGATGGCTTCAAACGATGCTGGTACGGCGGCAGTGAGCAGCAGACGAGGTTGTCCAGAAGTTTTAGCTTCTCCTTCAAAGGCGAGGCGAAGTTCTTTAAGTAGAGACACGAAAGCAGCCCGATCATCAGCTCCTCTGCAAGAAAATAGAACTTAATATAACTCAAATTCTAAAGAATTTAGAGGTATTCTTTCGTGGACTCTTAAAACAGTTGGTTCCATATCGTTTTCAACAAGTTTAGTTATGTTTATCTACTTTTCATTCTCTCTTTTTGTTTTTTGATAAAGCTAGACAGAATCAAATAGCGAAAAAATGTACAGCAAACAATTCTGATAAATGGCCTGGGAGATTACCAATCCACCAAAGCAGTTCAGTTTAGGTTGAGAGAAAGGGACAGAGCTATATAAATGCTATAGCTTCGTCCCTTTCTCTCCACCTAATCAACTGCTTTATTATGTCATGGTAACACCCCAGCCCAGATAGAAGTTCAATGATAGGATGGTATAGTTGACGAAATATATTCTGAACCGATTCGACGTAGCTCTTCTAAGACGAATTAGTGCAGATTCTATATAGTCAACTATACTATTTTCGAGGCGATCTTTGTATTTTCTCAGTTCCTTGTTGCTCTGACAGCACAAATTACTTTTTTTTACCTTATTGGCATCATCTTGGACCTTACCTTGGGTACTCCCAGTCTACATCCAGACCGTTGAACTGGTAGTCTCTGAGGAACTCAATGGCTTCATAAACGAACTGGTTCATGCGGAAGACGTTGGAAGTTAGTTCTTTGAATGGAGTGGAGCCGAAAGCCCAGCCGCCGATAGCGAGTAAGATCTGGAACATTTCAAAGGATTAGGTCACATATACTACAAAGCCGCATTAATCATTGGTACTAGAATTTATAGACATATCGCCAAACATAAAAATGCATTTTCCAAAATAAAGCGAAGTTAATTTGGGTGCTGACCTATCAGCAAGTCCGCCTGGTCTTGTGATTAAAATAAAATAAATAAATATCAGGAGACAATGCTACACAAATTGACCTAGACCCAAACTAAGCTCTAGGCTTGTAATAGACAACATCCAAGACTCAGGAACAAATGTTTGCGCTCTTCACACAAATATCTGCCCTTAACGTAAGACCGCTAGCTTCGTAGGCAGGTTCACTACCAACTAGGCCAGCGCGTCGTCACATTATACTTACATACATACATACATAAACTCACGCCTTCGTTCCCAGAGTGGGGTAGGCAGAGCTACAGAATTACCAACAACTCTAAAAACTTGTTGATAACTCTGTAACCTCATTTTGCACAATCAGGCTAAGATGTTTACCAGCGTATCAGTGACAGGTTGCAAGCCCATCGCCTAACAGTACTACAAGCCTTTATTCCCTTAGCCGCCTCTTACGACATCCACGGGAAGAAATGGAGTGGCACTATTCTAAGCCGGCAACCACACGGGCATTATACTTATTAAATTATATTATTAGACTTTGGCAAAACATTATCCTATCAATTTATAGCCTTTATAGGGTTATGCTTGTTAATGCTTCTATTTCTATTCTTTTAATAGACTTTAATAAGTTATCATTATATTCAACAAAGTTAACTTTTAATCCTCCTCACCTTCAAATTTGCATTCTTTTCCCTCAAAGCGACGACCTTTTCGTACATATCTGCGTCCTTCTCATCGCCTTCAGCAAGCTTATGGTCCTTGAGTGTAGCGAAAGCGAAGATGACATGAGTGCAGAGAGTAGGATCCACATTTTCAGCAGAGAAGCGGCCGGAACTGGGTCGTTTTGAAGACCAGGAGGTAAGGTAGCAGAGGACTTGCGGCTCGCGTCCTAGGAAGAAATAATTGATTGGTAAGTAAATATATTTTGATTAAATTTACATACACTGCCGCTTAACTTAAAAAATTACGTAATTTTGACACGTCAGACTCATGTACTGAATAATGTTTGAGCAGAGTTTAAACAAATTTACACTTATATTTCTAGTGACTTGGTTATTGGAGACGTGGATGACGTGTGCATGTTTTATTATAAGTGCATTAATTTGACTTAAATCACACATTACTGGGTCATTGCTAACCTGGCATCTAAATTGATTGTCCATTGACGTCAAAGAATCAAATCTGCTACGACGCCTACTCGATCGAATATTAATAGGCCACCTCCACGATCAATATACGATTTACGATCGATTGATAGATTTAATAACACCCTAATTAGATCGTCTGATGACTAAAGGCCGCATTCAGACTCAGTTCGTCAGCGCAACTCCAGCGAAAGTTATTTACACCCTTCAAATTCAATATTAGTAGATACATAATGAATTTTGAAGAGCTATACAACGAAACCTCAAATGAAAAAAAAGCATTCGAGAAATCACAAAACGCTGTTCTTGATATATTAATTATAAGAATAAAATACCAACTATAATCGGAACAACGTGAACGTCAGCTGCCATGAAGTCCCTTTTGAAATAACCGATAATGTTACGTATATTGTGTATGTTTACCAATTAGCAATATGCTAACGGAATGCTTAAACAACGAATTACCATTGTATAATAAATTATTAGGTAAATATCAATAATTAAATTGGTGATGGTGCATCAACGTACGGCCAAATTCAATATTCAATAAAGTCTCCCCAGCTTCTGTTCGTTTCATCGTTAATCAAATATTCGAAAGCGTACACGGAATCTAATTTAGAATATTTCCTTACTTAAACGCATTTTTATAAAATGTCCATTATAGATCACTCTTCTTTGACAAGCAATCGTTTACAAGTCATTCTTCACTCGGAACGAAATGGCAGTCGCTACTTTCTCATCGATCAATATTGTAATAATTTGATATTTTGCTCAAATAAATTAAAAAGTCTCCGTCATTTAGTGATGTTAACTTTTTGGAACGATTGTTGAATTATTACTTCAATGTTAGTTACCGATACAGTCAAGTTCATACATATGTGTAAACTTTAGTACCTTGTCTATTTAATCTAACAGATAAAAATGCTTGGCCTAAATTAAACACCTAAATAACTTAGTAATAGCTTAGTCAGGAAAATATCTAAACATTGTAGGTATAATTATTGTCTAGGGGACACGGTTTCTGTAGGAGAATGTATCAAAACTATGTGGTTGTTTTGCACCGTCATGGGTAATATATATATATATATATACATATATATAATTATTATTATTACTATTTAAGAGTTCATCTGAACATACTGAGTTTTGACACATTTTCCTGCTCAACTACGCATGATATATATATTTTAATGTTAAATTCATTGTTTTATATAATGCTAGGTTAAGTTCTATAATTGTATAAGTAATTTTTAAAAAAACGACTGACTGTTGAGTTTCTTGCGGCGTTTCTTCTCAGCAGTGGTCTCTTGCGAAGCGCTGGTAGATTTTTGACGTGTAAAAGTGCCCGTGCGGCCTACTTACTGAATAAACATCTTTTTTTTTTTTTTTTTTTTTTTTAATGTCATGTTTAAACTGCCATACATGAATTGTCAGAGCAATTAAAGTGACAAGGTACTAAAGTGTATACATATTTATGAAGTAGACTGTACAAGTTTAATGTGTCTATCATTTTCTGTATGTGGCATCGTAACTCACAAACAGATCGACCGATTAAGACGCGTTTCTTTTTAAATTGAGAGCTAGTTTATTCTTAGGTAGAAAATTGGTTGTGCCATCGACTAAAAATTCTTTATGTAAAATTGGAGTGAAACTTGACAATTTTCAAACTATACTTATTATTTCAGCCCACATCAATCGTCTAAGTATTTTTCTCAATCCCATTTACCATAAGATGTCCTGTATGCTCGTCCTAAAATAAAAAACCCGGTATCAATTATAAATATGGCTGAACTTTTTACATTATTATTTCTACCTACTAATATAAATTTCTAGCTGCGACTACAATTTACAAAGAGAAAATGTTTATCGTTCTCCCAGAGCCGTATCTCTTCCAAGGCTCCGAATAGACCACACATTAAAAAGTCACAGCGTCGAGATTTAAGACCCCTGGTTATGACGCGACAATCTTTCGAAGCACTCCCAAGTTTCTCCAAGTACGTAATAAATAACATATTTTGAATGTTCAGGGATACTGCTGAAGTTTCCTAAAGTATTCTTTCGAAGTTTTTACGGCGTGACAAAGTCGTGACGTGAGTTATGAAAATTCAAACGAGTTGTGCTTAAGTGTGCGGAATAAGAAGTTGGCCTAACAATTTGGCGGGCTTGGGAGTTGGCTAGGCGAGACGATGGTATGTTGTCGAAGGCGGGCACAGAGAATAGCCAATAAGGTCATAAATCAGTGGGCATCAGTTGGTCCGATGATATTTGGCAGACGGTTGGAAAAATATGGATGACGTTAAAGGCGTACAACTTATTAGAGAATATTCATGCCTTCTTCTTACAGCTTCAATGCTAATTCACATAACAAACAGTTGAGAAAAACATATTTTGAATAACTATAAAAATAACCAACATATAAGCCAACAAAGATTTGTTCCTATCTCTTTGTAACAAAACAGAATTTAACATGGATGGTCTAAGATCCGAATAGGAGACGATTTGCACCGGGCTGTTTATTCGATGAAAAGTATTTTATATCAAATTTAATACGCTAAATAATATGTGGCGAATAGGTAAGCTGAAAAATTTCAGTCCAGTCAATCAATCAATCAATCAATTTATTTGCCGAAATGCGAAACGGTTGGTTGGTCTTAAAAAATAGTATTACAGATCAGGCATTCTGTCGACAATACGACATGCAAATTATTAAATAATTAACCTTAACTAATCATTATGTGAATAAAACAAAATTAATGAATATTAAAAGTATTTCACACAACAATTATAGATGAGGTGCAGTACAAATCCAGTACTTGTATCATTAAAAAAAAAAAAAACTTTTTTTTAAATTGCAAATATTTGTTTAATAGATAAATTACATACTAATCGAAAGTATGAAGTCTATAGAATATGCAAGTGTTAGGTTTGGTGCAAATTACTAGTACCGACTTACCTGTTTATACCTGCCTACCCAATAGCTTGACGAGAAAAAATAGTCAAACTAACGTTTGCATATTCTATAGGCTTCATACTTTCGATTGGTATGTAATTTGTCCATTAAATAAGATAGTGTATTTTTTTAAAACGAAGTTAATTTTTAATTTTTTTATAAATTATATACTGGACTGAAATTTTTCAGCCTACCTATTCGCCATATATTAGTTAGCATATTAAATTTGGTATAAAATACTTTTTATCGAATAAACAGCTCGGTCCAAACCGTCTCCTATTCGGATCTCCTACTAGGAGTATTATATGGCCGACCTGTTACTTGATGTCACAGTGCACATCGGATCTCTCTGTCTAATTAGCAGTTTAGAATCGGTGTTTCTTGGCAGATTTTAATTTTAATTTCTCGTTTGGTGATCTCTTTTAAGGTAATTTATATTTTGTAGAGAAATCCGATTTAAAAAAATCCATGCATATTCCCTATTCAGAGCGGGGGGAGCTGCATGAGGTGCAGGGAGACGGCAATGTTTGTGTGTGTTTTTGTTGATCCGCACTTTTAAGACTAAAATCTAAAGACTGCCAATGCTTTGTCAATCCTAAAGACTAAGATATCCTTGAATTAACCTTTTGTTCATAGCGCGAAAGTATTTTTTTGCAGGTTAATTATGTTACTAAGGAGAGTTTGAAGACGATTTTTTTTTCAGCAATCGTAATAAATCATACTCTGCATAATAAATTTGTACACTTGTTTACTTGATTCACAACCTTTTCGCTTTTCTCAATCTTTTAAGGTTTACTGGAATAGATCCCATAAAGTGATAAATTCGACTATGTTTATCTTTTTTTAATTTATTTTCTTATTTTGTACAATAAAGTGTTAACGTAGGTACATACATACTGCCGTGCTCTAGCTAAAACTCCACTAAGCCACAAATCAGAGTTTGACTATGAAAATTATGCATTTAGACATGTTTAGTTACTCTGTATCTTCGAAACTAAAAAGATAGTAAAATAAAACTTAGACAGGTCAACGCAGCATTTCTCCCTCTCTCACGCTGTTTAAAAAAGTGAAAACCTGTCTAAAGTCACTTACAGGAGTTGTAGTCAGAACATGGCAGCATACTTCTTTTATACAATGCAAAAAGTTTTAAAACTCCCAATCTCGCATATTAGCTCGTTACATGTACATCGACGTTGTATATTGCAGCACTCAACTCCACTCCTAAGCTTGTGGTTGCCAAAACAATTTTACGTTTTCGCCACACGACATCTCGGTGCCTACATTTCACCGTTAAAAGCAGTCGATGCTTCAAACTTTCAACTTGTCGCAAATCGTTCGCGTTCTTGGCAGGAGAAACAAAAGGGGGCCAAGAGTGACCCTTGAGGCACTCCCGGTGGAGATTTGTTGCCTGACGTGCCAAACACACTGGCTTAAGTGGGTTGTCTGTTAATGGTAAATGTCTCCTGCGGTGCTTAGATTTGAGTCTCTTGAATTCTGATTTTGAACATAAAGTTTTGTTCAAATTTTGCATGTTTCTAAGGACTAAAATTAACTTTTCCATTACGTTACGAAATCTAACTATACTTACTGCTAAAAGACAGAAGCTGGTATCTCAGACAAAACCTCTGTAGCAAATGCAACCATATTACTAATTACATCTCCTTCAGTTATTGACTTTGAGATAGGTACCGCCTATTGGTGTACTAGGACAGTATATAGACAGACTAATTGTCGTGACTAGGTTTAGTACTTAAGTGTGTACACTGTTTTGAAAATCGCTATTTAACAAATCAGCGATGATGATTCAAAAACGAGCAGTAAATAACAAAACTAATCAAGTCGGCAATATATTACAAAACGAACAGCAATGGAAACTCATTAAGGAGAAAAAAACATGAGACATACGCCAGCACATCAATATGAAAGTGTAATTTACCATCAACATGCTTACAAAGTTTTCTGGCGCACTGGCGAAAAGTAGCACTTACGTGACGACATACAAACTTTAGGCTAAAGTTTAGGCGACAACGCTACTGTCAGTTGCATACATAACTTTGTGCCAAGGCGCGATTTGGCATACTCTAACGACACCATCGAGAAATATTAAAAACTCTTTAGAAAGTTAAACAGGTAAATGTAAAACGAAAGTGACTACACGGAAATTACTAATATTAACCATTTAAATGCAAACAGAGCCAATTGGAGTGCTAAAGAGAGAAAGTGATCATAATATTAATACGAGTTATGTTGCATGATAATTATGGTAAAATTGATCAAAAATAAAGTTAAGCAATTTTGTACCAAGTGAAGTTCCTTTTAATTTAATGAAGTATTTTTTTTTGCATTTTTTCCGGAGTAAAACTCTTGACTAGAGAGAAAACGGCATACACTTACTTTTTTATTAATGACCAGAAGTATCACACTAATCAGTGTAATCACACTAATATTTGTGAGTGCGTGAGTTAATAATGTTTTTTACTCCTCCACGCGTCAGCGTTCTCCGAATAGTTACCTTATTCCGAAATATCAAAGTTTAAGAACAATGGTCAAAAATGTCCCCACCCACCAACATATATCAAACATGTGCCAGTTTATAGATATTGCCAACATGATGTATTTTTACTATGGCCACGATCGCCATATGTATGGGGTTTTCTTGCACAATCAATAATCGTATCGTATGGAAATTGTTTGAAAATTAACACATTCTTGCCTTGCTTGGCTCTTGATAGGTTTTTTTCCAATAAAAACTTCCCATCGATTTTGGTACTAAAATAGGTATTTTGTCTTTTTTGGATCCTAATGAACTTATAGACATGCATCACGTTACTGTTGGAGGGTGGAGACGGGGTTCATACAAAATTGCCCATCCCCCTTTAGGACCAAGACGTGGGCTGAGGCTAGTAACATTATAATAATTTAACTTACTGTTCTTATCCAACTCAGCAGCAGCGTTCTTGTTCTTCACAATGAGGGTCTTGGAAGGCTTCTTCACCTTGCTCAGCACGTCGGACAGGCTGATCTTAATTGGCTGGGGCTTCTCAGTGACTTCTATCACCACCGAGGCTGCTACTGATGCCCAGTCCACGTCCTTAGCATCCTTGCCACGAGAGATACCACGAAGCTCCTCTCTAGAAAGATTGAACATTAAAATATAGGTATTCATTTCGAGGCATGGAAAGGTGAGAGGGGAGTTTTTGCATAACGCTTTAAAATTTTGAATAATTTTATATTTGGCCGGAAGCTATGTTATACTGGAGCTATGTTAGATTCATAATTTCATTAGTAAACGTAGGTTAGGTGAAACTATGATCATATAAAAAAAAAATACTTTCTGACTTCAGTACATAGGAATGTTTCTAAATTTGCTCTGGTTTTACTTATTTTCTTGACAATGTGTATTATAAGATACATACCATAACATTCACTTTTTTTTTTTTTTTTTTGCTGGATTAAAATCTGAAGAGGCTTGAATCCATGATCTTTTTTTATTTTTGCCAAAAAAAGGGTTAATATGTCCTTAGTCGTATTGACCTTGAAAATTAGGTTCGCAACTATAATATATCGGGATTTCTATCAATTAGGTTTTTTTTTATTACTTTCTAAATATTTTAGGAGTTAAACCTTAATCACGTTATTAAATAGGTAGCTATAGTGAATGTTAGCGTTCCATTCAGTAAATTCAATCGCCGCAAATTGCGAAGCAGAATTAGAAAACCCAAAGACAATGAAATCCGCCAAAAATACTTTCTGGACCTAGGGGCTTGAAATTTGGAGGGAGTATTCCTTACCTACCATAGGGTTGCACTAAGATAGGATTTTCCGAAAACCGACCCCCAACGGGAATAAAAAGAGGGAGTAGCGGGAAACTAATTCTACGCGTACGAACTCACGGGCATCCTCTTGTAAGAATATAAGTTAATGATGTTGTATATAATTCCATGGTTCACACTATGGGTTTCAGAAGATTGGGTATCATTGGATCTAAAAATTTGTTATGAGGACGTACCTCATAGCTCCAATAAGCGGGTATTTGACGTCTCCTCCGCAAACGTCTCCGCTGAAGTCATCCATATCCACAGTCCACACCATAGCGCCTCCAAAACCATTGTCCTTCAACCATCTGTGAAAAAAATCCAAGTTAAGCATAAATTAAGGAACGTTAAAAATACACACACACTCACATTTGTATTCCATTATACTGTTTGGAGAAAACAAAGATGTAAAATATAAAAAGTGTTCGAACGTGTGCATATCATTAGGAGATATCATTTCGAAGTAGCTATTTGCGTGTGAAAATTGAAGCTAGAAAAAATCGGGTTTTAGAATAAAATTATTAATTGTATTTTTTATCCACGCAATTTCCCCTAACATCAATAAATATATATTTTTTTCCGATAGATATACAACTTTTTATAATAAAATATATTAAATGCACCTTTTAAAGATTGACTTTTATATGGGTGCTCAATACTTTCGGCCAAGGCCGCATGTAATGTTACACTTTAAAAGTAAATCGAAGTGTATTATTGTGTATTTTACTTTGAGACAAATCGAGATCGACTGATTTGGCTGATTTGGATTTGGATAACCTCGGCCAGAATGTGGTCTTTAAATTTTGACACAATTAAGAATAGAAAACTGACATTTTTAACGCATCTTGAGACAAACTGTTGAGATATGGCCAACAAATCTAGTCTCTTTATTAAATATTTTCACTACAAACCTCATCTTGTGCCTGATGGACTTCTCATCGTCAAAACCGACCCACTGGTCTCCGTGGATAGCGTAGGGCACCTTCATCTCATCGTCCCACACATAAGTGGCACCATTCCTTAGCATTTCGCACACCTAGGGTGAAACATGGAACATTTAATATCAGGTGATTATGAGACATTTTAACTTAAATGTACATTCCTAAATACACAAAAACGTATGCTCCCGAAAAACAAATGACTAATTATTTCAGGACAAAATAACCACTGCCCTGTGTCACTAATTCTGTAGATAATTGTGGGTAAAATCAATTTAGTAGTCATGATGCTTGATAAAACTAATAATGGAATAGCTACTTCTCGTATTGCATTAAAAAAATCTTTCAGAAACGGGGCTAAATGAATTACCGCGAAAGTTTTAAAATATGTGTTGTTAACTTTAAAAATAGAAAACGGTACACGTCGGTCGGTTGAATATTTCAAAACATGTGCAACCTTTTCCCGTTATTTCAGATGTTGTGAATATTATATTCAAAAGCTGGTAATTTCAGAGGTTGATAATTCGATTACAATCAATTTTATTACAATTTTATCGGCACGTTGAGTGGAATGAATTTAAATTTTATTGCACTGTATAATCATGCAATTTTGTGTTGAATAATAAGCTAAAATTGTATTTGTCTCATTAAATGCATACATAATTCATAATTATCATGTTGTTTTGCATATTTACATGCTATTTTTAAATATGGGAAAAGATACTTTACGCTAACATTTTGTTATTTCGCAAAAATGAAATTATATAAATAAATAAAACTTCTTAAAAGTAGTCAAAACAATAGGTCACTCAAGACTTATGTTAAACCTGGTCGACAATTTTAGTGCTTGCGCTTTATAAATACGTCAACAATAAATGTGAAACGCAGTGGCCCTCAACAAATTCAATTTTGTACACTTTTGAATACAGTAAGAACTTTTTACGCCCCGCTTCTCAATTTTACGCACATTGACGCAACTGTGAAAAGTCAATTTAAATAACGATTTGAATTGAAAACACCACTTTTACCAAAACGTGCAATAAACCCGAAGAAAGTATCTTCTCCCTTCCAATACACATCATGCTTATAATAAAAACATACATCTACATAGCAAAATGTAATAACGTTACAGAAACTTTCGTCAAAATTACCTCATAGTAGGCGAGGAAGCCGCTCTCTTTCGTATATTCGCCTTGTTTCCCGCCGCCACTGGCCGGAGAATTCACTTTGAAGTTATTCGGGTCGGACAGGGTGAACGTCCGTCCGTATGTTGGCATACCTAGAAGAAAGATCAAATACATTATGTGGTTTAAAGAGCGTCATTATCTATACGTATGAAAGACATAAAGAAAAAAGACCATTCGCTTCACCGAAGACGCACAATTACGCAAAATGTTTCGATATCAAATGGTATAATTATTGTTTGTGCTAATTATTGTTTAGTCGAAAATAATTTGGTCGGAAACGATTTGTACAGTTGAAACCGTATTTTTTTAATTATTATAAAAAACTAACATTACTTAACTAAACTACACAACAGATTTTTTATTAAATTCTGTAATATCCAGTCTAAACGGATATTAGACGAAAATATTTTCGAACAAGCAATCGTTAGTACAGTATTCCCAGCTTATTAATAGTTTTCGGCTGGCCATCGTTATCACGCTTGCACTCGCAACTGACAGTATATTTGTCATTCGTGTGTCATAAAAAATAAATATGGCCGATCGCTTTTAAGAAAATGGTTGCACTGTACAAACAATCATTAGGCGATGCAACGGACTCCCACACAAAATACAATGAATGTGACTGGAACAAAATGGAGTGTGTGACCTCGCGGTAGTGAAGCGGACACTGGCTTAGCATTATGCTGAGGTTTCAGACACCTAGTGCTGATATTCAGCCAGTACCGACGGTATAGCATGCAATGATTAATTTGGCAGACAACGCACAACCTTAACTGCGGAAGATAAAACCCCGCGGATAAGTAAACGGAGGAAGGACTTTCTCCTCCGGCATTTCAGCACTGGCTGGGGTAGTAACCGGCGGAGTCTAAATTCTAGTTGGTAATAGGGGCATTGGTGTTTTTAGCCGGTGCGAGCCCGGCAGTACCTGGGCCCTCCATCCCCAGGTCTCCGGAAGGGATTTTCACCTCTGCCCCTTTGTCTTAAATAAATTCAAGTCAAAAGCAAACAAAAGCAAGGACTTTCGTCCTTGGCCCCTCAGAAGATTACAAAAAAAAAAACTGCGGAAGATAGGAACTTTAAACTTAGAACAAATATTCTTTGGGTATTCTAGGGGTGCATTGATTTATTTTATGACTGTATGATTTGAGCTATATTTATTTTGTTTTTTTTTACTGATTTTATTTTTCTTGATTATTATTATTAGTTTTGTAAACATTGATATTAGTAGATTTTTACTTTTTATTCTTACACTGACGATCTTATTGTGAATTCATTATAACTAAGTATAATAACTAATAACGTAATATCCAATACGAAATAAATTCCTACTCCTACCTAGTACTAGTACCACTAAGTCATTAAACTTACCTGACCTTCAAAACTACTTATTCGCTAGCTTTTATTAAGGTACATCTTTGCCTATTTCAATTGAAGCCGACTTTATAAAATTACCTTCCTTTAAAAGGTTCGAATCCATTGATCTTAGTAGAATCGTGTTATTGTAAATTATTCACGAAACAAGAGCGGATGCCATTTTTAATTTACAGCCGGGGTTTGACCTACAATCGTAAACAACCATCTGACCCTTCTTTTATTTATTTAGTTACTTCCATGGGTCACTGTTTATAGTTTCTGACAAATTGGAAATTTGCAACAGTGTTAGAATTTTCTTCAGGTACCGCTTGGGAGTGTGGATATGTTTTTGTATGAGCTTTTGCGTTTCCGTTTTACTTCTTTATTTATTACACGTGCATAATATCTTCAATATAATACAGTGGTGGACACATTAGGAAGGCTTGCGTTTTGCCCTACTACAAATATGACTATTCAAATTTGACAACCTAAACCTAACTATAGGAACGCTAAGGTTAGTTTATTTTACAAACGGAGATGAATTTTCATAGGTACAGTATTGCTTTTCACACTGCCAGTCACTATGATTATGACCAAAAATAGTTCCCTGAACTTATAGATTTATACAAGTACAGTGCAATCGCTCTTAAAGAGAGATTACAGTAATGATAATTTATATTAAGATACGTCATCTGCGCGCAAAAGCTTTCCTCGAAAAGGAAGGTAATTGCCTTACTATCGTTCAGTCGCGCAGTGGCCGCTGACACGCACGCGTCAAAAACAGTAAAGTTTATAACCGAAATGCAACAAATATAAGTCATAAAAACGCCGTCGTATGTTTTTCGAGGCTACCGAAATTATACTGTAACTATAAAAGGAAGAAAGGATGTCTCATTTCATTCGTAAGTACCGTAAATATTTTTTACATTTTTTTTTACATCGCCATACTTAATTTAATTTGCACCGGTGGCGTCACTGTCACCTGTGAAACATGAGATACACAATAAGATATCGCATGAGTGCGATAAAGACGGGTAGCTATATGGCAGCCATGAGCGGGCACGCCGGGTCATTCGGGTGCGCAATTTGAAACAACTATTTATCTCTTTCTAACAATAGCGTTCGCTACGAATTGCCGTCTTTGTCTGTAGAAATATGGCAACGTAGCAACGGTAAGTAATTGGCGACGGTTTTCGAATGCGTTTAGTATGAGCATAACGTATCTAAATATAAAATATCATTGGGTTACAGTCGATTATTAAGAGATGTATCCACTTTTGAACCTTGAGAAAATGTAAAGGTGAAAAAGTGGATACACTTTTTTGTAGTTGACTGTAAAAGAGAGAGTAAAAAGAAATAGAATCACGATGCCATTTTAAAAACTATGCACTGTATCTACATTTACCCTTTTACTCGTATTCGTAAACACAATATGCTAAAGTATGCTTAAAATATGCTTTGGCCGTGTCTTACATTGCGAAATTTGAATTTGACTGACAGTGACAAAGCATACTTTAACTAAAATAGGTTATTATACGTTTACGAATAAAGGGTTTTAAAGTTTAAATTAAAAATTCGTAGCTCAGTTCAATTCCACCAGCATTCCTCCGATTTCTTACCAATAATAAGCTTCTCCTTGGGAGCTCCAAGTTTGACCCACAAGTGGGCGGCGTGGTCCACCGATAGCTGTTTCCTCCACTCGGAGTCGGATGAGGGCGCGTATAGCGGAGCGTTGTGTCCCGCCTGCCTCTCCCACTTGCCGTGGAAATCGTAAGCCATCAGGTTGATGAAGTCCAGATAACTGTTGAAGAGGGAATTGTGATACTTAATCCATAAAACTTAATTAAGATCGATCGTACCTTACCCCCGCACCTCATGCCTGCCCGGCTCTCAATTAAGTTGTACGCCTACAATAAATTATAAAGATTATAATGATAAGAGAAAATTGCTCCTCCAAAAGTCCTGCCTGCACATAAATGTGGGAATACCGCTTTTCGCCTGCTGCCCCGGCGCTTCCCGAGCCGTACCGTACCTGACCGCTCCATAGCCGCTGCCACCTCGAAGACCTCGCAGCCACCGTCACCGTCAGGGAGTACCGAACTACGGCGGCAAAACCAGACGGGCCATAATAGCCTTACGACCCAATTTTTAAAATAGATATTTTATTGTTGATGACCTCGGTTGCTTCCTTTTAAGAAAACCCTGGACCGAACGTCACACTGGCGAATCAAGGGAAGAAGAAAATAATGAAATGGATTTAGAGAAAGTGAAAGAAAACGTAAAATCAAAAGATATAGAAATGGGTAATGATTTCTTTTCGATAGATTATAAACTTTACTACGAAAAGTTTGACTGTTGCGATATTGAAATCACATCGGTAAACACATCGGCATATTAGCCTTTTCAGTAAACACATCGGCACCTTGTTTTCTGGAAATCTGCCAGTCATGACATTTTGAAAATTATTTAAAGTATTGGTAGAAACTGATAAAAATGGAATCCCTAAAATTGAAAATTAGAAATTCTATACAGAAACCTTACAAGGTTTTGTATTGTTACAAAATATAGACAATAAAAGCGCATTTCAATCATTAAAAAACGTCTGCTACATGTCGGTAAATTATGCTCAAGCCTTTCCACACTAGAATCAACAACATTAAAGTTTAGACACAATGTGAAACCCCATTACATGAATGACAATCTTAATAATAGACCTGTCAAAACGATAACGTTCAAAACGCACACAGATCGCTACCCCTTTGATAAAAGTTCGCTGTTCGATAGAAAGCGGGTATTCATAATATAACAGACAGGCGACAGATGTGTCAAGTATTTGAACGTACTCAAACACCAACTAGCACAAGCGCTGATAAAAAAAACAAGCATCGTAACATCAACGAAACAGAGATGGTTTTACAACAAAAAGTAGCAAAGCGTGTGAAAAGATAACTTTGCCTTTCCGCACATTGTTTTAGAATGGGAAAATGCGTTAACAATGTATATGGAATATTAACGAGTGAAAATTTCGCAATATAACCATGTGACAATATTTTTTTAGACTAGGTGCTTATATATTTAGGTCGTTACGGTAAAGCTGAGTCCTTTGACGATTTTGAAGCAGATCTGAGCAATTTGCACAGAGATTTAAAGTTTTTGTTTGAAATGAATGTGGTTAGTTTTGTATTGTTTATATCAAGGTTTGCGTAGCCTTTAAAAGTGAATGTGAGAGACTTGAACATAGTTAATTTTAACAATAGACGTCTATTTAAATAGGTAATCCACAGAATGTTTTGTCTTTAGTAACTCTAACGGAAATTAATCATCACAATCAAAATTATGTTTACACCTATGTTTAACCAATAAATTAAGTATTTGAACTAGTTTTTTTTTTAATTTCAATTCGTGAAATATCTTCTTTGTCAGTTTTCGCTATTGTCACGCAATTATTATGTTGAATACAAAACAGAAATATTTTGAATCAGAATTAATTATTGATTTCATCAAAAGTGGTAAAATGAGATTAAACATGCCTGTATCTATAATTTAAACAGGCATTTTAACCACATTTTAAAAATAAATTACTAAAATTACTTTAGTATCGTAACAAATTATTATTATTCGTCTGTCATCCAAAACTGAATTATGAGTTTAAAAAAATGCAGTCTCGAGGTTGCAAAACATCTATGGAAAGAAAGAAAGAAAGAAATAATGCTAGTGGCTTGTGTGCTAGTTTAACTTCTCCACGTCATTAATACTGTCGTCATACCAAAGGCGACTAATTGCAATCTAATAGTCAAAGTATCTACACTCTATCAGTAACCACATTAAATTCAAAATGTTTCTACTATTACTATGCAGTTAACCACCTTCTTTATTACGGCAGAATAACTCACCTAGCGACCGCTGGTACGTCATATCCACCCTTGATGTTGTCAGGTCCCACAGGTACGGCAGCAGTTAGGAGAAGACGAGGCTTCTTCACCTCCTGAGCTTCAGCTTCGAAGGCTTCTCGGAGTTCTGGAACAAGAAAGAAGGGTTAAAATAACTCCTCATTTCAGCCCGTGGTTGTCCACTGCCATTTGATTTTCAGCGAAAACGACTTGGTAAACGCAGCGTAACGACCGCCGCCTGCACGATGAACCAATGACCTAATAAAGTCGGTGGATACATTGGTTTACACAACGGTCATAAAAAAATCAAAACATTTATTCAGTAACTTGGCCACATGAGGGCTCTTTTACACGTCGGTAATATGGAGTGAATCTACTGGCGCTTCGGACGAGACTATCTTTGCGGAGAAGAAGAGCCGCAAGAAACTCCAGCAGACACCATTAGCATTAAACTTATAGCTTCTGAGGTTCAAGTTACAAGGGGTATAAGTGTTGTAGGTATACTCCACCTAGATATGATTTATATTGTAATAATTGATATTCTTTTTTGTTGTGATCCATTTTTAATAGGGTGACAAGAGTACATGATGCTAGTTACTGAATAGTTTAAAAATATATCAGCCGCACTCAGAGTCAAGTAATGATGATCAAGTCGTTCCTCAAGTTCATTCAAGTTGGAAAATGGAACAAGTTAACCTGTCTCTAAAATATCTTTGAGCACCAGTTAGATATCACTTTCAATGTGTTAAAAAAAACCACTTTGCGGTACTTTGAGAAACTGTTCAAAATCTAAAATTTCAATAAGTGGCCGTCCAAGTGTCGCCTACCGCTGTAGCTAGCCCTGTCGCAATAATTTGACATACTAAACGCCACATCACTCAAGCTTGAGTGATGTGTACTGCCATTGCGGAATCGTTCTACAGTGGAACGACGATAATACATTCCCATGATCAGTTTCCATATCTTTTGAATGTAGTTTATAAACTACAAGAGATTAGAGTCCCATTACTGTCGTAGGTTCATTCAAAACAATGCTTACATCTAAAGCCCTTAGCACATTAGGGTGACCGCAAACACTTGGGCCGAAGTACAGTCGGCCTCGGCCAAGTTTGACCAGTCTCATTAATTATTTGCAAACGATCTTAAGTGTATTTAGCTTAATGAGTCAAGTCGGCCTTTTGTAGTAACCAACTTTGCAGTAAGGTCAACTAGAGTTCTTGAGACTGTAATTAAAAATCTTATTTTGCCCTGCTAAACCAAATGGTACCATCTCAAATAAAACTCCTGTAGCAATCACCACCTCATTACTAAGAAGAGAGGATCGAATTTACTTTGGCAATCGAATCTGAGATAATTTTTATTGGCTTATATTGGTTGATAGAAAAAATAGAAGGTAGTAGGTTGTCATGGTCTCATGAGGAGGGATGAAAGTCATGTTACGAGAAAAGTTTTGAGTATGAACGTGAAGGGTTATAAAGCAAGAGGAAGACCTAAAAAGAGATTTATGAATTGTGTGAAGAGTGATATGAGAAAGAAGGGAGTGAACGATGAGATGATGGCTAATAGGGATTTGTGGAAGGAAAAAACATAATGCGCCGACATGGATCGTGTGAAGAGTGATATGAAAAAGAAGGCAGTGAACGCTGAGATGACGGCTAATAGGGATGTGTGGAAGGAAAAAACATGCTGCGTCGACCCCAGATGATTGGGATAAGGGCAAGGAGATGATGATTGGTTGATATATGTAGACGATATCTTTTGTACGTCAGCTAAAAATTAAGTTGTGTGTTTAAGTGTCATCAATAATAATCTTGAAAAATGCATATTAATCATGCTTAAATTTGAACACGCTGGAATTCAAAAAGTTTTTTATAAAGTAAAAATAGATTGGCTCCACAGGGGTTGAACAACACGAAAAATTTATGGTATATTTTTTGCTTCAATTTTCCTGAGCTAATTAATGGTATATTTTTCTGCTTCAATTTTTTTAATATATTTAACACTTAGAGAAGTAAAACAGAACGTAACGAGGAGGAGGAACTGTATCACCGTGGGTCAGGATTTACAATCTTTGCAAGTACCAAAGATCCTTATCACTATACTATATGAGTTTTACAGTTCCGTTTGGTTGATGGATGATAGTATTAAAATTAAATTATACACCGTGCCCGGGACGTACCTGAAGGATTTTAACCATCGATTCTAGACCCTATTTGGAGTAAAGAGTTCAAATTAAATTAATTATGGAATTGTTTTTTTAATAATAAAAACCTCGGAAATTATGCGATATTGGACTACATGTTATACCACATTATATACTCCAAATAGGGTCTAGAATCGACGGTTAAAATTCTTCGGGTACGTCCCGGGCATGGTCTAACTATAATACCTAACGCAACAACAAGTCAAATCACTAACATCAAATCTATGAAATCAAATTTTTTTTAGCAGAACCATGGGCAATCACCAGGATTGTTATTAAAAATAATCATTCTAACACGCAAGAAAATAAATCACAATAATCTATGAAGTTAATAACAATGCATAATGTGAATATAATGGTAGGTTCTATAGGTCATACTTATTGAGGAATTTGGAAAGGAGCCTCTCAAGTGTAGCAAGGACGATAGTTAGGAATGGTTAGCGAACCTAGTAATGGTGCTAACAAAGAAGCGAATAGAACAATAATCATAGACTAGCGATGGACACGACTTTGGGTTTATGCGGGGTGGCAAGCGAGATAATGCTCTTGTTATTGTCACGAAGTTACTTTGTCTTAACTCTTAATTATTTCTAGCGACCCGCCCTCGCTTAGCTTCGGTTTATGTTTTTTTTTTTGTAACACCTGTACATAATCCAGAATTTTTATATACATAAAAACCTTCCTCTTTAATCACTTAATTAGCATTGTACCGAAAATTATCTTCTCAAATTGTGAAAGTTTCCTATGAGAAATTGTCGGAAATTTCTAAAAATATTCTTAAATTTTGTATGGATAGAGAACATTCTCAATGCTCTCAAATATTTACGATAATATTCTCAGAAATTTCTTGAGAAAATTTCTTAATTTCTGAGAATGTTCTGCAACTTTTACATTGCTACACTTAATCTATTGATTAAAACCGCATTAAAATCCGTCGCGGAGTTTGAAAGATCTCAGCGTGCAGACAGCCACTTTGTTTTATACTATGTCAAGATTATACAAAAATTATGAATGTCATGTGTTTTAGCTGCGTGGTTGCCGGCTTAGAATAGTACCACTCCATGCCTTCCCGTGGATGTCGTAAGAGTCGACTAAGGGAATAAAGGCTTGTAGTACTGTTAGGCGATGGGCTTGCAACCTGTCACTAATACGCTGGGAAACATCTTAGCCTGATTATGCAAAATGTGGTTACAGAATTATCAACAAGCTTTTAGAGTTGTTGGCAATTCTGTAGCTCTGCCTACCCCAAACTGGGAATAAAGGCGTGACTTTATGTATGTGTATGTATGAATGTCATTTCACTCATGATTCCTATTAAAATAACTAATACAAGAATGAAAGGAGATGGCTTTATGTGCTTCTACACGAAGAACGTGAGATAAAGATAGCTGGCGTGCGGCTTGATGCCAGCGTCAAATTCAAATAATTGCTGTTTACTTTAAAACCACAACATTTATCAAAAAAAAGTTAACCAGGATTACGAAGTAATGAATACCCAACTATTGAATCAAAATTCATCGTAAAAAAACGTATTTTCACCTTGAACAGTCTCAACTCTCAAGAAAATATGATTCAGTTTAATATATCCAAAAAACAGACACATAAGGATCGGAAACACTACCGACTTTATAATATGTGGCCTGTTTACATATAAATCCTGACATAATAACGATTTTCCTAATGGCTTTGAAAGATGGTTTCTCTTAAACGGCCTAAACAATGTTCATGGATTTGAGCTAAGAACCACCCCAATCAAACTAGCTTTCTTTAAAAAAAAAACTCGGCCGAATTTTTCTATCCTTTTGGGAACTACGATGCCATAGACAAACACAGATACACAGAGACAAACGTTAAACTTATAAAACTCCTATTTTTTGTTAGGGGTTGAAAATAATTATTTTGTAATGGCAGTATAAAGCTTCTACTAGTACCAATGGTCTCATAACGAGTCTAAAGTAGCTGAGTGTTTCAATATTTTATTTCTCAAAGACACTTTCTTTTCTTTCTTCTTTTCTTTTCCGAACAGGATATATTAAAGTACTTTACTATACCCACAAAAAAAATATTTGTTCACGTTGTTTTAAAGTTCTTTACATGACGACCCGTTATTCTGGAAATTCCGTGAGCCACTGTCTGACACCTCAGCATTTTGCTGAGCCAGTGTCTGTTTTACTACCGCGAGGACACACATTTTCTTTCATTGTTTTCTTTTCGTTTTGTACGTTTGTTTCTTATGGCTAGTGAATAAAAGTATTTTCCTTCGTTCTTATTTAATTTTCTGCTTGTCAGTGTATTTGTAGGAACAGCTTTTCATTGGGCCCAAAATACCCTATTTTCTTCAAACAAATCAGACACAGTACGAAAAGACACTTATTTTCAAAAAAAATGTAATCCATAAAATACCAGAAATACGAACGTTTAATTTAAGGATAATAATTTAATGAAATCAAGATAAACACACGATCAAACTTTTGCATTATTAGAACAGTTTGGATTGTAAATTTGAACAAACTATTGGAAACGGATTAGTTTCAGTCAACATTTACTCAAGTTATTCGTATTTCTAAGAGAAACCGCTCAATTTGTTATACAGAGTGGATAATTTTATACACATCCGTTATTCTACAAACTTAAGAAATTATTATCGAATGTATGAAGGTAGTACTAACCAAGATGCCTGCGACGAAAGATAACCAAGTAGTAATCTGTCAACATGTCAGGAATATCCTGCCGTTTGTTTGTGTGTCAGTTTGTTACTCACGCTGCAATAGCTGGACGGATTTGGATGAAATTTGGAATGCAGATAGCTGGATTACCACTAAGGCTTTACTTTTTATCCCAGAAAATGTAAAGTTATGAGGCAATAATTATAATCGAAAAACGCGGACGAAGTCGCAGGACAAAAGCTATAAACTATATGAATTATTTTTGTCTTTTATGTCCATGATAACAAATATGCTAGATTTGTTAAGTTAGGTTCGACTTGTGACTATAAAGAAAACAGTCGCAACGGGAAACGGCTTTTTGGCATATGAATATACAAGAAATGATCCATTCGGCCAAAATATTTCGCCCAATCATCAGAGAATTTGCATTAGCTTACGTTCAACTTTTGTTAACCCATTTACAAACCCCAATACAATGTTCCATAATTTTTTTCTGCATTCTTTTTCATTAGCAAAATGCTTCTAGCCTTCTAAAGTTCTAGCCTTGACCTACTGAACACATCATATACACTATAAGCATGTTAGCAAGTACAAGAAAATGGCAGAATTAAACCATCTTGGAAAAAATATCATCAAACCCGGTGCCATGCCATAAATAGTTTTAACAATAATAGACGTTAGTAAATACAAGAAAACAAAACAGCAAACGCGTTTTCGTAAAACGTTTACGGTTGACCAACAGTTGCATACCTAGTTTGTGCTATTTTAGAACTATTAGTGCTATTTACGACTAGTATTAGTTTTAATATTACAATTTCCCAAGATAGCAAGGAAATGACACGTCTAAACTGCTTGTTTCGACATCATGGATGCCTGTTTAATGTCATATTTAACTGTTCTAAGTATTTCTCGGAGCTTATTATGGTCTGAATTGTATTATTACTCTGTAAGCAGAGCGGTACCTGTTGCTCTTTTTTTTGACTGGTTTTAATAAAAAGTTATTTCCAAATACTTATACAATTTTTGAGAGTGTGGTTTGATAGAAAAAATAAGACGCCATTGCTAAACAAATAAAAAACATGAAATTTACGTCGTTTTTGATAAAAAAAAGGAACTAATAGCGGTTCCTTAGTAGTTTATGCGATTTAAAAACACTTATTATTTTTGAACCTTGATATATTTTATTGGAAAGCATTTGCAATATTTCAAATTTCTTTTTATTATCAGTTCATTTTCAACCGAGGCGAAGATTGACGTAGTTAAAAAATCTATTAACTACCTATTATCTACCATAAGATGATATAAGACTAGCATCTTTTGTCAAACTGTGTAGAATTATTAAACAAATTTATAGAAAATCGTGAAAATTTGATAATTAACCCAGACATTATCATTTGAATAAAATAACTAACCTTCTTCTTTTTTTTGGGCCTCGTGTGGTTGCCGAGTTAGAATAGTGCCACTCCATGTCTTCCCGTGGATGTCGTAAGAGACGACTAAGGGAATAAAGGCTTGTAGTACTGTTAGGCGATGGGCTTGCAACCTGTCACTAATACGCTGGTAAACATCTTAGCCTAATTGTGCAAATTGTGGTTATAGCACTATCAACAAGTTTTTAGAGATGTTTGTAATTCTGTTGCGCTGCCTACCCCACTCTGGGGACGAAGGCGTGAGATTATGTATGTTATGTAACTAACCTTTTGCCCGTAACTTCGTCTTCGTCGAATTCTGATATCATTTGGGCTCTGGTCTAAATATATAATTATAATCTATAGATCTAAGTAACTACAAACGGGTCACCGTACATATTAATTAGTTTGTACAGTGATCCGATTTCCAAGATTACCCACCACTTCCAAGATTACCTATCTCTTGGCCTATTGCCAATTGGCGAAGTAAAATATGTTAATCAGATTAGGTACAGTTAGAAAGCTACTGTAAATGCGTAGGTTCTAGTAGAAAGTCTAGTAAATTAGAAATTATACGTCTCGGCCAAAGTGGTTTTGCCCAGAGAGGATATACATTTTCCTGTTTGTTACAGTTCTGAGTTCCGAAGTACGCGGTCCAGCTCAGAGACTCTTGGTACTACAAAACTGTAATTTGGCATAGTTATACATATACATTTAAATTGTATGTATGTATGTAAAATCTTTATTGCCCATAAACAATTACTAACAAGACTTGTTTACATCAATATAGAAAAATAGGCGTTACAAACCTAATAGCTTTAACAAAAAGCAAGCTTTCAAAACCCGACTGTTGTTAACCAACTTTAAATCGTTATAAATCCTCAATGATCATTCAAAATTAAAAATGATGAAAGAAACCTAAAGATGATATTTAAATCCCTATTCAATGATACTCCACTTGTCATATTTGGTCGACTTTTAATTTGCCCATTATGGCGTTTGGTTGCCGCCATATTGAATTTGGATTACTGTCATATCTTCAGTTACACTCACCAGATTAAGAGAAATCGATTGACATAAGAATCATCAAAATCGGACAACGGGTTTAGTTTATATAGTGCCACAAAGGAGCAAACATACATATATAGGCTGTGAAACACATTACCCTCCTCCTTCGGCAGTCGGGTAAAAATAAAAAGTAACCTATGGGCTATTCTAGACTATAAGTTTTCTATGTGCCTAATTTCTTCCAGATCCGTTCAGCCGTTCTGGCGTGATTGAGTAACAAACATCCAAACTTTCGCATTTATAATATTAGTCAAAAGTAAGAAGTAAGATGAATACGACATAAAAATCTGTGAAATTCTTTCAATCTTAAATTCTCAAATTGTGAAATTTTCTTATGAGAAATTCTCGGAAATTTATAAGAATATTCTTAAGTTTCTATGGAAAGAAAACATTCTTAATGCTCTCAAATTTTTCCGATAATATTCTCAGTAATTTCTTGAGAATATTTCTTAAGTTCTGAGAATGTTCAGTAACTTGTACATTGCTACTTGTACGTCCCTCACAAACCGTATATTAACCGTACATTGTTAAAATCTACCCAATAGTTTAAGAGCTAAATTAGAATAATTGATTATTCCTCTCATACCTGTCTACAAACGTACACAAACGTTCTGTTAAAATCACCCTTTCTTTGATTTTAATCAGTCGAGTAAAGCCACAGTTTCTTAATTCGCTGACTACACTAAAGTCAAAATATGTACGGTGAGGACAATAAAAAAAACATCCAAATCTGCTGTCTCTACATGTCTCAATGTCAGCCTTCGCCGCGTAAAAGTAACAAAAAATGTTATTTATTGCAACATGTTCCAATGACCATTGGCTCTACTGGTCGTATGTCACGAGGTTCTATTGATCGCTTACGACCTTTTGTCAATGTGACATTTGCATTAGTCATTTTGTAATGTTAAGGCGAACATAAGCTGTGCAAAGACATTTTATAACTGAATGGGGGCTTTAGAAATAGGGTTTTAGTCAAGGAGAAGGCAAATGTGGTATTCTGCCTTTGGGCCGAAATACGTTTGGTCGAATCTATCGTTTCCCAACTGTATCATTTGCCAACCCACTTTTATTTCTGTAATTGTGAATATTTCAGGATATATTTCTGTACCTTCGTGTATAGGTTAGGTTAGGTTAGTTTTTATAAAAATCCTGAAATATTTACAGTTACCGAAATAATAGTGGGTTGGCAAATGAAACGGTTAGGAAACGATACATTCGACAAAACGTATTTCGGCCAAAAGGCAGAGAACCCAATACAAAACAATAAATACTAAAAAAAAGTGTGACGTGGACTCGCGCGGTTTCGATTCAAAATCGAATCCAAATCGGAATATAATATCAGTACGCGAGTCTGACTAGGACTTGACCGTTTTTTATTTCACAAAATGTTTATCAAACCCCCTTTCATACAAAAATGGAACGGGTACCTATTATTTTATCGAAACACCATTTTATCGAACATATCATTACACAGAATTTTCATTTCAAGGCATTTCTCGCCGCATGAGCTAATTTTTTTTGGTGGTCGCAAGTCTAACCTAACCTAACCTACGTAATTCATGTTTAAGATGTACTAAACACCATGATTTTAGTAGAAAATAGCGTTTGATAAAATGAAAGAGATTTTTAATGCTTATTATAATCGATGAATTTAGAATTAAACAGCCATCGAGAGTAAAATCAACATTCTACTAGATCTAACACCGTTACGTCTGTTAGCGTTAGCTGACAAAATTGTAATCTAACGAATATCTTACATATTCGGCAGTAGAATTAATTCATACCGCAATCAGGCTGAGAGCTTTATGCGAGTTGCCAGTTCTAGCGGGGATAGCTGAATCTTAGTGAAGAATGAAGGGGTGTTAAATATAAAATAAAATAAACATTATGAAACAATCTACCAAGTCCCAAATTAAGGTCTAGGCTTACTAGAAGTAATGGGTAAATAATAGGCAACGATAGACAAGGTGACGGCACCAAATGATATACACTTTTAGCTGAAGGCACTAATAATGGACACTTAATTCTTAATTCAACGATCATTAGGTTATAAATTGAATGTCTCAAAATAAATGGCTAACCCTTATCTTCTGTACTATAAGAATCAAGTGTTCATTATTGGTCATTGTTCATTACAGACTCCATCACCCTATACATTGCAAACTTGACAAGAACTTTCATGACTGTGCCTCATAGTTTGCTTTGTAAATCGTCACATTTCACGTCAAATTTGTGCATTGACAATAATGGCAACAGGAATTCAGGAATAATTTGAATTTTTTTTCTGATAAAAATCAGGTTTATAGAGGTTTGGCTTTGAGCATACCTACTTTTTACCCGACTGCCGAAGGAGGAGGGTATTGTATTTCACAGCCTATATATGTATGTTTGTTCCTTTGTGTCAGTATAAAAACTAAACCAGTTGTCCGATTTTGATGATTCTTATGTCAATCGATTTGTCTTAATCTGGTGAGTGTCACTGAAGATATGACAGTAATCAATATTCAATATGGCGGCAAAAAGACGCCATATTGTGCAAATTAAAAAAAAAATCGACCAAGTATGACAAGTGGGGTATCATTGAATAGGGATTTAAAAATCATCTTTAGGTTTATTTCATTATTTTTCATTATGAATGATCCTTTAGGATTTATAACGATTTAAAGTTGGTTAGCAACCAGTTGGGTTTTGAAAGCTTGCTTTTTGTTAAAGTTATTTATTGTTATTTAGGTCGACGGAACCAGTAAATGATCGAAACTAGATTCTTATTTTACAGAAGATAAGGGTTATTCATTTGTTTTGCAACAATCAATTTAGGACCGTATGACATTTGAATTAAGGGTGAAGTGTCCATTACTGGTGCCTGTCAGCTAAAAATATCCATCATTGGTGCGGTCACCTTACTGAGAAAAAAATATTGAATATTATCAGTGTTTACTACGGCCGCTTTGGGCTAGTGGTCGAAATGACGTCATCTTGTTTGTAACCGCGTTTTGATTTTTCATGACTAGCACTAGCTATGACGTAAAAAAAAACACGTCTAATAATGTTATATTTGTACGCTCTTTATTAGCTATAGATAGGTACAGCGTAGTGGAATGTACCCTTGCAACTTGCTGGAATTTAGGCGAGAGTTAGGTGCAGGCTGAAAACCAGCGCTGTGCAGCTGACCCAGCTCGCAGCATATGCTGAGACCTGAGCCTGTTATCACAGAACAATTTATATCTCTTATTAATTTATATATCTTAGAGTGTTTCAAATCCTGTTCAAAATGTGTAATGAATGCCATGTATTTCTTCTTTTTTTATGTGACAATAAATCTATATATATTTTTTTTTGTTATTATTAAAAAAGACCATGTGGTGTTTAAGCTCTTTATCCATTTTTTTTTTCACTGAACTCCTTTTAAAGAAAGTCCCTGTTATGAATTAGGGCCCGGATTACGTCTAAATTTACCTCCATCCTCCACTGACCTTTCTATGGCTAATCTCCAATAAAGGGCATGTATTAACCCGGTTACGCAACAAAATAAGGTTTTAAAAGGAACTTTCAACCCTTTATAATGTAATCAGGCCTTCGCACCCAACCCTTACGTGAGCATGAGTTCTCCGGTCATCGGTCTTTAAATAAAATTAGGTCCTTCGATTCACTTAGTTGTTTAGGGTTAAGTACTTTAAAATTTGATTAAATGGAAGCTATAAAAATTAACCTTGAAGTTCCTTGACTAAATTCAACGAAATATATTATTTGTAGATGTATTATATAACTACCTACATTATACTCGCATATATGTTTATATGAGAATGTATTAGCAATAAAAAGGATAATCATGTTTCAAGTTTTTAGTTTTTATCTGTTTGTCTTTTTTTCCTGTAGGTACACCCACTTTGTAAATTTTCGACGTTTGGTCGACTGGTAGAGATTGCCATTAGGCATTAGGTTCGCAATTTGTATTTATTTTTGTGCAATAAAGATTAAATAAAAAAAAAAACAAAGAGTTAGGTTTTCTGATGGCAAATATACATATACATAGTCAAATCACCAAGGCCTTGCCTGTACAAAAGTGGGAGAAAGCATGCTTTAATAGGAAACAAACAAAGTGTCGTGCAATATTTCATACAAGAGCCATATCGAGGCATATATTGGAATCCCTAATCGTTATTTGTCCTAATGTATCGTTTGTCCGAAATTTCATTTATTCTAAAGCCATTTCCGCCTAAATTCCCAAACTTCTTAGTATTGTAATAATTTAACCCTAATCTAGCTAACGCTAATAGCAGGATTTTGTTCTGAATCATCGTTGGTTTGGTTTTGTTCACACAAAGAATACGACCCTAAACATAAAATTAGTCACCTCTGCCCCTTTTTGTTAAAGTAATTCAAGCAAAAAGCAAATAAAAGCAAGGACTTTTGTCTTTGGCCCTCAGGCGATTACCAAAAAAAAAAAAACATAACATTAGACGTGTACTCTAAAACGTAGCTTAAAATGTTTACTTTATGATATTTAATGTTTGACGACGCGATAGCCTAGATGGTAGTGATTATTCCTACGAAGTTAGCGGTCCCGGGTTCGATCGAAAAATATTTGTGTGATGAGCACGAGTATTTGTTTCTGAGTCTGGGATGTTTTCTATGTATGTAAGTATTTATTTCTGTATAATAAATATTTATATCGTTGTCTAGTACCCATAGAGCTTAGTTTGGGACTACGTCAATTTGTGTGAGTTCGTCCCTTGATATTTATTTTATTTACGAAATATTGTTATCTAGGTTTGACCTTCCGATGGCAGAAGGGCTTTGTATATATCACTGGAGGCGATCGTTCGTCATTAAAGAAGAACGCAATTGTTCAAGCCTTAATTGCAATTCCATAGATATTTATCAGCGTACGCTGCCACTGGCACCGCTATCGTCCGTCTATTTGAATACAATGCGTGCTCCACTGGTTACAGCCGAGTGTGATTGGAGATACTATGCGACTCATGACGTATTATTGTATTTTCTATACCAGTTCTGAAGATCGGAAGCAGGGGTGTGCATTGGGAGAGGCTTTTGTTCAGAAGTGGACTAATACATATGATGATGATGATGATGATTGGGTATTTATGAAAACTGACTAGTTAGAGCTTAGTATACATTTAGCGGCATTAAATTGGGTTGATTGGTAAAAATCTAGTCTTGGCTTTTTTTGGACCTTGTTCGACACACTGCCGGTGTGTCTAGAGAAATGCACACTACAGTGACGGGTGTCATAAGTATGACGTGTGTATCTTTGTGTCTATAAGGATTAAAAGAGTTCCCTCTATGTCGCCGAAACTTTTTACGACGAATGTATAGTTACGCCGAATTTTGTTTTCGCATAATTTTTCTCCAGCTTAACCGGAAAATATTTTTTAGAGTAGGTTAGGTTAGGTTTATTTTATAACTTCTCAAAAAGTCAAAGGTATCAGTAGAATAACAATTATGCGAAATTATTATTCTGCGAAATCATACATTCGGACAAATTAATGATTATGCGTAAACAAGGGGAACCGAATTAAAAAGCTGGTTTAATTGGAGTGGTTCCTATTCCTATCTAAGTTTAACAAAAATCAGGTCGAAATTCTTTAAGTGAAAACAAACACAACGATTGCACATTGATTACGGTATAAGTCCGATTTTTATTAAAAGTTTCTGTCAAAAATTTCATTTTTGGGACAAGTTTTTGTAGCCTAGGGTAAACCATACAGTTATTGCCCGCGACCAGTGATTACCCACTACATTTTTTAGAGACTGCAATCACAGAAAAAAATGTTTGTTTACGTAGAAACATAGCTTTGTATCCGCTATTTTTAAATGAGATTAATGTTACTTCATCTTCCACTTATTTGGCTATAATAATTGTGTATTTCAGTTTGGATACAAAGCAACTGCGCCAAAATATAATGGTTTTCCCAAAAAGTCGGAAACGTACGAATGCACCCCATACGTGGGAAGGCTTCGAACACTATTCGTTTTTTCCCAGGATTCATTGGATTTTCATCCATTTCACCTGTTTCAGTCACCTTTTAGGCATATTTTACTGACCTGGTTTTGTGATTATATTCTTCATATACATTTTTTTAACTTTCATGGGGTGCATTCATACAGTATAAAATTACATACATTTTGACTGTACGAAGGTACCCCAATCAAAACGATCCGAAAAATAATCTAAATAAAAAATAACTGTTAAAGTAATCCCAAAACCATTGTTTACATAATAATCCCAAGCATCTAATTACAAACTATATAACATTTTTTTTTCTTATTCGAGTAAAACTTATTAGAGACAGACGCATTCAAAGGAGAACCAAAAATTACTTTCGGGTCGCGAAAACACAATCATATTAATTATTTCTGGCGAAATCTGCTGCCGCACTGCCATCGCTTTTTGAGGGTAGCCTATGCATATGAGCGGCAGTCACGCATACAAACATGAACGCTTCAGCATGTTGGATAGTCGAGATATGACCACTGTACGTAGCGAATGTTTTTTTAGTGATTGCAGTCTCTAAAAAATGTAGTGGGTAATCACTAGTCGCGGGCAATAACAGTATGGTTTACCCTACTTTTCCGCTCAGACATCATCAGCTTATCAAGACGAAACTAACGAGCCCCCACTCCGCGGATACATATTAAGTACAGCAAAGATCCCGTCGCCACCTTCCGACTCCATCATCAGATCAGCTCGATGGGACACATGTATTCCAAATTTCAGCCCATTCCATTCACGGGAACTGGATCAAAATCGACTTGCAAAATTCCAGGACATACAAGTGAAGTAAAAGCTTTTAAAAACAACTAATCGGAGAACTTGCACATGTCCTAAGGTCAAGAAGTTCACGACAAACCCAACTCACTGACCTTGAAATAAATGGTGAGCACAAGATGCAATTCGGGATGAGACAATACTTCCTTTTACGACTCGGATGTATAAAACTCGTTTCAAGGATAAGTATCAGAGATGAGAACATTCCTAAAATAATATTTTAAGGTAAGTTAGATTTATAAAAAAAAATGATACAGAGAAACTCAGAGGAGGTACAGTCGAAAGCATTATTATCTGTACAGCCATCTTGCCAAATATAAGTATACATGAACCTTATTGTTAGTGGCAAAAGGGAGTGTCGATATATATTCGACGACTTGAGAACGTGCACATGACTTAGGTCTGAAAGACCTCGCATCGCTCGGATTAAAAACGATGTTTTCCGAAGATGACAACTTGACAGATCGAGGCTTAGCCCACGTAAATCCCTATATTGCAAATTTCATTGAAATCGGCTGCGTTTCTTCGCACCAGTAGTTTCCTTTTGGGAAACGCGGGTGGCTCGTATGAAAGTGCCCGCGCTAAATAAACATCTTTTTTCTTTTAATCGTAAGAGCCGTTTTTGAGAATGTGGTTAGAAATATATGTAAATACATGAATGTTACTCGTTAATTAGATAAGATAAGATGTTCATGTCGATGTTGTCATCGGCTCTACCGGAACCATGATTCATGATTTGAATAAAAATTGGATTGTTAGGATTTTGCGTTGGCATTAAAAACTTAAAAAAAATAATTAAAACCAATGAATCGATTGCAATGATTTTGGTTTGAAGATTTCTTAAATCTTGGGGAAGAACATATGGTACTATTTACTATGGAAATGTTGACAGTTGCCGAGGGAAGAGCAATTTCTATAAACGAATATAAAGTAACGATAAATATTTATACAATAATTAAATAATTACACTGACTATGATTTTCAAATTGGTACACAAGATAATACGAATAAAAAATAAAGTTTTGGTAAAGTCGAAGTCATAAATATTATACCTAATACAATTTCGTGGCGTCGAAAATGTCTATATAGATACGCCCCTATGCCACTGATAATAAGGGCCATGTATTCATATATTTGGTGTGATGGACGTATAAATATCATTGCTTCTGACTGTACGCAATAAAGCATGCTTTTACGCGGAGTCTTTTAAATAATACTTTACCGCGTGACATTACAAAGAATCACCTAAAGGCCCAGCCACACCGCTTGCGTGACAAGCACGTGCATGTGCGCGTTCGCTTTCCACTGCGCTGTATGGTGACATGTCGTAATGAGAATTCATACTATACAACGCAGTGGAAAGCGAACGCGCACGTGCACGTACACGTCAAGCAAGCGGTGTGGCAAGTAAAAAAAACCGCCATCAGCTAAAGTGGTAATTAATAATTGAAATTAAAAAGAAAGCAATTAATGTGGTCACGTTCACAGCGTTAAAGGAATTTGCGTCGCGGCGAGATGGTCTGCTAATAGCTCTTGAGCCTTTGGGGTGCCGTGTTATGGATTATGGAGGAAGCTTTTTGTAAATATTTCAAATTATACAAGTATCCACAAATACCGAACACTTCATTAAAAAAAAAAAAACGCTAATAAAAAAACCGGTTAAGGGCGAATCGAACTCTCACAGCGAGGGTTTTACCATCCGAATTTAGCTGGTTTTGAATTTATATGTGGTTTTTTATTTAGAGTTTGCATTATAATCACACCAACGCTTGTACAGTCAATGAAATTGATTCCTTGACCACTTTGGACTATGTCAAATTAACATTGTTAATAAAATCATAAGAAGTCTCTTACGTTTTCATTGATTACGTCACTTTGACATAGTCCAAAGTGGCTAAGGAATCATTTTCCTTTACTGTACGTGAGACCATTTTGAATAAGGAATATTCAAAATGGTCTCAATATCCAGGAATACGAGTGTACTATCAGAGGCTCTATTCAACTCAGTAAACCATATTGCTTTCGACATGTTATCGAATCTAGGATGCCCTCAGACAAGGTGGAGCGACGATCTTCGCAAGGTGGCTGGCAAGAACTGGATGAGAGTGCCCACGAATCGTGCTCGTTGGCGTGCAATGGGATAGGCCTATGTCCAGCAGTGGACTAATAAAGGCTGATGATGATGATGATGATGTTTGTTTTTAAATCGGCTGCCATTGTTGTTATTTAAAATGAGGCATCATAACTTTGACAATAATGAATAGGGCCCCAGAGGTTAGTAAATATCCTCGAAAATCGCCGAGGAATATTTGAAAACAACGAGTATGTTCTTTTTCTATAAAATAATAAAGAACATTATTAGAAGTTACCGAGAATTTAATATATAAATTTCACGATTTGAGAAGTTTCTCATCGGTACAATACTAAGTGTCATGCGGCAGTTCTTTTCAACAATTATTGTAAGTCTCCCTTTTGAAAGCACTGGTACAGTCAAAGACTTCAATTTGTGTCCTACCTAAAGTCAATCTGACATTCTACAGCAATAAGGTTGACTTTCTCATAAGTTACAAATGACTTGGCATCTCTAATGACATACGAAATTCGTGACCGTAAAACCTCTAACATGCAAAGAGGTCGCAGAACTCTATATTTCCAAAATCCAATAAGACTTTTAATATAGAAATGGATTCACAATGTAAACGGCTTTTACTCCATCTAACGGAATTGCAATAAAGAATGCAAGTAGATGCAATAAACCGCAACTGCTCCTAGACACTTGCACCGGAATATTGCCAATCAAATCCTTGGAATATTGCTGTTGAGAGGGCACTTGGCTCGGTCTTGTTAGTGTTATAGCTCCATGGCGAAGCTCAATACTTCGGATTAGAATTAGCTCATTTTGAAACCGTTCTCGTTATCAAAATGGATTTAAATTGGAATATTGATAACTATATGATTTTTTAAAGCACGAAGATGGCTAACGAATACACAGGCCACTCTGGACCCATATACTATGGTAGGTAATAGCTGATTTGATGATGGAGCTGGAAGGTAGCAACAGAATCTTCTGTGTACTTAACGTAAAACTACCTCCCGAGTTTGAACTAGTTAATTTTGGTCTTAATAAGCTAACTGTAGAAAAACCTTGAAAGAAACGGCAACAAAACAATCCTGTCCCACCTTCCGAGGACATCATGACATCAGCGCTTGGATACAAAATTATTGTAGGTATATAAAGTATAGGTATGTAAATAATTACCCACTCCAAATATAACGCAACTATTCTCAAAATGTGCTGTACGGAGCTTCAAAAAGCATCATTACTTAAACGCATTTTTCTCTGCCCCTATCTTCTGGACCTCCCCAAGGTGACAACGCTTAAAAAGTTTTAAAACTGCTGCAATTTTTTAAAGTTGAACTTAGAACCAGTTATTTTTTTATGGTTTAGGAGGCAAACGAGCAGACGGATCGCCTGATGGTAAGCGATTACCGTCACCCATAGACACCTGCAGCGCCAGAGGAGTAGCAAGTGCGTTGCCAGCCAAAACTATAGATGTAAAAACTTGTGAAAAGAGTTTTCTTCCACATTATCCAGCCACTAGGGCTGGATCTCATTAAGGCGTCAGCGGCAGTTGTTTGCCCCTCGCACACGACATTTAATTACAGGGCTGAGCTGGATTACGGGAACAAACGGAGTTTTGGAGGCTAAGCTCGAGGGAAATATGAGCCTAGAGCGGCGAGGAATATGTTAAAAATTGGCTAGGGCTTTAACTGTAAACAAGGGCACAACTAGCTCGTTATTAGTGAACTAATTAATCTTTAAAATATTCTTATAACATTTAAAAACAGTCAAAGGTCACCTGCGGCTGTATTAGGTGCATTTTATTTTTGCTAAGTTCTTAATTGGTGTTGGATTACTTGATTTTCACTTTTTAATTTTAATTGTTTTTTTTTACGTTGTTTCAAAATCAGAAAGGGTTTATTTACAAATTTATCAAAAGATCGTATTCAATCTTTCTGTTTTGTTACTTAGTAATTTTCTTCTTTATACTTAGGTTGAGAAGCGATAGTAGGGTATTAATTGTCTGTAAGTAATTTAAAAGTAACATAGCGGACTTAAATGTATTTTTAAAACAAAAGCGGGCATATCTAGTTTCAAAATAGGATCGTCTTTAACCTAATTTAACATTTAAATTCAAAATGGCGGTCACGACATTAACAAACGAATCAGCAAAGTAAATAATGAAAACAAATTGCGGTATCATGTCTAATAAAACGGCACGAAGTACTGGTTAATCTTTGTCTGTTCATCACTCGTTGCGACACAATCAAGTTGGAGCCTTATTACGTGAAGAGAATGGTGCAATATTTATTGTTTGTTTAACATTTGCGGTGCCGTGGTTGATTGAGAGGAAATGTGATGCTGTAATAACCGCGGAGAACTTGGTGTTGATGATAACCAGCCTTACTTGACCTCCTAGAGTGTAATTCTGTGACAATTGGAGACAAAATATGGAAAAGACAACGAAACTAAACAATAACAGCAATTAATTATGACAATGTCAATAATTATATGGACGCTTCCTGGTTTGTTACTAACTCTCTTTGGTGTTTGGTAACGAAATAGGAACCCTTCATATATTTTTAAGGAAGTTAATTTAAAAAAAGTGCGGGTTGAACTCGCGTGAAGAGGGTTCCGTACATACGTTTTTTTTTGATAGATTTCTTATAGGTTTTCCTGTAATCTACAAGAAATTTCTCAGTACTTTTTCAAAATTTTAGGCTTAGTAGTTTCGGAGATCAGGAGGAGGGAACGGTCAATTTTCGTCTTCTTTCATGCATAAAATCAAAACTTTTTATTTTAAAATGATAACAAAAATATATTTGAATCCTCATAACGAGCCCTTTTATTTGATATATCATAACACAGTAAGGCTTGGCTGTGACAGACGGACGGACAGACAGACGCACGAGTGATCCTATAAGGCAACGGTCAGCAACAGGCGGACCGCGGTCCGTTTGCGGACCGCGAAAGGTCGAACCTTGGACCGCCAAATATTGTAATGTATTGCATACCAAGTATAAATTAATACATAGATAAGGTATACTATAGTATACTATAGTATAAGTATATATAGTATAAGGTATACTTTATTAATTTAAATAATATTTTTAAGCCACATAGAATCTAACTTAATACTTTTGTTTTTATCTGGACATCGTTGAAATTTTCCCACAGTATCCGGACCCCACCTAAAACTACTTGCCGACCCCTGCTATAAGGGTTCCGTTTTTTTCATTTTTTGTACGGGGCTCTAAAAAGTGAGTTAGGTACTCAGTTCTGATACATCGGGATTTTTTATTTGATTTATTTCATTATAATTTTTATATTTTTTCTTTACGACCAAGAGCATGCATGATTTACGCCGGTAAATAATTAAGCCTTGATTGTTAATAGAATATCGAGGTTATAAATATATATATAATAAAGTATTTATTTAATAAATAAAGAGCTTTTTTTTTTTAATAAAATAAATTAATATCCAGGTTGTTGTTTTGTCTAGTTTATAATATTTCCAACGGCATCTCTCTGTCGCAAGCATAAACCACGACAAAGCGTGCCGTCCTAGCATGATGTAACGTGCGCAGAGTTTCGATGGGCTAGGGATGTGCAACGTGATTCATCGATAACGATAAAATAACCAATTATTTTAATGGCCGCTGTAAGTTTCAGGGAAACGGTAACGAGTTAAAGTTCGTCACGATTTTGCTTTAATAGCTTATGGTTCAAATTTCAAATCCTGTAAGAACGATTTGAGCAGCTATTAAGACAAAGCTTTTGTAATGTTTCGGTTTGCAGCACCTGTTACCAAAATTATTGTACCAAAAATTGTGTTGCAAAGACGTTGTATTTTAAATTAAACATATTTTATTTGTTTTAAAAACGGTTACGATGAAATTTACGACTTATAAAAATCGTATAATTTTTTATCTCACGACATGATGTCATCAAAACAAGATCATTGTGTTGAAACATAAACACATTTTATTGCCAGATACCTATTTAAAAGTAAAATCGCAAACAACACCTTAGTTTATAAGGAAAATATTTTTTTTGTTTGTTGCAGGAACACAAAATTGGGTTGTTAATAAAGTAAATATTTGCTTTAAATAAACCTTTGTTTTGGTTTGAAACTGGTCGCAGAATAAAAATAATGAGCAAACATCATAGAATATTCAATATAAGTATACATTTACAGTGTAATCGTGCAGTTCTTAAGAAATTACTATCCATCTAAGTGTAAAGGGTTGGCAACGCAATTGCGCTCTCAGGATTGCAGCCTTAAGATTGTAGTCCCGAATATGCACATGCCTATGGTTCATAGATCCAAAATAATATGGAATAATATTTTAAACTATATAAAATGCAATTAGTGTTGGATTTGTTCGTTAATGTTACTGAGCAAAAAGTGAAATTATTATAAGGTATGTGATAATTTTTCGCCTTTGCTTATTTATTGTATTAATGGAAATACGTTAAATTGTTTTGTAATTGCTTATATGCAAAAAAGAGTTAACAAACATACTTAATTATCACCGAAATTTCACTGACAAAGCAAACAATTTACAAAACGCTAAAACATTAAATCCACATGAAATTTTGCAAACCCATAACAATTATTTTGTTAACTGCCAGCCATTAAAACGTCGATTCATCGCTCTACAAGTGTTACAACACTAGTATGCAAGCGACAGGTGTACCGAAGCACGGTGCCTTTATCGATATTCTGTTAGCCATAGATTATGGTCACATCTCTAAAATTTACTAAATTTTAAAGTTAAGTATAAAATTAACCTCGGTCGGCAACCTAAAACTTGTGGACACAAGAGCACTCGTTGCATCTATTATGTTAAAAAAAAAGTTCAGTATCGTCTTATTTATAATTTCAGACATCGACTACTGGCCACAAGTTTTCATCCAGGATCTCTACGATGATAGTCATTTTCATCTCTGTAAGTTCATTGTGATTAAAAAATTAAATAAAATCAGGGGACAATATACCGAGTCCCAAATTAAGCTATGCCACTATGGAACCCTGTCGCATAACGTTAATCATTCATTTAAGCGTAATTTCTGTCATGTGGTTTGACGCTGTCATTATGACAGAGTTCCATAGTGGCATAACAATTAAAGTCCTTGACTGTACTTGAGGTAATGGGTAAGTACTAGGCAACCATAGACATACTTATGTAGAGAAATACATACTTTAATACAGATAAAACTTTAAGACAGAAAATAATGCTCGCGCTCATCACACAAATATTTGCCTATACCGAGAATCGAACCCGGGACCCCTAGCTTCATAAGCAGGGTCACTACAAAGTAGGCTAACGCGTCGGTTTATCGTCTTGTCGATTATCTTTATCTTTAATCTTGGCATTTTTTATCACCAAAACCAAATGTATTTTACGTAAGTCGAAAGAACTCGTTATTGTAATAAAATTGCGCAGAATTTGGCATTTTTGTAGCAGTCATTTATTAATCACGGTCTAGTGACATTTTAAATGTGTTAAAACGTTTACATAATGAACGTGATTGCAAAACGATATGTTTTATGTTCTCCCGCGACGACACTAAAGTTGGTATTTACGCCTTTGAACAACTAAGTCACCGACAACACAAAACAAGCCAACGCTTTACTCGCCTCCATAATTTTTTTTTTTTTTAAAAATACTGAATACAGTATCAATGAGCTTCTAAACATTACAAAAACTCTTTCGCCCGTGGTCAGTCGCTGACTGACTTTGGAGGCATTATTCCTTGGGTACCCTTGGCATTCACTAAGATAGGATTGAAAAATCAACCTTCAACGGGAAGAAAAGGAGAAAAACAGGACACGAATTCTACACGGTCAAAGTTGGGGGGTTGAAAAACTACTCACCAGTAGAATGATATAGGTATCACTATTTGTCACTGAGTACCATAAGCAATTTTTTTTATTTCTACGCAGATGGAGTCCCTAGCAAAAGTTTGTTTGGCAAATGTTTGGTAGTGTGAAAACCATAGTTTAAAGAGACTTATTTTTTTTTATTAAATCTATTTGAAGACTCATTCTATTTATCAAATTCATAATTATTCATATTGTGTTTTCTAAAGCTCGTCCATACTTGATTCCAATTGAGGTATTGCCCGTATAAATAAACGTTGAGTATCAACTTGAGTTGGTTCAGCCAATATCAATTTAAACTGCTCCCTTTAAACTCCAATAGTATTATTCTGTACCCTAAGCAAAAAACTTACCTTCGAATCCTAAAACCAATATAAATAAAGACGTAATTGAATTAGAACTGTTTGAAATCAAAGGTCAAGATAAACTGGTTGTTGTTGATGTCGAATTTATTATCGGTGAGGTAAAGAATATGGTGGATGTACCCAGCTGCGCTATTGCACCTGGGATGTCCGATGTTTCCCGATATTTAGCGTCGGTCGCAGATATTGCGTTTCCAGATACGTTATAAAATGAACCTTATTGGTAGGAGGAAGAGAAGGTTTGAGAAAGGTTGAAAGATGATTAAACATGCTTATTTACAGCGCTCTGCGAGTACAGTACAAAAACTCGAACAGCAGCACATCGGGAATGTTCGCCGAGGGGCGGATTGACGGCTTCCACGCGAACATCAGGAAGCGATGTAGCTCGCTGTTGAGGCGGTGGCGCGCCAGCTCGAATACCATCCTGTGCACGCTGGCCGACCGGTGGGACTCACCGTGGCTAAAGCATTGGGTACAGCTACATGCCCCCTTATGTAAAAACCTTATTTACAAGAAAACCTATGTTAATATTATATTAAACCTAGATTTAAGTACCTAATACTGTTACTAACACCTTATGGACTTTATCCGAAATAAATGATTTTGAATTTGAATTTTGTCATGTCATGGAGGAGGTAGACGAGCACATTGAAAACCAAAAAACAAAACACGGAACAGTAGGTACACTTAAGTTATAGGTATACAACAGGCGGTCTTACCACTAAATAGCGATCTCTTTCAGAGAACCATGGACAGAGAAATAGCTAAGGAAATAGATACATGGCAGGTGGTGTTAACTAATTGCTTTAGAACTTAAACTAACAAGAAGAAAATGATAAGTGTGGTCTGTGACCCATAGAAAACCCATAGAAGACCGAAATTGCGTTGTTAAGGACTATAATGGAATGCCTTGAAGCTAGTAATTTTACTGGTCAGTCTTATCCCCACACCGCCGGAACAACTGCTGTTTGGCGATAGGTTAATTAAAGGATAAACGCTTTGGTTGAATTTTTAATTTAAGTAAACTTTTCAGAAACATATACTATAATTTGAAAGTTATTATTTATAACTACCTAAATATTTGCTAAATTCACCATCACCATGCTAAATTAGATAGGTTAGATGGGATAACAACAGACACTAATTTACACAATAAGTTATTTTGAGTTTATATACCTAACCTAACACCATTTCTTTGTTTTTGAATCCACAAAATTGCTCCCCGTTTGGGCATGCCCCTACGTAGTAGATCTATAAAATGAACTTTGTCTATGTTTTATGCACTTGTACAATATTATACGGTCACGGAATTTAATTGATTAGCCACTATAGAACCTTGTAGCATAAAAGCATCTATTAATGCGTATGTAATTTCTGTTACCAAACGCTGTCATTATGACAAGGTTCTATGGTGGATCAACATTTTAAGTCCTTGATGGCACATCGTTTGTAGCCTTAACTACTTTTGTATTCGACTTAGTCCTTTAGACGTAACCAAAATGCAAACGCTACTAACGTTTTCTGTTTTCTATCGACTCGCAATGTATGGAGTTGACATAAGTGGTCGACGCGGTCTGTCATCAGCTTACGTCAATCATATACATTTTGTAAATTTTCGACAATCGCTAACTTTGCGTTATGCATCTTGACTATAGTCCGGCCGATAAGAAGTCAATTTTGACTTTGAAGTTCCTGAATATGGATACTGTTGACAGCAGTCAAACAATGCTGTTATTACTATTCCTTCACACGCAACAAATAAGTTTGGCATTGTTTTACTGCTGTGAACAATGTCAATAGTCAGAAACTTCATGATCGTGCAATGTGTCAGGATTAACTACTTATCTACGTAGTACTACATGTTACAAGACATCTGCTCAAGTAATGCTACAATGCTACAAGAAATCTGTATGATTTCGCAGAATATTAATTTCGCATATAGGGAATATGCATGTTTTTTTTTACAGCCTCAATAAATGCTGATTCATGTTACAAACGGGGGAGAAAAAAATATCAATAGCTATAAGAATAACCAAGATATAAGCCATCAAAGATTTGTTCCTATCTCTTTCTAGCAAATCAGATTTTTTAGTGGAGTTTATATGGCCGAACGAACAATGACGTCACCGGTGCACTTCGGATCTCTCTGTCTTATTAGCAGTTTAAAATGCTTGTATCATCCGTATTTCTTGACTGATTTTAATTTTAAATTCACTTTTAGTGATCTCTTTTACGGTATTTTCATATTTTGTTGAAAAATCTATGCATATTCCCTATTGTTATTCTACTGATACCTTTGACTTTTTTGAAAAGTAATAAAATAAACCTAACCTAACCTACTCTATTCTACCAGGATTACACAAAAAAAAAGAAACCGTTTAAGCTGGAAAAAAAATATGCAACAACAAAATTCGTCGTAAATACACTCGGCGTAAAAAGTTTAGGGGTAATAGAGGCAACCCCTGCTCAAGAGTTCGAATTTCAAATTACTTATTTTCTTTAACAATACTGTTAATACTTTTGGATACAATCACTTTAAGTTTAAGTCTTAAAAATTGTCAGTTGAAATAAACGAAGGTAGGCAACAAGAACAACAATAAAAAAAACTGCACATCCTAGAACTTTAGTATTCTCTCGTATTTTCTCTAAAAATCCGCTGCAAGACGAATGTAAGAGGCGATTTTAAAGTGGCTTCGGGTGTTTTGGTTTCGATTCGGGCGGTATTGGAAAAAAATATTTTTACCGCTCCCGTCTGCTGTATTTTTGGTTCAAATTGGCTTTTTGTTTTTGAATAAATATTGAAAGGCTTGTTTTTCCTAATATGCAATTACTGATTTTTCTCTCGAGAGATCTCTGTTGTTGTTGTTATTGAAGCAAGGTGCTTAATTAAATTTACTCTTCAGAATTTTATCGAATTGTATTGAGATATTGGGGTCAATTCGGATCGGTATCCTCTATAGCATGCTGAATGCTGAGCTGGGATCATTTCATGGCATCTGGCATTAGGTCAGCCATGTTCTTTTTTATTTTTTTGTTTTGTACTTGTTTTGTCCTTTTGTTAGATGTCTGAATAAATATTTTTCTTTCTTTCTTTCTTTAGTTTCAAATATGTATAAAAAGGTTAAACTTTGTCCTTGTAAGAATAGAACCGAGTTCGACGCCTATTAATTTAGATTTATAGATATTTAAAATTAGAGAACACTGATAAAATGAACGATGAAATGGAATTGTTAGTACTAACCCAAAGATCGTCGTTAAATAAATAAATATCAAGGGAAGATCTCACACCAATTGCCCTAGTCCCAAACTAAGCTCTAGGCTTGTATTATGGGTACCAGACAACGATATAAATACTTATATAGAGAACATCAATCCATAGAAAACATCCATGACTCAAGAACAAATGCCTATTCGCGCTCATCACACAAATATCTGCCCTTACCGGGATTTGAACCCAGGACCGCTAGCTTCGTAGGCAGGGTCACTAGCAACTAGGCCAGCGCGTCGTTGTTTTCCTAGTGCGTTCGCATGTACCTTATTTGATATATTTTTAATATTATGCGGACAAGAACTCCAGTAATATATTCCTAAAGAATAGCCGTAGTTGATCACGCTTTAATGACCTATGTATACATTATTTTAGAAAGACCCAGTGGATTAAGGCGTCGACTTGAGACCTAATTCATTCTTCAGTCGCCACGTAGGTACCAGTTGTTTTTTTAAGTTTCGGCTCCCTGAGTGCCATCAAAACCGATGATGCTACACAGTGAAGGAGAAACATGCACAAAACCTATAAATAGGTGGTGACGTCCTAGAACGACGTACGGTAATCAGATTCGCGATGTACAGAATAAGGGCCAAATCAAAAACACCCGAAACCGACGCACGTGCATGAAGAGGGTGATAAATGTAGAGGAAGCGAAAGTTGTATGTTTAGACCGGGGCACCTGGCGTTTAATAATCTCTGCCAACCCCATTGGGAGACAGGCGTAAAGGTATGTATGTATGTGTAAAATAATGTGTAACTTTTTTAATTGTATTGGTTCTTGTGCACAAGTCACTTTAGAAGTGAGAACACATTGTGATGTTTCTCGCCGGACAACTACATTTTTATTGATATATTTTGTCCGGCAGCATGAGCATGTCATGCTCACTTTAAGGTGTTTGCTTACGGCAGCGTCGTTGATCGGGTCGCCACCTTCCCGAACACATGGTTGAGGGAGGCGATGGCTGAGATACGCGTCATACTCGTGAACGGGTGCTGTCTGTGGGGTCCGGTCTGTTCACGCTTGCAAGGACCTGTTTTCCAGTTAGTTATTTTAATTATCGTTCCTGACGTAGAGACCTCGTCATTTTGTTCTCCTAGTCACTAATTTTAATTTAAGTAATTTAGCTTACATTTGTAATGATTTTATTTGTGTTAATTTTAAAATAATTATTTATTACTGTATTACCTAGTAATGTTACTTTTAAGTATTATTGTATTTTATGATTGGAAAAAATGACCTTCTGCTGGAGTTTCTTGCGGCGCTTCTTCTCCGCAATGATGGTCTTGTCCGAAGCGCTAGTAGATTCACTCCATGTTACCGACGTGTAAAAGAGCCCTCGTGTGGCCAATTTACTGAATAAATATTTTGAATTTTGAATTTTTTGAATAAATTTGGAGATTCACTAACCTTTCAGCATCAGCACGAAGTTCTTCTTATCATCTCCTCCTTTAGGGTACTCCCAGTCCATGTCTAATCCGTCGAAGTTCCTGTCCCTCAGGTAGGGGATGGCTGAGTAGATGAAGGTCTGCCTGGCGTACCGGGAAGCAGACATCTCCTTGAACTTCTGGGTACCGAAGGACCATCCACCTGGGGAAGAAGATATAATGAAAAAAATTTAAATTTAAATAGCCTTGAAGAAAATTTAGTGCGTACATCCTGAATTTGGAAAGGACATAAGAAACTAAGCAATAAGCTCTAAGCAATATAATTTTCAAGTTTCAAAAATATAGTCCGTAAAAAGTTCCCCTGGTAGGCACGAGGATAGTGCAGAAACTATGTTCGAGGTATTTTTATCGACGACAGATCAGCGGGTCAATGATTAAAAATAAAATACTCGACAAGTTCATTCGAATATTAAAGTAAACGCATATCATGAAAGCAAATACACAGAAATAAGAAACTACCTAAACTGTAGCCAAACGTATCAATCAATCGTTTTTTAACAAAGTAAACAATTACAGTGATGTGAAACAAAAACTATCGATGTTGACATCGCAACCGATTTCGCAAAGCGAATAATGCTCGGTTACGCCACGGCTCTAGTTAGGGAAACAGTCTAGTGTGGTTTTTATCCACATTCACGTGAAAATAGGTGAAAATGCCGACAATTGTCTTGTGTCGTGGGAAAGCCGCTGCGGGCTGGTCACACATGTAAAGTGCTGCGGTAAGGTTTATCGATATTGATTATTTAGTTCGATATTGGCTGCTAGGTATGCAAATTGTTTTACTTGGAAATAGTCAATTTGTGTACTAGTTAAGGTTTACTTTCGCATGCATAATTTTGATACTCTCTTAGTTACTAAAAGCCGTTCGAGAGCTTGAATCAATATAAATTATTTGGAATTGAGAACCTTTTACGGTATTAAATTAAAAAGGTCAAACTGATTTAAATCATTTCATCTCGTTTTAGGAAAAAAGTCGATAAAAAGTGGCATTACGACGAATGCCAAGCACAATTAGTAAACAATAAACACAACAAAATAAGGAAATACTCATTGCATAAAACAATGACGTATCACAATGATTTGTCAGTAATTAAACCGTACATCAATTATTTTTTACTATTTAATAATCGACTAAATTGCTCACGCAATCGGAAGGAAGGTATCATAACAACGGGAACTATTATTATCAGATTTGATTTGTAGACAAGCCCGAAGAAATTGACCGAGTTATGTTAATTCTTTATTGTTTCCGGATATTGAAATTGTGTAACTTTTAATTCAATACAAAACATAAATATTGCATGGCAATTAAAAAACATTTAGTCGTTAAACAAATACAATTAAAAAGGTTATTAAAAAAGCTGTTTAATGATTTGTTAGAGCTCTGGCCTCAAAACTAGTAACTTGATGAGATAGGATGGGACTAATTTCAGAGTAGACAGTTTTTTTTTGTGTGTTTCTCTTCTGTCCTATTTTAAGATGTATGTGACTAAACGATTATTTCTATCGTTATTTCCTTAGTTATCTGTAATTTTGAAGGGTAAATGAAGATGAGATGCCGTGTGGTTTCCGGCTTAGAATTGTGCCACTCTTGTCTTCCCGTGGAAGTCGTAAGAGGTGACTAAGGGAATAAAGGCTTGCAGTATTCTTAGGCGATGGGCTTGCAACCTGTCACTGATGTAGGTACACTAGTAAACATCTAAGCCAGTTTGTGCAAAATATGGTTACATAATTAACAACAAGTTTTTAGAGTTTTTGTTAATCCTGTAGCTCTGCCTACCTCACTCTGGGAATGAAGGCGTGAGTGTATGTATGTGTATGTAATAAAGATGCATAGTTCAATTTTAAATTTGTTTTAAAACTTTGTTCTTAATCATTTGCTTCACGCAGATGTAATATTATATTTTTTTATTTATAAAATTTATGAACTATGTTACTATCGAAAAATAGCAAAATCATCGACATAATTTTGTCCAGCACTGTTGCATGCAAAAGCTGCGCTCACCGGGTGTCCGGAACCATTGGCTGAACGGACTTCATGCCATTATGCAAAGTTGTTTGAGATTCAAGTGTGTTACGAGCAGGCTTCCAATTCCTATTATGTTACTACCGTTACTTGATATTAGATGAAAACTAAGCTTTGATATTTTATTTAGACTCTAGAGTTCCGTGTGTTAGTAAATTTCTCTCAGAAACTTTAAAAGGCACGAAGTTTAAATTCAGTATACAGTTTTTGATACCGCGCAAAAGGACCAGTAATAAAAGAAGTAAAAAATATATTAGGGTACATCATCACTAGAGTAACGCATAACGTGATCTTAAATCTAGAAAATTTGCTAAAATTTAGGAGAAGAGTTTTGTGTTTTAGTAACTGCGACAGAACCCTACACTACCTTAACCTACCCTACTTTGCATCTTTGACATGCTCTTGCCTGGTTTTTAATTTATTAATTTTCAAAAACAACAGTCAAAAATGTTGGATGCCTTGGTCATACTTTCCCGGTACCGGGAATAGGCCTGGATCGGCGGCGGGACCCTTCAAAGACGTAAATACGTAATTAAATGAATTCAATTAAGGTGAACGTACGAGTGTTCGACATGCGAACAGAAAATATTTATTTACGTCGTGATATTATGGTCAATTATACATCTACACAAAACATTTTCATGTGATTTGGGAGACGTTACCTTTACTTTTGTTAGTTGGAAATTGTTTTATATGGTGACCATATAGAAATTTCTCAAAATGATAAAAATAATTAGTCAATCGGATTGTACGAGTAAATGTCAGGTGCTTTTGCTGGCAGTCCTTTTCTTTATTTAAGAATTGTTGTGTGAAATATAAAAGCCACAAACATTTCTCATCGCTTAAATGAGGGGGTAACAAAATTGATGTTAATCTTATTTTATTTATCGCAAGTCAAAGTATGGGGCGAGTACTAGTACAGCGAGGAGTACTAGTACTTCCACCTTATAACGTACCTATAGCAGTTTTTCATAGTCAAAGTTCAAAATAGAGAGAATACGAGCATATTCATATCAAATAAAGTGATATAGGTATGTACTTTTTAGAACCTCTCGCAATTTATCTAACAACTTAAGGAATGTTTTCACTTCCAATGCCCCATCAAAATTCGCGTTGAGTAAATTAATAACTGTCTAAACATCACTTCATATTTTCAATAGATGTCATTAGTTTCCGGTGAATATTATCAACAATATAAAGTATTGGGCTTAAAAAGACATCACTTCAGTTTATATGTTTATGTAAATAAGAAACACATGTAATTCTAAAGACGTTATTCAATAAATTCAAGATGTAAATATGTAGGTAGGTATTGATCAATTTTATGAAAGGAAAGAGAAAGTAATGGACGTGCCCAGAATTAATAATTGACTTAATTTTACTGGCCCAATATTACACAAGACGTAAGAGACTTGATGGATGTATATTGACGACATCATACCTGTTTTAGAATGCATTTTGTCGTAAATCAAGTATTTCAAAGCAATCGTCAACTTGAATTACATTGCATAAAGATCCAGTTTTGTTACGGTTCCGAAGTCAAACTAGGAACCCTTACACTTTCGCCAAGTCCGTCTGTCTGTCGTTGATTTTACAATATGACATCAAGTAAGGTATCGTTGGCTAGCTGTTAAAAATTGTGTACATTTTATTATGACTTATTATAGTATGAGATTGTACATGTGTGTTTGCAGAACAGGTACATAAAACGGAGCAAGAGCATGTCGGACGATGCTTATTGTAGGGTTTCGACGCCGTTACTACAGACACGAATTTTCTATTTAACATTATTTGGTTCTGTATTCGATGTTTTTACTCGTAGCAGACATAACCACTTTAGTCACTTGTATCTAAAGAACCAATTAAGTCTTCTTAGTCGCGATAGTTTTCCTTTTACTGAGAAAACTCAACAGTTACGTTGAGCTAGCAGAATTTCCTAATGGTCTAAGATCCGAATAGGAGAAGATTTGGACCGGGCTGTTTATTCGATGAAAAGTATTTTATAACAAATTTAATACGCTAAATAATATGTGGCGAATAGGTAGGCTGAAAAATTTCTGTCCAGTATATAATTAATTAATAAATTAAAAATTAACTTTGTTTAAAAAAATACAATAGCTTGTTTAATGGACAAATTACGTACCAATCAAAAGTATGAAGCCTATAGAATATGCAAAAGTTAGTTTGACTATTTTTTTCCCGTCAAACTATTGGGTAGGCAGGTATAAACAGGTAAGTCCGTACTAGTAATTTGCACCAAACCTAACGTTTGCATATTCTATAGACTTCATACTTTCGATTAGTATGTAATTTGTCAATTAAACAAACATTTGCAATTAAAAAAAAAAGTTCATTGTTAATTATTTTTTTAATGATATAAGTACTGGACTGAATTTTTTCAGCCTACCTATTCACCACATATTATTTAGCGTATTCAATTTGATATAAAATATTTTTCATCGAATAAACAGCTCGGTCCAAATCTGCACCTATTCGGATCTTAGACCATTAGGAAATTCTGCTAGAGTTACGTTGAGTTTTCTCAGTAAAAGGAAAACTATCGCGACTAAGAAGACTTAATTGGTTCTTTAGATACAAGTGACTAAAGTGGTTATGTCTGCTACGAGTAAAAACATCGAATACAGAACCAAATAATGTTAAATAGAAAATTCGTGTCTGTAGTAACGGTGTCGAAACCCTACAATAAGCATCGTCCGACATGCTCTTGCTCCGTTTTATGTACCTGTTCTGCAAACACACATGTACAATCTCTGCAAACACTTTTCATTATTGTGCTTACCTACAAATTTTAATATAATTTTCCCTTTAAAAGTTGTCCGTAGGTCTCATCAAAAATTTAATAACATAACAAAAAGCAAGCTTTAAAAACCCGACTGCTGTTAACCAACTTTAAATCGTTTTAAATCCTAAATGATCCTTTAAAATGAAAAATGTCGAAAGAAACCTAAAAATATTTTTAAATACCTATTCAACAATACCTCACTTGTCATAATTCGTCGACTTTTCTTATTTTCTTTTTTACAATATGGCGTCTGCTTGACGCCATATTGGTTTTTTATTACTGTCATATCTTTAGTGACACTCACAAGATTAAGACACATCGATTGACATAAAAATCATTAGAATAGGTCCAGGTGTTTATTTTCCAAAGCGCCACAAAGGAACAAACATACATATACAGGCTGATAAACACACTCCACCTTTGGCAGTCGGGTAAAAAGCGACCTATTTTTAAAACAAAACGCCATCAGCTTCACGTCCTGTTCCCTTTGCTTTGTATAGAGACCTTCACAAGTTTTCCACACTCTTGACCAACTGGCGTAACAAGAAAACGCCTGCAGCCAAACGACTGGCACAGTACGAAATACCTTTCCTGAAAACTTGCTCGAAATACTCCCAGAATGGTAAATATTTTGCACAAAAATGCGTGGTCTCTTTTGAATGTTTTGCGGGAGGTATCCAGTTGAAAAGGCGATTTTAAAATGAGAAAATCTTTATTTTACCCTATTTTAAATTTTACATATAGAGCACTTTTTATTTTCGCGGTTACCTATATTATAGATCAGGAGTTCAGTTATTCCGTGATCATGGCAATTAGATTGCAATTGATATATCAGAAGCTAATAAATTGGGTCAAACCGCTGTAGGAACTCGTTTACTATTACAAATATTGGATTTTATAAATATATAAAAAAACTATTTATAATCGGTGTAGTATGTGATGTTAGTTTATAAATTATTTTTGTCATGAAGCGGGCAAAATTATAAAATGCGTTCCAGAAAAACCTTAGATTATCAAGTAAAAGAGGAGTTTCTTTTGCAATTGCAAACAGTTCTGCAAAATAAATTTCCGCTAATCGAAGTCCACTCAGTCAAATTTATTTGAAGATCTCCTCAAAAATTATTTAATTATCCCACATTGAGTGGCATATTAACTTTCTTTGAATTTCGAAGGTGGTGTTTACTTTAGTAATTATTTCCTTAAGTTTGAAGATGCTCTTATCCTTAATGATAAAGGATTAACTCTTAACTCGGTTTTGGCTTTGATTCAATTTGAGTTTGGCTTTAGAAGATTATCATTGTACCCAGTTTACATCATTATCATCTTTGGTAACTGTAGTTGCAATGCTAACACAGTGAAATATCATGTCAAACTTTTTTTGCCTTACTTGCTTTGAATCTGTCTGAAGCTTTTTTCTGTGGCATATTTTTTAACCGACTCCAAAATTGAAGGAGGTTTTTAATATCGTTTTAATTTTTGTTGTGGAATAAAGGTGTCTTTAGAAAACAAATATGGAAACGAGACTTACAATGGTATAAAGGTACTACGATTAAAACCAAATAAGGCTGTTAAATTTTTAGATATAATCCATGATAATAATACGTTTCAAATAAGCCTTTATTAAAGTTAGAAGGGTCATTAAAAAAAAATTAAAATTATAAACTTACCAATAGCCAGCAAGGTTTTCAATTTGGGATTGGCCTTTTTCAACGCGTTGATCCTGTCGTATAGCCCGGTTTTCCCATCCTTGGTTTCATCGTTGGACTCGAAGGAGCTGAGCTTGCCCTTTTTGAGCCATCCAAAAGCGAAGATAAGGTGGGTGCAGAGATCAGGCTGGATGTCTTCTGGGGTGAACTTGCCGATCTTGGTGCGGTATTGGGACCAGTTGGTGTAGTAGCAGACGACCTGGTGGCAAGGGAATACTATGATAATCATCATAATGAATACAGCCAGAAGACGTTCACTGCTGGACAAAGGCCACCAAGGTGTGCCACAAGGATCGGTTCTGGGCCACTTACATTAATAGGTATTGCAATACAATGATATGAGTAGTCCAAAATACAAAAATCTAGTTTACAACAATATTTCACTTATTACTAGGTTTAATAATGTAACAGAGCGAAATTAAGGCGAGGGTAGGATAAGACGACCCCAACCGTGTATCCAAAATTCTAATTTGAAGTAATTATCGTAAGCGTGTCTTTACTTTCGTTAACCCCTAGTTTTGTAAGACGAGAATTTCACAGTTTCTGTTTACGAAACGGAATATTGGCTAATTAAAATTCAAAACCATCATTATAATAAAATTTAGAAGAAATATAACATCAATAATAGTTTTAAATCTCAAGAAAGAAAGGCGTCTCATAAGGATATCGCTTTGCCACTTCAATTAGTTATTTTAACTTACAATTACAATTACAGATTAAGAAAATTATTCCATATTTATTATTATGAATATATGTATACATCTATAAATATTTTATGGCTTGGCTTTTTTAATTAACAGTAGCATTAAAATGTCAGTATAATAAAAATCTGCATTTAACAGACTGGTTTCTAGTCGTATCATTGGCAATTAGAGGCACTTTGCATACGAGGCTGCATTAGAATCAATAAAAATAATAAAGGAATATGAATTGATTTCTAAACAACTGGAACGCTTCGTAGATCTGATCTCTCCGGAGACACGCATTTTTTTATGCTAATGAAATTTACTGTACAATTAATTAGTAGGACTAATACGGCACAATTTTGTGGATTGAATATCATTAACTGCCTTTTTTTTTAGAGGAACACCAATTAAACAAACACTATCGAGAATAAAGTACGTCGGATGATAATGACCCAACCCAACCTTATTTGAACAAGTGGCCGCCTACGGAACGCTGTCAATAGAAAAATGTTGGTATTTCCTATAACCAGATCTCCATAATGATGGTAAGAAATATATTCAAAACAACAGGACTATAAGGAGTGTAGGTAACTTTAAAGAAATCTATGAATTTAGTGCATTAATGTATTTATGAATTCTTGTTATTTTCTTGGGATAAATACAATAAATATACTTATATTAAAAACAGTCCAGCGCTATTATCTAAAGCACTCGCAATCAGCATCAAAGTGAAACAATTGTTTTCATTTTGTATGCAGACAGCCTTCGATTTTCAAAATGAACACGATTGCGATTGCGAGTGCGTTAGGCAATAGCCTCTCAGATTTATAATGTTAGTCTGACAAAAGTCTTTATTTGAGAACTAACTGAGAAAGAAGTAAAATAAAAACAAAATAGCATACCTATTGCTGGAGAGTCAAAAAGATTATCTATGAGCATTAAGGTTACATTTTGTATTTTTCTTCATTTCATTTTTATAATTAAAGAAAAGACCGAACAAATTGACAAGTGTTACGTTAGTAACATTTAAATGAGCTCCAGTTATTGTCACATAAACGCCACAAAATAGCAGCAGCTACAAGGTCTAAGCTCTTTTTAAATTTAAACAACAATAAATAAACCTGGCAACATGAATGTGGTCATCTAGACAAATGACATTTTGCGAGGGCCGTCAAGCGCCGTAATTGGCCAGACAACTTGGCTAACTAGACAAACTACATCTCATTCAACAACTAAGATCCATCTATCAATGACCAATCCGCCATTATTCAAGACAAGAGAAATTCCAAATGACATTTCCCTGTTAATATCATTGTCCAATGAAACAAAGCTAGCGGAGGCAAAATACAAACGAGAATAGACTTTATGTTTAAAATAATAAAGTCTTGACGACCGCAAACGCTTGAGCAAATACGCATTTCGAAGGCTAACAACTTCACGCTCAAAAAGCTTCATATATCCGCGTTGCATTTTGTGAAAATACAAAGTTACTGCTGCTGTTACTAACTATACTCTAACTCTTACTCCATTGGCATATAGTTCAGTATCTTGTAGTTAAGTGCTGATGACTGGTAAAGGTAAGTTGGTAGCATGATCGTTGTAAGGCCCTGTTCTTTTCCTGGCAAGTTCACAGCAAGACCACTTTCCTAAATGTATTTACCGGAACAGAGTAATTCTAAGTATCCTGTCGTTTTCTACTGCTAATACCTATTAAGTAGATGCCAGTTTGAAAAGTGTAACATTTTGTACAGTTTCTTTACTGCTTTTAAACTGGAATTATAAACTTAGAATTGAGGTTTTAAACAATATAGAAGAGTATTATGGTGAAGTTTAGTTATTTACTCATTTATTTTGAAGCATTTAAACGTACTGTTGACTGGCCGAAGTTTTCTTACGAACAGAAGAATTGGTGTTGCGCTCTTTAACTTGAATAGCTTTATACAAGATTATTTTAAATAGTGCCCCATTCAAAGTTGCTATGCTTATAAAAAATATACAACTCTGTGCAGTTTGTTTTTCTTTTATGTTACTTTCTGCTTTTTGTAATTATGCACTTGTTTTAAACAATGCAAATGCTTCTTTCTTTCTTTTTTATTAGCTTAAGGATTTTGAAAACTATAATGTTTATAACCTTCTTTACTCACTATTTCGTAATTCAAACTAACCTTATATCCATCCTTATCTTTATGGTCGTCGGTGGCAACGGAATTGTCGATGGCTGCCGAAGACTTTCGACTGGCCACGCTCGGCCGGCCACGGATCTTTGGCCTGTTGACACTAGCAGAGATCACTTGGTCGGTAGATCTTGACACGCTGGTTGACACTGAGGTGGAGACTTTCGTGGGTTTGCGCAGTCTTCTTCGAACAGCTGTGGATAAAAAAAGTCATCATTATTACTGTCATCAGCATTACCCTAGGTATCCGTTTTGTTCCGCTGATGGGCAAAGGAGTTTCCTTTTTACTTTCAAAATTCTATTAAATTTATTTCTATTAAAAGAATTACGATTTTATCGCTTTTTTCCAATCAAAATTAAAAAAATGTTTTCTCGGACCTAGGCCGTTTACATTTAGCAGACGTTCACGACTGTCAAAATCCAATAAAATGTGTGGATAGACGTTCACCCCGTTTGATTCGGTGGCCAACTGAAGATCAATGAGTTCACAAAATGCAACTCGCCTTGGGCTACTGGATCGTAAGATTCGATTTTTAATTTCTAGGGTCAAAATACCGTAAAATTCTACATTTTTCTGTCAAAAGAAATAAAAAATCACCTCTGATCTTCGCACAAAACTGGTCACCAGTTTCAAGAAAGATATTCAAAACAATCTAAATTATATTATAACTTAAACCGGTCGGCTTCACATTGGCATAGCAACCCAATAAGGAAATTAAAGCCAGTTTGAGTGGCCACAAGTCGTTGGAAATTGATACTCGTGTTATTATACACGTTTGTTATTATATTAAGAGCAAGTTAGGTCAGTGTTGCTCTTAAAATCGGTGGTTGCCAGTCGTATAACAAGATTTTATAATGGTCTAAGATGCGAATAGGAGACGATTTGCACCAGGCTATTTATCGATGAAAAGTATTTCATATCAAATTTATTACGCTAAATAATATGTGGCGAATAGGTAGGCTGAAAATTCTCAGTCCAGTATCTATAATATCATGAAATTTATTAAAAATGACAATTTTTTAAATTGCAAATGCTTGTTTAATAGTCAAATTACATACTGATCGATAGTATGAAGTCTATAGAATATGCAAACGTTAGGTTTGGTGCAAATTATTAGTACCGACTTACCTGTTTACGTTTGCATATTCTATACTCATCTCATACTCATACCCTCATACTCTCGATTGGTATGTAATTTGTCTATTAAACAAACTGCATTTTTTTAAAACAAAGTTAATTTAATTAAAGTTAATTTTTTGACGACGCGATAGCCTAGTTGGTAGTGACCCTGCCTACGAAGCTAGCGGTCCCGGGTTCGGTTCCCGGTATGGGCAAATAGTTGTGTGATGAGCACGAGTATTTGTTTCTGAGTCTTGGATGTTTTCTATGTATTTAAGTATTTATTTCTCTATATAAGTATTTATATCGTTGTCTAGTACCCATAGTACAAGCCTAGAGCTTAGTTTGGGACTAGGTCAATTTGTGTGAGATCGTCCCGTGATATTATTATTATTATTATTTGGTTAATTATGTACTGGACTGAAATTTTTCAGCCTACCTATTCGCCATATATTACTTAGCATATTAAATTTGGTATAAAATACTTTATATCGAATAAACAGCCCGGTGGAAATAGTTTCCTATTTGGATCTCCTACTAGGTATAAGATGACTTAGGGCCGTATTAATAAACTAATCTCAACTCTAATGCTCGTCTCGAGATGTGTCAAAAATGACAGTGCTCTATGGTTTGACGTTTACTTTGACGTATCTTGTGACCGGCATCTCAGTCAAGATTTGTTTATAAATACGGCCCTTAGCCTGTAAGCATTAAATTTAAAACTCTGAATACTATCACCTTATTTTTTTATAGTTAGTGGCTTTCACTCCTTCTTTTTAACCGACTTCAAAAAAAGGAGGAGGTTCTCAATTCATCGGGATATTTTTATTAACAAAATATATTTCGCCAATATAGAGTTTTATACAATTACCACGTACTTAAAATAAGTCCGTGAGGATCATATTGTTCGGTTAAAGAGTTTTTACCCTGGTGGACTAAACAGAAGCACATGAGTTAAGCTTCATTCGCTACCAAAATCGTTATATTATAACATTTTACAGTAAAGTCAGCAATGATCATAGCAAAGTTGCGTAGATAGACTTCGTGATTCCATAATTTAAAATGAAATGAAGTTAACAGATTCCTTGTTCCCGAGTCTGATTTACAAATCAAATGTGATCAAATTTGTATAAAAAAATGCATATGAAAAAAAACCGTGTACTAGCCCGAAAAACAAGAACATTCACTGCTTTGCACCATAATATTTATGAGCCTAACGATCGGAACGGTAATTGTTACTGGTCCAAAAACGAAGTTTGCGGCCAAACAATTAAATTTTACTGTTTTGACAGTAAGTTGAAATGTGTACCTACAATGCCTGTTAGTTCATTATAATGAATACATAACGAAATGAAATACGGGCTTTCCCCGAATCTGGTCGTTAACAAAGGGATGATAAATCCGTTCATTCATAATGAGTCGAAAGGCGCTTTAAACATTTCGCGTAACAGGTTTAAAAGTTATGAAATTCAGATTTTTTCGGATGCAGATTTGGTCCAATGCAATTATTCGGGATTCGGAACAGTTCCGCTTTTTTTAAAACCAAACCTGATATAAAATGTTAGACACCATAACTTCTTCTCGTACAGATGTTCAAAAAGAGATTAGGTAGATACTTAAAACGACGGGTAGGGCAACGTCTTTCCATGCGCTTTGTGCAGGGTTTTCTTTTATTTTAGCAGTACAAAAACATGTATTTTTTCACATATACATTTAGTTTACGTTAGTTTTATGTTTTTTTTATATAAAATAAGACTGTATATCTTATTTTAAATAACACATTAAAATAAAAATATCAGGTAGACGTACTAATAAAACAAATAATAAAAAGATCGATTAAGGTTATATTTTTTTGTACCAAAACAAAAAATTGAAAAACTTGCACAAAGATATTATGGAAAGACGATTGCACTATTCGCCGCTTTATAGTACATTACTACAGAGGCCGGGAAGTAGGGGGTTGCCGGCCGAGTTCATATAGGCGGCCGAGCGAAGCGAGGCCGGATAGTTACGAGGCTGGCAACCCCACTTCACGCCGAGGTTTGTGTAGTGCTTTTCTCAAACATATAAATAATTCATAAAAAAAATAAAACGAAAATTACAACGTAAAATACGTACTAGGAGTGCATAAACATTAAAAGTAACCTACAGTGCTCAGTCATCCGCGCTGTGTCGGGTGCGCCCCGCGGCACGCCGCCCCGTGCTACATCGCCTGCGATCTAAGTTGAGCTTCGCACCCCTAATAACTTCTGCCCTCCTGGTACCTGGTGCCTTTATGCAAACGCTATGGTTGGATGCACGGCTTAGTATATTTAAAAAAACAGCTATTTAGCCTGTTCATAAACACAGGCGCCATGTTTACATGAAAATTAAAAAAAAAACTACTTCTAGGCCTTAAATTTTTTATGAAATTCCTTTAAAGTTCTCTCGAGGTGTTCCGCCCGCAACGTGATACTTTGAGGCCTAAAATAACTAACATAACGCCAACATTCCATTGCATGTTTGAGAAATAGTACATTATTGTCTAGGCATGGAAGTAGGCAATTGCGGGCCGAGTATTGGATTAAACGGACGAGCTTGCGAGTCCGTTTAAAAATACGAAGCCCGCAATTGCTGTTCCTGCCGAGGCAAATACAGTGCTTTTCTCAAAAATCGCGAGAAAAAAATTGTGTTGGAGTCTAATCTTCATCGCTTGAACTCATTTTTTGAATTGTATACAAACAGAAACTTCATGTGAAAAAACCATCACTCCTTACCGCCTTTTTGTTTATGACAAGGAGAAACGCAATTGTTGTTTTAAAAAAAACATAAGCTATTCCAGGCACAAATAAAAAAGTTATGTTTCGAGTAAAATTTGGATGTATAAGACTTGTGCCCTCATTTTATTATGGCCCTTGACACTTTTTAAAAAGTTACAAGCTAGATAGTAATGGAATTTGTATGCAACATTGCGGGCTTGTGTAGCGAGCACGCAATGGTTTTTTTTTTGAGAACTGTCAGTAAACTATGCACTTCGCGTCTCAATATGTAGATAGGAATGTCAACATTTCCGGACATTTTTGAGAAAAGTATCTACCTAATCTCTTTTTGAACATCTATACGAGGAGAAGTTGCCTGCTAGGACCTGCTAATTTTATGTAGGAAATGTAGTCAAAAATAACATCTAAAAACAAACTATTATGCAAAGGTTCGGGCAACGCCAGTGAATCAAATAAAAGAAACCGAGTAAGAGCCTGAAAGAAAGACAAATACATTGAAATCGATACGTGGAGCATATCCAATACAATTACATTTACTTACATTTCATTACTATACGTGTCTTGGGGCAAAGAGTTCGTACGGTAAAGATGGGTGAGATAAAATAACAAAACTTTAGTTTAAGTTTGCTTGGATTGATCGTAATAAATAATAAAAGAAAATAATTCAAAAAGCGCACACGAAAAAGCTGAAAATAAAAAACGATACAGGGTGTAACATTTAAATCGGTCAGTATGGGAAACTATGAAACTATAAGACATACGATTTTCTATTCTTAGCAACCATGTCATCGATTTTAGTAACGAGAAAAACTACATTCATACATTTAAAAAAACATGTACCTACTCAGCTCGGGAATCGAACCCGGACGTTTTGAAAAATAAAACAACATTACACTATTTCTATTAAGATATCGATTGTGTAGGTCTTAAGCAGTAAATGTTACTATGAAAAATGATGTCTAAATATATTGTTCACTGCTTAAGACCTACACAATAGTGTTATGTTTTTTTTTTTAAATGTATGAATGCAGCTTTCCTTGATACTAAAATCGATGATATGGTTCCTAAGAACATTATCATCGTATGTCTTATAGTTTCAGACTTTCCCATACTGACCGATTTAAATGTTACACCCTTCTTCAGGGGACATCGAGACACTACTTTTACAGGTATTGTTGTAATATTGTTTTTATCTCGGTCACCATTACTGTCAAGCAAATATAAGCTTCTAGAGCGATACTAAAAGCAATTAAGTTTAACCCGAATAGAATAGAACCCCTAACAAGTTTAAACTTTGTAGATCTACATAGTTGAGCGGAGAATTTGTTATATCGGAATGTGGACTTATCAGATCATATTGCATCATCCGGCTTAATACTTATGTAGCAATAAGTTGCCAATGCCAACAACCACTTATAATGTAATTAAAATAAAAAAAATACGTTAATGTACGTAAAATTATACTGAATTCCATAGAAAATCCAACACTCAGAAAAAAATACTCGTCACACAAAATAAATATTTTTTCATACCGGGAATCGAACCCGGGACCGCTAGCTTCCGCACCGTCTAAAATGAGTTTGAGTATCCTCCACCATTTATATCAAGGAGTTTGCAAATAATCGCACCACAAATTAGCGAACGAGCTATTTCAGGCCACTATTTTCCAATCTGTTCCGGGCAATAAAATACATTTAGAATTCAAGTGTTCATGAGGGGCGCGTTGCAAATGATGGGTTGCATCTTCCAAAGGAAAATCAACCGAAAATTAAAGGAACTTGAAGTTATAGTCATTTGGACGGTCTTGAAAACACGAACGGGAAAAATTGTTTTACGTCCCGCTGTTATGTTATAAGATTCATTTTTGTATAGTTTTTAACCTCCAACGCAAAAATACAAGTGGTTATAAGACTAATATTATTATATGTATCTGTGTCTGAGTATCTACGTGTTAGTCTATATGTGTAGGTCTGTCTGTGGTATTGTAGCTCCCAAACGGTTAGACGCATTCAGTAAAGGTATTTAGTTTAAAAAAGCTAGTTTTTAATCGGGACTTAGTTAAATTTCCTTCAATTTCAATTTCTTTTTTTTTACTAAAACTAAGTTTATGTAGCCTTGTACAGCGTAGCGTAGCGCAATTTTTTCATATTATGCTTGTATAAACAAACATAAAATTATAATCACAACCAGTAAAGTGTGTTTGTGGACAACATTATTCTAATTTGTGATTTTTTCACCTCTTCCACTACACCCAAACAATTACATTATATCTATTTACTGTAAAATGTTTCCATTCACAATAAACGGTGAAAAAAAATCTTTTTTCACAAACAGTAATAAAACTGAATCACTGTGATGGGTGGGACGTCGCAGTGGAATAAATTGTGGAATTATCAGCCATAAATCCCGACGTCAGACGGATGTCGATACGTCACTTTTTTTTGACCTACCGTACAGTATTATTACGAAACCAAGAGTCAGGTTGGATTTCAGAGTTCTATCGTAGAAATTATGGGCGTTTCAACTGCTGTCACTTTGGTTTTTAATGTTTCCGAAAATAATGATAACCACTAGCAAACAGACGCAGACCGGGTCATAGAAGCAGAGCCGGGGGTAGTCCTCATTGCAATAATTTTAACAGATATAATTATTCAAAGCTGACAATCACGGTGCTTAAAACGTCAAAGAATAACCTCATTCAAAGACTTGTGCCTGGTGGTCTTAAAAATAGGCATGAAATTAGAAAATCACAAAAGTTAGCACTTGGATAAAGTAGAGAATAAGATTGCTGATAGTTAGAAAATAGTACTAAAACTTGTCTTATGTGTAAAGGTTGATGATATTAATGATGATGGTGATGTTGATAATGATAATGATGAAGATTCTGATGAAGATAAAACCGACTTACTGGTTGAATCTGAGGTGGGAGCAATCACAGCGAGTATCAGCAACACGGTGGCCGTCCACCGAAGTAATCTTGGTGGCCACTGGAACAAAGAAAAAAATAATTTAATATACGTCACAGACTTAGCACCACTTACATTTTAAAATACCTTAAGTTCCACAGGGAAATCAGTAACTTAGAAAACTATTGTGAAAGTATCACGTGCGTAAAACACATGAGAAAGACCCATTATTGATATTGCTTGTTTGGATTCCTGCATAGGATATTATCAGAGGTCGGAATAGGTAGTGCTTATTAACCTAAACTTGATGCATCTTCATTCAGTAATGTATTCCCATCTCACTCACGCATGAATGAACATGCGTCAAGTTTAGGTTAATAAGCACTACCTATTCCGACCTCTGGATATTATCTTGGATACAATGTTTTTATAACATGTCATGTTTATTTATCTTGTTCAAATAATGAAAATTGAGACGTAAAAGTAGGACTTGATACCCAAAACAACAACCTATCACTGTACTGACTTTTCATTTCCATTTACTTCGTTTTATTCTACCCCTACGTGTTATGCTGGATAAATCCGAGATAAAAGATAATACGATCATTATAATACCATCCCTAAATTGTTGGACGAGTAAGTTCATTACACCGACCATATAAAACGTTGATAGCGTCCAGAGAAGCGCGAAAATAAACCAATGCATAATTTTACCACATTTTCTTGTCCCGAAATTCATACAGCGCCATTGGCTCACAAATCTTTGTAAAACTGAACCCAATGTCGTGTACTCGGCTCTGAATGATTCAGACTCGATTGTGTTCTGGAATATTCCGGAATTTTCCAGAATTTTCCAGTATTCTCCGGGTTGCGCAATCTGATAGGGGGTGATCAATGACTGGGATTCTTTATGGGGTTTATTAAATTTTATAGGCTTTGGGTTGATTTTGATCGAGTGGATGGCTTTGGTTTTGGTTAATTTTGCGTGACAATTTATAAAGAAAAGAACCAGTTGAGTAAAAAAAAGAAAAATATTAATAGGTGTTAATTTTGAAAATAATGTCATATATCGATATTGTTAGTTACGTAAACTCTTTTTGCGCAAAAACAATAAAATTGTATAGGTAGTGGCTAAAAATTTGTTTGGAAGTTATAATTGTTACTACATTGCTAATGATTAAAAAAAAAGTACTTCAAACACTTTTGATCAAATCTTGATCTTGATTGAATTTTGATCTTTTTTTTGGTCAAAATGTCATACACCATTAAGTTTTGTTTTTAAAAAGAGGTAAATCCAATTAAAACATCCGACGTCGAACCTTAAATAACCAAATAATTAAAGCAATCAATGCAGTATTTCCCAAGTAAACACGAGTTCAAATATTCTTTGACACATTCCATACCATGTACCGTCAATTAGTAACAAAATGGTCCCAACATCGAGCCCTTAGGCACTGAACTTCTTAACGAGGGCACAAAAAACTGAGAGAAACTCGAACCATGCGGGCTCTGCCTGCAATTCTTTTTTCTCTACATCCATAAACAAAACTAGATAGTTCAATTTTTAAAGAAACCGCTAAATATTAAAAAACCTGTAAAATAGTGTCCAGTAGCTCCATATAATTTGATTGACTGCAATTTCAAAATTGAATATGTGTTACCCTGAACATTAATATTGAATGCTTACCGGTATTTTTCCGGTTATCAATACCACACCGGAACACAAAAATGCGAACAGTGCTTAGAGGCAGGTTAATGGGTAAGATGTACTTGTATGGAAAATTAAATGAAAGAAAAATAATCGTTTTGCCAAAGGTCACGCATAATACATACTCATTTCACCGATCATTCGTAACACTCATTCAGCCAACTTAATGAAAACTGTTTTAAAGCAATTTAAATATTAGATACTCAGTCGAGTAACTTATGCTATTTTAATTTTAATCTTTTAATCCTTCGTTTGGTTGCCGAGTTAGAATAGTGCCACTCCATGTCTTCCCGTGGATGTCGTAAGAGACGACTAAGGGAATAAAGGCTTGTAGTACTGTTAGGCGATGGGCTTGCAACCTGTCACTAATACGCTGGCAAACATCTTAGCCTAATTGTGCAAATTGTGGTTATAGAATTATCAACAAGTTTTTAGAGATGATTGTAATTCTGTAGCTCTGCCTACCCCACTCTGGGAACGAAGGCGTGAGATTATGTATGTATATAATCTTTTAAATAAATTTGAAACAAGTAAAATGGTTGAACATAAAAACTTTTTGTTTAGACGTATGGATGTAGGCAAAGCAATGACACGCAAAATAAAAACACGCGGTCATTGAAACTCGCTTTTTGTTAAAGCTGTTATTACTTCCAGTAAATGAATGGACAGTATTAGACAGTCAAAAAAAAGTTAGAAACGGACCAGAAACTTTTCTGATTGCGCACGGAAATATTCGATTCGGTAAAATCGGAACGAAAAAATGCGTTCATGAAAATTGGTTAGTCCGATTGAGGGTTACAGCTCTAAAAGACGGGGTCGTCATTAATGTCATTATATCGAGGGTTGACAATATCTATTTAATTGTTAACTTGGGTCAAAGCCAAGATGGAAACGCTACTAACGTTTTTCTTTTCTATCACTCAAGATGATAGTTGACTATGTGGTTTATCACTACGCACGAGAATGTGATCGTGATCGTGTTAGACGTACCGTCCGCATTGTCAACGATCCTACAGTTTCAGACCGTTTAGAGATGCTTAGCCTCCGGAGAGACTTTGCATCTCTCTGCATTTTCTACCGTTTGTATAATGGGGAGTGTTCCGAGGAACTGTTTAGACTGGTGCCAACGGCCTCGTTCTACCATCGCACTTCTCGTCATCGGCAGGGTGTTCATGCCCATTTTCTTGAGTCACCGCGCTCAACTACGCGCCGGTTTTCTAGAACGTTTCTAGCGCGTACTATAGGAATTTGGAATGAGCTTCCTGCAGAGACTTTCCCAATGCGCTACAATATGGGGCTTTTTAAAAAGGGTATCATTAATTTTTTTCGAGACCACCGACGCATTGTTGACGTCTCCAGCGTTGCAAATGTTCATAGGCGGCGGTGACCACTTTCCTTCAGGTGGGCTGTCTACCTGTTTGCCTGTCGACGGCAATAAAAACAGGCCTCTTGTTCGATAGATTACTATTTTACCGTTACAATTTCGTGTTATCAGCGTTTTTACGGCACATTGATTGCGCTGCCCGAAGCTATATTAATTAGCCAACACAGGATTTGGCCGTTTATTTGCCAAAGAGGAGTTATAGTTGGCTGATTATTTTTTATTTCTGATGAAATGCCAGTTTAGAGTTCCTGAAATGTTAACTGGAAAAACATTCAGTTTTCAGCTTCAAAGTTTTATTGAATGGCTTTGGAAATGTTTTGGTAGTTCGTCATGCGAGGGTTTTTATTAATTTTTGATTTTTACAATTAGTTCCCTAATTATTAATAATTAACGCGGCTCAAGCGAAAAAATTATTCACGTATGAACTGAAATTATATTATCTACTTCTGAGATCTTAATTCCAAATTATAATCAGAGAGATAAAAAGAGTTTTATTTCTGTCTCTTTCACTGCAAAGGTGACAGATTGTTACAGCTTAATATATGTTAATACGACCTCTGTTGTATTTATTTTTAACGCTTTGACTCTTCTTACATGACGTTATTCAACTATTTTTACCGTCAAACGTGGATACGAGAAAACCTGGGGACCGTGCGGGTTACTTTAAGAAATTACCCTGGCAACTCTTGAACTCTTTAGTCTATGTTCCATCTGTCACCGGAATGCGTTGGGACCATGAAGTTATAGTTAAAGGTGGAGGCCACACTCTCTAGACCAAAATGAAGCGTCTTGAATGTACTTTTTCGTCATTCTATCTAAAACACTTTGGTCCCCTCCAGAGAGAGGAGGGGACCAAAGTGTTTGAGATAGAATGACTTCAAGGACGTTTCATTCGGCTTCAGAGAGTGTTGCGTCCACCTTTATCTATAACTTCATGGTTGGGACCATAGACTAAAGAGCTCAGTGTTGCTAGTGTAATTTAGTTTCAATTTTATAACAATAACAGTATGAACAATACTTAAAGTAGGTATGACCCAACGAGTGGTTGGAAATAAGGACAAAGCCCCGGGCGATTTTAATTTTAAAATCACTAGTGTCCTCACAATGAGGACGGTACAGACGGCAAAAAAGGTGCAAATTATGATAATATTTATCTAATATTAAACCAGCCGGGCCTATTGCCTAATGCACTACGCAATCGCAATCGACTTCAAAGTGGAATGTTTTCATTTTGTATGCAGGCTCGCCTTCGGACTGTCAAAATGAAAACGATTGCGATTGCGAGTACGTTTGGCAATAAGCATGCTGGGGCCTCTTTTCTACAACGTAAAACCTTATTGCACCGCTACGCTATCGCTACCACCACGTTATCTAACCTACCGCCAAACAGCAGTGTTTACATTATTGTGTTCCGGTATGGGGATAAGACATCCGGTGAAATTACTAGCATAGAGGCATTCAATCTTAGTCCTTAGGGTTGGCAACGCATTTGAAATCTTAGGATTGCAGTGTTGAGAATTCAAATGTCTATGGGGTTTCAGATCCCACTTACCATCATGTGGCCTGAGTGCTCGTGTGCCTTGTCTAATAAAAATAAATAAATAAAATATGCTTTATTCTGCTATCGGTACTCGTTCTAAAGTAAATATTACCACAAATTCTATAGTAGGGCGCTGCGGCGGGGTAATTTATTAAAAGCCATATCCACTGTTTGATAAAGGAGATAATAACAGCGGTATTATATGTATATATAGTATTGTATGTATATTTCGGGTTTTGGGGAAGGAACCTTGTTTATAACCGACTTCAAAAAAAGGAGGAGGTTCTCAATTAGTCTGTTTTTTTTTTAAATGTTGTTACCTCAGAACTTTCGACTGGGTGAACCGATTTTGAAGATTATTTTTTTATTTGAAAGCTGGTGCTTTCAGATTGGTCCCATTGGTCCCAAAATGAAGATCTGATGGTGGAATCCATGAGGAATCGACGGAATTCTTCAAAATTTATAGGCACACCTAAAGCGATTTTGGTATTTTTCATTGTAACTCGTGTATTTGGTCTTGGAAAGCACTATTTGGTGAAGTGGAACTGATGATGAAGACCATAGATGGCCACCGGAACTCCTAAACGGTATATATTTCGAGGGTGGCGACAAGATATTTCGATTAAGATAGTTGAGCGACTATGACGAAGCATATTTAGGTTTAAATATATAACTATGACTTTCCCACGGCGTTGCTTGTGGCGAGATTGAAATGTTCTATTGTTTCTTGACAAATGGGAGAATAACAGCATAATTATGATCACTAAAAAGTATAAAATAAAAAAAAAAGTTAAAAAAAACAAAAACCCGCCTTCAAAAAGTAAAAGTAACTTCTTTAAAATGGTATTGTTTTTTTAAACTTTTTTTTTTCCTATGTCTTTTTATCTGTTAAGGAAAATCTATACATAATTGATATAAAATATTTACATGAATTCAAAACTGTCTTATCTTTTAACCTACCGCCGAGTGGCAGTGTTCGCATTGTTGTGTTCCAGCGTGGAAATAAGACAACCAGTGTTACTAGTATAGCTACAGGAATTCCATATTAGTTTTCAAGGTTGCTAACAAATTTTCAGTCTTAGGATTGCAGTGTTGAGATTGTCGTAGTCTTAAGAATCGTGTGCTCGTTTGCTCTCGTTTTACCATTAAAAAGCTACAACATGGCAAAACATTCACTCTTTGACTAGTACGTACCTACGTAAGTGCGAGAGCGACAGATGCTTTATTCACCACGATAAAGGAGACCACAAAGGTCCAGCCACACAGGATGCGTGCGCGTACACGTGACGTGCGCGTGCGCTTTCCACTATGTTGTGTAGTGACATGTCGTATGAGAATTCATACTATACACCGCAGTGGAAAGTGCACGCGCACGCCACGCCTACGCGCACGCATCCGGTGTGGCTGGGCCTTAATACGAGCACTCAAGTTATTCCTGAATTTATAAAGGCTCATTTCATTGCGCGATATTCCGCATACTTTTCGTGATACATTGCGCCGCTGCAATAGCTCTCGGCTCAACAATGTTAAAACAAGCCGTCAATGGATGGCCTCTTACCCGATTATATCCCAAACCCGGGACAAATTGATCAATCCTTGTTGACCCGGGTGAGGAATGACGCCTATAAATTGTGCAACCATTTCATTTGTAGGCCATTTTTAAGGACAGGACGTGGATTGATGCTGTCCCCTGTTAATCACAAGTTTTTTTAATGTTACGTAGCCAGACTTTTTGGAATTTGAATTTAGAAGGGTCGGAAGGGTCGCCCTAGGCGTTCTTTTTAGCCGACTGCCAAAGGAGGAGGGTAATGTGTTTCACAGCCTATTTATGTATGTTTGTTCCTTTGTGGCACTATAAAAACTAAACCCGTGGTCAGATTTAGATGATTCATATGTCAATCGATTTGTCTGAATCTGGTGAGTGTCACTGAAGATATGACAGAAATCAAAATTCAATATGGCGGCAACCAGGCGCCACTATTGTGCAAATAAAATAAAAAAAGTCGACCAAGTATGACAAGTGGGGTATCATTGAATAGGGATTTAAAAATCATCTTTAGGTTTCTTTCATCATTTTTAATTTTTAATGATCATTTAGGATTTATAACGATTTAAAGTTGGTTAGCAACTGAACAGTCGGGTTTTGAAAGCTTGCTTTTTGTTAAAGTTATTCGAATCAAATCTAAAAAATACTGGAAAAGGGCTGAATCTTCAGTAGCCGAAACCGACGTGCATTCATGACTCTATGTATGAATGTGGAAGAAGCGAAAGAGATTTGTCAAGATCATAGCTGGTGGAAAGAAGTGGTCTCTGCCTACCCCTCTGGGAAACAGGCAAAACTACAAAACTCAATCCATTATGGCATAAACCGTGTGGTTTAGAATAGTAGCCGGGTTAGAATAGTGCCACTCCATGTCTTCCCGTGGATGTCGTAAGAGGCGACTAAGGGAATAAAGGCTTGTAGTACTGTTAGGCGATGGGCTTGCAACCTGTCACTAATACGCTGGTAAACATCTTAGCCTATTTGTGCAAAGTGTGGTTACTGAATTATCAACAAGTTTTTAAAGTTGTAGGTAATTCTGTGACTCTGCCTACCGGACTCTGGAAATACAGGCGTGAATGTATGTATGTATGTCAATTCATAATTCTGGCAACATAGTGAAAAAGGGTATACTCCGATTATCTATATACCCTTTTTAGTACGAGTTAAGTCAACTTATACCCTATTTCACTAGGACCCCATATTTTAAGACCTGTATATAACTACGCGGTGATAATAAAGCTCCTACTCAACCGCCGCACGCGCCGGTCCTGTGTCCGAGCAAGGCCAAACGAAAGGAAAAGGAGCGAGCGGTAAACGTGTACGTAGACTAACCACAGTCTAGAGACAACATACGTAGCAAAAAACAGGATAATCAATACATACATTGATTTCCCAAACGATAGACTCGTGCCTACATCCTTCCTTTGCAAAGGACATAAAAAACAAAGCAAACTTAACCCTAAACAATGTCATCTTAAAGTTTAAAAAAAATATTCCATAAAAATTACCCCTGGTAGGCACGGGGACAGTACGATCACGAGCGTTAATTTGAGACCCATTTCAAGAAAAATATGCTTGAAGTCGTCAATGTCATTAGAGATGTCAAGTAATTTGTAACTTTTAGGAAACTCAACCTTATTGTCGTAGAATGTCAGATTGACTTTGGACCTAACGTGGGTTCCAAATTTAATCTCGTGACTGTAATAGGCAGATATGAATTATTATTATTATTTATTTATTTAATGGCGTCTACATAATAACGTAATTTTGCCAATGTCAAGTATATATAAGCAACGTTGTACGGTGAATCCTATCCTGTCGTCGAAGTCTTCCAGTCATAGTTGTTATGACCCTTGAAGATGGCGAGCAACCCCTTCAATGGCTTGGTGTGATCTTGACCGCTTACTCATTTGGAACCATCTTTTCACTGTTATTTTATTCAATGCAAGTTCTTCATCAATGTTACAAGTCGTCCCACAAAACTGCCCTGGATTTGCGAACCAAAATCAACGATAAAGTAATTTACAAGAAATTAAATAACTGGAGGAAATTAAAGAGCTGTGTGGTTGCCGGCTTAGAATAGTGCCACTTCATGCCTTCCCGTGGATGTCGTAAGAGACGACTAAGGGAATAAAGGCTTGTAGTACTGTTAGGCGATGGGCTTGCAACCTGTCACTAATACACTGGTAAACATCTTAGCCCGATTATGCAAATTGTGGTTACAGAATTATCAACAAGCTTTTAGAGTTGTTGGCAATTCTGTAGCTCTGCCTACCCCAAACTGGGAATAAAGGCATGAGTTTATGTATGTATGTATGTAAATAACTGGACAGATGTTTTCAAAATGAAAGCCAGCCATAAACCAGATGAGAACTAATTTTTGACACATTGCATTACCGTGAAAGGGCATTGGGTAAATTTGTTTGAAGAATATTGTCATTATTTTTTTCAGCCGCCACGGATGATTTTTACATAGTTATTTAGAGAACCTCTAAATATACATATACATATATAATTTATGGCTTTAAATAATATCGGAGCGGAGATTTTAAAGACTTAAGTATTCAGTTTTTAGTACAAAAGTACGCCCAAGTATGCATATTTAAATATCTCGGCTCCGATGCACTTAAGAGTATTACATTACATAACAAAATATGTTTATTTTTAATAATTCTATCATAATTTACCACTTTTACGAATGGCCGCTCACCTTGAAAATGTATGAATTTTACAAATGACAACACTTTTACCCAAACCCCTTTCTGAATACTAATAATTTTGCCGGCAGTAAAAGTATTCTAGACTTATTTGTTGTTAAGTGATAGTAATAACAGCATTGTCTTACAGCTGTCAACGTTATCATTATTCAGAACTTCATGGTTGTACATGTATCAGAATTAAAACTATAGGCTTGCACTACCCAACGATTTAAACTGAATTGTAAAGCTTGGTAATAAAAAAGGGAATGATGAGAGCATTTCTATCTATAGGTACATATTTGTTTTCATTTAATTCCTCTCATATTACTACATACTGTACTCATATCATAATTACTCTACACTTTTTTTAAATACCGTAAACTCGGGTTGCTTTAGCCCTAGGGGGTAACATTGCCCGCCCTTAAAACTATAACTATTTTAGTGGTAGTCATCATAAATTTGTTCAAGAACTAGAACTCCATAAGTAGCTTAGGCCTCATGTAACTTTTAATTAAATGATTAAATTTTAAAGATGGTTTTTGGGGTGGGCAATGTTACCCCCTAGGGCTAAAGTAACCCGAGTTTACTGTACTCCCTTCACCCAACTGTGATAACAGTTTGCCCGCGAATTTTAAAAACACTCTTACAGTATCTACTGCGTACCCTACTTAAATTAATAAAAAAATGAAAAATCTGAAATCCATGTTTACGCGCCTTTATCAGACAAGGCAGAAAAATGCAAGGCATTTATTTTCTACGTCAGTCTGCCTCCTCTGAAGAAGGCATCTATCAAACACATTTTAACCACATAAAATATTTTTATTGCTGACGGACTGACCGATAACTCCCTGCATGAAAAGCTGAACGTATTCCTTGGTTACCTCAGAAATGAACTTAGGGGAGATTTTAGGTTAATCAACCTCCATCGAGATAGAGGGAGTAGCGTAAAACTAATTCTATATCCTCTACTTGGCAATGAAACACTGTAACTTTTCATGTATTATTTTAAAGTTTATGTCCTATTTATATTACAAATGCGAAACTAAGTTTTAGCGTCCATCTGTTCGCTTTCACGGTTAAACCTATTTTGATCTTCAGCTCTAGATCCGAAGACGGCTTTTATCCAAAAAATACAGTTGATTTTGACCTTTAAGCTGGCTTTTTGTGCCATCTGTTATGATATGATCGGCAAAGTTTACAAGTCAAACACGGTTATTGCACGTTCGGGCAATATTAGCTTTGCCTGAAGCGCCAACAAGAGGGATAATGTAGCAAATTCATGCAAAGCAATTGTTCAAAACATAATATGCGTTGGTAATAAAAAACAAGAGAAAAAGGTTGCAAAAACAAGAGCTCTATACTATTTGGCAAAACCTAATCGATGTTGACATGTTGTCATCAGTGATCGGAATAGGTAGTGTTTATTTACCTAAGTTCGCAAAAGGACATAGTATAGAGTGGTTACAACCGGGTGGAATATTAATTTATTTTTATTGAAATCCGGATTTCCGGTATTTTAATGCTAAATATACGTAATATTTACTCACGGTACGGGATATTTTATGTTAATTTGTATAAAAGGGGCCTGTAACTTATTTCTTTTAAGTATCTAATTAATAGGTGAAGTATATTTACCTAAACTTCATAGAACACAGACATAAACTGGAGACTTTCTTGCGACTACACTTACAAGTACCAGAAAAATACCAAAAAACCAGAATTCAATAAAAATAAATTAAAATTTCATCAGGTTGTAACCACTCTATGTTATGTCCTTTTGCGAACTTTAGGTAAATATACTCTACCTATTCCGATCACTGGTTATCATAATGGCGGCCGATTAAATTATCTAAAATACCTTAACAAAAGAGCGTTAAATTGAAGATATTTAAGACTTGAAATAAGGAGCCAAAAACTGTAAAAAAAATGTAGTTTAATATTCGAATTATTTCAACTTAAAATTTCCTTGGCTTAATGAACAGTTGGATGCTTCACAGGCTGTTTTATTTTATCACGTTCAACTTTTTTAAAACCTGACCGTAATTTTGTCCAAATTAGCCGTGGGCCGAACCGGTAGGCATTCTAAACCGGCCGCGGTGGGCGTAATAACAAATTGCTTAACAATAACTTACGTAACGTTACGTAAGCGGGGTCATTTCGCCGTAATTGCCATTTGCCAATGTGACTTGATTGACAATTTTCGAATGACTTTTTTTGTCTGCTTTTACTCATTTACGGCCCGTGACGCACATGGTACGATGTGAATCCATATACAGCATGTTCACGGGCACCGAATATCATGCATGGCAACAACTATAAAATTGAGTTTGATATCAAAACTGCACTTTAGGTACATAATGTGTTTCAGAACCAAAATAGTCAACCATTACGAGGGACATTCAAGAAGAGGATCACACTACTACTAGTTTTTAATATTAATGTTTTCAGGAAATAATTAGATTCTCCACGACACCACAATGATGTAATTACTGCCATCGCCATGTTGTTTTATTTTATCTGTTCTTTATGTACTATAAATGGTTTTAACCAGGAAGTTTATTCATAAACACTCGGACAAACGACATTATCCGTACATAAATATAAGAGATAATGTGACCATGGGCGATATAATTATAACGTAAAGTTAAAAATAAGTAAATCTCAGAGGATAATATCGTAGTAATTGACGTAGTCACAAACTAAACTCTCGCTGTACTTAGAACTTGACAACGATAAACATACTTATAAAGAGAACTAAATATCCATGTAGGTAAATAAACCATATTTAAGACTCAGGAACGAAAACGCGCTCATCAGACAAATATTTGCCCTTTGGAATCGAACCTCAGAACCGCTGGCTTCGTGGGCAAGGTCACTATCAATTACGCTACCCGTGACCTGTGTTGTAGTCTTAACTATTTCAATAACCCAAGCTTTTAATAACAATAATTTAATAAACAGAGGCCTCAGTTTCAGCTACTCTGCATTATAATTGTATAATAAGGTCAGCCTGTCTCGGATTAGTCTCAAAGAAACCCTCTTTACGCAAAATGAAATTTGTTTTCCAACCAATTTCACTAAGCTTCCCGCTTTTTAACATTTGAAATAATCATGTTTAATACAAAGCTGAGTTTTGGCGGCTTCCCTACATTTTTAAATTTCAAGTTAGCCCGTAAATCGAGAACGTTTAAGTGTCCGTTGTTTTTTTTTTTTCATTATCTTGTAGATTGTAACAGTTTCAAAATAAAACAGCATTTATTCCAACCTGCCAGTGTCACTGATAGAGACAATGTATTTTGTTTTTTGGATATAATTTGTGTACAGTTTCGCAAATATCCTCGTCCTGCCCACTGTTCTTTATAAAGGACACATTCGATTTGGTAGTTTTCTATGTAAAATTGTCCTTTATAGAGGACATTGTGCAGAAACGGGTAGTATAAAAAAAAAACGCTTGGGCAGGACGAGGATATAATAATTGTCCCAGGGTTGTTTTGAGTTCTTAACTGCGTATTATTAAATGGCGATTCAATTTAAGTGGTAGCGTGTGGTCGTAGGTATAAGATACAGTTTGACCTTTCGACAGCAAAACATGCAACCAAAGTCACAGGTGTTGATTATAGGGGTCTCAAAAAATATTTGCCTTTACTAGCTTTACTGCTATCAATTTTTTTTTTAAATTACTTATGTAGTATTATTTGGCTGATGCAACACAAATTTAATGGTTTAAGGACAAAATAACCTTTATAAAATACACAAGTATTTTATTTGTGTGGAGTACTAAGTTAAGAAAAGACATTTACGAAACATTTTAACTTTCTTTTAATGACTAACCTAAATCTGACAATTGAAAAGGTAAGAAAATCAAAAAGCACAGCATGTTTATTTTTTGAATCGCAATTAAACAATTTTAAATGTACCTGCTAAGTTTATTTACGCGTAATTTTGAGAATAAAAAAGTAATATCACGTTTCGTCATCATTAGCTTGTAAATAAAATTCAAAACTAGTGCAATTATTGATGCTACGCATATCAGGTGAATATTGTGCATATTTTGCATGTGTTACACATTGACAGGCATTCTCAGCAGTTTCACGTTCCACCCTGATAAGTATATTTCCGTCGTTCCGGTGTTGCCAGCAGATTTCTTATTTTCGCACACATTCCTTATGCGCATAGTTTTTATTATTCCACATAATAAACACTAATTGTAGTAGCTTCCTCATTATAATAGGAAGTTTTAGCTAAGATTTAATTTGAGAAGCATCCTATATAGTGACATACTTGCTTCGATATGACCCGCCTTTAAAACATTAACCCCCTTATTTATAAACGTTGAGTAACGGTGGTATAGCTATACAATGTTTTGTCCTTATCTGTTATTGTGAAATTTGAATTTGACAGATAAGGACAAAACATTGTATAGCTATACCAACGTTATTCAACGTTTATTAGTAAGGGGGTATAAATGCAAAGATAGAAAAAAGAGGCACGGGAAGAGCAAGAAGAAATTACTTTGAGCAAATAAAGGTTAAGTTCCTGTTGTACATTACAAAGATATCTATCCACATTTACACCTTATTGCATGGTATTAAGGTTCAAAATTGGACACATCTCTTTATAGTCGACGTAGGTAGCAAAAAGGGTTCTGCTATGGAAGCCCTAATCTTCATTTGTCCTAATGCATCGTTTGTCCGAATTTTCATTAATCCTAACGCAGTTTAAATTTCCGCTTACATTTTAAAACTTTTTAGTAATGTTATAATACAACTAACCTAACCGAACCGAACCGAAGATATAATTGGAAAACTTAAAAATGGAAATCATCATCATCATCAAGTGACAGTATACATTGCATGTTATGGCAAAAGTACACGAAATTACATAGGAATCGTCAGAAATATACACAAATTTATAATCAAGAACTCAAATCCAATCATGTAAGAGTATCAGGTATTTTGCATGTCGAATTTACGACTGAATACTGTGACATTTTAATATTTAACACCTTGTATACGTAGGCAATAAGAATTATGATTATTATGATTAATTAATGAACTTAAGTTAGTAAAACTTACTGCAACATTGCGACTGTTAAGTTTTGAACTCGGGGCCCGATTATGAGTCAATGCCTTCATCCTTCATTTCGATATTCAAAATATAGGACTCAATTCAAAACGTATGCTACGGCCTTTGGAATAGTTATTTTACGGTTATTTATAGCTACTCTTATAAAAGGTTACGTCCACATTCTTATTACGTTTATTTTGAAACCGAACGATTTATTATGACTTTATAAACTAGAAAATACAAAAGTTCGGTTACTGTACCGTAAAATAACACCCTGTCGGTACGCCGACATACGGCAGCTTTTCATTGATTTACGTATACAAAGCTTCAAAGGCGCAGCTTTCCATCGCAATTAAATTTTCCCTGAAAATCCTTTGTCATCAGTACAGCCAATGAGAGCACGTTAAAAATGCAACTCTCCGGCGAATATGAACCTCGTTCAGATTGCATTAGCAAAGACCATTTTAAAGCAAGGCAAAAACAACATTAGGTAGTACGGCAGAGGAGATAAATTTCCAATGAGAGCTTTTTTGTTGGAGACTGCAGCAAGCCGAAATTGTCAGTAGTGACGTTACTGGTATCTTTTGCAGGTTTATCGATGATTTTGTAATTTATGTACGCAGTTTCGATTTGATCTAAAATTATAAAATTAGGTTTCCTAAATAAAATCTTGCTTTTCAGAAGTCATAATAATAACAAAAGATGAAGTGTGCATTTTTTTATTTTTCAAAATGGAATAGTAAATTAAGTATATTATATTTTTCAAAAGCTCAACAATTTGAATAATTATGTGGACTTAGTAAAAACACTAAGAATTTTAATAACAAATTAATAAAGGTTGGAATATCATTTGAAATCACCTGTAGTAAATTTTCGATTATTCATTTGTTTAAGACATTATTTTAGCAGATCCAAAAACAACTTTAAAAAAGATATCATGTGTTACGCATTACAGTACAAACATTTCCTAATCTGGTTTCCGCAACCCACGACTAAAAACAATAAAAAAATTATAACACTAGAATGGCTCGTAACGGCGAGGTTTTTAGCCGTTGGATATCTTGAGCTATGCTTGTTAGGAAAATTAATAACATTGGTACATTAGACCCAAGGTTAATGACATAAGAACGACAGTAGCTATTTCTCACGATTTTTTCGTAATAGTGCGTAAGTTATACAACGACCAAAAACTGGCGGTTTTTGTGAATTTATTGCTTAATTGAGTAATTAACAACGCGTTTAAATTTTCTTGAAGGTCTTTAGAACTGGTTCCATAGTAATTTCAAATCGATATTGATTTGGTAAAACAAATTATGCTACTACAGTAAAAAACTCGTTAAATGTATATTTGACATTTGAATTTTGAGACAAAGAAAGATTGACATTAAGACTATTGTGCACTAGGTTTTGTTAAAACTAACTATTAAATTCTTTAAGCCCTCATTCAAACGTTACTTAAAAAAAGAATTCGCAAAATTGTGCCGATTTCGCTGTGCCTATGACATTCATTGCTGAGGTAAGTGCGACACTGTGACAAATTTTTTAACTGGGGTCACTATTTCTAGTTTAGTACAATTAGCATAATTGGAACGCTGACCCACCATGGAACTCTGACACAGTGACATCTGGTTTGAAAATTCTTACGAATTGTTTTATAACGTAATTGTGACACAGTATTTGTGGTGAGTCAGGGTTCAATGTTGTCGATGTACACTAAAAATACATTTTACAACTCATCTGCCACGGGCCTCAACGCGTGTGTATTTTTGTCCAAGTAAATATTATAGCCATGTTAAACCAAGGCCTTATAGTGTCAATACTGCAGATAATGAGGAATTAAAGTACAAACGCAATATATAAGGGTTTGGACTTAATTTTTTTTTTTTTTGGGAATCACTTTAATTAATTTTTAAAGATACGAGTAAGCCAGATTCAAATAAGAAAAAAAAAGATTACTGGCGCCTGCCCTAAAAGGATTTGGAGTTTTTTTGGAGCTACCAAATAAAAATAAACCCCTGGTACAATGGTGATCTATTCTTATAGAGCAAATAAGCTATAAATGTTTCAACCTATCTTTATGAACCTACGACCACAGACAAACTCTCTTCTTTAGCGTTGACGTTAAAAAACAAATTTATTGCTGTGTGGTTGCCGGCTTAGAATAGTGCCACTCCATGCCTTCCCGTGGATGTCGTAAGAGTCGACTAATTGAATAAAGGCATGTAGTACTGTTAGGCGATGGGCTTGCAACCTGTCACTAATACACTGGTAAACATCTTAGCCTGATTATGCAAAATGTGGTTACAGAATTATCAACAAGCTTTTAGAGTTGTTGGCAATTCTGTAGCTCTGCCTACCCCAAACTGGGAATAAAGGCGTGAGTTTATGTATGTATGTATGTATGTCTCATTTTATCGATATAAAAAATAATTCTAATCGATATCTTCCCCACTATATCGACGACATGACCACAGGGCACTGCAGAACCACTGCAGCCCGGTGAGGTAGATAATTTGGAAATTAGCTCAGACATAAATAATTTATCGGAGCTAATGGCTGAACTATTTCCGTGGATTTAAAAAGGTATCCGTTTGAATTTCTTTAATTTAGCAATTAGCGTGTGTCTTGAAATTAAAAGCCGGAATTCGGCTGAATTTTATCGCTATTCTCTCTGGAACTAACTAATATTTTGGGATAAAAAGAAGCGCATTATAAACAAATTTTTTGTTAAAGAATACATTCTCCTTTTCTGTCCAATCGAAATGTCAAAATGTGACATTTTACGAAAAAAAATTGAAAATTTGGTCTGTTAGACCCTGCGTTTTACAAAAATCTTCAACTTTAGAATGTCTAACGTCCAAAAAAGTGCTCCGATTGCCTTGTAACCCAGTTCATTAGACGTAAAAAAATTCGCTGATTCTAACGATATACATAGGTCAATATGCCTCGCAATGTCCCGTTAGTCGATTTACCTTTCCAGCGTCGATATAATTATAAATACGAAAGTACCTAACTCTGTTTATTACTCGTAACAACGCCTGGATCTCTATTCAACTCGTTAAACCATATTGTCTTTGACTAGTTATGGTATTGTTTTTAACTCGGCCGCCATTACTGTCAAGTAAATAAGAGCTATCAAAACGATGATAATACGGAAACACATGAAAAGCAACATTATTTTATCGTTGAATAGAGGCTCTGGTGGGTTATTCTCTAAAACAACTCGCTCTTGAACTCTACGGACCAATTATTGACCGACGATTTAGAGTTGGCCCTTCAGGACGTAAAAACAATATTGAACAGCATGTATTCTCAGCTTACCCGCCTTACCCGTCCTCGTATGACTTAGTTCACTCGATAGATCGTTTAACATTAAGCAGTTTTAAGAAAATAACACCTGCGGGCTTAGTATGGTGGCGTTTATCGCGTGACAAAATGTGGATAAAGCATCCGTCACTCTCGTACTTAATACGTGTCAGAAAGAGACGGATATTTTATCCATACTTTAAAATGATATTTTATAGCCTGTACAAATGCTACTTTATATCCAGAAAAATTTGAAAGTTCTCAAGGAAGCAGCGATAAACAAATTTCACGCAGACAAAGGCTAGATAAACTTATAAAGTCAACTATAACTAGGTACCACACGTTCTCACAGCCACGTTTTCAAACTTTCATAGAGCTCGCACATACAATGTCACTTAGAACTGGGTCAGACAGAATGAAAAGGCGTGGACGATACAAAAAATTCAATACGATTTCTCTAGAGGCAATCTTTAACAGTTTTGTGTCTTTGTCACGACCTGACCAACTGACACAGCTTGTAAAGGATCTGAACTAGATCTGAAAGCACGGAAATCTCAGTTCCTCAGTCTAGAAATTAGTTCAAATTCGTTTTTAGAGATTGCTTCATAATTAAGTATTTATTTGTTAATGATACATCAAAAACTGTTTTTTTTTTAGGATTAGAAATGTTCGCTTCACTATCGCAATAAAAACGTATCTTTATGCAAAACTCTTACAGTCTGTTACAGTTTCGAAATCAGTCCAAGGCTACAAATATGCACTATTCAAGTAAAAATACACACACCAAAATTTACTGGGGACAAAAAATATACTGACATCATTTCGATATTATTGCTTTTTAACCGACTTCAAAAAAAGGAGGAGGTTCTCAATTCATCTGTATTTTTTTTTTTTTTTTTTAATGTTTGTTTCCTCAGAACTTTCGACTGGGTGAACCGATTTTGAAGATTTTTTTTTTATTTGAAAGCTGGTGCTTCCAGATTGGTCCCATTTTTTTCAAAATGAAGATCTGATGGTGGAATCCATGAGAAATCGACGGAACTCTTCAAAGTTTATAGGTACACCTATAGTGATTTTGGTATTTTTCATTGTAACTTGTGTATTTGGTCTTGGAAACCACTATTTGGTGAAGTGGAACTGATGATGAAGACCACAGATGGCCACCGGAACTCCTAAACGGTATATATTTCGAGGGTGGCGACAAGATATTTCGATTAAGATAGTTGAGCGACTATGACGAAGCATATTTAGGTTTAAATATATGACTATGACTTTCCCACGGCGTTGCTTGCGGCGAGATTGAAATGTTCTATTGTTTCTTGAGAAATGGGAGAATAACAGCATAATTATGATCACTAAAAAGTATAAAATAAAAAAAGTTTAAAAAAACAAAAACCCGCCTTCAAAAAGCAAAAAATAACTTCTTTAAAATGGTAGGTAAATAGGTCAGTCCAACTGAAGTCGGCGTCCAACAATATTTTAACCAAAAGCAGACTTCAGTTGGACTGACCTATTTACCTACCATTTTTAAGAAGTTATTTTTTGCTTTTTGAAGGCGGGTTTTTGTTTTTTTAAACTTTTTAAATGCAAAATATCAAAGGAATTTAATGATATTCTTGACTTTTATGACATTTTTGATGTATGTAGGTATTTAAAATCGTTGAATTTGTTTACAATGGTGTCTTGTTCGGCGTTTAAATTTCAACATCGAACAGTTTCCTTCCACAGACCTCGTTTCAAAGCGAAAAACAATTACACACTTTCAATCAAAACCAAATTCATCAGATCGCAGCACACTTCATTCCTTTCAAACAGTCGCTATTGATCCAAGTACCTTAATAGCTCTAAATTGGTTAGTAGGTTCAAATACAGGGAAAATATATTATCTTAAAGATGTTATTTACCCAAACTAGTCACCACAAGGTTGAACAAACCGCCGTTTGCCTGCATTTACTGTCGCAATGCGATATTATCATTTATCATGCGAATTTCGTAACGTAATGGCGTTCTGACGGATCAATAGGTGACAGAGTGGAGTTGGAATTTGTTGATATTAGTTATTTTGATGCTCATTACAGAAATAGAATGAAGGGGAAGAGTAATGTCTTTTTGCTTTGGATATTGATTTAGGGGACATAATTAGTATGTGGTTGGCTACATAATGGAGGACGAAATAAAATGAAATACTTTACAAATGAACATAACGATGAATGTTTAATAATACCGATCAAATTACTAACATAGAGGAATCTATCTTAACCCTCAGATTGGGATTGCAGTCTTTACATCGTAGTCTTGAGATTGCATTATATCTATGGGTCATCCATCAGGTGGCCTGTTTGCTCGTTTGCTAGGGCACTTAATTTGTAGCTCCATCGAATAATGTTTATGTCAATAAATTTTTCATCACACTGGCTCGGAAAGGGTGTTATAACACGCAGGCGTTTAGGGCAGTTATAGCCGATTTAGCTCTCGCGGGACTTATGACTTTTTATAACTCCCTAGGGAGTTATGAATTTAGTTTTAAAATATAGAATCCACTCGTACATCATTTCAGACTAAGGAGGTGCGAAATCAGCCAAGGTTTATTTCCTATATTCAAAACTTGGCTACAAACCAATTTTACTGTATAATTAAACTTATACGGTACATTTAAATACATTATATTTATATTTTACCATTATTTCAGAGACATTTGCAATTATTTTATTAAATTGCATTTTGAAAATCGGTACAATTCGCACTAAAAGCACTTCTAAGCATTATCTGTGGAAGACGATATTGAACAAATGTTGACAAACTCTTTTAGCGAGTCGAGTTCATTTGTTTGATTGTTGTATTTTTTCACGTTTTTTTTTTATTTCCTCGCAAATGTGATGAAAAACATTGTGTGTATCACGGGCAGTAAGGGGATTACAAACTCGAGTCATTAAAAGCTAAGTCTCTCGTTAGCAATCCTCTTCTTACAGCCCCCTAGATTTAGAACTTTTTCTAGAAAACTGATGGCATTATTGTCATAAAAAAAGATCTTAATCATTATTAATATTATGGCCATACAGAAACCTAGTTCAACAACATTGTCTTGAACTCTGATAAGCGATTCGAAATACTTGTTTAGAAATTGACAAGTGGTACGATTGCAGTAACTGGAGCGTGACAGATTCCGTCACGCACAGCGGGGCGGGGCGCAAGACGGAGGCGGAAGCGAGAGGGACTGATTAAGAGGGAGATAAAAACAAACCTGACATTGGAGACATACTTACAGTGCCTCTAATCTACTTCGACTAAATTATTAGAATCATCACATATAAAAAAAATACAAATTCAAAATTAAAACATTACAAATAAATGTAAAAATTAACAAGATTACATGTCAAATACATGAAACTAAAAATAATGACTAGGAGAACAACACGACGAGGTCTCTACGTCAAAAGCCATAACTGGTATCAAGTGAGGTCTTAGCAATGATTTTTACACTTGATCTTTAATTTCACATTAGGTTTAACATTAAATTATAACTATCAATTAAACGTTAGTTTAAGTAAAAATAAGCTTCATAAATATTTGAGGTTATGTGTCAAACAGTACTAATTTGTTTACATCTTTCGCAATTTCAAATGACACAGACTATAATCCCATACATTTTGAGTGATAGAAAAGAAAAACGTCAGTAGCGTTTGCATCTTAGCTAGGGCCTTCGTTATTGTATTGTCAACGTTTTGATAGCTCTTATTTACTTGACAGTAACGGCGGCCGGGTTAAAATAATAAGAAAACATGTCAAAGCCAGTAGAATAGAGACTTCTATTCAAAAAAAAACATACCGCTTTTGACGTTTTTGATGTAAATAAGAACTATTGTAATGTTGACAATACGATATGGAGAAGCTAATTGAGAAAGCAAGATAAATACGAAATTCTCCGATCAAATACGATATCGTATTATGCACAACCATCTGTCTATCTAAACTAGTAATGAAACACGGTTGATAAATATCCTGTTTATGCGAGAGCTAGAAAGTGATGTAAAATTGCGATTGATAATAATAATAGACGTACTGTACAAACATGTCAAAACTAATAAATTGGATTAAGGGTTCATCATTATCCTCGTAAGGCCCACAATACTACAAACAGGGAGTTTTTCGTGAGTGGGACTTTGAATCTACCGTCATGGCAATAAAGTTCAATTACGTTTGTTCGATAATGCCATTTTCAGTTTATGAACATAGGAAAATAAACCTTATTCCTATTGCCACACAGTTCAAATTAAATTGCATTGGTTATGTACATTATATCGCACACTGGGCCTTCCGAGGTTATCAATCGAAAGAAGTCCATTGCTGGTGTGTTATTCTCTCAAAAAACGGCGGCCGGTCGGACGGACGAGCGAATCGCAGCGGCGAGTTTAAGTAGTCCCGTCCGAGCGAACAAAACACATTTTAGCGCGTGTATTCTCAATTAGGCAGCCTTATACGTTCGAGGAGGCATGCTGCCAAATTGAATACACGCGCTAAGATGTGTTTGTTCACTCTGTCGGGACTGCTAAACTCGCCGCTTGAACAATCACTCGTTCGTCCGTCCGTCCAAGGATCTCCACGATGGTTGGTTTTAACGTAGGTACTCGCATTCGGGATGTAGGTTTAGTAACACAAACGGGATCGTGCGGTGTTTTTTTTTTGATGTAGCGTTCTTTGTTTCACTTTATCTGTATATTTCTTTATGTACCATATAACAACGTTGCTTGCCGCGTCTATCTGTCTTTCTGTCTGTCCGCTAAATCCTCCTAAACCAGGCAACGGATTTTAACGCGGTGTGTTGTATTCATCAGTAAGATAATTATTTTTTCACGGAAGGTTTTTAATATAATCAATTCTGGTTTATGTACGTGTGTTACAAAAAACGCACATAAACAGAATCGAAGCAAGGGCGGGTCGCTAGTTTGATTACAAAATAATTCACTGTGATTAGCATATTAGTCAAGTCCCCTCCGTCGTTGGATATTATATTCGCAAAACATGATATTCTCAAAATATCATACATGCAAACCTACATATTTGCAAAACATGACATTTGCAAATCATCATAGTAGCAAAACATCACATTAGCAAAACATAATTATTAGTTAGACATGAATTAGACAGTTTCGACGGAGCTCCGCTTCCGCGGAGCTCCTATTTCTGGGTGGTTTGGCCCTCCAAGCCTACTGTAAATCTAACATGACCTAAACCTACCTACTATTCTATAACCAAACCCGACTATTTGTAAATAACTATCATGTTTTTCGAATATCGTGTTTTGTCTAGTATGATGTTATGCGTATAATATGATGCTTTGCTGGTTTGATGTTTTACGAATGTGATATTCACACTATGAACAGGTCAAGTCGTCGTTATTTGAATGTACCATCAAAAACTTTAACTATTAAGCCAGAAATCCTATTACAATTATGTCAATTAACATCAAATAAACTTCTAAAGTCTACGGCTGTAGTAAAGACTAATACGAGTAATAAATTCCAATCGCGTCACCCTATAACTTGAGTTAGAAAAACAATTGCGCCTCTTAATTTACTTAAATGTATGAAAGGCAATACGCAATTCCGTTTATTCTATTTATTTTTTCGCTCCAGGATTTCTCGTTAACGTCTTCGCATTCGCGCGGAAGACAAATTGAATCCTGCTGTTCCACTGACACCATTGTTTCTTTATTCGTTTTTCGATTCGTTTTATCGCCTTTGTCTTTTCTGTTAGCTTCTTTAATGTCTTTAACAGCGTTGAGTTTATGTCATACAGATTTTTTTACGTTATCAATAATGTAATAACTTTTTTGTAGATTTTTTTGCTACTCAAAGTAGCCTTGAGTGTGTTTTTATAAACTATTATTACTGCTTGCAATATCACCTAATAGTTTTCTTATGCTTTACAAGGACTCATGAATTTGTTATGTTCGAAGCAAATCTGAGTACTTTTTAAGGATCCTTTTCTAAAAGGTGCCGATGGAACCCTATTACTAACCCTCCGCTATCCGTCTGTCTATCTGTCTATCTGTCAGCGGGCTTTCTTAAACCATAATAGGTAGTTACGTAATATGTTTAATGCTATATCGTCAAATAACAAAGAAAAAAGTAGCATTCATACAAAAAAGATAAGGAACCCTTCGTCTTCGAGTTTGACTTGCACTATATCGGTTTTTTTTTAAATAGTAATATTTCCACAAATATTTCTGTAAAATTGTTTTAAACGTTTGCTTTATACTCACAATTACATCTAGAATACATCATCTTTTAACAAAGACTGGTGTAGTACAGTCAAGTTCATAAATGTGTTCACTTTAGTACCTTGTCTATTTAATGTCATGTTTAAACCACCATAGATGAATTGTCACAGCGATTAAAATGACAAGGTATTTAGTGTACACATATTTATGACCCGGCTGTGTCAAACCTATTTTATTCTTTACTAGCGACCCGCCCTCGCTTCGCTTCGGTTTATGTGAGTTTTCTGTAACACCCAGATAATCCAGAATGTATTATATGAAACACTCTTGAATTACTCTATCCATTGAAGAAAACGGTATTATAATGTGTGGTGTACTTTGAAGGATCTAAGCGTACGTACAAAGGGACAGACGTCGGAAGGGACTTTGTTTTATTATGTAAAGATTATCTAAAACTCAAACAGCACAATTGTTTCATCCACATAGAATACCTTCACCCTCACAAGAGTTCCTCCTACGCCTCTATTATCCTTGTTTACGAATGGGAGGGAATTCCCTCCCTAAACGATTCCCAGTGACGCATGACTCACTTGCCGACTCTCTCACACACACTTAGCTCAGTCATGCTGTCTTTCACCAATCTACGGAATCAAATAAGGACGCAATACATGCTTAGGAATTGGTGGTGTGTCAACATGTCGGTGTGAAGGAAAGCACATTATTTGTATTCCCTAATGATTAATTTAGCGAAAAAGAATTATTAACTATATGATATTAATTACTTACTTCAGTCCAGATAAAGTAGTAAAGCTTGCGAAATATCTAACCAGAAAAAGAAAATTGGTCGCTTCTAAATAGGTTGTGATTGTTGCGCATAAGAGTCTTGATTCCATACGAGGCTGACAAGACGTTAGATACATCAACTAAGCTGTTAGTTGAATAACGAAGGAACTTGCTATTGTTACTATCGGCTTTGGCTGATAAAGGTAACTAATTTCGTGTTTATTTTTGGTTAAATTATGTGGCAATTTTTTCGTTAATCCGATTCATGTTTTAGTATGATCGTATATATAGATTTATAAAACTTAAAAATTTGGCGTTGTTTCAAAAGAATTAAAGTTATCCGTTTTGAATGACACTTCTATGCCAAAGAAACAATAAAATAAATGTTTAAAAAAACAAAAACCCGCCTTCAAAAAGCAAAAAATAACTTCTTTGAAATGGTAGGTAAATAGGTCAGTCCAACTGAAGTCTGCTTTTGGTTAAAATATTGTTGGACGCCGACTTCAGTTGGACTGACCTATTTACCTACCATTTTAAAGAAGTTATTTTTTGCTTTTTGAAAGCGGGTTTTTGTTTTTTTAAACATTTATTTTATTTTATACTTTTTAGTGATCCTGTTTATGCTGTTACGTAGCTCCACTTCTAAATATTAATGAGAAACTATAGAACATTTCAAGCTCGCCGCAGACAACGCCGCGGGAATGTCATAGTCATATTTAAACCTAAATGTGCTTCGTCATAGTCGCTCAACTACCTTTATCGAAATATCTTATCGCCACCCTCGAAATAGGTACCGTTAAGGAGTTCCGGTGGCCATCTGTGGTCTTCGTCATCAGTTCCACTTCACCATATAGTACTTTTCAAAAGCAAATGCATGAGTTACGTGAGTGAAAAATACCAAAATCGCTATAGGTGTGCCTATAATATTTGAGGAGTTCTCTTGATTTCTCCATGATCCCATCATCCGATCCTGACGTGGTGACAATGGGACTAACTAGAAAGTATAACCATTCGAACAACGAAAAAATTTTTCAAATCGGTCCAGTGGTCTTTGAGTAATCGGGGAACATACATAAAAAAAAAAACCCCGACAAATTGAGAACCTCCTCCTTTTTTTGAAGTCGGTTAAAAAGAAAAAGCCACTTCTAATACAACCATCCTAAAACTAAGTCCAAGTTATTATGAATATTACAATCTATTCAAACTTCCTTTTTCTTAGAAACAACATCATTAACTAACCATTTCTCTGCTACCAAGACCCTAATGAATCCATTATCAATTAAATATTCATCACAGAAAGTAAGTTCCTCTGTTCAAACATATTTGTTACCAAACTTTATATTTCTTGCTGTTACAGTTGAGCATACCTTATCCATTTGCAAATTCGCCATTCGCCAGACTCCAGACTCAAGTATCGATCGAGTTCGATTTGAGTGACGTCTGGGGAGAGTCTCCATTTATTATTTATTTACAAAGTCTTAATGGAAAGTTCTCGCCTCTTTGCTGATGCTTTAACAAAGTATCTAGACATTGATGTGATTATAAAAAGACATTATAGTATAGTTCTTAATTGATTCTCGGTATATTTATTACTGTTTTCCGTCTTCTTTGTTAGGGTGTCTGGGAGATATCGCTAGCGACTCACTATGAAATATTTATGTTTTGTATCATCCGTTTCTTGGTGTATGTGTTGTTCATTAAACTGTTCTGTAATCTATTGTATTGTACTTTCTTAATTGTCAATATTGAACAAAGATAATATAATACGATGATAATTGAAGTTAATACGAATTAAACTGCTATTTATATTAGTATTTGTTTACGTTTTAACTCCAAAAAACATTTTATAGTTTATGGCTGACGTTTTTTCTTTAGTTATTTATTTTCACACCTTAATGTTAATTATTTTACCGATTGATATCTCATGACGTAAGGCAATATAAAATCGAAGTAGGCATTGTTATTTTTTAAACTTGAAACGTGAAACTTTCATACGTAACTCAATTTTAAGGGTCTACGGTGATAAAACTGCCACTTCCAATTTTGTCTTTATGGCGTTTACTGCCTGCCTCTTCTCACAATTTATTTGTATGTTCTGGTGTATATCTTACTATGTGTAATATATGAACTTGCCAGAAAGGCGTAATAAACTGTTTATAGGTACTTAAATCTTATTTTGAAGATGTTTTTGTAAATTTTGAATAACCCAACACTTTTACATATAAATCTTTTAAATGCGCTTTGTATTTAAAACTAGATTGTTAGATTTTTTTTGTAATGTAAGCCAAAATTTCAAATATTCAAGAAATTTAAAAATAACATTTCGTGTTAGTTCATACGTTTTTTTTGTTTAATGTCCGGGGGTTACCATGACATACTGAAGCATTTTAGTTTTGGCTGAGAGAAAGGGCCAGAGCTGTTTAACTGCTATAGTTCTGTCCCATTCTATTAACCTAAACTCAACCGTTTTATTATGAAACCTCCATCCTACATAGTAACCTCCCTGTACTTGATCATTGACTTCCAAGTAAACTCCAAATTTGCTCAAACTAAAACAAACTACCTATCACAACCTAAAATAATATTCATAAAGCCAACCATATTAAGGTATTATTTGTACGAATGCACCTTATTTCCCAACCTCGTCCTCAAGCGAAGATGTTTGAGTTGACACGATATCGAACGGTAAAGGTCGGCTTGCGACCTCCATACCATCTTGCACATGGGTTTGAACTTACACGTTAACATTCTTTAGTAACTACATAAATACAGTATTTACGGGTCAAATGAGGGTTTAATTTAAATGTACTTCATTTACTTAAACGGTTTAATTACTATAAAACTTGCTCATATTAGGCGGTCATTACGTTTTAGACGGTAACCCATCATTTTATCGATTTTAACTTCATACTTAAAATAACATAATTATTATCAATTAATCGGGTAGACGCATTAATAAAACAGATAATGAGTAGATCGGTGCACGTAATTATTCATTTTACACCCGTACATAAAAAGGAAAACTTGCACAAAGATAGTATGGAAACACGATGGCTCTGCACGTCCGTCGCCTTAAGCTAGGTACTCGGCTCATAAAAATAACAAAATAAAAGAAACAATAGTCACAAGAAAAGTTCAAGAACCGTGAACAGTTTTTAATGAGTCTATTTATTAACAAAAGCACATCTGGTTCGTTGTGAGAGTTTGCAAGAGAGAGCGAGGAATTATTAATATTTAATAGAACAATAAAAATGAATTACTTTGTAGATTGTAAATTAAAAACCTTATAAGGGATTTCATTCAGCTCTGCAATAGATAGAAAGTGTAATAAGAAAGTACGTAATTATAAAAAAAAATTACTTACGTGAAAACGGATGAATTAAACCTTGCTCGTGATAAAAAAGGGTTGAAATCATATACAGAGTATACTTGAATTACATCCTTTTTATGATGACACGTTACAAGAAGACAGAGTTGAATTATTGATAGTCCCTACTAAATGTTTGTTTCGTACCATCGCCTCTTTAAAATATTTACATCAATATTTTCAACCTACGCATCAAGCTTGTGCTTTAAATATGCAAAGTATTTAAAAATTTTAATAAAGAAAATTCCGTAAATGCAAGACAAAGTTATCCGATGATACACCTACTTCCTTAGGTACATCCGACGACTAAGAAGTAGTAAGTAATTAACCCGCGGAAACTACTCCAAGTACGGTTGGTCTTAAGTAGCTGCATGTTTTAATTCTTTGTCACTTTTACGTCATATTTGAACTACTGCACTAACCTAGGAAAGGGGTTAAAGCGACAAAGAACTAAAGCGTACAGTTAAAGACCGACTGTACGAGTAAAGCAATGAAAACGGGTCACATTGCATACAAATTTGTACGTACACTGATCCTTTTTCTTGGCTTCTGACTGTTTATTGTCTGGATACTGCAGTTCCTTGTTCCCAAGCACGTCCGAGCATAAATCATCCTCAACTTCTGTCAGTGTTGAGTTACGGTTAATATTGCTTTAGGGATCAGGTTTCGTTTTTAAAATCTGGAAACGTTTCTCTCAACGGATCTTTTAAGTTTATTGCCTTTATGCAAACCTTGTGGAGTCTTTGTTGTGGGTGGTGGTGGTGGTGAGATGAGATTATTTTCCAGAAAGAATAAAATGGATAATTCACAAGAACAGAGCTAGACAGCTAGACGTTTCAATCCAATTTTCTCGCTCCCTGGCTGGATGACATTATACATTAACACTAGCGTTCCGCCCTCGCTTCGCTTCGGTTTTCTGTAAAACACATAAACCAGAATTGATTGTACATAAAAACCTTTTAACCGATGATGAAAATCGCGTCTAAATCCGTTACGCGAGTTAAAGCTACTTATTTCGTTTTATACTTTGTATAGATTTATAGAAGATAAAGAAGTCGATTTTGTTGCCCTTGTGGACGATTTTACAATCTCCGGATAAAAATATATTTTATTCATTTTTCTTTGACATAATTTAACATAACTGTAAAAAAATATTTTTGGCTCATAATTGAAAACGAAAAGAAAGCTTAGGAACCAATTTCGTCAGCTTATACTAATAAAAACATACAGTGCGACACAAAATAGTAGAAATTAAATAAAATGGAACTAAAAAATTCCATACTAAATTGTTGCCATGTTTAAGCATTTTACGTCAAAATTATGACAGTTACGTAGAAAGTGGCGCCCTCATTTAATTTCTACTCTTTTGTGTCGCACTATAAGATATCTTTCAAAGTAAACTTAGTATTTGTCTTTATTATTTGAAGTACTTACTTGGTTTCTAGAAACACTTAAGTAGTCAAAAGCTTTATTCCCAGACTTGTTTCCAGATGTTTTTCGCAATGTCATTTTCCAGTTCCCAAGCAAAGCACATTAAATTTTCAGCCTGGAACAATTTGCCAGTCTCTTAAGCTAGGCATTCACGACCGCTCCAACAAGCCGAATAGAGCAGCGCCGCGCCAACATCGATCCGTGAATGTGAAAACTGTAGCGTTTAAAAGTACTTGGCGCGGTCCGTAGGATTTCCAAATGAACAGAAAGCCAGCGCGACGCGCTAACGCTCAATCCGAATGGAACTATCATGAATGTCAAAATTCAACGTTGGAACACGCTACGCCTCCACGCCAAGCCAACGTGGCTTGGTCCGCCCGTGAATTTGGTCAATATATTACGCCCATCCAGTTGTATACATTCCATCTATCGTCAGGACAAACGGCGCGTTCGTGAATGCCCAGCTTTAGGAGGAGTTGTTACCGTGTAGTTTACGAGGCTTTTTACAAGGCCTGAAGGAGGTAGTTTTATATCCCTTTTAGTACTCGATGGGTATAAAATGTTACCACCTTTGTCCCGATGCAAATGGGGAATCAGTAGCCAAATTCGTTTGGTGTATACAGAACTCTTTGGAATTTTCAGGAATAATGACAGGTCAGGTGACTAGTCTTTGGTGTATTTGGTTTATGCAAAAAAAGTCTACTTTTTTTCCCGAAAACATTCGTGGAATAGTGCCCAAAATGTGAGGTGTAGTGAATTTCTAATTCTGCGCAGCCAAAGTTGCGGGCAGAAGGTACATAAAACGTTTGAGTTTTTTGATGGTGCAGTTCTCGAAAATTTGCTATTATCTATAAAAGTGTATTAAAAAAATACCTAAAAAAAAGGTCTTCCTGTCATAGAGTTTTCTTTTACTTTTTGCAGTTCCATGAATTAATTATAAGCAATGCAATTTCAGCTTCAAGGAAAATTCTCCTTTGAGAGCTAGCCCGATGTTGTGGTTACTTACTTATTTATTAAGTAAAGAATGAGAAGTTGCGAGGTTAGCCAAGTCGTGGCTGCTTTAAACAAATGAAAGAAGTTACAACGAACTTCCTTGTCCGGGTCCAGGGAAAGCCATTTTGAAAAAAAAATATTACTTAATTCTTTCTCAGGAATATGTTTTCGGAAAAAAAAAAGTAGTCTTAGTTTTTCATAATATCTACAACATACTCAAAAATCGTAAAAAGTTGATCATATTTTTGTGAGTAGCACGAGTATTTGTTCCCGAGTTTTCAATGTTTCAATGTGTTTAAGTATGTATTCTGTTTTTTTAAGGAACTTAATCTTTGTCTAATACCAATAGCACAAACTTAGAGCTTAGTTTGAGACTAGGACAATTTGTGTTATAATACAGGGTGTTAGGCAGAAGGTTGGACAAACTTCAGGGACTAACTCTGTAGGTCATACTCATCAACTTTTATTATGGGACCAACATCCAAATCGCGAAAAAAAAACAGCTGTTCCATACATTTCGGCTGTTTAGCTCTCAAAATTTGTTTAGAACAGCCGTTTCTTTTTCGCGATTTGGATGTTGGTCCGATAATAAAAGTTGATGAGTATGACTTACAGAGCTAGTCCCTGAAGTTTGTCCCACCTTCTGCCTAACCCCCTGTATAATGTCCTTTGATTTATTTATTTATTTATTTATTTATATAGTGGTGGTAGGACCTTGTGCAGGGTCTGTCCGGATCGCTACCACCATCTCATCCATTAACCCACCGTAAAGCAGCATTCGCATTGTTGTGTTCCGGTGTGGGGATAAGACAACCGGTGACATTACTAGCATAGAGGCATTCCATCTTAGTCCTCAGGGTTAACAACGCATTTGAAGTCTTAGGATTGCAGTTTTGAGATTGTAGTCATGAGATTTCAAATGCCTATGGGATTCAGATCCCACTTAACGTCAGGTGGCCTGAGTGCTTCTCCTTGCCATAAAAAAGGGAAATAAAACAAACGTTACTCTATAAGTTCATTTTCATTATGATTCTCTGCAAATATAACAGATAAAGGGAAAAAATAAATTAATTTACAGCTATACCCTCCTACGGCTAGCATACAACGAAATTTGTCAATGGAATATGAATCTATTACGAATGACATAAAGTCAATTTTCCAATTTCATCTTATGTCATAGAAACAAAAGAAATTACACTTTACTTTCTTTGCACTAGGTCTTTATTTGAATGGCCGTATTTTGTACTATCTTTAGTACAAGGAACGTCAGGAGGTTATTGGAACCGATTGCGTATTTTCAACCTAACCATATAATAAGTATACAGTGAGACAATTATATCATTTAAACCGGCTTCGATTCCCCGTAACTGAAAGTAAAAGTAGTTCGCGCACAGGTGTTGCGCAATGCGCGGACGCCGCTTGTATCGCATGCGCAGAGTTACAGGTAAATAATGAGGGGTGCGCGGATTGGATGTAGTTGTCAAGTAAATATTGGCAAATTGACTGAGTGGAAAGGTTGCCAAGTTGTGTGAGTATTATTTGTATGTTATTTACATACATACATTAAATCATGCCTGTTTCCCAGAGGGGTAGGCAGAGACCACTTCTTGCCCCATGGGGCCTGTTTTATAAAGCTAAAAATTAAAATTTACAGGTTACAAGTTTCCATTTGGCATAAACTCGACCAATGACAACCATTTGAGCAGTGTTGCCAGTTAAGACCTGTAAAATTGTTAGTTGTAGCTTTATAAAACGTGCCCCCGCTGATTCATACATCAAGTCATGCGCGCACGTCGGTTTCGGGTACTTAAGATTCGGCCCTTTTCCAGTATTTCTCCGATTTGATTCGTAAAAGTATATACAGATTCGGGCAGTGTCTGGTGGAATAGCGATAAATAATACCAGGGCCTCGTTTCAACATGGTAAAAATCAAATCATTTTTGACCTGTTTTCGTATTGTCAACGTTTTGATAGCTCTTATTTACTCGACAGTAATGGCGGCCGAGTTAACAACAATACCATTACAGGTCAAATATGATTTGGATTTTGCCGCCTAGTAGCCCAGCCGCATAATAGACATCACGTGCAAAAGCTAGTTTAGCAATAGGGTCCATATTGGCTCATATAAAATTGGTCTTTAGATTTTTTATACAAATAACGATTTGTGTCTATACTCATCATTTCTTAGAAAAATTTTGCTTATACTTTTTTGTTCGTAGTTTTTTAAGTCATAATCATCGCAACTCATGATGCATTTTTTAAGAAACTGTTACTTTTTGAGGATTGTTATAAATCTAACCTAACCTAACCTAATTTTATCTACACGAAGATATTTAAGGAATTCTGAAAAGTGTACGGTTCCATGAATATTGGCGTGTTAAGTTCAGATGAGTATGAGTTCCGATCATTAGTATTAAAAAATATTGTGAAGAGTATGAAGAGTGATCATTTTGATGTAAAATGGTATGAGGAAAATTTTCGGAGTTCCAATAAATTTTATACGAACTTTGGCGCACCCTTAGGAATAATTTAAAAATGTAGGATATAAATAAATGTTTAAAAAAAAAAACCGCCGTCAAAAACGCAAAAAAATAACTTCTTTGAAATTGTAGGCACCTAATAGGTTAGTCCAACTGATGTCGGCTTTTTGTTGAAAATGTTGTGGTCGCCGACTGCAGTTGGACTAACCTATTAGGTGCCTACAATTTTAAAGAAGTTATTGTTTGCGTTTTTGAAGGCGGTTTTTTGTTTTTTAAAACATTTATTTTATTTTATACTTTTAGTGATCGTAATACGCTGTTACGTAGTCCCACTTCTTAGTTGAAATGAAACTTTAACCTATATCAAGCGCGCCGCAAGCAACGCCGCGGGAAAGTCATAGTCATATTTGAACAAGTAAATATTATTCGTAGTAGGTAGTTGCTCAACTATCTTAATCGAGATATCTTATCGCCACCCTTTAAATCGGTACCATTAAGGAGTTCCGGTGGCCATCCGTGGTCTTCATCATCAGTTCCACTACACCAAATGATACTTTCTGAATGCAAATGCTAGACTTGTTACTAAAAATACTAAAATCGCTATATGTTTGCCTACAATATTTGAGGAGTTCCCTCAATTCCTCACTGATCCCCTCATCAGATATAGATTTGTTGACAATGGGACTACCTCGGAAGTATACTCTATCAAACCAAAAAAAAAAAATTTAAATCGGTCGACAATTGACGGAGTAATCGGTGAACGTAAAAAAAAAAAACATACAGTGGAACGTATAACCTCCTTTTTTGAAGTCGGTTAAAAATTCTAAACAAGCACCAATCTCATAATTGTGACATATAAGCCCTGATTAATTTGTCGTATTATGTCAAATCAAAACGGAATTTACGCTCCAATAAAACATACATGTGATAATGTCACTACAAGTTAACCTAAATAACTTAGCAACCATGAGAAACAGTCAAGGAATGCGAAACGCCCTTGTTTCTAGGCAACTGCGCTATTTTCTATCGTTACATCATCGAATTGTAAGTCGATATGAGAAACCAAATCATGTTGACCTAGTGTTAAGAAGATAATGCTCCGAAACGAGGATCAAAATATGCTTGCTATCTGTTTTCAGAAGCATCTAGCTCGATTGATCTCTATCTTTAAAGGACTATTAGAATAGTTAAGATCAAAACAGCAGGATAATATTCAAACGAATAGGTTACATATTATTCGTACAACCTAACAAAATATAAACAAAAATTTCTGACAAATTGAAAGCCTGCCATTTCTTTAAAAATATAACATTATTTTTAATCGCCACAGTCTCATAACGAGAACGTTATTTTAGTAGGTATCGATGACCAGCTCGATATTTTTTAAATAAAGAATAAACACAGTGCCCATAAGCGTGATATTAATAATTACGCACTGGTCAATACCAACCTTCGTAATGTAGCGGAAACCATATTTACCAACTAAAATATTCAATCGACATCGCCTTTATCACCGGCGCACAAGATCTAAATTAAAAGACATCCACTTTTTTATAACTTTGTAAATTCTAGTTTGAAAGTTTCAAATTTCGAACGGGAGCTACGTCCGTTGGAATAGAGGCGTGTTTCAATTGTTTTTAGTTGAACAATTATGCAGTTGAAATGATTCTTAATGCAATGAGGTTAGAGTGAAAATTGACTGTCTCAAAATATGTTTTATACTGACCTAGGCTCCAAGAGAACGGGCAAGTCAAAATGTTGATATTCTAACTATTTCTCAACGCATGACGCCTTTGTGTGTCATAATTTCCTAGAAATAGCGTATGGTGAGCTTTGAATGTATTCACGTAGTTAAGGCGATGCCATTAATTATAGTTATCTTAATAATTAGGAAACATTAAAGATTTATTATAACGATGTACCTATGCGAATTACGAGTAATGTTTTTAAAGCAATGATTTCTTCGTTCAAGGTAAACATAACTATTAGAACTTTTATGATTTAAATATATCGTTTATATGCCCCTGGCTTCATCAAATTGACTACATATTGGATCTACTTTAAATACTATAGCACCGTGGTTAGTAGCCTACGACTTTAGCAGTCCTGGGTTCGATCCCTGTGGGCCCTGCCAAGATGCATTACGCTAACTAGCGTTTCTATTCGTTTCGTTTTTAAACCAATCGCGACACTGGTAGATCACGTGACTTTTCGTATCACGTCATCTACCAGTGACGCGATTGGTTTAAAAACGAAACGATTAGAAACGCTAGTTAGCGTAATGCATCCCCTCTGGTAAAATTCTCTAGAATCTTCGTTTACAGCTTCGTCAAGCGTAATTGTCTAAATTTAAACGAATACTTATTTTAAGTCCATTTAATTTTAGAGCATCACCAACTATCTAATATTTCTTAGATTATTTATAACTAGCGACTCGCTTTGCTTGGGTGTATGTAAGTTTTTTGTAACACGCGTATATAATCCAATCTTCCTCTGGAATCACACTATCAACAGCTGCACACGTACAGTTCGGACCGCGGGAAACGCCACGCGCCATTCCAATCTTCGCTCCGAACCGTACGTGTAAATGCAACTGTAATAGTAAAAAAAAAGTTAAAAAAAAACAAAAAATAACTTCTTTAAAATGGTAGATAAATAGGTCAGTCCAACTGAAGTCGGCGTCCAACAATATTTTTACCAAAAGCGGACTTCAGTTGGACTGACCATATTAAAGAAGACCATATGCTATTTATCTACCATTTTAAAGAAGTTATTTTTTGCTTTTTTTTTTATTTTATACTTTTTAGTGATCATAATTATGCTGTTATTCTCCCACTTCTCAATTAATAAGAAACAATAGAACATTTCAATCTCGCCTCCAGCAAAGCCGTGCGAAAGTCATAGTCATATATTTAAACCTAAATATGCTTCGTCATAGTCGGTCAACTACCTTAATCGAAATATCTTGTCGCCACCCTCGAAATATATACCGTTTAGGAGGTCCGGTGGCCATCTGTGGTCTTCATCATCAGTTCCACTTCACCAAATCGTGCTTTCCAAGACCAAATACACGAGTTACTATGAAAAATACCAAAATCGCTATAGGTGTGCCTATAAATTTTGAAGAGTTCCGTCGATTCCTCATGGATTCCACCATCAGATCTTCATTTTGATAAAAATGGGACCAATCGGAAAGCACCAGCTTTCAAATAAAAAAAAATCATCAAAATCGGTTCACTCAGTCGAAAGTTCTGAGGTCACAAACATTAAAAATAAAAAAATAAAAAAATACAGACGAATTGAGAACCTCCTCCTTTTTTTGAAGTCGGTTAAAAAAGTTAAAAAACCTACGGTTCGAACTGGCGCGTGGAATGGCGCGTGGGGTTTGCCACGGTCCAAACTGTGCCGTGTAAAGGCCGCTTATCTTTTCATGAAAACCGCATTAAAATCTGTTGCGCAAGAGCTCAGCGTTCATACAGAGCGACACACGGCGGGAAGTGACTATGGTTTATACTACGTATAGAAAGAAAGAACGGGGCCTTCAGGTAGACAATTGAATAAACGAATGAATAATTAATACCAGTGAGTGAATGTTTATGCAACCATTCGTCTTAATTACCATTCAATATTTTATTCGTGTGGTTGCCGAGTTAGAATAGTGCCACTCCATGTCTTCCCGTGGATGTCGTAAGAAACGACTAAGGGAATAAAGGCTTGTAGTACTGTTAGGCGATGGGCTTGCAACCTGTCACTAATACGCTGGTAAACATCTTAGCCTGATTGTGCAAATTGTGGTTATAGAATTATCAACAAGTTTTTAGAGATGTTTGTAATTCTGTAGCTCTGCCTACCCCACTCTGGGAACGAAGGCGTGAGATTATGTATGTATGTATTTTATTCGTAGAAGTGAATGGCTTGGAAGTAAAAGGTTTGTAATTTTATTATTTTGATTAACGTACAGGAATTATAACCATTATGTTCGCTAGCATATCGTTTTAAAGTTATCAATCAGTCATAAAAAAAATAGGTAACTGCGTGACTTGATTAGTAGGTAAGGTTTGTTCAATAAAAATAAATACTCGTATGTTCATTTTTTATTGCAAAAAAACCTCTTAACCCTTAAATAATCTCTCTACGTTTCAGTGTTTGTTTTTTTTTAAACTATATGTAACTGCAGTAAGAAATTAAGGTTAGAAAAGAAAAATATGATGTAAAATTCCAAGTTATTAAATTGTTTTTTTTTTAATTATTTTCTCGCGTCGTGCTCTCGTCTCGTGCATAGTCGTTCTTAATGCATAAGTGGGAAAGAGATAAAGTAATTAACTAACTTAACTTAACTAATTATAATATTATGTACGTTTTGTATATACACAAAGCATCAAAGAAAGCATCTCATTACATAAAATATTACAAAACGTCACCTTCAAAATAACTTTAGAAATTAAAAAAATATATCTCCATAAAGAAAAAAAGAAATACTTGACCGTTCGGGACCAGGATAACATAGAACAGAACAGCGTGAATACTGTGAAAGCAAAACTTTATATAGGAATATGATTCAATAATTAACTAAAGTTTGAGGTTAAATTTCTTGGTGCTCCTTTCAAAAAAAGGTTTCTTTACTTTATATACTAGTACATTCAAATTAAGGGTGTTGTAAAATAAAGCTTAAAAAAAATGCAGATGGGTCAAACAACTTTTTGTTATAGCTCGTTGCTATGGTGACGTCTCCTGGATCACTCTTTAAAACTGTGATTTCAAAGGATATTAAGTTCACAAAAAAATAGTTTTATTGTCAATTACAAGCCCATTATTTTATGGGTTTTCTCCTGAGTGTATTATAACATTTTTTCTAAGAAACTCTATCACTGTTGTCTCCTGGCTTACGGGACAGAATTACAACAACAAAAAGTTTATCCACCCAGATTCTGTCTTTATTCTTTTAATTTTACTCAAGATGGTTGATGAATGGCTGATCGAGTGAGTAAACAGACGACCTTTGCTATTGGTAAACAAAGTTATAATACTTATCATCAATTACAAAATGGTAATAGTTATCTAGTACACTTTAAGCTGAAGCGACGTTCGTTAAAATTTGACAAAGAGGGAATAAATTTTAATTTCTTAAAGATATCAATTTAATTTAAAGCACGAGACAAGGCCACATAAATAAAAAAAAACACTTTCACATCATAAATGATTGTCACTGCGGTTTTTAAATAAGTACCAATTAAAATCATTTCAAAATCAAACATCCAATATTAATGGATATGTATAATAACATGCAATTATACTAAGTGCATTGCATGGAATTAAAATTTCCAAATGAGTCGTAAAACCGGTGGTTAATGGTAAAAGCGACCAAGCTGGTTTTGTTTACGCCGGTTCAACGAACTATCCAAAGACGTAAAAACGTATTTTTAAGGATAGCTCCTTTCTACTGGCCGACTGCTAGGGATGGCACGTTCAGAAATGTATAATGACGCTGATATTGTGAAATAAACCTTATTTTATAGATATAAGGTTTTATTTTTAAATACCGTGGATCTTTATATCGAATTATTTTACACTTTAAGGTATGGTATTTTTCTGAGTTGTTATAGAACAGCTCAGAAGGCATAGTTAAGGGTTGAATAGATTTTTTAAGGATATGAGAAAACGTATAATGTCTAAGCCAGTTTTGGGATGCTTACAATTGAATACGTGGAACACGTCTTTAGCTCGAGATAGTGTGTTTTTATTTACAAGAAAAACAACTTTCATTTCTTATGTTTTTTCTTTTTTAGAATTTTATAAGTCTTTATTTCTTTGCCAAAAATAAACGATTTATTTTTTTCCAGTTTCATATTTTTAAGACTACCTAGTCTGCCTACAAAGCTAGCGATCCTGGGTTCAAATCCCGGTAAGGGCAGATATTTGTGTGATGAGCGCGAACGTTAGTTAATGAATCATGGATGTTTTCTATATATTTAAGTATGTATTTATGTCGTTATCTAGTACCGGGACTAGGTCAATTGGTGTGACATTTTACCCTTTTTTTTTGAGACTTACTCAAGCCATTTGTTTAAGATGATTTGGTGATTGAAAAACTTTCTATTAACAAAATACTTAGCTTATTAAATTTCCATACGCGTGAAGCGCAAATGTGAATATATAAAATACCGACACACTGACATACAAAACGAAAGAAAGTTGCCAAACACGGCCATTTCTCCAAGGATATACGAGGCAGGAATTTATTTTGAATTTTATCTGTCTCGTATTTGAAAAAGAAAATAAAGAAAGTACAGTTTATTTGAGACAGCTAATAAAACGCCATACGAAAAATTATACCTCGTCCCGCCCAATATACATCACATTGTACAAAGTGACACTTAGCATAACCGCCCAGATTTAAGCCATAATCCTGGTAGACATACATACATACATTAAATCACGCCTGTTTCCCAGAGGGGTAGGCAGAGACCACTTCTTTCCACCTGCTACGATCCTGACAAATCTCTAATAATCCTGGTATACTTTTTCATTTATATAAAAAAGGTACATACAGGTACAGTTACAGTATACTCACGGCATTTTAAATTGTATCAAAAAAAAAAAGTGTTGAATTATTTTTGATGTAAAAAGTCAATTAATTCACCCCATCCCATATTTCGTTTAAAAATGAAAAACTTTGAGATCAAAAACAAGCTTTAAACTAAGTATGTTCATGTTTTTGTCTATTTGGAAAACTAAATCCGTTATAAGATTTTAAATTTCACACGGATAAAAACTAACCTAGAAACGTCAGTCGAGTTCATAAATATGTATACACTTTAGCACCGTGTCTAATTAATGTCTGTTTAAACTTCCATACATGAAGACACAACAATTAAAGTGACAAGGTACTAAAGTGTACACATATTTATGAACTTGACTGTACTAGAACGAAACACGAAATTAGCTCTTTGTAATTCCTCTCTCTAATTCCGATTTGCCTTTTAAAAAGCTCAAACAACCAAGGTGTAAACCGAAGCTCTTTCAAAGGTCCTTTAATTAAGAAAAAGCTTTTTAGTATTAAATTAGTTAATTAAGCAATTTCCCGTCTGACCACTCGCCAAGTTCGCTTGTCATGTAACTTTAAGCTTTAACACAAAAGCTGTCAAACTGTGATTGGTTAATTTTGGAAAGTAATTATGTCGTAAACTTGATAATTGGATGTTTAAAAAATAATTACAAGGTGGCCCATTTCGAAAGAACGAAGTTAAAGGTTAGTTGGAAAGGGGTTTGGATAAAAGTGTTGTCATTTGTAAAATTCATACATTTTCAAGGTGAGCGGCCATTCGTAAAAGTGGTAAATTATGATAGAATTATTAAAAATAAACAAATTTTGTTATGTATTGTAATACTCTTAAGTGCATCGGAGCCGAGATATTTAAATATTTATACTTAGGCGTACTTTTGTACTAAAAACTCAATAAGTACTTAAATCTTTAAAATCTCCGCTCCGATATTATTTAACGCCATAAATTATATATATCTATGTGTAATTAGAGGTCCTCTAAATAACTATGTAAAAATTATCAGTGGCCGCTGAAAAAAATAATGACAATATTCTTCAAACAAATTTACCCAATGCCCTTTGAGGTGGGGGTAAAATAATCACTTGCATTTAATTTCATTAAGATATTAATGGGTTTGATTTTAATTCATCATCACCATCATCATGTCAGCCGAAAGACGTCCACTGCTGGACATAGGCCTCCCCCAAGGCTCTCCACTCAGACCGGTCTTGTGCTTTTCGCATCCACCGCGTTCCACTCCATCTTGTTGGAGGCCTACCTACAGCTCGTCCGCGGACGCCACTCAAGAACCTTCTGACCCCATCGGCCATCAATCCTGCGAGCAATGTGCCCCGCCAAATTACAATTAATTAAATAATTATTTTACATTCTCTTTGATGTAATTTTTTTATAATAAATACAATCTTATACAAATAAATGGTCACCTTACGTATCGCAAAGTATTTCTTTATAAAAATATTTTCGCTAGGTAACTAATTTATAAAATGTCCCAAAATGACCCAAAATGTCCCAAATTTCTAATCACCGCATCACATCAATATTAACACCAAAATTATTTAATATTAGCCCAAGTATTCGCACAACCCTCGTTAAGCTGTCATCTACATCCTCACAACTCAATCATACGAAACTAAATTCTAATTACAAACAAACAAAGGCGAGAATAAACGCAAAATTAATCATGTTTTATTACACCAACGACAGTGCTACATTCGAAAATAATTGCCAGACGATTTTAAACCTTTGCCTTCGGAGATAGAAGTTCTATGTTTTAAATAAGACGGTAAAGAGAAGGTGGTAAATGGAATTTCTTAACGCACAGTGGCACTGTTATGGGATACTGAGCAATGTCCGCCTTTCGCAACGCGTTTGCCTTTATAAATTGTACGCCTAGCTTGGTAAGTGCGGTAATAGGTGGTTATATTAAGTGTGGCTTACTGATCACTAGTTATGTAAAGGTGCCTTCTCCACCGGGGCGAGACGAGGCGAGGCGAAGCGATTAATATCAATAGAAATGACAAGCTATCTCGCGCAAGCTCGAGAATTAACACTTTTTGTATCAGTAATACGGTTCAATATCCAATGCAGAAAATTTCAGACGAAAGCGGCGTTAGAAGAGTATGGCTTTTGCCTTAGAAAATTAAAATTCACTTCAATCCAATCCTTCCTCGCCTAGCTGGTGCAATATTTTCTAGAGAATAGCAAAAACCGCACGTCATTTTTTTACACGCTATTTGATTGAAACAGTAAGCTATTATTGAGTTAGATTTAAAGAGCACAGAGAAACGAAAGGAGTTGTTCGCATAGTGTTTTCTTGTGGTAATTATAAATATTGTCTTTTTTATAAAAATCAAACGCATACGCTAATATTTAAAAATAGTATTATTTGCGTATACGATTACAAAAGCTGTTTTAAGCAATTAAGTAGAGTCTATGCATTACAAACAGCATGAGCACTCTCCGTGAAATATCTAAGAGCCTTCAAATTAGCCGTAATTTAAAATCCGCAAAGTTTTTATTGACTATAAAACTCGATAAACTTTAGATCACGCTTTCAAGGTAGAATAAATTAATCTTTAAACGCAATAAAAACGCAAAATGCTATAAAAACGAAAAAATAAATAATTGATTTTATGAACAAGAATGCAGATTTTCTTATCATCTCAATAAAACACCTAAATTAATTAACAACCAATTTAAAATAAACACAAAAAACATTTTACATAATTAATAGTAAATAATAAGTTGAGTAAATCAATCGATGTCCTTGAATTACGAAGGAAAATTCTCGAAGCGACAAAATTATTTCACAATCGTATCTAAACATAGTCAACGATTAAAAAATATAATCACATCATTAGTATGCATAAACATCTCGTTTTATACTCACTGACCGGTAGATAATAAATCACATTGAGAAATCGAACATACCTGTAACAAAAAAAAAAATTAATGCATATTTTTGGTCAAGGCAAGTTTAATATTAAATTTACTAAACGACAAAAAATTGTGTCGTTAATATCATTATGTTACCATAAATTAGGGCAAAAAATGTTTTCCTAAAAGTTGATGGATATTTTAAAGGTCTTCACTGCATCCTTGCTGAGTGATAATTTTATTGTAAATGGGATTGTGTGTCTGTTGGTTTATTCCGCCCTCAACAGTTTAACCAATTGACGTAAACTTTGGCTCAGAGATAGTTTATAGAGTTCAAAGATGAAGATACATAACTTTGTTCCTGCAAGTTGGACAGTTCCCAGACAGCGATAAACGACTTGTATGTGGATTGAACCACGGGTAAATTTAGTACATACATACATACATACCTTCACGCCTGTCTACCGATGGGGTAGGCATAGACTATGGAACGCCAGGTGCACCGGTCTAAACATACCGCTTTCGCTCCCTCTAAATTTATCAATCTCTTCATGCATGTAGGCACCAGTAATGGACACTTAACTCTTAAATAAAAAATAAAAAATAAAAAAAGATAAAAGTTGTTTATTCAGTAAGTAGGCCGCACGGGCACTTTTACACGTCAAAAATCTACCAGCGCTTCGCAAGAGACCACTGCTGAGAAGAAACGCCGCAAGAAACTCAACAGTCAGTCGTTTTTTTTTTAAATTACTTATACAATTATAGAAGTTAACCTAGCATTATATAAAACAATGAATTTAACATTAAAATATATATATCATGCGTAGTTGAGCAGGAAAATGTGTCAAAACTCGGTATGTTCAGATGAACTCTTAAATAGTAATAATAATAATTATATATACATATACTTACCCATGACGGTGCAAAACAACCACATAGTTTTGATACATTCTCCTACAGAAACCGTGTCCCCTAGACAATAATTATACCTACAATGTTTAGATATTTTCCTGACTAAGCTATTACTAAGTTATTTAGGTATTTAATTTAGGCCAAGCATTTTTATCTGTTAGATAGTCCTCTACCCTATAATAAGCTTTCGACATCAACGACTTTTTCAAGTAATTTTTAAGTGCTGGAAATGATAACTTTAAACCTTCGTCAGGTAATTTATTATAGAAATGAATGCATTGACCAACAAATGATTTATATACCTTACGGACACGAAATTTTTTAATAGCAATTTTATTTTTATTTCTTGTATTCAAATTATGTATATCACAATTCTTAACAAAAGAGTCTTGATTTTTAATGACGTAAATAATATTCTCATAAATAAATTGTGACGCTACTGTCAAAAATAAAGAAGAAGTATTGATAAATGTCATACGGTCATAAATTGATTGTTGCAAAACAAATGAATAACCCTTATCTTCTGTATAATAAGAATCAAGTATCCATTTTTGGTCTTAGTCCATTACTGGTTCCGTCACCCTACGTCGTCATGGTAAATTTAGTAATTTGTTCAATAGGTAAAAAACTTATAAATCACAAAATACATTTTCTAACACTCATTTCTATTATTTTCTTATTAGCTCCAGCACGTTAGTCTCGTGAATATCTACTCAAACAAAAATAAACAGAATTCTACGAAAGTGAAAGCAGTTTGAGAACAAAAAGCATTCACCGTTTTTGGGACACTAGAGCACCTGGGTTTTTCATTTGGATTAAGAAAGTAATTCTGAAGAACAAATTACGGCCTTTTATATTATTATTTTTGCAAAAACAAAGCGACGAAAGCGCTTAATGACCCTAATATTCATGTATTAACCTATTTAAGTTATTAAAGATAATCTGCCATTGTTAGTTCGGAGATCTACGATAATGATGTACATTATTATATTATTATTAAACACAGTCGGCCATTGAAAATGTTGAACATAATTAGAACTTTTTAATTGTGATAGTCATTGTCATTATCATGCGTGCCATTCTATGATCAGCTCGAAGTTTACTACAGCAAGGGACTTAAAGTGATTAACGTTTCCGGTAGCCTACCTTTAATGTTAAGCCACTGTAAGACCCTGTCAAGAAAACCAAGGAAAAGGCACATAGTTAACCAGGTTAGCTTGGATCTGAGACCAGTATATATTTGCATTATAAGTACTACAATCACAAGATACTAAGACTGTTATTCTAAAGGTCAAAATCAAGGTGGTATGTATAAATATAATAATTAGAAATTAGCGACTCCATGGATTCTAGAACCACGGTATGCCACCAAAATCCCTTCATTGATGGGATATTAATGACATATTGGCGGCCAGTAAAAAAATAATAATAGTGGTCCTTCACTACTATAACCATTTGTACTATTATTTATTTTGTGTTACAATTTGAGTTAGTAGAATTAGCTCGCGTTCAAGATTTTTTTTAGATGGGAGCACCACTATTATTAAACAAACACACATTCTATGACGTCCTGGGTTCGATCTCCGGTATGGGCAAATATTTGTGTGATGAGCGCGAGTATTTGTTCCTGAGTCTTGGGTGTTTTCTATGTATTGGGTATTTATCTATATAAGTAAATTTTTCGTAGCCTAGTACCCATATTACAAGCCTAGCGCTAGGTCAATTTGTGTGAGATTGTCCCCTGATATTTATTTATTTATTATAATGTTGTCTCGTACTTATAATGGCCCACGGACATTGCCGTAAGGCTGTTGCATACGTTTACGTACTTTACAGCAAGCTCATTATGAATAATGTTGCGGACTACAAACGCGTGTATACGTTTGTACATTAACACGAATGAATCAAAATTATTACGTACACTTCGTACTTATTCTGGAATAGACGTGCACTAAAACCTCTCATTAAATTCTATGAGTTTAGTCTATGACCTAATATTACGTTTTATTACCCTTATCAAATAATTATGTAACAATAGCCGGTTGTGAATAGTGAAACATTTTGTTTCTAAACTCAAGGTTAAATTTGCAACACGTTACTGGATTTTAGATAAAACTTTAATATGTTTATGAATTCAAATTAGATTTAAAATAACGAAACATTTTTTTATAAATATAAACGGAGGAGAATTTCGTAAAGACCCCGTTCCCATCCTCAGACAATCACGGGGTGCATATCAATGTTTATTAGGATTAAGACCCAAAAACGAATGTTGCAAAATGGATGAGGTTTTTTAATGAAAAAAAATACCGACCATTTGCGAGTTGAATTTGCGTCGAGAGGGTTCCATACATATGTAATTTTTTTTGATGCAATTCTTATAGGTTTTTCTGTAATCTACTAGTAATGAACTATATTTTGTATTTTTGTCAAAATTTTAGGCTCAGTAGTTTCGGAGATTACGAGTGATCCTATAACGGTTCCATTTTTTCCATTTTTTGTACGGAACCCTAAAAACCTTTCAAGAGTAAGCAAGGCAAGAACTTGTTTTAAAAAAAACATGATACGATTATGATTTTCCAAGAAAACCCCATACATAAGGCGATCGTCGTCATAGTAAAAATACATCATGTTGCCAAGATCTACAAACTGAGACATCTTTCATTTCTGTTGGTAGGTGGCGACATTTTTGCCCATTGTTCTGTCCTCGTCGTTAATGTAAGTAAGTACATCATTATTCTTGCCTTTAAGGTTCAAACTAGGTATGTTTTATGAATTATAACCATAAAGACGACGCCAAAGCCAGCGGTGCCGGGTTCAAATCCCGATAAGGGCAGATATTTGTGTATGAGTGCGAATATTTTTTCCTGAGTCTTGGATTTAAGCATGTATTTCTCTATTAATTTTATCGTTGTCTAGTACCCATGGTACAGGTCTAGAGCTTATTTATTTATTTCAAAATAATTACACAACATAACAGTTTAACACTAAATCACTGTGAATAACATCCTAAATATAAATTAACAAAGACAATAAAAATAATAATAAAAATATAAACATAATAATATATGACATTATATTTAGATAGTATGAAAATATTATTCACACCGAAGAAACGCGGGCATCCATCTTCTCGCATAACTTCAAACATTGAAAATACATTAATATCTGGGGCAGACTCTGCAAGCGTGTTCAACAAATGCAAGGCGTGAACCAGCTTAGTGTCGACCTGATGTAAGCCATAGTGCGTGTCGCAGGCGCCGCCACCAGGTAGCGGCAACGTGGAAGGAAGTCAAATTGTATCATCGAGGGGACGAAAAGACTTAGGTACCACCTGCATCACCAGTTCCAGACAATCGGAATCTCCTCGCAATATACCGCTAGCAAAAGTCAGCAGTCCAAAATTTCGCCCCACCTCAAGAGAGTTAAAACCTAAGACGCCATGCAAAATTTTTGTATGGTACTTAGTTTAGGTCTAAGTCAATTTGCATGAGATTGTCCACTAATATTTATTAATTAGACATTTATTTTTACTGGCGCGGCAGCCCAGGCGGCCGAAACTATGAAAAAGAATAAGTATCAGGGTCTCGGCGCAGAATATTACTTCGTTCCTTTCGGCGTCGAGACCCTTGGTCCGTGGGGACCCGGTGCTATTAACCTTTTTAAGGACATTTCGAAAAGGCTAATAAAAACAACCGGAGACTACAGAGCTGGCAGCTTCCTCGGGCACCGCATATTGTTATACAACGAGGAAATGCTGCTAGCATCTGTGGTACTTTACCACGGGGGCCCTCACTTTTTTAGTTTTAATTTAATCGTAGTTAGATTAGTTATATTTAGGTTTATTTTTGCTTTGATTTATTTTTTAATCTATCATAGTTTTAATTCGTAATTTTTAATTTGTATTGTATTATTGTTAATATTTCTCCGAGCCATACAAAATATTTTTTTATTAGGGCCGTTTCCTCGTGGTCCTAATATTTTAATCCTACTGACTTTCGGCGGAGCCCCGCCTGAGGGCGGAGCTCCTATTTCTGGGCGGTTTGCCCTTCGGGCATCTGAAGATACCTAACGAACCTAACCTACCTACATTTACAACCACAGTTCACCGAATCTAGGTACACTTTGTCTGCAATAGGACTAGTACTAGAACTAATATTTATTAATTAGGCATATAAAGGTGCAAAGTGACACGGGGCAAAGCCATGATCTATCATAATGTCAGTAACAGTCATGATTTCATGAACGAAAAATCATTATTGACCGCACGCAGTTGTGTCCTTACCGAGTGGCCGACCTTGCTCAAAGCATGGCTTTCAACACCCGGTTACTCAATCAGTCTACCAATATAACCTGACCTATCTCACTTCCTACCGGCAAAATTAAAAGCCAACACCACACAGCTCCACCTAAATTGGACGGTGTTGTAACCAGAAACATTGAGCTGCCGCGGCCCCCGTAAGGTGCTAATGTGCTGTTGCAAAAGGTGATTTTTTTAATACAGTGGGGGATCTTAGTATTCTGGTCGCGTAGTGTTGCAGTAGTAAGCAATTGCGTGTATGTGTTGTATTTAAGTTCGTTGATTTTAGAGCCCTTGAAACTGATTTCTTGTCATGTAATAAATATTTATTTGTTATAATGATTGATTGTTTCTAGGGTTCCATATCCGAAAGCAGCCCCATATTGGACCCTATTGATATGCCTATGCTGTCCGTCCGTTCTTACTTTAAAGTGGGTACAATATTTTCAATCTATGCATGTACAAAACATATTATGTTTTGTACATGCATAGATTGAAATCCTAAGACCGTAAATGCATTTCCAATTCCAAGGTCTAAATAGGAAATGTCTTTATGATAGTCATTTAACAATGCAAACGCTGCTGCTTCCCGATTTAAGGATAAGATGGTGGTAGCAGTCAGAAAATACCCGGCACAAGGTCCTAATCACTACCAAAATTATTTTTAATTGAGGATTGTATCCTTGTTATTATTAGCAACTCAAACGCCAGTTTTGCACCTAACCATAAACGCATAGAGCACGGCCACTTTCACTGCACTTTCTCGCGAGGTCGCGACGCTTAGCCAGGCTGACATGAGGTTAATGTTAAATAATTATGGCACCTTGATGACTTTATACATTCCTAGACTAGAGGGAGCCCGCGAATATTACGCATGTAATGATTTCTCATTTCTTGCCGTTACGGTGGTATTATAAAAAAAATGCTTATTATCTTCTTAATCTTATCTTATTATAACTTTAGTATCTACATCAGACAGGGATTGTTTTCTTAAAACGAATACTTTTAAAATTTCTAGGTTAAAAAATAACCCATGTTATTGTACGGGACTAAGTACCAATTGCACCCTACGATGTTAAATTCAATCAATGTTAAACGACTGTTAGTTCATATATTTTGACAGCTGTTAACGCTCTAATCGTCTGCTAAGTGGTTAACATCGAATGTTGAAATTGCTACAGCTATCTCGAAAATGGTTAAGCCGTGTAACCTGTAGCCTGTAGGAGAATGTATCAAAACTATGTGGTTGTTCTGCACCGTGATGGTTAAGTATATGTATATATATATATATATTTAATTATTATTATTATTACTATTTATGAGTTCATCTGAACATACTGAGTTTTGACACATTTTCCTGCTCAACTACGCATGATATATATATTTTAATGTTAAATTCATTGTTTTATATAATGCTAGGTTAAGTTCTATAATTGTATAAGTAATATTTAAAAAATGACTGACTGTTGAGTTTCTTGCGGCGTTTCTTCTCAGCAGTGGTCTCTTGCGAAGCGCTGGTAGATTTTTGACGTGTAAAAGTGCCCGTGCGGCCTACTTACTGAATAAACATCGTTTATCTTTCTTTTTATCTTTTTTTTAACCGTAACAGTAATAAATAGACCCACACACTCATTTTTGCATCGATTAAACTTTTATTAAAAGAGATTAGCGATAATGTTGTTGCTTGTTTTGTAGTTTGACTACGTAAAGTTCATGATCGTTTAGCAACAAGTTGTAATAAAATTGTAACATAATAGTAATAAATCGTCAAGTAATCCATCTTACACTAAAGCATTCTTTTTTTGTGGTAATGAGTATTAACTGGGTATCAAACCGGGAGGATGCAACACAAAATTATTTTATTGCACACTCTTCAAAATCATAACGAGCAAAAATGACACTTATGTTTTAACAGGTAAAGTAATAATATTTACTCATTTCAACTTTTTGCACAATACGTTAAAGTACAAATATCTGACCGAAAGCCATAAGGCATTTTCTACCAGTCAACTACTACAGCCAAAGTATATAAAAAATAATATCTTAATCCAACCTTTGAAAAAAAATACACAATGCCAAAGGTGTATGTGAAAAGAATCTAAGACTGTACACATTTGAATTAATTTAACACCCGATATTATGTTTTATTACAGCGTAATAAAAGCGACAAAAACGACAGGTTACGAGGGTCGTTGCGCAAACGCAGCGTGGCGTAAAGCTTCCTGTACCTACGCCTATAAGGCGTTACAGGTTACGTGCCACGTTTTGTCATTGATGACTGATGAGTGACGTTGTATAATAATTCTAACTGACTGACTGACTCTGACGGACTGACTGACTGCCTGACATATCAACGCACATCCCAAACCCAGTGGTTTAGTTTGGAATTAAAGGTAGCCTATGTATGTGCATAGGGGAACACCTTAAAATTACGAATTACTTGTTTCCGAATATTCATTTGTCCGCATTTTAATTTTTCCGAAAGCTATGTAACGCTGGAGGTATTTTAGATTAAATACATAATTTAATTGTCATACGTAGGTTAGGTTAGGTTTGATTTATATCTGTCGGGCAATAAACTTTTTTTTTGGTTAATACCCTAAGTTAATCACCTATGATACTGACAAATAACTTGGCTTTCTATTAGTAAAATAATTTTCAAAATCGGTTAAGTAGATCCAGAGATTACCCCCTACAACTTCACAAATTTTAGCTCTTTATAATATTAGTAGGTATAGATAACAAAAAGTAAAGTTCTGTCAAAAAATGCGTTCGGAATTATGAAAATTCGGAATTTTGATCAATTCGGAATTATGACCCTTCGGAATTATGTAGTGTACCCGTTATTCCAGACTATAATCTATCTCTGTGGCAAACTTCACCCGGATCTGTTCAGCCGTTCTGGCACGATTGAGTAACAAACATTCATCCACATTTCGCATTTATAATAGTAAGATAATACAAGTCTAGGAAAATCGTAATCACTTTCAAGTGACAGTTGCCACATTGCTTATTGTCACTTAAATTGTTGTAGTCGTAACAATGGTGTAAAACACAAGTTACTTATTTCTTTTCATAAACCAAATAACAAGGAATGTTAACCACAATAAATAAATAAGCTTTACTAAGTGGGTTAAAAATACTTGTGGTTTTTAAGAAATCGTAAGACGTGGTTTTAAGTCACGAAGTATGTCAACATAAATAATTTTCTGATTGACGATAAACATTCAAAAACAAATTGTCTGTGCTTTAAGATAGGATTAAGTAATTGATTTGTCTGTCTAGTGTAGCTATTTAAGAGTGTCGTAATAAGTTAATCTATTGTTATTTGCCGTCACAATCGCCCTCGTACTCGTAGCTATATTCGGGTCATTATTTGGCGTTTGTTCCGAATCACTTTCGTGGCCACATTTTTATAGAAGTGGTTGCAGATTTCGATTTCGTTTCTGGGTTGGTAGGTAGGGTAGGTAATATCCAAACCCGGCATGAAAATGTACGCCTAATTCTTCAAAAATATGTCCACAAAAGTAGGCGGTTGAAACGCTCGAATAATGACCAATTCCATCATTTGCGTTTGGTAGAAACACATGTTATACATTGTTACATTGTGTCCATACTAATATTTGACGACGCGTTAGCATAGTTGGTAGTGACCCTGCCTACGAAGGTAGAGGTCCCGGTTCGATTCCCGGTACGGGCAAAAATTTGTGTGATGAGCGCCAGTGCTTGTTTCTGAGTCTTGGGTGTTTTTTTTCATTAAAGTATTTCTTTATCTATTGAAGTATTCATATCGTTATCTAGTATACTCATAGTATAAGCCTAGAACGGAAGACTTTTTTTATTTTCGTGTAACGTAGTATGTCTTGAAAACACGTGCTGTTTTTTTTTACTTATCTTCAATACTTAAATGCTTGAACCCATATAATAATATACTAGTGTGTGATATAATATCCATATAGACTCCCAAACCACTTTATTATGCAAGAACTTTAAGGTCTTGTGCCTAAAGTGAACGTTTAAAATTTCCATCACATAGAAAAGCGATTACGAAACAGGGACTCCATACAAATGATTTACATGTTAAGTGCCAGAAATGTACGATTCTATGCAAAGTTTAAAGTAGTATAGTCCGGTACTTAAAGGGTTAAGAGGTTTCATTGAAAACATTGATTAATTTATTTAATTTTATTTCAATTGCGTACAATAGTACATTATGATGCAGGGGCGGAAAGTACTCGTATGTCATTTTGAAAATGACAGTTCCGAATGGCAATAAAACAACAAAAAACAGTAAATTTATGTTCAAAAACGCTTACGATTATTATGCGAACAATTTATGTACTTCTTTTAAAATGGCAGGTAAGTAATAGGTCAGTCCAACTGAAGTCGGCTTTAGGTAAGAAATATTATGAGTCGCCGACTTCAGTTGGACTGACCTATTGTGTCCACGTAAACAACTTTCTAACCTCAAATGAACCTTTTTAAGCTGAAATCGCTACTTTAAACAAAATAAAGCAATCACAGACAATACATTGGCTAAATGATGTCCAAAATGTTTATTTAGTTTACTTTATTTACGACAAAAGAGCTGTTTTACCCAAAAAGGTTCATTTTGAGGTTAGAAAGTTGTTTACTATATAACCAAGTAAGAATGAACAGACCTTAGGTTTCGATGTTCTTTATTCCCTCAAGAACTTTTAAATTTTCTGTAATGACAAAGTAGCTTATGTGTTAATCCAGGGTATCAGCTATCTCAATTCCAAATTTCATCCAAATCCGTTTAGCTGTTACAGCGCGAAAGATTAACAAACACGCAAACATTCGCATTTATAATATTAGTAGGATTGCAATGCTCGTCACACTACAACACTACAGTAATGCAACTAGGATCCTAATCTCGTTATGTAACCGTTTTGACATGTGTGACAATAATTGTCACACGGAAACGATAAGACCGTGTTACGAGCAACAATAGCAGTAGGATTATGAGAGCGGGTCGTGGTAGTGTTAAACTAATTGTACCCTCCTACGCCAATTAGGCATATCTCAGATAAAACTCCCGTAGCAATATCAACCTTATTACTAACAATAGAAAATTAAATTTTCTTCGGTTATTGAAGTTGAGATACTATTTATTGGCTCAGGAAGGCAGAATTATTTTCTAATCTTTATTGCACAAAAACACGTACGAATGGCGGACTTAATTGCCTACTGGCACCAAGCGACAAAAATAATCAGAAATTAACATAGTGCGCGTGCGCAAAGAAACAGACATTAGACTAATGATGCAGTAATATTCAAGAATTTACTAACTGCATATTAATAGTAGGAGCATTTTAAATTTAAAGTGGTTACTAATAGGGTATAGAATACTTCGACCACTATATTGCATTGTTTATTAGGTACGGCAAAATATTAGTGATTTCCATCCACAAACGCCGACCCCCTTTAAGAAGTGATATTGCGCTGTATGTTAAATCAAGTAGTGGGATGTTACCTCGTGGATTGAAGCGAATAAACTTGTTATCGAATAATATGACAGCTAAAAAAAAGATATAGGAAAAAGTAAATAAAAATACAACTAGAGAATAAAACAACAAGTTTAACAAAAAGCATAGCTTTAAAAACCCAAATAATGTTTGGATAATGTCGTCAATATTGTGTTTGTTATCATGTGCCAATGATATAATATAAAAAGAGGTAGATATGTTACCTATACGGTATTCCGCGTGTAAAAATGGCCCGGCTTACGCACACATAATCAGTAAATATTGCAATTACACACTAATTCATAAATGACAAGTGAAAGCAGGATGGTATGCTAATTTCCGGGAGCGAAACAGAGACGAGTGTATGTTGCTCTGCAGACTAGTTCACGGTTCCGTTGACGGCGCAAGACTAAGTAAAGGTGTACCAATTGGCTTGGTTTTAGGGTGCCACTATCGAAGTGCGTATAACATATCTACCTCTTTTTACTATATTATATCATTGTCATGTGCATAATTATTTTTTATTTCGCCAATGACACATTTAAAAAAGAACCCCAATGACACCCGCGACGCTACGAAAAATCTAAAACCTCGTTTGTGGAAATCGGGCCATCCTCCGTTCATTTATATTTTAGACTAGCTACCCGCCCTCGCTTCGCTTCGGTTCATGCGAGTCTTCTGTAAAACCTGTTCGTAATCCAGAATATATTACATATAAAAACCTTCCTCTTGAATCACTCTATCTATTGATCAAAACTGCATTAAAATCCGTTTAGTAAAAAAAAAAAAAACTAAGCGCACAGACAGCGGAAGCGACTTTATTTTATACAATAGCGGCCTTTATACGTAAAGTTCGGACCGCGGGAAACGCCACGTGCCATTCCACAGTTCGTTCCAAACCGTACATTTTTTACTATTTTACTATGACAGTTGCCTTTACACGTACGGTTCCGAGCGCAGATTGGAATGGCGCGTGGCGTTTCCCGCGGTCCGAACTTTACGTGTGCAGGCCGCTTATATAAAGATGTTACTGAGGATGGAGTAGGTACTGGTAACGCGCGACTAACAAAGCGTCTCCTATCACTAGATAGACATGCCCTACGAATAATTGTAGGAAAGCAAACATTTATATGTTCTAGGTGTGACCGACAGCCCCCTGTGCAGGGGATGCCTGGCGGCCGACGAAACAGCTCCCCACGTAATCCTGGAATGCGTAGCTGTAGCTGCTCAATGGACTGAAATCCTCAAGACACCGAGGTCACTCCGAGAAGCCTGTGGAGATACCAGGAGGATCCTGCGCTTCTGGTCGGAGTTAGGGTGGCTAGATTACTAGCTAGCACCCCCTACGCACAATGGCCCGACATACACGGGCTAAGTGCGGAAAAAGGAGTCCATCACCATAACCATAACCATAACCAGGTATAAGTAACATAAAATTGTACAGTTAAGAGCATAATAATACGACAAATTTAAATGCTCGGATATACTTGGATGTTTGAATATCCCTGACCTGTGAAAACGACACCGCCATGTGATTTCTATTGATATTGACGTCAACAAACCAGTTTATGTAAATGTCAAATACTTATTTGTTTATTAATAATTTTAATGAAATGCTTGGTTCGTCGTATGTTAATTTGCGGTTGCATAAATCTATTATTAATTTATCATTTAATAACATCTTTTTTTAATGTGCGTCAATTTACAAAATGGCGATCATCAAACCGAAAATAGCTTTACTAACACGGATTTCCAAAACTGATTAATTTCCTGGCATACTTACTTAGTTTTCAACACAATTAAGTAAATGAAATAATAACCAGGACCTAAATATACAAATATCAACATTATTAAAATAACTATAGAGCTCAATATGTTAAAAACATCATGTTTTTTTTAGTACTGACCACGTCAAAATGTCATGGAGAACCAGTTGGAATCCAGTTTTGTGTAAGTACCAACATTTTTACTAAAAATACAAGCGACTTTGGTATCGTACCTTTTCTTGAGTTTATCTTATTCCAAAATGTATCACCAATTTTAGGTTTTTGTTCAGATTGGTTATTTATAAATAAGGAAATTAAAATTTTGAGTCGATTTTTACCAGACGTTTAATTTAAAAATAGTTATGACCTATAAAATCAAGATAACTTAAATGTGCCAAGTTGCCAGACCATCTTTTTAGGGTTCTGTACACATAGATTGCCACGGTGCCCTATAACTAAGCCTCCGCTGTCCATCTGTCCGTCTGTCTGTCTGTTTGTCAGCGAGTGTATCTCATAAACCGTAATAGGTAGACAGTTAAAATTTTCAGAATGTGAAAGTATTTTTATTGTTACCCAGAGGCTAAGAAAACTTTGATTTTTGTAGTCTTTTATATCAATGATTTTTTTGTAAATTTTTGAAGTTTTTTATAGGAAACTTTAAATTGGTTTACAATCAAATACGAAAACAAAAGAAAATAAAACAATTATTTTATTTATTTCGCCTTAATTTGGATAACTATTTATATTTGACGTTCCACAGGTGAAGGTACCGTATGGCGGGTTTTATAAAATGGTACAAAAATAACTTGGTCTTTTTTGCTTTTTCAAAGTATAGAAGGCTTAAAGTTTGACTATAAATATATTTCAATGTTTGATTTATGTTATTCAGTAAAAAATATACCCAAAAAGTTTTTTTATATTTTCAAAATAATATATCTCCGTAACTGCATAACTTAGGGAGTTGGTTGTTTTTGTTATCGATTGCATATGAATTGTAGATTACAGGGATATTCATAACTCCATACCGACCATAAGGTACCTTTACCCATGGAAAGTCACATATCATCTCTTTATTGCAGTTAGAAACACAAGAAACAGGACCTCGAGTTGTGAAAGCAACTCGCTACCATGCAGTTTTACATTTCGAAAATCACTTACAAGGTGCATCTAAAGCCACAATGCAAACTACGTTTCTCAGTAACTGTACCCATATGTAAAGTTCAAATCTCTCAAAGGGCGTGATCTCTCATCTATGCAACCGCATCAAAACCGGTTGCTCTCCCGTTAGCAATGCATCGTAACTGCTTTAGGGCAGAGACGTACCGTTGGAATGGACCCGTTTTGTTCTACTTTAAGGAGTTAATGTTATTAAGAAAGCCGCCCGACTGGGCGAGATAGTTGTCCCTTTCACGGGCTACGGGATACTTATAAAGAAATAAGGACAACTGACAATGATGACGCGGATGGCCTAGAAAGTCACCCTTTTTACCAAAGCTTGCAATCTCCGGTTGGAATCCTGTCTAGGGCAAATATTTAAATGAATGAAATGTATTTAAAACAATTTGTGTGAGATAGTCGACCGATCGCCGATGAGGTGGATCGACCAAGTAAAAACCGCCGTCGACGGTCCTCTACACGAATGTACCAGGAGGGCGCCAGATCGCGAAGAATGGCGTCGCATTGTGAAGCAGGCCACAAAATCAACGTGACGACCACGACTCTGGCAAGAGTGTTATGCAAAAGAAGTGAACATTAAAAGCACGTTCCCACACGTATCATTTAGGTATATTTTCGTAATTTTAATACAAAGAAATTCATATTTTTAAATTCACTGCTGTAACTTCCCCAGCTCCGAACTTCGTTTCGAAAATAGCATTTGACATCAATTGACTATCGCAATTTATTTGCAAATTATTGCAAAGGGTAAATATAAAGACGTAACAGCTAACAAAAACAATAGGTACAAAGTTTATAACGGGGCTTTAAGACATAGGCGATGTAGCAAAGCGTAAGAGTACACCGTTCTCAGTCTTACTTATGGTGGCACTTCCCTCTCCTGATTATCGTCGAATTATGTATGCTCCGTGTTTATTTACAAAACCCCATAAGTTATTGTGAACGTTTCGCCAGAGTTTACGTAACGAGCATAGCCAGGGCGTTGCCTAAGCGTTGCCTTAGTGCGATAAACGATAACGCTAACGTTTTGCAAAATTTATGTAAGACAATCAGGGCCCGAGACCTGGTTATTTTTATAACCAGTTCGTCAGAAACGCCATACATTTCAAATAGATCATTTTCATTCCGATTCTGTTCGAACAGAATCGATATTATTTAGGTACTGATCAAAGAGCAAAATAAAACTGTTCCTGCTGGAAATAACGTTCAATTTCGCTTGGTAATTTGTTTTCGTTCGTTTCGTTCGCTTTCGTTTTCTCGTCTTTCCTGACCTATAAGCTAGCTCATTAGTTGCATTTTCACTTGCTCAAGCCGGCCTTATCATTTCAAGTCACCGCGCCATCCAATCCAACTGCAGGAAGACTAAAAATACCAGGTTAAGGGCGCTGCATACGTAACGTGATCAGGACGTGGACGGGACGGGGACGAGACGTGGTTGCATACATTTTTGGTTTTCCCGTCCCGTACGTGCAATCGTTACGTATGCACATTCCGATACATTTTCTATGAAACGATATTGTCGTCTCGTCCCATTCCCGTCCCGTCCGTGTAAAATCACGTTACGTATGCAGCGCCCTTTACTTAATATGCGATCATACGCTCGCGGATCGATTCCGCTCCGAACGAGCATTTACGAAAAACTTAGTTCAGAACCATGATTAACCGGTATTTTTCGAACCATTCCCAAGCCCTGAAGACAATATTTCTACATTTTATACATAGTTTTTCATAACAACTACAATATTATTAGAAAACTGAGAAATTGGAGTTGATTTTAGTGGGTGAGAAACGTTATTAACCCGGAGCTTAATTTATATGATTATTTGACAGCTATAATAAGCGTCGCTTTACAGTCCTCTTCAGTAGGTATATTATCATTAGCAGGGATCGTTAAATGCGAGCAAAATTCATTGAAGTGCTAAGGTTGTCACTAATAATATAATCGAATAAATTAAATATGTATGGAGGAATGTTTATACTTGTTATCATTATGGTAATAAATTGCCCCTATCAGTGTTCATGGTTTACTATAATGTTAAACTAAAACTTATTAGAATTTATAAGGACATAGATAATAGTCTATAGATTTACGAGTAATATCTTGTCATGATTGTCAATCCGATTGTATTATAATTGCATTTTCTCGCCATCGTACTTGCGAAAATTATTACTTACTATCCCAAGTCTAAAATTGGGAATTATTTGATTTGAAATTGTAAATATAATAAAATAATATACGAGCCAGTAAACTGAGTTTCGGATTGTGTTCAATTTCATCGGTAAAAAAAATATTTATTTGTATTATTTTAGTACCTAATATTTTAGTTCATAAATTTAGAACCATCGCCAACCCTAACTGGTTGTCATAAGTCATTTCAATGGATTTTGCTCGCATTTTGCGATCCCTGCATTAGATTTTATATCTTACATTAATGTCTCTAAGCGACAAAAATACGCATAAACATTACTTAAGTATATAAACGTTTTTGTTTTATGTATTCTTACTTCATAATTACTAAAAAAAGTTTTATTTATAATTTGAATAAGACTTAACAAAAATGTACCTAAAAAATTTCTCCTGCTTTCAGAATGATCAATAGTCTTTTTGAATACCAATTCCAATAAGTAAATATACGTCCTTCATAGCGCACATAGAACAACGTGCCATATATAGCCCATAGAACCGAGCCTATTGTTAGCACGGTTAAACCCATAGCATTACGGAGAGAGCCGAAGCCGGCAACTGATAGTTAGGCTCGTTTTCACTGTTCACGGCTGAGCAGCTGTTGCGACATATGTGTTATTAGTTGTACTGTACAGACAGCAAATGCTGTAACTTTACTAGTAGTTCTCTTCGACATTATGGCTGATTTTTATTGGTGCAGCAAAATTATGCCAGTAGAGGAACATTGAAGAGTTTGTTTAGAAATTTGGTCGAACATTAGAAAAAAAAATGAAGTTTGTTTGAATCGGGACTGGAAAGAACAAAAGATTGATTCAATTGTTTTATTATTATTATTTTCTACTCGCGTACTATAAACCGCTAATATTGATATCGTTAATGGTATCAGAATACCACCTATAGCGTAACCGATGCGTGAAAACAATTCTATAATAAGCGTTGCCATGGTAATAACAGTTCTATAATAATTATTATAGCAGTGTTATTACCATGGTTACGGTCATTCCGGATATCAGTCTTGGCGTTTAGTGAACACTTGACATCTTTATTTGTGTAATAAACCATTTAAAATATTTTATTACCAACTGAAATTACGTGTTTTAAAAACAAAATTAGTTTTTGGACTAAATATGTGTTTAAAATTACATTTTTATTAAATTACTAAAAGTAGATGATTAATATCCATCGATTTGTTACTTGGTTACCATGGTTACGTTCAATATGGATGTCAACAAAATGGCGTTTCGTTTGGCATTCCAACTTGTATGATAAATTGTCAGAACTGTTTGAGTAACTATTAAAATTTGCATCAAATTTATAAATATTTAACAATAACATTCACACACTATTAACGCCAATCGGAATAATGAAAATTACTTTGCCCACAAGTAATTTGTTAGCAGAAAAATCGAGGAACGTATACAAGAAAAATTAGCGATTGTTTATTTTTGTCATTATCATTTTAAGCTTGTAGAAAGAGTTATGTATGCAACGGTACATAATTAGCTCTTAAGGTACTCGTGCCTGTAATTAGAGCGCTCGCAAGCTCGCGCTCTAACCTCGGCGCTCGTACCTTAAGAACCTTCATTATGTACCAGTTACATAAATAACTATTAAAGTGTGGGTATCACCAAGTCCGATTACAATAAATAATTTAACCAAGTACCTAGCTGTAACTGCTTAAAACAGATGAATTCGAAAAAAATATGGCATTGTTCGAACTATATTGGCAACATCATCATTTTCCAATCGCTGTTGCTAAATGTGGTGTTGCCACTTGAAAATAGTTTCAGTTCTGCGTTTTTTTGCCAAGCTTTTATTTGTTGCATCTTCAAGGTCGACACAATAAAAGATGAAACGGTTCAAATCCACTGACACTAAATTAAAAGACAACATTTTTTTTTTAAATGACGCCTGTCAGACCGACAAGATATCTCACATCACCAAGGATCGGAAAAACGCCCATCATTTTGAAAAAATAACCCTGTTCCGTACAGGAGAGAATTCCTTCTAATGTTAATTAAAAATATTATTAGGTATTTTACATTTATTATACCATTATTTATATGTATTCAGCAACAATATTATTAATGAATAAAACCATAAGGGTTATGGGAAAAAAAACTTTCGCCAATCAAAAATAATGTCTGCTTTTTTAATTTTCGCTTGTTATTCCATAACGACGTGAATTTAGGACCTATTTATGACTCGAAAAAGTTTGTTCACAGTTTACGGAGGACATTGGGGCAATCGTAGACATTGGTTTACTGTTTGTATGTGTGTTTGTGTTTTCTAATTAACATTTTGGTGTCATTCATTAATAAAATTGTCGCTATGTACATATAAATTATTGTATAATAAATCTATAAAGTACTTATAATATTTTAAATTAATATCAAGGAAGCCTCTGCTATACGGAACAGGGTTATGTTTTCAAAACGACGGTCGTTTTTCCGATCCTTGCACATCACCCTTGTAATGTAAAGAATGTTTTGAAATACTGTCGTTAAAAATGACGCATCTGACGCTACCCGTGTCAATTGTATGTAGGTAATATTGTATGAACCAATAACTTGATTGGATGCACTGGGCTGTGAAATTAGGTTATGAATTACGGAAACAATGATAGTCATTTACACGTTTTATTGGAAATGTTAGAATAAGGGTCGGAGCTTATAATAGCGAAGAACAGCGCAGAATTGTCTCACTGCCAAAACACTATCGTCTTTGGGCATGTTGAAATAAAATCGAAATTTACTAACGCTACAATTTAGCTGCAAGTGTCTCCTCGTATTTGTGGTCGAGCGTACGTGTGAGCGAGCGAACTCAGATAAGCGAGTTTTAAGCTAGCTAATTGAGAATGCACACTCTAAAACGTTCGTACGCTCTGACGGTACAAATTAAATTTGCCGATTAATAATTCGTCCGTCGAGTTTTAAAACAAGTTTCTTTTATCAATAGGTTCACAAACCGAATGATACACATAAAAGGATTTGAACAGGCTAACAATCAATAATCAGTAATCACAACAAACTTAAGTGATAATGGTAGTAAAAATATCAGAAAGATCAAAATTAATACTGAATTTATACATAAGAAATAACAAAAGTGAGTTGGTTAATTAAAATACATACCAGTAACCGTTGCTATGTTACACACATTATTAGAATAGGCTAATGGAATAAAGAGATGTATGATGGTAACTAAGCGAACTAAACCGCGCGCAATGCCTATATTCTCCCATTTATCAACTAAGACTCGACAGAGAAATGTATTAGCGTACCATCATGCAGCCCTGTCGCAATGACAGGGCACATCACTCAAACTTGAGTAATGTGGCGTTTAATATGTCACTTTATAACGACAGCGTTCCATGGCTGTATGCGAACATATTACTGCTACTGAATTCACTGCAGTCGTCGTGCCACTTCTGTGGTTTGAATGTGCAGAGTACATTAAAACGGGGTGAGTAGGGACACAACCTAAAATCAGTCATAACTTGTTACAAATAAGAACAATTATTAAATTGAAAATAACGTTACGTCTATTGGAAATTCAGTCTTATAATTAGTAACATATGCTTCATTTTAGGTTGTGTCCCTACTCACCCCGTTTTACTGTACATATTATTTTTACCCGACTGCCGAGGGACTAATGTAATGTTTTTGACCTGTATGTATGTATGTATGTATCTTTGTTCCCTTGTAAAAGCTGATTGAAACGGCTGATTTCGACAAGCGAGGTGTCGTTAGATTTGTCTTACCGTCGCGGGTGCCACTAGGTACCACTAATTTGAGCCAACAATAATAAATGAAATGTATCAAAATATTATATAAAGTTATTTTTTTATTGTTTCATAACAATCGTAACAGAAATTTCAAACAGACAGACAAAAAAATCACTAAAAGGGGTAATTTTCAATTAAATTTTGGCATTTATTTTGAAATCACAGATAGACACTTTAATTTACTGTAAAAAAAAACAGTTTTGGGACAAACTTTTGTTGCCAACTTTCCTTTTTTTTTTCAAAATGATTATCTGCTTAACAAGATCAAACGTATAGTGAAGACCCTGTCGCCACCTTCCGACTCCATCATCAGATTTGCTCTTAGATTATGTGGTCCGAATTTCAGCCTATTCCATTAACGGGAACTGATTCAAAATCGACTTGCAAGATTTGAAGCGAACAACATACATACGCACAGAGGAATATAAATAAAACCTTGCAATAAGAATTTCTTAGACAGTACACAAACTAGCAAAAGTCTAGACATGACACGGGACACCGCAAAATATTTCCCAATACGGTCTAACTTGAAATAAGTTCCAATAATTACCATAGCTACCCGACAGATGTCCAACTTAAGTAATTTCTGACCCCAAGTTGGAATAACTTGGATAAGTTTCTTGTTTATATTCATGATATAAACTTCGGTCGGACCGAAGATTGGAAGAGTTTATTGGTTTGTTATGAAACGAGCAAAATGTGTTATTTGGAGAAGAAACTAGATTTAATAAAACAAAACAGGTTTTCCATGGTTATGTCTATTTATAGGTCTGTGTTTTAACTATAATAAATTCAAAGGAGTATGTTAAAAAATGGAGATGAAATGCGAATGTTGAGATGTGTGTTGTAAGAAGAATGGATAGGACAAGGAATGAGTACGCTGCCCTCCTAAATAAAAAGGACGCATGTTTAAGTTGTTAGTCAAAGTAAATTAAACCTTAATTATAATGAAATAAGGTAACTAATACATGTATGGTTCTATGAGACATACGCCCTTTTTCCTAAGGAGGGCAGTATGTTTGTGTATGTATGTAACGTACATACACAAACATACACTCACGCTTTCATTCCCAGATTGGGATAAGCAGAGCTACAGAATTACCAAAAACTTCAAAAACCTGTTGATAATTCTGTAACCACATTTTGCACAATCAGGCTAAGATGTTTACCAATGTATTAAAAAAATGGAATGAATAGATATGTAAGACGAAGAAAGAATCACCAGTGATAGAAAAAATGGAAGGTTGTCATAGTATGGGCATGTCAGGAGGGATGAAATTCATGTTACGAGAAGAGTTTTAAGTATGAATGTGGATAATTAACAAGCAAGAGGAAGACCTTTAGAGACGGATGGATTGTGTGAAGAGTGATATGAGAAAGAAGGAAGTGAATGCCGGGATGACGGCTAACAGGGATGTGTGGAAGGAAAACAACATGCTGCGCCGACCGCAGATGATTGGGATAAGGGCAAGAGGATGATGATGAAAAAAAGAATGTTAATCACAGTCAGTTTATATTAGAAAATTTACAATTTCAAAAATATTTCTGTAATCGAAATACATCGATTAGTAAATAAATAAAATCATATTATTTACAATTACGAGTATAGTCCACTGCTGGAAATAAGCCTTTCCTTAAGGATCACTTAGATAAAAAATGACAGTCTTATACAAATTGAGCTGGTCCCAAACTAAACAATAAAAAGAATACTTCCAGTTTTGAAGTTAGTGTCATCAAACGTAGTGTTTTTTTTTAAATATGTAATTAAATAATGATGATCTAAGTCTAATTTAGCAGGTATTGAAACTATTACTGGTACATACAGCCTTTCGAGACAAAAAGGAAGCATGAGCAATTTGATAGTCGAAGCAAATTTAACCCTCTGTCTTAAGAAATAAGGTCACTTAAACATACGCGGTTCTATATGAGACATGCGTCCTTTTTTCTGAGCAGGGCAGCCTAGTATAAGTTTGCTGCGCACGCGTCGGTCGCGCGTTGATGTCTAATTGTAGTAAAGAAAATATCTTTTAAAAGTTCATGCTTTTAGAGCATCTTAAGAGAATACAATTTTCCTTTAAGCAAATTAGAGAGTTATGATTGTATAAGTAAATCAAATTTTCAAACATTATATTTTTAAATACACTTAAAAGAAGCATCAAAAAAATCAAAAAAAAAAATAGTGTATTTTTTTGTAAAAAAAATGTGTTGCTTAGCTTTTTTTATCCCAACCAATTTAAATCTATTTTATCTCTGAAGGTAAATCTGTCTAATAAATATGACCCAGTAAAAAAAAATATTTAAGAATTAGTTCATACATTTTAATATTTTGAATAATATCGCAAACACAGCATTAGCGTCGCCGGCGGGTTGCGAACGGGCGATTTCTACGCGATTGTTCGCCACTTTCTCCCAGAGAAACTGTGTTTTTATCCATTGTGCGCTTGCGCGGGTTTCCAATCTAGAACGGCTATACCATTGATATAATAACTAATACATAACGAGCTCAAAATCCTTATGCTGAGAACAGCGTAGGTTCACTATTGCTCCCTGAGAAATTAAACATTAATAAAAAATCGTAAAAAAATGGTACTCATTAACATACCTACATAGGCACTTTTTTAAAGAGCCGTTTCAAAATCTCTTCACGCTTAAATAATGACCTTTTAAATAAATCACAATAAAATTTGTATTTAAAAAAACCGTTAATTGTCAGCCATCATTTATTTAAAAATTAATATTAAATATGAACAAATTAAAACTTTTACACATAAACTTAAAACTGACTCATAACTTTCATTCAAATTTCTATTTACCCACGCACAAAATTTACAAATGCATACATTTAAATTAAGTAATTAAAAAAACGTACCATTTTCCGTTTTTTAAATACACAAAAATCCTGTTCACGACACCACACACACACTCACAACACAATATAAACTAGTGTTAATAATTTATTTGTATTTTTTGCCCGCCCTTTCGTCCGCCTTGCTCGAGAGACAGTCGTGGACTAAATCCAGCCGAAAGTACGTTACCAGTCTGCGTGCGCGCAGACCTAACTGTCTTGATACTTTGACATGAATTTTGATTGGTTTAAAAATGAAAGTGTACATCCGTGCATTTCAAGGTCGACGACTCTTTAATTTTGCTTTCTTCCGTTTAGACGTTAGATTGTATGAAAACAATGGACAATGAAATAAAGTAATAATTATGTGTGAGTCGCTTTTTAAATGTCAAGATAGTTAGTTTTATTTGTGGTTAATAATAAGTTGAGACTGAGAGGAGGTGCCTAAATAATTTAAAATAAAATGATTTTCACCAAATAATGCCATAATTTTATGCAATTTAAAACCACAGTAAAATAAGAACTCAGTATTTTAAAATACTTTCATTCGTTATTTGACACAGTTTTAATGTTATTTTTTAATGTTTATTTTAATAAGTTAATTAAATTAAAAAAACAACTTCTTTATATTAAATTTATAAGTAAACGTCAATCCAATACTTATATTTTTGTTAGGAAATTTAACAAAAAACTGTACATAAATAATGATAATTTTAAACGATAAAATATCAAGATCAGTCCTTAGTCACTTAAACTGAGTGCGTATGTTCCTTTCTCCTTTAAATGTCAACTTGAGAGCGAGACAGAAAATGTTACAATCAATGTAATGTTAACTTAATTTGTTAAAGCAAATCTTATCACTGAATTCAATAAGAGTTCAACTTTCCCTGATTTCATTTTATTTACACGTATACGATAGGTACGTATTTTGTCAAATATGTGGAAATAATTTATTTTTAATATTTTAAATTTTTTATTAATCTTATAAATAAACTCTATTACAAAACTAAAACCCCTTATGGAACCTAAGAGATAAACTTTACATACACACAAAAAAGACACAAAATATACCAGACGAATTTATAATCTCCTACTTTTTTGAAGTCGGTTGAAAATACACGACCTAAAATGAAAAATATTCATGAAGATTCAGGATTTGGTGACCAAAGGACCACCTCGAAAGTATACGCCATCGAACGAAGAAAGAAATTTCATAATTGGTCCGATCCACAAGCTACGAACACAAAAATAAAACAGACTACTTCAGAAACATACTACCACACTTCCTCATTATTAATTAAACTTACCCATCAGACTTCAGAACTTTAATAAACTCCAAGTCAAATCCAATGATCAAGAATTTTGCACCTTAATCTTGGGACAGTTAAGTTCACGATTCGATACTGCCAGCTTGGATATAAGTCGTTTTATGTAGATCACCAATATGATTTCATTTGCTACTGGTAATTACTGATTGAATGTTACGAAAGGTAATTAAGATTTAGGATTGAATTTAGAGTTATTTAAGTTTTTTTAAGTCATCGAGAAGGCAAACGAGCGTGCAGGCCACCTAATGGTAAAGGTTACGTATCAGAACGCCTAAAATTAGTTTGCCTAATTTCAAAATACCTAAGGTCGAAATACCTAATTTTTAAAACGCCTAACATTATTTCGCCTAAATATTGAATGACCTAAGTTTTCAATGCCTAAATTTAAATTCCCTAATAGACTAAATACCTAATGGATGAAATACCTAATGGATGAAATACCCAATGGAAGAAATACCTAATGGATGAAATACCTAATGTATAAAATACCTAATGGATGAATAGATTCACAAGCGTTAAACCTCACCAAATAAATAGGATCAGTTCCTAGAAAATGCAAACCAACTTGCTTAATTAGGTCACCCTCGCCTTTATAGGTTAGGTTAGGTTAGAGTTGTGTCAAGGCGCGAAGCGCCATAACTATGGGAAATAGGAGCTCCGCGCAGCGGAGCTCCGTCGACTTGTTCGTATACTTCTTTATTAAGCGACTACAAAAAAGGAGGAAATGAACGCTAAAAAAATATAAAATAGTAACTTAAAAAGAAGTGTACGAACAAGTCGACGGAGCTCCGCTGCGCGGAGCTCCTATTCCGCGTAGTTTTGGCGCTTCGCGCCTTGACGCAACTCTAACCTAACCTAACCTAAAGTATCGGTTAGGTATTTCGTCCATTAGGTATTATACACTTAGGCGAAATGACCGTTATGTATTTTAACATTAGGTATTTCATCCTTAGGTATTTGGTCATTAGGGAAATCAATTTTAGGTAAATCATCGATTAGGTATTTCGTCCATTAGGTATTATTCACTAAGGCGATATGTTCATTAGGAGTTTTAAAAATTAGGTATTTGGACCTTAGGTATTTTGAAATTAGGCAAATTAATTTTAGGCGTTCTGATACGTAACCAATGGTAAATGGGATCTCTGACCTTAGACATTTGCAATCTCAAGACTATAATCTTAAGACTGCTGCTGTTGATTTATTTATTTAATAATTAGCTTCCGCCCGCGACTTCATCCGCGTAGCCTATCGGTAATTCGTTATTCCCTCGGAAACTATTAAATTTTTCTGTATGAAAAGTGTATAATTATTATGTGTATGTGTTAATCCAGGGTATTAACTATCTCAATTTAATATTTCGTTTAAAATATTTACGGCCATGTGGCGTTCGTTTTTTCCACCCTGTATACCATGCCTATAGTACCTTAGTACCAATGGGCATTGGGTAAGTTTTTATGAAAAAAAAATGTCTTTTTTTTTCAGCGGCCACGGATTATTTTTACATAATTATTTAGAGGACCTCTAAGTACACAGTATGGCGTTAAATAATATCGGAGCGGAGATATAAAAGATTTAAGTAAGTATTCAGTTTTTCTTACAAAAGTACGCCCAAATATGAATATTTAAATACCTCGGCTCCGATGAACTTAAGAGTATTACATTACATAACAAAATATGTTTATTTTTAATAATTCTATTATAATATACCACTTTTACGAATGACCGCTCACCTTGAAAATGTATGACTTTTACAAATGACAACACTTTTACCCAAACTCCTTTACTTGTTAATTTAATTCTGCAACCTAATTACATTATCTTTGACATGAATCCGACCCGAACCTCAAAACGATTGAACTTTTACCCCCTTACTAATAAACGTTGAGTAACGGTGGTAGCTATACAATGTTTTGTCCTTATCTGTCAAATTCAAATGTCACAATGACAGATAAGAACAAAACATTGTATAGCTATACCACCGTTACTCAACGTTTATAAGTAAGGGGGTTAAAGTAAAGTAAGAGTAATGTTTCAATACGTAATCACGTCAGTTTTTTTAACATCTACCTACTTCATTAAATAAATTCAACGCAAAGTGCTCACTATGGAGTTTTTTTAAGGTTCCATATAATATTTTGAAAAACATTAATAGCGATCGGCAATCTTCGTTTTTCTATGACACACGAGTGGCAAATTTACTATCATTTGCGAGTGCAATAGCGATAGCCAGCCAAAAGCTATTAAGAAGCTAGGAATACTGTAATCTAGTTGGTAATGATTCTGCCTAGGAAGCTAGCGGTTCGATTCCCGTCATAGACATTTTTTTCTGGGATGAATGCGAGTATTTGTTCTCTAAGTCTTACCTACATGTTTTCTATGTATTTCTAGTATGCTTAGTACCCCACGCCTAGAGCTTAGTTTGGGACTAGATCAATTTGTGTGAGATTTCCCCAGATATAACTTTGCTGTCCCTCTTTTCCTATAGCATGGAGAAAGCGTACGAGAGCAAGCGCAATATGATGGTAAAGTACTCGAAGCCCCATAGCCATTTGCAAATAGAACTGATACGTTGTCAAATTTAAGGATTTAGACGAAATGCCTCAATGCTAGTTAACCAATTAGCTTACTCTGACAACAACATAACGAACACTGCTGCTTGGCGACAGATTAATGGGTAAGGTGGTAGTAATCCGTCCTCTGACGAAACTTTTCTTGGAAACAATAATGTTACCGAGCTGAAATTTAGACAATTATTAAATAATTCATGGCTAGAAGAGGAAGACCTTGGCTTACTTAATTTAGCCAAATAAGACAGAAATAAAAAAGTAAGAAAATGATGAAAGGAAAAAGCGCCGGTTTAGCAAATGCTGTGCCTTCGTATCAGAAGGTGAAAAAGCTGTCGGAGAATAGAGAGGGAAAATTACTCAACTGACATGCATAATTCTTAAGTTAAATTATGTGCGGCTGGCCTAAAATCGAAATATTTTCATAAATAAATTTATTAAATAGTCTTAGCAACAAAAATAAGGAAGATCTTCTCACTGTGTGTAGTATGATGAGCGGTGGCGTTTTTGTACTTCCATTTAAGTACGGAACCTTGGCTGTGCAAGTCTGCTCGTCACTTGACTGGTTTTTTTTAAAACGTCATAAAGCTTTTAATGTAACTTAACCTTTTCATTTAACCGGTTAAGTGCAGAATTATCGCATACCGATGACGAGTGAAAGTCCACTTCCGATGTCCAAAAACGGATGAGAAATGTGCCAACATGACTCAAGTCTTCGACATAACTCAGGACATGACTTGAGTTATATTATAGACTAATTATTCTAATTAACTCTCGGATGTCTCGGTGCTGTCATGATGATGGATTGTGCCATGATTAACGTTAGGATAAATGATTACACGTATCTTTATATTTGCAAACTGCTAAAACGGGTTTTTAGCCACGTTGCGAATTAATTATGTTTCTTTTAAATTAATTAACTGGTAATGTGCAAAAAGTATTTCATTAACCAACTTAATAAACAATGATTAAGAACTAGATATTAATATAAATTGACTTTTTTTAAAGATTACGCTCCTAAAAAATATATTTAAATAAGTCGGGTGGGGGGCGGGTCTATTTCAGCAGAGAAATGCGTCTTCCATAGATTTAAAAAAAAAAACAATTTTTGCTCCCTCTTATAGAAATTTAGGCACTCAAACAACTATAAAAGGGCTCACAAATTGTTCTAAAAAGGTCCCTTTAAAAAATAACGTCATCATTCGTCATTATCGCCATGACCAAAAAAAAAACAACACTTCTGTATACAATTGAACTTCATGATTAGCGATTCTGTAGTAGTACATCAAATTATTGTTCCACTTTGTGCCCTCAGTTGTTTTCTTCCGTTACGTGGTTGTTTCTCCGATCCTTCCCTCCCCAATGGCCATCGGTTCTACAAGGTAGGTATGTGCCCGGTTACTGCTATTTAAGAGGATTTTCCAAAGAGCTAAATAGGTACAGTCACGAACTTAGATTTGGGACCCACCTTAGATCCAAAGTCATTCTGACATTCTACAACAATAAGGTTGAGTCTCCTATAAGTTACAAATGATTTGAAATTGAAATATTGAAATTGACGACTTCAAGGCTATTTTTCTTGAAATGGGTCACAAATTAACGATCGTGATAGTACATGCTTGTGGAGATGTAATGCCACACGAGTCACGTTGATTCAGTAACGTGTTATCTTTCGTCAACTTTGCCTAAGTGATTTAACACCCACATTAACAAAATTTCGCGCTGTCTATTTAAACTATGATTTCTATACGGAACTTGACGAAAATATTAAATTAAAAAAAAACCCTTACCTTTACATAGTTTTAACTTTTCAATCTATATCTATCTTTCGTAGCAGGTGGAAAGAAGTGGTCTCTGCCTACCCCTCAGGGAAACAGGCGTGATTTAATGTATGTATGTAACTTTTCAAAGTGTTAATTAGTTTCGCAATTATTAAGGTTTTAATGATTTTGGCAGAGAAAGCTACCTTGAGGACTGAGGTACACCTTGCCTTTGGTTAAAAATAACTATGATCCCTAATTGCAATACTTGATATCTAATCCTCAATAACGTAGCAATATATTCAATTACACCATAATTCCAAAATATTAACGCATTCAAAATAAATTCATGCTCTACTTAGGCTATAGGTCTTAAATTTGTGGTCTAGGTTTTCTGAAACCATAGGTCTGGTCTAGTCAGCTCATTTCAAACAATTTTGCAAACGGATAATTTTCCATTGCTATACTTTTTTTATTTTCCTATTTAGCAAAACAAAAGCATGACCAAAACAATCATACTAAAACATAAAACGATAGGGAAAGTCCTCATTTATCTCTCCTAGCTTAATTAAAAACCGGAATAAGTAAACGAAGCCCAAGTAACATTTAATATTGTAGTTACGAAACGAAGTTAGTTTGTATTTAATAAACGAAGCATTGTAGCTACTAAACGAAGCCCAAGTAACATTTAATATTGTAGTTCTGGACGACTTTGAGGCGCTCGGACCGAATAAATCTCTCAAGGTAAACTTGTTAAATGTCGCGGACGGTTTAACATTGGACAGATGCAGGTGGACATCCGAAAACCTGATTTAGATTTTAATCAACGCCTTTCTGGTGTGATAGATTGGTTAGAAGCTTCTAGAGTTTTAGAACTTTAAATTGTATTTGGAAGCTTACTTGTGTTAAAAATTTATATTCATATTATTGTTGGATTAATACATTAGGTAGAATAACTTAAGGCAACTTAGGTAACGGCACTAGGGCTTGACAAAGGACCTATGTTCGATACTTGATTGTTATTCAAAGAAGATAAGAGTTATTCATTTGTTTTACAACAGTCAATTTATAACCTTTTATTTTATTAATTTGAATTAAAAGTTTTTGTCGATTATTGCTGCCTGTCAGCTAAAAGTGCCGTTGTCTTAGGCCAATAACATGCCTTCTTTTAAAAACAAAGGGTGCTCAGAATTATTACACTGTTTAATAACTTTAGATTGATTTGATGTGAACAGGCCAGTAATGGAAGAGTCAAGAAAACGTACTGCATAACAATTAATTCTAAATTACAGATTTAGTACACAACCACCTGTACAGTCAAGGACTTTAATTATGCCACTATGGAACCCTGACATAATGACAGCGTCAAACCGGGTCCATATTGGCTCACCTAATAATTTTTACTCATAACGACTCATAAGTCCTAATTATCGCAACTCCTAACGTATTTATTTCAGCAACTGTTACATTTTCAGGATTTTTATAAATCAAACCTAACCTAACCTAGTCTTATCTACACATTGAATATTTCAGAACTTCTGAAAAGTTTACGGTTCCAGCGGTATAAAAAATTCATTTTCGGAGTTCCGATAATAGGAGTTGCAATTTTAGTTGAACTTTGGCGCTCCCCGTCAAACCACATGACAGAACTTACGCTTAAATGAATGATTTACCTTTTGCGACAGGGTTCCATTGTGGCATAACAATTAAAGTCCTTGGCTGTACATAAATAACAAACCTCCTGGTATGTATATCATCCCTATCTTCATTTTTTTATATACCGAACAAATCCTAGATAGCTTGAGAACTTTCAAATATCATGATTGGCTAAAGTAAAAAAAAAACTGTTAGGTACTTATTCTTCTGGTGTCTTATTAAATAGTTCCAAATTTCAATTTTTTAAAGATGATAAGACTTTGTGCATACCTCTAAATACTACGCCTATTCCAGAATTCAGACGGACAGACAGCCCAAAAGACGGAAAGACAGACGGGCAGGGTGTATTCTATGACGACAAATTCCTGACGACAGCAATGGCAGCCACGTTAAAAAATAGTAGTTTACGTGACGGTTGCGTAATGACAGGCATTACAACACTCGTGTGATTTATGAAACTCGCCTTGATTACGCAGAGTCTCGTACAATACTTTATCTACACACATACTATCAGTACTCTAAGATGGGTTCAGAAGCCGAAAGGCAAATGACCAGCATTACCTTACCCGTGGTAGTAGTTGACAGCGATGACAGCTGTAACGTAATTTTGAAATTACGTTATCGAATATTGTAAGGTAATGAGATCCAAATTTGGAACATCTTCCAAAATTAACAGCTGTCATCGCTGTCACCTACTACCACAGGTAATGCTGGTCATTGCCTACGGGTTTTGAACGTATAATAGAGGACTTATTATATGAGTGTAGATCCCTTACCAAATCAAAATAAATATTGTTAACGTCCTACAATCTCGGCACAGTTTTTCAGTATTTGGTACGGAACCTGAGAAAGATTTAAAGTCAGTCGATATTATTTGTATGATCTTATGCATTTATTCAAGATTGTCTGTCTCGCGCAATGTGAATGGAGTTCAAAAGGAGTTCACGAGCCAAAAGAAAAAGTCAACGACACGGTAGCGATATAAGTCACTACAAAAATGAAAGTGCGTGTCAGGTTGCCCAGTCTGATTCATTTAGGATCAAGGCGAGTCACGGGGAAAGGAAAATGGTGAAGTCGTAGCATGACTAATATCCATTTTTTTTAAATTAAAACCGTTAGTGTTTGGTGCTCTTCAGTAAAACTCGAAACAAGGAAATCAGAATCTATAAAATACAGTATAATAAAATACTACTCATTGAAATTTCCAAGTGCTTAAAAGGTGACTTTGAGATCTCTCAACAGCGATGCTCTAAAATCTGGGTACCTATTATTTTATCGAAATACCTATCAACGAACAATCATTACGCTGAATTTTCATTCCCTCGAAAGGCATTTCTCACCGCATATAGTACATTGTTGCAGAGGATAGAAAGTACGCGATTTTTGGACAAGTCATATATAGGGCCGAAACGTAGTTGAGGCCCTCTAGTGTGCGAGTCCATAAATTGCACTTTTTACTGAGGCAGACATAGTGCTTTTCACAACTACTGAGAGGTAATAAAATAAAAATTCAAAACTCTAATTTTCAATCATGTTAATATGACATCACCACCAATTTTACCATAGATAACTTTTTTTAAATCTGGACCCCTATTCTCGTGGCACTCGAGATTAATAAACTAACATGCGAGATGTGTCAACTCCATATAAAATTGTATTTGTTTCGCCATAGCTCCCATGTAATTTCATCTCTAGTGGTTCGAGATTAGGGGCCCAGTTTGAATTACATTTTTTAAAAAAAGCAGTGACATAGTTTTTAGTCTGTGTATCTTTTAGCGAAAATACACATAATATTTTACGACACAAAATGGTGTGTTCTGATTGGTCGATTTCAATTTTTCATTTTAATGAGCTATGACACAAAAATTGATTGATGGATTGTCATTGGTTCTTAAAGTTGGACAACAATGTTCTCGTCCAATCAGCAAACACGCCGACCAAAACATTCTTGGTCTGTCGTTATAAGTGACGTTCTGTGACCCCAAACAAGACCATTTATGGCCATATTTCCGAGCAGTGTTGTGAAATGTATTTTTATTTTGATAGGGTCAAGTCTAACATAACTTAACCCACGTAATGAATGTGTAAGATCCAGATCGGAACTGATCAGATTCAGATCAGAATTGAGCCGATTTATATCGATATAGATCAGATTCAGATCGGAATTGATCAGATTCAGATGAGAATTGATCAGATTCAGATCGGAACTGATCAGATTCAGATCGGAATTGATCAGATTCAGATTGGAATTGATCAGATTCAGATTGTAATTGATCAGATTCAGATCAGAATTGATCCGATTTATATCGAGATAGACCAGATTCAGATTAGAATTGATCAGAATTGATCAGATTCATATTGGGATTGATCAGATTCATTTAGGAATTGATCAGATTCAGATCAGAATTGATCAGATTCAGATCAGAATTGATCCGATTCAGATTGGGATTGATCAGATTTATTTGGAAATTGGTCAGATTCAGATCGAAATTGTTGCAATCATCATCTATTTGTTCATTTATGTACAGAAACTAAAGCTTTAATGATGATATAAGCGAGTATATGAGTTGCTAGCTTTATTTAGTTATTTCCTAAAAGTGTAACATACATTGGTGAAAACTTTGTTTGCTTATGAATAACTCACCTTTGTTCTAATATTAATGTATAATGTAAGCTGTTTGTTTTCCTTAATAAATAAAAATAAAATAAATAAATAATTGAAAATAAATTATTTCAAGAAGTTTCTAATAAGTACAAAAAATGCTTCTTGATATTCAGCTGTTAACAGTATAAGTTCTCGAAAAATATCGTTAGATATTATATTTCAACGTTGTTATTAATTACGTATGTACCTTATCTATAATATTAAACAGAGTAAGGTCTGTATTAATAAACGAATATTTACGAAAATGCCTATCTTAAGACAAGTCCTAGAAAATTGGTATTTCTCTCCCCAAGTACATTACATCTTCACAGCCTTTTCTTACTCGTGACCGTAACCACACATTCTACGAGATCACGTTCATAAATTCTGTGTCGTATTATGACACATTCGTTATAATAATATTGTCCTTTAAATAAGATTGTTGATACCCTAGAGGGTTGTCCTAGGTCAATTTATTCAGAACATAGATTTAGTGTGGTCGCGACTTATTTATAGCCTTGGATAACTTGGTAGCTGGAGACAGTTGTTACGTAATGCTAGGTTTGAAATAAATGTGTCCAGAATTTTACGCAACTGTTACATAATGACAGCTCTTGTGATACGAGTGTCCTAATAACGGACAAGTCCTAGTAGAACAAGGTATAATTTAGTACAGTAACAGTTTTCTCAGGTTTAAAATAGGGGTGCGCTTCAATCAGTATAAAATATTTTGTATAATTTAATTTAACTAACTACGAAAAGCATTATGAATGTTTAGCATAAAAACCATTTGTATAATTTTATCTGGCATACGATCAAATAACATAACACCCATTTAGCATAACTATCATTTTCTTGTTATTATGCATTTTAAGTCAATTTCTTCTAACTAGGTTGGGTTAGGTTAGAACTGTCACCACATTAATAGTAATAAAAGCAGTTAAAAATATTTATTTTTTAATTTATAAACATTACAGTTTTTGAAATTATGCGTTTCGTTTTATGCATCATGACTACTATATCAATGGTTTATTATACAGATTGAATTTATGCAATTCGTGTTATGTAAAATGATTATTACACCATGTTGGTTTTATGCTAAACATTACACACCCTTAAAATAGAAATCACAAAAAAACTTTTATCGTATGATTCTTTGACGTTTCTGGTAGAACTACACCGTTTTTGACCACTCAAAATTTTAACTATGATTATGAAATCAAGCAAATATTTTTATATTTTATCTTTATATTAATCTTCAGTCTTAACTATTTATGAATATTATTTTTAATTTTAGAATATTTTTGATACTCCTTTTCACCTAAAGTGCCCAAAAAGGGTATAGTGGCCATAAAGGGTACTTCTACCCTACTGTTTACCTCTAAAATAGCAAGAAACTACTCAAATCGTTGATCTTTTATTTGAAACGTTCTCCGTAACTTATAAAAAAAATCATATATTTAATATAGAAAGGTAATATTATTTTTACTCTCAAATAATTTTAAAAATGATCTCAGTATCTCAACATTCAAAATTGTTAGGAAATTTCTGCAACATGCGCATTGCCACTCCATAGCCATCCCATTCTAGGGTTCAATAAAAAAAAAAACCGTTTTAACGTCAGTTACGACCAGACATAGGAATCCATGGGGCAAAATTGTATGACACGTAGGGAGTTCCTATATCGATAAACTCAATTATCGATGCTTTTTTCATATACTAGTGATCACCACCAGCATTGTATGTATTTTTTGTAAGTACCTATTGTTCTGAAGACGAGTATGAGGTTCACACAGCATATTTAAAAAAAATATGTTGTGCAGCTATTACCTCGACAGAAACTGAAAAGTCATTTAGCCACCTGAAATGGACTCTGATCGTTTATTTTAACAATATTAGATGGGATGGTAATGAAGAAAAAAATTATGATGATAAAAGTTTCAAAAATCGTTATGAAAAAAAGAAGAATAGAATTACGTTATTATTTTGTTTAATTTTTACACTTTTCTTAAAACAATATTTTTACAAACAAAACTTGCGAGTGATCACTAGTATATAGAACAAGCATCGATAATTGAGTTTATCGATGTAGGAACTCCCTCCCTGTAATAAAACTTTGCCCCGTGGATTCCTATGTCCGGTTACGACACAATTCAACATCTATACAGAGATAGAGTTACCATGACTTTACAAAAATTACAACTTGCTTAATTATTCTCACTGTTGCAGCTCTATTGAACCAGCGTTGTGTATTCGGCCGTTTGCCCGAATACTACTTTCACTGAGTTTTGCAACTGGCCTTAATATGGACATGTTTGCGACTTGGCTTGCAACTGCATTGTATGGAGTGCTAACGATGCAGTTAAACTTATAATAAAACTAAGAAAATGTCGTTTGGTTTCAAAGGGCATTGGGTAAATTTGTTTGAAGAATATTGTCATTTTTTTTTTACCGGCCACTTTTGATTTTTACATAGTTATTTAGAGGACCTCTAAATACACATAGATATATATAATTTATGGCGGTAAATAACATCGGAGCGGAGATTTTAAAGATTTAAGTATTCAGTTTTTAGTACAAAAGTACGCCCAAGTATGAATATTTAAATATCTCGGCTCCGATGCACTTTAGAGTACATTACATAACAAAGTATGTTTATTTTTAATAATTCTATAATAATTTACCACTTTTACGAATGGCCGCTCACCTTGAAAATGTATGAATTTTACAAATGACAACACTTTTACCCACACCCCTTTTTACTTTAAAACATAGTCGCTTCCCGCTGTCTGTTCCTTTTTATATACGCTAAGATCTGTCAAACTACGGAGCTGATTTTAACCTCGTAAGGCCCACCATACTACAAAAAGGAAGTTTTTTGTGAGTGGGACTTTGAATCTACTATCAAGGCAATAAAGTTCAATTACGGTTGTTCGAAAATGCAATTTTTAGTTAATGAACATAGGAAAACAAACCTTATTCCCATTACAACACAGTTCAAACTAAATTGCCTTGATTATGTACATCTTATGGTACACTGGGTCTTACAAGGTTAATGCGGTGATCATCAATAGATAGAATGATTCCAGACAAAGATTTTTATTTATTTTTAATTCTGGTTTATGTGCGTGTGTTACACAAAACTCACATAAACCAAAACGAAGCGAGGGCGGGTCGTTAGTTGATGATAAAATAAGAGACAAATCAATTAACTTTTTGCCCCACCTTATGGTTTTACATGGTTTTCAAAGTTGACAGTTTTATCTCAAAAATTTAAGTTGTTAAAAATTATATTTAAATAACAAATACTAAAAAAGACCGATTTATAATGTATTTTGTAAGGAGCCCTTTGTTTCCCATAATTTTATTGGTCATAATGTAATTGTTGACATAATTTTTGATAGTCATAATTTTTTATATCGCTGAAACTGTAAACTTTTCAGAAGTTCTGAAATATCTAACGTGTAGACAAGGCTAGGTTAGGTTAGGTTTGATTTATAAAAGTCCTGAATAAGTAACAGTTTCTTTAAAAAAACACGTTATGACTTGCGATTATTATGACTTAAAGCACATTATGACTAGAAATAATTATGTCAGTCAATATAGACTCATTTTGTAAGCATTGATCAAAACAAAAAAGGAAACTAATAACCAGCTTATTTTGATCACTGATTTAAAACCGTCCCGTGTGGTTGCCGGGTTAGAATAGTGCCACTCCACGTCTTCTTGGGGATGTCGTAAGAGGGGACTGAGGGAATATAGGCTTGTAGTACTGTTAGTCGATGGGCTTGCAACCTGTCACTAATACGCTGGTCATCATCATAGCCTATTTTTTCAAAATGTGGTTATTCAATTATCAACAAGTTTTAAAGTTGTAGGTAATTCTGTAGCTCTCCCTACCCCACTCTGGGATTACAGACGTGAAGATATGTATGTATGTACATATGATTTCAAATATCCTCTACTGGTGGGAGGCCCAATCTTGATGTTCTTCCCTTTTATCATTTTTATTTCATTAATAAAAAATGGGTGTCATTCGCGATCCATAATATCGTTTGTCCTAAAGTTATATCGCAAAGCACGTTTGCCCTAAGTAATGTTTGCCATAACATACATTTGCCATAATGACTCTTTTAGCATAACGTTATTTTGTCCTAAACATCATTAACCATAATTTTACTTTACCTAAGCATCTAAATACCTAATCTTATTTGCCCTAATTATGAAAGTCATAATGCACATTATAATTTTTAAATAAATAAATAGTCAGAGCAGAAAAGGGGGGGTGGGGGGGGTCGAATAAAAGTCATTGATTGCTCAACTAATCTATAGATTAGGTTGTGTTAGAATTGTGTCAAGAAGTTAAGCGCCACTACTAGGCGGAATAGGATCTCCGAGAAGCGGAGCTCCGTCGACTTTTCCTCAGAGTCAGGGTTCATTTCAAATGAGTGGTAAAAATATTCGGAATAACTCAACTCCCCCCCCAACCCAACCTTCCCCCCCCCAACCCAGCCTCCTACCGTTTCGTTAGGTCAATAACATTATGATGAACTCTATTAGGGCTATTGAATATTATATTTTTCGTATATTAGTACATACATTATTAGTATATATCAGTGTTAGGGCAAATAATATTCGACCAAACAATGTTAGGACAATCGCATTAGGGCTAATGTGCGTTAGGACAAACAATCATTATGACTCACGATATTAGGGAATTCAAATATAGGACGAAAAATATTATGGATCCCGATATAGACCCATAAAAATATATAAAAAGAGGCAAATAGGTGGAAAGAAGTGGTCTCTGTCTACCCCTCTGGGAAACAGGCGTGATTTAATGTTAATGTTTTTTATAATAAGAGGCTATTATTTCTAAAGAACATTTAACCTATTCTTTACCTTTTTCATAAGGAACCCCAAAAATGATTTAGATAGAAAAAGATCTCATGCTTAAAATAAACACAGGTATGATTAATGTTCCAACCAAGTTAATTTATAAAAAGTTCGTCAACTGCCCAAATTCAATCTGTAAGTTTTATCCAGCGATTACTTTTTAACTGAAAATGATGGTAATTTTTCAAACTGGCGTAATAAGATGTTTATTGGATACTAATAATGTGTTATACTTTTTATTTAGATTAATTGTGTCGAAATTATCTTTTAATAGTATTTTACTACAGTCATCATCATCATCAGGGACCCTAATAAGGCTGCGTTTATCACGTGACAAAGTGTGGATAAGGCATCCGTCACCTTCTGACAAGTAAATAAGTACGAGAGTGACGGATGCTTTATCCACATTTGACACGCGATATAGACGCAGCCATGCTATGCCCGCAGGGGCCCATTTCTCAAAGCGTATTAGTCTAATTATACTAGTGTTTCGTCTCCTAAATAAAACTACAAAATGAGACAAAACACTAAATATTATTAGACTAATACTTTCTGAGAAACGGTCCCAGTTATCATAATCGGGTCTATATTGACTGACATAATTATTTGTAGTCATAATGTGCTTTAGGTCATAATCATCGCAAGTCTTAACGTGTTTTTTTTAAAGAAACTGTTACCTTTTCAGGATTTTTATAAATTAAACGTAACCTAAGCTAGCCTTGTCTACACGTTAGATATTTCAGAACTTCTGAAAAGTTTACAGTTTCAGCGATATAAAAAATTATGACTATCAAAAATTATGTCAACAATTACATTATGACCAATAAAATTATGGGAAACAAAGGGCTCCCATCGTAATCATCTGTTAAAGGAAGACCACTTCTGGACATAGGCATTCCTTTTCTTAAAGACCCTGTGTTTTTGTGATTTAGTTAAAAATGTTTAGTTTTTCGTTGTTCTAGGTCAACGGAAAATACCCTTTAAATTTTAATTCCCTTGAATATCAATATATATATATATATATATATATATAAACGGCGGTATCTTTTTTTTACCTTAACTTAGATGTTTGATTTTTTTCACAGCTTCAAGTGACTGTAAACCTGAGTATATGGTTTTAATTTCCCAAAGGTTAGCTGGAAGAGATCCCTTAAAGGGATAAATTCGCCTTTGTACATTCCAATTCTGTAAATATTGTATTTGATTTGCTGTTTTTTGTAAAATAAAGTGTTTGGTACATTAATTTCAACTCGATACCTATACGCGTTCCCGAGATAAAGGGTCTTGACAGACAGTCGGACGGACGGACGGATAGACGGACAGACGGACTGACAACAAAGTGATCCTATAAGGGTTCTGTGTTTTCGACAAAAGACAACAGTAAATTTTATTTCAAAAAATTATATGCCCTTTGTCAATTAGTTGATCATTATTATCATGGCCATAAAGCCTGGTTTCTAAGCTTTATACTTGGAAGTCACGTTACCAGCGCGCGCGCAACCGGTAACGCATGGGACTTTCACGGCAAACTAGCCCACTTCCTGTAACACCCGACCTATATCCGCCTGCGAAACTGGTATTTTCTCATGCCTTTCTTAACCAATAGATATCTCAGATGAAACTTCTGTTGCAATATCAACCTTATTACTAACGGAAGAGAATTCAAAATGCTTTGGTTATTGAATTTGAGATACTACTTATTGGTTTAGGGCCTTCTCGAATAGTGGCCTTGTTGAAGGCTTTTGAGATACTTATGCCCTGCTTAGAAAAAAGGGCGCATGTGTCATAGAACCGCGTATATATAAGTGACCTTATTTCTTAAGATAGGGAGTTCAATTTGCTTTGATTATAAAATGGCGCATACGTCCTTTTTATTTAGAAAGGTAGGTATAGAGCTATTGGTTGGCGGTAATAACTTATTTAGATAATATTTTCTTGACTTTTCGTGATATTGATACATAATTGTAGTTTAACTGGACTTAATCACAATAATATACTATAAAACTTACTTTACCATCGAGGACTATCTAACAGATAAAAATGCTTGGCCTAAATGAAACACCTAAATAACTTAGTAGCTTAGTCAGAAAAATATGTAAACATTGTAGGTATAATTATTGTCTAGGGGACACGGTTTCTGTAGGAGAATGTATCAAAACTATGTGGTTGTTTTGCACCGTCATGGGTAAGTATATGTATATGTATATGTATATATATATATATATATATATATATATATATATATATATATATATATATATTATTATTATTATTACTATTTATGAGTTCATCTCAACATACTGAGTTTTGATATATTTTCCTGCTCAACTACGCATGATATATATACTTTAATGTTAAATTCATTGTTTTATATAATGCTAGGTTAAGTCTTATAATTGTATAAGTAATATTTAAAAAACGACTGTCTGTTGAGTTTCTTGCGGCGTTTCTTCTCAGCAGTGGTCTCTTGCGAAGCGCTGGTAGATTTTTGACGTGTAAAAGTGCCCGTGCGGCCTACTTACTGAATAAAAATCTTTTGTCTTTTTTTTATATTTTTATCTTATCAATCTGGGGGCACGGTAGTGCCCCCGCCAAGACGAGCCGAGAGAACGAAGCGCAAGTTGCACTACCTAGTTACCTTTTCTCGAAGCGTTTCGTCATTTTTTTAAACCTCCATAACTTGGGTTTGGATTATACCAGATATACAAAATTCTCGGGATATGATGTCCATAGTAAACTTATTAAACATATAAAATTTCAATTGCATAGCTCTTATACTTTGAATTTGATTGATATCTAAAAAACCCCGATTTCGTCACTGACTTACTGATGGTCATCAAAATTCTTAAGGTACGTCCTAAAGTCCTAGAAAGCTGAAATTTGGTATGTAAGCTAGTATTAGTACACAAACATCAAAAAAAATCTAAAACTTGGAACGCCTATTTTAAAACATATCGCTTGTGAGTATTTCGTATAGTACGTGATGAAAAGTGGGTACGAGAGACCCGTAGATCATTTCAAATCTCAAGACTACAGTCCTAAGACTGAAAATGCGTTGCCAACCTTGAGGACTAAGGTGCAAAGCCTCTTTGCTAGTCAATTTATATTTTATCTGTATGTTATCTTATCGGACTAATCAATACATGGGTTTGGTTTTACAAAGTCGGATAAAAATATGGATTTATAGCTATTGTATCCTCTCTTTTGTATTCCTTAGTCTATGTAGCGAGATACGGACAAAAAACACAAAAAATATTACTAACATTATTGCTAAAAAAAATGCCCGAATCCGAAAAGCCTTTGACATCTGTCATCGTCTATACTCGAAAATCTAATTCAAGACCACAATCCTAACCTCAATGCCTCAACGGGCGCACATTCGCTTTAGTTACTGCATTTTGGTTTAAGTGTAGGTATTTTTATCATTAAAACTTACGTTAATATATAATAATACTTGTTTTACGAGTTCTCATTCATGTTTTTAAGAAATAATGTTAAAAAAACTAAATTATCAAGATGGGAACTGACATAATATTATTCTGGTCTTGAATTACATTTATGAGTATTGTTTTCAACTCGGCCGCCATAAATAAGAGCTAACGTAACGGTGACAATACGATAACATTTCAAAAGCGATATGATTGTACCCAGTAGAAGAGAGTTTCTGGGACTGTGTTACGCAGCGAAAAAGTCAATTTTATAAGGTAAGGTGGGGTAAGTGCGTCTACGGGGCCAGTGCGTCAAACCAACAATATCTGCTAAAAAAATTATGATTTAAAAAATAACTTTGCTTTAAAAAAATTCAATAGCTTGTTTAATAGACAAATTACATACCAATCGAAAATATGAAGCCTATAGAATATGCAAACGTTAGGTTGACTATTTTTGTTCCCGTCAAACTATTGGGTAGGCAAGTATAAACTGGTAAGTCGGTACTAATAATTTGCACCAAACCTAACGTTTGCATATTCTATAGACTTAATACTTTCGATTAGAATTTAATTTGTATAATAAATAAGCATATGCAATTAAAAAAAAAAAGTTCATTTTTAATATCGTTTTTAATGATATAAGTACTGGACTGAAATTTTTCAGCCTACCTATTCGCCACATATTATTTAGCGTATTACATTTGATATAAAATACTTTTCATCATATCGACGGTAAAAAGCGTAAACGCTGTAACCCACAATGTACCAAAAAAATTTTTTTGCATATTCGGAATCAGATTTTTTTTCTGCGTCGAATGGTCCGGGTCTCGTGGCTCTACGACGATTAGAAAATTCTGTACAGCGTTGAAATTGTATGTACTTTTTTGACATATAGCAAAATTAATTGCTGTAAGCCGCCAAAAAACAGGTCTTTATTTTGCATTTGCATTTACACCAATTCATATTTTACAAATTTTTCAAGTCCAGTAGGTTACTGCGTGCGTAAAACCATTTCCACTGACATTTAAAGCGTTTACGCGTATTGAAAAAAAAAGTGACACTACACTTACTACGTTTTCTGTAAAATATATTTAGATGACAGTGACTTACTACGTTTTAATCAGACACCATAATGTGAATACTCACAAGTTACACCAAATATGAAGTAATACGCAAAAATATTACTGACCTTTACCTCATTTCTTAAGCGATTGCTTATTATTGGTCGCTTGAGTTTACCGTATTTTAAATACGCGCTCATGCTGTGTGGGTAACGGCTTACCGCCCCGATCAGTCAGTCTGAGACCGCCGTGGGATCAAGTTGTGTGTGATGTAACGGTCTTTCACCGCGTGACAACAAAAGTTTAAAATGTAATTATATCTATTTTAATAGTAAACCAGTGCAAATAATGTGAATAGTTAATACTATACTAATGAATTCTTATTTCATTTAAATAGTAACTACTTAGTATGTATGATAAATTCTGAGAATGAAGTGTTGCTTTAGATAATTATAAGTAATTAAAACTACTTTACGAGTTTTAACAATACTTTGATAATAGTTATTAGTTTGAAGAAACGCTATTATAGTGTCTTAAACTTTTCAGTTTGTTAAACATTGATGTTTTTAATTTTAATTGACTTTATTTCATGAGTAAGTTAACTTGTGATATTTAATTTATCATAATAATATACTTCTTTTATACGAAGTGTTTGTAGCGATGCATAATTATCGTTAAAATAAATGTATTTCTTTTTTTTCAACTAGACTTGTATTGTAAATGTTTATAAGCATGTATATATATATATATATATATTTATATGTAAATGTTCGGATGTTTATATCTAATGGAGGATTGAAAATATATTTACATACACATATAAACACATTCGTATTAATTAATTCTTTAGGATAACATTTAAAAAAAGGATTAATAAATGTTATCTCATATTTACGTCGTTTTAATATCAATAACCTTTTTTGACATCTATCATTGAATACAATTATGATTTTTTTAAACTGCAAGCACTGCAGCGTAACGTCAATTTAGGCAGTGCTCAACATTTAAAGAATGGTGGTTACATCACTTACGCTTATTAGAAATCACACTGATTATTACCTTTCCATACATTTAACAAAATCATTAACAGCGTTTTATCGTATTGAAAAAAAAAGTCAGGTTGCTGTAACCGACACTAAAAAGAAACCTAGTCACTTCTGGTACACGACAGGCATATGGTCTAATAGGGAATTTGAAAATACATATGTAGTATAAAAATGGCACCGATCGCTCAAATAAAAAAAAAGATATGATTTTTTTTGTAAAATTTCAAAAGTTTTTTGGCTCTGGTGTAAAGTTTGATTTTGCGGGTTACAGCGTTTACGCTTTTTACCGTCGATATAAACAGCCCGGTGCAAACCGTCTCCTATTCGGATCTTAGACCAATACATTTTTTAAGCGATATTGTTGGTTTGACGCACTTGCCCCGTAGACGCACATACCCCACCTTACTTTAGCTGCTATAACTCTGTGCCCCTCTGCCTGAAACCTGGGAGGTTTTAACACCGTATACGGCCTCTGTAGGTACTATCGCGATCGTTAATTTGTGACCCATTTCAAGAAAAATAGGCTTGAAGTCGTCAATGTCATTAGAGATGCGAAATCATTTCTAATTTATTGGAGACTCAACCTTATTGTTGTAGAATGTCATAATGACTTTGGACCTAAGGTGGGTCCCAAATTAAAGTTCGTGATTGTACATCCAAATTCTCCGTAACCTTACACAGTAATGGCCGACATTTCCGATTACAAACCCGGAACTGATAGTAGGCTGCTAAACACTTGTGTTTTGATTGATGGTGCGCCTCAGGGCCACAAAGTTCTATTATAATTGAGATGAACAAACTACGCGTAGAACTTTGTCACTTTAATCGCTTCTATGTTATTAACACGTTCATTATACAGCTGAGAGTGTAATGGTACAATTTAATTGGATAAAGCTATTACACACTAGCTTTTTTAGGGTTTCTAGGGACCTTATTAATATACCTACGTTCTCCATCCGTCCTATTCTTAAAGAGCTGTATATTTTGAACCATAACAGACAGTTTTTTTCAGAATAATATGTCTAATTACCGCGGATTTATGAAAAAGATCCATACATGGACCGTTTTTTTTCAACGTAATTTTATTTTTAATGTATCGTAAAAATAATAAAACTATAGAACAAACCCTAAAGTATTTATTTTAATGTATTTTAATCCGATTCATTTAAATCACCATTGCTAGATGGGTAATTTTCATAATAATTTGAATATGGAGACGTTTTATTTTACGCTAATAGAGTTTGTATATAAAACTCTTTTAATAAACTGTGTGGCTAGAAGAAGAAGACATTGTTAGTAATTTGAAATTTTGAGTCAAATTATACAAAACGTGAAATTATTGATAAATGAGTGAATAAAATAATCATAAAACGACTTTAACTCAGAGCTAGGACCCGAGTTTGCCAGCGGCGGTGACGTGAAAGTGCAGTGACTTCATTGTCATACGTTGTTGTGCCAGTCAGCGGTCCTTTGTTATCATCACGCGAATTGCTTTTTGAGATGTTTTTTGTTAGTTATGATTAAAACGATGAACGCTAGACTGCGAGAACATATAAACAACCTCAAGATGAAGCTAGTTTCGGTAAATTACACTATTCCGGTACCTGCAACAATGACGTTTGACATCTGTTCCTTTATACTTGCTGTCAATATTTAGGGAACTTCATGAGCGAGCAAACTTCAAAAGTGGCATCACTCGATGCCGCTACTGTAATAAAAATATATTTTTGTGACTGTTTCTTGTTTCAAAGTGAATATAATAATCATAAAATGTTTAGGTATTAATAAAGTGAAGTATCTGAATCACCTATTTAATCCAGTCTTGCAAGGCCTTATGATTAAATGACTCACTGTTCAATTAATTCTGATCCCACTTGAAACTCGTTCGTAGCTATTTGACCTTTGAAAAAGTGAATAAAAATAAAGTTTTCCGCACCGGTCTTTTGCAAATCGGTCAATTTTTGTATGACCTTTTGTATGAATATGTCACTATATCGTTTTTTGCACGCTCTTACAATCCACGTGTACCACGTATAGTGGTGGTAGGACCTTGTGCAGGGTCCGTCCGGATGGCTACCACCATTTTATCCAGTAACCTACCGCTATTACAGCAGTGTTATCACTGCTGGGGTGTTATTCTCTTAAAAACGGCGCTAGGTCGATCGAACGAGTGAAAAAGGGAACGCGCCACACCCCGGCAAGTTTAAGTAGTCCCGTCAGTGCGTACAAAACAGATTTTAGCGCGTGCATTCTCAATTAGGCAGCCGTATACGTTCGATCTTATTGACCGAAGCCCTGCTGCCTAGATAGTTGAGAATGCACGCGCTAAAATGTGTTTTGTGCGCTCTGACGGGACTACTTAAACTCGCCGGTGTGGCGCGTTTACTCGTTCACTCGTTCGACCGACCGAGCGTCGCTTTTAAGAGAATAACACCCCTGTGTTCCGGTGTGCGAGTAAGATAACCATAGAATTCCATCTTAAAATAAAAATCTATGTTTAAATTTTCAAAACCGCGCTTAAATCGCAGTTTCTATCATGGCCATATGATAAAAAACAAAAAACCTATTAGGTGCCTACAATTTTAAAGAAGTTATTTTTTGCGTTTTTGAAGGCGGTTTTTTGTTTTTTAAAACATTTATTTTATTTTATACTTTTTAGTGATCATAATACGCTGTTACGTAGTCCCACTTCTTAGTTGAAATGAAACTTTAACTTATATCAAGCGCGCCGCAAGCAACGCCGCGGGAAAGTCATAGTCATATTTCAACAAGTAAATATTATTCGTTGTAGGTAGTCGCTGAACTATCTTAATCGAGATATCTTATCGCCACCCTTGAAATCGGTACCATTGAGGAGTTCTGGTGGCCATCTGTGGTCTTCATCGTCAGTTCCACTACACCAAATGCTACTTTCTGAATGCAAATGCTGGACTTGTTACTAAAAATACTAAAATCGCTATATGTTTGCCTACAATATTTGAGGAGTTCCCTCAATTCCTCACTGATCCCCTCATCAGATACAGATTTGGTGACAATGGGACCACCTCGGAAGTATACTCTATCAAACCAAAAAAAAATTTTTGAAATCGGTCGACAATTGACGGAGTAATCGGTGAACATACATAAAAAAAATAAAAATACATACAGTGGAACGTATAACCTCCTCCTTTTTTGAAGTCGGTTAAAAAGTGTGACGTCACACGCAAGTAAACAATAAACAATAATTTGAACAGATATGCCCTTATGATCTGTGGTTACTGGCATGTACGTCACCAGCTAGTAACCACAGCTGCAAACCAATCACATAGCGTTTCTGCCAGAGATAAAGTTGTTTTTTAACCGACTTCAAAAAAGGAGGAGGTTATACGTTCCACTGTATGTTTTTTTTTTTTTTTTTATGTATGTTCACCGATTACTCCGTCAATTCTCGACCGATTTCAAAAATTTTTTTTTGGTTTGATAGAGTATACTTCCGAGGTGGTCCCATTGTCACCAAATCTGAATCTGATGAGGGGATCAGTGAGGAATTGAGGGAACTCCTCAAATATTGTAGGCAAACATATAGCGATTTTAGTATTTTTAGTAACAAATCCAGCATTTGCGTTCAGAAAGTATGATTTGGTGAAGTGGAACTGATGATGAAGACCACAGATGGCCACCGGAACTCCTCAACGGTACCGATTTCAAGGGTGACGGTAAGATATCTCGATTAAGATAGTTGAGCGACTACAACGAAGAATATTTACTTGTTCAAATATGACTATGACTTTCCCGCGGCGTTGCTTGCGGCGCGCTTGATATAAGTTAAAGTTTCATTTCAACTAAGAAGTGGGACTACGTAACGACGTATTATGATCACTAAAAAGTATAAAATAAAATAAATGTTTAAAAAAAACAAAAAACCGTCTTCAAAAACGCAAAAAATTACTTCTTTTAAAATTGTAGGTACCTAATAGGTTAGTCCAACTGAAGTCGGCGACCACAATATTTTCAACAAAAAAGCCGACATCAGTCGGACTAACCTATTAGGTACAAAAAACCGCCTTCAAAAACGCAAAAAATAAGTTCTTTAAAATTGTAGGCACCTAATAGGTTAGTCCAACTGATGTCGGCTTTTTGTTGAAAATGTTGTGGTCGCCGACTTCAGTTGGACTAACCTATTAGGTACCTACAATTTTAAAAGAAGTAATTTTTTGCGTTTTTGAAGACGGTTTTTTGTTTTTTTAAACATTTTTTTTTTAAATCGTGTTATTGCCAAAAAATTATACGTAAATTAGTTTAAAATAAAATGAAATCTATTTTGTTTTACGCTATTATCTGAAAGGATGTCCACAATTTGTAGTATATTTTTAATGTTGTCAAATAGCCGATTTATATTATAATCGTCCCTTTACTTTCTCAACCTCGTATCTGATCGAAAAGTAGTCTTTATTCTTTAGGGAACATGAGTGCTTTTCCTATCTAACTATTCGACCAGATACGAGCTTGAGAAAGTAAAGGGGTGATATGTAGAACAACGCAGCGGTGAAGACGCAACGCACAGGAAACGCTCGTGTGGCATCTCTCTTATATATCACTTCTCCGTTTGCGTGGGGATAAAAAAATTGTTTGGATGTGTCAACCTTTTTGGTCGCAAACTGTTTATACGACCAAACTGCTAAACTGACAAACTATTGCCAAACTCAGATGTCAAAAGTAACATGTCTTTTTGACAATATTAGCTTAAGTTAAAATAGTGAAACACAATTACAATAGAAAATATCACTTAATGCGAAGATGGCGCACAAAGACACGACGCATAAAAAGGGGGGTATGGCGGGTGCGTCCGTAGTGGTCCATGTGGAAATAGATCCGACGGAGTGCCCTTTTAGGGAGTACAGGGACGCTGAATTGTCTATAGACTACTGGGGAATGGTACTATGGTGCTAGTGAAAAAGGGTATAAGTCGACTTAACTCGTACTATAAAACGGTATATTACATATATATTTATTTATTTATTTCCTCACTTACAATTATTTTTACAGGTACTAAGCCTAAGACAATAGTGTAACTACTTTTACTTGGCACTACCTATTATAATAAATTATATACTATATATCTATAATACTACTCTTATAACATATCACGAATAGTGCCGTTATTGTGAATTCATTCAAGGAACCGAAAAACAAATCAATGTCTTCTGCTATAAAGTTGAGAGTGCGAAGTGCGCGCGTCAGCGGCGCCTTGCCGTGCAGTTGGTGCGCCCGCGCGGCTCGGCAAACAGTCGCGGCGGTATATGGATAATACAGACTTAAACCCTTTTTTCTTGATTTTCAGAAGACTTATACTCTTTTTCACTAGGCTCCTATTACTTGGTACAGTCAACAGCATAAATAAGTGATCATTTATGTACCTTGTCACTTTAACGTCGTGTTTGAAATGTCATACAAAATTGTGAAACGATTGAAAGCGACAAGGTACATAAATCATAACTTATGCTGTTGACTGTACTATTAGTTTTATAAGTAAATGCAGTAGAGCTTTGTGACTAGTGTTGTAAAATACTCGAGTTCTGGAGTCCTAATTTTGTAGACTCGTCTCACTTAATAGACGACTCGGTGAACTCGAAGACTCCGAGTCCCGAGTCGTGTCGAGCATGAGTAAACTATCGAGCGTGAGGCCAGCGGCTGCAGTTTTCTCTATTGCTAAAGTTTTTGAAAAAACCAGAGTCGTTCACTGCAACTATTAGTTTCCAAATTAGACTCGCGGCTAGATTCACAATACGAATCCGAGTCTAGCTGCGAAAATTTATTGTATTGAAATTTAAAGAATATTAATAGGTAAATATTAAATGCAAATATATATAATAACAACTACATGAGCTACACCGCCGTACTAAGAACTGTACTGCAAGTATCATCATTGAAGGTGAGGTGGGCTCGAACAATAATACGGCTCGAATACCTACGACTCGTTACACCAAAGGACTCGAACGCAGAAAAAGGACTCGAGTCCTATGTGAGACTCGCTTAGTTGGCGAGAATTGTTTGGTTAGAAGTTCTGCAATAAACGGATTCCCATGTACTGAATCGAGCCTCGTCATTTGAGTTCCGAGTCGTAATAAAAAGGACTCTCAGAACTAGAGTCCTTTACAACACTATTTGTAACTTTGACTTCATGTTTAAACTGCTGGACTAATCTATCAACGGCATTAACGGTAAAGCAGAACCGTAGTAAGTAAATCCGTTCGCTGGGTGCTGCCCCTGACATGTCCCAAGCTGGACAAAGATGGTTTTACCCGGGTGGGGAGGAAGAAGAAGCCTGCCCCGAGGAACCAGTGTGGCACCGCACCGACCGGACCGAACCTCTATGCTATGTCCTGCTACCCCACGACGCAGTTGTACGTGTCCCGGTTACATCACTCTACGGAGACAAATCTCGTAGAGTATGTACGAGTTAAGAGCGGAGTTACTCCTAGGTTAGAGTGGTTGGAACCCCGCCACTAGGTTAACTTTAAGTCATTTGTGGTTAGAGTACCGACCAAAGATCTGTCGACCTTTTTAAAGGAGGAATTCTGGTCGAGGGCGTCGTATTTCGGCGATTTCGTGGCCACCGGCTAGCGGACACCGCGAAAGTAATAGTGTTAATTTTATGTTTATGTATGTTAGTCTGTAAAGTATTTGTAAATATGGGCCTTGTCGCCTGAAATAAAGTTATTCTCTTCAATTACATTCTATTAAAACAACAAGGTACAAAATCGGGCAGCTACTTACAAGGCTGAAAACCTAACCCTCATAGTATATCATTAGGGACCAGCACACTTTAGAGCAGCCGTACTGAGCAAGTTTATACCCAAGAATCCAGTAGACTACGTGTGGGTTGATGACCAGACCCAGCCTCTGCCAAGGTCGGTGCGGCAGTACCTTCACGGATGGGTCAGAGCTGAGGACCTGGCATGGAACCGGTGGGAAGCTGATACTGTTGTATTTGAGGTAAGTGGAGATGGACCATAAGTTGCTTAAATATCTATAGCCGGATACTCACTAGCGAGCCGTAACCGAACATGCGTGATACAGTAACGAGGTTCTAGTGTGTTACAGTGTTACAGTTTAGGCTCACGACGTCGCCGGAACGCTTTCACCGAGCTTACTGATTTTGCGAGCTGTAACTGTAACCAAACAGATACAGTCGATGTTCTAGTGTGTTCCTGACGTCCACGAGCGCACTGCGAGCGCCCTTTGATTCGCGGCTAAAACCGACAATCGTCGGCTCGCTGCGAGTCGCTCGTGTAGCGTTCGTTGCAGGCTCGTGAACCACGTACACACTATTTTTTTGGTAACAGTAACGGTTACAGTTACGTGCATCGTTACGGGTTCAGAAATGAGTACGTTGAAACGTCGGCTCGGTGCGAGCCGCTCGCGTACCGCTCGCAGCAGGTTTGCGAACCACGTACACACTATCTTTTTTGGTTACAGTACATGCAACGGTTACGGTTACAGCTCGCTAATGAGTACCCGGCTTAAGAACGAGGTGAATAACAAAGTCAGGCGCTGATGTAAATAGTTCGAACTGTTAATAAAATGCCTCTGAGCTAGGGCTTTAAATGCATGGATCGAAACTGAACTTCTTTTCTTTGTAAGTTGTTAAAAATATGTCCAAATTTATTTATTTTTTCGTACTAGTTAAACGAAATTTTCAATGTACTCGATCCAATTCTCCATTTTCCTTTAGCCCTCGTACCAAGGAAATGTCGCCCCCGTACCATGAGATAGTGATGACCATGATGTAATACACTGATTTTACAATTAGACTTTCACATCAATTAGTTATCTAAACTTAAGTTATTTTTTAATGTTGCAGAACAAAAGTAGTTTGCAGTTTAGCGAGTAGAATCGATCGTTGCATTTAAAGCCCCAAATTCAGAGGCACACTGTATAATATACTGTGCTTGATAATATTTTTTTCGTAATACCTGATAGGGCTATTACAAACGGTCTGCATTTGAACTGACAGCCAGCTGTATTAAGATCTTATTTTATTGAACTACTAGAGGACGCCCTCGGGTTTGTACCTACACATGTAATTAGTGTCCCGCTACTCCCTCTATTTCTTCCCGTTGGAGGTCGATTTTCGGAAACTCCTTTCTTAGTGCACCCCTAGACCTCATAAAGAACCTACGTGCCAAATATAGAATGTCTAGACCCAGAGGTTTGGGCTGTACGTTGATATGTCAGTCAGTTTCTTCTTTTATATATATATAGATTTATATTTATGCATATTCTATGTATAAAGGCAACATTTAAATGATACGAATTGATGTTTTAGTCTTTATTACGTACAATGTTATTAAACTTACAAATTGTGGCGTTATCTATGAAAAGGGACCTTATTGTCGATGGCGCTTACGCCGCACTGCGTCACGCGACGTTGTATTTATATATCGGAGCATCTTTAATAATGGCGGAAGCGCCATCGACAATAGATAACGCCACCATGCATGTAGAGTTACAAAGCATTTGTGATGTTGTTAAGAAGAGTTATTATTAGCTGATTTTTCTTACAAAGCCTCTCCGTCCGCGTTTCCAGCATGTTCTGGCTCTTCAATTTTATACTTTAACAATATTTTAATCCCAATAATAGCCAAAGATCGTGCCTTTTACCAAGTACAGCACTGAAAGGAAGTCTTATAGTCGAACTCATAAATATAATACTTACTTTAGTACCATGTCTATGTAATGCCATGTTTAAACCAGGGACCGGTCCAATCCGGTAACCCCTTGAAGGGGTTTTTGAAAGGGTTTAACCATTTATAACCCTTTCAAAACCCTTTCGAAACCCCTTGAAGGGGTTACCGGACCGGGCCGTTGGTTTAAACTGCCATTTATACGCGTTGTCACAGCAATTAAAGTGACAAGGTACTAAAGTGTACACATTAATTATGTTCTCGACTGTCCCTTTAATTTTCATAATCTGTATTGAATCTCCAGTGCGATAAGCAATATAACCATCGACAAATTTCAAACATTTTTAATTAAAAATTAACTCAGCTGGTAAAGTTGAAACAGTTGAGTTGATGTAGGTACATAAACAAATGTACATAAACATCTTCCGTGATGGACTGATGGACGGACTGAAGGACTACGCATGGCCTAAGGGACTTGAGGGAGAGAATATTATTTTTCTCTTTGACTGTTGCATCGAGAAAGGAATTTTCATAAATCGAATATGTTAAAAAAAGGTGTCGCGGTAGACCAAGGCGACGTTGGCGAGATGAGCTTGAAGCCTTCAATCGGGGCTGGGGGGAGACTACCCAAGATAGGGCTACGTGGAAAGAAGGGAAGGAGGCCTTTGCCCAGCAATTGGACATTATAGGCTCTTAAACAAATAAATAAAGAATATGTTAAAAACAGGGTGAGGAACGGGAAAATATTTGTACGCCGTATGAAGTCGCGTGAATATTGACGGAATTTAATATTAATTAATTAATTGACGAATAACAAGATAAATTACAATACAATTAAAATAATTTGAAAATTTACAAACATTAATTAACGTACAATAAGCAACTTTAATAGGATCGGTGATGTTTACATGTAACCGTCTACAGTGACCCATGTAAGGGCAATGTAGCCTGCCGTAATCACGGTCAGGGGGCCTAATATGGCTCCGTTTATCGCGTGACAAAATGTCGATAAAACATCCGTCACTTTTTGACACGTATATAAGTACGAGAGTGACGGATGCAACCATACTAGGCCCACTGGATGCTATTTCCACTGGCGCGCACTCTGCTCAGCATGGACACGCACCGCTTGCAAAGAGTGCGCGCGCGCGCCTACCCAAACATGCCGAAGGCACTGCAGGAGCTGCGGTAGCCACAACAGCGCCCTGAACACGTTGTGAATATATATGATTATTTATTACTTTAACAATATATTAAAAGTAGTGCTTGTACACCTGCGTACCTCTACCCTAAAGGGTTTCTAATTGAACATGCTCTTACATTTACAGGAGAACGACAATAGTGCTATGGCAATAATGGACATGCAGCTAAGTCACGCGCAGGTGTTTCAACGCTCCTCTTTCTGCCGACGGGCGCTGTGCATGTGTTTTATTCTGGAGAAATACGAAGGATTAACGGTGACCTTGTGTTTTATCTAGCACCATCATCAACAATCTTTAACTCGTCTCTCTTCGGACCAATGCCTCCAACATCTCCTATTTCTTTTTGTCCCGGGCTACCATCTAGTTATAGACTGCGTATCGTCGTATTTCGTTAACCCATGCACAGATAAAAAATATCTCAGATGATAATAATTCCGTGGGTATGTATGTTAATGATCCCACTGAAGCAGAGCTATCATTGAGAAGGGGAGACGGGGAATGACCAACCAATCAATCAATTGTAAAGCTTTTCAATCTGATTGCTTGCTCCTTTTAGTTTAAATTTGGCTAGATCTTAAAACCTGCTCGGATGATTTTTTTTACTGACGTAGGTGTTGTTGAACAATATTTGTTACCTACTTACCTTATAAAATGCAAAAATGCATGGAATAAACATTGGCGTATGATACAAGTTCAAATAACCTATTTTTCGAGGCATTTCTTCAACAATTCCTGTGTTAGTACAGCTCCAGCATAAAGTGCATATGAATGATGTGTTTGTGCATATCTTCAGCCTTTGTCATAAGCCAGCAGCTTGGACGCAGCGCTGCCAAGGTTATCGCCTTACCTAGTCTTTAGGCGCTGGTCAAAGTTACGAAACCCGGCCGAGTTTATTCATAATATTTTGCTGAAAAGAAATGGGTGTTAACCCTTGATCATAAGGACCTGTTCCAAGTTTTTTGAACCATACCATCAATAGATAGACCTTAACTCCTGCGGGCCTAGTTGCGTTTATCGCGTGAAAACATGTGGATAAAGCGTCCGTCACTCTCGCACTTATTTACGTGTCAGAAAGTGACGGATGTTTTATCTAGATTTTGTCACGCCATATTAGGCCCCCAGGTCTTGCTGTCATAGCAGCTTAACTTATAACACCCTAAGGAATATTTTTATGTGATTTATAAGTATGGCTTTCTTTAGTTTCTGTGATTAATTTAGGTTGAGCATCAGTGGGAGCATTTCACGTTTGCAATAACAGAAGCATGGCGGGCGAGGAATCATATATATTCCCCGGGAATGAAACCAGGAGGAGGGCCACAGCATCGTCCAGTATTATCTAAAAACGGTACTCTCACCTTGTATTGAGTATAGTCTTTGAGCGTACATTAGGATACCATTGGCAGTTTTGGGAACCAAGTAGGTACATACATTGGGTTGATATTGGCAGTAATATTCATTATCAACAGACTGAGATGTCTCTTTGGCTATGGAATCGCTGTTGTAAATAATGGTTTTGTGCTTTTTCTGACTTTTGTTTGTTGTATGGTGAAAGCAAACGAGCGAGCGAACGAGGTAATCATAATAAAACCCTTTGACCAGTATGCAGTCTAGGACACTGTATGGTGGATAATACAGCAAAGACGCATTCCATCTTAGTCTTCATGGTTGGGCATCGCGTTTACAGTTCTCTGATGTACACAAGTGTGAACACTGCAGCTTTGGATGGATGCAATAAAACCATGTCAATCATGGACATGCATTACTTTGCTGAATGTGCTGTTTCCCTATTTGTATCCAAATATCGAAATTTGCAAGCATAGAACTGCTTGGAATCATACCAGTTTGGATTTGCAGTCAGTGCAACATAAATTGTACCACTATGATAATACATCGGTGACTGATAGCACACTGACTATTTGTTTCTCTCTTCAAGAAAGCCAGCCTTAAGATTCCCATCTAACAACTTACCTGCAGTTCCTAGTCTGTCAGGCCGTGTAAGACTTATGAAGAAATGAAATCTTATGAAAACTGAGTTCGTGCTCTATACGATAGGCTAGTGGTGGTAAGACTTGGTGCGAGCTCGTTCCGTATCGCTACCATCATCTTAGCCTGTAACCTACCACCAAGCAGCAGTGTTCGCATTGTTGTATTCCGGTGTGGGGTTAGGACAACCTGTGAAATTACTAGCATAGTCCTTCCAGTTTAGTCCTCTGGGTTGGCAACGCATTTGCGCTCTTAAGATTCCAGTCTTATGACCAATTTCACCAAACGATGTTAAATTTAATAAATGTTAAACGAGTTCATACATTTTGACTGCTGTGAACGCTTTAATCGTCTGTTAAGTTGTTAACATCGTATTGTGAAATTGGTACTTAAGATTATAGTCTTGAGATTACAAATGTCCATGGGTCACAGATTCCAGTTACCATCAGCATAACAATGACATGTGACAGGTGACATTTCAATGTACATGGCACAGCTTATTATGAAACCCAGTGATGTATCAGCGCCTTGACTTTGCAATGTATACCGAATTGTCACCTGTCACATGTCTTTGTCAGGATGGTAAAATAGGGGGCAGGTGGCCTGTGTACTCAGTCGCCTTCTCAATGCCATAAAAAAAATCTAACGGGCCAGCAATATAGGCCTCTAAGAATGTGAGGACCTTTATAACCTCGTAAGGCCCGCCACAGCACCAATCAGTGAGTTTTTTGTAAGTGGGACTTTGAATCTACCACCAAGGCAATAAAGTTCAATTACGTTTGTTCAATAATGCTATTTGCAGTTTATCAAGGTAGGAAAATAAACCTTATTCTTATTGCAACAAAGTTCAAATTAAATTGCCTTGATTATGTACATCCTATTGCACACTGGGCCGCACGAGGAGACATATCAGGAGACCATGTCATACCTATTGACCTAGTCCCAAACTAAGCTCAAAGCTTGTACTATGGGTATTAGACAACGATATAAATAGATACTTATATAGAGAAATAATAATATAAATTTAAATATATACAAAATATCCGTGACTCAGAAACAAATATTCGCGCTCATCTCACAAATATCTGCCATTCCCGGACTTAAACCCAGGACCGCTAGCTTCCAAGATAGGGTCACTACCAACTAGGCCAGCGCGTCGTCAAAGGTGCTTTAGAGCAGTAGAATTATTAGCTAATCCTTCGAGCGATAATAAAATAGTTTATTTCTCTTTCTTAAAGGATGCTACCTCGTCCGTCTCTACTACCTAGGCGCGTGGCGATGTGTCTGGGTCAGCGACCAGGTGCCAGTGGACGCGAACGATGCCCCACTTCTGCCTTTCTCCCCCCTCCTCTCCCCGGCTTCCCCAAAGCCTGGAGTCAAGCCTACCAACACGTTGGTCACCTCCGGGGTGGTTCATCTGTGGCCGTTGTTAATCTGTAAGGTAAGGAACCGTGTGCGCATCCACAAGAAATGTCTTTTGGGTCACGTATGTATATTCACCTGCAATAATATTATCCAACATTGGTCTCAAAAATATCTGACACGTCTCTATTACTAGACGCATAAGAGCGTGTCAGATATTTTTGAGACAAATTTTGAATAATATATGATTGCTGGTTCCGTTCCCTAGGTGTCAAAAATATCTATACGCACCTATGCCATTAATATTAAGGTCTTTGTTTATATATATTTGGCGCCATGGCCGTATAGATATTTGCGATTTTAACTGCACAAGCTCAAATCATAAGATTCTTTATGATATTAGTTATTATAGGTTTCTTCGAGAGCGTTGGTGGCGCAGTGGCTTAGTGGGTGGACTCGTGTCGTAACGTACCGAGTTCGAAGTCCCCGTGGAATAGTTACTTTGAGTTAACGCTAACTTTAACCCGCGACTTTCTCAACGTAGAAGGTTGAAACATTCTTCATTGGTGCTGCGCTCCTGTTGGTCTTAATGCGCCTTAGCCTTCCTCGATAAATGGGCTATCTAACGCTGAAAGAATTTTTCAAATCGGACCAGTAGTTCCTGAGATTAGCGCGTTCAAGCAAACAAACTCTTCAACTTTATAATATTAGTATAGGTACTACTTCGCCTAGCATTATATAAAGCTATAAATGTTCAATTAAATATAATAAAAAATAACGCGTAGTTAAGCAGGAAAACAGGAGAAAAGGGAAAAAATTACCTACGTGTATATAAAACGACCACATAAAAGTACGTCAACGGTCTCCCCTAGACAGGATAAGGCTTTTTCATTTGTACAAATTATTAATGACTAAGTTTCTGGTTTAGGTCAAGCTTTTTGTCTGTTAGATAGTCCTCGACCCTATATAGTACGGTTTAGACATTAACGATATTTTCAAGGAATTTTTAAGAGCCGGAAATGGTAACATTTAGGTAGATAATTTATTATAGAAATTAATACATTGACCAACAAAATATGATTTATATACTTTACGGATTTTATTTTATTTTTATTATAACTTTAGTACATTCCCCGATGTTTTTACTGTGAAGGAAAAACTTCGTGATGATGTAATCTGCA